>CM057454.1:840982083-842337500 GCA_016271365.2 Neoceratodus forsteri | reverse complement strand
GTGCGGGCCCAAGGTCCAAGGCCCGCTGCTGTATCACATTTAGTATAATTCAGTACTGTTTATGTTTGTGTTTTGTGTGGTGGAGAGCGGGGCCCGGCGGGCCCCATGCTCCGGCCACTATCACATTCAGTATTTCACTGTACTGTTTATGCTTGTGTTCTGTGTGGGACCGTGGGGACTGAAGGGCTCCACAGTCCTGCTGCTGTATGACATTCAGTGTTTTTACTGTTGTTTATGTTTGTGCTTTATGTGTTAGAGCTGGGTCTTTGGGCCCTGCACTTCCATCACTAGCACATTTTGTATTTTACACGGACAGACAGACAGACACACATGGAAGTAAGGGGAGAGGCAAGGTAACAGTAACAATCACAGACATGCTGTATGTTAAGTGAAGAGCCACAGGCAAAGAAGGTTGATGGAGATCAGTTGTACACCTCCCTGATTACAGGTAAAGTGTAGTTATCATAGTTATCACTTGACTCAGCCAGGAATGTCTCTTCAAACTGGGACAGCAGATACTGGATCCTCAGTAGAGACCCACAGCAGAGCTGAGGGTATGGACATCAATCGTAGTCATCAGTGATTGCAGGGACACTCAAATTAGCACAGTTAGTGTTTGTGTTGGCTCAAAGAGGTTATACCCTCACCAATATTTGTACTGCATCGTAAGTACTAATGCACAGCAAGACTGAGGCAATTGACATGAATGGTACACTTGTATTTGTTGGTACAATACAGTTAGCACAGTTAGGATTTCTATGGCCTCACACAGGCAATTTTCCCACACACACCAGTTACTGATCCTGATTGTACAGCCACAAGTGCATGTCCTTAGGTACAATGTCACACAGCTGTTCACACCAGGTACTGCACTCTGACTGTTGACTGACAGTAAATGTAAGCATGGTACATGCTAGTTAACTTAGTTAGGAATTACAGGAGATCTGTAACTCAGTGTCTGAACACCTAGCCCACATATTGCACACTGAGTTGACAGTGCAGAAAAAATCATGGAGGTGTAGAGCGTGATGGGGAATTGCACTTCCACACCACTCGCTGCATCCTAAGTAAACAGCCACAGGAAAAGATAGGCAATGTACATCAGCTGTACAGCTGTCTGATTACAGGAATAATCCAGTTAGCACAGTTGTCACTTGAATGGGTTCAGACAGGCAATGTGCCCAAACGTGACAGCAGGTAGTACATTGTAAGTGTAGATACACAACACAGGTGAGGGAATGAACATCTTAGTGGAGATACAGGACACAGGTGATGGTTTGTACATCAATGGTACACATCAGTGATTGCAGGGATGCTCAAGTTACCTCAGTTAGGATTAGTATGGATTTAGGTAGCTAGAGATGTTGCACCTTTAAAATCTGTAGTGCATTATGACTGTTTCTCTATATGAACAATAGGGGACTGGAGATCTATGCCTCCCAAAACAACTATACTTTTGCCACCAAATGGTACTCCATCGTCAGTACCTAAGATCTCCTGCAGGCGAGATGAATACAGGCAAGCATGACATTGGAGACCATGCTGATTTTACCAATGGTGAGTAACTTCATCTTTGTGAACATGGAACGGAGCTGAGATGCAACCTCAAATGACAGTTTATGATATTCTCCAGTTTTGCCATGTTCAACTGGCAACATAAAAAGATGGTGTAATGTAACCCCACCAATGTTGTATGCAGCTAGTCCTGTGGAAGCAGTAACAGCAACAGACATTGATGACCCTGTCAGGCTGTGTATTTCAGCAGTGATGGTTTCAATAAGGAAACTCTTTCCTGTGCCAGCTGAACCACTAACAAAGATCAGTAGTGGCTTATAGTCATGACAGTCACATTTTTTTGTTTCAGGCCATGATGAACAGCGCCAACAACTTGAGAGTGAACTGCATACTGCTGCTTATTTAGTCTTGTGGGTTGACAGTGAGTGTGTTCCAAGTTGCATGGCTGTCTCAATTTCTGAGATTAAGACTTCTGGGGCATTTAAAGGCAGAGGTTAACCTAGAACAGCTTGTCCTTCTGGATCAAGGTTCTCTTGTGAACTAACAGGAATGTCTTCCTGAAGCTGCTTCTCTGCCTTCTCAAGCTTGTTTTTCTCAGCCTCTAGTCTCTGTATGTATGTCTCTGAGTATTCTGTTTTGAAAGTCTCATAACAGATTGAATTCTTCCTCGAATGTATCACAGTCACCTTTTAATTCAGACTCACTCCTCCAGGGTCTAAATAGGAATAGGAGAGCAAAGTAGTAATGTTCTGTGCTCTCCGATGTGCCTAGATGCAATTTACAGTGGTCTATGAGCCATGGCTTGTGTCTCTTTACGAGACAGCCATCCACTCCATTTACTTTGTACATCTGGCATGTTGAGTCAGGTGATATATCTGCCTTGTAGTCATACCACTTATCCACCTGAAAGAGACACATGTCAGCTATGTTGTTGTGTCTATGGTGGTAGTATGTGTCTATCAGGTTATTCTTCAAGATATGTTTTGAAGAAGGTCTATTGGCAATGAGCTCCTCAATTTCGGCATGGGGAATCAGTACACGTTTTTGTTTCTCTTGTAGTTTACACTGAGAAACCAGACAGCGTCAGACTTCCCATATAGATGTAACCATTAAATGGTCATTGGCTTCATAAGCTCCACATTCTCTGTGTAAAAGAGTCTTCAAGCCCAATGACCAGAGCTGAGACGTCAGGCTTGCTTGAACTGGCAATATCTTCCCAAAGATCTTGCAAGCTAGTCTGCTCATGTTTGGTTATGTACTAATGACGTGACTGCACCAGGGCCAATGAGTTATCAGCCACAAACTGAACATCTATGTTTGCGGCCACATTAGGAGACGAGTTGGTTGTAGTCATTGATGTACACCTCTTTCTCATCTTTGGGTAACTCATATACCTTCTTGGTTGATTTTGCCTTCAAGCGGGTTCGCATTGCTGAGAAAAGCTCATTCATGGAAACATCCTGACAAACTCGTCTAGGAAATCCGAATCGACATCATGTGTACCAATTAGATTTGTTCTTAACTACTCGCTGGCGGTATTTTGCACAAATATGTCGCTGGAACTTTTGAACCAACTACCATAGTGAAGGACTGTCATACTTGTCTGGAATGTGACAAGTGATATATTTCTTGATGAATGATAGCACTTGTGCTGCTTCATGTTCACCTATGCATGGTGCATCCTTGATCCACAACAACATATGGATGTGTGGGGCACCCATGTTGATACTCCTTCCTCCAAAAGTAATGTTCCACAATACCAAGAGGTGGATTGTCCTTGACAATATGAAAGTCAGAATGTCATGGAACTGCTTGTGAAAATGCCTTGTGACAGACACAGGATCAAGTGAACACATTTATCTGATAGTCATTGATGAGATGCACGACATCAGAATTTGCCCGCTTCAACAGTTCAATGAGCTCTTCCAAGCATATTCAGCACAACTAAATGTGACAGACCATGTGGCTGCACCATACCTCGCAGCATTGTCATCACTTCAGATTGTCATGCGATACCAATATTCTTTGGTGCCTTGAAGACTTGAAAGAATGGAAGACAAATTCACTTGCACATTTTCATCTTTCTGCTTTAATTTCTAGAAATTGAGCAGCTGTTATTCCATCTAGTGGAGTTGTGAGATGAATAGTATGTTCAATAGACGCAGACAGAATGCTAAGTTCACTCTCCCAGAGGAGATGAAACAGGTACTGTATATTGCATCTGAATTTTCCATCTTTACTGAGCACACGGGTAGTGCGGTACTCAGCACCCTGTACACGCACTTCTTTCATCTAGATGTCCACCTGACCCTTTTGGGAATAAATCTGGGAAACAACGTGCTTCTAGTGTTGCCTCCCAAATGCTGACAGGCTCACCTTCCACCTGTTTCATTTGATAGAGATCAATGTTGTCTCCTACTGGATCTCTGCCATGTAGTGGTGAATTGTGTACTGTTCATACACAGTATCACTTGTCTGTCCACTGACCTTCTCAATCATTGGTTTACTTGTTTCTAAGAGATCATGTTGGACAGAGAGACTAGTCATGTGATCTATGTCAAGGTCTGCATAAAGGGATTGTTACTCTTTAAATAAGTAAGAGCAAGCTTTACTTTCTGTCACGTTGACAACATCTTGCCAGATGACCTTGGACTTTGTTGGAACACCATTTACAAGAATCACCAAACTATTTTATGTAGAGATTTCTTCCACATTTTCCTGTAGAGGTAGTGGGAGATACATAATGGAACCCTTTAGAGATCTAACAAGTTCTTTCTGAGGAATGTTCCATGTCTTTGTAGTCAGATGTAGAATAGTTTGGAATGGTTTCATTGTCTGAATTAGAATACATTCAAACATATTCAATGTTGAAATCTCATTTGGTGTAACATGTGCCTCCATATTATTCAGCAGTGACCTTGGTGGCAAAATGTTAGACTTCAGTTTGAGAAACAGTGCTTGCACAGCAGAATGGTGTTTTTACCTGAAAGTCAGATTTCAGCAGCAAAATGCTGAGATACAGAACCACATGTCATTGTATGGTGACAAGGTTTCAGGTTCACTGTGACTGTTTGTTTACTGTAGCACAAACAGTCACATGACACATATACAGAGTCAAACTTCTGAGACTTTGCCAGCTCAAATTTTGCTATTTCTTTGCCGTATTCTCTGAGTATGTCAGTTTCTAACACTGAAACAGATGTTTCAGCAGAAGTTGTCGACTGAGAAATTGTTGTGTCTGGTACAGAAGTTACATGTTGCAGTTGTTTGAGAAATGTGATGGCACCCTGCATGTCACCTGACTGCAATAAGTCATTTAAACAAGTGTACTGATTTATAACTCGTCATACTTCATATACTCTGTATACAAAGTTTCGCATGCCTGTTTGATGCACTCCAAGCATCCACATGTTGTGAAAGACACTGTCACAAACACCACTATCGAGGCATGCTAGTGAGTGACCCATAAGTCCAGTATGTGGATGGATTTCACAATGGTCAATCTTGTTAAACAGTTTATATCTTTCTTTGCAGTCTGTAATCACAATTAGGTTGACAAACTGTTCAACTTTTAAAATGATGATTGCCAGCGGTTGCAGGTGTCATCACATGGCCATGACAGACAGTGCTGTTTATGGGACACAGTGGTTGCATCACAGTCATCATCTGTCTCTATTGCTGTGTCATCACAGACACTGAGGACATTGACCAGCTTATAGGACTCATCAGTGGTGAACTTGGTTTCCTTTTTCTGTGAATAATAAGTTTCTTCCCAGAAATATGCCTCTGAGTGCTGTGTGTGCAGCCAGTGACCAGTGAATACATCGCAGAAATTGTGCACAAAGAAGGATACTGTTGTAGCCTTTTTTGATGTCATACACAATTTTTCTGAATAGTTCAAGCACGAGACATCTTACGCCATAAACTGCAGTACAAACACTGCTCTGTTAACAAAAGTGCGTGACTTTGAGATACAATTTAATCAAAGACAGATGGCTCTTTGTCTTTTGCACTCATGTCTCATCACAACAGCAATAAGTCTGTTGATGATCTTAGCTTTACTTGCTATTGATCGAAAATACTTTTGCTTTCTCAGATGAAAATCACCAGTTGTGAGTTTACAACATTGTTTAGGAGGTCTGTTGATGCTTGTTGTTGCCAGGGGTGTCGGCAGGCATACGCACTGTACGCAGCAGAGTACAGTAAAAATATCGAGCAGGGCAACAAATCAGGCAGGGCAACAAAAGAGGAAAGCAATGACACTGTGAGTCACATGTGTATCTGTCATGCTGAGCCCTTTTACCGTTGTTGCTTGTAATGGAGCACTGATGCCACCAGCCAAATACACAAATAAGAACAACTTACCAGGCAGGCAGAAAACAAAGGAAGGAGAATTACAGTAAGAAATTGATTACTTGAACTCAGACATGGCAAACGGGGAGACAGTGGTGTGGCATGGCAGCATATTTTGGTTTATGTTTATATAATGGGGGGCAACAGTGCATCAGTTTTGAGTACAAGTTTAAAATTCCTGGCTACACCCTGGCTGTTGCAATAGTTGTGTTTTGTCTGAGAGATCTACACAACTGTTGCAGAGGTAAGCATCTTTTACTTGATCTTAAGAAAGTATGTGCTTTTGATGTGGAGAGTTGTTGTAGAGCTAACTGTTGCAGTACAACTCTGTTTTCTTTTATGTTCTGAATTCACATAAGTGTTTCTTTATCACCCTTAAGCACTATGATACCTGTCTCATTTCCCTATACATCTACATCTGTATTTAGTAGGCATCTTTGATATGCTAGTTCACAGTGGCAGTCAGCAATCTTACAGAAGTATCAGGCACCTGTATAAAAGACAGAGAGAAAGACAAAATTAGTATATGCATGTGTTCATGCCTTCTAGCATTCTACATTGAGACATATGATTTCAGTATTACATCTATTTACAAAACAAGTTTAAATATTTGAATCACATTATTTATTAACATTGTAACATTTTTATTTTATTTGTATTATATTGTCTTGTATATCATTATCACTAAATTATATAGATTTTGTTCTGTATGATTTCACTGTTCAGTATTGAATAATTAGTATTATTCAGAATAGTTTTTTACCTAATGCTATCACACTGCTGGTTACACAATTACTTTATTAACAATCTTTCTGTTAATGAGTAACACATTAATAAGTCAACTTTACACACTTAGCTTAAGTTAGTGCATTTGCAATATTTTCATGTCTCATTCTTAACATTGTCATTTTACTACATCTTCTTGTAAATTATAGAGCCGCATTTTCACATCCTTGCTAAAATGTTTTTATGCTGTTACAGTATTCAGTGCCGCAGGCAGTGTGCGAAACCACTATTCAGATCACATTGTGATAATGACAGTGACACTGTTCATGAGCAGAGGTATGGAAATGAGTACATATAAAATTTGGTGATAATACTCTGTTATATGACTGTTTTATGAGTGTGTGTATGAACTGTACAACACACATTTGTAAGTTAGCACATTTGCACTGTTTTCACGGCAGGTGGGAAACATTGCATTCGATGAAATCTTGTCAGCTGTACAGCTGTCATTTGTCACATGCTGTCTGAGATGTGTTTTCGCACTTCACCATAGAATAGTGCAGCTGCTATGCAAAATGGGTGTTCATAGCAAATTCCAAAAGTGACAGTGACACAGTCCATGAACAGAGGTCCCAAAATTACTATCTTGAAATTTTGGTGAATAGTCCATTAAATGACTGTTTTACAAGTCTGTGTAGGAACTGTGCAACACACACTTGTTAGTTACCATATTTGAACTATTTGAATGGCAGCTATTCAGCATTGACATTTAGGCACACTTTGTTGTGAACTGTACAGCTGTCATTTTCATATCCTGCCCAAATGTGTTTTCACACTTTGGCACAGAATAGCACAGTCGTTATGCAAAATCAGTGTTGAGAGTAAATAACAAAATGACAGTGACACTGTTTATGAACAGAGGTCCTAAAAGTACTATGTTAAGATTCTGGTCTGAATAGTCCATAAAATCACTGTTTTACCAGTGTGCATAGGAACTGCGCAACACACACTCGTAAGTTAAAGGATTTGCAGTATTTCAATGCCAGGTTCTCAACATTGACATTTTGCTACAGTTTGTCAAGGACTGTAGAGCTGTGAATTTTCTTATCCTGCCTAAATGTATTTTCACAATTCTGGTGCAGGATGGTGCGGTCTCTCTGTCAAATCAGTGTTTGGAGCACATAACTAACATGACAGTTACACTGTTGTTGAGCAGTTGTCCTAAAATTACTGTGTTGAAAATTTGGTGACAATACTCCATGAAATGACTGTTTTGTGTGCGTGTAACAACCAACAAACAATGCATTCCTGCAAGTCTGTTGCAGCGGTGCTGTACTTGCTGAACAAAATCACCTTTTGTGGGTACATTTACAACATCACAACACTATGCGTCTCCACTTGTGACACTGCCAATGCAGTGTAACAATGTTTGCCATTGAAAAATTGCTTGTTTTTGGCATTAATTATGAAATTCTGTTGAAAATTGAACATTTTGGAAAAATAGTGTGTGCATGAAAGTGTCACAAAAAGTAGTGTTGTGCATTTGACAGTGTCACAAATAGTACTGTCGTGCATTCTACAGTATTTCAAAGGTACTGTTGAACATTTGAAAGTGTCACAAAAGTACTGTCATGCATTCGACAGTGTCGCAAAGAACTTTCGTGCATTCGACAGTGTCGCAAAGTAGTGTCATGCGTGCAAAAGTGTCGCAAATTTTAAACTAGAGTGGAAAGTGCATTCATTATCGAATCAGATCTGATTGCTATTTGAATGATAGCTCGTCTCTGCCAATGTTATGCCAGATTTGTCAGGCCATGTGAGACAACCAATCAAAGACGGACAACACTGAAGAGGAAGTCAACAGCAGCCATCTTAGATGACACTGAGAGACAGCATTTTGAAAACTGTAAGTACATTCTATTTTATAAAGCATTTTCCTAGTATTATAAAAGTGTTAGTAACATGTAAATACTGTTAATCAAAATGTTTTTAGTGCTGTATTTGATTATGTTCCTTGTTATAACCTAAGATGCTGCATTCTTTAGGTAAAACTGTTTAAAGTCAGATAGTATTTTAGTATTTACGTGCAGATACAGCTGCACATAGAGGAGAGGAAGCTGCGCATGGACCCATAACAGAAGAGGAACCAATCAGGCATGTTTTGCAGTTTTAATTGTTTAAAACTGCTTATGAAAAGGATGCATTTTCCCACCTCTTAATGTTTGCACATTTTAGCTGCAGCAGAAATGTAGTAATAGTCGATGCATAGCCTACATTGGTTAATGAAGACAGAGTACTAGCCAATGATTTTTTTTATTTGTGTTATGAATCAGGCCAGTGAAGCTGGCTTGAGTTAGGAGGGAAAATATCAGTTTTACTTCCACTACTGCCTAGCCACTGCAGGGTGAACACTGACTTTTTGGTAGCTCTCTGTCCACTTCTGAGTTTAAAACCTGAGAATGGCAGAAAATAGCAAAAGGACTTTGTGGATTGTTGGAAGCAGTATTGTGAGACGAGCGTCTGAGTATGCTTCAAATACTTATTTTGGGAGAAACCTGCAGCTCCCAAATAGCTCTGTAAAGTGGTTTGGTAGGGGTGGAATGAGGTGGGAGCACCTCATGCTGACCATGCACAGACTTTTGAGTACACAGCCTCATCCGACATATTGCTGATACATCTCGGAGGCAATGATTTGGGCACCAAGCGTTGGGTAGATTTAGTAACAGAAGCAAAATTGGGCCTTGCTTCTATTATGAGTATGTTGCCTGCCTGTAAAATCATTTTTGATATTACAGAGCATAGAGTCTGGCAAGCAGAACACCATATGTACCTGATTGACAGAGCCTGAAGAAAAGTCAACATGCAAATATCTGCATTTCTACATATGTCTGGAATGTACACCATACGTCACCCAGAAATTAAGTATTGTTATAATTGGCTATACTTACCAGATGGTGTACATTTCTAGCATGCTGGCATTGTTATTTCCTGGGAGACCTTTGAGATGAAATCCTCAAAGTCCTCTAAGAATGTCAGACTGTTTGTTCAAATATCAAAGTGATAACAAAGGTTCTTTTCAGAACCAAAAAAATTGGTCAAAAATAGAACAGCTGCATACATCACTCAGACACATGTAACACATGGGTTGGGAATATTCAGATCATGCCATGCTGTGTAACAACACTGTGGAAAGTGCAATTCCAGTGCAGCAGGTTGTTGTTAGTACAATATTTAACACTGTTGTGTGGTTAGGATTGTGAAATATTTCAGTCTGTAAGGTGCATTGTACATATTATTCTGGCACTGCACAAGTGTAAGTGGGCAGAGGACTAAGGGTGGTACAAAACTGAAGTGCAGCAATGGTAGGTTTAAGTATTACACTATTTAGTACTATATGTGCAAATGGAACCATAATACATGCAAGGCATAAACACAGCTATTTTCATATTATCATGGTGTTATTAGTGTGAAGGTATCCTCTTTATTAATAAGTTGTTGCTCATATTGTCTGAGTCAGGATCTGTTGTCTACTGATGCCACCCCCAGTAGCTTGGTGGTTATGTATTTCAAAAGTAGACTTCTTTTTAAAAAAGAAATAGTGGTAGTACAGTGGAGTGCTGCCTTTCATGTTATAATGGGTTACATTTTCAAAAGTAATCCTTTGTGGCATTGTTAGCTCAACTTTGTTGTTAAATCAACATGAAGTGGTAGCTGCAGTACAGCACAATGGTTACTTTTAAACAGAAAGAACACAATTGGTGAGAGAGTGGGGTGCAGTGTATCACCATGGATATATTTTCATAGCAAAATCATACTTGCTGAGTCACGGGTGATAACAGCACATGGTACAGTTGACTTTGTCTCTCAACACAAAGCTGTTTACTGCATATTGTGGTGTGCAATACTTCAGCTATACTGTGGTTCTCATTGGTAAATAATTTTTGGGGGAGGAGCTTCAACAGTGTGCAGTGGAAGTACAGGTCATGTTTGGAGATACTCATGTCATTACAGGGTAAATACCAGTATGTCTTAAGTGTGCATAATAGTTATACTGTTCCACAAAACAAAGCATTTGAAAAGTTATTTCTGTCTGAAGGGCTTTGGTAGGGTTATGAAATGTGTTCTTGTCATGTTCTAACCATAAAACTTCATACAATACATAGAAATACATAGACTATGAGACATGACAGTAATGGAAATTTTTTTATGTTTCTATTGCAGAAGCAAAAACAAAACATGAGGCAGTGGACCTTGCAAGAGGCGTGCTTGCTGCTTGAGGCAGTCCAAGCCAGTGGGAGTGCCTGTATTTAATGCAGAGCAGAAACCGTAAGCTGGATTCAATGTGAGGCGATAAATAGCTTCATACATTTTATCCTAAAAGTTAAGAATAAGACCATTATCCAGCTCAAGAGGAAGTGGAAGCTGTTGTGCCAGTGCTTCTATGTGTGCTGAAGCAGCGGGAGGAGATACTGGACAGCGATAGGTGCTAGTACTACCTCAGGTATGAGTTGTGGGAGGCTGCAGGAAGCCAGCTGGGGACTGCCTCACTCATCGTAAGTTACTTAACAGAACTTTGTACAATGCATGTGTCTTGATATTGATTTAGATAAAATTATGAAATATGCTCGACAGTTAGAGTATATTGCTGATTTGCCATGCCTGGTATGGTTCAGCTGTGAGGTTCAGCTGAGTGACTGAACAACAGCACAAGTAGTAAATACACCTGTATACATACTCCCTGTCATGGCATTTTGCTCACGATACAATGCTGAACTTGTGTTGTTGTGTTAATACTGATATGAAACTTTAATAGTGGGTATACTGGAGGATTTAGCACTGTTATG
Source organism: Neoceratodus forsteri (assembly GCA_016271365.2). Lineage (NCBI taxonomy): Eukaryota > Metazoa > Chordata > Ceratodontiformes > Ceratodontidae > Neoceratodus > Neoceratodus forsteri. Next base: position 842,326,062 of record CM057454.1, on the reverse strand, counting down.
TGGTGTGTTTTAACAATTAGGTTACTTAATTTTCATAACCCATTGTACTACATGTATTTTATGATGATTTTAAATAATCAGCAAATGATAGTATTGCAGTTACTATGCAGTATCCATTTTATCTAAACAGAATTGTACTTCATGTAAAGTTCTATATAACTATTAAGTGTTATGTACTGAGTGAGTTTATGATCTTTCTTTAATTAAATTTTACTCTGTATGGCTAGTGTGTATTAACCACCATAATCTGCAGTCATGCAACTTAGTGATGCAAAGTTTTGGGTTTCACAAGTTGTTAAACGGAGTTTTAACTTTTAAATACTGATATAACAAAACAGTATGTACCTGAGTTGCAGTATTCTGACACATAGAATGCAAATAGTGTTTTTATCATGCAGTATGAAAGATGATGTCTGGGTATCTCATATAAAATATGGTAAAATCACCATTTGTAGTTAGTAGGAATAGCTAATCTCTCGAGTTGTAGTCCCAAGGTTGTCCATGTTACCCAAACAACCACTTAGGTGATTAAAGTGTTGTATCCTGCTCTTCAAGCATTATTATTGATATTTGCAGCACTTGTTATTTTATATGTACCTGCAATGCTTATGGGGTACCTGATGAGAGGCAATGTTAGCTACATGAAACATGTTTAATGGTTACATAAAGTGTTGTTATAATGTGATATCAATTTACATGCAAGACTTAGTGGATCTATATTTTATCTTCTTCCACAGGCCAACTTAGGGCTTCCTGCCATAAGCAAGGTAGTACCAGCAGAGTCTGAAGCAGTGGAGGCTGGTCACGCTGACACTGACAATGTCATTGTTGTCGAATCAGATGGTAAGATACTGATAGAAATAATTGTACTATGTAATTGGGGTGGTATGAGGGTATCATGTAGGTGCAACCTGCACTGCTTAACTCAATTATTTTTAGGAAATACTATTTTAGTAAGTTAGTATTACTTGAAGCATCTATGTAGTATTTGTATGAATACAATGTACAGCAATGAGATCTGTAGAATTCTGAGGTTTGATTGTGTACATGGAACATTTTAGTGTTGTAGATGATACTGTGTACTTGTTGTAGAAAATGCCAGTCACCAGTCAGCCATATCAGGAACTCTGTGGCAAATGCATATGTTAATTGCAAAAGAGTACTGGAAAGCTAATGGATGTGTGTCACAGACATGAGAAGTAAGTTTGAAACCAAATGGATGTATAAAATTAATTTATTTGTTAAAAACAATTAAACACTTTGCTCAGATATTCAAAAGCTTGCATGCTGCAACAGTTTTTCGAGATGCTAACCCATTGATGTGCCCTGGCATGATATTAAAACAGGAATTGCGCGTGTCACAAATTATGATACACTCGAGTGCATCAGCAATGTATGCAGGCACAGGTAGTGGGGCGTGCCCATGCATATTCTGCACAGCCCCATATGCAGCCTGGGATATGCTCAACCATGCATGCACAACCCCTACTTGATGCCGCATAAAGTTGATGCCAAAAAAGGATAAACAGCTGGTCATGTACAGGTAAGCTGCCATATTTCAGGGTGCAACATGGCAGCTGCCATCTCTGGGTGGCTACTCGAGCTCCGGCTGAACCTCTGTGGTGGCGTCCACAAACCCATGCGCAATCATGGGATAAGTAACAACATTTATTTGTCCTAGATTCTTGATGGTACAGTGGAACACTACCTGCTTTACCACGGCTAAGTATAGTAGAATATTTGTCCTGCATCCCTGGTGGTCCAGTGCAATGCTGCCTGCTTGATTGTGGGCTACTATAATAAAATAGTTGTTCTATATCCCTGGTGGGGCAGTGACAGCTGCCCGCGGATCATAGGCTAAGTCAATATTAAATTAACCACTATCCCTGGTGTTCTAGTGGAGGTGTCTAAGTGATCGCGGGCAAAATTTATATAAAATTAACCTATTAGCCCTGGTGGTCCAGTTGAGCTGTGTCCTCAATTGTGGACTGAAGTACAAATAACAGAAAGCTGCTATCTCTGGTGTTCCAGTGAAACCCCTCCTTAACTGCCCACTGATACCACTGCCACACTTCACCCCTCCTGGTCAGCAACAGTCGGCAGTACCACACCACCTGCCGCCCCACCACCTGCTGACTGACATCATTGGTAGGGCTGTATGCCCATTATTCCACTGTGTGAGGCAATGGTCGTGCAGCACATATTGTTCTACACATTGCAGATATGTAAATTGATACATGCACATATCTGGAATGTGTAGTATGGTATGAGCTGCATGCCCATTGGATCATGCTGAGACAATGGGTGCATAGCCCTACCAATGGTGTTAGTTGGTGGGTGGTATGGTGGGTCGGGTGCTGCTGCCTGCCACTAACCAGGGTGGGAGGGAGTGGTACGGTAGGGATTACTGGGTGGGTGGGGGGTGTCCGCTGCACACCAGGTATAATAGGTTTCTTTTATTTTTTGAGCCTGTGATTGGGCAGACATGTCCACTGAACCAACAGGGATATAGGTTTATGTAATTTAACTTCAGCCTGTGATTGGACTGTAGGGCACATTGATGCATTGCAGGTGGTTCGTTGACCCAATGGCTGCTGCATGTCAGGTGCCAGGTGCAAGTCGTGGGGAATTGGTGCACCTACATGGAAATGGGGTCCATAATGATATGAAAATTGCCACATTTGTGCTGTACATACATTAGGGCCCCATTTACATGCTGACTTTCAAATATCGTGGTTGTTGCACCTAGCACAATGGAACTAGCACTACTGGATTCCCATGGTCCACTCTGGCCACTGGTGCTGGCACAGTGCCACTGTGCCACGTGCACTGATTGTGGCCAGGGTGTGACATTTAACAATGCTGAGCTATGGCGCAGCTCTGTTGAATATCGCCCAGTCCATGCCACTGCACAGCCAAATTGAGCTGCACCTGGGCTTGCGTCACAGACTGGCACAGTTTGAATATCTGGGCTTTTGTATAATTAAATATACTGCTAAAGGGGTGGGTATACTGTGGATGCCACATGTGGTATGGTTAAGTCTGTAACTTGTACTTTGTGACTGAACTGCAGCAGTCATGAGACATCTGCAGTAAACAAACACCCTGTTGGAGTATGTTGCTTGACAATTGTAAAAAAAAAAAAAGGCGTGTTATTTCATTATATTAATTGTGATTCAAAAGAAACAGATATTACAGACAGATGTATGCCAGTTATACACATCTCAGTTTGGTTTAACTGAACATCCACAACTGCCCTTGACAGTTGTGGAGAACAATGAACATATGAAATATTGTAGTGCTATGAATTTATTTTCAGCTGTTTAATAAGTGAATGTTGTGTTCATTCCAGTGTAAGAAGATATTTGTACAGATTTGAATTGTATTTTTATGTCATGTAATCTTACAAATGAGTAATAGAGGTACTCACTACAATATATCTGTTATCTAGATCTTGCATAGTATATGAAACAGTTATTACATATTGCTATACTACTCACTTATGTGAGACATACTGATGTCACCTGATACAATATACACAGAACATTTTCAGTTATGCACATAGTGATATGGGAAGGTAATAACAGTTGTATTTGTTTATGAGGTTGGGTGATATGACCCATGTATATGTTACAAATTATGATTTTGCACCTGTTGTGTCCTTGTTACATATTACCAGAATTTGTGAATGACTGAATGGACAGTATTCTATGTCTATTTTAACACTGGCGTACTAGCTGAAAATTGGATGGGTGTCACTGAACAGCTCAATGGCATGTGCAGTAATGTACAGACAGAGTTTCAGAATTACAGTGGGGTGTACAGTGATGATGTGGTCACAAGTTGTAGGAATTTTTTCTGTTACATTATTGTGACATTGCTGTTATTGTTCATGTAAGTCACTTTCTTACTGTACAGATGAGAACAGTTGATGTGTGCTTGTCACTGTTGCTTAATGACAGAACATCATAGAAACACAAGTGTCATTGCAAAGAGAAATGTATTTACATGCTTTAATTACACAATGACAACGTATAAACAATGGATTTCACAATAAAAGTATAGTGATACCTTAATATATTGTGGTATATGTAATTATATTTTTACTTGTATGTTTTATAGAGCCCAGGAAGCTGTGGTTGCGAGACCTGTGGAGGTGAAGAAGGAGCCAGGTACCAGCTCTCCATGTAAGTACCATCACAACAGATATTCATACAAAATATAGTATCACAGTATCCTGAATACAGAATGTATGTTATGTGCATTGTCTGCTTGGTAGGCAGTTGTGTAATCACTGATCTCATAGAGTAGGACTGTACAGCATTGTTTCATAACCTAAACAATGATTGTAAAGGTGTATAGTACATTGTACAGAAATACAAATTAATCCATTCATAAATCTCTGTTGTGTGGTACAGTACAAAATTCATGGTTATTCACTTCTGTTGTGGCAATGGGTGTGCAGCCGCATTCCACAGAGTATAGAGTGTGCATCAGGGTGGAAGTTGGCAAGCAGCTACTTACTGCCACTGACAGGAGTGGGGGTTGGAATGGATGTGTTGTTGCTTAGTGGTTGGGAGAGGAGGGGTGCTACCACTCAACCAAGGATGTATTGCTTTGATGTACTGTTGCAGGTATTCCTGTAATAGGCCTGTAAGCGTTACGCTGGAACACCAGGGACATAGGAAGATTATTACTATGGTGATACCCACAGTCAGCATGGGGGTGCTAAGATGAAGGTGCTGCTGTAGCTTGGATGGTCAGTCAGAGCCTGTCAGCTGTCATGCTGCAAGGTCTGATGCTTAACCTTGAGGCTGTGAGTGGCAGCTGTTGATCATTTCAATGAATCTACTCTGATAAGTACAAGTAATTGCCTGGCAGTGTATATGTTACTACATCCTGGGCTGAGTATTGGGTTGTATGTAACATGGAATGGGAATAGACCTGCTAATTGTGTTGCATATATAACTGTTATGTTTAGATAGATCGTTATTTATGCAAGGCCCATAGCACTTTTGAATATCACACTGGCATGCATCAGTGTGTTGTGCATAGGTGTCACTATTATGCCTCTTGCACAATACTTCTGGACATATCTCCCTCTTTATTCACATGATGTGTAAAGAACGTATCAGATAAAGTAGTTACTAAAGTAACTCAGCTCTTGCTTAGTAAATCTCTGTAAGATGATTTCAAGTATTATAAAAACAGTGTGACAAAAGAGTTTTCTAATTCTCTGTAAACATTCTAGGTGGTTACGTACATCTTTCACTAACATTGTTGTAGAAATTGATCATATGGTGAAGAAGGTTTAAGAGTGTTATTAAGTTGTTTTATTATAATACAAATAAGGTACTTCAGAGATTGTGTCAGCGGTCAATTGATCACCATCTAGGACATTTTGGTATTTGGTAACACTTTCTGCCACACTACAGGCATGCAGGTCATCTAAAGAACATTAAAATGACACGTGGTCATGCCTTGCTGCTCAATTAATGTTATAGCAGTAAAGATGATTTGTATAAATGGAAATATGTACACAGGGTAAATAACAATTGGATATGTGTGTCTCTTTTGTAGTTATTAAACAGATGATTATGTAAACATTGGATTATGTAATCATACGGTTGGCAGATACAGGTAGTCTAATACTCTCTTGCACATGTGAAGAAATAATATAGGCACAGATGGTAAAGTTTAGTTGTCCATACACAATGAAGAGGTAGTATCAGTGCATATGAGGCTGTGTTGTTTATTGTGGTGAAACATTTAGATACTTAGGGCCAGATATTCAAAGCTTTGCGCGAGCAAAAAACGTTTGCGCAGATTTAGCGCGGGATTAAGCGGTCTGCTATATTCAAAAGGCCAAATAGCGCTGCCAAACTGCAGTGGCGCTGGGCTAACCAGTAATGTATGCAAGGGGCAAAAGGATGGGCGGGGTGCGCAGAGGATACTGAGGGGATATTCAAGGTTCAGCGGCGCTAGGATACATAGTGCAGCCTTAGTGCGGCGCTTAGTTACCGCCTATAAAAGGCTGGTCTAAACACAGGGCAAAACACAGAGGAGGAGCAGCACAGGAAGTAGGAATGTGTGCAGTCCCAGTAGCAGTGATCCTGCCATTGATGGCAGCTGTAGTGGAGGAGGAGGAGGTGGAGGAAGGGAGCAGGCACACCATGGGCCCGACGTAGGCTCAGGAGATGGTATGCTGCAAACAGGCTGTACCGGCCCAGGGTCTCCTTTGAGACCCTGCCTGATGACCACATCGTTGGCGGTACCGGATGAACAGGGAATGTTGAGGCAGCTCGTGAACTCCTGCATGAGCAGCTGCAGTCAAACACCAGACGAGTCATGCCATGACAGTGGAGGAGAAGGTGACAGCAGCGATGTGCTTCCTTGCCACAGGGACGTTCCAACGACCAATGGGGACACCATTGGGTAACACAGTCTGCCACCTCACGCATCCTGACCCAGTTCCTAGAGGCTCTCCTGCCACATGCTTGAATTCATAGTATTCCCCAGCACAGCAGCAGGCGCAGAGAAACAATGCAGCAGTTCCATCGAGTTGCGCACCTACCATCTGTACTGGGTGCCATTGACTGCACCCATGTCCCCATCCGTGCACCACCTGGAGATGGCAGTGATGTGTATGTGAACAGGAAGGTTACCACTCCATCAACTGCAGGGTGGTGTGCGATGCGGTGGGCGCATCACCAATGTCTATGCACAGTACCCGGCAGTGCCCACGACGCCTTCATCTGGCACCAGTCTCAGCTGTGTCAGGCCTTTGAGGAGGGCAGAATACCCAGTGGACAACTAGTCGGTGGAGTTGCAGCACACAAGGCAAACACACAACAGCATGGATGGGGCAGGCATTGCAGGCCAGGGAAGGGATGTGGGAGGGCCACAGACAGGTGCAGGAAGCAGCTGACAGACCACAGTACAGCACTAACAAGTTATATGTTTTGACAGGGAGACAGTGCCTATCCCTGCGGCCCTGGCTGCTCACACCAGTACTCCACCTGGCCACAGTGGCTGAGGCTGTACAGCGAGGCACATGCCAGAACAAGAAACATTATAGAGAGGTGTTTGGCATCCTGAAGATGCGATTTAGATGCCTTGACACATCAGGTGGTGCCCTACAATATACACCTCAGAAGGTATGCCGTATCTTCCTAGCCTGTTGTATGCTGCACAACATGGCAATGAACCGTGGGATACAGGCACCTGAACCTGAGGGACAGTCTGACAGTGAGCCAGAGCCAGTGGTCAGGGGATAGTGGAGCAACTGAGAGGAGGGACCTCGCATGGCAGCCAGGCCATACAGCACCGGGACAACATCATCAGGATACTGCAACAGACCAGAGGGTAAGTACAGACTGCACAACAACCTGAAGAGTACAAGTGAGCAACAATTTAATGTGCACAGACTAACATTACAGTGAAAACCAGAATCACAACAGCAAACAAACCCAGTGTAATACAAATAGTGTGTGCATGTGGTGTGACTCCATGATTGTGCAGCACATATGTGGTGGGATACACACAAACGGTGTAATCATGGTGGGGAGGTGCAATGTGTCTGTGAGGGTGAGGGGGCATGTGTGTGGTGGGAGTGTGTGTGTGTGTGTGTGTGTGTGTGTGCACGCGTGCACAGATCTGCCCATGCATGACAGGGGAGGCACCAGAGTACGCCAGACAGCCTGTGGGCATCACCGGGGCCTTAGCCCAGCATGCGGCGCTGCTCTCCCATGGGTTACAGACTTGGGGTGTTCTGGCAGGGGACACAGTTGAAGTGAAGGTGGTGCTGCCCCTAGGCTTCGGGGGTTGGTGGGGCAGATGGATATGGACGCCACAGCGCCGCTGGGTGCAGGTGGAGTTTTGAGGCTGAACTGTAACAGTGGCAGCCCCTGCACCCACTTGTGCCTGCCTGTGTGCCCTCTGCCATGTGCACCAAGCCAACAAACCCATGTTGCGACCATCAGGCACACCCGCATGACATCACCAATTGCCACCACTGCAGCAGTCAACCCAGAGAAGCCACGGTCTATGGCACCCACCAGGCGGCCTAACCTGTCCTCTGCCTGCTGCTCAGCATGAGCAAAGCCCACTGTTATTGCCTCCCGTATCTGACCCAGCTCTATGCAGCTCACGCCGCATGGCATGCAGGTCCAGACGGCCTCCTGCTGTGATGTGACAGCAGCCTGCAGGAGTGGCCGGGCACCATGGCCTTCATGGACCAGAGGCACAGGACCCACAGCAGCAGCTGGCAGTGGTGCCTGTGGCACTGCACCAACTGCTACAGCCGGCTGCTGCTGACAGTGGCAGTGGGCTGTGGCACCATATGGACTGGAACCTCCAGCAGTTGTCAGACAATGCACGCCTTGCTGTCCTGCAACACCACCCACACCACCCACCACCATGTGTTCAGCCACACTGCCGACACCTACAGAAGCACCCTGACCTGTTCCATGGCCTTCAGCAAGCCCCACCCCCTACATCCCCTGGCACAGGAATGTCCAGCTGATGTGAATATGTAGAGACATCACTGTCATCTGCACTGGTGACAGTGACCAGCAGTACCTCTCCCACCCCATCACTCTCAGTTGGGGCAACATCCAGGTGCCCACTGTCTCCTAACACCCCTGGTGAGGTGTGCCCCTCCTCCCAAGGCAGTTGCATGCCCTGTCCCTGGGTATGCCCAACATGCATTGGGCTCCAACGCCCTGAGATACACAAAGTCCAGATGTTGTTGGCGATCGTCTTCAAACTCCTCCACAACCTCGGGAACCTGGCTAGACATCTGTGGACCATGCTGTGGTGGTGCAGGCCTGTCCAAGAGTGCTGAGGAGAGAATAGGGACAGGGTCAGTCATCCATCCATGGACACTGTGGCAAACCACCACCACTACCACCACCACCACACCATGCAGCCTCAGGACAGGTACCCACCTCACAAGCCTGTGCCAACATGCACCCCACCCACCACAGTGACCTTGACCTATGCCAGCCATCATTTCTGCAGGATACAGTGCAGCCTGTGCAGGACACCAAAAGCAGGACCATGCACCCTTGCCTGCACCACATACAGAGGTTGCACATGTGAATACAGACCTGGCCTTGGAAGTGCAAGGGATGTCTCGCAACCACCACCTGGCACACCTGCCACTGCCACCATCCACAATGTGATGCACCACCGCCATGTGTGCTCCTGCACACGTGCTGGTGTTCCTGTGACCACCACCAGTCCTGGTCCTGTCTCTGTGGTGTGCCACTCCTCCTCTGCACGCCTGCAGGAGGTCATTCCAACGCTTCGGACTGCCTCAGTTGATCTCCCGACCACCAACCGATTCACCGCTGCAGTCACCTCCTCCCAAGCCTGCCGCACAGCAGCATCGGTGGCCCTGTGTCGCGCAACACATCGTTCTCTCACCTTTACCTCATGTGCCAGGGTGTTTAGCTCATCTTGTGAGAATTTAGGTGCATGGATGTGCTCGGTTGAGCCTGCACACCTATGGGATAATAAAAGTGGACAGGTGTCAGTGGCTGCGTCGGTGCTGCACTGCATCACACAGTGGACAGCATGATATCACCCCTCAGTGCTACAGGCCACATGGACATATCAGATGGCTGCATGTGCCTGTACGTGTACATGCTCACATTGCCACTGTCTGTCCTGTGTCTGGGTGGTGTGCACATGTGCCATGAACCCCATGACTGTTTGTGGCATGGGAGCGCACATTGCTGGTACATTGTGATGCTCGGTGGGGGCAGAGGCCATCACTCCACACATGCAGGAAGACAAGGACGGTGCACTGTCATGGTACAGCACCAGTGCACCTGGCGCAGACACAAATGTGCAAACATTGGCACATGACACATTGAACTGCAGGGGTATGAGCACAATGCAGTGGACTGATGTTGTCCCACGGTGGTCATACCTACCAGGAGTTTACACAGTCTCCAACCGTCCCCCATTACATAATGTACACTCCCATCAAAATTGCACCCTCTTCCAAACAATTGTCAGATGATTCCTCTACACTCTAAAGAGATCATACATGCATGACACAGTCCACAGTGGCCAACACTAACCCAAATACCACAGATTAGATTGATAATTGGTTTGTGACAGGCGGTCACCAAACTGGACACAACTGTGTACAATGAATATGCCTATCCACACCCTTGATACATACCTGGCTGTTGCTGCCCATCCCCTGTTGCATGTCTCTCCATGTTGTTCACTGCTGTATTCCCACCGCAGTTCCACAATACAACACTGGTGGTGCACTGCTTGCCTTTTATAGCCCGGCCAGGCAATCCTGCCTGTTAGTCATGCAAATGAGCGAATAATGATATGCTAATCATTATCGTTTTGCCCCATGCATACACAGTACCCTCATTTGGCATACAGCCGCTGAATATGGCTCTGAATAGCCTGGCTCAGCACAGCAGTGCTCATTTCTGAGGAACAGCGCCTACGCTGGCGTGTGCAGTACGCATGCACATGTTACTTTTGCCTGCTAGCGCCGTCCAGCACTGTTACTAACCAGCTTTAGCTTCGCGCTTTAACCAGCTTCAGCGTCGGCGCCACACGCATGCGCGTAATATCGGACCAGGGTGATGGTAGGGTCACGCCTGCGCATTGCAATCACTTCCTGTTAGCGCCGGCGCCACGGCATACGCCAGCGCGCGCTGCACTTCAGTTGTATGTGTGTCAGGGTGTATGCACAGTTGTTGCACTGTTGTTCAGTTCATTTGCCCCTTCCACAGCACAAATATGTCTGGGAGAGCTAGGCAAAGGGCAGTGGTGGTGCGTGACAGGCGGTGGGATGAGGTTGAGACTGCCAACCTCGTGCAGTTCACAGAGAGGTGCCATCACCGCCTATTTGGACCTGTGTGGGAGGGTGACTTGCCCTATGCAGGTCTGGGCTTCCATTGCCCACAGACTAAGTGCCATCACAGGTATCCCACGTGATGGTGAAAAGTGCCGCATCGTTATGCTGACCCAGGCGAGGCAGTGACCACTGCTTGAACGCTGCAGGCCATGGTTCGTGAGGGACTGTGCCTGTGCCAGGTAAGGGATGACTGTAGGACTGCACTGGCATGGGTGGTGGGGCAGTGTTCGTGTGTGCTTATGTTGTTGAGCTACATGTTGCTCATGCGGAGTCCATGAAGCCATGTGTGTACTGTGTGGGATAGGGGTAGACAGTGTGTGGACCCCGTCATGCTTGGCATGGCTTTGGTGGTGCACTGCACCCATCTGCCACTGCGTGTGTTGTGCTGCACCACTGGGGTACAGGGGTGGTCTTTAGCGTACCGTGGTGGCTGATATTGTACTGACGATGCTGTACCCTCTTCTCACTGCAGAGTGCCGACAACAAACCACAGGCAGAAGAGGCGTGCACCTAGGCAGACAGGGCCATATCATCCGACAGGCACAGGGTGCCTCTCCACTACTGGCGTGCAGCAGAGCACGGACGGTGAAAGTGGTGTTGTGCGTGAGTACTGTGCAATGTTATGCTTTTCCACTATGAGTCTGGCTTTACAGGGCAGGCAGTTGAGCAAGTGTGTATGTAGGCATACGCACTGTACACATTAGTGTGCCTCTGGTGTACTGCATGTCTGTCAACTGTTCCTAGGTACACCAGACATTTTGGTCACTGTAGGCCACTGGGGTGTGGCCCTGTTTTAAATGCTGTTGTGTGGGACAGAGGGTCGGACTGGGGTGCAGAGGGCCCACCTGGACAGATGATGCAAGGGCCCACCTGGAACATCAATAGAGGAGGGCCAAGTTGACACACTTATATCAATATTCCACTTCATTCTGGATACACTAGTTCTGTGTTTGCATCTCACATTTATCAACAGTGTCCCAGATACTTTATTTAATAAGGAACATGATACTAAATGCAAATGTTTTCAGAGTTCAGACGGTAACCACTTACTCAACTGAGGGGGCCCACCTGGGAATGTACAACCTCATTAGAGAGTGGGGAATTATCTGACAGACATCATACCCTTTTGGAAGGGTTTACTGTTTGGGGTTGCTGAGTACAGCATTTATGAGGGGGTGCGGCTGTTTGGGATTGTATGTAGAACATGTGGATGTCTGGCTACACCCCTGCCTGTGGGCTCATGCTCTGATGTGGGGGCCATTGTCCCTAAGAGAGTGCTCTCCCTCTGTCCCTGTAGTGCACACTGTTTGTGCACATGTTATGCAGATGTGCTGCAGGAGTTGTTCTGTGGTAGCATGGTGTGCTGGTTGTCAGCCCCTATGGCAGATGCTGCTCCCACAGGTGTGTGTGTGCCTCATGCCTTGACCACCAGGGTGACACTGTCCTGTGCATGCCTTTGGCCCCACGCAGTGCCACTGGTGGAGCAGGCCCAGTGTCTGTGTTTCACATGTGTGTGTCTTCTTGCATGGGTGGTGTCACGCACTGTGCCATTCTGTACACCACTGTGGGCCCCTCACCCTTCTGTTGCAGCAAGTGGTGTGGCTGGGCATTGGCACTTCCCTGGTTGTGTACTGCTTGGTTACCTGTCCTGCAGTCCCTACTGTTCTGATGCCAGTGTCATTGTTCTCTGTGGTCATTGTCGAGTCTTTATTCAGTCACTTGCCACTGTTGCACACTTATGTCAGTCACCCACCCACTCTTCAGGGTTTCCTGTCATCATTTGTAAAGCTGCTGTATTATGGCATTTGGGTGGCAGTTTGGCTGGTGTCAACAGTTCTTGTGGAGGGCAGCAGTGAGGGTGGGCCACTGTTGGGGTGTACATGACAGGCATGTGTGGTTGCACATGTGCTTGGGGCTGTGGCAATTTCTCCAGTTGGTGTCATCTGTAGTTTGTATCATAGCTGTGTGACCGTGGGCGGCATGTCCCACCATGTGTCATCCCATGTGCATATCAGTCAGTGTCCACTTGTCGTTCACATCTCTGGAGGTGGCTGTCTGTTTGCACTGTTACAGTCTGCACGCCACTGTGCTGGCTGGCCTCCACGTTGTTGGGTTTCTCAGCTGCTTCCATGCATATCTATGTACACTGGGGTGTTGCATGCTTCCTGTTATGTACTGCCTTGTCCTGCAGGCACATGTTAGTGTGTGTTGTGGTTTGTTACATACTAGCACATGGGCATGGTTGTTGGGCATGCTGTCCACCGTGTGGTGGTACATGGCGCCTTTGTGTCATTATCATGCCCTGATGTGGTCCCCTTTCTCCTGTAGGTCCACGTAGGTCATCACTGTGGGCCAGCCGTCCAGAGGAGGGTGAGGGAACAGAGGAGCTCTGAGGAGGATAGTGCGCCAGCAGCGCACCCTAATTGAACAACAGGCTGTGCTCATATCAGAGACAAGACGTGTTGCAGCTGTATTGGAAGAACGCTGCCAGCACCTGCCCGCACCTAACCCCTGCATTCTGTGTATCTTATCCTGCTTCCTGTCCCTGGCCCAGTGTCCCTAGCCCTGTTTCTGCCATCCTGTTCCCCATCATTGCTTTGCATTTCCACATCCTCTCACAACCACATTCTTACCCCATTGTTCTGTTGCTTTATTTAACATTTGACTGTTTGCACTATTACTGTTGTTTTCCCATTGTTGTCAATCCCTTTGTTATGCCTGCCTTTCCTCTTTCTTTAGGTTTTTCTGCACCCCATTTGTACATAAAAGTGTTCTGCTGTGTTTTGATTTTTTTTCTGTAAATATGTTCATGTTGCCTTTGCACTTTGTATTTTCACAGTTTACATTATACTTTTTTGAAGTTGACATTCCTGTGTCCTGTGTCTTTTGGGGTGGACTTGGGATTTGACAGTGTTCTGTAGTGTTCTGATTTCACTTGTGGTTGTAGGTTATTCCATTCCTTTCACTGGTACTGTAGTTGTGTCTGGCTGGGATGTTCTGCTTTCCTGTGTTCCTGGACAGCTGCTTACACCTCTGTGACACTTTTGTTTTTGTGTGTGTTTGCAGTGCCTCTGTCTGATTGCTATATTCAGTGCTGCCTTCTCTGCTATATTTAGTGCTGTCTTAATCCTGGGCAATGTTTGCCTTGCACTCCTGGGCCTGTTTGCCTGGCTTCCTTCGCTGCTATATTCAGCTGGGTTTGCACCGGGCTATTCATTTTGAATATAGCTATGTTTTTGCTCTGGCACAGTTTGTTCGCTAGGCAGTGCTAATTTAGCCCCAGGGCAAAGTTTGAATATCTGGCCTTAGTGTTGCTGTGATAGTAAGTAAAATACAAGAATAGTGTAGAAAGTGTACTCTTCTTATAAATCATTTTACTTGTCAACAAAGACATAATATGATAGAAAATAATATTATAAGTGAACTGTCAAGACAGGACTTATAATTTGTATCACAGTTCTATATAGTGTTAATAGTGGCAACAAACTGTATAACAATTATTAAATTAGATATCAATATTGTAAGGTGAAAGACAGAAAGGTAATCACTGTTTTGAGGCTGATATATTGATTTATGTTTTTGACTCTTTGTAGGATGCCGTCTTGTTGTTAGCGCTGTACTGGCCACTGCCGCTATTTACCACAGACTGGAGCGCAAAGTTGACAGTCTGATAAAGATAACTGCGCTCCGTGAAGGACAGCAGAGATTGCTGTCCTTCATGGAAGCGCAACAGTGGACAGTCAACCTTGTGCTCAAGCCTGTGGTGACAGCGGCTGGGGACACTCATGGCCAGTACCAGCACTTCACCTTCACCTCCACCTCCAACTGTGGCATCCAGCTTCCTGGGATGAAGTGACCAGTCTCCACCAGCCCGAGCATCTCCTCTGGAAGGTGCAACAGCTTCCACTTCGATTCGCCTCCACGTGACTCCAGCTTACGGGTTGGACTGCCTCAAGCAGCACACACCTCTCAAAATAGTGGCTGCAAATTATTTGAATTCTTGTTTTACCAATTGTTGTATTTGTTTTTGTAAATTATATTTTTTAAGTTTTATAAATAAAAATATATATTTTTTATGTGTTATTTTTTCTAAATGATACCAAATCAGTATAGTTTCTCTTTGTGTTACTTTTACAGTTTAACAGGTTGAATTTTTACCATTTTTTTTGTCGAGTGACTTTTTCATTTAAGATTTAAAAAATATTTTTGTACTTTATAAAACATAGAATAAATATTTTTGAATATAACTTTTGTTTGTGGTATTATTCAATTGTGGAGATGGTTATCATCAATATTTATAACAAAGGGTTAGAGAAATGTAGTTTTCTCATTTCCTCAAACATTCTAGCAGATTCATGTGAAATTTAAATTAACATACATATGTAGGTTGATCATATGTTGAACAAGGTTTCACACTATTTAAAATGACTTTAATAGTTGTGGCAATAAAGGAATTCCAGGGATTATGTTAAAGGTCAGTTACTCAGCCTGTAAGTGCATCTGTTAGTCTGTACACGTTGAGTCGCAATACACCAGTAGCAGGTGATTAACAGACCATTAACACAACTGTTGGTCATTCCTTATTGGTTACATATTGTATAAGAAACCATTCAGCTTACCTAGTTTGGTGAAGAAGATTGTTATAGACAG
Organism: Neoceratodus forsteri; assembly: GCA_016271365.2. Classification (NCBI taxonomy): domain Eukaryota; kingdom Metazoa; phylum Chordata; order Ceratodontiformes; family Ceratodontidae; genus Neoceratodus; species Neoceratodus forsteri. The sequence goes on along the minus strand of CM057454.1, from coordinate 842,310,515 downwards.
CATTTAAGGTTTAAACAGGTGACACATTTAAATTCTTGTTGTGTTACGTATGTTGAAGTGTTATGAGAACATTTTGTACCTACATTAGTAAGTATGACTTACGTCTGAATTTTTTTCTAGTAAAGATACAGAAGAGGAAGCTGTAACATACCTGAATATTTAAAAGTGGTGCTTAGAAATAGACTACTACATTCTTTATGTGTCACAAGAGTAGGTTCATTGACTGCAAAAGATAATGAGTAAAACACTGCAACATAATAAATTAGTATTGACATAACAGCAATAAGTAACAGTAAACACATAAATATAAAGAGGCATATGGTTGAGATAGATGTTGTCTTACTCTTCATAACAGAAAATCCTATTAGATGAGTTACTGTGTTCTTCACTTTGGTTCATTTGTCTATGTATGTGCAGTCCTGGTACAACAAGAAATTCATATACTATTGGTACTTATCATTCTCAAAAGACAGGATATTCATGGCAAAAATCAGTTTAATGCATCAGTTAGGGTTGTTCCACAGCAGCAAAGTGAGGAAATTTGGTGTTAGGTTGAAAACTCTAACTCAATTCACCCCCCAGCACCACACAGCACGACCACACACACACACACACATATGCAAGTAGGGGAGGACCAAGGCAACACGACCAATGACAGACAACAATCAGCAGGTGACAGAAATAAAAACAATTATCTAAATGTACTACAAACATCCCCACCCACCAGACCAGGTACTGCATGCTAAGTGTAGATCAACAGCAAAACTGCGACCATGTACACAAACATACACATCCCTGATTGCAGGTGCACACAACATACCACACTTAGTAGTTGCATGGCCTTACCTAGCGATGCCCTACACCCCACCACACTTGGTACTGCACCATGACTGGACATCAATTATGCAGGTGTCTGATTGCAGCTGTACAAAGTTTTTACTCTTATGAGTAAACAGAAATAAAGACAACAACATAAATTTACTACAAGACACATCCTTCATCAAGATACAAGAACTGTTGCATTTACTATGTAATTTACATAGTACTAAATTTACTGCAGCTGTAACCTCAAGATACAGATGCTGATGTTGAGGTATAGTAAAACTATTGCCTGTACAAGGATGTGCAACTCCTAATGTCAGTATCAGGTATACAGTTTCAGGGATGTAGGTGTGCTGTTGCTGTACATATATGTACCTTCAGTGTGTCCGTATACTACAAATTCAGTAACTGTTCTGTCTAACAAAGAGTGTAATTACCTGGCTGAGGCCAAGCAACTTCTAAATATTCTAACATTACTGAACCTACAATGACATAGGTGTATCACAGATGTCTATAGGCTCAATTTTCCTGTAGCTCTTTACTGAGGATGTACTACCTGGTAAAGACAATAGCATTGCCTCTCTGATGCATCACTTATTGAAATAGTGGTAAGTTTAGTATTGTTGCAATGAGTGATCTATACCTCTTATGCCCACAGCCCCACTTTTTGGTAGTTGTTCTATACTCAGGTTGTAGAACCTAGTCTTTGGGTTTGGCAGACCATTCTGTCACTGATGCCATCAAAGTGATAACTATGTTAATTGTACTACAACAGGAATCAAGTAGGTATACCGTAGATATGAACAGAATTTCTTTTAGTATTGCTTTTAGTCACAATGGGATAAGTGTTGTAGGATGGGAGGGGCATTCTCTATCACAGACTCTGTGAGTTATAATTGTACTAACCTTGGATGGCTGCAATTATCGAGTTACAGTGTTGATCTGCATGGGTTAATTTTAACTGGCGTTGTCCAGTAACTACACAGTACATGGTCTGATTGGTGGGGCACTGCCTTGCAAAGCTCCTCCAGTGCTTAACAGTGGGAGATTGTGTACACATTAAATCAAAGACAGATATTATACCTGTACAGCTACTTACTTTTGATGTGCTTTATAGCTGAGGTGGACTACCAGGTGTGTTGGGGTGTGGGCATCACTAGGTAAGGCCATGCAACTACTAAGTGTGGTACGTTGTGTGCACCTGCAATCAGGGATGTATACTTTGGTGTACGTGGCCTCAGTTTTGTGATGATCTCCACTGAGCATGCAGTACCTGGTCAGCTGGGTGGGATGTCTTGTAGTACATTTAGACAATTGTTTTTGTTTCTGTCACCTGCTGCTGGTTGTCTGTCATTGGTCACGTTGCCTTGGTCCTCCCTCTACTTGCATGTGTGTGTGTGTGCTGGGGGGTGAATTCGAGTTAGGGTTTTCAATCCTAACACCGAATTTCCTCGCTTTGTTGCTGTGGAACAACCCTAACTGATGCATTAAACAGAGTTTTTGCCATGAATATATTTATATTTATATATATATATATACATATATATATATATATATATATATATATATATATATATACACACACACATATATATATATATATATACACACACACACACACACACACACACACACACACACATATATATACATATGCTGCTCATTAATAGGGAGTCATTCATATTAATAAGCAGGTCACCAGTATTAGTGAGCAGTCCACTGATATTCATAAGCAGCTCATTAATATTCTTGAGCTGCTTATTTTGACGATATATTCAGTCCCAGAGCAGTCTTTGGTATTCTTTAAACAAATAGTTTTGCTGCATCAGCTCCACTGTTCATATCTCATCTAATTGATTTTGGTGCCTAGGAGACCGGGATAGCTCCAGAGGCACACTAATAATGCCAAGTAAATGGATGAGCACCAACATGCGTGCGAGTCCGTCATCTCGCACATTCTTGGTTTGTCTGCAAGTGGTTCTGTGTCTCTCCTCCAGACCCTCTTTACAAAGACAAATGGTTTGTGTCTCACCAAATTTTCAACATAGGCATTTTGGGACCCACCTCATGAACAATATCACTGTCATCTTGTTACTGGGTCCGAAAAAGGTGATTTCCTGGTGACTGCATAGAATCACTTTTCAGGATGCAAAATCACCTTTTGGGACTGATTAACAAAATAGCAGTCACAGTGATCATGAGGGTGGTCCCAAAGAGCCATGTTGAAAATTTGGTACAAAATCCTGAAAATGGCAGTGTTACAAGCGTGCATTGTGCAGTTGCGCATACTGTAACTGCCAATATTTAATAGTTTCACCCCAGATTTTCAATATTGCTATTTTTCACACCTCCTCATGAAGAGTATAGCTGTCATTTCTCATATCATGCCTGAAATGTTTTTTGCTCCTCTGCCACAGAATGGCACATCGCTGTGTGAAATCAACTTTCGGGATTACATAACAAAATCACAGCACCAGTGTTCATGTAGAGGATTTCCCAAACCTCATGTTGAAAATTTGGTTAAAAATTCCCAAAATAGCCATGTTATGCACATGCATTGTGAGTTTCTACGATACTTGTAACTTTGTCAATTTTCATATCCCCCGGTTTTCAACATTACCCTTTTCCACACCTCCTCATGAACAGTATACAGCTGTCATTTTTCACATCCTGCCCAAAACATGATTTTGCACCTGTGGTACAGAATGGCATTCACTGTGCAAACTCAACTTTTGGGACAGAGTAATGAAGTGACAGTGACATTGTTCATGAGGTGAGGTCCCAAAATACCATGTTGAAAACTGGTAAGAAAATCCTAACAATGCCTGAGTTATGTGCGTCTGTGGAATTGTGGTGCCTGTATCTCGAAAATGATGTGAGACACTAGTCTCTTCAACTCACAGCTACTGTGGATGTCTCACTGTCACGATTACAGCCACACTTGAATTTTTTCCTAGCTGCTATGGGTCCCGAGATATTGGCAAATTAGTGTAACAAGGGTTCCTTGCCCTATTGGCTGCTCTATGGCTCTGTAGCCCTGTGAGTGGCAGTGCAGGGCTCAGCGGTCCATGCATCAGCAGATGCATATCGTTATGCACAAATGGGCAGCTTAGTGACAGGCCCTGCGCTCCCACCAACACATGCTATTTACTAGTTATAGTACACTTTTTCAAAAGTAAGGATATTCATTTCAAAAAGCCTCATTAATGCATCAGTTAGGATTAAAATGACAAAGTGGGAGAATGAGATGTTGAGGTTGGGCCTAACCCACCCCACCCCATCCTCTACAGACCGACAGATGCTGGGGTGTGCCAGAGGGTCATTGGGCTATCTTCACCCCATTCTCCTTTACTGTAGCATGTCAACCTGTTTACACATGGAATGGGGTGAGAGTTGGGCCTGATGACTCTATGGCACACACCAGCGTCTGCTGGTCTGTGGAGGAATGGGCGTGGGGTTAGGGGTCAAACCTAACATCTCATTTCTCTAGTTTTGTTGCTTTAACTCCTTACTGATACATTAACATAGGTTTTGCAATGACTTATATATATATATATATATATATATATATATATATATATATATATATTTATATATTTTATATATTCATGGCAAACAACTCTGTTTAATGCATCAGCTAGGGTCATTCCACAGCAACAAAAGCAAGGAAATTCTGTTAGGGTTCAAAAGCCTAACTGTGTATCACCCCACCCCCCACCACACACACACACCACCACACACACACACATATACATGCAAGTAGGGAAGGACCAAGGCAACACAACCAATCACACACATCCAGCAGGAGTGTATACCTGTGTTACTGTAGGAAGTGGAGAAATACAACTTGAGAAGATATCATAGATTATTTACAAAGTTGTTCTTTGAGATTAGTTCTCATAAAGATGAACCAAGCTGGCAGTAGCAAAATGGTGTACCTCACTTTGTTTTCAACATATGGGTGGTAAAAGGCATCATGGGCACGGCAATGTTAATCTATGGCAAATTGCTCAATTTTGGAACAGTGTAACTTTGTAATCCTTAAGTATTTTAGCACAATAGCAGGAAAAAGTACATCTGTGGGAACAGGTCTTGCCATCCTTCAAATATGAAGCCAAATGACCCAACTATTTGCTTGCAGGATGATAACAAAGATATGCAGTCATTAGGAGACATACATTCACAAAACACTTTCGCCAAGATGAAAGTGTCATAGCATAACTTTTCGCATTTGCAAAAGTGATTTACGAAAATATTTCAGGGATTATACAAAATCTTGTTTTGGATCTTGCGAACCCCAAAATACCATATGTGTAGTCTGTGTTATGTGTTGTGCAGCATGTGGCCCAAGATGTCCAGTTGTCTGTAGTGATGTATCTTTAGTGGTGCATGGAATGTCCAGGATGTGAGTTAGCAGTGACAACCCCATCGACAGCCTGATGAGAGCATGGGTTTGTGGTTTTGTGGTTTACATAGTTGTATGTAATTCCTGTTACCTGCTGGTGGTTGTGTGATTGGTTGTGTTGCCTTGGTCCTTCTCCTACTTGCATGTATGTGTGTGTGTGGTGGGAGGGGGAATGCGAGTTTGGGTTTTCAACCATAACACTGAATTTCCTCACTTTGTCACTGTAGAACAACCCTAACTGATGCATTAAATGGAGTTTTTGCCATGAATTTCCCTACTTTTGAGAATGTGCACTATAAATAGTGAATGGAAAGTGGTGGTGGAGTACAGGGCCTACCATGTGACTTTTGTCACTTACTGCACAAAAACTGTGTGACCGAGTGAAATGAAAATTGGGTATGCAAATAGTAATGCTAACGGTAACAGCAACGGCAATGCAGAAGGAAACAGTAACACAAAATCAACAATGGAAATGCTACCAAAAACACAAATGCTAAGGCTAACAGAAACATAAATGGTGATGAACACGCAAACAGTAACGGTAATGCAGTTGGAAACAGAAACGGTTACGGTAACACCAAACGATGATGCCAAAGGGAACAGTAACACAAACGGAAGTGTAACTGCAAGCTGCAGACACAAAATGCAAATCATAATGCGACGGTCATGGTAATGCAATTGAAATGCAAACGCCACGGTAACAACAATGATGAAGCAAAAGAAACAGAAATGCAAATGGAAACACAAATAGAAGCATGTACGCAAACGCAAATGGTAATGCACATGGTGATGCAAAAGGAAATGCAAATAAAAACAGTAATGGAAACACAAATGGTAACAGTAATGCAAACGTGAGCACAAACACAAACAGAAAGGGTAACACACACGGTGACATAAAGGGAAACGCTAACGCAAAACAGTAATGGAAAAGCAAGTGGAAACGTTACTCAGACATTAGTGCAAATGCACACACTTTTTTTTCCCAAAAGGTGCATTCAGAAGCACAGAGAATACAAAGAATGTATGCATAATAATGGCCCCTGAGCAGAAAATGAACACTTGTAATACTAAATGCTTATATCTCAGGAACTGTACATCGAGAAAAAAATAATAATTTCATATTATTTATGACTTTCCTGACTAGTTTTGTGCTTAGTCCCCTAAAAAGACAAGGCTAGCATACTCAGGGTTCAACTAGGTGAACAGAAAAGAATTGTGTCCCTAGAGGGTCCCAAATTTAAATGCCAAGCATTTCTGTGACTACCAACTGAAAACAAGATGGTAGATTTGCAACACTACAGGGTCATTCGCACACTAACAACTGCATTTGTGACACCTTTGACTGTTGTGTTAACTTTTCCCATTGACTATAATGAGAAACTTGTTTTTTAATATCTTTTGAATTGTTTAACATGTTTTCACAAAATCTTCAAAAGGCATTTGGGACCCCGGTTGCATGTTCCCTGAAGGTTTAGGACCATTCACACAGACTGTACGACCTGTAGGTGTGAGTAAGAATATGCAAAATGAAAATTACTGTGTTTTCTTGTGCTATGTAGCTCGCAACTGTATATCTGACTATTACGAAACTTGGCAGATCCAGAGATGTATGGTACCACACAGTGGAAAACAAATTTCAAGCAAATCCGTCATATGGTGGCAAAGTTATTAAGCTGCCAAATTTCAGAGTTTAACCTAAATGGGGTACTCAACTTTTACTATAGTGGCACTACTGTGCCACTGTAATATATCATATGTATATATCTATATATATATATATATATATATATATATATATACATATATATATATGTATATATATATATATATATATATATATATATATATACATATATATATATGCAAAACCTTCATTAATGCATCATTTAGGGTTAAAACACAGAAAGTCAGGAAATGAGATGTTTGGGGTTGCCCTCCCCGTGGACCTGCCCATCATCCTGAGATTGACAGCTGATGGGATGTGTCATTGGGGTTGTGAGACCTAAATGTCAATCCTAGGGATGATGGGCTGGTCCATGAGGGGAGGGGCAGTTCTAAACATCTAATTTCCTGACTTTTGTGTCTTAACCCTAAATGATGCATTAACAAAGTTTTGCATAGAATTTCCTTACTTTTGAGAAAGAATAGAAAAGTAGAAAGTCGCAGAAGTTGGTGGGAGCAAGGGCCCTTCAGGCCCTGTGCTCACTGCCTACAAATTTCTACAAAATTCTGCACCTGTTTACAAGTTAGACACCTAACGACTGAAAAGTACATCCATGGCAGTAAGGGTAGCTACCATATAAATTTCAAGCCAGTACCACAATGGAAAGCTGTCCGCAAAATGTAATCTCTTCAAAAATGTACTGTCTGACACATAAACACCATGATTCACACCTACAAGATATCCCGTCAACACCCTCCAACTTTCAAGTGAAAAGACCAAACCATTTCCGAGATATTTAATTTTAAAATTGTTAAAATTGGGCTATCTGGTCCCTCCAAATCTGAGCCATCTAGTCCCTCCCTCGTGATCAAAGGTCATGATCAAAGAATCTCACAATCAAAGAATTTGCAGGCTTGTGACCAAAGAATTTGCAGGCTTGCAATCAAATAATAAAAATGATAAAGGTCATTTTTAGGCAAAAATACCTGAAACCACAGCCATGCCTCAATAGACCGAAGTCCCCTGAGCAAACCCACCTCATTTGACTTAATAAGTCACCCCTGAGCTGAGAAAATAGATTTTTCAAGTGGCCATCTAGTTGCACCTCGAGATCAAAGATCGTGGTCAAAGAATTTCACGATCAAAGAATTTGCAGGCTGGCAATCAAAGATAATTAGCAAGCCAATCAAAGAATAAAAACTTAAAACTCTATTATTTGACCATTTTGAAAGAAATCACAGCCATGGCTTAATTGAGCAAAACCCTGAGCAAAATCCATCCATGTTTTACTTTAGGAGTCACTCCTGAGCCAAGATATTTTAATGTTTCTGACCGCAAACTAAAACAAGATGGCAGCCATCACAATCAAAGAATTCCACCCGATCAAAGATTCTTTGATCATGAGCCTCAACTTCTTTGATCATGTGGAAGGACTAGATGGCCAAAACCCATTCTTCTTTCACAAAATAACCATATCAATTTTTGTATTGACTTATAATGGGAACTTAAAGTTTAGTAACTTTTGAATGGATTAATATTTTTTCACCAAATGAAAGCGACATGTTCCTTGACCCAAGCTCTTTCAGATAAGCCAAGTAACAGAGCAACACACCACACAACAGCCATGCAGCACCACAGACAAAATCTGAAAACTGCCCATATAACTGGTGAAAAGTGCATTTTCAGCATTTTGGTGCACAAAAATATGTCTGATCAAAATGAAATTTGTAAAATCAAGTGATCTATCATGCCCCACCATGCTACCAAATTTCATGCAAATCCATTGAAATGGTCCAAAGTTATTAATGCACAAATTTCAGTTATAACATAGAAGTACCTACTCAACTTGAATATAGGGGCGTGGATGGCGCCCCTATAATTTATACTGATGCGTCACAACAGTATAGTTAGGGTTGAGAAAGCAGTTTAATGTTAAACCCTAATTTTGTACCTTAATAACTTTGCAACCGTTCAATGGATTTGCATGAAATTTGGAATGCGATCTCGTATGGTAGATCTCATGATCTGCCAAGTTGCATTTTGGTTGGACATGCAGTTTACGCAGCACGGCGTTGAAAACAATTTTTTTGCCTTTTTTTCGCACTTTGTTAGTAATTTTGACCATCAATGCTGTGCCACACCATTTAGTATTTTTGTTTGACATTTTCAGAGTAGAAAGCGATTTGGTCAAAGAACAATCCAGCATTGGTTTGGTGAAAAAATATGAATCTGTTCAAAGTTATTTAATTTTGAAGTTTCAAGTTCTGAGCATGCTCAGTTCACTCCAAGATTTGTATGTATGTTTTGTGAAAGGGAACTGGGCTCAATTGAGGATTTTGTCAGCTCACTAATGGGGACTTATGAAATCCCCATTCGTGAGGAAAATGGTCGCTCACTAGCCCCATTTTTCATTTTTTCCCCAAACAAAATGTTGTAACTTGTTCCATGGGTAACTTTTATTCAAATAAGGCATGTTTTTTTTTCAGGGTGATGTCCTCTACAAACCCATACCTTTGGTTTCCTTTGTTTTGCCCAAAACTGGCAGTTTTAAATTAAAAAATTCTTCATTGCGACTCACTTCTGATCCTCATTCTCGGGTGACAAAATCTCGATCGCGAGCCGATCCCCTATCGCGAGGTATCCTTGATCATGACTTAGGGACCAGATGACCCTATCTCGCAAACAAGGATTGGCTTGTGAGAGAGGATTTTACAGCTTGTGAAAGGGATTGGTCTCATGAATGGGATTTTGTCAACTTGCTAAAGGGATTGGGTTTTTGAATCCTCTTTCATGAGATGTCAAAATCCCCATTTGTGAGGCGATCTCCTTTAGTGACCTGACAAAATCAGTGATCGTCATTTCATGACCAGATGGCCATTCTCGTGACGAGGACTGGCTCGTGAATGGGGATTTTGACACTTCGCGAAAGGGATTGGCTCATGAACAGGGATTTTATCAGTTCGTGAAAGGGGATTGGTTTTTCAATTCCTCATTTGTGAGCTGTCAAAATCCCATTCATGAGCTGTCAAAATCCCCATTCACATGCCAACCCTTTCATGACTTGTACACCAGATGGCCAAAATCTGATGATCAAGGATTACTCATGAACCAGGATTTTGACAGCTCATGAATGGGGATTGACCTCGTGAACTAGGATTTTAAAAACTTTGCTACTGCACTGTAAATAAATGGTTTTATATTTTGGCTTGAAATTTGTAGGGTACAAAGATGGTGTCCCAGAGATGTGAGTTATGCTATTTAGGTGTTAAAAGTTAATCAGTTACAAAGATATGCCATCACAAAGTTGAGATTTTTCCATAGGATAACATTGTGGTGCCCACAGTGACTTTCGGTGCCTGAATCTTGGAACGATGCGAGATACAGATTTTTGCTACCCACAGCTTTGTCTACCTTAAACACGTGTGGAGGTTTCCAAAGTCATGATTACAACTGCAATGGATTTTTTCATAGGTTTTATTGTTACTGAGATATTGGCAAATTAGTGTTGCAAGGTTTCCTTTTCAGGCCTATAGGGCTACTGTATGGCTCTGTTGTTATGTGTGTTGGAGTGCAGGGCCAGAGGGCCCACACTCCCACAGAGACTTATCATTATGCACAATATAGGGTAGTTTGTGGGAGCACAGGCCCCACCAATGCATACTATCTACTAGTTACAGTACACTTTTTCAAAAGTAAGGAAGTTCATTGCAAACAACTTTGTTAATGCATCAGTTAGGAGTTAAAGTGACAAAAGTTGGGAAATGAGATGTTAGGGTTGAGCCTCTAACCTCTCCCCACCACCCCACCCTGCATCCTCCACACAGATGCGGGTGTGCCATGGGGTCATGAAGCTTAACTCTCACCCCATTCTCCTTTTCTGTAGCATGTCAACCTGTTTACACATGGAATTGGGTAAGAGTTGGGCCTGATAACCCCATGGCTCACCCTGGCATCTGTTGGTGTGTGGAGGATGCGGGGTAGGGTGGTAGGAGGGGTTAGGAGCTCAACCCTAATATCTAATTTCCCAACTTTTGTTGCTTTAACCCTAACTGATGTATTAATGGAATTTTTTGCAATGAATATATATATACATATGATATATTATGGTAGCACGGTAGTGCTACCAAAGTTAGGGTTGAGTAGCCTTTTTAAGGTTAAAGGTGAACCTTTGCACCTTAATAACGTTGCCACTGTTCAACAGATTTGCCTGAAATTTGGCAGGAATGGGGCATAATCATAGATCTTGGGATATACCAACTTTGTACCAGTCAGATGTGCGGCTGTGGAGTTAAGTGACATCCATGTGCATATTTACGTTTTTGTGCATTCTTTGCTTGTGCCTACAGGTCACACAGTTTGCATATCTGGTCCAAAAACTTTGGGAAACATGCGGCCAGAGTCCCTGATGTGCCTTTTGAAGATTTCATGAAAAATATTAAACGGTTCAAAAGTTCTTCAAAATATAAGATCCCATTATAAGTCAATGGGAAAAGTTAACAAAAGTTCAACACTTAGCAAATGCACTTTTTAGTGTCACAAATGGCCCTAGTAGTGTCGTGAGTCAGCCATTTTTTTTTTAGTTACTGATCACAGAAATGCGTGACATTTAAAATTATCTAGGGACATAATTATTTTTGTGTTTACCTATTCGAGCCCTGAGGATGCTAGCCATGTCTTTATTTTGGGGTTAAAACCCCAGAAATATGTTTTAAATTTCTGGAAAAGTAGTGTTTCAAAGTAGTATCGCACTCATGACACTTTCACAAATTTTGTGAAAGCTTTCACAAATCACGACACTACTTCTCCAGACTATGGCCAAAATGACAGGAGTTCTTTGCCACCCTGCTGCAAAACAATGGTTTGGTTCTTTGAGCTGAAATTTGGAGGAAGGCAGCCAACATCTCACAGACATGCCTTTGGTGTTTTGCTGAAAAGATATTGAAAGGATGCAAAGTTATGGTACTCCTAAGTTTACATTTTTTTCCAAAGACTAACATGGTGGCGTATGTCACGCTTTTTGGGGGCTCGTGGATTCTGAAACGGTAAGAGATATGGAATTTTTGTTGAGACCATGCATAGCCCTAGCATACAGTGAAACCTAGCCAGGAAAATGATGACTCATGTGAAATTTAAATTTTTCTCTATGTCGTGACGGTTATGAGATATTAGCATTTTAGTGTTAAAACTGCTTGTTTTCTGCTCCGAGGCCCATTATTATGCATGCATTCTTTGTTTTCTCTGTCTTTCTCAATGGAGCTTTTGGGGAAAAATAGGGTCTGTGCTCCACTTACTGTTGCAAGTAGGTTTTACACTTGTGTTTCGCTGCCACTTTGAGATAACGTTCCCGTGTATGCCACTGTGTACCTCACCCTTTGCGTTTACATTTGATTTTGTGTTACTGTTTACTTTGGCATTATTGTTGCTGTTACTGTTATCATTTGCATTTACAATTGTGGTACCATTACTGTGCTGCTACACTTTGCATTTCTGTACATGCTTGCTTTTTATGCTTTCTGTTTCCTTTACCATTACTGTTGCTGTTACATTTATCATTTGCATTTATAATAATGGTATCGTGACCGTGATGTTACGGTTTGCATTTCCATACACACTTGCATTTGCCTTTCCGCTTCTGTTTCCTTTGGTGTTCTTTTTGCTGTTACCATTACACTAGCATTTGCAATTGCGGTACCATGACCATGCACATTATGCTTTGCGTTTCCATACACTCTTGAGTTTGTGTTTCTTTTCTGTTCCCTTTGGCATTATTGTTGTTGTAATAGTTAACATTTGCATTTACAATAGCGGTACCGTGACCATGTGCATTCTCAGTTGCGTTTCTGTACGCGTTTGCATCTCCGTTTACATCACTGTTAAGCTTTGGCGTCACTTTGCACTTGCGTTTCTTTTATCGTTTGCTTTACCATTTATGTTTGCATCACCATGTCGTAACTGTTAGCGCTTGCATTTGCATTGCAGTAACCATTACTATGTCACAAGATATGACGTGGGGAGCGCGGGCCTGAAGGGCCCCGCATTCCTCCACCACATTCATTCACTATTTGTAGTCCTCATTCTCAAAGAAGGAAATTCATGGCAAAAAATCCATTTAATGCATCAGTTAGGGTTGTTCCACAGCAACAAGAGAAATTCGGTGTTAGGGCTGAGCCTCTTGCACTCTCAGCCCGCTTCCCCCAACAGGCATCTGGTGTGCCTTGGGTTGTCGGTTCTAACTCTCACCCCATTTTTCTATACCTCAGCTTGTTTACACAAGTGTTAGTGAGAGTTAGCCTGATGATCCCAATGCACACCCCAATGCCGTGGTTGGGGCGGCTTGGGGTAAGGGGCTTTCAACCCTAACAATCGAATTTCCTCACTTTTGTCACTGTGGAACAACCCTAACTGATGTATTAAACAGAGTTTTCACCATGAATATATATATATATAGATATTATGGTAGCATGGTAGTGCTACAATAGTTAGGGTTGAGTAGCACTTTTAGGTTAAAGAGTGAAACTTTGCACCTTAATAACCTTGCCACTGTTCAACAGATTTGCCTGAAATTTGGCAGACATGGTTGGGCATGATCGATCATGGGATCTGCTAACTTTCGTACCAGTCAGATATACAGCTGCGGAGTTATTAAGCAACAACTGAATGCATAATTACATTTTTTGAATTATTTGCTCTACGCCTACAGGTTGCGGTTTTGCTGACTGGTCCGAAAACTTCAGGGAACGTGTGGGGTCCCCAATGTACCTTTTGAAGATTTCATGAAAATATTAAACAGTTCAAAAGTTATTCTAAAAACAATTTCCCATTATAAGTCAAAGGAAAAGTTAACAAAAAGTTTGAAAGTATTGCAAATGCACTTTTAGTGTCGCAAATGGCCCTAGTAGTGTCACAAATCTGCCATTTTGTTTTAGTTGGTGATCAGAAAATGCTTGGCATTTAAAATTGGGACCATCTAGGGACACAATTCTTTTGTGTTTACCTAGTCCAGCCCTGAGGATGCTATGCATGTCTTTATTTTGAGTTAAACACCCCAGAAATATGTTTTAAAATTTCTGGAAAAGTAGTGTTGCAAAGTAGTGTCGCACCTCTACACTTTCACAAATTTTTGCGAAAGCTTTCACAAATCACAACACTACTTTTTCAGACTATGGCCAAAATGACAGGAGTTCTTTGCCACCCTGCTGCAAAAAGAACAGTTTGGTCTTTGAGTTGATGTTTGGAGGAAGGCAGCCAACATCTCACAAATGTGCCTTTTGGTGGTATGGTGAAAAATATTGCACAGCTGCAAAGTTACGGTACTCAAAGTTGGCATTTTTCCCATAGACTAACATGGTGGTGTATGCCACACCTTTTGGGGCTTATATCTAAAAAGAGTCGAGATGCAAAATTGTCGCTGTGACAATGCATATTCAATGCATTCAATGAACACATAGCCAGGAAAATCATGACTCATGTGAATTTCTTTTTTCTACATCATACAGTTACTGAGATATAAGCAATTTAGTATTCCAACACCTCATTTTTTTCTGCTCTGAGGCCCATTATTATACATACATTTTGTACACACTGGGTGGGATATTCAGACTGCACCAAAAATATGTGCAATAGTGGGAGCAGGCACAAGAGCAGTGCGCCATTGTCCAGCGGGTGCGATATTCAAACCACGCGCAGGGCCAGGGTGAGCCTGCACAACACAGCTGAATAGCATGCCTGATGCACCATGGTGCAACTAGGGATGTGCACTGGAACAGGGCTGATGCACAGCAGCACACCCAGAGATGCGCAGGGACAAGGACAGGAAGCAGGAGTGCACTAGCTATGGATATGCCATGCTTGAGGAGCATGCAGCAGGCCAGAGAGACCAACCCCCAGGGCAAGGTCCCCATGAGCAGCACAACCAGAGGTGAGCTGAATGGACCACCAGCCCATGTACCCCAGCACCAATCCAACAGCAGACATGGGCCAGCAGTCCACACCCACAGGGCAAGGTGCCCCAGCACTGTCCCACAGCAAACAGTGACAGTAATACAAGGAGGGCCAGGACCCTCCCATGCCAGGGCAAACACCAATGCTGACCACCCTCTGTACAGCGATCCCAAGATACGCAGCACAGAAGCATGACCAAACAGTGCATGGCACCAAGGTATGCCACTACCACCACCGTGACAACCTGGTGCCCCATGGTGCCATGCATGACAGCCCACCATGACCCTCCCACAGCAGGTGACTCCAGCCACTAATGCCATGACAGCATACACAAGGCCCCTGCATGGCCCCCACAGTGGCACAGCAAGGAGGTCGACCTGGCAGCAGTACCCAGAGGACCCTGCATGTGACAAGGTCTGCCCCAGATGCTACACCAGCAGGATGGCACCTGCACACCCACCCATGCACACACCCTGTCCCAGCACTGGCCCCACCAGACAGCACAGGCCTACTGTGGCACATGGAGGCATGCGCCACACAGGAAGCAACACAGGGCACAAACAAACCCCCAGTCCCAAGGGTACCCCATCAAATCAGCCACACATAGCGGGCAACAGATGCTGCTGTCGCATGTCCAATGGTGCCATGTACCCATGGACTACACACCACTATGGCGCTGGTGAGCCGCCATGTGGTGTGCACACCACAAACCAGGCCACCACCAGCATGCAGCTGGAGCCCATGTGACAGTTACCAGACCACAGGCATTGCCCCAGACACCATAGACAGCATGGAGGGGACAACAGAGCACTTCCCACAGTGTCACCAGAGGCAGATGTGCAATAGGCCAGGAGTTAGGATGCCAGCTGCCAGGGCACTGTGCCTGGAGGTGGCTGGCATGGACTGCCAGCAATGTCACGTCAGCAGCCATGCATGCAGTGGTGGGGTTGGCATGACCATGCATACCAGAGACAAGCAGGGGCACAGCCGCATGGGCCCAGCACACATTGCCAGGGGTGACAGGGACACAGCACATGCACCACAGCTCGCGCATACAGGCAAACCAGTGCACTGGGCACACCACACATACCCCAGACAGTGATCATGGCCCTACCCACACCAGTGGAGGGCCCTGGTGGACACACCAATGACCAGGCCAGCACCACCCCTCAGTCACACACACCACTGCAGCAAGGCACCAGATGCCCACTGCAAATTCGAGACCAACACAGTCATAGTATGAAAAGCATGTATATTGAACAGGTAACATAAACAAAAGGAACTATTTACAATGCTATATACAAAGTGGGGAGGGAAGTACAAGGCTACAACTTGGGGGATGGGCGGGGGCAAGGGAATAGCAAGGAGGGGACAAAGGGTGTGTGGTACAGTTCAGGGAGGGAAAGGAACAGTCAGGGTGCCACAGGAACTACTGGTGGCCCTCTCATCCCTGACACTCCTGTGGTGCCTTCTGTGCCACCACGGTTCACTCCTCTCCATACCCTGCAGCAGCTCCAGTGTGGCCCGAGTGACCTGCAGGATCTCTTGTATGTGACGCCTAGGGTCATCCAGTGTTGTCCACCTAGGACAAGGGAGCAGAATCAGTACGTGTGACTGGCCAGACCACCGCAGCCACCCAATGTGCCTGGCATACATCTGTGGCTCGCGCTCCTGTGATGACATGCGACCACCCACAGTGGGTGTGCCCACATGACCCACCTACCTGGGCACCCAAAGCCTTGCAAACTGCTGAACACCCCACCACCCATGCACTGCACAACATCATCATGGTCAGATGGTGTCATGGCTACGCAATGTGATAGCAGTGGCACAGCCAGGCACCCGTGCATGCACAGCCCACCTCGACACCCACCCACATGTGCAGACCCACAGGATGGTACAGAGGGCACTGTGGGACATGCACAGCAGTAGGGGCTATGTGCAGGGGCCATGCCCACCACCACCCCTGCAATCAACCATGCACAGATGTAAGGGAAACATGGCACTCACCTGTGTCCCAGTCAGCAGGGGCACTGCTGACCCCCAGCACCACCACTGTGCCCTGCCTGCAAGGCCATACCTCCATTGCCAACTTGCCGTCCTTGTTCCTGGGCCAACCTGGCCCTATGGCATTCTTCCGGCCTAGAGTGCAAACATGGAGAAAGTCCCATCAGTACACATCAGAACCATAGTCTCTCTTGCTGCTGTGTTCGGTGCCCACACAGCCCAGCCATGACATCGGTGGCACAGGGTGTACACAAAGTACCCCCAACACGGGCAACACAGGTATGGGCCCCCTGTGGCATGGCCTGCCGAACACCATGATTCCAGGACAGACAGATACTACTAGTGTTGTGAAGGAGCACCTACCTGGCTGTGGCATGGTGCCCCACTGGGCACGTGCCTGCAGTCACCCTAGGCAGTCAGGGTCCCACCTCTGGAGTCCCCATAGCAGTGGCGACACAGCTCAGCAGTCCTGCTGCTGCCGTGGCCTCCTCAAGGCCCTCTTCCACCTCCTGCCACACCCTGTCCGTGGCCTCAGGAGAGGTACCTGGCCATAAAGGACACCTGCATGGGGCTCCACAAGTGCCACCAGGTTAGCCAGTTCCATCGCTGTCCATACTGGTGCTCTGGTGTGTGACATGGTGCTGTCATTGGTGAGCACAAAATGGTGCCCTGTAGTGCACGTGCCCCACATGCAGAGGCGGTGTGGTACTGCACTGCCAGTCTGTCGCACTGGCACTGGACTACACAATATGGTGGCAGCCATGCGTATGCCATGGTGCCTAGAGGGCAAAGGTCAGGTGCAGGGTCAAGGGTCTGTCCTCGCACGGAGTGCCACAGTGCTATTGGGAAGCCCTATATGTAGCACGGTAGGGTGCATGTGTCTGTCACCATGCAGTGGCCTACCATGCTGTGGCACCATGGTGTCCATCACGCACCATGGCATGAGCGCCCCTCTGGGCATATAAGCGCCTGGCGTCACAGGCACAGTAGTGGCCGTGCCCTGTAATACCTCCCGCGCTGGCGCGTCAACAGCGCGATAGCATAAGGCGTCCAGCACTGTGGCATGCATGGTGTGGTGCGATTGCACACATCACAGTGTTGCGCCACAGCCTGAGCATGTGCAACACTATTGCGAAAGGTGCAACAGTGCGATATTCAGCCAGGTTATGCAAATCAGCTCATGAGCCATTCCATGGCGCTCCACTGCATTTCATCCCATTACAGTTGTGCCTGCCTCATTTGCATGCATTGCACTATATAAATGTGACCTGAGGCTGCATGGGCCATGGATCAGTATTGAAGTCCTTTGAGGTAGGTGGCATGCTTTTGGGATGTGGATACAGCAGTGTGGGAGGGCTGTATGAGACTGCACAGTTCAAGGTAACACTGTCCATCCTCCAGGCATGAGCATGACTGAGCGAGAGGATGAAGAGGAGCAGGGAAGGGTGTGAAGGAGGAGGCCCAACTACCAGGGCAGAATCTGATGCCCTGTTTGAGGCATACCTCGACAGGAGCTGCTGCTCAGAGGACAGAGGGGAACACCACTGGCCCATGCAGTGGCATAGGGGTGAGTGGCACGTGCTGTCAACCAGCAGGGCAGCCACCAGCAGTCCATGCAGGAGTGCAAGAAAAGGTTAGCATGGACAGGAGGTGGATAAAGGATAAGGTGGCTGCCATCAGGGCAGCATGTGCTGCCACTGGTGGGGGCCAGCAGGATGTACCCACCTGATGCCATGGGAGGAGCAGGTGGCTGGCAGCATGAGGCACAGTGCCATTGAGGGTGTTCCTGGCAGTGGCTTACAGATGGGTAGCAGCCCATCACTACATGCTAGGTCTGGCACTGGCAGTGTGTGAGTGGAAGGGGGGGCAGTCAGAGGGCTAGGCAGAACCACTAATGGTTCTGTGTTCCTTTACAGCCCTGAGCATCTGTATGGGGCAGCTGGTGGTGCCTGGCTATCGTCAGCCAGAGGGGCAGTGGCAGCAGCTGGCCAGTGTCAACTTGGGGACAGGGATGGAGGGTGGTGGCAGTGTACCATGTGTGGATGTACCCCAGAATGGCAGCACTGTGGTGCCCACCATCAGGGTGCTGTGCAGCAGGGCCAGGAACACCATGGGATACAGCATGCTGGGCATGCAGATGACCCCTTGGATGACCACAGCCATCTTCTCCAGGCCTCAGTGGATCAGCAGGTGCATCTCATGGCGGCGTAGATGCCTTGCATTACTGTGCCAGACAGAGGAATGGCACAGCAGGGACCATGCCTGCTCCTGGAACAGTTGGCTCAGCAGCGGGAGTATGTGACCGCGGCATTGACAGGCAGACCACTGTAATGGCAACTGTCATGGCTACACTGGGAAACCGGATGGTGCCCAGCCACCGCACACCTCACAGAGTGCTATGTCCACCCCCCATTCCCGGTGTCATGTGACCCTGCTATGTCGATGCTGAGTTTGGCTGTGGGCATACCTAGCATGCCTGGTGCAGGCATGTTTGGTGGCCTGCAGACCTCTGCATGGACACGGTCACGTTCACACTGCATCACCCTGTGGGTCTCTTTGGTGCCACCCCATGAGGCCACTGGTCAGTCTGGCACAGGTGGCAGGTCTTGGTGGGTGGCCCACATCCATGGCAGCTGTGGTACTGTGCCACATGACTGACCCATCCTCCATGGCCACTGTCTGCTGCTGCCCTGTGTGCATTGTGGTGTTCTTTGCGCTCTGCATTGGTGAGGTGCCCAGCCCTGCACACACATGGTCCTGTGCACTCCCCCCGGCTGCTGGCCACTGTGGCATGTGCATGATGATGCCTCCATAGTGCTGTCTTCCACTGTGCAATGGTGCTCAGTGTCTGAGGCATGCACAGTGCCAGCCACTGGGCATGGTAGTGTGTGGTTCTGTGTGAGTGTGGGGTGCCTGTTGCCCTGTGGGCATGGGTTGTGGTGTGTGTGCGTGTGTGTGTGTACCGTGTGCAGCCCTGATTGTCCCTGCCTTTGTATGGGTCCCCGCCCATTCCCACACCCCTGATCCCATCCGCCCCTGGTGTCCACCCTGCTTGTCTGTGGGCTGCCCTTGCCCTTGGTGGTTGCACGGGCCCTGTTGACCTACCTTGTTGTCCAAAGTGCTCCTCTGCTAATGGTCTCTCAGTGCTGCTGTGCTATCCGGGCCAGCCGGGGTCCTTCACCCAGGGGTGGCTGTCCAACACCAGCTGGACCAGCGCCCTTTGTCCCTACCGCTGTCCCTCCTCGACCTCAATGGCTATCCCACAGTCAGTGGTCATGTTGTGCAGGATACAGCAGGCCAGGAATAGCCCGCAGGCCTTTGAGGGGCTATACTCTAGACACCGCCTGACGGTGCAGGCACCGGAACCATGCCTTCAGCAGCCTGAACACTCACTTGACATTCCGTGTTGTGGCATGTGCCTCATTGTACTGTTGTTGTGCTGGGTCTGGGTGCTGGTATGGTGAGAAGCCAGGGCAGTAGCGGTAACCACTGTCACCTGTGTGTAGAGGGAGTCATTAGCATGGTGGTCCTGTGACACTGTGCCATGGGTCATCGTGGCCATTCCCCATGGCACCCTACCAATGCCCCACCCCCACATCTGTACCCATTGTCTGGCGCTATGCATACTCACCTACCAGCTGGCCAGTGGGGATGTCCCCATTCTTGAACCTATGGCACAGTGCGGACTGGTGCCAGATGAAGATTGTGTGCTCCTCCAGGGTGCGTGATACAGACATTGATTATGCGCCCCTGGCATCACACACCGCCTGGCAGTTGACACTTGGTACCCTCTAAGTGTTAGTATATGCCACCCTCCGGCCAGGTGGCATGGATGCCTACATGGGTGCAGTCTATGGCCTCGGCTGCCAGGCAACCGTGCTACCTGTGGAACTCCTGTATGTGTGCTGTGTGCTCCACCTGCTTACTGGGGAAATGGATGTACTCTGCAGCATGTGGCAGCAGTGTGCTGAGCAATTGAGTGAGTAGGTGTGATGCGGCCGACTGTTATGCCTGTCGTGTCCCCGTTGGTCTCTGGAAGGTGCCTGTGAGCAGGCACATGTTGGCTGTGACCTTAATCTCCACAGACAGCGCATGGCCCCGCCATGGGTGCCTGCACCTCATCACTGCACAGCTCACAGAACTGCCTCAGAATCACCCAGTTCAGGTGGTACCGACCCACAATCTCAGTGTCACTGTACTGTTCAAAGGTGGTGCGGTCTCGGTACAGCCTGTTCTGGGATACCGCAGATGGCCCTTCCACTGCTGTGCCTCCCTACTGCCTGCCTTCTCACATCCCTCATTACTGCCTCCATCGGAAGGTGGCACTGGCCATGTCCCTGGCTGGTGTTCCCCGCGGGCGGTGTCTACCTGGTCCCCCATGCTGAGTGTTGCTGCTGCTGCCCCTGCACAGGGTACACCCTGGCTGTTCATCTCTGTGTGACCTGCCTCTTGCCACTGCCCTCCATCCTCTGTGGCATGCGAGGCCCTCTCACACACAATTCACATGGGCACACACACACTCACTCCTTCTCTCACTCAGACACATCTCCAGTGGGCTCCGTCCACCTCCTGGCCACACCTGCCCCTGCTTCCTGTCTTGCCTCCCTGCCACTGTCTCCATGCTTCCCTCTATGGCTCCTCTGTGGCTCATTCATCCTCCCTCTCTTGCTCCCTTTATTTTGGCTAATTTCTGCTGCCACTCAACTTCCACTTGCTCCGCTTCTGCACACATCGCCTATTGATGAATATCGACTGCACACATTATTCCTGGTTCTGCCCTTGCACTTGCAGCACATTCATTTCTATTGCACTGCGGCATATTGTATAGTTGTGCTGCGCTGCCGCTCCCAATGAATATTGCACTGTGGCGATTTCCATTCTTGGCGGGCGCATAACTATTGCACATGGCATAACTGTTTGGAATATCCCACCCACTGTGTTTCTCATGCAGCTGTTGGTAAAACCAGGTGGCGCTCCATTACTGTTACAGTCACCATTACCACTTGTGTTTCCGTGCACATTTGCATTACCATTCCCTTATCGCCACGTGCAGGCAACCCTTTATGTTCTTGTTTGCATACGCACTTGTGTTTGCATTCCTATCTCTTTACTTTGCCATTATTTCTGCTGTTAACGCATTGTTTGTACTTCCAATTGCTGTTCTGTGACCACGCAACGTCACTGTTTGCATTTCCATATGACTTCATTTCCTTTTGTATTTAGGTTACCTTTGGCGTTATTGTTGCTGTTACTGTTACCATTTACATTTACAATTGTGGTAATGTGACAGTGCGCCTAATAGGTTTGCATTTCTGTGCGTGTTGCGTTCCGTTTCCATTTCTGTTTCCTTTGCCATTATTCTTCATGTTGCCTTTACCAGTTGCGTTTACATTGCGGTACAGTGCGGTGCGTGTTGCGGTTTGCATTTCCATGCATGCTTGCATTCACGTTTCCATTTCTGTCTCCTTTGGCATTATTGTTACTGTTAGCCGTTAGCATTTGTATTTACAATGTAACGTAATGTGACCGTGCGTGTTACGGTTTGCGTTCTGTATGCACTCTGTTCCCTTTTCTGTTTCTCTTTCCTTTGGCTTTATTCTTCATGTTAACTTTACCATTTGTGTTTACAATTTGCAGTACTGTGCCCGTGCATGTTACAGTTTTGCGTTTACATCGTGTTTGCATTCAGTTTCAGCTGTTCCTTTGCCATTCTTTTTGCTGTAACACTTAACATTTGCATTTAACATACTGGTGCTGTCACTGTGCACATTACCAGTTGCATTTTCATATGTGCTTGTGTGTCCATTTGCTTCACTGTTCACTTCAAGGCCACTTTGCGCTTTCATTTCTATTAATGTTTGCTTTACCATTTACATTTGCATTACCATGTGCATATCTGTTGGTGCTTGCATTTGCATTGCTGTTCCTTTTACTATGTGACAAAGACATCACGTGGTGGCCCCATGCTCCTGCCACAGCATTACATTCACTATTTATTGTCCTCATTCTCAAGAAGGAAATTAGAGCAAAAGGTCTGTTTAATGCATCAGTTAGGGTTGTTCCACAGTGACAAAAGTGGGAAATTCGGTGTTAGGGGTTGAAGCCCCATTGGACTCCTCAGCCCACCCCAAAGGGCATCGGGGTGTGCTTTGGGGTCATCGTTCCAAACTCTCACCTCTTTCTCCTATACCTCAGCTTCTTTACACATGTGATGAGGTGAGAGTTAAGGCTGATGACCCCAACGCACACCCGATGCCATTTGTGGGGTGGGCTAGGTCCAAAGGGGCTTTCAACCCAACACTGAATTTCCTGTTTGTCACTGTGGAACAACCCTAACTGATGCATTAAATGGATTTTTTTGCCTTTAAAATAATATATATACATACACACACACACACATATATACAAAGCTGCCAGAAATCAGTGTACCCAAGCGGTATGTAGAACCAAACAAGACTATTACAAAAGTGAGCTAGTGAGCTAACAAGCTACTGGGGAAATAGCAAATAATTTGGGGATACTGTAATAAAAACCTGACTGGGAAGCTCAATAATCCCCACATCTATGACTGAGGTCAATGGCACTCTTATTCAGGACCATAAATTAATTGCCAACATCTTTAATGTTGCTTTTACAGATCTTAGCAGGATACTCCTCCTGACTTTTCAATTGCTCCACCTTGCCTGGCAACAATGTTAAATCTGGTCCTCCTCCAAATACCCCTGCCTTCTGTTTCATGAGAGTGTCCTTGATGAGGCTAAAAATACCTACTAAAGGTGCTAGGAAAATCAAGATTTAGCAGTGACATCCTGGATCTAAAACTTCTCTCCTTGCACTTGAGGTCATGTTACTCCTCTCACCAAACTCCTAAACCTCTCACTGTCCCTTAGACAGTTCCCCAGCTTTGGAGATCTGCTATTGTCATGCCTGTATACAAAAGTGGTGGCAGAGCCCATCACACCAACTACAGCCCCATCTCAATACTCCCCACTTTCTAAAGCCCTAGAGTGCATAGTAACTGATCAACTGACAGAACACCTAGACAAATATAACATCCAGTGTCCACAGCAACATGGCTTTAGAAAAGCACATAGTACAACCACTGCCCTACTTGAATTTACAAATCACATTCATAAGGCCTTGAACTCCAGGCATATACTTGGTGCAGTGTTTGTAGATCTGACCAAGGTGTTTGACACTGTCAATCATCAGCTCCTTTTGAACTCCCTCCCTGCCCTTTTTCTATCCAATGAGTTTGCTAACTTCTTTTCCGTCTACCCCCTTTGCTCCTGTCATTATATTGTATGTATCTTATTCATACTTTGATTGTACTAATCCCAAATGTTATTTACATTTTCTTGTACATGTTTCATTCTCTTTTTATTGTTTTATATTTGTTTCTGATGTGGAACCTTTGTAAATGAACCATTGGTTCAAAGGTATTTTGTAATCCTAGAATTTAATAATTAAATATATGTATATTTATATGTGTATATATATATATATATATATATATATATTAAGGCCACAACACATTAATAAGGTGTAATTATCTAATTGGCATTGTAACAAGCTAATTGTCTAATCTCATACAGTATATGAGAAATATATGATGTTTTTTTCTTTGTGGAAGTGGACCCAACGCGTATATATTATAGGGCACAGCAGTGACCATATAGTTAGGGTTAAATAGGGTGTTTAATGTTAAATGATTATTGCTGATCCATAATACCTTTGCCCTCATTCAATGGAACCACGCAAAATGTTGCATGCATGGTCTTGGGGATAAGGTCTCATGATTTGGAAAGTTTTGTGCAGTCACATGTCTGGATCCCAAAATTCAGATAGTGTAGAAAGTGGAGAAATTGTTTTGTTTGCTTTTGCTCTCCTACAGCCTAGACAGTTTGGAATTTTATTCTGAAATTGTCAGGGTCAAAAGAGCTTGAAAGTTTTCAATTTTGCTATGAAATTTTAGGGTAGAAAGGGCTTGCACTAGAATGGTAGCCCTTTGTTAATTTGGTTAAATATATTAATACATTCCCAAATTAAAAGTATTTGAAATTTTGGTTCTAAGCATGCTTAGTAGGGTTTTCATTTATATGTTTGATATGAAAGAAGAATTCAGACTTAGATTTTTCTTATGAAAGAAAAATATTGTTTTGTGAGCTAAAATTCTTCTTTTCGCTTTCTTTCGTATGGCAGCTGCATTGTTTGTTTGTTGAATTTGTTTTCCCGGTAAGCCCACTGGGCCTAGAAGTCCCTTTTCAGGGGTGACCAGAGGGGACAGATGGAAAGCAACTGACATTGAACCATATTAAGCTGTTGGTGGTATTTATAGTGAAAGAGGGAAATTTGGCCAGGTCACCGGGGAAATTTCCCTACTCTTTCCAATAAGTGCCATGGGATCTTTAACATCCACCTGAACAATCACCAATCCAGGCAGATGGGACCTCAGTTTAACGTCTCATCTGAAATATGGCACTTCAGAAGTGCAGCACCCCTCTCATGCTGCACTACAGTGTCAGTGTTGGATATTAACTCAAGTGCCAAATGTGGGAACTGAACTCACAGCCCTATAATCTCCTTCGCAGCAGTGTGTTACCTACTGAACCACTGACACTGTAATATATTGT
Organism: Neoceratodus forsteri; assembly: GCA_016271365.2. Lineage (NCBI taxonomy): Eukaryota > Metazoa > Chordata > Ceratodontiformes > Ceratodontidae > Neoceratodus > Neoceratodus forsteri. The sequence goes on along the minus strand of CM057454.1, from coordinate 842,285,044 downwards.
ATGATATTGTTTTTATTTTTTCAAAAATAATTGAAACCCCCACAAAAATTTCCAGTCAGAGAAACAAATGCATTCATTTAGCTAAATAGACCCATTCAGCTAGATTCTGGTGTTCATTTTTTGAAAAAGACCCCAAATGTGGTTTTGGGACATCCCTAAAATCCTAGCTGGAAGGCTTTGCGAGGGTTCTGATTCTTCTTTCATGAGCTAAAATTTGTGTTTCAATGATCTCATGAAAGATGAATCTTGACTCATGAAAGAAGATGGTGTAACTTGTTTTTTCATAGTCTTGCTGACCTTCGTTTGTGAGTCATGAAAGAACTCATGAAAAGAAGTAGATTGGTTCATGAATGAATTATGAAAACAAATTCCACCATCTTCTTTCAGGAGCTGACCTTCTTTCTTTCATGACTTCTATTGTGGCTCACAAAGAAGGTCAGCTCACAAAAGAGCTATTAAAAATAATGAAGTCCCACCATCTTCTTTCATGAGCTATATTCTTTTGTGTGTCATGAAAGAACTCACAAAAGAAGAAAGTCATCTGTGAAAGAAGACAGTGGAATTACTTTTTTCACAGTTCTATTATGAAAGAGTCATGGCTATTCCTGATAGTTCACAAAATAACTGTCCTATATCTCTGTCTGTCTGTCTGTGTCTCGCTGTCTGTCTGTCTATCTATCTATCTATCTATCTATCTATCTATCTATCTATCTATCCTCTCTGTCTGTCTATGTATCTGTATAATCAATTTAGTTTTATGCTGACCCCCACCTCACCCCTACTTTGCAGCCGCAACCCAACCCCAACACACACACACACACACACACACACCTACTTACCTGAACATTTCCCACTATGAGGTCACCCACATTCTCAGAAAGAGAACAGTGGACTTTCTTGAAATGTGAAGCCACAGCCTGAAGTCATGCTGCTGGCTTCAGTTAGAGCTGTGACCTTCTAATCTCCTGTATCTCTTTTGCTCTGTCTATCTATCTATATCTATATCTATATCTATATCTATATCTATATCTATATCTATATCTATATCTATATCTAGCTATCTCTCTAGCTAGCTAGCTATCTATCTAGCTATCTATCATATCTATATATCTATCTATCTAATCTATCATGTCTATCTATCTAATCTACCTTTTTGTTAAGTGAGTGGTGCCCACACCTGCAATCACTTCTTTCTGCCCCTCCCTCTAGGTCACCCACCCCATGTTATTTTTCTAAAAAGTAAGTGGACTGAGGTTCCCACCACAGTATTGCTTTCTAGGCACCAGGGTGCCCACCCCAGTGTGCTGTCAAAGATCATCTCAACACTGCAGTGCCCAATCCCCCTGTATTGGCTTCTGTCACCCTACATTAAAAATGTCCTTGCTGATCTTTTTTAGCTGAAAAAGAAAATGACCCATTGGTAATCTGACCCCAAACATCCCCTACCCATCCTACCTTGACACCCACTCAGCACTATCTATCTCTCTCTCTAGCTTTATAGTCAATTTAGTTTTGTACTGACCCCACACCCCACCCACCCCACCCTCACCCCTACTCAGCACCCACCACACACTCCCCCACACACACCTCACTCACCTGAACATGTCCCATAGTGAGTTCACCCACATTCTCAGAATGAGAACAGTGGGACTTTCTTGAACTGTGAATCCACAGCTGGAGTCATGCTGCTGCCTGTGTTATCTATATCTATCTATCTATTCATCTATCTATCTATCTATCTATCTACTATCTATCTATCTATCTATCCATCTGTCTGATCTAATCTATCTTTTTATTAAGTGGAGTGGTGCCCACACCTGCGACCTCTTCTTTCTGCTGCCTCCTCCAGGTCACCACCCCCCATGTTATATTTTCTAAAAAGTAAGCAGACTGGGGTGCCCACCACAGTACTGCTTCTGTAGGCACCTGGGTGCCCACCCTGGTGCTGCCAAACATCATCCTAATACTGCAGTGTCCAATCCACAGTGTTGGCATCTGTCACCCTACAATAAAAAATGTCCTTTGCTGATCTTTTTTAAGCTGAAAAAGAAATGATCCATTGGTGATCTGACTCCCAACACCACCACCCATCTACCTCAACCCCACTAAGTACTATCTATCTATCTATCTATCTATCTATCTATCTATCTACCAGCTATCTATCTATCTATCCATATATCTATCTGCCTAATCTAGCTATCTGTCTAATCTATTTATTTATATATTTTTCTTAAGAAGAACAGGGTGCCCACTCTGGGTACTGCTTCTTTCTTCCCTCAGGTCACCCACCCCTTGCCACTGCTTTTTTAACTAGTAAAGGTGTGAGGTCCCCACCCCAGTGCTGCTTCTTTTGTCCCCTCCTGCTAGGTTGCCCATCCCTTCCTTTAATTCTAAATATGTGCAGTACCAGTGTGCACACCCTGTTCTGCTGAAGATCATCCCACAGTGGGGTGCCCAATTCCCCATGTGTCAGCTACGGTCTCCTACAATAAAAAAATCCATCCATAATTGATCTTTTTTGTTTTAACCTGAAAAAAGAAAATGGTTAATCAGCGACCAGACCCCCTATACCCCAACCACTCCTCCTGATCCCCCACCCACCACCCAACACCTCTACATATCTCTCACCTGAACATGTTCCATGATGTACATCAGATCTTCAATCAAGGCATGACTTACTGCTGAAACCAGTAATTGCAATAGGGAAAATAGGGTAGGTACAGTTTAATGTATTACAGTGGGGTTTCAACGTTCTTCATAAAGAACTTACCTTATTTTCTCATATCATAGTTGCAAGTTCCAGCAGCAAGATGTGTCTTCCATTGAAAGGTTCATTTTTTGCATGGGAGATGTCTGTGAGTGAGGTGTGTGGTTGTCGGGTTAGTGGGTGGGGAATAGAGGCAATTCACTGATGGACTGCTCTCTTTTTTCTGGTTAGAAAAATATCACTGATGGGTGGTTTTCTTATTGCTGGGGTACTATAGCCAATACTGGGACTGGGGCACCCACTGTTAGGATGATCTTTGGTGGCACTGTGGGTGGGCACCTTGGTTCTGGTACATAATTGAAATCAAAACAATGGGGATGGATGACCTGGAGGGAAGGGACAAGAAAAGTGGTGCCAGATGTGGGACACTCTGGTCTAGTTACTAGATAAAACAACATGGTGGGCAAGCGACCTGGATGAGATGGTGTGAAAGAAGCAGTACTGGTGGTGGGCACTGGTCTGATTAAGAAAAATATAAAGATAGATAGATAGATAGATAGATAGATAGATAGATAGATAGACAGACAGACAGACAGACAGACAGACAGACAGACAGACCAACAGATATTCAGTTATAACAGTGAGCTGATTATGCCCTGATCTGTCACTCTCCTTTTCTTATCTTATCTTATCTTATCTTATCTTATCTTATCTTATCTTATCTTATCTTATCTTATCTTATCTTATCTTATCTTAACTTATCTTATCTTATATTTCTTTCTATCTATCTATCTATCTATCTATCTATCTATCTAAATACAGTAATAATAACAAACTTTATAATAGAGCCTTTCAAATATCAAGGCGCTCACAAATATATAAAATTCAGAAAATTCAATAAATATCACTAAAATCACAGGAATTCAGGATAGGCTTTGCCCCATAAAAGTCTTCAGTGCCTGCTTAAAGCTCCCCACTGTCCTGCACTCCCAATGCTGACATGGCAGAGAATTCCAAAGGGTAGGGGCAACAAACCCGAAAGCACAGGCCACAGATGAATTTAACTGACCCTCAGAATTCTAGCAACCCCTCAGCAGCCAAGCGGATGCAGAGGTATAAGGAACCAGGAGCTCTTTCAAGTAGTCAGGACCAAGTCTGGTAGGGCTTTGTAGGTTAATAAACCTACATTAAGGGTGATCCATCACTGAACCGCAGCCAGTGCAGATAGCGCAGCACTGGGGTAATGTGAGATCTCCTAGATATCCTAGTCAATAAATGTGCAGCAGCATTCCTGCAGTAGCTGCAAACAGTGGATATCAACCAGTAAGCCCCAAGTAAAGGGAGTTACAGTAGTCAAGGGACGAGGTCACAAAGGCATGGACCAGAACAGGCAGGTCACCAGATGGAATGAGATGCTTGATCGTAGCAATGTTCCTAAGATGGTAAAAGGCTAACTTGATGACTGCCGACACTTGATGATGAAGGGTCAGACCATTGTCAAGTATCACTCCCAGGTCACACACCCGCTCAGAGGTAAGGATCTGAGCACCTCCCAGGACTAAACCAGAGGGCAGATCAGTCCTCAACCCTCTGTCCTGTGACCCGGTCCACCACCAAAACCTCAGTCTTTCCTGCATTCAACTTTAACCCGCTAGAACTCATCCAATCTTGGATTTCAACAAGGCAGCAGTTAAATACACAGATAGCACTAACCTGGTCAGGGGCAAAAAACAGGTAGAGCTGGGTATCATCCTCATAGCAGTGAAACCTCAGCCAATACCGTCTCACAATGTCTCTGAGGGGCAGCATGCACACTGCAAATAACATGGGAGACAGCACCAAGCCCTGGGGCACCCTGCAAGGTAGAGAGAAAGACTCGGAAGAGAATATTTCCAAGACAACTCTTTGAGTTCTACCAGTGAGGAAAGATGAAAACCATCTGAGTACTGTCCCAGACATCCCACAGATGGACCTCAGGTGCTGAGCAGGACCCCATGATCCACAGTGTCAAAAGCTGAAGACAAATCAAGGAGTACCAAGATGGAGCATTTTCTGATCTCTCACCATCAGGAGATCACTGAGCACCCAAACCAGAGCAGCGCCAGTACTATGTTTCTTACAAAAACCTGATTGGAGAGGTTCATATAAATTATGGGTGGTTAAATGGTTCTCCAGTTGAGTTGCCACAACTTTCTCGATAACCTTTCCCACAAAAGGAAGGTTATAGATAGGTCTGTAGTTCACTAGTCTCCGGGTCCAAAGAAGCTTTCTTCAGGAGGTGTTACCACCGCCTCCTTCAGGGAGCTAGGAAACTCACCAGATTCCAAGGAGCACCGGACAATCTGAGCTAGAACTGGGGCAGTGATATCAATACAACCCAAAATAAGTGAAGTAGGGCCCGGATATAAACTACAGCATGTGGAGTGCATCCCTGGACAATCCTCATAATGTCAATGAACTCCGGCAGGTCAAAGGACTGCAGGAAACCCCAGACTCAGTGACCAAGCACCGATCAACAGCATCCCCCATAGAACGAGGCTGATGGAACTCCTGCCTGATGTCGGCCACCTTATTAACATAGAATTGAGCGATCTCATCACACTCTATTTGTGAAAAACTCAACTGAGCTGCAGACAGGCTGGTTGCACAACCTGTCCACAGTTCAGAAGAGCTGAGCCGGTCGCTTCTGTGCAACAGAAATTTCCCTGGACAGGAATTCTGCCTTCTTATGAGAAATCACTGGTTGATAGAGTTTATAAGGCTGTAACAAAATAAGGTGGTAGGCATCCAAGGCAGATCTCCACCAGTGATGCTTCTAACCTATGCCCCAACCTACACAACTCCCTCAGAGACCCATCAAACCATTGGGCCCTGGAGTGAAGAAGAAGGTGGGGAACACGAGCAGGAGCAATCAGATCAAGAGCTGAAGAAATAGACCTGTTATAGGCCATGACTAACAGCTCAGGATCTGTACTGGTCTCACCAAACACCGAGAGGTCAAGCACCGCAAACAGGTCTTCAGGGACAACATCCTGCAAAGAACAGTAACTGGCCATCTCCACAGTGGCCGACCTACCCAGGGAGGCAGAAAAATTTAACCTCACGGTGTAGTGATCGGACCAACCAGCATGTTCCACCACCAAATCGGAGGCCTCAATCTCCAGGAGGAAGACCAAATCAAGTGAGTGACCACCATTGCAGGTTACTGAGGAAACAACCTGTGTGAAGCAAAACAATGTCATCACCTGGATGTTGTCCAAAAGTGAGGATTTGTCGTCGACCCAGGCATTGAAATTGCCCAGAACCATCAGTCTGGGCAACTCCAATGCCATGTCGGTGGCAAAGTCTGCTACTTCCTGCAGGAACAGCTTCTCATCACCTGGTGGATGGTAAATGAGCACAATCCTGCACCCCACACCAGTTACCACAGTACACTCAAATGATGTGGCCTCCTCAACAGGAACCCAGTGAGGCCAAATTCGGTCTTGAAACAGACTGCTACCCCCGCAATCCAATCTCAGGTGATGTAACGCTGGAGTACCTGGGAGGAATAGCTGCCTCCAAAATTGGGGCAGCATTCCATCTAACCAGGTCTCAGTGATGCAAACCATATCTGCTGTTCCAACAAAATCTGCAATAAGTGCAGTTTTGTTCCTAATGGATCTGGCATTGCATAACAGTGCCTGCTGGACGATGTTCATGAGCCATCCCAGCTACTTGATCTCCCAAAAGGAGGTGCCCTTGGGTGTGGGGACCAGACAAGGATCACCACGTTCCAGGCACCATTTTGTCCCAAGGCATCTTCTGGTCCTAACTACCCCTATGGGAGAGTGCTGCTCATTCAACTCCGCTGTCTGCACCCCCCACTCCACCCCACCCTCCCCTGAGCAATCCCCAGTGCCCGACATTGCTGATAAGTAAAAACAGGCAGGGGGAGAGAATGGGCAGAGGGCATGGAGAGAGGAGGCCGAATAGCACAGGGCAGGAGGGCAGCACGGACATTCCACCAATTACTACAAAAACTGTGGAAAACACAAAACTCCAATTTCTTAACACAATCCAGGACAAAGTTACAGTTTAAATTTAAAACTCATAAAAACCAAAAGTATAAAGCACCCAAAACCCAAATCAACAAATAAATGGTACTCTCACTACCAAAAATAATGTAAAACAAAATAAATTAATAATAACCTAAAAAATCTAATTTAACAAACCATATAAATAAAATTAATTAAGATGTATGATGACATAGACAAACAACAATTTTAGACTAGAAGTTGTGAAACCAGTCACTGAAAGTCTCTCAGATGAATACTTTGATTCAAGGAGCTCACACCTCCACCGAATAAATGTCCAGAAGAGTTCTATCTGCACTACCTCTCACACAAGCAGGTAGAACCACAAAATTATTATGAATAAAATAGTTAGCCAGGCACTCTCACTGCTTGAGAAGGTACAGCAAGTCCAGAAGTGTTCTATCTGCACTACCTCTCATGTAGGCAGAGTAGGACCACAAAGTTATTGAAAAATAGATAACCAGGTACTCTACCACCTGATAAATTACAGTATATCCAACACGCTCTGTCTGCACTACCTCACATAGGCAGGCAGAACCACAATGTTATTGCAAATAAAGTAAATTGCCAAATACTCACTGCCTTCAAAGATATAATGTGGGAATCAGGTAATGAAAAAGGGAGGTCTGACTGTGTCCAGGATAGGGTCAGCACAGAGATTCCAAGGCAAATCTTCTTCAGAAGATCCAAAGTCCAGAGCCACCTAAAGGTTGGCAGGGGCCTAAAAACCTCTGCCCCAAAAACACTGCCTAAATATTCCCCCACTGTAACTTTGGCCCACAGCTAGTGTCAGCCCACCAAGTGACTCCCTGAAGGCCTAGGAGCACCCAGAGCACATCAGCTATCTCTTCAGCTGACTCAATCCTCGACTCCAGCACAGTGATGGATCCAGCAGCTTAGTTAATGGAACAAAGTTGGACCCCCTCAGGCCAACGGCAGACCCCACAAATGACCAGTCCTGAGCCAATGGTACCTCCTATTCTCCACGAAGGAACAATGACAAAGTTCAACAACAATCCGGCATTAGGAGATGGTCTGAGCCAACTCCGAGCACAACACGGCACAACTCTTCGGGCAGAAAACTTCCTTCAATGGAACCTCTTCGAGACTTGCCAGTAGCACCTCCTCTATGATCATCATCACAGGTCAGGCTGGAATCCAATCCAAAACCCATATGTCCATGTATCAATATAGAATACTCGTAATACACGAGTACAAGTATATTATAACAATTAAATCCATTTCTTTTGCGCACACAGGTCCTACTCTGGGCAGTGTTGAGAAAACGTTGCAGAACCCAAAAACACACTCCAGAGGTGTTTTAACAAATTCCCAAAAACGCTCAGCACGCTTACTACCTCACTTTATCAGCCCTAGCTAACTATTCTATACTTCAAAATCATTTGTTCAAAATGCTTCAAAAATAACAAGTTACTTAAAACAAAACGAAACCTTAAAACAAGGTACTAGTAAAAAGAAACTGCTCGGATACACACAGTTGCAGTACACACAGCTGACAGCTCGCCCAGCCTGGTGGCCTTTTTCTATCTATCTATCTATCTATCTATCTATCTATCTATCTATCTATCTATCTATCTATCTATCTATCTATCTGTCTGTCTATTTCTTCTTTTCATTAGTGGACGGGTGTCCAACCCTGTACTGCTTCTTTCTTCTTCCCTCCTCCAGGTCACCAGTCCCCCAGTGCTTTACTTTAACTAATAAATGGACTGGTATGGCCTCCCTGGTGCTGCTTCTCTTGCCCTCTGCCCTCCAAGTCATCTGTTCCTCCTTTTTAATATAATAAAATAATTGCAGACTGAGGTACTCACCCTAGTACAACTTCTTTCAACCCTGTCCCTTCCAGGTCATCTCCCCCACAACAAAATAGGTGGCAGTACCAAGGTTCTCACCACCAATGCCACAAGATCATCCTGACACTGTGGTGCCCATTCTCCAGTGTTGGTTTCTGTCCTCCTACAATAAAGAAAACCTTTCCACATTGATTTATTTAAACTAAAAGACAACAGTCCCTCAGTGATCTGACCACCTGCACCCCATCCCACCCCACTCTGACACCAACTCAGCACTCAGCACCACCACCAACCCCACACACCCTCACTCACCTGAACATGTTCCATGACATATATTCACTCTCCAATCAAAGACATATCTTGCTGCAGGAACAGGTGACTGCAGTGTGACAATGCAGGGTAAATCTGGTTTAGTGTAGTTCAATGGGGTTTGAACTTTTATTCAAAACTTTGTTATGTTTGAACATTTTACACCTAGGGACTGTACCTCATGAACAAAGGTGTTGAAATTATGCAGATCCAAAAGTGATTTTGCAGTCACTGCACAAAATCAACTTTCAGGCAGGATTTGAACATTTCTCTGCCTTTGTTCATAAGGTGGGGTCTAGGTTATGTTGAGAATTTTGGGTAAAAATATAAACAAATATGATATAAGCATAGGCTGGTATTTTTAATGCACCATTATAACTTTGGTCATTTTCAATATTTTGACCCCAAATTTTAACTTAGCCATTTTTCACACCACCTCATGAATGTTATACCTTTATTTTTCAAACCCTGGCTGAAATGTCTTTTAACACTTGTGGTGCAAAATTATGTTTTGGTCAGGACATAAAAATTTTTACCTATTGTTCATGAAGAGGTGCAATGACATGGCTATGTTGAAAACTTGGGGTCAAAATATTATAAAACAATACAGTTATGATCATATGTAGGAATATTTCTACACTCGCTATAAGTTTTGTAATTGTCAATATTCTGACTTTAAATGTTTAACATTGCCATTGTTTTGCACCATCTTGTGAATGTGACAGCTGTCATTTTTGAAATTGTGACTAAAATGTGTTTTCACATTTGTAGTGCAAAATTACATTTTGCTGGGGATTTGAAAATTGTCATGCACTGGATTCATGAAGTGAGGTCATAAGAAGCCTAAATTAAAATGTGTTATAAAGATATGGTAAAATGACTAAGTTATGACTGAAGATTGAAACATTTTTGTACTTCTGTAGCCTGATGGACTTCATATTTGGGCCCTATGCATCTACATCTGTAACTGAGTAGAAGTGCAGGGCTCTTTCTGCAGCTAGATGGATGCCTCACTTGGCACAGTGCCTGAAGGGCACTGTGCATCTACATCTGTAACCACATGGAAGTTCAAGGACTGGAAAGCCCTGTGCTTCCACAACTAGATGGACCTTCACTTGCCACTAAAGGGCAGGGCCTAAAGGCTCTGTGCTTCTGCCCAGACTGTCTTGTCATTTGGCACAGGGCCTGAAGGGCTCTGCATGTCTCCATCTGAAGCTAAAGGCCTGCACTTGCCGCATAAAAGAACTCTTGTAATTTGGGTATCATAGATGTATAACTGTGGCTCCAGGGCCTGTGCTTCTGCACAGAGAGGCACTGCTGTGGTTTGAGTATTTTTATTTCTATCTGCAGTAACAAGTGAATATGTAAGTCTTGAATTGTGCATGCCATAGATACAATTCCACAAAGGTAGCACATCAGTGCTACTGTAGTTATGTAATCTGGAAAGAGTTTTATGTTGTTTGTTTTACCTGATGATGGCTATCTGTGGTTGGTTATGTGGACTTGTCCGAGATACGGTTTGAAACCCTAATGCCACATTTCCCTACTTTTGTTGTTTTAAGCTGAACCCTACCTGACGATTAACACAGTTTATTGCAATGAATAGATAGACAGACATACAGACAGATAGATAGATAGACAGACAGATATATGGGTTCTATATTATAGAGGCACTACCTAGTAAGGGCTGAGTAGGCTGTTTAATGTTAAACACCTAAGTTTGCACTCTGCACTTCTGTAGGTGGAAGAAGTCTTCTTTGGTACAGGGCATCTGCATCTGTTCACACAGATCCCAAAGATAGGGATGTGTGTGAATGATAATTACAATTCCACTATCTGAAAAAGAAATGAATTCCTTTGCAAATAACTTTGTTACTGCACTAGTCAGGGTTCAGGTTAAGCAGCACAAAAGTAGAAAAGATGTTTTAGGGTTTCAAGCCCTAACTCCCCATCCCACCCAAGCAGTAAAAGGAAAAAACATCAGTGTTTTGGGTCTCTTGAGTCTTGTTGAATCAGTGGTGGTGGTGTCTTCCTTGGAGTTGTCAACCATAATGTCCATCCACTCCTCTGTGCAAACATCAGCCATGATCTTCTTTCTTCATGTAGTCCCACAGAGCCCTGCATGAAGAAAAGAATAGCAGAGTGTGCTGGCAACATGTGGCAAGACATACTTTCTACCTTTAAAGAGTATATCACTATGAAGAACTGGCTTGGAGCTATAACTTGTGATTCAGACTGGAGGCTATGGGCTCTGGAGAGGGGTGAGCATTATGGATGACAACTCCAAGAAAGACACCACCACTGATTCACAAAACTCCAGAAACCCCAAACCATAATATTTTGTTGGTTTTACTGTTTGGAGTGGGGTGATGAAATTAGGTTGGAAACCCTAGCATCACATTTCCCTACTTTTGTTTCATTAATTGAACTCAAACTGGTGCATTAGAGTAGTTTTTTTGCAAGAATTATAGTGGTGCGGTAGCACCACTATAGTTAGGTTGAGCGGGTTTCTATGTTAAACCCTACATTTAACATTTTAATATCTTTGCAACCATTCAACAGATTTGCATGAAATTTTGTGCGCAGTCACAGGAGCAAGATCTGTTGACATGTCAGGCTTCATTCTAGTAAGATATACAAATTCCAAGATCTGGATAGCAAAACAAAAAACTGAAAATAATCTGTTTTTGCTGGGGTATCACCTAGTGCCCAGATTGGAATCTGTGCTCTGAATTTTCAAAATGTATAATTTTGCTCTGAAATTTTCAAGGTGGAAAGGGCTTAGGCCACAGTGGTGCCTTTCACTGGTTTAGTGAAAAATATTCATCCATTCCAAAGTTATATGATTTTGAAATGTTGGTTCTGAGCATGCTCGTTCTTTATGGAGAGCTGCTTGGAACAAAAAAAATGTTGGTCCATATGAAACATATCCTTTTTTGTATGTGGATAATTCTTTTCATAAGAAGAATTTTTTTTTTTTATGGCTGCCATCTTGTTTCCTTTTTTCTTTTTTTTTTTAATTCATGTTTATTGAAACATTTGGGTACTTCACAATTATACAAGTTATATTGTGCTTTACATAATAAGTTCCGTTTTCAGATATTTATTTATAGGAAAATAATACAGGCAGTTCATTTCTAATGCTATAGTTGCCATTCATTTCAACATGTAGATATGGCTTCTCTTTTATCTTCAAAAACATTTTTTGAAAACCCATAAAAATAGATTCTACAAAGACACCAATGCATGTATCTTGCTAATTGGAACCCTGTTAGATGGATTCTAGAGTTACTTTTTGATACAGTGACCCAGAAATTTGTTTTATGCATTTTAAATATTTTCCTGTGTCTTACTTTTATTTTTCATACAGACATACAAAATAAATTGGGCCATATGAAGAAGGATCCTTTCATACAAAAAATGGTTTGACTTAGTTTTTCAGACTCTTTTTAGATGAATGCATTCCTTTTCATATAAATGAACAACCTCACAAAAAGGATCCCTTCATATGAAAAGAATCTGAAAAACTCAGTCCAATTTTTTTTTAAGAAGACATTCTTTTTACGTGAAATGAAAAATACTTATGGAAAAGGATCCCTTCATATGAAAAAGAATCAGGAAAAACTCAGTCCATAAGGATACTTTTCATGAGACTTTTCATTCAGATCAAAAGGATTCTTTCATGTGAAAAAGAATTAGGACTTAGTTTTTTTCAGACTCTTTTTCATATGATACCATCCTTTTTATATGAGTGAAACAACCTCATGAAAAGATCCTTCACATGAAAAAGAATCTTAAAAAAAATAAGTTGAAGTTCTTTTGTATGAAGGCAACCTTTTCTGTATGAATGAAAATAAACTCATTTAAAAAGGATCCCTTCATTCAAAAACAGAATCTGAAAAAATTAAGTCCAAATTCTTTATTTGCATGATGGCATCAATATTCGTGAGTTTTTTTCTTTCAAATGAAAATGGATATCTTCATGGAAAAAATAATTTGGACCTCCAGTTTTTTTTTCCAGTTTCTTTTCATATGAAGGAGTCCTTTCTCATGAGTTGCAGACACCTTGAGGAAAAGCAAAGACTGCTTGAAAACATTTGGTGTTTAGCTTTGATGTGCTGCACCATGTAGCTTTTAATAAACATTGTTTTAATCAGATAACCAAACTTTTAGTTTGTAATTTTCCTGGTGTAGCCTTAGCATGACCTTCTGTTCTGCTTGTATACAAAAAAAGATGCATTCATAAGACATTTTTATGTATGAAGGAACCTTATTCATATGAATGAAAAATGTAATGAAAAAGGATCTCTTTATACAAAAAAGAGTTAGACTTTTTTTTTACATTCTTTTCATATGAAGGGACCCTTTTTCCTGAGGTTCTCTCATTCATATGAAAAAGGATCTGTTCATATGAAAAAGAATTTGGACTTTGTTTTTTTTTTCACATCTCAAATTCAACAAACAGCAACTCCTTCAATATTTGTAGTTAAGGTACAGTCTATATATCAAACAAAAGTCTTAATAGCACTACAAGAATATTACATAATACCCCACCAAAAAAAAATAATTTAGGGACCATCTAAAAAACATAACAATTAAAACATCGAAGTTCCTAAAGGAAAACATTGGAAGTTAACAAGCCATACAACCAAGGAAATAAATAGTTTTTTCTGAGAAATGGAAATGCAGGGCCCAGAGGTTTCTACACCAACATGGATGTATGCAAATGGAAGCACAGGTCCAGGAGTGCCCTGTACTTCATAGACAATGGATTACATTCACGCAGGTCCTGAAGGGACCTGCCTGAATGAGGATATGATATACTGTCTCCAAAAGTAAGGACATTCTTGGCAAAAACAAAAACAAAACATTAATAATGCACCAGTTAGGGCTCAGATTAAACTGTCAAAGTAGGGGAATGTGGTGTTAGGGTTCTCAACCCACCCCACCCTGCAAGCAGCAAAAAGAAAAAATATTATGGTTTTCCTCTCCTGAGTCTTCATAAACCAGGCCTGGATGTTTCTTGGGATTGTCTGCACTAATGCTCATCCCTTTCTTATATAGTCTCCACATCTCATCTTGATTACTGATGGAATGGAGTGAGCGTTAGGGTTGACAACCCAAAGGAACACAGAGGCCTGATTTGTAAAACTCAGGAGAGGGAAACCATATAATGTTTGTCTTGATGCCTGCAGGGTAGGGGTGGGGTGTTATGGTTGGGAACCCTAACATGACTTTTCCTTTCTTTGTTGGTTTAATCTGAATCCCTATAGGTGCATTAACAAAGTTTTTTTCCTAAGAACATATCTATATCTATGATAAATATATGTATATTCATTTAAAAAACATTGTTAATGCACTAGTTAGGGCTAAAGTTTCAAAAGAAGGAAATGTGGCATTAGGGTTTCCAACCCTAACACTCCACCCTCACCCTACAGGCAGCAACAAGAAAAACATTATGGTTTCACCTCTCTTGCTTCTTCCCAAATCAAGAATGTGGTGTGCTTTTATGGTTGTCAACACCAACACTCACCCCATTCCATCAGTAAATAAGCTGAGATGAGTACAGCATACAAGAGTGGGGTGAACTTAAGGTTGACAACCCAATCATATTTAGGAAAAGGAACATCCATCACTGCATGCACGTTTTCATGAAGCAATTTGTTTTAACTTGTGGGGACAGGAAATTATTTGAATTTTAAGTCAGATACATATTAATAAGTGGACAGATATTATAAAGGGATAATATAATTTCTTATAAGGAATTCTTAAGCGTTGTTAATATGTTAGTAATGTAAGGAAATGTTAAAAATTACTCAGATTTCAAAATCTAGTTTACAATATGGGTAGACACTGAAAATAAATGACTGGAAAACTATCAAACAAAAACAATCTAAAAGTCTATAAAACATGTATTAGTAATGGTTTCTCTCCTGAAAACAAATACTGTACATACTAAATGTGAAGAGGATCTTATTGGCAGGATTTTAATTGGCAACACATTCATATCGATGCCAGTAAGAAATACATTTCAGCAAAAACAAAGCTATACAAATTAAAATTATTAATTGAGCTTATATAACAACAAAAATACTATTACAGATTTATGTTGTCATGAATGTGGTAGGGAGGCATGTTTGCTCAGCCTTGACTGCCAGAAATCAGAGGATTGGTGGTGGTACAGCACAGGTGGCAACATAGACAGTGGACTATTGGGGTGTCAGATGGTGCATCTCCATGCACAAGTGCAATGCTTCACATTGAGGGTGGAGGGCAAAATAGAATGTCAGGGGCCTTTATGAGCACAGCCCAGCTGTGCCTTGTCTGCACTTCTTACCAGAGCTCCCAAGATTGACCACCATGGATTACTCACTGGGATAAGGACAGCCCACCCTCCTCCAGTCCCACCATGAGAGGGAATTCATGGGCAAACCAGACCATGGGGTGAGTATTGCTGGAAGTGGATGGTGGTTCAGGAGGTGGGGACTGGGCTGATCATCTGCCCTCCCCAGATGCAGGAGGGAAAATGTATATAAAACAAAATAATTTGTAGGTCTGTTTGGTGGGCTGTTGAAGTGTAGGACCCTTGTGTGTTGACACATACAGATGAACAGGGCAAAGAGTACATCTGTTAGAAGAAGTGCAGGGACTTCTGGCACCATGGGTGCAGAGATCCAGGGCCCCATGCCAAGAGAAGAGTTCTCTTCACTATATGGTACTTCAGCCCATGTGGGCAACCCTGCACCATACCTCCCAGGCTTGGGGTGGTGCATGACAGTGCAGTCCCCAGCCTCATCCCATCCACATGGCTCACTGAACTCACCCTGAATTCAGCTCATTAGCACAGGATCACAAGTCACTACCCACTGGGATGAAGACTGGCAGTACACATAACATTTCTCAATTTATTTTTAATTCTGACCATACATTTTTGAGATAGACATTTTATGACTCCTACTAATAAACATGACATATGATGTTTCTAGAATTGTGGTAGAAATCTAAATTCATACCACAAGTGAAAACATGTTTCATCCAGATTAAAAATTACACCAATCTCATTTATGAGGTGGTAAAATGCACATGTTGGAAGTTTGAAGTCAAACTATGATAATTATCAAGTTATGAGGGAGCACTGAAAAATTTCAATGTACTTTCATAACTTTTTTTATATATATATTGCACCAAATGTTGAACATAGTGTTCTTATGATCTCATGCCATAAACCCCTAGCTGAAAATGTTCAAATCTCTTCCAAAATGTGATTTCATGGTGTGACTATGAAATCACCTTTCAGCCTGGATTTGTAAAATTCCACCTACCTTGTTCATGAGGTGGTGTCCAAAAACCATGTTTAAAGTTTGCTGGAAAAATATTGAAAATTAGTGAAGTTATGAGTGAACATTGACATATTTCAATGAACACACATAACTTGGTTATTTTACCTATTTTTCCACCAAATAGTCAACACTGTCATCTTATCCCCGACCTCATGAACTTGATAGTGAAAATGTTCAAATAATGCTTGAAAAGTATTTTCACTGAGTGGCTGTGAAATCACCTTTCAGGACAGATTTGAAACATTTCAGCTGCTTCGTTCATGAGACAGAGTCCAAAAAAGCTATGTTGAAAATTTGGTGTAAAATATTAAAAATGACAATGTTATGAGTAAATGCTCAAAACACATTGAAATTCATTAATTGGACTTTACAGCACCTTATTTTCTCATATCAGGTGTGGTTTCAGCAGGAGGGCTTCTTTGATTGGAAAGTGGATCTATCTCATGGGACAATTTGGTCAGTGAGGGTGGGGAGTGAGGGTTTGTAGGTGCTGAGTGGAGGGTCATTGTGGGAGGGTGGGCCCAGATCAGTGAGGGACTGTTTTCTTATTGAAATGTTTAGCATTTTAAAAACAAAATATCAGTGAGGACAGTTTTCTTTTTCTACAAGGGACCAAAGAGCCAGCTTTGGGGATTGGAGCACCCCAGTGTCAGTGTTTCTGTTGGACATTATCGGAGGTGGGCACCCAGTATTGTCACCCATGTATGGGAGGTGAATGATCTAGAGGGGGAGAGAGGTTGTGAGTTCTACCAGAGGGGCATCCTGTCCGCACAGTGCAATCAGGAATGATGAGGGATAGCTGGCTGAGCTGAGAGGGGTAGAGAGTATAGTTTTATTTATAAAAACTGCTGAATTGGTAATGGACAATCTGGAGGGCAGGAGGTGGTGAAGCAGAACAACGGGTGGGCACCCTGATGCTACAATGCAATCAGGAACAATGAGGGAAGACTGACTGAGCAGGAGGAGAGAGAATACATATTTATTTATAAAACTGCTGAACTGGGAATGAAAAATGAGGGCTGCCTGAGCTGGAATGGTATACTGTTCCCATAGCAAGAACACAGTGAAGACCATCTCAGCGACAAAATCAACAGTTCACTGTGATGGTCAGCTGGTTTCCGATGCTGCTGTCTCTGTGAATTACCCCTTCCCAACCAACTCATACTCAGAGTTGGTTATCTAACATGGGAGTGCAGGGGCAGAACCCCTGCATGAAGGGTGGGGCAAAGGCACCTCACAAAACACACTTTGTACAGTAACGGCACAATGCCAATTGGCAGCATTGTGCCATTTCTGTAGTGACAGTCTCAGAATTTCCTGTCACTGTGGTGACATGGAACCTGCTGGAAGGAGTAGGGGACATGTAGATGACTTGGTTTTGCATGCAAGCTAATGATGCCCTGTCACACTATGCTGCGTGTGACAGGAGCATTTTAGACTCACAACATGAAAATGGCTTCTCTCATTAAACTGGACATGCAGGATTTTGTGGTTCCTAGAAGAAGTATTTCTGGCCCTAATTTCTCAAAACGAACACTAGAATCATGCTAAACATTTCCTGTTTAGTTACGCTCAGGTGGTTGTTTTTTAAAAATCACTGTTTTTAAGAATATTTCACATTTTTAGTTTGAAAGCAAAAACAAGGTGGTTGAGAGTGGGGTGAGCATCAGGTTGCTAGCATGAGTAATAGTTTATGGCTGGTGAGGCTGCTGTGGAAAAAGCATCATTATCAAAAGGAGCATGGAGAATGATGTATTAAGAGGTATAGGGTTATGAGATGCAAAGATTTTTATAAAGGAAATGGGGTGTACATGGATGAGGACTTTTCACAAAACAAAAGATCATCAGTTACTTCCCCATAAACCTGTAAGTAAATAATCAATTACAAGTATATACCTACACTAATCAAATAATTAAAAGTACAGTATATAACTAAGTTAATTGTAAGTATATATCTACACTAATTAAAAGTGTATACTTACACTACATACAACCTATGAGACGACACTAATTACAACTACAGTAATTACCACATTAATTAACATAGAAATATAGACAATGATGGTAGAAAACAAAGGTCCATCTAGTCTGCCTAGAGTTTCCTATATTCCTGAGACAATTGTCCAAATGGGTTTTATTTCTCCGGTCCACTTTCCTGTTCCCTCCAAACTGCTATCAACCTGAGCAGCCACCGTCACTCTGTCCCTGCCATGCTTTCAATTATTTATGATCTGTGGCACGTACCACTTGTGCTGGCAGACTGTACCATGGCCCCACTCCCTTTCCATAAAATAAAACTTCCTCACATCCTCTTAAACCTTATCTCTGCTAGTTTCTACTCATCACCTTTGGTTCTTAACACTGTACTCCTGCTTGATAGTTCCTTTCCTCTGATGTAATGGTCAGTTTAATCCATTCCATCGAGTACTCTGTTCTTTTTTCCCTAGGCATATAAGCTTGCAATTTTGGCATTGAATTTCAACTGCCAAACCTTAGACCACCTCTCAGCTATTGCAGATCACTCTGCATCTCACTGTTCTCTTCATTCTAGCTTTGTAGATCACTCTGCATCTCATTGATCTCTCTTCATCACCATATACTCCTAATTGCAGAGCTTTGTGTCATCTGCAAAGAGACACAACTTGCTCCAGATGCCCTCTACAGTGTTGTTGATGAACATATTGAAAATGACAGCATCCAGGACAGATCCCTGTCACACAAGCACTCATGACCTCCTCTCTTTGATTGACCCCATTTACCACCACCCTCCCTTGTCTCTTTCAACCAGTTTCCTATCCATATAATTATGTCCTAGCTGTGCCCAAGTCCTCCAGCTTGTCAACAGTCTTCTGTGTGGCACTGTGACAAGGAACTTGCTGGAACTGAAATAGAGTAAATCCACAGTGTGGCCCTTATCTAATACCCATGTTACCCAGTCAAACAAAGCTATCAGGTTGATGTGACAAGCCCTCCTTGCCACAAACACTTGCTATTTACTGTCCTGTAGACTGTTGCTGTGTGGGTAGTTTGCAATGTGATCAGTGACTCTATCAGTTTACCCACAACAGAGGTACGGCTAACACATCCATAATTACTTGGATGTTTCTGTTCCCCTTCACGTAACACGACTACCTCCTCTACCATCCAGTCTTTTGAACACCCTGTGACTGAACTGAGCTATTAATAGTCCTACTACGGGATAAGCCAGTTCCAGAGTCAATTATTTATATGCTTTTGAGTGCATCCCATCCAGCCTGGGGCTTTAATCTACCACTAGGGCTTCAAGCCCCTTGACCTTTCTTCTGGAAATACTGGCTGCCTCATTTCAGGAATGCTCCAACAGCAACCTTAATGCCACTTTTAGGCAAGGGTCTGCTGTCCTTCCTTGTGAACATGGAGCAGTCGAATCATTAAGGATGGCTGCTTTATGTTCATCTTCCTCTAGAACTCTCCCTCGTGTAGCTTAACAATACCCCTCCATGGTTCCTTTTTCAATGATACTATATATCAAAAGAATTGTTTTCCCCACCCTTGACCCTCAACAATATGCAGGTTTTGTGTCTGCCTTTGTCTCCCTGATTGTCCCTTCCTTCCTTGTTTTTATTGGGAACTCTTTCCATTTCTCCTCCCCTGCTTTTCGTTGTACTTAGTGAATGTCTTTTTCTTGGCCCTTTCTGCTTCTCTGATCTTTTATGAGAAACATATTGGTTTCCTGTAACTGTTTCATTTTTTAAAATTATTGTGCATGACTTTGTTGCCTCAGGAATGGTCCCTTGGGGCGGTCCAGTGGTCTGTTGGCTAAAGTGTTTGGATCCATGACTGGTGTTTGACAAAATTTTTGTCAAATGCCCGTCAGCGACACCAAGCAGGTCGAACGCATTCTGCAGTCAACTGCCCGGTTCCCGGGCTGCCTGTGCTTTCTTAGCCTGCCGAACGCCCCACTGCGGGGCTGTGCCCCACTACTTCTCTTTAGGATTATCAAATCCAAGTCAGAGCTGATTGGGGGTGCAGGACTTCTGACAGACAGTGTCTGGTGCCAGTAGGTTTCCTACAGTGGCATGGTGCTGTAGTCACTGTGGGGACCTCACTGGTGAAATGTCACTGTCAGGGGTAAACGAAAGTGTACAATGCCTTACCTCCTAAAACACCAATGACCCATGTTTGGGAATGAGCATGGGTTGCCAGAGCTTGCAGGTGGGAAAGGACTGAGCATCTCAGTGACTGCTCTGCTCTCCTGTGGTGGGTGGCTAGTCAACTCAGCCTTCAACTGCCACTGGATGAAGGCCAACTGGTAGTGCAGCCAGCAAAGACTCAAAGGTAGGGTCCATGGTTCTACAGGATGTGCACAGCTCCATGCACATGTCATGAACTGCCATCATGGGAGGGGCTCACAGAACAAAAAAAGTGAAAAAGGGGATCCAAGGGTGAGGCCACTACCTGGGGCACCTCCCTGGACCTCCGCCACCACCTGGATGTCTCAATCAATTCTGGATGCAGACTTGGTTGGGAGGATGGCCTTTCCCATCTGGCTCCACCACAGGGTCAATCTGTACAATCGGTAGGGCTCACTCCAAGTAGGTCTATGGGGGTGGGTGCTGGCCATGAGGAGGCGGGACAGGTACAGGGCTTTGCCTGTGGAGCAAAAAGCTGGATAAAAAAATAATGGATCCCTTGATTGCCTCCCATCTTTCATCTACACCTCAGGTACAGTCCACCCTGATCAATTTGTCTCAGAACCGCTCCCTCATCCAGTTGATGTCTGCTCTTCTGAAATCAAGAACTTCAGTTTCTGATAGGGGCATTCTGGTCCCAAGGTCCAACCTGAACCCAGAAACCTTATGGTCACTGGACCCCATTGGCTTCCTTCTCTTTCTTCACCCACCATGTCCAAGTTGGTGACACCAACTCAAGAACAGCTTCCTGTCTAGTTGGTTAACCAGCTGCAGCAGTAGCAGTCCTGCAATATATCCAACAAGGATTAACTTGTGGTGCAGCTGGGCCTGGAATGTCACAGTCGATATCTGGCAGATTCAGATAACTCAGTACCACTACTTCTCTCTTCTTCACATTCCTTGTCAGTTCTTTCCCAACTCCTATCTGTCTCTCCCTTGTCCTGGGGGTAATTGGACTACACCCACCTGTATTTTCTTGCCTGAGGATGCCATAAGGCAGACCCACAGCAATTCTGTTTCTCCTTTGCTTACCCACATGTGTCCATCTTTCACAGCCTCTATGTCCTCCCTGACATCACTGTAGGCTACATCACCCTTTGCCTTTCCTGCTATCCTGACTAAATATTGTTTAACCTATGTAATCCGCCTCTGAGGGATGTACCTTATTACCCCCATTTGCCTCCATCTGCCTGGCATCCGTTTCTCTCCCAGCACCTGCCCAAGTCCTTCATTACTCCCCATTTTTCCCACAACAGCCTATATATAGTTCTAGCCATTTGGGTTCCTTGGTCGCGATACTCCACTGATTGTTTTGCTCCTTGGAGCAAACGGGACTGCACATCCATGATGGTGCACTTTGTTGTGCCGACTGCCATTGTGGTCAACTACAGGAGTTGTTCTGTGGTCCCAGTGCCCCTTCTGCACATAATGGGGACAGAGATCTCAGCAAGGCTGGTAAGAGGCCTCTTTAAAGAAAAGAATAACGTTTAAGTTTGTGCACATAGCGAGGGCTCATGAATAATACATGAGTCCTTCTGAATATTAATATAGATGCTGCCTGTCATCTGGGAGACTGTATTGAGTGGCAGGACATGGAAACAGTGGGGAATTATTATTTAGAAGTGGGCTCATTCAAAGGGGCACAAAGGGTTATCAGACTATGGGGTTACAGCAAAGAAAGAGCTTTTCCTTGGCAGGACCAAAATGTTAAGAGAGCAACATTAGAACTGCTATGGTACTGAAGGGGCAATACCATGCTGTTAATGCTTTGACCCCTGTCAGCAGCCAATCAGGTGTCTAGGCACCTAAATTTGGACACAAAGGACTCTGGGAGAGGGGTTTCATAAATTCAAGCCCCTAACACCTGCCCCAATTGGAACTTGGGAAATATTGATTTCTATGCTTATTGATATTTGATTGGCGTGAATAACCAATCAGGAGGCCAGAGTCCCAAGAGAAAACCCCTGGACTTACTGGGATTTTTTCAGTCTGTCCTGGGCTCTTCTTGAGCTAGTAAAATCATGTGTGAGTGGTAGTGGACTTTTTAGAGGCCTTGCTCAGGTCTTGGTTGGAGATTGCCACTACAGGAAAGGAATTCCAGAAGAAGAGAGAGAGCGAGAAAGAGAGAGAGAGAGACTGGACTGATTTGAACCTCTCCAGGTACTGTAAGCTGTGTTGGTTGCCTTAAGGGAAAATAGCTGCTGCAGAGACCCTGCACTGGTAGATTGAGCTATGTTGTTACACAGAAACATAAAAGTTGATGGCAGATAAGGATCATAAGGCCCATTCAGTCTGCCCATTTCTTTTTCTACCTTATGAATGTGCCATCGGCCATTGCTCTGTCAATGGCCTATCTATTCACACTCATCTGTATTGCTCCCTATTCCTATCCCATACCTGTTTGAAGCCCTACACTGTATTCATATCCACCACTTCCTAAGGTAGGCTGTTCTATGCATCCACCACCCTTTCTGTGAAAAGAATTTCCTACATTACCCCTTAATCAGCCCCTCTAATCTAATGCTGTGTCCTCTTGTCTTGCTATTTTTCTTATATTGAAACGTTAGACTCTTTCACCTTGTTAATGCCCTTAAGGTGTTTGAATGTTTCAATCATATCTCCCTCCTTTGCTCTAGGGTATACATATTGAGCTCCATTAATCTGTCCTCATATGTTTTCTGATGCAGTCCCTGCACCATTTTGTTGTCCTTCTCTGGACTGCCTCTGCACTGGTGGATTGAGCTGTGTTTTTGTTTGGAAGTTGAACCGTTGCTACAGAGGACTTGTTTTACAGTTTGGGACTCTGTTTAAAATTCTCAAGAGGCAAACCATCTCTGGTGCAGGGTGCTAGCCCATTTCTGTGACTTTGCTGTGTGGAACTGATCTGAGTGGCTGAGAGCTATATCTCAGCTGAAGCTGAAAGGAATCTTTTGTGAACAGTTAGAGCTGAAAGCATTGAAGTAAACAGGGGTTTGCCTAGTTCTGAATTTCCTGTGGATTACAATAGTCCAAGTGCAATTAAGATGGCTAGCACCCAAAGAAACATAGAATCTGATGGCAGAATAAGGACGCTGGCCCAACTAGTCTGCCCATTTCACCTAACGAATAAGCTGCAGATCCTAGTTAACCAACAGCCTACTTCCTCCTACTCCCCCACTAGAATTGCCTTATGTCTGTCCATGCATTCTTGAATTCCCCACTGTTTTTGACTCTATGACCTCCTCAGAAGGCTGTTCCATGCATCTACAACCCTCTGTGTGAAGAAATACTTCCTCACATTACCTCTGAGCCATGCCCACTCTATCTTTAAATTGTGCCCCCTTGTTCTTGCATCTCTTTTCTGAAAGATGCTACCCTCTTGTACTTTGTTGATTCCTTCAGGTATTTGAAAGTTTCTATCATGTTCCCCTCTCCCTCCTTTCCTTGAGGCTATCGTCTTAAGCTCCTTTAGTCTTTCTTTATATGTCTTCTGGTGCAGACCCTGCACCATTTTGTTGCCCTCCTCTGGACAGCCGCCATCCTGCCTATGTCTTTGCAGAGATGGGCTCTCCAGAACTGTACACAGTACTCTAGATGTGGTCTTACCAACTGTCTGTACAGAGGAGCCAACAACTTCTGTTTTCTACTGGTGATGCCTCTTCCTGTGCATCCCAGTATTCCCCAACCCTCCTTACTGCCTTCTCACATTGCTAGCCCACCTTTAGGTCATCTGATATGACTACCCCAGGTCCCTTTCCATTTTGTTGTCAGTATCTCATCCCCCGTTCTGTTGTTGTCAGTATTCACCCCATTGTGTACTCTTCCTTGGTACACTGGTACTGCTGTTTATTTGGAAGCACTGCCTAGTTACAAGTGACTTGTGGATTAAGTACAGGGACTGCAGGGGCTCCTACTTTTGAGGGTCCTCACCCAGAGCCAG
The DNA here is from genome assembly GCA_016271365.2 of Neoceratodus forsteri. NCBI lineage: Eukaryota > Metazoa > Chordata > Ceratodontiformes > Ceratodontidae > Neoceratodus > Neoceratodus forsteri. The sequence goes on along the minus strand of CM057454.1, from coordinate 842,260,707 downwards.
GAAGGGAACTAGTTAATCCCTTCCAAGTGGGACCACCTGTCTCAGAAGGTCACCAGTGCTTACTGTGGTGCTAGAGCACTTACAGCCCTTGTGGGGAGCCGTGCTGTGCAGCCACTCCCAGGTGTGAGCCTTCTGGAGCTGGTGTGGACCTGCCATTGAGCTCTGCAACAGGCCAGAAATGGCTGAAGTTGACAAGCAGCCAGACCTGCAATCAAGGGACAAGCTGCAAGACTTTCAAACAAGATCCAACCTGCTAGGGAACTGAGACCATCTTCCCTTCTGTCCATTGCTGCATGAATTGAGCAGACCTCCACACTCCAGGACAGCTGGAAATTATTATGCCAACCATTGTTGAAGTCTGCAAACCATGAGTACCCAAGACCTGGTTCCTGGATTCTAAAACAGGAGTGTGATTCTAAATTTAAATATTTTCTCAACTTTCCAGGGGTCCCAACTGCTGGCCAACCCATGGCAATGTCCAGGCCTGCACCAAGTGGGTACCCCAGGGACTTCCTAGGGTAACACTCACTACCAGCAGGTGGGCAATCAGGAGTGGACTGGCCTATGGCACTTATGTTTCTGTTTACCAATTTCATCACTAACCTCTTTTCTTCCTACAGCTATTCCTGTTACAAGTACCCCTTTCCTAGCCCTTCCCCTTAATAAAGCTGTGAGTTACAGTAGTTGTTGGAATTGCTGTTTCCAGAGAGGTTCATTACGCTTGCTTTTGAAAGTTCTATGATATCTGGTGGGAAAAGGTTGTAGGGGATCCAGTGTGCAGAATGATTGGTGGGGAGGTGGGTAGGTGCAGTATACCAGGGGCTGTACCAACCAGTAACCTGACCCACTTATAACTTACTCTGGATTATTTTGTATGAGTTCCAACTTACTCTGGGTGAAGGCACCATGCTGTATTTATAACTTTGGGAAAGAGCCTCCAATTGCTACCATAGCAGGACCCCAGCCCTTTAACCTGTACCAGGAACAACAGGCAGGGATAGTAGCCCATAGGCACATGGTGCCTGGGGTACTCCTTGAACTGACAAGTGCCAGTCATTATTCTTTTGACAAGTTTCTGCCATGGCTATGAGGTCCATCTCAGTGTCTGCCACCAATGCCTGGAGCTCACTGATTTTGTTACCCAGAGACCTGGCACTAAGGAATGCCCTTTCCAACTAGTTCTGGATCCTCTTTTGCTGTTTGCTATCCTACACCTGCATTTCTTCCCATTCTGCTAACCTTCTTATTTTTTTCTATTGTATACATACCAGTAGAGCCTTCCTCCTTTTCCTCTTCCACTCTCCTTTTCAGACCCTAAACCTTAGTTTTACCCACCTTATAGCAACCAGTTCCCAGTATAGGGGAACACTAGCTGGATTCCACTCCTCATTCACTTTCTCATGATTCCCTAACCTCATTGTCCTGTGCAGTCAGTTTAACTGTTTAACTGTCTAATGTAGACATCAAATTCTGCCCCAGTGTGCTGATCCCTCTTTTCAGGTGAACACAGTCACCTTTAATGAACCTTCTGTCCTAAAAGTCCCCAGTCTCCCACAAAGTGGTACCCTTTCCTCTGACACCATTCATGTAACCACCAGTTTAATTCCTCTAGCTGTTCACTTTTTACTGTATCTTTCCCACCTCCCCATCTCCACTCAGGAGAATCTCAGAAAAATCCAGGGAGGCTGAGTGTGCCTACAATCTGTCTCCATGCCTCTGAAAGTTCTCCTTCACATGCTTCACAAACTGGTTCATCAGATAAATGGTACCCAATTGTACCAGCACCCCAGCTCCCCATCCCTCTCTACTATCCTCCATATTCTGTATATGTCCTCGATGGTTAATGCTTCAGGAAGGCACCTGACTATCACCCAACTCTTCTCCCCCATCCATCACCCTCTCTACTCCCCTTATCAGAGAATCCTGAACCACTAAGACTGTCCTAGCTGCCTTCTTCTTTCTATCACCCGGATGCCACCAGTTTGTCACCCCATTTCCCTTGACTGATGCAGATCCACTCCTCCAGTGGAGTGAGGCACCTGCATCTCATCCAGGGGTGCAAAGCAATTTGCCATCAGAAAATTGTGTGGTTGGTTCACCTCCTTGTGGTTGCCTCTACCATCCTTTGACTTCTTCCTCCCCACCACTCCTAAGCCCCAGACCAGTGGGATTCTGGGGAACTGGGGTGTGGGCTGTGGGTTCCAGATGAGCTGGTGCTGCAGGAGAGATATCTTTCCTTATTGCTACCAGATCAGCATGAAGCTCTACAAATGCCCTGCAGAAGAGGCAGTGTCCCTCCTCCAGAGCATAACCCTGGAGAAGAGTGCCCTACAATCCCTGCAACTGACTTGCTCCCACTAAATCTCATTCCTATACTGATATACTGGTCCTTACAATAATCCTTAGAATCCTGATACTAACCAGTTTTATCCTGTCTCTCTAATACCCTTATGCTAGAACCAGGCTGGTCTACTCTACATATGGTCACCCTGATAGAAAGCAATTGTTAGGAGTACACTTGACACACTCACTAATGCACAAGATGTTATCAACCTGAAACATCAATTAACAGTACCTCAACTGGCTAGCCTGGTGGAACTGAGGGTTGCAGTACTGGATGCCACACCTCATGCCACATCAGTGACCTGGATAAGAGAATGGACTCACATTGTCAGGGGTTGTCAGCGGAGGGGAGGGAAGGAAGGGAAGGGATTGAGCATCTGGAGGACTGTTCTCCCTTCCCAGGGAGGGTCCTGGGTAAGCCTCACTCCAGAGTGGTTCCTGGTGGAGGCAGGGACTCCACAGGTGGCGTGGCTCGATGCAATGTTGAGGCAGAGGCGGCGGTAAGTTACATGTTAGGTGCACTGCCATCATTGCATGGCCGTGCTCTGGGAAGTAACTCACAGAAATATCCTGGTGGCTGAGTGGAGGTGAAGGGGCTTCAAAGGCCTGATCACATCCCAATGCCAGACCTAACTCATTGAATCTCCTCCCCTGACCGGGACTTGGCAGTTGTCCCTCTAATTGCAGAAAGGTCACGAGGAGGGTGGTGAAACCCTCACCCGGGGTGATCAGAGGACTGGACAAGCTGTTGAGCTAGAGGAGACCATGGATGGGGTTTAAGCATGGAACAGAACTTAGTAGTAGTCCAGTGGGTACCCGGAGAGATGCCCTGGGCCTTCAGTGAAATAAGAGAATTCACTCACAAAAAAAATACCTCAGCCCATAAAACTGCCTTGAAAAATAGTAAACCACCAAATTGGCTGCTCAGAAGTTGTTGACCTGATGCACTACAGTATCACTCAAAATTGCATCTACCTCATGGCATCACTGAAAGCAAGGAGGAAGCACCCCAGACTCACCACCTTATATAGGGAGCTACTACGCTAAGGAAAGGAAACAGGGCAAAGAAATACAGTGCAAATCCAAAGCCCACTACACTAGGGAACACATCAAGGGATAAAGATAAAGCAACCAGGAAGTGCTCCAAGGGACAAAATGGTCAATCAGAAAAGCAACCTACAGCTAGTAGTGCTGTGTGGAATGCAGAATTCTGCCAGCAGAATTACCTTGAAATTACCATTCTGCCAGTGGAATTTTCACCAGAATTTGGCTAGTTCATCTGCCAGCTGTGATCCACAGAATACTGTTGCACAGAATACCATTTTTTCCATGGAAAATCATTCTGCAACCATTTCCACAGAAAATATTGAGATTTGTAGAATAAAATTGCAAAAAGACTCATTCTGCATTTTCTGCTGCAGAATTCCTCCATTCCGTTTCCAGCAAAATTCAGCAGAATTTCAGTGGAATTTCAAATATTTCACAACATTTTGTTCCATTGGAATTTGAAAATTCCATACAGCACTACCATCCAGATGCATTACATTAATATATGATATGACAGTGTGGGACACTAAGGTAAAATGTCATCTTGGGGAGCTAATGAAGTAATAAAACTTATATTCCTAGTATTTCTCTCTCTCTCTCTCTCTCTCTCTCTCTCTCTCTATATATATATATATATATATATATATATATATATATATATATATCTACTGTACATGAGTATTTAGTATGTCCTTATGATCCCCAGAATGCAAACTACCTATGCATCCGATTCTCTACTATTAGAATTCTTTAGTCAACTCCAAACAGCAGTTTCTCATTTAAGATACATAAGTATGACTAAGCAAAGAGAGTGTAATGATTAATCAGTTTTTTGTCATAATTTGCATGCTCTGTTATCTCAAGTAATATTGAGTTGCAAACCTTTTCATTTTATCATGCCACAGCTTTAAGGACATATGCTTTCTTTATGTGCCCTCCAGGACAGCTGATATGTGAAAAAATGTAATGTTTAAATATCAACTGCCTGCTTTGACACTACTAATTCTAATTATCATGCCTTTCTATCATAACATAATAATTAAAATGTGCAAGTGAGCTCAAAGATATTATTAATCCTTACCTTCTTGATATGTCAACATCTGATAATTACCTGTCATGGCAAAGTCTAAATGTCTCACATCATTATAATTATTCATCGTGTTTACGGATGTGCTTCAGAAACATGCAGGATATATTATATTCTTCAAATAAGTCCCACAAAATAATGTGCTCAACAGCGTTTGGGATCTGATGCTTAACACGGGTTGCTAGCCCATGCTAATGCAAACAGTCAAAGAATGTTAAGCACTCAGGGTTAGGGTACAACAGCACAAATAATGATGAATCCAATCCAATTTTCAAATGAAGAAGTACTTTATTTCTGTTGTACTTCAAGCTGGGTTGACCCCTGAGGAAGACTAAGGTCAAAGTGCTGGGGTGTTAGTGTGGCTACCTTTAGCTTCACACCTCTGTTCTCTCTTTATTCACTTGTGATACAACACAATATAATGAAATTGGGCCCACATTTTTGAAAGGGTTCACATACAAACTGTACAGATTTGTCATTATAGTTCATGTAATTTGCCTATGCATTACTCTGGTGTAAATTTCCCCACTAATGCTATTTTTGTCCGTGTGAAGGCAGCCTTTTGAAACACAATGTTCAATATATCTGGACCCTTTAAATGCTGCCTGCATTTTCAAGATATTTTCATTCCCAAGCAGATTCGTGGTGGCAAGCAACTGACAAAGAAATCAAATGCCACATTTTCTACCTACCAGCTATACTCAGAAATGGCACTCCTTCCAAATACATGTCGTTTTGTGGTGGCTGGGAGTGGGGACATAACATAATCACCATGATAAATTGAGGGTCACACATGTGTGGATTCACACATGATCTTACAATGCTACCCACAAGGATGAAATACTCTGTGTTATAGATGTCACATTTTCGAATGGCAATTTGGAGTCATTGCTATTGTATTACATTGTATTTCTACAGCAAGATATCACTGACAGAAGCCATTATAAAGCTAATCCTCCTTGCAGGCAGCAGGAAATGTCACTTCTCCCATACTTCTCAGTAAATGACTGCTCAGTCCAGACTAGGCATCTGACATCACCCTTATCCCAGCTGGTTCCTTGGGACACCTCAGCAGGGAACTCTGGAGATATTGCAGACATCATGGAGGTCCATCATTGGCTGACCCTGTCAGCCTTTAGGAATGGTGAGTTAGGTTATGCTGGGCCTATCGGAGTGGTAAGGAAACTGGAAGACAACCATTAGGAATGGGGACCAGCAAGAGCTTCCTTGAAAAGCTATTATAGAGAGAAACTATCTTTGCTTTAGCTTTTTATTCAGTTAGTTTATTTCAGTGCTCCTGCATTCAGCATTCCAGTTTCACAGCAAAGTCACATTACAGTTCTGCAACACAGAAGTGAGAAATAAATCAGTAAAGCTGTCTGGAAGATAAAGTGAGTTTATTCTAATGAAATACTGACTTTACAGATACACTAAGGTGTACTGGAATGGGGGTCCATAGGGCAGCAAATTTGATGGCAGAGGTCTAACCTCTGGTTGGAAGAATAATAAAATTTGATGAGCATCACTGTCCTTGAGGTCTTCTCATTTGTGGTAGCAACCCAGTTTTGGTGGCTTTAAAACAAGAAAATAGTATCCTGGTGTGATAAGAAGATGGGTGTGGAAGTAAGGAGCAGGCAGTCTACAGTTTCCATCACAGTTTGGCAGCGAGTTCTGAGGCTACTGGTACATCACTTCCTGGAGCATAATTTATTGAAGCACAGCAAAGAACCCTGGTTCAGATATTAGGTTTTCTTATATGTGATGGTTTTGATATGCATTAAGGTTGGCATTCAGTGATTAGTACACATCAGGTTCTAATATACAGTATACAGAATAAATGATGAATATGTTTGGTATAAAAGGATATAAACTGACAGAAGGGGTTAGACTGCTCATAAAGTCACAAACCAGAAAGGTGAATAGCTTCATGATCTGTTTAGCTCCCTTGATGGACGCATTTTGAGTGAAATAAACTTCCCTATCTGTTGTTTTATATCCTGGTAATACATTTGGATGGTTACAGTTAGTTTAATTGCATACATATATTTTGATATATATAAGTGTTTTTAAAATATATATATATATATATATATATATATATATATATATATAAGGGATATGCAGCGGTTCAGTGTGTGATAATGCATTTATCTTGTACAGTTTCCAGTGACCTCAAAATGACATCGGTGCGAAGGCACGAGTAACAGTTAGAGAGTCACTGAAACTATACTAAGATAATGCATTATCACTACACTGAATCGCTGCATATTCCATTATATACAAATAGTTTAGATGTTGTGTGAACATTTTGATTTTGGTAGATGTAAATAATTTGTCAAAAAGGAAAAGAAATTGAATTTTATGCTGTTTTTGCTAAATATAAAAAATGGTATCTATAAATGAAACACCACTCATTTTGTAGATATTTTGAGCTGAACATTTTCATGCTCACAGTACCATGCTATCATTTTTGTTTTAAAGTTATTCATATTTGTTTGTCAAAAAGTGAACAAAAATTACATTTTCTTCTGTTTTCTTGCTAACATATACAATATACAGGGTTTATTTAAATGAAACAGTATTCATTTTGTAGATAATTTTGTGCTGAACAATTTTCGTGCTCACAGTACCATGTTATCTTTTTTCATGTTTAAGTTATTCACATTTAAATATGGTTAGTGCTGCTTCTGAGGCCGAATATTCTAAATGAATTCTGAAGAGAACTGTGTAGATAAATAAGCTGCTGATGTAGTTACTGTGTGGATAAATGGGTGATGATGTAGTTACTATGTGGATAAATAAATTTATCCACATAGTAGCACAGATAAATGGATTTGTCAGTGCAGATTTATTCAGACAACTGTTGCATAAATATATATATTATATATATATATATTATAGTGGCATGGTAGTGCCACTATAGTTAGGGTTGAGGAGCCATTTACATGTTAAACCCAACATTTTGCACCTTAATAACTTTGCAACCGTTTGACAGATGTGCCTGAAATTAGGAATACACAATCAAGAACCATACGCCTTGAGTTGCCAAGTTTCATACCGGTCGCATATACGGCTGTGAAGTTATTAAGCGTGATCTGCGTGCGTGTTTATGCTTTCTGGAATTTTACTGTCATCTCTACAGGTCGCACGGTTTTGCGCGACTGGTCAAAAATCTTCAGGGAATGTGTGTAGGCCCGATGTGTCTTTTGAAGATTTCATGAAAAATATTAAACAGTTCAAATGTTATTCAAAACAAGTTCCCATTATATGTCAATGGGAAAAGTTAACAAAAGTTCGACAGTGTATGAAATGCAGTTTTACTTTAGCAAATGGCCATTTTACTGTAGCAAATCCATCATTTTGTTTTCAGTTAGTGATCAGAAAATGATTGGAATTTAAAATTGGGACCCTCTAGCAACCTAATTCTTTTGTATTACCCAGTCGGATCCTGAGGATGCTAGCCATGTCTTTATTTTGGGTAAAACACCCCAGAAATATGTTTTCAAATTTCTGGAAAATTACTTTGCAAAGTACTGTCACACTTGAGACACCATTGAATGAATTTGCAAAGCTTTTGCAAACTTTGACAGTACTTTTCTAGGCTGTGGTAAAATTACAGCAATTCTTTGGCACCTGCTGCAAAAAAGAACAGTTTGGTGTTTTGGCCTGAAATTTGGAGGAAGGCAGCCGACATCTCACAGATGTGCCTTTCTGTATTTTGTTGAAAAAATATTACATGGCAGCAAAGTTACGGCACTCCAAAATTGATGCTTTTCCCATAGGATAGCATTACGCATCCAACGCATTACAGGAATGTTTTGGCACCCTGCTGCAAAATAACGATTTGGTCTTTTGGGCTGAAATTTAGAAGAAACATAGCCAACATCCCACAGATGTGCCCTTTTGTGGTTTGGTGAAAAATATTACAGGAGCCCAAGTTATGGCACTCCAAACTTCTCTTTTTTCCCATACGATAACATTACGGTGTTTGCAGCACTTTCAGGGCCTGTATCTCAGAAATGGTGCGAGATGAGGACTTTCGTTAGAAAAATTGCGCCCCTAAGAGGCTAAGTAAAACTAGCCAGGAAAGTCATAAATTATATGACTTTTTAATTTTTTTCTACATCGATGGTTCCTGAGAAATAAGCAATTTAGTATTCCAACCCTCATTTTCTGCTCCGAGAACCATTATTATCCATACATTCTTTGTACTCACTGTCTTACTCTATGCAGATTTTGGGAAAAGAAGCCTGTGCAATTCCATTACTGTTACTGTTACCATTTCCGCTTGCTGTTCTGTTCCCATTTCACTTAACGTTCACGCTCACGCAACCATGTATTTCCATTACGTTTTAATTTGCTTCTTTTTGCGTTGTTTTTAACATTTCTGTCTACACTACTGTTACTCTTTCTGTTTGCTTTGCATCACCATGCACATTACCACATGTGTTTGCGGGCACAATGTTACTATGTGACAAGACATCATGTGGCGGGAGCACGTGGTCCTCCGCCCGCATTACATTCACTATTTCTCATTATCATTCTCAAAAGAAGGAGATTAGAGGCAAAACTCCATTTAATGATTAGTTAGGGTTGTTCCACACTGACAAAAGTGAGAAATTCAGTGTTGGGGTTGAAAGCCCCTTGGATACACACCCCAACCAGCATCGGGGTGTGCCATTAGGTGTCGGTCTAACTCTCACCCATTCTCCTATACCTCTGCTTCTTCTTTACACATGTGATGGGGTGAGGTTATGGCTGACAACTAATGCACACCCCAATGCCGGTTGGGGGGGGTCCAAGGGGGCTTAAACCTAACACCAAATTTCACTTTTGTCAGTGTAGAACACCCCTAACTAATGTGTTAAAAGGATTTTTTGTTTCTAATATATATGTGTGTATATATATATATATATATATATATATATATATATATATATATGCACATATATACAGTTTATAGGGGTTGCACTCCTATAGTTAGAGTTAAGTAGGCAATTCAATGTTTAACTCAAAATTTTTGCACATTATTAACTTTGCAACTATTTAACAGATTTGCATGCAAATTGTCATGCACCATCATCCATGGTAGATCTCTGGATGTGGCAAGTTATGTTCCACTTGGATGTGTGGTTTTCAAGTTCCTGAAAGGTGAAAAAGCAGTTTTGCTTATTGACTTTGCTGGGACTTTTCTGTGAACTTGACAACAGCCTAGATGGTTTGGAATTTTGGTCTGAAATGTTCAGGGCAGAAAGGACTAGCCCACAGTTGAAGCTTTGCTACTCTGGTGAAAATATAATTAGCCATTTTAAGTTATTGCACTTTGAAAATGTGAAAACATCATTGTGAGCATGCTTAGTAGACACTAAAAGATAGCTGCATGAAATGAAAAAGAAATCCTGTTCGTATGGAAAAATCTTTTTGTTTGCTGCCATCTTGTTTCTTTTTCCTTAATAAAAATGTTCAGAAGCCACAAAATGACATCCTGGAGAGGCCAATAAACCTAGCTGGCTGATCAGGACCCTCTTAGATGTAATCTGCAATTCACTGTTACAGACTTGCCCTAAAATGTGTTTTTGTTAATATTATGACTCAACACCAACAGGCATCAGGGTGTGCTTTGGGATCATCAGTTATAATGCTCACCACATTCTCCTATACTGTACCCATCTCAATTTATTTACTTATGGAATGGGCTGAGCGTTATGGATGACGACCTAAGTACATCCCAGGTACCTGTTGATGTGTGAAGGGTGGGGTGGGGTGTTAGGGTTGGAAACCCTTATATCATAATTCCCTTCTTTTACAGTTTGATGTCAGCCCTAACTGATGCGTTGACATAATTTTTTTAGAAAACATTTTACTTTTTTTGAGATAGTGTAATCATAGTCTTATTTGCTTGTCAGAGAGCAGGGCCCTCCATGCCCTACAATCCTTCCCAGCTCTAATTTTTGAGATAGAGTAATTGTATTCTTATTTGTCTATGGATGGACAGAGCCTTTCAGGCCTTGCACTCCCATCCTCCATAGGGATGAATATATGTATGTCACTGTGGAAGTGCCCTGCCCCATCCTGGACTGTCCCACTGAGTACCCTCCTACCCCACCATTGCTCTGTACTTAGCACCATAGGTCATCGGGTGTATCTTCTGTGGACTGGCACATGTCTGCACTCTTCAAAGCTGAACCACAAACTGAAGAATCAAGGTAAGTATCGTATAAGTGTATATCAATGGTGCTTTGAACTTATGTTGATATCTTTGGCATTATTAGGTATTTTTTTCCCAAATTTCAACCTGCCTTTTGCGACATCACCTCATGAACACTGTTGCTTCATTACTAAAGCCCGAAGGTGATTTTTCAGTCGACAGGTGAAATAACCTTTTCAGGACTGGTTAACAAAATGACAGTGCCAGTGTTTATTAGGTGGAGTCCCAAAAGGCCATGTTGAAAATGTGGTGAACAATTCCTCAAATTAGCCGAATTACACACAGTTGTTGAAATGTTTCTAGGCATGAGTGTAACTTTGGTACTGTTTAATGTTTTCTACTCCAAATTTTCAACATACCCATTTTTATGTTGATTGCACAAATGCATAAGAAACATATTGTGGCAGCTTGCTGCAGAAGCAGGTTGTAGAGGCATGGCACTGTTGTGGCCAGTGCCCCACAGCCTTTGGAGGCTTGGTCCACTTTTCCCAATGGGTGCAATGCTACTGCTGACACTAATTCAGCCAGCATGCCACAACCTTATAGGTTTCAGCTACTGCAATCAGGGGTTACCCCATCATTGCAGCGTAAGTTTATTCCACTGCAATGAGGGAGCAACCTGTCATTGCTGGGCAGAACCTTGTTACGTGATATTGTTTGTGAACATGGCAGCGCTTGCTGCCATGTTCACAAACAATATTAAGCACCCCCACTGCTGAGTGGGTGCCCAATCACCCTCAGCAGCATATGCCCCCCCTGTTTGTTTGCTGATGGGGCCCCAATCCCCATTGGCTTCAGTGCCCTGATGTTCATGTTGCTGATGGGGAGCCCAGTCCCTGTTGGCATTATGTCCCCACTCCCATTTTCATTTTCCGATGGGGACTCCACTCTCCATTGACATAATTCCCCAACACACAGTATAGTTGTGCTGAGGGGTGCCCAATCCCCTTGGCTCTTGTCCCCCCTTTGTGCTGATGGGGTGCCCAATCCCCCATTGGCTAGAGCTGTCCCAAAAAAGCACTCTGTTTGCATGCTGCTGGGAGCCCACCCCAGTGTGCCAAATGGCCCTGTAAAAGTTACCATCCCGCAATGTTTATTTTTTTAACCTGTCAAAAGAAAATGGTCCCTCACGGTCTCCCTGCCCCTCCCACAACCTGCATCCATCCTCTATGCACCCTGCCTCCCCACACCCCGTCTCACCCCATACTTACCTGGAGTCTGGACGACGATCTTCGGTGGACGCGAACACGTCTGCACTCTTCAAAGCTGACCACGACCTGAAGAAATGCCGGTAAGCTGTATAATGGCATAAATAGGGTTTTTCAACTTTGGTGCATATCTTAGGCATTTTTTGGAAATTTGGCACCAAATTTTCAACATGGAGTTTTTAGGACCCACCTCATGAATTCTGCCACTGTCATGGCATCATTCAGCCCCGAAAGGTGATATCATGGTTACTGCATGGAATCACCTTTCAGACTGATTAATGAAATGACAGTGCCAGTGTTCATGAAGTGGGCTTTCAAAAAGCCTATGTTGCAAATCTGGTGGAAAAATCCAAAAAATGACTGTTTTATGAGCGTGAGTTGCGCAGTTGGTACACATGCTCATAACTTCTCAAATTTGCAATATTTTCACACCAGATTTTCAACATCAACATTTTTTCACACCTCCTTGTGAACAGTATGGCTGTCTATTTTCACATCCTGGCCAAAATGTGTTTTCACACTTCCATCACAGAATAGCGTAGTCACTGTGGGAAATCAGTGTTCAGGACAGATTAAGAAAATGACAGTGACACTGTTTATGAGCAGAGGTCCTAAAATGCCTATGTTGAACATTTGGTGATGATATCCATAAAATGACTGTGTGTTGTGTGTGTGTTAGGGTGACCTTACACGCACCTTGTAACTTTGCAAATTTGTACATTTTTCACTGCATATTTTCAACACTGGCATTTTTTCACACCTCCTTATGAACAGCACAGTTGTCATTTTTCACATCCTAGCTAAAATACATTTTTGCACTCCCTGACGAGAATAGCATGGTCATTGTGAGAAATCAGTGTTTGGGACAGATTAAGATCAAATGAGTGAGAGGGGGGAGGACTGAGCTGAACTGAGCTCTGTCAGGACTGCTGCAGATTTCATTTGGGCAGAAGGTGCCAATGCAAGCAGGAGCCTAGTACAAAATGGCAACCTGCAGCATTGGGAGAAATAGAACAAGTGAGTGAGAGAGGGGAGTGAGCGAGCTCAATGGAGCTGTGCAGGAACTTTAGAGTTGCCCACCCTCCTACCCAGGGTCCTTTGTCATCCTATATTACAGCAGGATCTCTGGAGGGAGACAAATCAATGACTGGATATGCCTACACCTCCTTATGAACAATACAACTGTCATTTTTCACATCCTGGCCTAAATGCATTTTTCGCACTTCCAGCATAGAACAGTGTGGTCACTGTGGGAAATCAGTGTTTGGTACACAGTAAGAAAACCACAGTGACACTGTTCATGAGCAGAGGTCCTAAAATGCCTATGTTGAAAATTTTGTGATGAAAGTCCATAAAATGACTGTGTTATGGGTGTGCGTTGTGCAGTTTCCATGCACCTTCTAACTTTCTTACAAATCAGTAATATTTTCATGCCAGATTTTCAACACTGCATTTTTTCATTCCTCCCATGAATAGTACAGCTGTCATTTTTCACATCCTGGTTGAAATGTGTTTTCCCACTTGTGGTGCAGAATAGTGCAGTTGCTGTGGGAAATCAGTGTTCAGGACAGATTAAGGCAAGCATTTGTCAAAGCCGGATGTTTGCTTGCTGGCATTAGCAGTGACAGCAGAAGAGGTAGACAGTTGTAGTATAGAACTGGGAGTGGTATAGCACTATGAGGCATGAGGTAGGAGTTTTTGGTTCTGCTAACTTATGGGTAGAAGTTAGAGGTGCTCCAACCACCAGTGACAAGGTAAACTCCTGAGGCTGGGGAAAGAAGGACACAGAGGCAGTAGATTGAGGCATAGTTTCTTTATTAGTGAAGGACAGCATACAATGTCAACTTTATTTCAAGGCATGTGAGTATACAATGGTTGGAAACAATAAGTATGTACAACAATGGTGGGAGACAGGAGAACATAGTGGGAGGTGCAGGCAGTGGGCATAGCTAGAGAAGTATTTGGACAGAGCAGTTTTTCTGTCTTTGTGTAGGCCATATTGTGATGGAGGAGGTACTTGTGTGTTGTGATCAGCGGTGGTGTGTTGTGGTTGTGGCTGTGGTTGTTTTGGCTCACTGATTGCTGGATGTGGTGGTGAGAGTTGTGATGTACTGGGTTGCAGGTCTTCAGGTTGAAGATCTTCTTGGAATATGTCATCAAGGTCAGTGTCATTGTCTGTAGGCTGCAGAATAGTGATGGCAGCAATCTGGCTGGCTATGATTGTCATTGCAGCATGCAGGGGAATGTCAATGATATCATCAAGTAGAGTCGTAGTTTTCTGGATGTGAAGAGCATCTGCAAAGAGCTGGAGTGGTATCTGAATGGATCTGAGGGTTTCAGGGTCTTGCTGAAGTGAGACAGTAATTGTTGTGTCATCAACATGGTCTATACCAACAAGATGAGCAGTTTTGTGGATCTCAATAGGGTCAGTGATCTGTGAAGAGAAGAAGTGATGAGTAAGGTGTGATGTTGGAAATGCAGAGATGGTTGGAGTAGTGTGAAGAGGAGATGAGAGATGGGTGCAGCATGTCAGTGGGAGGTATATTGGATGATAGAGTGGTATACTGTGCAAGAGGAGTTGTGGTAGAGGGTGTAATGCTATAATAGTTGATGGTGTGATTGGTGGTAGTTGAATGTGAGTGTCGTAACAGGTGCAGGTGTTGTTGTAGTAGATATAAAGAAGTCTCAGCATGTGTAATTGGTGGCACGGTAGAAGGGTTGTTGAGGGTTTTGCGTGAGCAGGGGTGAGAGAGCAGTGTTGGAGCAGATGTGCATAGAGGGTCTGTGCTAAGATTGGTGTGGAGTCATGGTGTCATGTAGAGTGAGGGTGAGGCACTGCAGTGGGTGTATCATTATAGGCTTGCATGTGGGTAATGCAGCGTAACAGTGCTGTAGCTGTAGGTTACATGGAGGAAGCATGCCAAGTGTGTGGCATTATTGCATGGAATGTCGTGGATGTTGGCATGATTGTGTGGTGACTGAATAAGTAGGGTGGTTTGTGTTATCCTGTGGAGTGTGCTGCTGTTGTTGCATGCAATAGGCATATGTAAGTGCAGTAGTGCATATGGTGCTTGTGAGTGTGGTCCATCAAAGTGATGGTTATGAGGGCAGAGGATGTTGATAGGTGCAGGTACCAGGATTGGGAGATTGGGTGTAGCTGCATGGAGCTGGTGATGAGTTGTGTAATGTGAGATGGTGTATGCATGAGCAGGTGAGAGCAGTAGACTTACCTGTATTGTTGTAGTTTTGTTGCCGTTCAGTGTCCCGCGTGTCATTGTGAAAGGGCCGTAGGCACTGGTGATATGCAATGTCACCAACATCAAATGGACTGGCTGCATGGTCTCTCCAGATCGTGATGTCAATGGAGCCGGAGTTGTCTTCTGCAGTTATTGTCCATATTGAGGTGTGTTGTCCTGCAACAATGACTGTTTTAGGTCCTTGGTCCTGTTGGGAGAAGAAGGAATAATAAGGATGTGGTGTATGTGGAAGGTTATGTGGAGAGTGAGTATTGAAAGGTGAGAGGAAAGGAGTGGCTGTTGTGAGAATGAATGCGAGGAGTAAATGATGTGTTGTGGTGGTGGTAAGGTGGGGTCTTATGGAGAGTAGTAGTGGCAGGAGTGTTGGTTTGTGTAGATGGGGGGAATGGGGAAGGTGAAGAGGGAGTCTGATGTTGTCAGCGTGGTGTAGTAGTGTATGTTGGTGTAGGTGCAAGATGGGCCAATGTGGAGGATTGGCTGTACGTGAGCAGGGTGGTATGAAGTAATGAGGTTATGGGGAGTGGTTGCTTGCTGGGGCATGGCATGTGAGAAGTCAGAGAGGGTGGGATGGTGTAGCAGGGCTAGCAATATTTTGGGTGAGATGAGTGCAGGGTATGAGTGCATTGGGGAGGGTAGTAAAAGAATATGTAGATGGAGGAGAGCATGATGAGTGGAGAGTAGAAGGAGTGGCAGGGTTAGGTAGAGGATGATGTGTAGGGGTGTGTGATGGCGATGGATATGAATGTTGCGGTGTGTCAGTGGTGTGTGTATATATGGTAGTTTGTGGGAATGTCAGAGGAGTATTCAGCTGACAGATGGTTGAAAAGTCAGGCAGTGATGGGTAGAACAGATGAGAACAACAGTACTGTAGAATGAAGAGGTGAAAGGGTGAAGTGGAATGCAAAAGAGAGAGAGAGGTGAAAGGGATATGAAGCAGTGAGGTGATGTGATGCTGTGGCGATGTTGTGCACTACTTACATCAATAAATGTTGCAAAACAGAGATGCTTCTTCAAGTGGTGAGTCCATGGCTTCTTAATGGGGTGCAGTTGTAGCCTGAAGCAGAGCAAGAGCCTTATTTACAATGTCAAGGGGAATAGCGATGCATTGTGCAATCAGTGATGGTACTTTGAGCATTGATGAGGATGGTGTCATTCTTAAAGATGAAGTTCTGAATGATATATGCCTTGTCCTTGATGAGGAAATTGTAGGTGGAAGGCTGGTATACAGTGGCTTTAATGCAGGCTTCCTTGTCAGCAATAGCAATGTGAAATAGCTTCTTGTGTTCATCCCTTGTTGTGTAACTTGTCATGGGAGACTTATGAATCAGGTGTATGTGCAAGGCCATGGTGGGCTTCAGTTTTGCAGGGCATCATGGAAATTCTTGATAGTCATCATCTGTATGCAGGAGAGAAACAGAATGGTTAAGTGTCTTGCAGGGCAGAGATCTGTAGCCAGATAGGTTTGTGGTCACTGTAAAATGATTCTAGAGTTCCAAAATGAGGTATTGGTATGTCTGAATATAAATGATCCAAAGTGAATTATAGTTAGTTGTTGGAGTAGTAATGAATTGGGCACACTTGAGATTGTCTTGCATGAAGGCTTGCAAAGTTCTTTTTGCAGTTGAGTTTGTAAGGTGGTCAGCATTGAAATCTCCAAGAATGATGAGTGGTGATGACAGCTTGTGACGAGACAGTAAGTTCCTGTAGCAAAAGTTGGAGTGATGTCTTAGGGGGTTTGTAAATGACTATGACAGTTGGAGTCAATGAAATGGTGGGCAGCGTGATAAGGGCAATATCAATGGCATGATTGGAGTGGAAAGGATCTGAACAGTGTGGTGTTGTTTACATATATTGCAAGTCCATGGTGTATTGAAGTTGAATTTGTCTAGAAAGTATGTCTGGAACGATGGCATGCTGAAATGGTGTGATAGGAGCATGATATTAGGGTTCAGTAATGCAGATGATGTCAGCATTAGTGAAGTTATTGTCTGGGGACATTGAAGTGAAGTGGAGTGGAAGAGACCGTATGTTGTGACTGATGATTGTAAAGGTGCAGTCAGTGTGTTGCAGTATTGGAATGCTTGATTGGAGAGACATAGTGGAACGTAAGCGATGCATTTCTAATGCAACATATACTTGTTCAGAGATTTTTCCTGCATTGAAGTTCTCTATGAATACATTATTAATGTTTGTGGTTCTACTAAGTGCAACATAGTGAATATGGTCCATTGTTGTGTTGTTGAGTGAATGTAGACAGAATGCAAGGTTTGCCCTTGAGTGCGGTGTAATGTGCGGCTGTTGCAGAAGCGGACAGGAATGGGCTTCTGATAATGTTGAAAGGTTTTTTGCCATATTGGAATCTAGCAGAGAGTTTTGTTATTGGAGTCCA
Source organism: Neoceratodus forsteri (assembly GCA_016271365.2). Lineage (NCBI taxonomy): Eukaryota > Metazoa > Chordata > Ceratodontiformes > Ceratodontidae > Neoceratodus > Neoceratodus forsteri. The sequence goes on along the minus strand of CM057454.1, from coordinate 842,243,168 downwards.
GTGAGGTGGGAGAAGAGGGTGTATAAAGGTGGTTCCATGTCGCGGGTTGTGCCTATGGTTGGGTCATGGAATTGTAGCCATAGTATGTGGGTGATTATTAGGCGATAGTGATGTGATGAAGTTCCAGTTGCACCTTAGTCAACCCGTCTTGTACATCAATGTTGGTTGTGAGGTCATATTGGGTGATGTGGCTAGATTGAGGGTTGTAAAGAGGCCATGGTCTTAGTAGGGTTGTTTGGTATGTGCTGAAGGATTGCACTTCTAGTCTGGGGTGGCTATTCCAGTGATGGTGTCTTCAGCTTTGACGGAGCATGTAATGTTGCTGAGTGAGTGGGACTCAAACACTTGATGATTCATGATGTCAACTTCATGGTTGAATAGCATGATGTGAGGCATGGCATATAACATGTGTGGGGGTGGCATCTGCCTAACTGCAGTAGTGAGGATGCCTGCAATGGTATAATGCCGTTCTCGAAGGCGATTAAGGAGTTCAGCAAATGCAGTGTCATCCTTTTGTCTCATAATAGTTTGTAGTTCAAAGAGGTGAAAGTACTGCTGCCATAAGTTAGTTGCAATGGGACATAGTCATACTGCAAGTCTTGAATATGTAGCCATCAAGACTGGCTTACAGTAAGTTGGAAGAGGTCACCTACAGCAATAATGGATATGCCGCCAAAGACTTGCTGTGACCTTTAATTCTTGCAACCTATTGTTAATGAACTTAAAATGTTGTTACCAACCATGGAGATTTCATCAACGACAGTACTTTTAAGGACTGCAATTTGCATTGCAGTGCATGGTGATGCGTTCAGATGTTAGTGGTTTGTAGATGAGGGCTTGTGAAGCAGGGATAGAAGAACAGGCTATGAAGGTATGGCCAGGCGTTGTGTGCTGCTTTGCCAGTGGAGCACCGATCACAATGTGACATGTGTCAGGTTTTCACCGGAAGTGTGTTGAAGTGTTGTAACAGTGTCTGTACAGGGCTGTCAGATGACTTTGCCAACTCCTGCTCCTCCTGAACAAAAGGATTAGCATGGTGTTGTTGATGTTTTGAAGTGGTATAAATGGTGGTACCAAATTGGAGTTGTGGATTGAGAGAATGCATTAAATGTAAGTACTCTGTTTGATCAATAAGTGTTGTGAATGTTTCATAGTATGGCTTGATGGAGGAAGACCAATATCTAAGGAGATCTCCAAGTGTCAGAATAGTGGCAATTGTAGTGGCATTGGTTTGTAACTCTAAAGTGGCATTGTCAGTGTCAGTGGTGATATCGCTTGGTGACTTGCAGCTTTATGTCCAGGGTGTCAATTGTTTTGTTATATTGCATGATCTGTAAGTCAATGGCATGCTTGTGCTGCAGATATGTCTGTAATATGTGTCAGTGTTTTGTTGATGGTGTGTTCATGTCCCGGGTGGAATAGGAAGAGCAGTTCAGGTAGTAATTTTCAGTATCTGTAGTTTTGCTGAATTGACAGTAACGTAAAATTGTTGCTTTACGTGGCTGATGCTGGCTGCAGTGGGTTTCATCAAAGGGAATCAATGGGACAATCATCATCATTGTGCATTGGGATGACCTGGGTGTGCATCAGGTCTGTGTGACTTAAGTGATGGTCATAGAATGTGGCATAGTCAGCTAATGTGCAGTATTCAAGGTGAGCTGATCTTTTGGGTATCGTAAGATGGTGTTATCACATTCCAATGTCAGTGGCATCATTGGGCATCTACGATTAATGGTGGTCATGTCTTTAATAAGCAAAGTTCTCATTGCAGCAGTGGTAGTGTTAATGAATTTAATGACCATGAAGAGCAGTAGAGTGGGAGCTGTAAAGCAAGGAATGCTGCCTCCTGGGCACTTATTTCAGTTGCATTAAGGAATGTGTTACCTATGTGGTAATTGTTATTTGATGTCAGGGTTTGTTGTCACTTCCTTAGTTGCTTGTTGAAGGGAGACTCATTCCTCTTTGTGATTTTGAGAGGTATGAGACGACATACATGGCACAGGTGTATGGATCTAAGATGAATTGAATGTCCGTGTTGGCTCGCCAACTGATTAGTATCTTGGATTGTAGCATTAACTGTAGTCTGTGATGGGGTCTCTTTAGCAGTATAGTTGGACGTTGTAAATGTGAGCGTATGGCAAGGATGTAGTCTTCATAAGAAATGTGAGGAGCTGTAGGAATTCAGTGAAGTTGTGATAGAAGGTGGTAGTGGGTCACTGATTGTAGCCTTGATGTGTTTATGTATTGCTTTGTGGGTGTTTTGTTGCAAATTGTCTGTGTCAGAAAGGGAGGAGTATTTCGTGTGAGGCATAGGATATTGTGGGAAGTGGAAATAGCATGTAGAATGCTTTGTCTTGCATGTGCGTGAGTGAGAGTGAACTTGAAGCTTGGTTAAAATGCGTGGTAGCTCAGTAGGTTGTTGAGAACAAGTAATGTATTTGTCAATGAATGCAATGATGTCTGCATTTGAAGGTGTATTGTATTGTGGATTGTTAATCCATATAAGGCATGTATATGTGGGGAGCCACGGTGTTGAAATTCAACACGGTAGAAGTGATCAGTAAGGTGGCCTAAAGGATAATGTGGGCTGTATAGAACATGTAGAGAAGAAGTGATGAACTTAGTAGTCAAAGTGGCGGCACAAGTCATATGGTCGAGACTGTATTAGTTGGCATTTTGTTCCCATGTCATGTTTTATAGTCCCTCATCAGTGTATGTTCGTGGAGTGTAGTACCTTGCCAAATATTCTCAGTAGATGTATCCAGTGTGTTTCAGCACTAGATAGTGACATGAAAGGTAGGGATGCCAAGCTGCTGTATCATGGCAAAGGCATTTTTCTTAGTATGTTCCCAGTAAGGTGGAGAGCCTCGTAATGTTTCTAATATATGGTACCTTCATTGTATGGGAGCATGGCTTCTGTTCCTCCACATTTAAGATCTCCAGCAGTAATAGTTTTACCTTGTTGCTGCCATTTTCTAAGAGATACTAAGTTTTCCTTGCAGTTGTCTAATTTGTAGTTTTTAACTTTGCAGAAAGATTGGGAATGGATTGTGCTACTCGACAGTCTTGTGCTCTTAGTTCCCATTTGAATATGTCCATTATGGAACTCCGAACTGGGCATGCACATATGTGGTGCTGTCTTGACCAGCATAAATGGTGGAAGCTAAAAACCAGAGTCTTTGTCTTCAAATAGTCCCTAGGTATACTAAACTGTGCTGGAGCAACTGATAGGATTGTATTCAGTGATCTGACAGTAGACAGAGGGTGGTTAAAAGGTGTGTCAAGGTGTCCTGGAGGGTCATGGAAGGCTGTTTCTTCAGCACTGTCAGCACTTGAAGTGGAGGAACTGTCAGAGTCAGACTTCCTGGTGGCAGCTTCGTGAGGGATCATGTATGTCCAGCTGTCATTGTATGTAACTCCATGTTGTCTGTATAAGGACTGTTACCCAGCCAATGGGCAGCCTCTTTAACTTTGTTGGGGTGAACATTTTGAAAGTGTATATGTGAGTGGTAGTGCAATTTACATTTCAGCTTAACTGGTATAGTAGCTGTGTCATGTGTTTGATGTGGAAAAGGGTGACAGTGGTGTTAACATCAGCAGGGACATTAACTACAGCACCCTTCATGCTGAACTGATTTCTTTTGTAATTGTCTGATTTGCATGAATGGAATACGAGGTGACACAAGACGCTCTTCAAGCTCATACAATTTGAGTTGAGGTGGAATGCTGGGGAATGTCATATGGTTAGCAATAGATATGGGTGGGATTTTGTGCAGTTTATGTAAATAAACAAGTGTGACAGATGTGTGATGTCTTGTCATGTTGCTGGCAGAGCACAAATGTAGGATTGGACAGGATGGATGTGGGTATGGTTGTCAAAGAGTGTCTATAGAAAAGTTGTTACAAGTGGTGTATGCATGATTTGGGCCATTTTCTACATCGCCATGGAAAAGTTGTATTAGTATGAGTATTTGTATTGGCAGTGATGCAGTGATGGCTGCAGTGGCAGTATGCTGCAAGATGTGAGGAGCATGTCTTGGCGTGAGGTGCAACTTCTGCAGTGAGACTTGGGAAGCCAGTGTAGGCAGTGGGAGGAGTGATAGGTGTGTTTTTGTGGTGAAGGTGAGAGTGTCATGGCATAAAGCCTAGGTTTGTGAGTGGCAGTGGGTGTTTTGGCACTAAGTATTTTATGAAGTATGGAACTTTGAGAGTTCGTGAATCTAATGGGATCAATATTGCAGCAGTAGTGGCAGTATGTGGATAGTAAGTGAATGGCATGAAGAAGTTGTAGATCGATGGAAGGAAAAATTTAATGGTAATAGTAGATGACTGATGCTGATCAGGAGGGAAGCAATTGAGATGACAGAGTAAGTATTGTTAGTGTAGAGCAGGACAGTACTGGTAGTGTTTGAAGTATGTAAGAATATGGAGAAGTTGTTGTGCTCGTTGCAGGAGCACAGATTTTGTTATAGATTTGGCAGTTGAAAATATAGGCATTTTGGAGTAGCATGTAAAATGGATAGAGGATGGTGGTAGTAGGACAGATATGATGGAATGCTGTGGATTGTATGTGGGGAGGGGTGTGTTGGAGCACATAGTGTAGTGAGGAGTTGGGCAGTGCCTCACTATTGTGTCTATGATATGTGGAGTCCACATGGTGAAATGGAGTGGTACGAGCATATACGACTGTGGACAGGGATGTTAAAAGTGTCTAGTGGTTGTTGACCTGGCAGTGTTGTGGAGAACTGTAGTAGTAGTATACAGTGATTGGGTGTGGGGCGGATGGGCAGTTCTGGTGGTGACTGTATAATGGTAGTGACTGGGATTGCATGGCTAGTGGTGTGTCGAGTGCTGGCATGGATGGACTGTGTTTGTGGCATGCTCACTGTTAAGGCTGCATGAGGAGGTGTTGAAAGGCAAGGGTAGAGTGAGTGGTGTGTGGGGGAGGCTGAGGCAGGTGTTCATTGAATGAGAGTGGGAGGTGAGGCAGAATAAGGTAGGTGGTTGGACTGACAGGAGGAGGGATGGAGTTGATGGTAGTGAGATGTAGGGATGTTTGGAAGTGGTGGGAAAGAAGAGTGCTGTAATAGCGCAGATGATGTGGGATTGTCAGTGGATGTGTGCTGTATAACTGATGGTCTAGTAGTGGTGTAACAATTGAGGGTGATTATTTGTGATTCTGGATGATGAGGCAGGTGATGAGTGTGGTGTAGCACTGGAGAAGAGGGGTAGCGTGAAGGTGAGTGGGTGAGCTCAGACGAATGGATTGAACATTGGGGGATTAGTAGCAAGAGCTAGCTTAAGAATGTGGGCTTGGAGGGCTGTAAGAGTAGAGAATGTTAGCACAGCAGATTTGCTAAATGGGTGAGGCAATCCAAGAGTGTCTCGACTATGTGAGTCAAAGATATAGTACGCATGATGTGATTTGAATATAGCTATGCAATATTGTTGTATACAGAGCAGTAAAGAAGGATAGGCAGGAGATTCAGTGCAAGTGTTGCCTGGAATGTGGGATAGTCAATGTCAATAGGCCTGAGAATGTCACCGTAAGAGGTGTCTGTCTGTGGATTGTGAAAGTACTGTTGTAGAGTTGTATGTGTGGAGGTACATCATCAGGGTGTAAGTAGTCATGGGTGATAAATGTTCTGATGAAGTGATATAAAGAATCACCCAGTTGTAGGATAGTGTTCATGTCATGCATTGACCATGAAGTAGCTTTGCTGTAGCTGTTGTATAGCAGGACTGTTGTGCTCATAGCTAAGCACTCGCTTACCATGTGGATGCTAAAGGGAAGACGACATGGACTGACTGTAGTCTGCTTGTAGGGTGACTGGTAGTTCATGATGATGAGAAATGGAGGTGGTGGTGAGAGGTATGTGCACAAGGGATAGGTTATATCGATAATAAATGGTGAGACTGGTGAGTGGGGAGGTGGTATAGAGGAATAAATGGGTGGTGCAATAGTGGGAGTGTAGGTGGGACTATGGTGGTCGTTCTGTGGCAATTGTGATGCAGATGTAATGAGAGTAGAGACTGTGCAGAGTGCAGGATTTAGAAAGCTGAGCTGGAGGAGGATGGATTGGATGAATGGGTTGTCACTGATGTATACTTACACTGTGTGGGTAGGTGGTGCAGGAAGTGACAAGCCTAGGAAAGGCAGAGGAAAGGATGGAATTTGCTGTAGGCAGTTGTTGGGCAGTAGGTCTGTAGAAAGAATAAGAAGATTGTTAGTCTTATGGAGCATCGCTGCTGAGAAGTCTAAGTAGCAGATGGTACTGATAAAATAAGAGAACACAGGAGGGAGGGTCATAATAGACTGTGCATAAGCTAAAGGCATTTGAGAAGTTGAGAGTGATATACTTACCTGTCTGTAGTGGTTCTGATACAACAATTGTGGTAATTGCTGAACTGGAGGGCGAGGTTGGAATGGCTTGCAAGCAGTTGGTCAGCTGCAGGTCTGTGGAGACAATAAAGAAGTTGTTAGTGTAATAGTCTATTAAAGTTGAGAAGCATAATTAGGATGTGATTATGGTAACACAGGTTGAAAGAGGAGAGCAGGTTTTAGTGCATTGTGAATGTGTTAATGTGGTTTGGGCAAGTACATTGCAATAGTGGCGCCTCAACACTATAATGAGGTGTATGGTGGCATTGTTGGTTTTTAATTATCATTGTTATCGTATGTGATTGCACATGGTATTAAGATGGGACATGCCTACTGTAGTTCTGGCCAGCAGTAATGTTGATTACATGTCAAAGACAGTGGACTGGACATAATGCGATTAAAAATGAAGGCAACGTTAAAGTTCAGAGCAACAAATGATTGCAAAGAGGTTGTTTTAAATGTCAGACTGTGTACTGTGGCTGTTCAACAGAGCTGAGATGAGGTCCGAGTAACATGTCTTACAATGCCTGGAAAACATATGTATTACATGTTATGTGTGCATATTAAGAGGCCTTGAATGGTGCTAGATATTGATGGTCACAATCAACTGATGAGGGTATGTGAGTGGCTGCAGGAGGAATGAGGGAAATGTTGTGAGGTTTGAATGGCATGGTGCCGGATAGAATAAGATGTCTTTTTAAAGTTGCAAGATACAATGTCCTGGTAGTATGTAAAGTGGCGTGGTGTTGCAAACAATGATAGGGCATGAGCTGAGCATGTTCGATAGTCATAGCATGAGGCATTCAAAAGTTATGAATATGATGTATGCAGAATCGCTTCTTCAGCAGAGACACTAGAGCTATGTAGTATCTTCTGACAGCTTAGATTGTGGGAGTGTAGGCAAGATGACTATTAATCCTGTAGTTTGTTGCTTAGAAGAGAAACAGAGCCTACATGTTAATAGTGAATTAAGTTCTGTGACAGTGATTGATGCCTGTAAGAGAGGCACAAAGGATGGTGGATACGCAAAGAGATGGAAGGCTCAATAGGCTTCAGTCATGGAAAAAGAGCTTGCCATTTACAAGAATGTTCTTTGAATGCAGTGTTGGAATGGGCTATGTAGATTGAAACTATATGGTGTAGAATGCTGGGACCTGACTTTTGGGAAAGGCAAAGGTTGAAGTTGCAGAATGAATGCATGCTAACAGCAGTTTGAGGCCAAGGTAGGTGAGAAACAAAGGTGGACATCAAAAGGGAGACTGAGTGGCAGTTGTAAGTGCAGAATAAAAGAACCAGTTGTTCAAGCAGAAATAGAAGTATTGCTGTGCAATAACTGTCAATAATTGCAAGTAATAGGGTTGGTAATTTAAATTAGCTTATCTGGCAATGTAAGAAGGCATGTAGCTTGAACTATAGAATGTGGCTATACTAGGTAAAAAGCATTGACAGAGACAATAGCGCATGGTTTGTCAAGTTGAAACTGAGGTTTCTGAAAGTGCAGGAGAAACCAGCAATGTAATGAGGGAGTTCAGTAGTCAGCATAGAAAATAGATGTCAGATACAGTGATGTTCTTAAACATGTTGTATAGAGAGATAATATCAGATAATGATGTGATGAATAAATGTCGGCATGCATGAAGGGCATGTGAAATAATGAAGGGTGACAATACAGCATGAAGGTATAACGATCGTACCATGGTAAGCATTGTTCATCTGCTTACATTGTTTGTGTGCTGCAAGTACTTTCAGTAGTTGGTGAAGTGCCTGAGATATTTCTGTTGATGCTTAGAGCATGAGGCTTAATAGGCATGGCAATGTGAATATCTATAATGACTGCATAGGTGGCAGTAAAAGATATATTTTATATGCAGCTGTATATGGGGCAGGTGGTGCCAGTATCGATTATACTTGAACTTGAAAAGCATACAGTCATATGACATGGGAATATTTAGGGATTTGGATAATTTGTAAAATAATTCTTGGATAAGGCCTGAGGTGAATGCAAGAGCATTATTATAAAACCTGACATTGGAAACTGTTGCTCTGAGAACAGTATGATTGCAGGCAAGGAACTTTGTAGATGATGAGTTACTAGAACAGATTGGCAGGTAGCACAGTCCTTGTCATGGAACAGATTGACATGTAGCACAGCCCTTGCTATGTGGCTTACAGTACCAGAGAATCTGTGGTAATTAAAATCATGTTATGTGGACTGAGTTGTGGATCTGATTGGATTGCAGGCAACTGCAGTAAAAAATTCAATATGTTGCAGGAAGGATTGCTATGTGGCGTTCTGCAGCAATCGCATCACACAGGTATTCCTAGAACTGCATTTTGCATAGCTTATTAATGCTAAAAATAGTCTTGCTTGTATGTCATCTGCACATGTTGAGGAAGTGTTGTGCAACATCACGGTAGGGTTACTAAGTAGAACAGCAAAATAGCAAGCTTCGGGATTGCATTTTAAAGTGAACAATTTCTGGAAGGAAGGCTTAACATATCACATGCGCAATACGGATGGCTCAGGACACCTTAACCAGAGTAAACACAATAAGTGGCTGCATTGAATGATTTTGAAAAATAATGCTTTGTCTGCTTGTTTGCCAGTAGTAGAAATAAAATGAAGTATTCTGACAATGACGTAAAACAGGTACTATACTGCCTTCAGCTAGGAGGTTCCTGAGTCACAGGTACTTGCTGGAACACACATACAAAGAATCCTATTGCATATAAATGTAGTTGACATAAGAGAATACTGCTGAAGCAGATGAATCTTAAATCAAGCTTATCAGTGTCACAGTTTGTATAAGGATGTGATTACTGAAGGCACCCTCCAGCCAGTTGAAAGACAAACTACAGACTGTCTTGGGGCTCACGAAGTTTAAATGCCTGCATAATACACAGCATTGACCAGTGAAGTAGGTCTTAAAACATCAGTGCACACATGATGTGAGAAACCTAACTGTACTCTCAAGCTAGGTATAAGGCCCAAGAAATGTCAGAAATGGTACCGCACTGACAGGACTACATAAATGGCAATGGAAATATAGAGTGACAGTATTAGTGGTAAACTAAAAATTGAGTTGAGGAACCTCAAGGAGTTAAGATCATGTAGCCTGACATGTACTCATGTCAATATACAGTGAGACTGTAACACCTTGATGTGAATGAGTGTCAAAGAATCTGGGAAAGAGATAGAAATGTAATTTCTTTCCTCCTTTTCATGCAAGCAATGCATGCCAACCTACCCCACATCACCCTAATGGGGGAGAACACATAGCTTCAACGAGATGTTGTCTGTCTCTCTTCTGCTTTCATCATTCTTTGTATTTTCAAATGAATATTTTAAACCAATAGGGATTTGCCCTGGCTCCCCTGCATGATGTAAGCTGCTATAAGTGTTGTATTTCTAAACAACTGTTATCAGCCTCTGGAGACAAGTGGTTGGTGTGAACCCCACAGCACCGTGGTCCTCATTGTCACATCTATGCTGGTCCAGTAAAAGGTATCAAATCATTTGCTTCTGGATCTATTCTGCAAGGCCAATACAGCAACTACTAAGTCTAGATTTCTACATACATCATAGACATACAAATGTGCAGAAATATGAATACATACAGTTTTGCGGTAGCACTGAAAGAGCACAGATGTAGACTTGCAATGCATGAAATATCAATGACCTTCCAGTAATATGGCACACCTAGTAGGCTTTCTGCAGCATGCTGTCTTCATTGACATGAATGAAGTTGCACATGTGTGACCATGAGTATTTTGCGTAATGGTATGCCTGCTTTATTTTGAATGTAATTGAGACTTGTGCATGACAGCAATGAGGCACCTGTTAACAATACCTGCTTAATAGTAAAGCATGACAGTAAAGGAGTGCCTACTTAACATGATAGTGGTTTGTTAATAGATGCTGACTCCAAACTTGCATCACGTTGTTACGTCATACAGATGCTGGCATAATAAAGCAAAACAGTGATGTACCCATAGCTTGTTTCCACATTTGAGTATCGAGCATAGAAACACAGAAACATAGACTATGATGGCAGATAAGGACCACTTGGCCCACCCAGTCTGCCCATTGTCCTACCTATTGGATAAGATGCAGATTCTAGTTAACAACAGCCTACTTCCACCCCCCCACTACAATTGCCTTGTGTCTGTCCCATGCATGTTTGAATTCCCCCTGTTTTAGCCTCAACAACCTTCCTAGGAAGGCAGTTCCACGCATCCACCACTCTCTCCGTGAAAAAGATTTCTCACATTACCCCTGGACGCCCCCCTCTATCTTTAAATTGTGTCCCCTTGTTCTTACACTCTCTTTTCGGAAAGATGCTACCCTCCTGGACTTTGTTGATTCCTTGAGGTACTTGGAACATTTTATCATGTCCCCATGTCCTCCTTCCATCAAGAGTATACATATTAAGCTCTCTCAGTCTATCTTCATATGATTTCTGATGCAGACCTGCACCATTTTAGTTGCCCTCCTCTGGACTGCTTCCATCCTGTCTATGTCCTTCCAGTAGATGAAGTCTCCAAAACTGCACACAGTACTCAGATGGGGTCTCACCAACTGTCTGTACAGAGGATAACCACTTCTTTTTCTACTTGTGATGCCCTTCCTATGCATCCCAGTATCCTCCTGGCTCTCCTTACTGACTCTCCACATTGCTTACCCACTTAGATCATCTGATGTGACTACCCCAAGTCCCGTTCCATTTTGTTGTTGTTAGTACCTCCCCTGCTATTGTATACTCTTCTCCTGGGTTTTTTCCCAGGTGCACTATTTTCACTTCTTTGCATTGACTAAGTTGCCATATGTCTGACCATTCTCCAACCTTGCCAAGTCCTTCTCATCCTTTCTACCCCCCTTGTGTATCAACTCTGTTACAGATCTTGTATCATCTGCAAAGGGCATACCTCTCCAGACCCTCTGCAATGTCAACTATAAAGATGTTAAAGGGACTGGACCCAGTACTGAGCCTGAGGTACTCCACTAGTGACCCCCCTTTCTTGGAATGTGTTCCCTCCTATTACCTTCTGTGTCCTGTTGTGCAGCCAGTTTGCAACCCAGGCTACCACCCTGGGACCCACCCCAGGCTGGCTAACTTGATTATTAATCTTTGTGCGGACTGTGTCAAATGCTTGCTAAAGTCTAGGTAGGTCATATCCACAGCCCCTCCCTGGTCTATTACTTTGGTCACCCATCAAAGAAATATATTAGATTCATCTGACATGACCTTCCTGCTGTGAATCCATGCTGCTTTTTGGGTCCTGTGCCTCGCTGGCCTCTATGTACTCCACAATTCTTTTCTTTTCAGAAGTGATTCCATCACTTTCCCTACCACTGAGGTCAAACTTACAGGTCTGTAGTTTCCTGCTTCTGCCTTGCTCCACTTTTGAAGGGAATCACATCTGCCTCCTCCAGTCCTCAGGTACCCCCATCCTCCCATGATTTGTTAAAAGTGTTGTCAGTGGTGTCACTAGGTCCTCCCTTAGTTCTTTTAGAATTCTGGGTGAATCCTATCAGGCCCCATTGCTTTGTCCACCTTGAGTTTTAGGAGTTCTCTCAGGACTCTTTTCTTCTGTAAATGGACTGGTGTCAACCCCCTACCCAGAGTGCTTCTATTGTCTGGTTTAGGTAACTCCTCCTCATCTTCTTTGTGAATACTGAGCAAAAGTATTCATTCAGTATCCTGCCTTTTCACTGTCTCCTCTGCCCACCTCCTCTCCCTTATTAATCTTCACTATTCCTCCTTAACCTTTCTATGCTCCTAATGTACCTATAAAAGGTTTTATCCTTTCTAATTGACTGGCTATTTTTCCTCAGTTTGGGCTTCTATTCTGACTGCCTTCCTGCTTCTTTTTCTACTTTTAATTGATACAGTTCCTGTTGTGCTTCTTCTGTGATGCCTTATACTTTTGAATGCAGCCTTTTCTCCTTAACCTTCCTGCCACCTCTTTTGAGAATCATAGTAGTTTTACTCCGCTTTGTTTTCTTTGTCTGTTTCACAAAAGGGCTTGTTGCCTCTATGATGCCAGTTTGATTTTTCTCCATTGTTCTTCCATCTCTCTCCATTTTGGCCATTTGCTAATGTATTCCTTAGGTATTCACCCATTTTGCAAAAGTCAGCCCTTTAAAGTCCAGTATGCTTGTTTTGTATGGCTTGTCTCCATGAGTTGTGCTTATTGTGAAGCACACTGTGCAGTGGTCGCTTGTTCCAGATGACTACTGGACTTCTAAATTTGTGATCCTCTCCATTTGAAAGTACAGGTCTAGTATAGCTTCCTGCGGGTGGGTTCCAACACTAGCTGTCGAAGGCCTGCCCCTGCAGGGCATCCAGAATGACCCTGCTCTTGGATGTGGCTGCAGTACATGTCATCCAGTTAACATCTGGCATATTCAGGTCCCCATCAACAGTATCTTCCCTTTTTCAGCCATTTTGAGAATGTCCTCTATCATTTTCTTGTCCATTTCCTCTCCTTGAGACGGGGTCTGTATACAACCCTGTGTGGATTGTGATGCCATTCCCTGTCTCCAAGGGTGACCCAGAGTGCCTCTTGTCCTCCCTTTACTTTTTAGTTCTGTAGCTTTGATCCCTTCCTTATGTATAGAGCTACTCCTCCTCCTCTTTCCCCTTCCTTCCTTCTGTAGACAGTGTACCCGGCATGTTGACATCCCAGTCATTGGTTCCCCTGAATACCATGTTTCTGTGACTGCCACAATATCCAAGTGTTCATCTTCCATCAAGGCTACTAGCTCAGGAAGTTTTGTTTCCCAGACTACGGGCATTGGTACTTATTGCCTCCATTTAATGTTGGCTTTATCCTTTTTCCCCATGCCTGCTCTCTTTTGGCCATGTCTATTTTTCCACTTACTCCTGTCCTGCCCTCTGTTGAGCACTGTACTTCAGTGTTTACCTTACTACCCATCATGTTTTGTGGGGGAGGCTTGAATTCCTGCCTCTTATTAGCACCTCCCCATGGCTTAGGTTTAAAAGCTCCAAGGAAGCATTTAAACTCGTCACTTAGGGATCTTGGTTCCTTCTATGGACAGATGCAGACCATTGTGCCAGTATAAACTTCATCTCTTCAGGTGTACCCCAGTTCCCAATGATGCCAAACCCTGTGCTCTGCACCAGTTTTGCAACCATTCATTAAACTGCATGGTGTGTGTACCCTAGCCTCACCCCTGCCATGGACTGGCAGCACCTCTGAGAAGGTAACTGTGCTTGCTACCTGTCTGAGGCCCCTCCCCAACTCCACAATTTCATCCTGCACTGCACTGAACCCATGCCTATGCTATGTCATTTGTCCCAAGGTCGACAATGATATCTAGTTCCTCTCCTGAATTATCTAGCTTCTGCAATCCTGAGGATTCACTTCTTGTCCCTCAAGCCATGGCATGAGGCAGACACCTACTTCCTCTCCTGTCCCTTTCCCAGGTCTACTCTCTAACAATTGAGTCCCCTATCAGAAGCTGCTTCCTTCCTCTGTGGTGTCCTTGCCACCCTTCTGTGGGTCTCCCTCATGGGTGTCCTCAGCATTCTTCTTGGTCTCCACTGAGGGTGCCATCATAGAGGACCTTGCTCTACCAGACTGGCATATGGTTTGTGTAGAGGTACAACTAGAGGCTTCACCTCTGTTCCACCACCGGTGCCCTCCCAGAACCCACTATGGTCCAACTGCTCTTCATACTTGGCAGCCTCTGCAGTGGTGCTCTTGAGTGGGGAGGCCTTGTAGTCCTTGCCAGTTCAGCCTGAAGGTGGGCAACCTCCTCCATCAGAGCCGACAGTTGCCTGCAGATAGAACAGCAGCGCAGTTTCTCAGAATGTCTCCTGAAAACTGCTGCCCCACAGCCAGTGCATTGCACCACTCCTCACATGTCCCTCTCCCTTATAATATACAATATGTAATATATATAAATATATATATATATATATATATATATATATATATATATATATTTCTTCCTTTTTGGTGTGTTCACCCTTTATGCACTGTGCTGGGTTATTAAGAATATGACAGTTCTGCCCCAAGACCTGTTGAGGAAGTGATGTCAGAACCTTGGCTATAAAGGAAACATCATGCCTGGGGTGTGGGGTGTGGGAAGGCTGGATGGGTAGTCCACAACCACTGGCGCCTATTAGAAACAATCAAATATGCCACTGCTCCACCACCCTGGTGAGTACTGCTCTTTAAAAGTAATTCAGTTAACCTCCAGTAACTGATTTGTCAACTATTTAAAGTAATTTGATGCAAACTGTTACAGAGTACTAGTAGACAGTCCAGTTACCCACAAAGGAAAATCAAATATGCAGTTATTTCAACCCATCTGAAGTTGCTCACAAGATAAGTAGTTTTGAAAACCCCTTCCTGATTCAAAACAAAAATAATTAAACACAAAGCAATACCAATGTAAGACTGTAAAGTAAGGAAAACTTCCCTCAGATGTAAGTAAGAGAGATCTGTTGCAGATTTCTAGTCCAATATAGTATATCCCATGCAGCTATCAGTTGTTTCAAAGCACACTCTGTTACACCACTTGAAGAGATGGGCTTCTGTCTGAAACAGGATCACACCAGTAGTTTATAGTAATTGATCAATGCTGGAATGTTCCTCCACCCAAAACAATTGGCTATGATGCAAGGTCTCCTGACTAGTGAAGACAATTTCCCCCACCTGAGGCGTGTCTGGCATCAAATTACAAACTGCAGCCTTTGCTATTCAAAGTACACAGCCACTACCAGTAAATTATTTCCTAAATATATTGATGCAAACTGTCACAGAATACTAGTAGACAGTCCAGTTACCCACAAAGGAAAATCAAATATGCAGTTATTTCAACCCTTCTGAAGTTGCTCACAAGATAAGTAGTTTGAAAACCCCTTCCTGATTTAAAACAAAAATAATTAAACACAATGCAATACCAATATAAGACTGTAAAGTAAGAAAACTTCCCTCAGATGTAAGTAAGAGAGATCTGTTGCAGATTTCTAGTTCAATATAGTATATCCCATGCAGCTTTTTCAGTTGTTTCAAAGCACACTCTGTTACACCACTTGAAGAGATGGGCATGGGTGTTAATGGCAGAAACCATAGCAAAGACAGCTGTGCAAAACCATGGTGCAACATGGGAAAAAGAGCTTTAAGCCAGAGAAAGACAACTTTGGTGAGCTTTTTATCAATTGCCTATGTGTTCCTAAAGCTGCAGATTATGGTTCAGCAAGAGGGCATATGAAAAACTTGTAGATTACTGTAAGGTGTTCTGAGGTGCACAGGAATGTATCACTGGATAATAGAATAAATATTCAATGTCTGATTAAAGGGTGCTGTGCAGCATGAAATGGGATTTCGTAATCAGAGGGGTCAGAGTAAGCAAAACATCTGTTTACGAATGCAGCTTAGTTGCAACTGGTAAAGCTGTGCTTATAGCAATGGAGCTACTGTTATGGATTTCTGCCTAGGACAGGGACAGCAAGTACTTAATATGGTATGTATTTATTTTGTGTTAACAAAGTAAGTACAGTGAGCGGTGTGCCTATTTGAAGGCAAGAGATGGGGGATGGGATACTGATCAATAGGTAATGAACTTGAATGTAATCAAGCTGACATGTGGATAATGCTGGCATAATGATACATTTGGCACCCCTTAATGAAGTGCAGCAGCAAGTGCTTGTCCATTATTAAATCCAATAAAGCTAGGGATTTTTATAAGCTGGCTTTCTAGCAATGTAAGCACCAGTGAGTTGCATACCCATCGGATTACGTTTAAAAAATCTATTTCGGAAACCTCTTTTAAATGGTAGGGTAGTATGCAGCTTAATGGTGCAATGCAGGACATAAACATTGTCATGCAATTGTGTAAGTAGAAGGCACACAGCAAGCTGCAAGTGTCTGAGTAGCAGCAACTTGGGAGGACACGAAGCTATGTGCTTTCACAATGCCCACAACGTGCAATTGGATGTCTTGGGAATTAAAGGCATGTATGTACAATTGCAGCTGGAATGGTCAAACAGCTGTTTAGTGCCTTCTATGCCGTGCCTTTATTCAATGACTCACTACAAGAGTATATACCTCAGCAATGTGTGGAATATGCAGACTTATGAAGATGTAACATTGCAAGAATGTATAGCATTGAAGGGCAAAAGAGCACAACAGTGGACACATAGGCATTGTACATGTTTTGCATAAGGTACTGCAGTTATGAAACGATGTTGGGTTTGAAGTATCTTGATAGGGGCAGTATTTGGGTTTACCTTTCTTGTCTTAAGATGGCATATGAACATTGCCAGAAATTGCAATGCATAAATATAATTTGTGCTTTCTGTTAGGAAGCAGTGCTGCAGGGTTGCAAACAAATGTGAACGCAGATGCAGTGCTCTGGCTTTCTGTGAGTACAGCAGGTGGGGCACCTGGGTTGTGACAACATGAGGTAACTTTCATGGGTCCAGCACACAACTATACACACGCTGTGGTTTTTACTGCTATTCCTGGGAAATATTGTTCCGTTCTGGTGCCGTTTGTAGTGGCTAAGAATTTGCTCAAAGGTAACCTGCAAAGGTGTGCATAAACGTCTGCCCTCCACAAAGTGGGTGTTATTCACAGCGTAGCTAAATAGGTTTGCAAATGTCAGCAGGGAAAATATGTCAGATAAATGGCATTTGGTGCTGTTACATATCGATTAACTGTAAGGTAGAAACGTAATCCAGATTGAACTAGTCGGCTGCTGTAATTCTTGCAGGGGCACTGCATGTACTTGATAGATATTACTTAGACAATGCAGTACTGAACATTGTAGCATGTGGAACTTTTGTAGCAGCACAATACTGTAACAGTTTCATGAAACAATTGGACATAGTAGGATTCTTACATTCTGCATTAGTATTAGATTGCAGCAATTCTATGACATAATAATGGTGGCAGGGAGAAGAACAACGAGGAAGAGAAAGCGAACATTTAAATAAAGCGATAGTAAGAACAATTGCAGTATTTGGTTCCGTGGGTGTGTGAGGGGCAATTTATGTATGTAAACAAAACTGTTACTAGGAGGTTTTAAACGGTAGTCCTTGATGCCAGGTTTCACTCAGATTGCCAGGAATTGTTGTAATTGTGAACTGTAGAATGTTGTGTGGCAATATTGCCTGTGTGAGCATTATAATTCATTTAAGAGAAATTGAAAGTCTCGTGATCGGGTCTGTCTGGTTGCATAGCTGTTCTGCCCTGCTGAATCACTCAGTATGATGGCCACAGATCTGTAAGCCCATCATATGTGCTGCAAACAAATGCTGGCATTATTAGCGGCATATGGCAAGCAACAGCACAGGCAGCATAGTGGGAGTATTTGGTGTGTAGATTCTAGGTCTCTGTGCATGGCTGAAGCTAGTTTGATGAAATATTGGCAACAGGGACATCATTAAATTATTTGAAATGGGCACTCTTGGCAATGAAGATGGGCCAAGCAGCGGACAGGGCATCATGTCATATTTTCTTGGGGGTGAGGGCCATAGCAGAAGCCTGCCAATTGCTAGGAAGTGCAAGGGAGCAGTCTTGCTTCACAATATCACGTATGTATATGTTTCATAATTTATTTTGCAAGGAATTGATTGTTTTATTAGGGTGGTTATGTGTTGCTGTAGCTGGGCCCTGTCCTTTCTTCTTTACAGGCTATGATGGCTTGATATGGGTGTCGTTTTAAGTGCCACAAGGCATACTGATATCATTGCTTGGGTATCGTAAGCAATACACCATGCTACTACACTGGGAATGACTTACTGCCTAAATGTTACTTTTGTTTTGTTATTTGGGTAGAGGTCGGGAGGAAACATGTTGGAAAGGACCAGCATGATTAAATTACATTGGGGGTGTCGTTGCAACTTGAGATGGGAGTAAAAGCCGATGTAGCAATCACGCTGCATGGGGGGATTTTTGGGAGGATGAGGCATAGCAAAGGGCTGGAGGTATTGAAATATTAGCAGATTACTTCAGGAAGTTGCATCATACTGAGATTAGGAAAGCAAAGTCCTACATATTTGGAGATTAGAGTCGTAGTCTGACAGCCATGCAGGTATATACTGCAGTCACTTCTGCACAGGTCTTCTTACATGGCTAACAAGGAGGAACTGTATATGTGGCAGGTGTGACTTTGTCATGCATCTTTAGTATGCCGCTGTTGTACCAGCTAGGTTGTCAAGCTGTCAGCATATGTCACAAACTGATGATTGGTATACAGGAGTGTTACAATATTATACATATAGGACTGCAACATTTATGGAGCTTGCTTTCCAAATGTCATAGACCTGTGCAAGTTGTGCACTGAAGTATCAAACACAGCAATCATACAGGGAAGGGGGGAAGCTTTTGCAACCACGCAATTATAATTGCATTCATAAATGGAGTGCTGCGATTGCTGAAAGTTGTTTACAAGTGAAACATTTAGACACTATTGTTCACAGCCCTGAACAGTGCCACCTAAGGCAACAGTAGCATAGTATGCCTGAAGTAATTTGATTGTGCAATGTGTTGTTCAATAACAGCGGCATATGGTAAACTGCATTAGAAAATTCCACAATATATGGACTGCTGTTATGCTGATGGAAATATTTGCCAATACTGGTGAGCATACTTTCTTGGTTCAGCTTTCTGCAGTTCTGTATTTTGTTCCTGCATTACAAGTACATCCCCTATAAACACAGCAGCATGCTTCCTACACAGGCTTGAATCTGGCTGGATGCGTGGCTCATGTCGATTGAACATCAACAGTTACATGCTTGTGACAGAAGTGTAATGTTCTGTTGCAGTAATAGATAGGCGTGCTAATGTTATTGGCAGATAAAGAGTGCGTCTATCTAATCTATGCCTTTCATATTTAACTCTCTATTATGTGGACATTGACATGAGGTTTCTGGACATCCTGCTAGTGCACTGCTGTACTATCTGGCTTTTTGGCTGTCTACCCTTTGTTTACTGCTCCGTCACAGTTTACTGCACCTATGAGCCACGGTCATTCATTTGGAAAACTAGGCAGTGACATCCCTATACTGTACTGATTTGTAGTTACATTATATGGTAAAGTGACACCTATTCTGCTTTTAGATGCATATAATATGCTGTGCATCTTCAAAGATCAATTTTCCTTCTTTCTTGAGCAAATAGGTTTTCTAGTGGTCTCCACAGAATGAAATGCAACGCAATGGATGACAGCAAAGAAGAAGAAAGGCACAGCAGTGACAGATTATGTCTGGGACTGCACTGTGACAATTGTTTTGCCGCATGGTGTGCTACGGGGAACTGAATTGTCTGAACAATACAGCGGTTTTGTTTCTGCGCAACATTTTCATATCGCCAGTAGCATGCACTCATTTTGAGGTGCTTGCTCTATAAAGCAACCTCTCGTGCAAGCACATGACAGCAACTGAGGGCTAACAAGCACAGTAGCTTGCCTGCCAAGTCAGTAACACCAAATGCGAGGCAAGAAGTATGTTTTTTCTATTACTTGAAATATGCAGGGCAGGCCAGGACATCATTTTGATAGGTCTGGTGAAATTCAGAGCATTGACAGTATACAGGTATTCCTACAAGTGTCATTCCCTGACATTATCAATGTGATAAATTAGCCTTATTTGCATGGAATGTATTCATGCCAAACAAGGTTTAGAGAAATTGAAACAGCTTCAGTATTTAGCACAGCAGAATAATAAAGCCAGGGACTGCACTTCACAGGTCAAAGACACCTGGGTGAGAGGCTTAAAATGTGACATGCAATGCATTGGGCGAATTTGATCACACCTTAAGCAGAGTAGTGCAGGTAATGCATGTCACTGAGCAATCTTTGAACAGTAGGCATAGACTGCCTGTTTTTAAATACTTGTAATGAAATGAGATAGTGTGAAACCAAGATGAAATGGCCTGGCATAGACTGAGTGCCTGACGAAGGCCATATAGAAATACTGAATGAAAGTAGGGCCGGAGGCTGCCGCACTAGCACATTATGAATTTGTGCAACAGATGACAGTATTACCTGCTAGTAGCATTGACAAGTCACTATTTCCATCAATAGACATGCATTGATGGATATACTTTTATTTATAAAAGCTTTTGATAATCTGGCATGGAACTACATCATTAACCATTTATGGTTGCATGTGACTTATTGTTTATCAGTGCCTCACAAACAGTACGTGGGCTTGGAGCATTGATGACTCATGATGTCATTTTGTGGGACGCTATCACAAGTTTTTAATAAATGAAAGCATATTTATTAATGCATTTTCACTGCTAGAAATGGTTATTTCTGCATAAGAGTAGCCTATAATACTGTGATGCCTAGCAATAAGATGCCTTGCTACCTGTTTAACAATACATTCAATGACAGCATTTGTTAGCTAAACAACATGCTTAGTCTGGGGAATGACAAGAAAATTGAAAGCAGCAGTACTGCAATTATATTTGCAGGCTTACAGTGTTTGATAGCTACTCCTGACATAGACAACTAGCTGGTGGCTTAATTGACTTAATCCTCTTTTGAAGACTTTGTTTTGCGCATGCCACATATGAGCATGGGACAGGAGGATGATCAGAAACATGCAGGAGATAAATATGCAAAGCTTGGAACCTAGTGCCTATGCCATCCGTCAATCATTATTAAATAGCATACAAGCGTGCATCCGTTCTAATGCATGACATAATGAATACATACATCATACAGACACACACACACACATAGCAACACAGATACATACACTTTCCTAGGTGGTAGTCAAAGCAGGTAGATGTAGGCTTGCAAAGCATGAAATATGAATGGCCTTCCAGGAATATATCAGGCGTAGTGCCTGTGATACAGCGTACCATGTTTATTTGCATGGGTTGCAGCTGTGCAAACGTTAATATACTGCAGAAAAGACTGCTAACGTTTGCTTTCAATGTAATGAAGGCTTGTGTAGGAAAACAGTGGGGTAGTTGGTAGTAATACCTGCTCAATAACAACACACGGCATTAAACAAAATGATCACTTATGGTGGTAGCGGGCTGCCAAGACATATAGCATTTAGCACTAAACAAGTTGTTGCCATACAGAAGTTGGCATAATAAACTGAAACACTGCTGTCTGCATAGTTTCTTATTCCAATGAACTTATGTAGAATGGCTGTTAATATGGAAAACAAGCACAAAACTGTCCTTGAAGACACACATAGAAACATACATCTTGATGACAGAGAAGGATCATGTGATCCATCTAGTCTGTAGATGAGGTATGTATTGCTAAACCACGCATCATAGTGACCCAACAATCTAGGTTGTCATAACCTTCACTATAATTTGTGTGTGTTTGTTTCATGCCTGCTAAACATTTGTCACTGTTTTAGCCTTCATGACTGTCTGAAGAAGCTGATTCCATGCATGGACCACCCTCTGCGTGGAAAATAATTTCTGCCGCTGGCTCTGAGCCATCCTCTGTCTATGTTCAAAGTGTGCCTTCTTGCTGTAGCACTTCTTACTGTCACCTGTGCTTTTGTATTACACTGTCTTAATAGACTTGACCCCATGAATATTTATATCATGGCCGCCTGTTCTTTCTTTTCTGAAGGGTAAACATATTCAGTGTTTTGAGTTCCCACTGATATGGGTTGCCGTGCAGACGTTGTAGCATTTATTTGCAGCTCTTTGTCTCGTGTTCATGCTGTCTATGTCAGCAAATGCGATATCAGCATGCATGAATTACAATGGGAATGATATTGTTACTTTTCACAGTTGTACTATATGTATACAGTAGGACTCCTTGCAGTCACTGAAACTGGTTTAACAGCAGGTCAAGTAAACAAATCAAAATAAATGTGTGAATAGTATGATGTGGAGTGAAGTAACATATATGCACAAGAAGAGGAAATATCCTGACCTATGAATAGCATTATTTGTCTGTGCATGGGTGGGAGTTATGCTGCTCTGTTAAACCTAGCAGGAAAAGCATGCTTATTGAAGCAAACACGTTGTGCTGGAAGCTGCATACAATATGGCATGCATAGGAACACATACTTAATGGTATTGTTGCATATAAGCGCAGAGACTGTAATGGGTTTCAATTGCATCATATCACGAAGTACATGCACTCTGCCTTTGGATACATTCTACATAGCTACCAGTTTGTGAGACATTTCATGCTGCTTTAAGAAGCACAGTTTTCTCTGTGACTACTAATAGTAGAAAACTCATCAAACCTATGCACACGAGGAGCAACAACAGCCATGGTGGGCATACTTCAGAATTGTTCTGGTGTTACAGTTGTTGCCCTCATAGTGTCGCCCATCACAATCTGCACATACTATCCCATGGTGTTTTGGACAGCAAAAGTATGGCATACAATATCACCAAATAGCATACAGAAATAGATTGGTTGATAGCAGCATGTAATGGCTTGCAAAATAATATGACTAGAAATCCTACCTTGAAATGCAGTAGTAATGTTTCAGTTGTTGTCTTCAAAGGAGTAGTTTTCATAAGAAACACCTTTAAAAAGTCAGATTGTAGTGAGACAAACTACTGGTGGACACTGAAATACAATTAAGCACTGAAACAGTAATTGCTTGAAAATATTAAGTATCTTCAGAAAGACGCTTATGAGTAAATAGCAAACATGCACGCAACAGGCAGGGTATTTGATAAGTAAATGCAGGACATACTATGACCGTATTTAGTGCAATGTTAACAATTGTTGTAGTTGTCATGCTACACTCGAATGACTTTAATTTGCATGACTGTTAGTGTACGCATTTGAAAGCAGCAAAAGGTGCTACAGTCTTGCTGCTAATGACATCTTAGCAGACAAGCTGTGTCCTAGGTTGGTGATTGTTTATAAGCATTGCTTTAACTAAAACAGGCACGGCAAATTTAAAAGGTTTTGGTCTATCTGGCTGGTTGATTGCACCACAGTAAACTAGTTTTATCAGCAAGCCAATAACTGTGCATGTAGACAAACTTCATATTTCCTAGTTAGGAAATAAATATTGTGTGCTGTAGTTCACGAGACTTACTCATGCATTGATATGCATACAGTTACAAGGATGGCAGACATTTCATGCACAACAGGAGTGGCTTTGTTTGGCGAATGAAATGCATTGATATCACATAAAACGAATGAAGAGGAACAGACTTATAAGAGAACAACATTGCAGTACTATAAGTCATACAATAAGAAGGAGGCAGGCACTAAACTGCTGTCCTTGTGAGGTATTGCTGTGAAACACAAAAGAAGCAAGCATGTCATTTAATGCACTCCTGTAATGACAGTTTTGGCTAGAGAATCATCAAAGGTCTTTTGTGTGATCCACCAAATGTAGCACACTGGGGAAATACAAATATTTAATCTCGATTAAAGACATCTGACAGTATGAAATTGTTTTGTTTTGCACAGTAAGAACATTGAAGTAAGACTATCAGATCATACCATGCCATACCTTAAGGTAGCATTCATTTCGATGTGTGTTATGTATAGTAGTATTCATAGAGGAAACATGCATAATGTTGTCTTTGCATATAAGAGGTATAGATACATAGACAGTGTCTGCAGATAAGGGCCTATGGCCCACCTAGTCTGCCCATTTGAGCTTGTAAGTTCAGTTTGTTTTCCTAGAAGTCTGTTTCCCCTTACCCCTGCCCTCTAGAATTCCTTTATGTCTATCCCATGCATTCTTAAATCCTGTGATTGTTTCAGCCCCACCACTTCCTCTGGCAGGGTGTTCCACTTGTCCACCACCCGTTCTGTGAAAATTCTTTCTCATGTTTCCTCTAATCGTCCTCCCTCCAACTTCATCCCATGCCCTCTAGTCCTGAAACATCTTTTTGCTTAAAAATAGTGTTTTCCTGCACCCTGTTCCTCCCTGTAAGATACTTGTATGTCTCTATAATATCCCCTCTCCTCCTCTCCTCCAGGGAGACATGTTCAGTTCCTTCAACCTGTCTTCATAGGACTTGTGATGCAACCCATGCACCATCTTTGTTGCCCTCCTCTGAACCTTCTCTACCCTGTCTATGTCCTTACGTAGGTATGGTCTCCAGAACTGTACACTATACTCCAGGTGGGCCTCACTAGTGTCTTGTATAGCGGAATTATGACCTCCCTTTTCCTGCTGGTGATGCCCCTGCCTATACATCCCAGCATCCTATTTGCTTTACCTGATGCCTTGTCACACTGTTTCCCTACCTTGAGGTCATCAGAGATGACAACCCCAAGATCCCTTTCCTGCTTGGTGCATGCTATATCCTCACCCCCCAACTGATATATTGTGCCAGGGTTTTTGTGCCCCTATATGCATTATCTTGCACTTCTTTGCATTGAATTTCAACTGCCAAACCCTTGACCATTCTTCAAGTTTCTGCAGGTCCTTCTATTCTGTCTACACCCTCTGGTGTGTCTACTCTGTTACAGAGCTTTGTGTCATCAGCTAACAGTGAAATTCTGCCTTCTAGATCCTGTGCAATGTCACTGATGAAGATGTTGAATAGGACCGGTCCCAGCACTGATCCCTGTGGTACCCCACTGGTTACTCTTCCCTCTGTGGAGTGACAGCCATTTACCACCACCCTCTGTGTCCTGCCACCCAGCCAGTTACCTACCCACCACACTACTGTCCTGCCCACACCCATATTCCCCAGTTTGTGTAATAGTCTTCTATGTGGCACAGTGTCAAAGGCCTTGCTGAAGTCCAAATAGGCCATGTCCACTGCCCTCCCGATCCACCTCCCTAGTCCCTAGGTAACTCTTACTATATGCTCAGTACTTCCTAAGAAGACGCATGCTGTTTGACCTCGTGGGTTTGCATCATAGAAGCGGCCAGTCATGGCAATGGAAGTGTTGCAGGGCAAAATAAGCTATTAGAAATAGAGAAGCATGGCATTAGACACACAAAACATTGCAGCTTGATCCTTTGTTTGCAGATTGCTCAATGAGGAATAATAGGCTACATTAAAAGGTTGTTGAGTGCTGCAATGTACTGTGCAGTGACGTTCAATCAGTTGCTTAGAGGCACAGACTATGGGTTGCGATCCTACCAGATTCATTCATTGCTGTTTATCTTTGCAGATCATTGACTGCAACCATTGTGTCATAGTAGGTACCAATGTTTCAAGGATTAGTAGTAGTAGATAACACATATCTATTACATATTACCGCAAAGCATTCTATTGTAGGCAGCTAGGGCCACATTCTATCAAGTAACATAATAAAAGGCAATCATTGCAACAAGCAGGAAACATTGCAGTATGCAGGCATGCACCCCACACACTGACTGCCTACAAGGAGAACTTCAATGTAATCATATGCCTGAACATACAGCAGCATTGATTTGTGTGTAATGATGAATAGCACAGAGAAGTAAAAGCTTGTCCACACATGCATTGTAAGGCACAGGATCAGACAGTATGACGTCATAGGGTATGTGGGTGAAACACAGGTTTTCAGCTTTGCAGTTCATAGCCTCACACATTGGTGTTATGCTGCAGCAACATGCTATGTAACATAGTAAGCGTTATTGTGTTGCAAGGCACAGGACCTGTCACAGCACAGGAACGGGTTTGTAGACTGGTAATGTGAGCAGCAAGACGCACATTCAATATACTGATATCTTTGAGCATACCATTATTTGTGCATATTTATGCATGCAGTATTAGTAAGAGACACAACATGGTTTTGCAGTGGCTTTTATTTTTTTAACAATGTCTAACTATTGTTATATAGCATGGGCTTTGACTCTGTCAGAATCAAGCCTAGGTCTACACATCCATACGTCATTCACTTCACTCACTGTCTTATATTGGCTGCCAACATTTCAAGCATCACTGCCAATATACTGAAAGATATGTAGTACATATCATAGGCAAGCATTATATTCCAGAGACTGCTATGTAACATAATAGTAGCAAATCACTGCAAAGAACAGCAAACATGATGCTGTGGAAGCAGATTGGCCAAACAGTCACAGAGTGGGAAGATGAATATTCAGTATTACGCTATGACTGAATGGCGGATAGCATTGATTTTGGCCTGCCATTTGTATCGTGTTATCAGCATATATTGAGCATAGCTTACATTGTCAATAGGCAACATTATAGTGTCTTTTTAGCAGGATTTCTGTTCATAGTGTGTTTGCTATTTTTGTTTGCAATTGTTTAATGTGATGTGGCAGGCTCTCAGCAAAGTTTATGTGCGCTGCATTCTGATGCCAGAGATCTGGGAAGTGAACAGGCGTGGTGCAGCAAAATGTATTCATGAACAACTCTTAACCGTAGTTTGCTAGTGCTGTGTGGTAGTGCCTCAGTAGGCAGCACATTCAGCTCTGAGGCCAGGCAATGAGCACTGTGGGTTCAGCTCCGACATCTGCCAGGTGCGGTAATATCGGAGTATTGACAGCCCACTGCAGCATAAGAGATGTGCTGCACTTCTGAAGTCTTGTGTGTCTCATGAAACGTAAAGTGATGCCGTGTTAGCATTCATCTATATACCCTGCCCTGGGTCATGCCTGGAAGTGGGCAGAATTTGTCTGCTGCAGTGCCCTCTGTCGCATGAGACGTTAGTAAAGCCCAATGTGCCTGGGTTGATGGCAGTTCAAGTGAGTGGCAAAGATCATATGGGACTTAATGAGAAGACTAGGAGAATTTCCCGGTGTGTTATCCAAATGTCTGTCGGTCAGTAAAAATACCAGCGTCAGGTTAATGTCGTTCAAAGTTTGTCAGCATTCATCTGTATCCCTGCCCTGGGTGATGCCTGAAGTAGGCAGAATTTATCTACTGCATTTACGCAGTGTAGAAAACCCATCAAAATAGAAATACTTGCAAAACCAATATACAGCAAGGCAAAGGGAGACATCCATACATTTCAATTGGTGTCTTCACGCAGCGGAGAAACTTATTGCCATTTCCGCAAGATAGGGTAGCAGATTTCACATGACATACACTATTACTTGAAAACATCATGACAAGCAAAAGTTACAACAGGGGAAATAAAGAAAATATTTGAAACCTTAGCAATATGACATGCATCAATGTAAAGAGTATTCAGGTATATTGCTGAAATAGGCAATCTGGTATTTTGCAAAAATGAAGAAAGGAAATGATGGCTTCAGCAAACCATGAAATATCTAGTGATAGCATGAATAGCTGGGGCGTGCTCAGCTTAGTTGCACACACCTGTGCATCATGACTGCCTGCTTTTTGCCCTGCTTGCACAGATACTGACTTTGGAATATCATAAATACCATGAGCAAAAATATCGAATACAATAACCCATAAACATATGTATCACTGCGGGTAAATGACCATGCTGCGCCTTTAATTGTAGGGAGGCATGTATAAGTAGTATCTGTTTTGTTGTGCTTCCCAAGATGCTGACTTTGTCATTTTACAGATGTAATCAAAGGGAAGAGGTACTACAGGGATCCATAAACATATGTGGCAGACAGAATGAATGGCCCTGGCGCCTTTAGCTGCAGAGAGAGTAAACAACTGTTGTCTGTTTTTGATGCTAGCTTCTTCGTTAGATAAGAGTTAGATTTCTCACTGTCGCTAGACAATGGCACATCCACAAACAAAATGCTAATTACAGGGTTCCTGCAGCACCTTAGCTTTTGCCATTCAGATTGATAATGCCCATGGGCAATGTGAACATCTGAACCACAAGAAATGTTGCTTAGAAAAGGCAAGAAAATATTAGCATGCATGTGAGACTTGTAAGAATGTATTTGTCAAGGCAAACAGCATATATGTGAACTAAATTGCTGTGTTGTGATAGATTGCAGAGACTTATTGCAAACTGTGCAGGGCAACATAGGAGACTTGTATATAGAAACCTCATTAATTAAAACCATCATCAGAAGCATGGTTCAGAAGTGCAACAAACACACAGGGCAAATATTTGAGATCATTCTTAGGTGTTATATATGTATGTACAATAGACTGCAGGGACTTCTCAGCTGATTGTATTTATTTATTTAGCTTTTGTTGACAGAGTAAGCGCAGCACCCAAATTGATGGAAATGTAATAAGACAGTTGAACTGAGAGAAATTGTGAACAACTGTATGTGCTCCTTTGAAGAGGCCTCTGAATGCATGCCGAGAACTCAAGGGATGCTCATACAGAACCATGAACACAACCAGTGGGGTACATTAGATGCACTGTAGGGCAAACATTCATAGACCGACATTCTTCATGTAGCAGTAGTAGAAGCAAATCACAAAATTAAATATAAGGTTTTATTGCTGACAATATACCTGTTGTTTTGATCAGCATGGTAGTGCACTGATAGCAGTTGTAGTGGTGGAAGGCGGGGGCAGCGGACATGTAACCAAAGACAAAATGCACTGAAGTCTTTGCGACAGTAAGAGGCCGACCAGTTGCAAATGCACATGTTTAGCTATCCACCTGCTGATATAATTACTGTGGCATTTCCTGGAATTAGTGTGCCATTTCATGAACGCACTGTTAAGGTGTCCTAGGCAGCATAGGATAATGAATCATAGCTATTGCCTGCAGATGCATGCACCACAATTCCTGCTCCATAGTCATGCAGTTGCATATTGCATGATGCTAAGAAAGCTACTGAAGTAGCTAGTGCTCTCAAGTGCCTTAGCTCATAGAAACACACTGTGTATGTGTGAATTTGTTTTCTGAAATGCACCTTAATACCATGTCAGTACTGTGAAATATAGGTAATGGTCAAAGCAGTCTTCCTAGTAATGTAGTCCGCATTGAAGATTGTTGCCTACTGCATGAACTGCGAAACACCTACTTTATTTACTTTGTATTTTTCGCACAGAGGGTAAACAGAGCATGCACGCTTGATGGAAGGCAAATAAGGCATTTCAAATAATATCATAGCGAAAACAAACTGTAGGTGTTCCCTCTCAAGCTGCATACAAAGCATGCACATGCACTCCAGGATGTTCATGTAAGGAAATAAGCAGGAAGCCTACATATATACTGAATTGTTTGCTGAAATGCGGTGCAGGCAGAAATGTCTAGCAACAGCAACATGATCATATTTCTTGCAGGAAGGTGCTGATCGAACGCTTTCAGGGAAGGTGCTCATCGAACACAGACATTCCTTGGAGAGAGGTGCTCATGGAATGCAGGTACTCAGCGCCTTAAATGTAACTCTTGGCATAGGATCACTTTTTATGCAGGTTGGCAGCATGTGACTTGCTAAAATGTATGCACAGTAGATATCTGCCTACCTGGCAGGCAACAAGTAATGCATTTCATGACTGTATTACATTTAGGGTGCCAGACTACGTGCACTACACAGATTTTGCCTATTTTCAGTCAGGGGCAGGGGCTGGGATACAGATGAATATCGGCTGACCATGACACTGTCATGGCAAGATGTGGCTTGTGAAACCTGTAGGCATATTTACCAGCTGCAATCCCGCGGCTGTACTCAGCGCCTAGATGTCTGCCCACCCAATAGGCAAGAAATAATGCATTTGATGAATGTAGTACATTTACCTTGGCAGATTAAGTGCACTAGACAGATTCTGCCTATTTTCAGCAATGCATCAGGAGACCAAGATGCAGATGAATATCGACTGACCATGACAGTGCCATGGAAATCATGCTGCCACACTAACAAATGTTCTAGCTGCCAATGCAGCTGCAGCCATATTCACTCACAGGCACACATCCATACATTTCATATTGCCTAGTGGCTGTATGTTTCATGACTGCATTACATTTTTGTTGCCAGGCTAAGAGGGCTAGACAAATTCTGTCTATTTTCAACTACAACCTAGGGTAGCGGGATACAGATGAGTACCAAGTAAGGATGACACTGCCATAGCAATAATGCTATAAATAATGACAGATTTCTAGCAGCCAATGGAGTTGCTGCTTTGCCCATGGCTATACACACACACATGTGGCATTGGTTACTGCCTGCAATGCCATTGCATTCCATTGCCTTCATTTATGCCTCCTATTATAAAACATGCTTGCCAGTCAAACATTTTAATAACTGCCTGCCTACATGCATAGTGCTGCAACATGACAGCATATAACAATGTCACAGTGCCCAACATTTTGTAAACCCTTGTCAACATGTAGTGCCCTATGCATCAAGCCATGCTTGTATGTGACTCATTTTAGGGGCTCCTTCTGTGAGCAGCACTCTAGATCTGGGTGTTCTGTAATAGGAGAAGCACAGGATCGCTTAATATCTTAAAGAGGTAACAAACCAATGCAATCAAGAGGAAACAGGAAGATGGCAGCAAGGCAAAGCATGATCAGACTGCATTGCATAAGATGCAGCTGGTTTGGGCTTGCGAGGGCGCTGATATCTTGAGACCGACCAACATGAATTCAGCATGTATGGCAGAGCAGACCTTTCAAGAACTCTACATGATGCATATGAAGCTTGGGGAACATGAGGGAGGGAGGCAATGCTACAGGTTTTATGTACAGTCTAACTGCAGCAAGGCAACTGAGCTAAATAAAATGAGCCATGGAGAATAAGCCCACAGAACGCATAAACCTCATATGCACCCTTTGAAGGCAGACATGAATGTACTTACATGCATACAACAAATGCTCATGGGAAACATGAACACA
The DNA here is from genome assembly GCA_016271365.2 of Neoceratodus forsteri. Taxonomy (NCBI): domain Eukaryota; kingdom Metazoa; phylum Chordata; order Ceratodontiformes; family Ceratodontidae; genus Neoceratodus; species Neoceratodus forsteri. The sequence goes on along the minus strand of CM057454.1, from coordinate 842,212,191 downwards.
CAAGGTGTATCACATCATATGCGTTGCTAGTTGTAGCATGCATTGATTGAATTCCTCATCTAGTGGTAGTGCCAGCAAGGCACAAAATGGCATATAAGGCTTCATTGGCAAAAATATGTATTCCATGCACGTATTCAATATTTGTTGTCAAGCACAGGCACTAGCCAGATTCTGCCTATTCTAGGCAGGACTAAGGGGTGGGGTGTGGGGGAGGAGGGGGATGGCAGAAAGGGAGGCAAATGAAAACCGAATCAACTTGAGCCATATTAACCTGTCATGGCAATAATGCCGCTATGATGACAGATTTCATTGCCTTTAATCAAGCGCCACACTACTGAGTGCTTGCCATAAATATCTATAGAAATGAAAGGTTTCTTGTCTGCTGGGCTTTGCAGTTTGATCATCACTTTCAAAGCCTATATACCATGCCAGACTTAATAATGTGTACAGCAATAGCTCTTTCAAAGCTTACATAGGGTAGACTGCAGTAACAGACTGGAGGCATAACACTGGGCATGCATTGCATAAGCAGGACTCCCACAGCAAGGAAAACTCCTCAACAGATGTCATCTGCAAGCTCAGTCAAGGCACGCCCCTCACACATTCTGAGGCAGAATGGTATTGCATAGTGCAGGATTCAAACCGATGTCTGCACATTAGCAACTAACATCACTAAACAGCGCTGCACGGAGTGCCATACAATGACTTGAATCAATACATTTGGGAAAGATTACATGCCTCCACAAGCTGCTCAGCATGCAGGCTTATAGAAATTGAAAGCTGTATTAATGCATCAGACTGAAGGCAACAACACCAAAGCGGTTGATACATAGGCACTGTATGTGTGTTTTCCAAGGCACCGTATTTCAAAAATCATGTCTGTATTTCAAATATGTTCATGGTAGCAGTATATGTTTTGTGCTTTCTTTTGAAGATGTCAGGCTAATGTTGGCACATAGTAGCATTGAGTAATGTAAGCAATACTGTGTGGTAGACAACAATGTAGTAACGTGGCCTCAGAGTGGAAGCTGCAATGTAGCAACCTGCCTCTGTGTGGCACAACACACTGGGCAGCTACTGTGTGCTTCTGATGAAGTCAGGTTAAGTTCCTATGGTCGCAGATCGAATCCTTACACATGCTTTGCATTTTAGTGCTATTCGAATACAATGTTGCTTTCACCTTTGCGCTAACGCCTTCACAAGACTTCATTGACAAAGTAACCCTTACCAGCGCTCATAGCAAAGTCTGCACTGCACAAAGATTTCGCTATCGGGACTGTATTGAAATGGCCTTCCGAGCGTGACAACAAAAAATGGCAGCAAAAATGACAATTGCTACTGGTGCCTATGCATAGACTGTGGCAAACACCACAACTGATATTTCACTAGTGAATGAATGCGGGCATTTCGAGGGCATTCCATGCACCTCATAGTAATTACTGAGAAACTGCAAGAAAGAGAATGCTAGCAGACTGCATTGGTCTAGCAATACAATATCATAACAGTTGCATAAAGAATCAAACATCATAGCAGTCTTATATGCTGAATCAATAAAAGATTGCAACCTCCATGCCACAATAAGACGCCCAGCTATTAAATCAAGACATAGACACTAAAAATATGTCAACACAGGGGTACTAAGAAGTGCTGCAAGATTTGTTGGCATAACTGTGAGCAGGCAATTCATGCATCTAGGCAAACATGCAATCATTAGGCTTTAATTCCAAGCAGGATTGAGCACAGGCGTATACAGAGGAATGCCAACTGACCTTGAAACACATGTAAGTGGTAGTGGTATTTTCAGGAATGACGGACATTTGGGCAGGGCACCTGGGGCATTCCCTACTCTTTTGGAGAACCATCATGGAATCTGTAACATCCACTTGAGCTACCACGAATCCAGGCAAAGGGGCCTCGCACAACATCTGTTCCAGAAGAGGGCACCGCATGAATGGTGCACCTCTATCATGCTGCAGTACACTGTCAGCACTGGCATAGTGACCCAAGTGCAGATGTAGGCATTGAAGCCACAACCCTATGATCTCCCGCCTCAAAGGCGAGCGTGACCAGATTGACCCATTGACAGCAGCAATTACTTTACCTCATTAAGAGACATACTTGACAAGTGCACTTATATTGGTAGAAATTCACTGTATTAATTGAATTAAATACATTGGTCCGTGCATTACTTTGCACAGTAGAGCTTAGAAAGCAGTACCATTGTATTATTCACTCGCCATGTTATGCCTTTATCTGGTCCAGCTGCCTAGTTCAGTTACTTATTTATAGCAATAGAAATTCACTGGCTGAATGGTCCGCAACATACAATATACCTAGTCAAGATACTGCTAGCATACATGAATCACGATATTGCTGAAATAGGCAGCCTGCTATGTCACACAGATGAAGGCACAAATGATGAAGTCAAAAAGCATTTTACATATCTGTCGTACAGCATGAACCGCCAAGGTGGCTCTGTACTTGCAAACAAATGTGCATAATGACTGTGGAGGTTTTGCTCTCTGCTTGCTAAGCTACTAGCTGTCCTGCATCAGAAATACAAGGAACAAAATAAGGAGCCTACTAAACTATACCAATATGTATTAGTCAGGCTAGATGGCCATCATCCCTGTTTAATTGCACATAGCTATGCATAATTAGTCTCTAGCCTGCTGTGCTTGCCAAAATGCTGAGACTGTCATTCTGCAGACACAATGAAAAGCAAGGAGCAGCACAGGGTACCATCAACATATCTAGCAGACAGGATGAAGGTCCCTAGAGCTCATTAATTGCAGGCAGATGTAAATAACTATTATGTGCTCTCACATGTTAATCACTGCCTGCCGCCCCGCTATGTGGAATCACTGCCTGACTACACACACAGCGCCTGCACGCCCACCATATGACATGCTTACAGTGTCAGAAAGTGTTGCAAACCTTTCTACTCACATTTTCTGTCCTGCACAACAACCTCCACTTGACGCAAGTCATTGCACTGGCAGCCTCCTACTTCCAGCAGACTACGATGACTTTTCTCTGGCTACCAAAAGCACAGGAGTCCTTCATATCGCATACATGCATCACCACAATGACAGAATGGGCACTGACGCCAAGGCACAACATAAGCAAACTTTTGTCTTGGGAGCGAAGCGCCACACTTGCCAAGCCAAAACATGCATTAGCTATTTTGCAAAACCACACCTGTCACCAACCCCTGCATGGCGATCTGAACAGGCGGGGGCACGCAGTCATGTAGCTCTGCTGGAGATGTCACCGTGAAAACCATGGTGAAATGATCTACAGTGAACAATCCTGCATGATCCCTGTTAAGTCGGAGAACGCCACGCGCCTGCAGTAGTTCTACTCAGAATGTCCTGCATGATGTCTGTCAAGGGGGGCACGATGTCTGCACTTCTGTTGAAAATGTCGCCCAGCACACCATAGTAAAATGATGTGCGCCCAACAACCCTGCATGATGCCTTTGGGGAGGGAGCTGCCACGCACCCCTGTAGTTCTGCTCAAAATGTCCCACATGATGCCTGCTAAGAGAAGGGGGCGCACTCACCAGAATACTCCGCTCAAAATGTTGCCACAACAAAACACAGGGAAACGATGCACAGCCAACAACCCTGCATGATGCCTCCTCAAGCCGGGGTGGGAGGACATGCACCAGAATACTTCTGTTCAAAATGTCACCGCAACAAACCACAGGGAAACAATGCACAACCAACAACCCTGCATAATGTCTCTCAAGCTGGGGCACAGGCATGCACCCGCATAGTTTCGCTAGAAATGTCGTCACAAACCATACCGAAATGAAATACAGTGAACTGCAGGCATGAAAGTCATCTAGATGCTGCCTCTGAAAGCACCCACTATGTCTCTCTCATTAGAGGGTCACAGTAAGGCACGCATTGTGTCATCACAACACCTGCTATGCAACACACCTGAACGATGGCAAGAAAGAAATGTGTACTAGGCATGAGAGCAACAGAAAGGGAGAATGAATGGACAGCGCCCGCAGCTGCAAACATGCTAACTATACAAGCACCGCAGAATACTGTACCCTTAATACGCTGTGAGCCACAGCATACCGCCTCCTGATTGCAGTGGGTCTTTCCTTTCAAGTGAAAGCTGCTGCAGCCAAAGTGCTGTCATCCACAGCTTGCCCATCCATTGGCACAACCAGGACATGCACGGTAAAGCAAGCACTACATTGGGCAGGGCACGACACACCTCCAAGAGCTGCACTCTCGCAGAAGATGTTTCTGTGCAGGCAAGCAAACATAAAAATGACTGTGACACTGTTCATGACCAGAGGTTCTAAATACCCTATGTTGAAAAATTGGTGAATAAAGTCCATAAATGACTGTGTTACAAGCATGCATTGAACTGTTTCCATGCACCCTTGTAACTTTGCAAATTTGTAATATTTTCACGCCACATTTTCAACACTGGCATTTTTTCACACCTCCTTATGAACAGTACAGCTGCCATTTTTCACATCCTGGCCTAAATATGTTTTTGCACTCCTGCCACAGAATAGCTTGGTCGCTGTGGGAAATCATTGTTTGGGGCAGATTAAGATCGAACGAGTGAGAGGGGGTGAGACCAAGCTCAAATGAGCTCTGTCGGACTGCTGTGGATTTCTTGTGGGCAGAAACAGGCCCCAATGTAGAAGCCCAGTACAAAAGGGCAGCCTGCAGTGCCACAAGAAATAGAATGAGTGGGTGAGGGAGGGGAATGAGTGAGCTCAATGTAGCTCTGTTGGGACTGCTGCAGATTTCTTTGTGGGCAGAAAAGGCAGCAATGCAAGCAGTTGCCCAGTACAAAGGGCAGCCTGCAGCGGCAGGAGAAACAGAATGAGTGACTGAGAGATGGGGGAGGATGAGCCCAACTGAGCCTCTACGTGACTGCTGTGGATTTCTTTGTGGGCAGAAAAAGGCAGCAACAGTGCAGGAGCCCAGTACAAAGGGAAGCCTGCAGCGCCGGCAGAAATGGAACGAGTGAGTGAGAGACAGGGAGTGAGCGAGCTCAACGGAGCTATGGTCAGGACTGCTGCAGATTTCTTTGTGGGCAGAAAAAGGCTGCCAACAGAGGCAGGAGCCCAGGACAAAAGGGCAGCCTGCAGCACCAGGAGAAACAGAATGAGCACGTGAGAGAGGGAGACTGAGACCTCAACGGAGCTCTGTCGGGACAGCTCTGGATTTCTTTGTGGGCAGACAAAGGTGCCAAGGCAGGCAGAGTCCAGTACAAAAGCACAGCCTGCAGCACCAAGAGAAACAGAATGAGCGAGTGACAGAAGGGGAGTGAGCGAGCTCAACGGAGTGAAGCAATCAACATTCAGCATTGACAAATGCTTGTTTCACACCACCTCATATATAGTACAGCTGTCATTTTTCACATCCTGCCCAAAACATGTTTTTATACCTGTGGCACAGTGGTGAAAGTGGTAGACAAGAGGTACAGGAACTCAAACATTAGAAAATATGAAACACAGAAGGAAGATCCTTCATCTGAAGGATAACCCTTTCGATCGAGACACATCTATTTGTATGGTACACCTAGAGCCAACATATCTAGGACACTTATTGTACAAGTCAAATTCTGTCATGGAAACCCTTGATTTCAAATCACAGGCCAAGAAATGATCATTATATTGCTATTTTAGGAATTGCAGTTCCAATATCAGTGGGAGAAGTACAGGAACTCTGTTCCTGCTGCAAAAAGATACAGGAACTGAGTTCCTGCACGTTCCTGTTCACTTTCATCACTACTGTGGCATGGAATGGCATTTTGCCATGGATTTAAAATGTTTTACCTATGGGGTTTATGAGGTGGGGTCATAAAGAAGACTATGCTGAAATTTTAGGGCCAAAATATAAAACAATGCCACAGTTATGACCATTATGTCTGCAATTTCACCACACATGCTCGTAAGTATGGAAATTTAAAATATTTTGATCCTAGATTTTCAACATTGCCTTCTTTACCTGACCTCATGTATATCACAACAGTAATTTTCAAATCCTGTCCAAAATGTGTTTTGCACCTGTGGTGTGGAATGGCATTGCAGTTGTGAAGAATTATGTTTTGGTGGGATTTAAAATTTTCTGTGCCAGGTACATGTCCTTGGATACTCAGATGACTACGGTGATAATTTGCTCACGCATCTATGGAGGGATGGTGCACAGGGTCTGAAGGACTCTGCCCTCCCACAGTAAAATAACAAAAATCACAGTGCATGGGGCCCTACACTTATGGATAGATGGGAGCACAGGGCCCTGGTGATACTTCCACAAGTAAGGAAATTAATTCAAAAACTTCATTAATGCATATGTTAAGGTTCATATTGATGACAAAAGTATGGAAATGTCATGTTAGTATTCCCAACCCTAACTCCTCACCTCACCCCCCACACACAACCCTACCACCCCATCCCATCACATCATCCACACAACAGGTGTTGGGTGTGCCTTGGAGTCATTGGCTGTAATGCTTACCTATTTTTCCATACTGTACCATCTTACCTTCCTTCCTTGCAAATAGAATGGATAAGCGTTACAGCTGAAGATCCTCAAGGCACACCCCCAACAGCTGTTGGTGTGTTGATGGTGGGATGGGTGGGGTGGTAGGTTGTGTGGGGTGGTGAGCTGGGAAGTTAGGGTTGGAAACCCTAACACCACATTTCCATATGTTTGTCACTTTAATATGAACCCTAACTGATGCATTAATGACTTTTTGCAATGAATATATATATATATATATATATATATATATATATATATATATATATATACACACACATATACACACAAACACTCAAACACACACACACACACACAATGATATGTTATATTTATTTGAATATAGGTAACTGGGAAAGGTAGAGTGAGCTAAAGGTGCAGCCCCTGGAAAGGGGTGAGGGAGTACAATAAAATAGCATACACATCATCAGTGAAAACAGTAAAGTGCACAAAGTGCACTAGTTAATATGGTGAAAGTACAATAACAGCAGAATATACAAAACAATGGTATACTGAGTAAAATTGTTATGCAGAATAAAGTGAACAGTGCATGTTGCAGTATAGCAGTTCAGCACTTATTGGGAGGAAACAAATTTGGGCAGAGTCAGAGCGTACTAGGTTAAAATAGACCCTGCTTGCCAAGCTCACTGTAGATGCGAATATGTCCAGGCCTCTGCTTCCATGTGTAGAACAACACTGACCAAATTGCAAGCATAGCCAAATTATTACCCCATATCATGTACCCTGCTACAGAGAAATTGTGAAATGCAAGCCAAAACCTAATTATACGTAACTGCAATGCCATCCTGTGCCACAGGTGAGAAAACATATTATGTGCAGGATGTGAAAAATAACAGCTATGACATACATGAGGTGGGGCAATAAGAAGGCCATACTATAAATCTGGTGTCAAACTATTGAAAATTTCATAGTTAGAGCGTGCATAGCAAAATTATAACAAATGGTCATAACTTTGTCATATTTAATATTTGTTCTAAATTTTCAACATAGTCTTCTTATCACCCCACCTCATAAACTCCATAGGTGAACATTTCTTAATCCGTGACAAAATGCCATTCCATGCCACAGTGCAGAAAGATGTTTGGGGCAGGATGTGAGAAATGACAGTTGTACTGTTCATGACATGTTGTGAAAAATGGCTATGTTGAAAATTTGGAGTGAAAATATTAAACATTGGCAAAGTTACGCACGTGTGTAGGAAAATTTCAATGACAGTGTGTAACTTGAGCATTTTATTGTATTTTTCCCCAGATTTTCAACATGGGCTTTTGGAACCCCACCTCATGAACATTGGCACTGTCATTTTGGTAATCAGTTCAGAAAGGTGCTTTGCACAGCATCTGTGAAATCACCTTACAGGTACCATTAATAAAAGGTGAAGGTGTTCATGAAGAGGAGTCCCAAAAGCTCATGTTAAAAATTTGGCAAAATGCCTTAAAATGGCTGCAGTATCTACATAAGTTCTAAACTCCATTGACAGCCATTATATGGCACTTACCTTGATTCTTCAGTCCACGGTTCAGCTTTGAAGAGTGCAGATGTGTCCTGGTCCACAGAAGATGACACCCAATGACCGCTGTTGGCAAGTATAGGGCAAGGGTGATGTGGGGTTGTGGGTGGTCAGTGGGAGATTCAAGATGGGGAGGGGACAAGTTTACAGATTTCAACAGCATAGCATGTGTAAGATCTTCAAGCAACTCATTCTACTTTTCTTCACTGCTGGTGTTTTTCAAGTCTGGCTGGACCTCATACAAATAGTTTTTGTTCTCCTATGGAGTCTTAATCTTTGTGCAGGGTATGATCAATAACCACAATACAAATGCTATGCCAGTTTGTGTGGTTATTCTGTTACAGGATTCAATGCACAATATAATGCATGTCTTGCTGAGGTCTCTGCAAATCCAGCTATCCAGCAGCCAGCAACCTTAACATTAACTGTCTTACTATGCTGGTGTGTCTTCTTTAATTCAACGTCTGCATAGCCCCATGTGCCTTGTAGGGTCACTGCCTTTTTACAAATTACATTTCACCTGTAACCACGCCTAACTTGTGGGTTACTTATATAAACTTTCAACACTGGTCATATCTTTTATAATGACCTGTCTGTCAAGAGACATTAATAGCAGATTCTTCAGTCAACAATGGCAACAATGCCACTGTCACATACCTTATCCACTGTCCAAGTGGCATCTTTGTCATCAGTTAACTTTCTTCTGTAATGTTATTTTATGTTGCTCAATTAATTCAATACTGTTTTAATTATGCATATCAATTGTGATGTTGATATCCCAAGATTCTGCACTGTGCTTTCAATACACACTATTTGTGTTCCATCTGTGACCACCCCTGTATCAACTCCTGTACAGGCCATTTTGACAGTGATCCTGACTATCTGTTTGCTTTTTACAAACTAAATGAATTGTTGTCTTCATTTAAGTTTCAATTTGTAATTATCCATCACACATGTCACCACTGTTTTATTTTTATCGATTTAATACTGACACTTTGCTGTTTGTATGCATCTCATGAAATATCATATGCAACTTATATTCCTTTACAAGACTTGTACCATAGGCTTGTAAATGATTCCAACTGCTTCCCTATGGCTGTGTGCCTTTTCGAAGGCAAATAAGGAGGGGAATGTTATGTGAGTCCCACACCCTACTGACCTACATCCACACTGCAAACACATTATTGTTATTATTGCTGCATTGCACTAACATTTAGATATATACTCCACCACACAAGCGTGAATACTAGGGATCATGCTTGCTTATTTTATACACTATATAGTATACATTCATTTTACAGTCTTATTTACTTTTTTCTGTTATATGTAATATATATATTCATTTTGCTTATAGATTCATTATACCTGCTGTGCTTATGTTTTACTGTTATGCATTTGGTTATGTGAGGTATGTGTTTAGAGTCATGGATATTATGTGCATTCAATGATGTTCTGTTGTAATCATATAATGATTACCGTTTCCTTTTTTCCCATAGGGAAACCGTGTGGCGATTTGCTGTAATGAAGGAGTGTTCATTATGGCAAACATACGAACACCCCCCCCTCACTGTGCGCATGCGCCCGCCTACACTTCCTCACTTCACAACACTGTGCCTGCTTGTGAACCACTAACAGACAGCAAACCGCTGACTCGACTAGGTGGTAAGTATGTAAAAAAACAAGCAAAATCTGCTCAGTCAGTACAGCACAAGATAAAAAACTAATTAGAAAATCAAACTGCTGACTCAGCCACGCACTTACTGAACCTCAGCTGCACAGCTATATTTTATTTTATACAATTGTTGAGGCAAAAAGGAAAACCAACAGTATATAAAATAAATATAGGTCTAAAGTAAACTCATTTACACACACACCCTAGGGGTTAGGATGCTTCACATAAACCCCGTGTGTGTAAATTCACACATATACCCAGACCCATACTTTATCCTATGCTTTGGGCCTTCTGTCATAATCATATATTTTACCAGAGTATCATTCCACATGCATTTTTGTTTGCTCTGCATTCTCTTTGTCTTTTAGTTTATAGCTGACACTTCATTCTCTTTGTGCCACATTTCTTTGCTAGCTTTACACTTTCTCTGTCTAGCATAATACCAAAGAGAGCTGCTTTATTATTGCTTCTAGCCATTAGGGATTATTTGCCATAACTAGAATTTTAACTGTTATCACTAGTATATATTTGCTTCATTACCCAGCCCTCTTTGAGAACGACTGTACCCTAGGGCTTGGATTACTGCCTCCCTTGTGAGTGCTTTGTTTCACATGTTATGGCATGAGTATATGTAATAAACTTTCATTTTATTATATTCTGCTTGTTGTCATGTTCTTTGTCAGCACTACCATACAAGAATCTAAATTGTGACTTTATCACAAGTAACAGGGGCAACAATAAGGGACCATTTACTTTTTTACATGGCTTAAAAAATAAAAACATCAGAGCACTGTTTTTGTTTTACAGGTGTCTCAGTAAAATCTTTGGGGACAGTGGGAGTGGGCTCCCACTGTCCCACACTGTTGGAGAGGGGGAATAGAGGGGCACTGGGAGTTGGTGCCCCAATGTCCCACACTAGCAAGGGGCTTACAGTGTGACAGGGGTATTGGGCATCCCACTGTTGGCAATAGGTGAAATATATTTTGGGGACACAGGAAGTGGGCTCTCCAGTGTGACACACCATTGGGTGGTGTAGAACATATCTGGGGACACTGTGAGTGGGTTCCCCAGTGTCCCACACTGGCAAGGGATATAATATTGCCAACTCAGGATTGGGCACCCGATGCCGGCACATATAAACATTGAGTCTGCCCATAAGGCCTAATAGTGATTTATTTTAGATTAATATTACCTGCCCCTTCCCTTAGAAGCAGTAAAAGGGAAAGGCAGTATTTAGGTAAACACCTACAGGTATTTTCCTAAATTAGGAATGAGGAATCAGATTCTGAGGTCTTTTAGCCCTGAAAATGCACAGGGCTGATTTTAGGAGCACTGCTGTAAACTCACCCCACACATTTGTGCAAACAGCAGGTGTTTCATGTGATAGTGCCATCATTTGTGGCATTTTGCTAAGTATTGTCACAACTTGTGGCATTTTTTGCAGAGGTAGTGTCACAATTTGCAGCAGTAGAGCCACAAATTTGCAACAATACCGATGGTCAAACTCAAAAAATGTATTTCCAACAGTAAAGTGGATTCCACTTGTGTAATTTGGATTAGTGCATATTCTATTTTAGTGCACAGTTTTTGATTTCCTGTTTTTTCTTTATGTCTATGGTTAAACATTCTGCATAAGTGCACACTAGATAAATGCACTTTTGGTTAAATACACCAACCGCCTGATCACTGACACATCTAATCAGCTGTAATTAGCCCCGATTAGTGCACTGGTTTTAATGGATTGTAATGAGGTGTTGTGGGCACATTTAACACCTCCCTCAACATGGTTAATGTTTCTTCCATTTAGTCAGCAGCCAGCAGAAAGCAGCATTGAATGAAGAAAAGTAATGCTGACCTTAGCCCAGAAAATCTCAGTGCTCCGGCTCTTGGAGCAACTGAATGTAAAACATACAGATGTGGCAGGACAGCTTTGTGGGGACATGTGCACTGTAACACAAGTGGTTCTAAACAAAGACCAACTGCTATCTGACTGGTAGCACTGTGACAATCAAAGCCACAAATGCAAACAAGCAGGAAAAGTGAGGCGGTAGAAGAGGCACTTTTAAGATGGTTTACTGCAGCCGGTGGTATGGATGCACCACTCAATGGTCCAATTTCAGTAAAGAAGGCTGAAGACTTAGTTGCAAACCATGGACTGAACTTTACTGCAACCAGTGACTGGTTGAACCACTGGAAAGAGCAGAATGTGATAATTTTCAAGCGTGTCACCGGGAGAAGAAAGGCACCAATGGTGAATCAGCAAACAGCTGGCTAAGCACTGTGCCCCCAAAAATGTTTTCAAACGGCTTTGCACCACAGTGCATATTCAATTGTGATGAGAAAGGATTTCTTTTAGAGCTACACCTGAGGGACCCTGTCCTTTAAATCTGATTCTGCTTGTGGAGGTAAAAGGCAAGAGAGTGCATATCAGTTCTGTTTTGCTGTAACTTATCAGGGACCAAAATATTAAGACCACTGGATGTGGGAAAGTCTAAAAACCTAGATGTTTCTCTGGGCTGTCAATGGAATCTCTGCCAGTGGACTATGAAAGCAACAGCAATCCCTGGATAATGGGCCATATTTAGTGCTTGTCTGAAAAGATCAATGTTGTGATGTGCCACAAAAGAGACAGGATTGCCCTGCTGCTGGACAATTGTTCAGCCCCGACATCCCTCTCACCCATATCTGCCTAATTTTCTCACCCAAACACAACATCATTAATTCAACCCTTGACATTGGGATCATCAGGAATGTCCAACACCACTATTGAGTCAGGTGATCACTCTACACACACCACACACCGCCCCATTGTGATGTCTCTATAACTTACAATTTCTTTATTTTCAGATGCTAGCAAAAATTATCCTCTGTATGGATGGGGGCACACTAAATACAGTCATTGAACTGTCCAAACGAGTTACAGTTCTTGAAGTAATCCAAATACTCAATCAAGTTTAGCAAAAGGTGAAACCAGAAACAATCCAGAACGGCTCCAGAAAAGCAGACTTTGTTGATCAAGTCACATCAATGGAAGATTAGGTTTTTGAGAGGAACTGTGCCAATGTTCCTTTCCAACATGAACTGTGCAGATTTTAATTCATACAGGGACATTGACAAGACCTCACTAAAACTTGTATGGTTTCTGATGCTGAAATCTGTGAGGAAATCACAGGTCAAACAGAGGAGGATGATGATCAAATTGCATCTGAAAAGCAAACCGCAGAGCCAGAGGTACACATGCTGGAAGCGCTGCAATGCCTTGAAAGATTACGTTTATTTGTGCGCACTAGAGAGAAAAAGATCTAAACAAGCTGTTCAAGTTTGAACATTATGTGACCCAGCTTGCAATACAGAGAACTAAACAAAGTAAAATTACTTTTTTTGGAGCTGTAAATCCAGGGAGTAGTTCAGGTGAGAACATTGCGGAACACTGAGCTGTGAATTTTAAATGGTACAGTATGAATGAGTTTACAGTATAATGTTATCATCTGGACCAATAAATGTAAATTTTATGGTAAAAGTGGTCACCGACCTCTTAATTAGGGCACAGAAAGGCAACTTTGGGTAAATGCACATTCTGCTTAAATGAACACCCATTTTGTATTGTGAAAATGTGCATTTACGTGATTCCACAATATTTAAATAAATGAATGCAGAATTGTGTTCCTTGGGCACCAATTAGGTAAACACAGCTGTTGGTGTTTATCAAGGCGCAGTATTTTTAAGCTAACAGGCATGACCAGGTTATGTTAATGGTCTGTTAATCAGCTTTCTAGGGTGTACTGTGGCACCAGGTGTAGCCGAAAGTGCCACATGTCCCTAGAAGGTAATTAACTGACCATTAACATAATCCTGGGAGTGCCTTATTACCATTATAATAAAAATGTTTTAAACAGTGTTAAACCTTGTTCAGCATAAGGCTAAGCTCGACATGTATGGTAATAAAAGATTAACATAAGGCTGTTAGAATGTTTGCAGCCAATCAGAAAGTTCCATTTCTCAGACCCTTTTATAATTTGAATTATACTGTTTTTTTCACCATTGCTAACTGAAAATAAGATGGAAGAAGCACGAAAGAAGCAGACCCATTTGCAAAAGAACAAGTGTTTTCAGGAAAGGGAAATGGTACTTTCAAGATAGACAGCTCATTTTCCCATAGGAAATAATGGAAATTTGAAATTTTAATAACTTTTGAACAGATTAAAATTTTACCAAACCTTCAAATGCACACATCAGCGACCCAGACCCCATATATACTCTGAAAGTTTGGAGCAAACCGCCAAGCAGTTTGGTAAATGGCTTGACACATGCTACAATCCTGCATCGAATGGAACTTTGATGCAGGATTCTGCATCATAACATGGCAGTTCAATGCAGGATTCTGCCTCATAATCCTACTTCAAATGAGGATCCAATCCTACTCCGATTCAGAAATCCTACTTTGTACCTGACATCTATTTTTTCACATAGGAACTAATGGGAAATTCAACATCTCATAACTTTGGAATGGATTAATATTTCTGCACCAAATCTTCAAAATGCACATATGTGAACCAAAGGTTTCTACCCTCAACATTTCAGACCACAGACTAAAGCCATTTCTGAGATCCAGGTGGACAAATAAATGGCAAAAACACAGATGATTTTTATGTTTTTTCCAACACTCGTATCTCTGAAACTACACAACAGTTTGCACAAAATGTGGCTCATCAAGAGACCTACCACTACAGATTATGCATGCCAAATTTCATACAAACCATTAAAATGTTCCAAAGTTATTAAGGTTCAACAACTTAGGTTTAACAAAAAATTACCTATCACCCTAACTATAGTTGCACTACCATGCCACCTGCCACTATAATATATATATATATATATATATATATATATATATATATATATTCTTTGCAAAAACTACTTTAATGCATAAGTTAGGGATGAGGATAAGTGACAAATGTAGAGAATATGACATTAGGTTTTCCAGCCCTAAAACCCCAGCCCCACATGTTAAGCAAATGAGGGTTGGAGTCTTCATTGGGGATGTTAACCTAATGCTCACCCCACTGCAGTAACATAAAAGCTGAGATGTAATGTAGACAGGTGTGTATGTGTCATGAGTACATATAGTGGGTTGAGTGTTAGGGTTCACAACTCCAAGGAAGAACTCCACCCTCCTCCTTCACTTCAAGGGTGGAGCAAGGTTTTGGGTTGGAAACCCTAACATCATATTTCCCTACGTTTGTCACTTTATCCTTAACCCTTACTGATGTATTAGCATTTTTTCAAAGAACTTCCTTACTTTTGAGATAGTGTAATCATAGCCTTATGTGCCTGTGGGAGTGCAGGACCTCTGGGCCCTGAGCTCCCCCCATCTATAGTTTTGATATAGAGCAATTGTTTCTTGTTTTGTCAGTGGAAGTGATGGGCCCTTTGGGACCTGCATTCCCATCCCTCCATAGATGCTGATATGTATCTAGCTGTGGAAGGGTCCTCCAGAGCTCCCACCCATCTAGTTTTGAGATAGAGAAATTGTCCTCTTTTGCTAATGGAAGCACTGGGCCTTTGGCCCTGAGTTCCCATCCCTGCATAGATGCATTTATGCATGTTGCTATGGGAGGCCATGCACTTCCATTTATAGGACAGTGGCAAGCAAATTGTCAGCATGGCAATCTTATTACCCCACTTCATGTACCAATACAGAACATTTTGAATCTCCTCCAAAATGTAATTCCATGCAACTGCAACGCCATTCTATGACACAGTTATGAAAACACATTTTGACCAGGATTTAAAAATGACATGAGGTGGGTAATAATAAGTCTATGTAGAAAATCTGAGGTCAAAATATTTAACAATTCCAATGTTACAATTGTGTGTATCAAAATTGCAATGAATTGTCATAACTTTGCCATTTTTACATTTTTTTTACCCAAATTTTCAACATAGCTTTCTTATGACTTCACCTCATGACCAAAGGCAGAAAACATTTCAAATCCTGCCTGAAAGATGAATTCACCAAGCAACCACAAAATCACCTATAATGACAGTTATTATTCATGAGATTTGGTCTACCGGTGGTGGATTGGAATTACCCCAGCCACCTCAAGTGCCAGAGAACAGGTCCTCCCAAAGGCCTACCATGAAAGTCCTCTCACAGAAAGTGATGGAACCAACCAGGGAGGGACCATTCTAGACTTTGTACTCATGGACAGAGAGCTAGTCAAGGCATGGAGGTGGATGACCTCCTCCTAACAGGAAGTGACTACCATACAGTGTGGTTCTCCCTCAACCCGGGAAGGATGTAGCCAACACAAAAACAAGAGTGGTATATTTTAAGAGGGCAGACGTTGGCAG
This sequence comes from Neoceratodus forsteri, assembly GCA_016271365.2. Lineage (NCBI taxonomy): Eukaryota > Metazoa > Chordata > Ceratodontiformes > Ceratodontidae > Neoceratodus > Neoceratodus forsteri. The sequence continues at coordinate 842,196,107 of CM057454.1, read as the reverse complement.
GATGGGAATCATTTTGAAAGAGCACCTAGACAATGTCAGCCCTGATGTGGATGCAGAGCAGAAATGGAACATCATAAAAGAAAGGTCTAGCAGAGGCCACTAGCTCTTGCATCAAGTGCCAAGCAAGAAGCCCAGGAACAAGAGACCTATCTGGGTGAATGGAGATATAGTGGAAAGGGGAGGAAAAGACAGTGGACTTTAGAAAATATAAGAGATCTTGCCAGGAACAGGCTAGGGAGGAATGCATGAAGAAATCCAGGAGCTGAGCAATGTAGTGAGGGCAGCCAAGGCTTCAAAAGAACTAAGGCTAGAGCAGGGGAATCAAGGAAGGGAAAATTATTTCTCTAAGTATAGGGGAGAGGAGGAAGTGCAAGGACCAGATTGTAAGGATTAGTAAGGAGGTTGGGTGGGTAGAGCAGGGGCAGAGCAGGCAGAAGTACTAAATGAGTACTTCTGTTTGGTGTTCACCTGGGAGAAGGATGGGCCTCTACCTCGGGTGACGGTGGATGTGGGGCAGGGGAGAGGAGTTGATGGATGTGGAGATCCCAGTTAAAGGTGTTAGGGGGCCTAAGGTCCCTAAAGGTGTATAAGGCACCTGCTCCAGATGGAGTGCATCCTAGTGTATTCAGGGAGCTGGCAGGAGTCCTGGAAGGAGCATTGGCAGACTTGTTCAACACCTTCCTAAATACTGGATGCATGCCCAGAGATTGGAGGGTGGCACATGTGGTGCCAATCCATAAGAGTGGGCCTAGAGATGAACCTGTGAATTGCAGACCAGTGAGCCTTACAGCCATTGTGGGAAAGCTGACAGAGACTATACTCAAGGAAAGACTGGTGAGTTTCTTGGAAGAGAATGGCTTACAGGATGACAGGCAACATGGGTTTGTGTCTGGGAGAGCATTTCAGATCAACCTTGTTGACTTTTTTGAGGGGTAATGAGGTGACTGGATAGGAGCCATACATCTGATGTCCTATACCTGGACTTCAGTAAGGCATTTGACTTAATGCCCCATGGAAGGCTGAGCAGCAAGCTAAGTAGCCTGGGAGTAGGGAGAAAGCTGTTCGGTGTAGAGATGTTGTGAAATTTAATTTGTTATAAAATCCAAGCAAAATCATAAATTTTGCCCCACGTAACATTTCTCTCACGACATATTAAGCACTTACGGCAAAATTTCACCATCAGTTTCACCAGTAAATTTCACCCTGGGTACTATTAGGAGAAATTAGGTGAAATTAGCCTTTGTCACATGATTTATTCTCTGAAGGTCACATGGGTATCTGCAGTCAGGATGGAAGTTCTTGATTCTGCTTCCTTTTGCTCATTTTTCTGGCAGAGAAAGAGAGCTAGGCAGCAGGAAAACCATTGATCTTAGATTATGTTTTTACATATTCTGTTGTTTAAAAATAGTTCATTTCTCAATCTTTTTGTTAGGACTTCTTGTATGTCTTTATATTTTTCTGAGTGGTAGGTTATAGTGTGGTGTGTGTGTGTGTGTGTGTGTGTGTGTGTGTGTGTGTGTGACTCCATCACACTCTGGCCGGGATATACAGACTATGCCAGGAGGGGGCAAGCCTGGGCGCAGTGCAACTGGGCTGTGCCAGGTATGGACTGGGCAATATTCAAAGGTGCCATGCCGTGGCTCAGCACCACTGAATATGGCACAGGGGCACCTGTGCTGCTCACTGTGCAGTGGCACTGAGCCAGCGCAAGTGGCAGTTGAGGAGCAGGGGATGCCAGCACAAGTGCAGGCGCTTAGGTGCATGAACTGTGATATTCAGCACTGGAGATGCAAATGGGCCCATTTGCATGTCATTATGGCCCCATTTGCATGCAGGTGCACCGATCCCCGTGACTTGCACCTGGCACCCACCAGGCTGCAGCCATCAGGAACCAACACCCCCTACCCGCAGCAATGTGCCCCAATGCCCGATCATAAGCTTTGTAGAAATTAAATCTCCTGGTGGTCCAGTGGACCTGCTCCCCAACCTGATCACGGGCATAAATAAATACTACTAATCCCTGGTGGTCCAGTGGACCACCCCAGCCCGATCGTGGGCTTAGTATATTACAGACATCCCTGGTGGTCCACCAGTACCCCTCCCAACCCGCCCACTCAAACCCACCACCCAGCTCCCACTGGACCACCAGGGCTCTTTTAAATATACTAAGCCCACAAACGGCTGGGGATTGGTCCACTGACCACCAGGCTTTTAAAATCTACTAAGCCCATGATCGGGCTGGGGATCGGTCCACTGGACCACCAGGGATCGGTTTTAATTATGTACACCCGTGATCGGGCAGGGGAGCAGGTCCACTAGACCACCAGGGAGTTTTATTTTACTTAAGCCCATGAGCAGGTGGAGGGGATGCAACATCAACTGGACAGTGGCCCTGAGGTCAGGTGACAGCTGGTGGCTTCCGTGTCACGCCCTGCAATAGGATAGTACACCTGTGGGTGGCCAGGCCTTGCTCCTGTTTTTACTCAGCGGATCTATGCACCCTCTTTGTCGCGTCAAGGCAGGTGTGTGTCTGCTTATACGCTGCATCCCGGGCTGAATATCGGGATGTACTGAATATGCATGGGCATGCCCTGCACTTGCGCTGCATACATTACTGGTGCACCCGCACATCTGGATTTGCGCCACATAACATCCCATTTTGAATATCACCCCAGGGCGATCAGTGGGTTTGCATGGTAACTCTGTTGTGCCATGCACAACCCTTTGAATATCCAGGCCTCAGCCTTTCTTTTTCTTTTTCTGCTATTTTGTCATTAGTTTTCTATTAAGTAAACTTTTTTACTTTGATAATGGATGGGAAAGGTGAGGGTGATGTTCATAAGAAGAAGGCTGGTCCAAATATTCACATTAACAGGGTGAGCATTTAGACCTGTGGGGACTGACAGGAAATTCTGGCACCCCAACCATCAGCAGCAGCCAGAGTCAGTGTCCCCACCCAGCAGAAGCCATACCAAGCGTGGTCACATCCCCAGTAGCAGGAGCCTCTGCCTCCCAGCAGCAGGAACCCATTGCCCCCCAGCAGCAGGAGTAGCCTGTGCCCCTGCCACTCTCAGCAGGAGCAGGATGTTGTGATCCTGAACATCAGCTGCACTCCCAACACCAAGGGTCCACAGTGTGGTCCTTTTCATACCCAGTTAGAATAGCATTACCAGAACAGCGTAAGGAAAGACAGCACCACTCTGAACATCACTGCCATGGACAACAAGAGAAGATTTACAACACTTGGTAAGCGCTCCCAAGGTCGCTGTCTGTGGTGCTGTTACAGGTCAAGGGAGGAGAATTCAGAGAGGTTGGCTGAGCTGCTCCTGTGGCATGGAGCAGCTTACAGGGTAGGAGTGGAGACTAGGTTCTAACCCTGGTCTCATTCACTTTTGTTGATCGTTACTTCTTTAATTTTTATAAGGGGCCATGGAAACAAATATTGCATGGCCCCACAAATTCTTTCTTCTTCCTTGTGATCTGCTCTCCTGGAGTTGGAATCTTTTAATACGGGAGGTGAGGGCAGAGCCTCGCCAAAAAGAAAATCAGGCATTTTCACAGGCACGATTGTAGCCTGTGCTGTTATTGTTGGTGCTCCTATGATCTAGTGCTGTCCTTTTACCATAAATGCTGTGGAAGAAAATGTCATCATCTGTAACATTTGTAGAAGTAGTGTTTGTTGGAGGAAGAGAGGGACACACCTAAGGACTGGCAGCCAAAGGAGTCATCTCAGCACAATCACCCAGCAGAGTGGCAGGCAAAGGAGAAAGAGTTGGCAACAATAGCAGGAGGCAGCAGTGTGTGGGAACACAGAGAAGGGAAGAAGGCCAGGAAGAGCAAGGCAGCCCTTATGAGTCTTTTTGGGAGTCAGTGTCCATGCAGGGGCACTATACTCAGACACAGCAGCAGCAGGAGGCTGCAGCACCAGAACAGAACCACCCTACAGTTGCCTGCACCGCGCATCAGGATGCAGCTGGTCAGGTGGCCACCAGTGAAGACCTGGCTGCCATGTCGGCTGGAAGTGCAAGCTCTGCGGCAGGAGTTTCAGCAGTTCCAACAGGAATTTAGAGAGACCGGGGGACATCAACAAAATAATGGAGGACCAGCAACAAGTTCTCAACCTCCTGGCAGACGTGCATTGTGGTGGTGATGGTGGCACTTTGGGCAGGTTTAAGTTAAGAAGTGAAACTCAGCAGCAGTTAATTTTTTTCTTTTCTTATTCTGAATCCTATCCTCCTGTGTCCTGTCACTGTCTTTTTATATTCTTCTTTTATCTCCATTCACCACCCACAAAAAATAAGAAAAACACAAAAAAGATAAAAAAATTTCTGTCCTCTAGTCTTCCTCTATAGCCTCGTTTCTTTGTCTTGTATTATAAATATATGTATTTGTTCATTGGTTTTGTGTGGTGTTATGTAATGTTATGCTCCACATAGTGTTCGATCCTTTCCTTGTTCACTGATTTAGTTTTCCCCTCCATATTATTACCCTTCCCTGACGTGGCCTGTCCCTCCCCTGCTGTACTCATGTATCATAGTCAGTAGTGTACCCATAAACACCTTACCTTTGTTTTTCTTTTGTGTTCATATATTTTCTCCTCCTATCCACAAATGTCAAGTATTGTTCCCATGAACAAAAATGTTTTCCCAAAACTATGTGATGTTGCTGCAGTGACAGTTGTAGTTCAATATGTGTGCAGCAAGTCTGACAATGTACACAAGAATCAAGGAAACATAAGCAATGTTACTGCAAAGTTAAACATAAATAAGTTTTCAGTGCTTAACACATCTGTCCTGTGCTTGCCACACATGTTAAGTTGTCCTTGGTCCCTCCCTCCAGTCCACACTGTGCTGTGCAGAACAGGGCTTATATAAGTCCAGAAATATCACATGTGAAATTCCACAGAAAATAGAGGCAGAAATGTGGTCTCAGTCCAGAAGTTTTAGAGTGCCCTATCACCAACTGGACAAAAAATGCTCTTTTGTCCATTGTTTACAAAGGATTTCGGCTCAATCTTGTTGCTACTAGTGCAGAACAGGTCGTACAAGTCCAGAAATGTTACATGAAAATGTTACATTAACTGAGACAGAAATCTGCTCTCAGTCTTGATGTTATATAGTGTCCCCACCCCTCCACCCCATCTCCCAGACCAAAATTCCTGTTTGGGCCACTGTTTACAAAGGATTGCAGAAAAGGCCGTAAATGTCTAGAAATGTTACATGAAAATGTTACATAAAATTCAAACAGAAATCTACTCTCAGTCATGATGTTATATACTGCCCTGCCACCACCCAGACAATAAAATGCTGTTTTGTCCACTGTTTACAAAGGATTTCAGGCCGAATCTTGTTGCTGTTAATGCAAAATAGACCGTACAACTCAGAAGTGTTACATGAAAAATGTTACATAAAATTAAGACAGAAATCTGCTCTCAGTCATGATGTTATATTGTGCCTGCAACCACCCTGACAATATAATGCTGTTTTGTCCATCGTTTACAAAGGATTTCAGGATGAATCTTGTTGCTGCTAGTGCAGCACAGGCTATACAACTCCAAAACTGTTACATGAAAATGTCACACGAAACAGATAGAAATCTGGTCTTGGCCATGATCTTACATGGTGCCTCCCATCTCCTGGACCAAAATGCTGTTTGGGCCACTGTTTACAAAAGATTTCAGGCTGAATCTTGTTGCTGATAGTGCAGAACAGGCCGCACAAATCCAGAAATGTCACATGAAAAATTTTACATAAAACTGAGACAGAAATCTGCTCTTAGTCATGATGTAATTTAGTACCATGCCACACCTGGACAATAAAATGTTGTTTTGTCAACCTTTACAAAGGATTTCTGGATGAATCTTGTTTCTGCTAGTTGCTGTGGTGTGCAGAACAGGCCTTATACAGTAAGTTCAGAAAAACATATGGCAAAATTGTGAGAGATGGAAGATACAATTATTGTGAGAATTATGAAATAGCCAAAAGGAGTGCCACACTGAGAAAATTAATTCCTCCTGCAAAATGGTGCTACTACTTGCACTTGCTTCCTCCTCCTGTTGGTTTTCAATTGATTGAGAAATGAAGAATTTTAATTTCCCAATGCTGCTTTCCTGTTTGGCTGTGTTGACTCTGTGGTTGTGTAACTTGTATGGTGTGGAAGAATGAGATTTTGGGGTGCTGTAGCTTGCTGTCTGCTGCTCTGACTAGTTGCTAACTTGCTACAAGAAGTAATGCATTAGCTGCTTGATGGATCATCCATACTGCTGCTGCATGCGAGTATCTGCCTGTATTTTCTTCTGTGCAAGAGAAGGGTATTGGTGGGTTGGTATTGTGGTGTCTTGAGTTCTAATATGTTTGTACTGCTTTTCTATTATTTTTCAGTTTGCTGAGGATTACATCATCATGCCAGGCCAGGATTTGGATCTGAGATGTTGGAATGGGCCACATTTCCAACACAGATGGTAAGTATTTATTTTGTCATTACTGGTAGGTTATCGCAGTCCGATGTCTGAGTTTGATAGTAATTGTGTTCCTTTTGCTACTGTCAACATTCAGAAATTCTGGTGATGTTACCTCCCACTCCTGCTCCTGCTGCTCAAGATGTGGGCAATTCATTTACTTTGTAATGGTTCCAGTTTCACAGACAGTCACTGAGGTAAGTCTTTCTTCATTTTTAATGATCTTTGTTGGTGGGGAGAAGGGTTTGAGGGGAAGGTATGGATGGGGTCCAGGGTGGGGGGTGGTGGAACTTTAACAATCCTCAAAATGTTTTCTTGTTTTTATCTTATTTTCAGGTACGCAGTACTGTTAGGGAAGGGTATGTGGAATCCAGATGCCTGCTGCTGTGTTACATGTGTTCCACCCTGCACGCTCAATCTGGGAGCAATTTCGTAGTTTAATTACATTCACAGGGTATGATAAGTATATATATTTTTCTCTGCTTCTAATTTGCTTGGTAATACCAGGTATGCAGATGAAGCTAGTGTTCGTCATATTTCCTGTCGTTGTACCTGCTGAGGCCATTTTTCTCTGGTGATTTGTCATCCCTTGTCTGTGTGATGACTACATCCAGGCCTGCAGGAGCTGGGTGTGAGAGAGAGAAAGTTGTTTGAACTGTGATGTAGGCCACTGGTTTCATTAACAAGTAAACAGCACATCCAAGAAGGAAGTCTATGTGGAAATGGATGGTGAGACAGTATTTAGTAATTAGGTATGAGTGCTAATGTCTTGTCTAATCATTTGAGGTGGCAGAGCTGGAGTAATTAGGAACATTTACAAGCCAAACTGTGGGAAGCAAACACCTCCTGTTGGGACCATCACAGTTTCTGTACAAGTACTATGGTAGTACTTATAATTAAACTTTTTGGGGAATTGGATGTTGTTAAGCTTTTTATGATACCTTTGTCATTTTTTATTTATTTATTTAGTTTTGTTGACCGGGTAAGTGCGCTAGCCAACAAGTGACTATTTTCAGGCACGACCGGGAGGTACAGTTACAGAACACAGTGATACATAAGAGATTACACAAAGTAGGATACATTTGCAGGATACATAAGAAATTACACAGAGCAGGATACATTTGCAAAGGACAAAGTCACACAGTGTAGTCAAGCATAGCAATAAGGATAAAATTACATGTATTCAGTTGTTGAGAACTAGGGGAGAGGTGGTAGGGGACAGGTGTAAGGGTAGGGCAGGAGAGACGGAGACAGGGGTGGTAGGGCGAATAGCAAAAAGGGGAGGACAGGAGGGAGGTTAAGGCACCAAGTGCGGCATTAGCGGAGAAGGTTACCACCTGTGGCCGGACGGTGGAACCGGGGTCGGCAAGAGAGACGGAGAGGTCGGGGAACAGGACAGTGAAGCTATGGGTGCAAAAATAGAGAGGAAGAGAGGTGATGTGCAGGGAGGCAGTGGGGGACTAGGTGCAAGGGGAGAGGAGGGATTTGAACTAAAGGAATGGGGAGGAAGGGTAGAGTGGGAAGGGCAGGGTATAGGGAAAAGGGATGAAGGCGCACGAACAGATAGGGAAATAAGTGGGCGAGGGAGGTAGAGTGCACTATAGTAAGAGCAGCGGAGCAGAAGAAGGGAGGAGGACAAGAGGCAGGCAGTGAAACGGCATTACGGGTAGAGTAGCAACCTCATGTCGAGCCACTGACCTGCCATCATTAAAGATGGCTACCCTTCACCATTTTGCAAAATCACGCCAACTGTTGTTAACGGTTGAATGATTGTGTAACCTTCATACTCTACTTGTACTAGGAGAGTTCTTCAACATGTCACGGATAGTAAGTGGCAGAAAATATTTATTTTTCACATGGAGTGCATGGGCATGTGAGGTGGCACTGAGGAGGGAGGGCCAGGTGTAGCATGTACCAGCATGGGCACTTTTAAAGATGCCTCAAGACAACATATCTTGCTTTTAAGATGGGGTTAGTTTAAATAAAAGTAAAATGTGTATCTTGATATTTTGGGCAGCAAAACATTATGACTGTAAAATTATGCAACATGTTTATGGTTATGATAATTTGACTGCTGCTTTATATAGGTGTGGTCCAAACAACAGTTTAGGAAAAGGGTAATCAAATGAAACTGATTAACACTGCAGCAGATAACACAACCATCACAAATACAATGATAGATAAATAAAATAATTTATAGTTCCAGTGGTGCTGAGGGTTGAGGGCTGGATGCCTTACCTCGCGCTACATCAGCAACTCATGTTCAGGAACAAGCACAGGCTGACGGGGTCGGCAGGGAGAAGAAGGATTGCACGTCCGATGGACTGCTTCCTTCTCTGGGCAGGGGAGGTCACCAGTGGTCAGTGTTTGACTGGCTCCTAGAGGAGGCTGGGGACAGTGCACTGGCACTGCAGAAAAGGGGAGGAGATGGGGCAGATGCTAGGAGGGAGCACTTGTGGGCGTGTGGGCTTTCTCTCCACAGGCGCATTGCATGCCTCATCTCCTGGGGAGTAAACCAGGAAATGGATGCCATGACGAATGATGGAGGGCACCTCACAGGCTCTGCTCCTGGCTAGCCATGGTGCTGGCCACACTGGATCCAGTCTGCAGTGGGGTTGGGGAACCTCGCCGGCCCGCCAGGAAGGTAAGCCCTGGGGCATGGACCAGTGCTGGATGGTGGATGCTGGTGGATGGAGCTGGGGCTCCTCCAGAGGAAAGAGGGCTGTGGCATCGAGGAGGAGAAAGAAATAGAAAATTTATAACACTATGCTGAGCTGCAAGTGTTTGATGTTCCTTTGAGTAACTTAGTCTTGTTCCTTCCACTGTCACATCCTCCAAGAAGCAGCCTCACAGTCTTCAAGACTGGAGTTGTCACCAGGTGGAAATTCTGTCAGCATTGCTGCTTCATCCACCCTCGCTGCTGGTGGATGCCTTAGTAGAGGGATTGTTATCCTCCTCACCGAGACACGGTTCGTGTGACAACACCACTGACATCACTGTGTTATGCAGAATGTGCCTTTCATTCATTTTGATGAATATTAGCATGGGCATATCTTGGTAACAAATTGGTTCTACAGTCATGCACAATGGCCCCAGAAAATTAAACACCCTGTCTACACTGGACACTGGATGTTGGGTAGTTCCGGTATTTCACAGCAACTGATGTTAGTGCTGGCCAATCAGTCACTTTGCTGCTCCAGTACTGCAATGACTCGTCAGTAATACAACATACAAACATACAAAATTGCCAGCAGATACAGGCTGTTCGGTCTATCTAGTCTGCTCAAGTCTGCAGCACTTCAGTCCATTAGACTACAGCTGACCTCCCTTTCCCTCATATGCCCTCCCCATCTCCTTCCCTCCCAGTTAGTATTCTTCCTTGAATCTGTCCCACCCCTCATGAAGCCCCAACACGCTGCAGTGATGCGATTTCCTCTGGCACAGTGTTCTACCCTGCCACCACCTTTTCTGTGAAATAGTACGCCTCAGTTCCTCCTTGAACCTGCCCTGCTCCAACTTCATAGAGTGTCCCTGGTTTCCCTTCTGCCTTCAGATTGAATGTACACCTGATGTCTACTCTGTTCAAACCCTTCAGGTACTTGAAGGTCTCAATCACATTCCTCTCCCTTCTTTCCTCCAGGATATACATATTGAGCTATCTCAGTCTCTCTCTCATATGGTCTGTCCCCAACCCCAGGATCATTTTTGTTGCCTTGCGCTGTACACCTTCCAGCAGTTTGATGTCCCTTTTCAAGTAGGGGTGCCAGAACTGCATGCAGTACTTAGGTGCGGTCTCACCAGGAACCTGTACAGGGTAAGATGACCTCCCACTCTAGAAGTAATTCCCTTTGTGTACCCTAGCATCCTGCTTGCCTTCACTGCTGCTTTCCTGCACTGAGCAGAGTGGTTCATCTTCCTGGTTACCAGCACTCCCAGATCTTTTCCTCCTTGATTTTGTTAACGGGACACCCTCCAGCCAGTAATTGTGTCCTGGATTCTTGCCTCCAAATGCATAACTTTGCACTTCTTGGCATTGAAACCAAACTGCCAAGTGTGAAACCATTCTCCAGTTTTGCCAAATCCTCCTGAAGTACTTTGACTCCTCACCCCCATCTACCTTGGCACAAATCTTTGTGTCATCTGGGCGAAGAGCCTGATCTTGCTCTTAATCCCTACTGCAATGTCAGCTATGAAAATGTTAAACAGAACTGGTCCCAGCACTGAACCCCTGAGGTACACCACTTGTTACTAACCTGGTTCAGATGCTCTCCTCCCCACTACTACCTTCTGCTGTCTATCCTGCAGCCAGTTCTCGACCCATCTGACCAGCTTCCTCCTGCTCCCAGACTCTTCAACTTGCAGGTCAGCCTGTCATGTGGCACAGAGTCAAAGGCCTTGCTGAATTCCAGGTAGAGGACATCCACCACATGTTCCCTGTCCAGTGCCCTCATAAACCAGTCATAAAAATCAATCAAGTTCGCTTAGCAGGATCTGCCTGAGACAAACCCATGCTGCCTGCTGTTCTGAGATTGTTATCCTCAAGAAATTGCACCAGTCTTTCCTTAGAAAACATTGAAAGGCACAGCTTACCCAGGCACAACAAAATTCCTGATTAGTGCTTTCAGACAGTAACATTTTTTTAATTACTCTAATTGATTTTTAGTGATTTAAACAGTGGCCTTTAACTTTCACTTTCTTTGCTGGCAGCCACCATTTCATTAGTAGTGAGAGAGCTTCCTGAGCTCACTTTATGCTAATATGTCCTCCCAACCAATAGTTGAGGTCAAACAGACATATTAGCATACAGTGAGCTCAGGAAGCTCATTGCTGTTATGAAATGGCTGCTGCCAGCAACAGAAAGTAGAAGTTGTGGTAGCTATTCTAAATCACTAAATAAAGTTGTTACTGTCTGAAAGCATTAATTGAGAGTTTCTGTAATGTCTGAGGAAAGCTGTATCTTTTCCATTGTTTCCTTTAAGGATTGTCACCATCAGTTTTCCCACAATTGCAGTAAGGCTCACTGGTCTGTAGTTCTCGGTTTGTCCTTGGGCCCACTCTTATGGAGAGGCACCGCATGTACTTCCCTCCAGTCCTCTGGCATACACCCCGAGTTCAGAAAGGTATTGAACAGGTCCACTGATGGCCTGCCAGGACCTCTCCAACTCTCTCAGCACCCTGGGTGGACCTGCCTGGGCCAGGTGCCTTGTCCACCTTCAGGGATGTAAAGCCCTCCCTCCCTTTCCACCATGATTTCCCATCCGTGCTTGCTTCTCCCTCACTCTCTCCCACCTCGCTCTTCCTCCTCAGGTACGGGCCCATCCTCTCCTTGGTGAAGACTGAACAGAAGTATTCATTAAGTACTTCTGCCTGCTCAGCCTCCTTTTCTACCCACCCACTTCCCTAACAATTTGATCCTTGCTCTTCCTCTTTCTCTGATATATCTAAAGAAATACTTTTCTCCTTCTTGATCCCCTGCACTAACCTCCGCCCTAGCCACCTTTGCCGCCTCTTATCACTCTGCTCACGTCTCTGGATTTCTTCACATATTCTTCTCTGTCTTCTGCCCTGTTGGATTCTTGTAGGTCCAAAAGGCATTTTCTTTTCCTCACCTTCTACTAAATCTACTCATCCAACTTGGTTTCTGGTCCTTGGTCCTGGCTTTCTTGCTCTGTCTCTTGACACAAGTAATGGCAAGGTGCTTTGTGTCCCCATGTAGGCCTCCACCATTCATTCTGCTGCTTGAGTCCATCTGCCTCATCTGTCTCCTCCTCCATTTCTTCGATATCTTCCACTCCTATCTGATAGAGAACATCCCAAATGGGACTGCATGCCATTTCTGCTGTACCTTGGTCATTTTGTCAGATTGGCTGCTCAGAGCTGCTGGTGGTGGTAGCAATACCCATTTTCTGTGCAGTGTATGACTTCTATGCCTTCTTCATCTATGCAGCAGATACTCATCTAATGAGGTTCTCTGTCAACTTTTGCACTCACTGATGACCTTCTTCAATTATAGAAGGAAGGCCACATTTGTAGCATGAATCAATCATAGTAGCGATTGCAAATTTATCCAACTGTACTATTCTGGATTTATCGGTATTCATGTCCAGCACATGGAGAATGTAATCCATTGATCACAACTGCTATGATCCCCACTTGCCCATCTGATGTTGGACATTAACCAGTGTCTGCCTCAGCGCATATATGAGTGGTATGGATTGACTTATACAAGCAGTGCCTGCCACTCACTGCCTGTGTAACATGCTCAAATGGACAAAGAATGCACATTAGCCCAACCATTTGGTGCCACTGTTCTGTTGTTAGAGCGATGGACACTTCAGCACTGTCATGGGTGGTGTGGCACCAGCACGATAGCGTAACAGCCTTATACTGTCCATACAGCTGATCAATCATGTACAGCATGGAGTTCCATCTGGTTACAACATCAAGCTTCATACAGTGCTGAGGCAGATGGTTATTGCACTGTAGCTCCGCATATGGTCACGGCCTTGCAGAATGGGCTGAAGTGTACACAGATGTGATGGGTGACAGTCACAGTTTCTTTAATGTCTGCATGGTTCAGAAACTGCTGCACAACAAGATTAAGGCAGTGTGACAGGCAGGCACCTTGAAAAAACAGCAGCACTAATGCACTTCAGTACATTGAGCCATTATCACTTATAATGAATCCTGCTGTAAGTGACTGTGTGTGTAGCCACTCATCAATCTCATCCATCAGAATATTAAACATTTTCTCACCCATTTGAGATCCAGTAGCACTTTGCATTCTCAGGGTTGCATGCTCCTGAATTCCAGGGGTGTTGTTATTACCACAGTTTTGCTTCAGGCAGGTTTTGCCAGGCCCAAAATCAACTACCACCCCAGGTACCTGTGCCCAGTGTGCCATTATGCATAGATACAAGCTTGATGCTGTTTGTCCACTGGTCCACATATGCATGCTAACATGAATATATTCTGATGCAGTATGCTTCATTGCATGTCTTATTGAATCAGCAACTCTACTATACAGCTCTGACATGGCACGCTTAGAGATATAGGTTTGTGATGGAACCTGCCATTTAGGACAGACACTGGCCATCAACCTGTGGAACCCAGCATTCTCCATGAATGAAAACTGCAACAGATAGATGGCCAACATTTTAATGGTGGCAGCATTTAACTTACCTGCAGAAGCATGATTGGGGGTTACTTTGTGTGCCACTCAAAGATGTTCTACAGAGTGGGCTACATCTTTGGGGCTGTTCAACCAGAATGCCCTATTTGTCAAATCAATGTTGTTCTTTAGAGACAACAGTTGACTCTTGGATCTGTGCAGACTTCTGAAACCAGTTATTATGGTTGATTTTGGGTGTGGTGGTGTACTTTTCTGAGTCAAGGGACTGAGAGTAGTGCCTCCACTGCTATGCCACTACTCGAGATACCAAAGGATTGCTCCATCTCCTCCTCCATTGATCCACTTGGCCCTCCTTCCTCATGCTGTACTGAACTGCTCTAAGTTATATTTAGCTTGCAAGGAAGATCCCACCAACGTCTCTGGCATCCTTCTGGTGTTGCTGCATTGCAGCAGGTGCTTGTTTTTCAGGTGGGCGTGTTAGCCACTGGTGCCTATGTGGCTTCCTTTTCCTCGGACTAACACGTGCTTGACACAGTTGACATATCATTATGGTCTCATCAACTGGATCGAGCACAAAAAGTTCCAAACTAGGAACTTTTGACTTCTAGACTTAATATGCTGCTGGTGGACTGGGAGAGCTGAGAAACAGGCGTGGATGTTTTTGTTTTTGGGCTGTTTTCATCTTTTCCATAAGACTACTTTTGGGAGGGGGTGACTGGATTGCTTTGGGGATTGCAGATAGGCTTGGTGACAGTCTGACCCATGGGCTGTGCATGTAACTGGCCTTGGCCTACATCACACTTGACCTTTTTAACCTCAGGCTCCCTAAGAGATCATCCCAGTTATCGTCATGAATACCCATGATGATGATGTCCTTGTCCTCGTCCTCCACCTCCCTATCACTGTCTTCTTGCTTTGCACCTTTTCATTCTCTGCAACCATCTCCTCAGGTGGCTGCCAATCCATTTCTCCTAGATTATCATACTCTGACTGAACACTATCACCATCACCACCGCCATTTCCAGCAGGAACAGGCCCTGGGACAGTCGCACCGACAGATGTATAACCCTCCTATTGGTCCACTGTTCCTGTGCTTGTGCCAGTGTCTCCTTTCTTCTCATTATCATCCCCACCAGCATGGATGCAACAGTTCTGGCCATAAAAACTGAGACGCAGGAATGCCAGTACTTTTGAACAACTGCTTTGTTGGTACCTGTCAGGCACCACCAGAGCCCACATAAAACACTGATGCAGACATATGTGTGCTTTGGGGAACTGGAACTGAAGTTGCACTCTCCTCAACAGACTTCTTAGCTGCCTCGTCCACCGGTACATTTCCCTGTACTGGACTGTCTCTTAGCAGGCATTTTTATATGCTACTTCAAAGCGTTGCCTTTCTCTGGGAGTATATATAGAAAGTATGCATTACTAACTGTGTAAAAACACCTCACACCTAGTGCAGTACTGGCTTCTTCCAAGTCCAAACACAATCAGGACAGGTAGCAGTACTCTGTACAACTAATACTGTATATGGGAACCTGTTCTAGTAAAAAAAAAAGGTAATTTTTTCTTTCCCCAAATAAGAATTAAAGCAACACAGGAAAAGGGCAAGGGTAACCTTCTTTAAATACAGATAACTGTGTCTGGACAACTAGAGTACTGTAATGTGTTAGTACTTACTACTACATATTTTTTTTGTTATATAAGGGCAGAGACAACCATACAACATTGACAAAGGCACCTATGACAATATGGATGGGCTGAGCAATCTCTACAACTACTATATTATTATGTAGTTTTTATATTGCACAGGTCAGGTAGTAAACAATGCTGTGATTCTCGTTTGCACTAACTCTGGTAATAAACGTACAAAACCAACTTTCATTCATTTCATTTTATGTTTACTATACCCTAACATTTCACCAATTTTCTGGCTTCTTCTGGAGAACTGTTAAATCAAATTTAAAATTTCTACCATTTATAGAAAAATAGAAAATTTTAAAACAAAATATTCACAATTTTAATGTAACACCTCCATTAGAATCTCACATCAGAATCCAGAAGACTGGCAAAACGTTGGGACATGATTTAAAAATAAATGAAATGAATGAAGTTGGTTTTGTATATGGTTTATTACCAGAGTTGGTGCGAATAGGAATCATAGGACACTTCAGACACCAAGGCACCATCTCTGCAATAGAAATATTTTGAAAACTATTTGGCAGATTTCCCAAGGACTGTTGTTTTTGAGTAAACAGTGCTGTGACAGGGAAAGGGTAAGCAGAGGCAACGGAAACTGGACTACCGCAATGCAGAGGCAAGATCCAGCAATAAAATATAGGGGAGTGATTCACCAAATCAGTGAAACTGTATATGGGCAAGTTCAAGTGATCAACTAAAAGTACTTGGGTTTCCATACAAAAATATAGCACTGTTGCTTTTCACAGTTTAAGTTATACAAGTTAACAGCAAACAGAACTGACAAGGGTGTTTTTTTTTCTCAGATATGGATACTTTATATAGTTGACATCAGAACCAGGAAGGGCCTTCCTCCTAGATGTCAAATTACATAGATGAAGTTTAGATTAATTAATATATATGCCCCACAAGGAGATCTGAATGGGTATAATTGTTTTAAAAAATAATCTTTTTGTTTTCTGCAAAAACATAATTCTAGGTCGAGACTTCAGCTGCAACACATCAACACAGGATAGAGGTTTTCAAACTACCAAACTGTATAATGGCACTAATTTCTTAAAATAATTAATTATGCAAGCAAATTTAAAGCTGCTTTTCAGGAACTTTATTCAAATCCCCAGAACTTACTTTTGTGGTACCAGATCTTCTAGGATAGATTATTTCTTTGTTTCCTTAAATTAATAGATTAAAGAAGCAAAGGCTTTGGTAGTTGTCACATCAGACCATAGCTTGATAGAAATGAAGATTACAGATGGACCTGGACAGAGAAGGGGCCAGGAATATGGAAACTAAATACAAGCCTATTAGAGAATCAGGCCATAGCTCTAGGTTTTGAGTATACTTTAAATGCCCACAAATCAGTGTTTTTCTATATGATAAGAACTCCTGGTGGGAAGATACAAAAAACATTTCTGACTACTTTAAAAAATGGGTAGGTTAAATGGGAGGTGTAGAACAGATAGATATAGGGAACTGAGAGAACAACTACTCAAACTTCCAACCTGGCACAGAGGGTCCAGGGACCTTCAGGCCAAATTACAGGAAATAAAAAGATATGGCACAGGTTCAATATGGTAGGCAAAAACATTGGAAAAAAACAACTTGGAACACAGGAAACTGGCTCATACTAATCCATTTGATACATGTATTAAGGTCAGAGAAAAAAACCATATCATACCTCCTGGACAAAGATGGGCGACTTTACATAATATCTCTGATATTATAGAAGAAATAAAAATGTCATTACACAGAAGTTTGCGGGCACAAATTATGTAGAACATCCATTAGAAAATGGCTGGTATCTTGTCATCTCCCTAAAGTTTCTTAGGATTTACACAAGATTTTAACTGAACAAATTGCATTGGCAGAATTAAGAGCAGTAGTTAACGCTTTAAAATCAGGAATAGCCCCAGAGAAGATGGCTTGCCTGGTGAAATATATGATAAAATAATCAAGAATTGGGGACAGAAGTTGTCCTGATGTATAATCGGGCACTGAAAAAGATATGCTACCAGATAGTATGTATAGATGAGTTTTACAGTCATTATATAAATCAGAGAACAAAGGGGATCTATTGAATTGGAGACCAATTATGTTCTGAATACTGATTGCAAAAATCCTAAGATTATTTCTATAGAGTATTATTAGTATTAGACAACATAGTACATCAGTTTCAATTCTGCTGGGTCCCTTCCAGGAGAATCTCAGATGGTTTGATATTACTTAGAGAATTCTTTTCTGAGGTCAGGAGGGAAATTATGGGCTACCTGCTGAGTCTTGATCAAAATAAAGCCTTTGAAAGGGTAGAGTATGACTACCTCTGGGAGGTCTTAGCGGCATATAACTTTCCTGACATAAAATAAAGTGGCAACAGACATGCTATTTAAGGGCTTCTTGAATCCCTCACATGAATGGATGGCTAGGGAAACAGTTTGGCATTTCTAGAGGTGTAAGATAGGGTGTCTCCTAAGCCCTTTATTGTATAGTCTAATGATAGACCACTTATTGCACAAACTAAATCACACGGATAACCCAATAGGACTGTCTTTACATAGTGAAGATTTTCCAAATTGCACAGAAGCCTATGCTGATGATTTATGTCTAACCTTATATGATCATGAATCATGTATGGCAACAAGTAAGGTGCTAAAGATTATTCCACAATTTCGGGGTCCGCAATAAATTATTCCAAAGTTGTGATCTCCTCATTGGCCAGCCTGGCACACATAATACTAACATGTAATGGGAATTTCTATCCACTCAGGTTACCATAAAATACTGGGAATCTATTTTGGAAGTGGAAATATGTGTAAATTTAACAGGATATGAAATTATAAGAAGCAAAGGAAAAGTAAGCCAGTGGAACAAATGGAAAATGCCCCCAAAAAAAGGATATTTATGATCAAAACTTATCTGATCCCCATATTTTTATATATTAGTAGTATCCCCCAAAGAAATAGATACCATCTTACTAAGCATCTTCTTCCAAAGTCTCTGGGCAGTAGGCTCAATCCACTAAAAATAAGTATTATATACCAGACACTGGACAAAGGAGGATTAAACATGGTAACTCCATTTGTGTTTTTCTGTGTACCTTTCTATACATAAATATAGTACTTCTTCTCTTCACAGACACACAAAATGTGAGCTGTCTGGATCTTGGATTCATTATACCCAGTATTATGAAGTTGGGAAGCACACCTGTCTATTCTTAAACAGTCAGCTATGGAAGGATTGTCTGAAAGTGTATGTCATTCAATCAGAAACTAAAACTCTTGAAAATTACAATACTACAATTAAAAACTCTGAATAGAAAAGAATTGTATAGCTACATAATGTCAAAATTCTACGTGGAAGATCCCTGGTTTAGTCAAAGGCCCCATAGGGAAGTATAGCAGATTTATAAAATGCTCCTAGGGAAAGAATTCCACCCTACATGTGGGACCATTTGTGGCTTAGCGTACATGAGAAGTTGGGAGTAAGATGAAACATGAAGCACAACAGTATAACAGAAAGGGCTGCCCTAGAGGGACTCATGTGTAAATACTCCTGAAATGATGGAACATTTATATTTCCAGTGCCTCTATGCTTGTTCCTTTTGGTGCTACTTACAGAAGACATGGTTTACATCCCTCTTCCAAACAATCAAGTGTGGGATGTGGTGACAGCTGTTCTATCTTCTGACACCATGTAAAATATGCAGAGGCAGGTAAGCTTAGTTTGAATCACTTTTTACTATTAATTGCCGGCTTAGCACACAGTGATACATTTAGTGTCAGGTTTAATGTTAATTTGGCACGTTATAGCCCACCAAGCCTTATTTATACTTAGATTCAAAAGTGGTGATGTCACATAGAGCATGCATTCTTAATATGCAAGAGCTCCATTAACATATATATCCTCACAAACACCACTGTAGCACCTTTGAAATCAGCCATAGAAACATAGAATTTGATAGCAGATAAGGACCGCTGGCCCACCTAGTCTGCCCATTTCCCAACCTAACGGACAAGCTGCAGATCCTAGTTAACCAACAACCTACTTCCTCCTACCCCCACTAGAACTGCCTTATGTCTATCTCATGCATTCTTGAATTCCCACTGTTTTGACTCTATGACCTCCTCAAGAAGGCTGTTCCATGTATCCACAGCCCTCTCTGTGAAGAAATACTTCCTCACATTACCTCTGAGCCGTCCCCTTCTATGTTCAAATTGTGGCCCCTTGTTTTTCACATCTCTTTACTGAAAGATGCTACCCTCTTGGACTTTGTTGATTCCTTGAGGTATTTGAAAGTTTCTATCATGACCCCCTCTCCTCCTTTCCTCGAGGCTATACATCTTTAGTTCCTTTAGTCTTTCTTCATATGTCTTCTGATGCAGACCCTGCATCATTTTGTTACCCTCCTCTGGACAGCCTCCACCCTGTCTATGTCCTTGTGGAGATGGGGTCTCCAGAACTGTACACAGTACTCCAGATGTGGTCTTACCAACTGTCTGTACAGAGGGCCAAGAACTTCCTGTTTTCTACTGGTGATGCCTCTCCCTATGCATCCCAGTATCCTCCCAGCCCTTCTTACTGCCTTCTCACATTGCTGGCCCACATTTAGGTCATCTGATATGACTACCCCAGGTCCCTTTCCATTTTTGTTGTTGTCAGCATCTCACCCCATTGTGTACTCTTCCTCTGGGTTTTGTTTCAGGTGTGTTACTTTGCACTTCTTTGCACTGAATCTAAGCTGCCATACATTTGACCATTCCTCCAACCTTGCCAAGTCTCTTTTCATCCTTTCCACCCCACCTTGTATATCAACCCTTTGCAGATCTTTGTGTCATCTGCAAAGAGACATACTTTCCTTCCAGTCCCTCTGCAATGTCACTTATAAAGACATTAAAAGGACCAGCCCCAGTACTGAACCCTGAGGTACCAAACTAGTAACCCTCCTTTCTTTACTGTGGACTCCATTTACTATCACCCACTGTGTCCTGTTGTCCAACCAGTGTTTTACCTAGGCTACCACCCTGGGACCCACTCCCAGGCTGGCTAATTTGTTTATTAATCTTTTGTGCAGGACTGTGTCAAATGCCTTGCTAAAGTCTAGGTAGGCCATGTCCACAGCCCTCCCTGGTCTACTGTTTTGGTCACGCAGTCAAAGAAATCAATTAGATTTGTCTGACATGACCTTCCCACTGTGAATCCATGCTGCCTTGGGTCCTGTGCCCCACTGGCCTCTAGGTACTCAACAATTCTTTCCTTCAGAAGTGATTCCATCATTTTCCTACCACTGAGGTCAAACTGACAGGTCTGTAGTTTCTTGTTTTGTCTTGCTCCCACTTTGCAAAGTGGAATCACATCTGCCTCCTCCAGTCTCAAGTACCACACCATCCTCCCATGATTTATTAAAAAGGATAGTCAGTGGTGTTACTAGTTCTTCCTTAGTTCTTTAGAATTCTGGGGTGAATCCCATCAGGCCCCATTGCTTTATCCACCTTCAGTTTTAAGAGTTCTTTCAGAACCTTTCTTCTGTGAAAGGACTAATATCAACCCCCTATCTAAAGTGATTCTATTGACCTGATTAGGTATTTCCCCTGCTTTTCCATTGTGAATACTGAGCAGAAGTATTTGTTCAGTATCCTGCTTTTCACTGTCACTCTCTGCCCAACCACCTTCCTCTTTGTTCAGCCTCAGTATCCTGCCTTAGTCTTTCTTTGCTCCTAATGTACCTATAAGAGGTTTTATCCCTCTTCTTAACCGAGTTGGCTATCTTTCCTTGGTTTGGGCCTTTGCTATTCTGACTGCCTTACCTGCTTCCTTCTGCTTCAACTGGTACAGTCCTCTGTCCTTCTCCTTCTGTGTTTCCTTATACTTCCTGAATGCAATCTTCTTCTCCCTTACCTTCTCCACCACTTCTTTTGAGAACCATAGTGTTTTTTTCTTATGTTTTGATTTATTTGCTTCACACAAAGGCTTGTTGCCTCTGTGATGGCAGTTTTGATGTTTCCCATTGTTTCTCCACCCCACCTTCTTGCCTGTTTGCTAGTGCTTTTCTGAGGCACTCTCCCATTTTGACAAAATCAGCCCTCCTGAAGTCCAGTACCTTCACTTTTGTGTGGCTTGACTCTAGCGCTAAGTTTATCATGAACCACACTGTTTGGTGGTCGCTTGTTCCCAGAAGGCTATCCACTTCAAGATCAGACATCCTCTCTCCGTCCCCATTTGAGAGTACCAGGTCTAAGATTGCTGTCTCCCGATTGGGTTCCAAACTAGCTGTCTGAGGCATGCCCCTGTAGGGCATCAAGAATAGCCCTGCTCTTGGATATGGCTGCAGCAAAGGTGCTCCAGTCAACATCTGGCATATTCAGGTCCCCATCAGCAATATCTCCCATTTCTCTGCTATCCCAAGGATGCCTTCTATCATTTCGTCCATTTCCTCCCCTGAGACGGGGTCTGTATACAACCCCTGTGTGGATTGTGTAGCCATTTCCAGTCTGTAGGGTGACCCACAGTGTCTCTCTCCTCCCTGTTTACCCTTTAGTTCTGTTGCTTTGATCCCTTCCCTTACATAGAGAGCTCCAACATTATTAACTACTTAGACCAGCATTCATCTGCACCAGTACACTGAATCACTTTAGATGCATTGTAAATAAGAAAGAACAATGGAAATCTACAGCTATCAACAGATGTACCAAGTATGGGAGGATTGCTGAAGGCCTAGTTTTCCCCTAAGCATGGCTCACTTGGTAGCATCTCTGCCTCTGGGCCAGAATGTTGTGGGTTCTAGTTTCACACTAGTATTGGGCTCATCTTAAATGCTGGCACCTGAGAGCATTGGGGAAAGGGGTAGTGCTGTCAGGGTGTGAAATCCTTTAGATGAGATGTTGAACTGAGGTCCCTTCCATCCATCTCTGATGCTGTCCTATTGGATGCCCAAAGAAGTACTTTTCACAAGAGTAGGGGAGTTTTATTGTATTATTAAACATAATTAGAACAACTCAGTGTAATCAATTATACAAAGTAAGAACCAAAAACTTAATCTAACAAACTTATACAATAATCAGAGTAATTATCAGATTATTTTTATACATTATTTGAACTTAATAAAATGAAAACCTTTCACATTTTTAGTAACTGAGTCTGTACTGTCCTTCGAGCATCCTGAGCGTGAACTTAGAGTTCCTGTGAAACCAAAATACTAAAACAAAATAAGGCATTTTTCTTTGATATAT
The DNA here is from genome assembly GCA_016271365.2 of Neoceratodus forsteri. Taxonomy (NCBI): domain Eukaryota; kingdom Metazoa; phylum Chordata; order Ceratodontiformes; family Ceratodontidae; genus Neoceratodus; species Neoceratodus forsteri. The sequence continues at coordinate 842,173,597 of CM057454.1, read as the reverse complement.
TACCCACTGACACCTTGCCTGCCATAAATAATAACGTAAACATCCAAAAATAATGACAGTGTTTCTTCATGAAAATCAGAAAGAGTCGCTGGATAAACCCCTAAAACCAAGATTTGATAAGTAAGAAAATTCAGCCACTTAAAACCCCAAAGTGCCTAAATAAACCCACAAACCCTTTGCATAGGAACAGTGTAAAAGAAAATGCTCCATCGATTCCTCAGTATTTATACAATCCAAGTAAGGACACTTCTTTCTTCAATGGCTTTGTACTTGGCATTACCCTAACATTTAAGCGGCCATAGAATATTAGCCACTGTGTTTGCCATTGCATTTGAGGCAATCTCACGACAGTTAAGTTGGGCCAATACTTTAGGATTCAAAGAAGAAGGGCAATTCTTAAAACCTGGCTCTAAAGGAAGTAAATTTGTCATTACCACCTGATAAAATTCTTTCATGCTATTACTCAGAATTGTCTCTTTCTCTATTTTCCATTTATATAATTTTGTGCAGCTGGTCTAAAATACTGTGGAATATAAATGTGAGGATTTATTTTGGAGCCAAAGAAAGCCAATTCTAAAGCATTTGTCCAATGATCTGGAAACCATTTATCCCCACTCCTGCTTCTAATCGTAAGCCACTTTTCACTGAACACATAATGAATAAAGAGTGAGCAAAAATCACTGGATCCACCATCCCAAGACCTCCTTGTTTTTACTTAAATATGTATAGCTTTTTTAATGGGGTTTAATCTATTACCCCAAACCATTTGAAAGAATAAACCATACAGTTTAGTTTCTAGATGCACTGGGAGTGAAAATCATAGCTACATACTGAACACATGGTAAAAGAAACTGTTTGATAACATGTATGCATTTCAGTTTGGACAATTTCCACTTTTTCCATCTATTGACTTTATTCTCCACTGTTTGTAGGGCTATATCCCAATTTTCAACTGGTATGTTCTGGGGCCAAAATGTATGCCCAAAACTTTAAGGGAGTTCTGGAAAATGGATACCACCCTGCACCACTTCCTTATGACCTGTTGTCAATAAATAAACCTTTTGTTTTGTGCACATTTATTTTGCATTGAAACTTTCGAAAAAGCCTCAAATGCGGTCAAAAAATGTGCACATATGAATGATCTGTGAAATATACAATCAAATCATCTGCATAGGCCTGTGCCAGAAGATGTTTGTCCTTAACTGCACTATAAGAAATACCTGGCCACAATGGAACAGTAGTTAATTTTTGTAGTAGGGATCCAAAGAAAAGATATAGAGTAGGGGCTAAGAGGGCAACCTTGATGAACTCCAGTATGTAAATGAAAACATTTTGCTGTCTGACCTTGCGACTAGAACACAATATTATGTTCATATAATTTTTAATTATATTAACAATGTGCAATGGAACTCCATAATGTATTAACGTTAGAAATAAAAAGGCAAATATACCTATCAAAGCCTTTTCCAAATCAGCGACCATCATACAATTCGTGACTCCACTTCAGAAAGATGTTCAATAACTTCTCGTATGATCATTAAGGCTGTCTGAATTTGCCTATTAGGTATCCCACTAAACTGGTAAGGAGAAATTACCCATCTGGTGTAATTTTTAACCGATTATTCAAAATACTGGTGAAGATTTTATAATCTGAATTTAAGAGGTAATTGGTCGCCAATTTTTAATATTTTGTCTGTCTCCAGATTTGAATAAGTAAATCAGCAATCCCTCAGAAAAGAGGGAAAGAAAACAGCAGTTTCATAAAATACTGGAATAAAATATACAAGCATTGACTCAATTCCTTTGAAAAAACTTTATACAGATTATTGGAAGGCCATCCTTACCGGTGAAATGTTTAATTTAAAATTCTAATTACTTTTATTATTTCTTCTTGTGTAATTGGATCCAATAATGTTGAGATTTCTGCTAACCTGGGGGCTTAGATGTTTTAGATATGAAAGCATTTCTGCCTCTGTAATAAGAGGGGGTCTAGAGTTCGAAAATGCCCAATAATTGTTTCTCTGAGCTGAGCAAACGGTAGCCAAAGAGCCATCAGGTTTTGCAAAGAATCAATATTAGAAGAAGCCTTCAGATTTTTACAGGTTTCAAAAGGGTCCCCAATGGGGGATTTTTATGCCATTGGAAAATAGCCTGTAGGGTTTTTGCTCTATCATATTGGAAATTCCTCATTTCCTCCTTTATTTTACTAATTTGGTCTGAATAGTCTAAGTGAGAGACATATGCAATTGTCATAAGTTTCTGCAGTTGTTGCCTAAGGGACAAATATCTCAAAACTTAAATTTTTTGTTTTGCCTTGCCTTTAAACCAATTACATAATTCGAACTTAGTTGTTAACCACCAACTCCTAAATCCTCATAAAAAAGCCACTGACAACCTGGCTGCTAGAATATGTTTCACCTGGACTGTATATATGGTATATCTAACATAGTGTTATTCAGTTTCCACCTGAGCTGCCTACGTTCAGGGAACCTGTAGATAATGAACTACAAGAAAGTAATAAATGATCAGAAAATTCACAGTGGATCACCTTAAGGAATCCAGTTGTACATTATGAGAGACAAACATGTAGTCTATTAGGAAAACAATTTCGCTTTGTAAATGAATACCTTGGCCCTTGAGAGGAAAGGGATATACAGTTAAATAAACCTGCTATTTTAACTATATTAGCTAGCATGTGAGAATCACAATAAATTTTCTTTTTTTCTGATTAGGTGATTCAGAAATTGTGCAATTAAGTCACCTCCCAAAGCACCTTAACTGATGTCACCAAGTAGGGTTGAACAGCTTTTAAACAAGAAACTCTACCAGCTTTTGTCTGTGGATTGTAGATGTTAATAAATCGATAGCATATATCATGCCATTTCCATCTAATATCAAGACTCTCCTGGAATAAGATCTACTAAATTATGAAGTTTAAAGGAATAAGTATTGAATAAAATCCCAATACCATCTGCTGTATCAGTTCCAAGGACCAATAGAGGCCCCACCCAATCCGGTTTGAAAGTAGTGAGTTGTTCTGCTGAGTACATCCAGGTTTCCTGTAAAAACATACTGATAAATTTTGGTTTTTATATAGTGAAAAAGGGCTTGCCTCTTAACTATATTAAGCAAACTATGAGTGTTCAAAGAGCCTCATGACCACTGTATTAAGCTTTATAAAAAAAGAACTACTTTATCATTTTTTTTTTCTTTATAGTTATCCACTGGCTGAGATCGAGTGGAAGATTTTGGGAGTCTGAATCTTTAATTCATCTCTGTATCTCCCCAAGGATAAACAATGCAGCATAAGAGTTGCTAGTCTCTATGGGAGGAGTAAGGGGGTTTGGGATGCAAATGCCTAGATGATCTGCTTTGGGGTAGTGAAGGCCTAATATTTAAAGCCTTAAATGCTTCCTCAGAAGTCTCCACCGAAACCTCAGAGTAAACACAGGGGAAATCCAAAAGCTCAGTGGCCCATACTTGATTTTTAATGACTTCCATAACCAAAACAGTTTGTTCCACCTTGTCTGCTATTCCTAAGGATTTGTCAATGGGGTACTACACCAAGGGTCTGAACTTTGGTTTGAGAAGAAGAAACAGGTAGAGGGGTTGTGAGCTAGAGGGGAAATTGTGCAGCATCCTGAGCTTGCTGAATTAAAAGCTCTGAATTTATACAGGATGTTTTATTTTTGCAGCCCAAGGGCAAACCCGAAAAGAGTGGCCAGATTCTTCACAAAGCTCATATTTGAGCTGATTGTGACAATACATAGTTGTGTGTCCAACCTCCCCACAGTTGTCACAATGTGGTTGGTCACAAACACTTGAGAGGTGTGTTTTAGCCCACATCTGTAGCAAGCCCAGGGTTGTCCACTATAAAACAAACCCTCTGTCTTTTCCTAATAGAAAGGAATTGGGAATATGGACTACCCCTGTCTCAGATTGCCTCAGTTTAGTTTTGTATTTCCATCTCCGTTCAAAACTGTTCAGAATCTAGGATAGTTCCGCCCACTTAAAATTTCACACTTAAGGGACAACCAAATGATATATTTCCACAAGAACCCCTGTTTCAAACATGACCTTAACATGTTTTATCAGGGGTTTAGTTAAAGGAATCACTAAGAAGGGGGTCCATAGAGGAGAATTTAACCTGGTTGTACCTATCCCAGAATAAGTCCAATGCATGTGGTGTCCTAAAACTGATGTCAAAATTATCCCTCCAGAGATATTAATAAATGCATACACATCTTTGGGGTAAATGCAAGGACTCTTTTAATAAGGTTTTCCCCACGTAGTGTGTCTATCTGGTCGATCCTCCAAACCCCTTTATAACTAATACTGAACCGCATTCCGGCGAGGTGCTGCTTCTTTTTTAGTGTTAGAAAATAATTCAGACATAAGGTTTCTGAGGAACGGATTCCGTTGGAGAGGGCGTGGTGGAGAAGAAGCAGTAGTCTCCTGCAGGTGGTGTTACCAAATTGTATTCAACGAGGAAGGTAAAGATATCTGTGACTCCAGGGATGTAGCTCCAGTGGAAGTTTTTCTACCTCTAAACAGTTTTTATTGTCCTGCAAATCTTGCTCCAGCTTTTCCTGTTGTAAGTCCGGTTTCCACTCTGGTGAATGCTGTGAGAGGGTATAATCAGAGTCTCTGAGTAGGATCAGGCTTCATATGCCTGCTGCATTTGCTTCCAACCTGCTCCTTTGAGTGCTTTATCAGGGACCAGAGCTCTGAAACATTATGTGTTTGTAGACCAGATTTTATAAGAGGTATTTCTTTTTTTTGAAAGAAGAATTCAGTAACTCCAGTTTGGGAAACAGCTGAGGAGTGATAAACTACATTATGCTGAGCCCCATGCTTTTTAAAATGAATCCAGCTGATTTGTCTAACCATGCAGACTCAGACTGCTTTAGTCTGATGCAGACAAAGTCTGTTGTACTTCCTTTGGGGACTCTGTTTTCGGCTTTTCAATTGTTAGGGCAGTCGGAGCTATAGCGGCTGAATGCACTTACTAACCTCTATAGTACTGTTAGCAGCTTTACTAACAGTCAATTTTACTTCAGGAACTTCCGTGTAGCTGCTGGGCTATAAAGAGAGTGGTCTCGCCTGCCAGGACCTTCGACTGAACCGGTCAGCCATATTATTATTATTAGGAGCAACGCTGCAGCTGTCAAGCCCCGATTCTACCTGCTGCAGAGTTAACAACTCAGGCTGAGCGGCTGAACGCCGAATTGCAAAGTCCATAGAGTGCTCAACTGCTTGCTTCTCCCTTACTCCCGTAACACTGATTGTGAGAGGAATCACTTTGCTGTACATTTTAAAGCGGGTAAAGCAGATTGTAAAGCCGTTGTCTGTTTCAGTAGCGGCTTCCAAAATAAAAATTGTTGCAAAGACTCACCATGCTCCACGGAGCTTTCTTTTAAGTGCAGTCCTGTATTTTTCTCAGTTTTAAACACCTCGGTTTCAGGGAGAGCAATATTGCAGGTATTAAGTGCATCCATGTCGCCAGATTCCAAGTTGGATTTGAACCTTGCATCCAAAGATTCCTTTTCAAGCATTTCCTTTCTCCCAGTCCTTTGAGAATTTTTTTCTTAAATCAACTGCTGTATCCTCCCAAAGAACCACTGCATCGTGAAACCCATATCAGAATCCATATCTTGAGTATTCAAAGGGCCAGCCTCACATTGCACACTGTGGGAGCAGAGGCCAGCTCTCCCACCAAGCAGACGCCCTCCTCCTCCGCTATCTTGGTCCCACCAGAAAATGGGTCCCCTGCTCACAGGAAGCAGGAAGTAGGGCATTTCCCTGGTGTTCAGGCCAATATTTTCCTTCCCATAAAACTGGTTCATGTAATTATCCAAGGCTGTGTGTAGGTGTTGATGTGCAAAGTGGCTGCTACTACATGTTCAATCACTTTACTACTAGTCTAGCATTGCTGGTAAAACACTTTAAGACACATTCTGTATGAAAAGTGCTATATAAATGCTTATTAATCTTTTCTCCTCCTCTGCAAATCTTCACTTCTACCCTTGAGAGGGTGGTTGTGTACTCCTTCTGCACTAACACCATCCTGCACAGAGAACCATGATATCACTGAAATGAGAACACAGATGACAGCCATGAGCTGGATACACATGCAAGCATGCAGCTGTATACAACTGGAATACAGTCACCCACCACCACCCACATACCTTTTTTTTATTTTATTAGTTTTCACATTTTGAATTCATACATTTAAACACACACACAGTTAAAAAACAAATTTCAATACATCCTTTCACCCTTTTATAAACTGTGTCCTTTCAAATGTATAAGGTGTGTCCAGACCACATCATCTGGGTGAAAAGAAAGAATTAAGTTAATCTTGACATTTTTATGTTCCAGGTTAGTTCTGCTATCTTAAGAATATTGCTTTTCTATTTTCAGATAAATGGTAACAACTTAAAAAGAAAATTAACCCACTATCCACCCTACAATAAGGTATTACTTAATTCCATGACTTAAACTTTTAATTAATTAACTTACAGTGCAGTCATCAAATTATACTACTTGACCCATATAATCCCCAGAAACAAACCATATTTAGCAATATTGATCTTAATGACTTTTAAACTGTGCTTAACTCATTTGTTAAATTTTTGTTTCACCCCAAAATCAGTGTTCAGAGATTCATCATTTCATCTTCACATACCTTGATGGCTCTCCCAGGGCTCACAACTCTCCCACATCATCCTTACAGTTTTCATCCTAGTTGCCACCCTCCAAGACAGGAAGTCCACAATATACAGTGGCCATGCCCACTGGTGCCTCAATGCTACCACCACAGATGTGGTTCCATTTGGTTGGTCCCGCCTCTCCAGGACTCTCTATCCCAGACATCCATGGAAATTCTGTGGAGGAATAAAGATGGAAATAACATCAGGGACAATGCACAAAAACACAAACAGGTGAAGTAAGCACCTTCAACCCATGACAAGTGTGTACTTTACATACCTCTTCAGGCTCAGTCAGCTGTTAGATCACCCCTCCAGGTAAGTCCTGTATATGGAGAGGGACACCTCCACAACTTTCTGGGGTGTACACCAAGACTACCCACACTCATTGCAAAGAAGTGCAAAGTAATGCACCTGAGAAATAAAAATTCAGGAGAAGAGTATACAATAGCAGGGAGGTACTAACAACAACAATAATGGAAAGGGATCTGGGTGTAGTCATATCAGATGACCTAAAGGTGGGTAAGCAATGTGAGAAGTCAGTAAGGAGAGCCAGGGGATATTGGGATGCATAGGGAGGCATCAAAAGTAGAAAAGGAAGTGGTTATCCCTCTATACAGACAGTTGGTGAGACCCCATCTGAGTACTGCATGCAGTTTTGGAAACCTCATCTACAAAAGGACATAGACAGGATGGAAGCAGTCCAGAGTAGGGCAACTAAATGGTGCAGGGTCTACATCAGAAACCATATGAAGAGAGACTGAGAGAGCTTAATATGTACACCCTTGATGAAAGGAGGGACAGGGGGACATGATAGAAACTTTAGTACCTCAAGGAATCAACAAAGTCCTGGAGGGTAGCATCTTTCAGAAAAGAGATGTGTAAGAACAAGGGCACAATTTAAAGTTGGAGGAGACAGCTCAGAAATTGTCTGAAATTATTTTCATGGAGAGAGTGGTGGACGATGGAACCGCCTTCCTGGAGAGGTTGTGGGGTCTAAAACTGTGGGTAATTCAAACATGCATGGGACAGACATAAGGCAATTATAGTGGGGTTTGCAGGAAGTAGGCTGTTGGTTAACTAGAACCTGCAGCTTATCCAATAGGTAGGGAAATGGGCAGACTGGGTGGGCCAAGTGGTCCTTATCTGCCAAAGTCTATGTTTCTATGTTTCATTGCTGACATGCCATGAACTTCCATAGCCATTTAATGCAATGTTCTGGATTGTCCTGAGACAGCATGCTGAATGTCAACAGTCACACAGGTGAGATACTCTGTGAAATTCATATTGCTGGAGTGATATTTCAGGGAAGATAGTCTGAACAAATTTAAGCATAACTTTACATATCAGACACCTAAATAGTGCATCAGCATCCAACAGAGAAGTACAGCCATGGAGCAGTTCATTGTCTTTACCTCAATTGCAGTTACAGTAACTGTACAAATGTTAATAATTGTCCCAGCATCCCTCCAAAATCATAGTAGGTAGAACTGGACCAGTATCAGCATCCAGCTGGTACAGTAGCTTGTGAAATCAGCAAATGACAATAGCGATGAGCAGACACAGCCTAATGCAACACAGCGCTTGCCATTTTGTGCAATTACATTTTCTTCCTCTCCTTGAGTTGTGCCCCACCCCGGAGTTGATTATTTATAGTAAGGGGGTGGTAGTGGTGGGTGAAGTGGTCTCAATTCACTCCATGAAGTGATCCATGGAGTGAAGGAGGATTCATGAGTGCTCGCAACACGGAAGCGGCGTTTTGTTATAATGAGTAACACAAAGTCATTGAAAACAATGACTTTGCATTACTCCACCTTCCCAAACCACTACTCCACCAATTTAAGGTGAAGTACATTGAAAACAATGTACTTCACGTCACCACTTGTTTTTAAGCTCCAAAGGTGAATTTTGCAGTGATTCATGGGATTGCAGGTCACATGGGCTCTAGATTGTTCTGCACAGCCTCAGTTTGGGGTAGTGTGTGTATGAAGCTGTAGGAGAGAATCTGCTCTGAGAGCTCTGTGATTCAAACCTTCTAAAGCTGTTAGAAAAGCCTTTTGGGGTCATTTGTTTTGCTGAAACTTTAGTTCATCAATTATAGAAACCTTCCAGTGCTTATATAATCGAGATTTATTTTTGTGTGTGGATTTTGAATGTTAATTTACAGTATTCAGTCTGTGTACTGAGAGACAGTGGAAGTGTGCTTTGGGGAGGCGATCTGTGGTGTAGGTAGATTAACTTGGAGAAAAGACAGAGCTTTCTGTTTTGTGATATTTTTCTTGTATAACTGTGTTAATGTACACAGTAATATTTTCAATAACTCTTGCCATTTTTTGCTGATTGTTGTGGTGCAGCAGTGCATAATTTTAGTTTGTTTAAAATATGTGGTTATGTTACTGAAGTTTTCAATTTGCTATGCATTACTAGTGTGTGTGTGAGTATGCAGACGCTGCCATCAAATCAGACACCTTTATTTTGCCACATAATTTCAGCAATGTGATCCTGCTATGCTATTCACTGCAGCTGTGTAATTTTTGTACTTTGTGGTATCTTTACTAGTACTAGTATTAGTGACTGTTACTGCAGCAGTGCAGTACACTGCCCCACCACAGCCTGCCCCAACCGGAAAAGGAATTATTTTCCAGATTTTTGAATTCTGATGGTGAGCACTGGTTAGGTTTTGTGCCTTTGCATCTGCATCTCTTCAGCGACAGCGCAATCTTAATCTGTCTGTGCATTTGCATCTCTTTAGGGCCCAATCTCCATCTCTAACTTAAGTCACTGTTGTTTCTTTGACTTCCCTTCAGAGTACTGGACAGGTGTGGTGCATTCTGCATGGACATTGTACTCATTAATATGCTTTTAAGTCGGGACCATTATCACGAATCATTCATGATACAAATCACATTCTTCATCATCATGGATGGTCTCAATGCAATCACAAATCATGGTTTACGATCACGCTATTTAATCACAATATTCATTTTTTTAATAGTTACTTGTATGTATTGTAAGCCTGTTTTGTAGTATCTCTCCATGCTTCATCACCACCCACCATTGTACTCATTAATGAGTGTTTTTAAGTTGGGGAGTTTTGTGTCACATCTCATTCGGGGTCCGGGGAAGTACAGCTGTAGGTATCGTGATTTTGTCATCATCACAGTCACAAAAGCAGTCACAAATCACGATTTAATCACGCCACTAATCACAGCATTAATTGTTTTAATAGTTACTTGGATGTATTTTAAGCCTGTAAGAAAAATAAAATTTACAGAAAGAGCAAATTAAGTAAAAAGAGTACAGAAAGACAGAAAATGTAGCTTTAAAAAGCTGTTGGATCTAAATCAAAATTTAAATCTCTTCCTCTCTGATCTCAAAGTATCAGCAGTCACAAAACACACTACTCTCTCTCCGTCTACACAGGAGAAAGTAAATGTGTCTGCATGTATGACTCACATTCTTTCTGCCTAGCTAAAGATCATGTGACTTACAGTACTGTAAGCTATGTGATTGATTGTGGGAGGCTGCCAAATATGAAAACACAGTGGGTCACTTAGAATCATAATGATTAATGTGAAGTCCATTAAAACAATGACTTCGCTTTACTCGCATTGCCATTCCGCCTAACGCCGAAGTGGTACGATACATGGAGTGAGTGACTTACATTGCCCACTCCGTAGCGGAGTGGCAACGTGAAGTGTCCACTTTGCATTCACTTCTCCAGCAAAATTTAAATTCGCTGCATCTCTAGGTGTGGAAGTTAAGCCCCCATAAAGGGGTGTGTAGGGTGATGCCCCATGTAAAGCATGCTCACTGTACGTACCAGTGCTGTGTTGCCATTACTGTATCTGTTCATCACTGTTGTTGTTTCACTATTTTGACGTGGAACCCAACAGATACTATATCACTGGGCATGGTGGTGTGTAATTCTGTAGTGTGAAAATGTGGGACACTGTTTCTACTGTACATCACAGTTGGATTTCATCAAACTGGAGCTGGATTCAGAGGTAAACTTGATCTTGTGTCTGAAAGTTGATTTGATACACTTGCTGTGTTCATATATTACATTTACCTACTGTACACTGCCCCACATACCCCATTTAATGAGAAAGTAAGATGGGGTGGGGAATGTTACTTTTAGTCACCTGATTGGAATGTTCACTGGTCAGGGACTATTTTCTAGGGTCTGTAATAAGCCTGTTGATAACTAGTTCAGTGAACATTTTATTGATTACTGACTTGCATACCCTAGGAGGAATTTAATCTGGCATCTTACGCAGGTAGAAGAACTGCAGTAATAAGCCATGAATTGGTTGGAATGAATTACAAAACGAAGTCAATAATGAATAAGGTTGCTTAAGATTTGTAGTGTTTCAGGATATAGAGATTTGTGAGTTAAAACATCAATTGAATGAAGGAATTTTAGATTTATATAATTTAGACGAAGGCATCTCTTGATAAAGCCAATATACTAGGTGAAACGTTGAGGCTTGCCATTATAAAATAAAGAGAATATTTGGAAATGAGAAAGACTGTCTACGGATATAATTTTGAGCACCCCTATCTTTTACTCTGAAAAGAGATCATCTTCTATTAACAACACATCAGGGTGGCAGCACTAAAAATGAAAAGAAGCTTTCATTTCCTGTGGAACCCTTTCCCTTTTTTCCTTTATAGCACTTGCATACCCTGGCCCAGATATTCAAACTGCACCAGGCTGTGGCACAAGCCTAGGCGCAGTACAACTGCTGTGCTGGGGCATTGACTGGCGATATTAAATGGAGCAGCACCATGGCACAGCATCATTGAATCATCACCCCGCCACCCGCAGTATGCATGGTGCAGTGGCATTGCACCAGCGCAAGTGGCCAGAGTGGAGCAGGGGATGCGCTAAGCGCAGTTCCATTGCGCTATGCGCAGCAACCACAATATTCAAAAGTGCACATGCAAATGGGGCCATAATGGTATGCAAGGCACAAATGGGGCCATTTGCATGTCATTATGGCTCCCATTTGCAAGCAGGTGCTGATCCCCGTGACTTGCACCTGGCACCCTGCCAGGCAGCAGCTGTTGGGGACCGACACCACTGAACAGTGCGGCAATGTGCCTCACAGCCTGATCATGGGCTTCAGTAACTATAAATCATGTCCAATATCCCTGGTGGTCCAGTGATCGCTGTCAGTCCGATCATGGGCATTTGTAAAAAAATAAAGTCCTATATCCCTGGTGGTCCAGTGGACCACTGTCAGCCCGATTGTGGGCTTAAGTATAAAGAAAATATAAGTCAATATCTCTGGTGGTCCAGTGGACCACTGCAGCAGCTGATCGCGGGCATTTGTATTAAAAACAAATGATGTCCATATCCTCGGTGGTCCAGTGGCACCCCCTCCCACCGCCCACTGAACCCCACTGCCCCACTCCCCACCTGCTACATTACCTCGTTACACTCACTGACTGACACCGTAGGTGTGTATGCCCATTGTCCACAGCGTGAGTTAATGGCATGGCTCATATACTATATTACTCCAGATATGTGAATGGATCCATTCACATATCTGGAATGTAGTATGGTGGTAGCTGCACGCCCATTGGCTCACGCCAGGACCAATGGGCATCGCCCCACCACGTGTCAGTCAGCAGGCGGTGGGCAGCAGGTGGTGGGTGCTGCCACCTGCTGCTGGCTGGGGAGCAGGTGGTGGGGCTCAGTGGGCGGTGGGGATGGGGTACCACTGGACCACCAGGGATACAGGAATTTATTTTATTTTACAAATGCCCGTGATTGGGCTGACAGCGGTCCACTGAACCACCAGGGATATAGGACCCTATTATTTTAACTGCAGCCCACAATCGGGTTGCAAGCAGTCCACTGGACCACCAGGATTTTGGGGATCATTTTTCACATATGCCCATGATCAGACATGGGGGCACTGCTAGGTGCAGCTGGAGTTTGGTGGCCACCCACAGGTGGCAGCTGCGCGTTGCACCCCTGCAATATGGCAGCTCAGCTGTGGTGGCCAGCCGCTGTTCCTTTTTTAGCTCACCAGTGTGCGGCGCAGTAGTAGTTGTGCAGGCATGGACTCCAGCACATCCCGGCTGAATATCAGGATGTGCAGAGTATGCATGGGCACGCTCCCTACCTGCACCGCGATACATTACTGATGCGCTCATGCGTCATTGTGATTTGTGCCAGGCACAATCCTCATTTGAATATCACACTGGGGAGCATCAGTGGTTTGTGATGCAAATAACTGTTGCGCCACACCCCTTTGGAATATCTGGGCCCCTGTGTTATATGTGTCTCTTTCTGTGAATCTGATTCTGGTTACTTCATTTTAATCAGGTTCAATAAAGTTTATTAAATTTGAAAAAGGTGAAAGTAAGACGATAAATGCATACAATTTCAGAGTTAAATTGATATACATGATACCATGATGCCAGAGCTTCCATAACAGAAATTAGGAAACTTACTGTACAAAGAATGCTATAATTCATGTCATTGATTGTTATCAGTTGTTTTTTCCCAGCATTGTCATGTTGTCTGTATGGATTGTTGCTATATATCTAAAATGAATAAAGTTTATTAAGTTTAAAAAGGAAACTTACTGTACTTTTTGATAAACTCCCACAGACTGGATTTGCAAACCTGAACTCACACCTCATGATGCATCCTGGCTAGGTGCAAAACCTGACTCCCAATGTAACCTGGGTTAATATTTTTTGCCCTTTAGCTTGTTGTTTGTTTGTTTGTTAGTTTTTGTTTTTGCTCACCATGACCCAAACCCATAAGACCAACTTAGGGCTGGTTCATTTCACATGTGGTGTCATACGGACAAAGGTACACTTATGAGTCCTGGGTAGGACGGAAACATGTGTCTGTGTCTTCTGTTTGCACTCTGCAGATTGCGTGAGAGGCCCTTTGGCACCATGCATTCCTGCTCAATCCTGAACCAGCCTAACATTTAATGGCAATGTATATACATCCCATGATGCTTTGCATTATGGGGGTATGTGATTTTGAATTACTATTTAGTATCTTTTCTGAATTTGAAAAAAGTAAGAAATAATTGAGCTGTTTCCTCAGAGAGATTAGTTGTTTTAGGGCCAGCCGGGTGGCACTGGAGGTTGAGGCTCTGGATGCTACACCTCGCACCACACCGTGACCCAGGTTTGGGAATGAGCACAGGCCACTGGGGGTCAGCAGGGAGAGAGAGAAGTGAGTATCCAGAGGACTGCTTTCCTCTTTTAGGGAGGAGGATTTCTGTCCTGCTCCCTGATCACCCTCTGAAATGGCTTGAGGGAGATATGGGTCAAGAGGCATGTTGTTGATGTATAATGGGAGTGGGAGGTGAAAAACCAGGAGGAAAATGGAGCTGGCAGGCTCTGTTTTGGTTATAAGCACCCCATCCCAACGTCCAGAATCTGGGTGTTGGTCTCAGGGGTGGAGGGTAGCTGGCACACTTGCCTCAGCCCTGTCATGTGAGGCAACCCATGGGGAACACTGGGTCAGTCAGAACAAGGGAAAGTGGGACTGGAGACTGAGTTCCCTTCAAAGGAGGGACCAGAGCCACCTACCAGGCTCCAAGAGGGAAAAAATCTGCATGGAAAAAGGAAATTAGTTGTTTTTATATTGATACAATATGTAATGTACACAATTCTAAATGTTAAAAAGGTATCCCTACATACCCAGTGCAGTACTGTATGCATGATAAATTTTAGAACCCAGAAGTTGGATAAAAAGTATCCTGCACCTTTCCATCTTCTTTAATGAATTTCTGCTTTCCAGCCAGAATATACAACCCCTTTTCTGTGTGAGCAGCACTTTACTTAATAATTCAGCAGGACAGGGATACAGCTTTACTGACATCAAGGAAGTTTTTGCATAGGTGCCTTAAAATAGGCAAATGTTTGCTTAGTGCACCTTTCCCAGTAAACAAAAACTAAATAAATGTACATTACTGAATATAAGGTGCTAGAAACACATTATGAAACTCATTTCAAGGCAGGAGGAATGGTCTGCTCCTAGTTGCTGATAATTTTAGGGACATGGACATATTTCTTGCTGGACTTTTTCTTCAGGCTGCCGCGCTTCATAATGATTTCTACAACCTTTATTTTCCCCACCCCCACAGACAGATTTGCAAACCTGAAATCACACCTCAGGATGCTACCCTGTTAGGTGTTAGAACATGATGCTGCAACATAACCTGGTTTTTATTCAGCAGCTCCTCAGATTTTTGACACTCATACCCCACAGCTGCAAATAGAAAAGTGTGATCCAACATCATGACCCTGCCAGGCCAGGTGCTTGACTATAGGGTTGCATCTTTTGTTTGAGTTGAAAACCTGATGCTAAACCATGCCCCAAACTCTGCATCTGGTCCCACCCTTTTAGGACACTTGAGTATATCGATCCTTCCCCAGAGCCATTTGCAATATCATAAAATACTTTAAAAGTGATACAGTAGGAATCATTTTATACTGCTACTGTTTTTTTCATTTTTGTAACCAGGTAATTGAATTGGGTACAAGGGTGATTTACTGGGGTGACCCAGGAGCACAGGAGGTTACATATCCTGCTCAAGGTCACACAGTATGCAAGTAGAGGTGGTGGGACTCAATCCCATGTCTGCTGGATGTACCAAGTCATTCACAGCTCCTTGCTCTAACTTCTGTTAAACACTCTTCCATTTTCCTTTCCATGTCAGTCATGTATTCTGACAAGCTTTGACCATGTTGTGATAAGTTAATTATCAGTGTTCCTGATACCACTATTTGTGTTCCTTTAACTCAGAAGCTACTGCTGTTTCTTTTCATATTTCTTCAGTATTTCACAATTTCATATGCACACTCTATGCTATTCATCTGAATAGCCTGTAAACGTGAAACTAATATCACAGAATGCTGATGTAGTATGAAAAGTGAGAGCAACAACTGATGAGGACTCAGGAGAGAGGACAACAATATAGTGATAAAGTCAATAAAATTAGATAATTAATAAAATGGGTCTAAAACACATCAGAATATAAAACATACAAAAAGGAACACAGGAGGGCATATAAATGTATAAAAATGTTTCTTGTCACAGCAGTACAAGACCGTACTTAAAATTTAGTGTAGAAAATTAAGTTGATTTACTGATAATGGTCTTAATGTCCATACTTAACACCTCCCAGACTGACTGGTTTCACATACAAAGGCTGTCTTGTAACCTGGACATGGAGCCAAAATAGTGAACGATTTGATACAATCAGTTTTAAAAGTGTGTGAGCATTCAAAATAGCCCAAAACTGGACTAAATTTAAGTAAAACTGGATGACCGGATAAGGATCCCTAAAACCGGATTTTCCAGTCTAAAACTACACAGGTGGCAACCCTATTTGACTAGAGTAAGTGTTACAGTAAATCCTGACACAGCAAAAGATGTGAATACAAAACTAGCAAAGTACTTACTGCTGCAGAAACAAAGTTCAGTTTTATTATTATCATTATCATTACACAGTAGTGACACGACTGTTGGCATGAACAATGGCTAACATCTCTTTATCCATGTGATCAATATATTTATTACAATCTTCAACTATCGGCACAAGTGTTTCATTCTCATATTAACTGAGCATGGTTCCTTGGCTTAATATGCCTCTGAATGTAGTGCTTCATATGATGCCACACCATCTCTATTAGGTTCAGATCTGATGATTCAGGTGGTGCCCTGACCCAATTCACTCCCTGGTCATTTCTGTATACCCCAGATGCTGCATGCCTTGGGTTATTATCCGTACAAGAAAAAGAACACTTGTATAAGTAAATAGATAAAATACTGTACTGTATACCCCAACTATGAACACAGAGAAACTGTCAGTGCAAATTGCTTTGCCAGTGTCAAACCTTGGAAAAGCTGATGCCCATCTGCAAACACTCACTTGATAAAGGACACCAGTGTATTGGACACTATCTTCTCTCTGAAGAAATTGCCCTTCATAATATCACTTAATAGCTGTATCAGCCCTGACCCATGGCATGAGATACAACCCAGGTGTGTATTTTGGTTTCAGTACAAGAAACCTTTTATTCCAGAAACCCATGGGGCAAAAAGATTGCATCACTATTGTACTCTCATCAATAAAGATAACATCCACAAATTATTCTTTTCTTCCATCTACACCTTATCCTGTTCAAGCTGCTTATGTTTGCTGGATTCATGAATGAGAAGACAAATACTGTTGGGGAAAGGGCCTTCAATATCTTGCTTTCTAAGGTGCTGTACAGTACATTACCTACAATACATATGGTACAACACAAAGATTCTTACACAGTCAGTCAGTACATTAGCAAAATGATGGAAGAGGATGCCTGGATATCATAGCAGTCACAGAAACATGGTATACAGAGAACCATGACTGGGATGTTAACATACCAGGGTACACAACCTACAGGAGAGACAAGGGAGGGAGAAGAGGGGTGAATAGCTCTCCATGTAAGGCAAGGGATAAAACAACTGAACTAAAGAGTAAACAGGGAGGAGAGGAGGCACTGTGGGTCACCTTAGAGACTGGAAATGGCACTCAATCTGCACAGGGGTTGTATACAGACCCCATGTCAGGGGGAGGAATGGACAAGGATATCATAGAAGGCATACTTAGGATAGCACAGAAAGGAGATACTATTGATAGGGGACCTTAATATGCCAGATGTTAACTAGAGCACCTTTGCTGCAGCCACATCCAAAAGCAGGGCCATTCTCAATGCCCTTTAGGTGGCATGCCTCATACAGCTAGTTTTGGAACCTACTTGTGAGGAGCAATCTTAGACCTCATACTCTCAAATGGGGACAGTGAGAGGATCTCAGATCTAGAAGTGGGTAGCCATTTGGGAACAAGTGACCACCAAACAGTGTGGTTCATGATAAACTCAGCTACAGAGTCAAGCCATACAAAAGTGAGGGTTCTGGACTTCAGGAGGGCTGACTTTGGCAAGATGGGAGAGTGCCTTAGAAAAGCACTAGCAAACAGGCTAGAAGGAGGGTGGAGCAATAATGGGGAAATATCAAAACTGCCATCACAGAGGCAACAAGCCTTTGTATGAAGCAAATAAACAAATCAAAATGACAGAAAAGAGGTGGCAGTAAAGGTTAGGAGAAAAGATAGCATTTAGGAAGTATAAGGAAACACAGAAGGAGCAAGACAGAGAACTGTACCAGTTAAGGCAGAAGGAAGCAGGGAGGGTAGTCAGAATAGCAAAGGCCCAAACTGAGGAAAAGGTAGCCAACTCGGTTAAGAAGGGGATAAACCTTTTGTAGGTATGTCAGGAGCATAGAAAGACAAAGGGAGGGATAGTGAGGCTGAATAGAATGGACGGTGGTGGGCAGAGAGGACAGTGAAAAGCAGGGATACTGAATGAATACTTATTCAGTATTCACAAAAGAGGAGGTGGGGAGGTGCCTAATCCAATTAACAGAGGCACTCTGGATATGGGGTTGATCCCAGTCCTTTCACAGAAGAAAGGGTTCTGAAAAAGACTCCTAAAACTGAAGGTGGACAAAGCAATGGGGCCAGATGGAATTCACCCCAGAATTCTAAACAATTAAGCAGAGAACTAGTGACACCACTAATTACCCTTTTAACAAATCATGGGAGGATGGTGTGGTACCTGAGGACTGGAGGAAGGCAGATGTGATTCCCCTTCACAAAAGTGGGACCAAGACAGAGGCAGGAAACTACAGACCTGTCACTTTGACCTCTGTGGCAGGGAAAGTGGAATCATTTCTGAAGGAAGGAATTGTTGAGTACCTAGAGGCCAGTGGGGCACAGGACCCAAGGCAGCATGGGTTCACAGTGGGAAGGTCATGTCAGATGAATCTAATTGATTTCTTTGACTGGGTGACCAAAGTAGCAGACCAGGGAGGGGCTGTGGACATGGTCTACCTAGATTTTAGCAAGGCATTTGACACAGTCCCACACAAAAGATTAATAGTCAAATTAACCAGCCTGGGAGTGGATCCCAGGGTGGTAGCCTGGGTAAAACATTGGCTGGACAACAGGACACAGAAGACAATTGTAAATGTAGTCCACTCTGAAGAAAGAGGGGTTACTAGTGGGTACCGCAGGGTTCAGTACTGGGTCCAGTCCTTTTAATGTCTTTATAAGTGACATTGCAGAGGGACTGGAAGGAAAAGTATGCCTCTTTGCAGATGACACAAAGATCTGCAACAGGGTTGATACACAAGGAGGCGTGGAAAGGATAAGAAGAGACTTGGCAAGGTTGGAGGAATGGTCAGAAGTATGGCAGCTAGGATTCAATGCAAAGAAGTGCAAATAATGCACCTGGGAAACAAAAACCCAGGGAAGATTACACAATGGGAGGGGTAGTAACAGCAACAAAAATGGAAAGGGAACTGGGGATAATCATATCAGATGACCTTAAGGTTGGCAAGCAATGTGAGAAGGTGGTAGGTAGGACTGGGGGATACTGGGATATACAGGAGAGGCATCACCAGCGGAAAACAGGAAGTTGTTATCCCCTGTACACGCAGTTGGTGAGGCCCATCTGGAGTACTACATCCAGTTCTGGAGACCCCAGCTCCACAAGGACATACACAGGATGGAGGTAGTTTGGAGGAGGGCAACTAAAATGGTGCAGGGTCTGCAGGAGAAGCCATATAAGGAGAGACTAAAGGAGCTTAATATGTATACCCTGAAGAAAGGAAGGAGAGGGGGACATAATAGAAATGTTTAAGTACCTCAGAGGAATCAACAAAGTTCAAGAGGTTAGCATCTTTCAGAAAAGAGATGTGCAAGAAGAAGGGGACACAATTTGAAGATAGAGGGGATGGCTCAGGGGCAATGTGAGGAAGTATTTTTCACAGAGAGGGTGGTGGAGGCATGGAACAGCCTTCCTGAGGAGGTTGTGGGGTCTAAAACTGTGGGAGAATTCAAGAATGCATGGGACAGATATAAGGCAATTTTTTGTGGGTAGAAGACCTGCAAGTAGTCGAGGTGCTAGGGGCTGGTTTGTTATTGCAGAGGTTCCTTACCACACGCCTTTTACCTTGGTGTATATGTGGTAACCTCGTTTGCACTTCTTTTCTTTCTGTGGACTGAGTGTCTGTGAAGGTTAGCTGCCTCTTGGAAGTGCTGCAGGCATTCTCTGGTTCATGAGTTCGTGGAATTTTTGGATTTTATAGGAAGAAATAGGTTGTTGGTTAAATAGGATCTGCAGCTTATCCATTAGGTAGGAAATTGACAGACTAGGGTGGGCCAAGTGGTCCTATCTGCCTTCAAAGTTTATGTTTCTATGTAAAAATGAAGAGCTTACAGAAATAAACTGACTTTAAACTGCTTTTGTGGAATACACGACCCAGAAAATGTATTACATATATACATGCAGTGGGCAAAACACTGTACTTACCATACGCTGCCATAACTCCATCTCTTTTGGCATCACATTCAACTGATTGATGATGCAGGTACGAAGTACACCTTTTCTGCCAGTTTCTGGCAGATCTCTACAGCACTGCTTTCATCATCCTCCATTGAAAACTGATCCACTCTTTGGGAAACCACACTGCAAAAGACATTAGCACACATTAGTTAATGATGCACCTTCATGTTCCAAAAGTGTCCTATGAATAGAACCATGCAACTTAACAGTCATTGCTATGTATTTTTTTTTTATTGTGGCCACTGAGGCAGCCTTGGAACATCTCATTGCCTTGTAGTGTACTGTAGCTTGCTCAAGGTCACAGAGGCAACCCAAGAACATCTCACTGCCTTGTAGTGTACTAGCTTGCTTTAAGGTCACAGAGGCAACCCAAGAACATCTCATTGCCTTGCAGTGTACTGTGGCTTGCTCAAGGCCACAGAGGTAGACCTGGACTGTCTCACTACTCGTGGTGTATTGTGGCTTGCTCAAGGACAGAGAGGCAGCAGAGGTAATCTTGCATATGGTGCTTACGAGTCAAAGATGTCCACCTAGTGCACACTGTCACCTTGTGTGGATGTTCTTTGTGCGATCAAACCTGTTTCTATAGGCAGAGAGGAATCATTATTCTGGCTGCTGCAAAGTAGTTTTGTATATACAGCACTAGAGTCCCATTTTGTGCACCTCAATGACAGCATTGCTATATCTCTCATCCTGCTTCCAGCTTTTTGTCATAGTAGTAGTGTAAAGGTGGTGGTTTCTCGATCTGCAAATGTCCCACAAAAGATGTGGTTAAATGCCGCAAAAATGCATGGTATGACAATATTCTTTTATATTACTGTTTTAAATAATAGGCATTCCAGTAGCTCTCAACTGCTATGAATTTCATATAGAGCCGTGACTCTAAGACACAAATTTACCCTTGCTCACTAAATACTGTATTTACTGATGTACAGTATAATGTTAATGCTGCTTATGTCAATATAAAAATGTTAAGTAACTTGGTAGAAACTGTCCTTCACACTAAACAAATGTTGACCACAATTTTAAAACTATTATTCTTTTTCTGGTGTGCCTCAGTTCAATTTTACAGATGGGCACCCTACACCCCAGTCAGACCCTGATAAGTGTAGTTCACAGTCAGGCAATATTCTGTTTTAAGTATTATGATTCTAACAGGATTTCTTGTTTCCAAACTGTGTGATAGCATTGCAAGGACAATGAACTATACTTTTATAAAGAGCATAAAGAAAACCTTAAGTCAGCACACCATGAACAAGAGAGGCAGCAGCACAGGCTACAGAAGCACCTGTGCAGCTGGCCCATTTGGAGGACACAGAAGCACCAGAACAGCTGCCCCATCCAGAGGACAAGGACTCACCTGAGCAGCAGACCAGCCCAAAGGATCTGGAATGGAAGCACCAGAGCAACAGACGGAGGCACACAGGCGAAAAAGCAGCCACAGAACACCAAGGAACAGGGGCTGATGTGAAAAGCTAGAACACATAAAAGAGTGTGAGAGAGAGGGAGAGAGAGAGAGAGAGAGAGAGAGAGAGAGAGAGAAAGAGAGAGAGAGAGAGATTTGATCATTTTATGCAGAAGAGCATAAAAGAATGGAAACAGAAATGCAACAGGTAAAGGGGGACTATGGAACATCCAAAATCAGGGCAACGCCTTCTGCAAGTATTGATTCAAGACCTAAAAGGGAATGAGGAAGGTGCAACAGCAAATGTCTGTGCCATGGACATCAATACCACTGGAGGCACAGTACAGCTAGTCTTTTTGAAGACATTAACAATATAGGGGCAGAGAAAATGAAAGACTCACTGCAAGACAGTGGCACAGTGCTGGAGGAAATGGCAGATGGAAGGGTACCAGTGTTAGTTCCACTGAGAGCAGTCCAAAGTCACATCACAGGTACAATGAACATTCTGCCATGAATATTTTAATGGTCACACACAAAAAGAAAGGGATCTCAGGTGCTGGAGCTCAAACAAAACTGAACGCTTTGCACCACTAACTTTTCATGTCCTTGTGCTATATGACATATATGTGTATGAGCAAATAAAGTAAACTGTGATGGCACGGGGGAAAAGGACTGCCCAGAAGCCTGATCAATGTTATCTTGACCCATGTCAAGACTAATGCAGCACTTTGATTTAACACCACAAAATTTTGTGAAAATACTGTAAGTGACAGAATAAATCAACAGCTATGAATGGTAGAGAATGGCGAAACACACCCACCAACCTAGCACTACACCATCTGACCATGAAATGGCGATTTTCATACTAGTCACTTCTAAATATTTTTCAAATTTTATTTGTGTGTTTCAACAGTGTATTTGTGCTTTTGTCCCATGAAATGTGTAGTTGCATATTACTGTCTTAAAAACATTTATATTCACTGTACATTGCACAATCTATGCTATGTTGCGAACAAAAGTTATTTTAAGAAAATAATGGGTTGACACACCATGACTTGGGGGTAGACATATAGCAATAGCAAAATAGAGATGGGATAACATGGGTTAATGTTAAACAGTGGGTGTTTACTTTTAATAAATAGATGACTGACTATTTTATTTATTGTATTTTGATGCATTTTAGTTACTTTTTACCTGTTATAATAAAATACTTGACAGTGCACTGAAACAGAGGGAGGTTCACCTTTGCTTTTAACAATGCTAGTAAAAAAAAAACATCTTACTAATCACTTGCTCTTTAATGTGGCTGTTGATTTTGGCTTGGCTTTTACCTGTAGCTAGATGTGGGAGGGGAAGGGAGGAAGGTTGCAAAAGTGACCTTACTCAAAACATAAAAATGAGGGCAATCAGATACAAATGTGCATTGGTTATTAGGTGTTGCATCTAAATGTATATTCTGTGTTGCCAATGACTATGCAACATGCCAAACTGAGCAGTGGATCACAAGGCAACTAGTGACAGGCTAAAGAAATACAAAATTAAGCATTTTCTCCTCTGATATTGGATGACTGTTGTGCACTGTTATGCGAGGTCCTTACACCCTAACTGGCATCCCACTGCACACCTTAGACAAACCTAATGTTACACATAATATGCATATGCTATACTAACATACAGTATAGGGCACAGACCCTACAGTACAGAGTAAGTGTCAGGATATATAATGATTGTAATACACTTTACTTTCACTATGCATGGGAACTGCATACAGTAAGCCAAGACATTCATGTCTTTGTCATCTTCTGATATTATGTAGTCTGCACTGCCATCGTTTGGATTTATATATAACTACACTACATCCTGTGTTTTTCACATACTATGTATACTCTTATTGTTCTCAGAGATAGCTGATTTAGTGAATATTGTATAATGTTATCTACACTGTGGAACCACCTTACTTTAGCCAATAGGACTTACTGGATGTAACTAAGAATATTTCTATCTCCTGGTAACCATGGTAATTATTATAGTAGAAAATGTAATGTATTACATTTTCCCCTCGAGACCTTCTTCACTCATTGGGGTATTGGGAAACGCTAAGCTCTGGCTCCCAGTGTCTTATGGTACTGAACTGCTTAGGGCAACTGTGATATCCTTTTGTAGTAATAAACATGTTTATTGCTGATATGCCACTTGTTTGCGATTCTTTTAGCACCTCTGTTTATCGCCAAGTACCTGATCAGGGCTATATACCTAACAAACTGGCAACCGTGAGCAGGCGATTTAGATGGTGCAAAGTTTCACTTGTTGGTTGAAAAATTTCCTTCCTGCGGGTATAGTAGGTGTGTACTCCTGCATCACCTCTCCTGTTATTTTTACCTCCATAACAACTTGTAAATTCTGGCTGCTTACTGAGCATGGTCAATGATGACTCACCGCACCCAATGGCAGTTTTAATTACAAGCTACGTGCATACAGTAGCCCACCCGCCTGCTGGTTTTGCCTGTCGTGGATTAATACATGACGTGGCAGCCTCTCACAGGTTCTAATTTTGAGCTTCCCATTAATTGTTACTGGTACTACAAAGGCCACAATGTCAAACATATGCACAGACTTGAGACCGGATGTCTCTAACTTCCTTGCCTCCCATGGAGGATGGCTTGACTTTGTGGTGGATGTAAGTCAATCTGAGAACCCCATGCTGGGGATTTCAACCCAGTACTCAGAGAAGAGACAAACAGCCAAAAGTGTGAGGCTAAAGGGCTGTTGGTTGCAGCTCTCTATGCTGCTTTAGAAGCCTACGAATCAAGGATTTGTTCCTTGAACTGCAAGTCTCGTCCCTTAAGAAATAGACGGGATTGCAGGCTACTGAAAGTTTGAGAAAAGAGCAGGAACTGGAGACAGAAATTCAGTCCTTACAAATGAGAAAGAGACTGTTTTGCACTGTTCTGGCAAAAGCAATCAGCAAGAAATTTGTAAGTCGAGAGATGAATGTGAAGTTTGAAGTAAGATAAGACAGGTGTTACAAATGAATGATTTGCTAAGTAAAACTAAGGATCAACCGCAGAGGACTTGGACGGATTCCAAGATAACTTGAATCAGGTATGTGATGAATTGAATAGGGAACATAGGAGAACTGCGAATTGAGCACCATCTCTATAGTGATACAGAAACAGGTTACAAAAGGTGTAGAACAGAACATTGCAAAAGTTAGTCATGAAGAATGTAAAGACAAGATGGCAAAACTGCACCATCGGCAATAGTTTTTGACTGTTCACATTAAGGTGATGGGTGGCTACACCCGCTCGACCTCATGTCATCTGGAGAGGATGAGTCAGATGACAACATCTCCAATACAACGCCCAGTCATGCCCCTACTATGATCCAGTAACCCCACCCTACCACTCACAAGATGGTGGGTCCCTTCGCTATGACAGCACATCCATACGCCATCAACGCAATGATGATTATCATGTGCAACATTAATATGGTGACCCCATGATGGGGGAGGCTTAAGCCTACTACTGCCCTCTCAAGGCCTACCAATGACTGACCTGTCATTGTCATTTTAGTGGACGACAGGAAGAGATTGAGAAATGATTGAAAGCTCTTTGCGTGATTCAGATTTGCCTGAGAAAAGCAAACAAACCCTCCAGACACAGATAAAACAACTGCTGAAGGAGACTGCTACTCAGGAGTCTGTCGTTCAGACTGTGGCGGATGCTGCAGTGGGAGCTACCCTCTGCGGTGCATGAGATATCCTTCCTTTCCCAGACAATCCTAGTAATCCCCTACAGATGGCCCACTCTGTTCAGCAAATTAGTAACAGCATAGGCCGTATGAGTCCCACTGACAACCTCAGCTGTCATTTGGAGAAGGAACATTCCAAATGCAAAATGCTTAGCTTAGTGGTGGACTACCAAGTACAGATCCTCCGACAGACTATTGATCCTGGCCTATGGGTGAAACTCCCAGAAGTAGCCAGCTAGGACAATTGTGCTACTTTCAACCAAATTGCAGCTGAACTAACAGCCTCACACAGCCCAGGTGTGGTTGGGGTAATGCTAGTGTACCCTGTAAAACAAAACACAAAAGAAAGTCTGGTGACTTTCCATCAGAAACTATGGCTGGCCTACCATGTAGGTAAAAACCTTGGAGAGGCCGCAGATATGGGCCTCATAGAATACAAAACTTGTTCCATTGGAACATGCTCCCAGCTATCCGGCAGAAGGTGGAATCAACAGTTTTCCCCACCATGGACAATTTTGCTGACATTCCTAGGAAAATGGAGTGGGTTTACCAGCTCTATGTCTGAGACCTCAGCTCCTGTTTGAAAAAAGTGGCCATGGTACAAACTACCGATGAGCCCACAGCCCACTATACTGTGGAGGGCAAGGCCCAGGAGAAGAAGCTCACACCTTCAGACAACCAACAGCATAACCAGTCCAGGGTGGAAATCAGAACTACAACAAAACAAGCACAATTGAATTCTGATTCCAACTGGGGCAATCAAACAGGCCCCTCATACACAGAGATTGCTGAGGAGTACAGAAACCTCCGAAATCTCCTTGGACAAGTCTGTTCTGTAGCAGACGTGGTCCCAGCATGGGCCCTTGCAGCTATAAGCCCAGGAGAAAATGCCTCAACAGGCCAGGGATTCCAGAACCACAGGGCACCAGGCCGGAGCAAGCCTGAACCCTGACACCAGTCCCTTTATAGAAGCCATCCAGCACACGGATGAGGTACAATGAGAACAGGCCTAACTGCTCTTCCAGGAGCACTCTGCTGCTGGCATGACAGATTGACAGCTACAGGCCCCAGTCTATACTGTGAACAAGCTGGCATTGGACACAAATGGAAGGCCTTGCACCAAGGCCATGGTCGGGGGCCACCAACTGACAATGCTATTAGATACATGCACGGCTGTGTCTATATTACATGATGATGACCCAGCAAACTCTCTTGGTCTACTGGATGGTGGAACAACACCTGAGATGTGGATGGCACAAAGTTATCTATGTATCATTCAGTGGTACTATCAGTGACTATAGGTAACCTGAAGGCACACCATACCTTTCAGCTTATGGTGTTACATGATCATCCCACTATCATGGGAATTGATTTTCTCACACCATACATCTGTATGGTGGATCTGGTGAACATGCTATTGATCCAAATCAGAGGACAATACCATACTGTTATGATCTCAGATTCACACATGGTTGCAGCTATAACCCTAATGACAAGAAATATGATGTCATTGCTCTATTCCAGAACCATGAGTTCTTCAAAAACTCCTCCCCATCCTGCAGAAGCATCTGGATGCATTTGCTACCCACAAGCATGACTGTGGTAGGATGCACACTGTCATCGAAATTCCATGTCCAGCCCATGAAAAGCAAAGGCAATACCCTTTTCCTGCTGAGGCCTTGCCATCACTCAGAACAACTGTTCTGTCACTCCTCAAACAAGGTGTGATCAGGACTTGTGTCTCTACTGTCAATTCACTTATTTTGTCCGTGAAGAAACTCATGTGAACATGGAGACTCACAACTGATTACAGAAGACTTAACCAAGTTACCCTTAGCTGCTCAACTACAGTAGCATCAGCACCTGACGTGCTCAAATTGCTGACCCCTGATCATCTGTGGTTTAGCACTGTTGACATCTCAATGGTTTCTGGTCACTTCCACTGGTACTCAAAGCCAATACAAATTTGTCTTTGCCTTTGAAGGAAGACAGTACACATGGACTGGTTTGCCCCAGGGGTTTTCACAGTAGTCTCTCCCTCTTCCATCTACACATGATGGACACCGTGGAGAGTTTCTCTGCCCCACAATGTACCCTGCAGTATGTGGATGACCTATTGCTGGCACCAAAGAACAACATTTTGACCTCTTGATGAACTACTGACCCCTACGGAGGGCAGGCCTCAAATGCAACCCCTGAAAGGCACAACTTTGTCAAACAGAAGTTATCTTCCTGGCTTGCACATAACAAACAAGGGCAGAAGCACCAGCCTGGAAAAAGAACTAAGGCCTACAAGATTTGCCACTCCCCATCAGTGTGGCAACACTCAGACATTCCTGGAATGGTCAACTATTCCAGGGACTTTATTTGTGACTGCCGAGAAGGCCGCCCTCTGTGAGAGCTTCTGAAAAGGACATTCCCTGGACCTGGGGTCCTATACATACCCAGGCTGTGATGTCACTGAAACAGGCCTTGGCCTCTACTCCAGTCTTAGTGAACCCAAATCCAGCATTGCCCTTCCATCTGGAATCAGCCACCTCAGACATTGCAGTGTCAGCAGTCCTAGCTCAGAAAGTCAATGGTGCTTTGAGAATTGTTGCTTATGCATCCCAAATGTTGTCACCGCAGAGCGGAAGTACAGTCTTTGTGAAAGGAACCTTTCTCCACCTACTGGGCTGTCAGACGTTTCTTGTATATCGTTGGGTACTCATCTATTATTATCAACACCAACCACATGTCCACAACTTTTCTGCTATCAGACAGAATGAAGGATGGATCAGTATCCAACACCAGACTGACTCATTGGTCACTTCTTCTCAAGGGCCATGACATGCAAGTCCACCCTGTCAAAATGTCTTCCATTCTTGGCCCATGGGCTCCTTTATCAAGAGAATCACATGACTGTACACTGCAAACACCTGACCTGCCTAGATCCAGGCCCATTTCTCCCTGCTACTCCAAAGATCCTTAAAGACACTTCTTTGTGTCATGTCTTCACAGAAGACTCAGCCTCATATTATCATGGAGGACAGGTATCTGGACAGGATGCTCATCATATATCCCAATGGCAACACAGTTTGGAATATCCAAACATTGTAGTGTGGCATCATCACAGTATGCAGAACTGGCAGCTGTGGCCCATGCCCTCGAGTTCATACAACTTGGTACAGAGGACACCATTATTTTTCAGACTCTAACTGGGTCTGCTGCTCTTCTGACTGAATTCCCTACCATTCTGGCAGAAGAACTCCTTGCCTCTTCTGATGGCAACACGGTGAAATGTAAAGCACTTGTGATTTATATTCACAAACTAGCCCAGCTATTTCAGCATAAACTTTACATCCACAAGGTTAAAGCACACTCTAAATCAGACTCCTACCATTCCTTCAATAACAGAGCAGTTACTCTTGCAAAGATGGTGCTTGAGGGTGGACACATGGATGATGGACTGCCCAGATGCCTAGCAGCTGTCCAAGTGGCAGCTATCAGGAAGAAACCAGAACCATTTGATCCATTAGACTGCCCACTGCACAGCATGAAGACCCCAACTCAAAGAGGTGTTCTGCCTCCTTGACAAAGGAACTGAAGAAGACTTACCTACCCATAGTCCATACAAGAGACATACAAGTAGGTTACAGTTGTCACCAGATGACAAATTGATCAACTAGAGGACCTACCCTACAAATTGTGGGTGGTCCCTCAAGCACTGAGATCACATTTCTCCACCAGGTGCATGACACCCCTGCTGGTGGACATCAAGGAGTTCAAAACACACTCCATAGACTCAAAACTGTTGGATGGTGTCCTGGCATCACCAAGGATGTTTGGCACTATATTGACAACTGTCTGATCTGTGTTCAAAACAACCCAATACCAACCAAACATAATGCCAAGTTACTGCCACAGAAACATTCAGGCCCTGGCATGTCATACAGATCGACTTTATTGGTCCATTGACCAATACCAGCAGGAACAACAAGTATGCACTTGTAGTTACTGATCTCTTCTCTAAGTGGGTTGAAGCTTTTCCGCTAAAACTTGTGCAGCAAAAGCTACTGCAAAAACACTAGTGGAACAGATTTTCTACAGATGGGGTCTACCTCTGAATGACAACTCGACAAAGGAACAAGCTTACAGGTGAGTTAATGAAAGAAGCACTTGAACTTCTAGGGGTACACCAGCAGTTTCACATACCTTATCACTCCCAGTCTTCAGGTCAAGTAGAAAGAGCCAACAGACGGATTAAGCAAATGCTTTCCAAATTCATTGAGGACAATCCCAAGGATTGGGAGTCCCTGCTGCCTTACTCTAATGGCAATCGGGTACTACTTCAACCATCACCCAGCTGACATCCTTTGGGGTGATGACTGGTAGAACTATGAGATTACCCGAGCTTTTGCTGTTTGACATGAACACTCCCCACTGCAGACAGAGTGTCTGTAGACAAGTATGTGGCCAGACTGAGAGAAGACATTGTTAAGACACATCTGCATGCTGCACACTGCATGGGAAAGGCCCAGCAAAAATCCAAAATCCAGTTTGACAAACACACAGAAGAAGTGGATTGGCAAGTTGGAGATCAGGTAATGGTACTCAGATTTGCTCACCCGATGCACTCCTTTTCCAATAAATTGGAAGGACCCTATCCCATTATCAACAAGCTCAGTCCTGCAGTCTATCAAGTTAGACTTATGCAAAGCAAGAAACTTACAACAAATGGTTGCATGCAAACCAACTAAAGCTATGCAAAGGAGTACAATTACTTTTCTAACCCCATCGAGCTCAATTGTAGCAACTGACATTTCTTTTTCCTTACAAGTATCCCTGCAAGATGGCAATCTTGCATTTGATTCTCCTCATCTTAGGAGCTATCCCTGCATCCAAGGCATGGTAAATCACATCCTTCTGCATCTAGACCATCCTCCTGCTGCACCCAAGAAGGAGTATCAATTACAGACCCCAAAAATTGATTACTGTACACAAGATAGAGATGCCTACCCCACTGTCTTGGTTGTAGCCCTGACAAATCTATCCTACAAATTGAATGGCAAACACATTTTAATGGACAAACTCTCCCGGTGGCGGCCTGTCAAAAGAAGCCATCCATGGTTGGCCAAATGCCAAAATTTCACCAAATGGTACTTTATTCATCAAACCAATCATCAACATTCAGGTTTATATAATCCTAATGCTGTAATTGACCCTACCTATTGAGAGAGGTTCTCCAAAGACTCCACAAAAGAATACTGTGCACTCAATTCTATGGCCTCAGCTGCCATGTATCTGGCAATTATTCTTCCAATGGAAGCAAAACTAATTGAATGTCCCCAAAGGAACCTGGCCCATTAGTGGTCTAAATGCAAATTCAGCACCTGGTACCCTTATCAACAATTTGCAATATATGCATGTCCCGTACTTTTCAAACTTACACATTGTATTATGGCATAATTTGGTATGAGTTTCACTACTAACACATCAAAGTTTTTTAGTACTATGTTTTAGATAGTCTAGCAGCATTCCAGACTCATACACAAGACCCAGTAGCTGATGCTAACACTGTAGAACATCTAGGTTTATTTAGATCTAGACCAAATCAGTCTAAAGAAATCTCATTCTTCTAAGAAGAAGCGTGAAACAGCTGATGTCACTGGTGCAACAGGCACCCTTACTAGCATCTTTGGTAGCACTATGTTTATCTGGAAAGGGCAGACATTGCTACTATCAAAGATCACTCACATAATTACAACAAGGTATGATTAATCAGATCATACCCTCTGTTACATAGTGTGGATGGCCTTAGTCAGGAAGAAAGGTAGACTGTATATAACATGAAAGAAATTGCCAAAATTTCACTGACACTAAGGATAAGTTAAATCAACTCATTGCACAAAACAATAGAGGCAGACAAGCAATATATTGCCAGGAACTCCTCTACTCTGCTTATGGCTCCTATGTCATGACCACCATCAATAACCTCTTCCGTGATCTGGAATCTGGACATATTCCAGATATCATTCACGATAGAAGAATTTCAAATGGTATTGCCCACATTGTAAGTCCTCAATATGTATTGCAATGCATATGTCTCCATTTATTTCCTACCAATATCTATTGCTAGAAACTTAGGCTTTGTTACCAGGCATCCTAACAAAGGACCCTGCTTCACTGCTAAGAGATGTACTATTTTAGAAACTCTGGGCCAGATTCTAGAAGGGTTACACCTGGCATAACAGCAGTTGTGCCAAGCAGAATGGCATGTAGCAACACACCAGTAGTTGTGACATGCGTGATTCTACAAAGTGGCCTGCGATTGCAGCAAACAGCTGTTACACGCATAAACCCCTGTGACTTGGTGCTGGGGTTTTACAGCAGCAGTTGTGCCCCATTCTAAAGGGCAGCCACAAAGTGCCCACATCGAGTTCTACAAGAACCTGGAGGAGATCCAGCAACGTAAGATATACCAGCATTTAGCTGGTATAACTTACAGATGCCTCGGGGGTCCTGAGACCAGCGGCTGTCAGTGGATGAGTGCACAGTTTCCCTCCCCATGCCAGGCACACCCCAGTGGGGCCCTGCAGGGCTACCATACCCCCATCCCCCAAAACAGCCATTGGCAGAAGCCCCACTGGGAGGCGCTGCCATCCCCCACCCGTAACCCAAACCGTGAGTCGCCCGCCACATGTCGGCAATAATCAACCCTGGTAGTCAGTACCCCCAAACTGTACAGAAAAATCACATAAAAACATCCCATTTTCTTTGTGTCCAGTAGCCCCCTCCCGAACTGTACAGTAATAAAATAAAACATATCCCCAAATCCCTGGTAATCTAGTGGGCCCCTGAACCATACAGTAATAAAATAAAAATATCCCCATTTTCCTGGTAGTCTGATGACTACCACCTCCTGCCATGCCAGCCACCCAGCACCCCCACCCATCCCCAACTGGAAACTGGCACAGCCCACCTCTAACCTCCATGGCCAACCACTGACTGAGTGCAGTATTGGCGCTACTGCACAGACATGCTCAAAATTAATTTCTGGGTGCATCTGTGCAGTAGCACTAATACTGCACTCAGCTGGTGGCTGGCCATGGAGGTGAGAGGTGGGCTGTGCCAGTTGCCATCTGGGGATGGGTGGGAGGGCTGGGTGGGCTGGCACAGCTTGGTGGGGAGCCACTAGATTACCAAGGAAATTGGGATTTTTATTTATTACTGTATGGTTTGGGGAGCACTAGACTACCAGGAAACAGGGATTTTTTTAATTTTATTACTGTACAGTTTGGGGCCACTAGACTACCAGGAAAACAGGGATATTTTTATTTTATTACTGTACGGTTTGGGGGCCACTGACTACCAGGAAATGGGGATATTTTTATTTTATCACTGTATGGTTTGGGGGCACTAGACTACCAAGGAAATGGGGATATTTTTATTTTATTACTGTACGGTTCTGGGGGCCACTAGACTACCAGGGAAATGGGGATATTTTAATTTTATTACTGTATGGTTTGGGGGCCACTAGACTACCAGGAAATGGGATGTTTTATTTTATTACTGTACAGATTGGGGCCACTAGACTACCAGGAAAATGGGGATATTTTTATTTTATTACTGTACGGTTTGGGAGGGGCCACTAGACTACCAGAGAAATGGGGATTTTTATTTTATTACTGTACAGATTGGGGGGCACTAGACTACCAGGGAAATGGGGATTTTTTATTTTATGCTATGCGGTTCTGGGGGCCAATAGACTACCAGAAACAGGACTCTAGTGTTATTTTATGGTTGGGTGCACTGGACTACGGGGCTGGTGACGTGCCACATATGCATTGGCGACCAGGGTCTGGGCATGGGTGGGGGTGCACTTGCTACCTGTGGCAGTGGGTTGTGACATGCTGGCCAGATACGCCCTCTATGTGGCATACCTTGCCGCATGTCGTGAGTCACAGGACTTTGCTGTGAAGACCCTGCCCCTCCTAGAATAGGGTGCAGGGTCAATGCTGCAGAGTGAGGTGGCACAAGTTGCGTTCAGTGGCAACCTCGCCACCCTTCTAGAATTGGGCCCTATGTTTGTGGCGTTTACTGTTTCATTACCATGTTTTGATCCAAATACAGCTTTATTTAATAAACTTGCTACAGTTAACTCCATTAGGCACCTTGAAGATGACATCTACAGAGAACAGATGAAACCGCCACCTCTACTAGTTTACCACCTGACCCTGGATGCATGGGTCACGCCACACATGGATTGCTGTGCTAGAAAGGGCTATCATTATTTGTGTCGTTGTGATGTTTTGATGTTATAAAACCTGTATGTGGCTATTCACCAGACAGCATTGATTAGTCCTTCACATTGGACCAGGACATTACTGTTAATGACACAGATTCCCTGAAGCACGATCAGCCACACCACCACTGGCAAACAGTGGACAACTGTACAAGGCTTATACAGAAGAGGTTCATCAGCTGACTACAAGACTATCAAATCAATCTTACACCTGCTCAATCCAATTGCAAAATGGAGGATGTCAATTGTTAAAATGACTTATAATTCTGATGGACAGTACTGCATTGTCACAAATCATAAAACCTTCACCAGCGCCAAAAGGTTTGTGAAATAACTTTGTTTTGTTCCTCATCAGACTACTGTCATAGGACACACCATGATTACTCCTGTTCCCATTGTGGAACCTGATGTTATTGACAATGACACAGAATATTTGCTTGCTCTAGTTCAGTATTTACCCATATTTAATGCTCACATAGACCCATTGACACTAAAGTCACTCTTAGAGAGGAAAGACACACACCTCATTCACATCATTAACAACATCTCCTCTGCTGGAGATGCCCTTAATGCACTCATTAATGATGGTGATTTAAATAATGCACTTTTTAGTACTTAGTTAGAAATGACTTTAAAGCTTTTGTTATCATACAGGCATTTTTGATCTTTTGTTACTAACACTTTGTTGCCTAATGCATACACTGAAACAACATTGAGAGCAGCTTGAATTCCTTTACAAGGCTCATGCATCGGGTCAGTAAATGACAGTTTGTTCTCACCACTTTCCCATAGCGTTATTGCCTTTTTCGGTAAGGCAACAAGTTGGGATTGTTATGCCAGGTCCCTACATCCTAATTGGCATCCCACTGTACACCTTAGACAAACCTAATGTTACACATAATATGCACATACTATACTAACAGATAGGGCACAGACACCTCCGTACAAGAGTAAGTGTCATGATATATAATGATTGTAATATACTTACTTTCACTATGCGTGGAAACTGCACAAAAGTAAGCCACGACATTCATGTCTTTGTCATCTTCTGATATTATAGTCTGCACTGCCATCTTTGGATTTATGAATAACTACATTACATCCTGTGTTTTTTACATACTATGTATACTCTTATTGTTCTCAGAGATAGCTGACTTAGCGAATACTGTATAATGTTATCTACACTGTGGCACTACATTACTTTTAGCCAATAGGGCTTACTGGATGTAATTAAGATTATCTCCTGTTAACCATGGTAATTACCATAGTATATAATGTAATGTATTATGTTTTCCCTTGGAGACTTTCTTCACTCCTTGGGGTATTGGGAATGCTAAACTCTTGCTCCCAGTGTCTTATGGTAAGAACTGCTTAGGGCAACTTTTATATCCTTTTGTAGTAATAAACATGTTTATTACTGATACGTAACTTGTTTGTGATTCTTTGCATCTCTAATTATTGCCAAGAACCTGATCAGGGCTAGACATCCTAACAGCACTATAATATCTGATATCTTTAAAAGTGGCAATAACTACCACTGTACCGATCCTCAATAACATCATGTCACAGTGATCAAAACAATTATTGCACAGTCACTTTATTCCTTCTGAAGTCCCCCCACCCCAAGGACATTGTTACAAAAACAGCCTCAAAGAGATCTGCTGTAGAGTGAAAAGATTTCATGGATGACACCAAAATTTTGCTAAAACAATGCTGCAATCAGTGTGATAAAATGATCAATCAGAGTCATTCTACTATAACTTGGTGAGATGATAGCCCTTGATCTTCAGCTATTTTCCATTCTGAAATGTGTTGTTTTTGGTGAATCTTGAGTGAAGTCAAGCTCAAATGCAGTATTCCATATTGACCCACATTTTTTGCATACAAAAATACAGTGGAGCCCACATATAAGAACACCTGAAACACTGTAAAGACAATCACACTTATAAGAACATATTTTTCTAGTCCAGTACTTTCCTATAATTTACAAAACTGTTATGTCTCCTTGATAAATAAAAATAAATGTAAATAGTATATTATATCTAATTATTATACTACAGTACTGTCAAAACACTATTTATCATCACTAAATATTACAGATGATACATAACTCTTCTTCTTCAATATAAATAAAATGTTATAACATATATTATATTGCTATAATTAATGGGTCTTCCTTTTACCGTTGAAAAACGTAGCATTATTTGCTATAATAAAGGAGTGTTTATTACGGCAAAAACTTGCATAGTTTCTCTCACTCTGGGCATGCACCAGCTGTAGTTCTTCCTCCCG
This sequence comes from Neoceratodus forsteri, assembly GCA_016271365.2. NCBI lineage: Eukaryota > Metazoa > Chordata > Ceratodontiformes > Ceratodontidae > Neoceratodus > Neoceratodus forsteri. The sequence goes on along the minus strand of CM057454.1, from coordinate 842,137,719 downwards.
GACTGCTGTGGCTGCCTCAACATTTCCACCATGCGGAACCACCACTGGAACTTGGCTAAGTGACCGCAGAAAAAATTAATAAATGAACACAATAAAAATGCTGACATGTCAGCTGCGGGCAGAAAAATGTAAAAGCTTTTTCAAAATGAAATGAAAAGGAGCGGACCATGCACTGGAACCTCAGTAGACTTGACCGCTGATAACTTTTTTATTTTACATAATTGCTGTGGCCAAAAGGAAAATCCAGCAATTATATAAAATAAAGTGGGTTGGTTCTGTGTAAACTCAAAGTTTACACACACCTCGGGATTAGATGCTATTTAAGTTTATGTAGCATCCCCTTCAGGTGTGTGTAAACTTCATACCCCACCCATACTTTATTCTATTTATCATGTTTATGTTACATTATATTATTCTGACAATTTATTACCTCTACAATATTAGTCTCAGCTGATATATACAGCAACACCTCTGCTTCAATATAAATAAAAGTTATTGTTAAAGCAGCTTCTTTCCCACCCAATATTATTTTTGTTTCAGTACTAACAGGTCCAGAACCCTGTGACATCAGTTAAGTGGAAGTCCTCAATGGAACACTTAATTTTAGCCTTTTGCTCAACTAATTTCATTCAGTAGAACTTCCAATTAGACTTTCATTTCCATGGAAAAATACATTAAAGAAAACAAAACACGTTGGCGACTGAGAGGCTGCTACTTAAGGCTGTGGAGTGAGAGGCTGATTGTACAATATTATGATTGTTGAATTTCCCCATCAATGTCAACTATGAGTTTGACTTAACCTTTTCTTACAACATACAGTATGCTAAGAAAACTGTAACCTTGAAGTAGAGGAGTCATTTTGCTCTAATCTTTCAAGGTATTCCTTGCTGCTGAGGTTGAGCAAGACTGAATGTGGGGCTGTAAGAGTGAACGACCATCAGTGTGATTGCCATGATTTCTTGGTAAAGGATGAAGAAAGAACAATAGTCCAGCAAGAGCTGAAGTGAATCAGAAGAACAGAAAATAGAACAAAAAGAAACATAAAATTGGAGGATAAAAACAGAACAAAGGAAAATCAGAGCTGCCAAAGTGGAGCATAAGGGCTGGCATTAGGCCTAAGGACCAGCACTGATAATGATGTAGTGGAAAAGGTTTGGGCACTGTATTGATCATGGGCTCATGGAAGATTGTTTAATACATTTCTGTTTAGGTCCTCTGGTGTATGACTAAATAATTTAAACATTTTCCTAAATCATTTTTATGTCATACCATATATCTTATAGGAGGCAGTACAGCATAGTGGTTAAGGGCACTGAGCTACAAACCTGGAGACCTGGGTTAGAATCCCATCAGCCCCTACTTGCATACTGTATGACCCTGAGCAAGTCACTTAACTTCCTTCTGCTTACAGGTTGCACCTGGAAACAAGCTCTGGCTTAGTGTGCCTTTCCTGGTTAAACAATTTCCCATTCCCTTATACCCATAATCGGCCATTTCATATATGGTGCTGCTTTTGTTCAGAAAATACTTGCCATTATTCTTAGTTTTTAGCTACTGTTGTATGCATCATGTGTACATTCTTTGCATCTACTGTATTTTTAAAAGTTTCTTTTAGAGGAATTTTTATTTGGTTATTTTTTGAATTAGTGTTTTTTAATAAATCACATGATGTGCTACCTAGTGTTTACATGAGCATACACAAGGGACAGGTAATATGTTCTTTAGCATGGAACTGGTTACAGAGGGCGAGCTTCAGTGAGGTGGCATGATTGCAGAGATAGCTACTTAACTTTGAATCTGTGATTTAAGCTGGAAGGACTAGGTTTGAGACCATCTCAAACCTTTTTCTATATATAATGGCAGATAAAGGTTGCTGAAGCTTTTTTAACAGATCAGAGACTATTTGGTTAGATTTGGGTGCTCAGGTATTATATACACTCTTATTCTCTGAGCACTTCAGTACTATAACCATTGTCATGTTCCATGTGAAATTTAGCTTTTGCCCTCAAGCCAACAACTATTACAATGCTGAAGTAAGTTTTCATCAGATCAGTATTCTGCTTTTTTCTTAGATAAAAGCCAGGGGTTATATTTATTTTATTTTTTTGTTTGTTTACCGGGTAAGTACACTAGACAACAATGTTGCCTATATTCAGGCATGACCGGAGAGTACAGACAAGGGAGACCAGAGGCAACATTAAAGAGTATTTCATGACACAGCATGAGGTGAGAACAAACATTTGAACAGTATACAGCCAGGTACAGTCATTATCAGTGATGACAAGAGAAACAGATAACATTACATTAATTATTTTCATCTGATGATACATCAATGACTAAATTGAAACGACAAACAGCAAACAAAACTTAAATGAAGTAGCATTATAACAATAGGATTTCTGCTGGATGTGGAAACTTTCAGACTTTGGAGACCAGCAGGAAATCAGTAAGTGCCATAGGGAGGAAAAATGCTAGGAGAGAGGCTCAAGTTACAGCACAAGAGCAGCAGTCGGATTCTAATAGTTGTGCCTGAAGACTCAGTTTAAAGGTCTTGTGGGATTTGGAGAGTTTGATGTGGAGGGAATGGAGTTCCAGGAGCAGGGGCAGATATGGTGAAGGATCGTTCTCCTTTTTCTGTGAGATATCTGGGAATTTCAAGTTGGGTTTGAGCAGATGCCCTGAGGAGGTATGCTTGGGAGGGCTGAGTTAATAGTTCAGCAAGGTATTCAGGGTACCCTGTTCTGGTCATATTATCAATTGTACAGCCTGCAGAATAGTGTCTGAGTGAGTCTGGGGAGAGCCAATTTAGTTTCAAGTAGAGCAGGCAATGATGGGTAAGTCTGTGAGCGAAGAGACAAATCTGCATATACTGTTATAGCAGGTGCTCCATTTCTGGAGCGCTCCTTTGCTAGCTTTAAGGTAAACCTGAGAGCATTATGTTAGAGCAGGAGGAGAAATCCTTGTGCAATAGCAAGCCGGGCAGCATCATTGAGGAGGACCTAATTTTAAAGGCAAGACCAAGTTTTGAGTAAACTGTCTTACATGTAGCCACAATGTGAAGGTTAAAGTCAAGAGATGGGTCAAGATTGACTCCTAGATACCTGAAGGAGGTAACTAATTCAAGAGGGAGTCATCTAGAGAATGTATCAATAAGTCTGGAGTAAGAGATCTGATTCTTGATGGGGGCCAAAAAGCATAGTTACAGTTTTCTTAGCATTCATTAGGAGCCTGTTCTGTAGTAACCACTCCTGCAAGCAGTGATGTGTAACTTGCATGGGATTCTGAATGTTTTGTGAAGTTGGGCCTTAAAGTGGGACTATGGTAAACATTTCTGGCATCAGCAAATTCAGAATTTGGATCAGCATAGACCCAATCAGCCTCATGCCAAAATGAGCTCTCTAAGTTACATCGTTTAAAAGTTACAAGTCATTTTACAACCTTAAATTCACTGCCTGTTCAAAAAGCTAGTTTCAGTGAAGAGCTGCTGAAGATGTCATCTCCTGAATTTAGAGTCTATTCCTCCTGTCAGTAGACTTATAGGACCTGTTTCTCGAAAGTTTAAAGTGATTTATAGAAGTTCTCCAAATGACTTTTTCCACATACTGTAGTATGCCATTGCCAGTTTCAGATGTTGAAACTACAATTGGTTTTGTAAAAAATCTGTCATAGTCAGTTTTGTTGATGTTTTATCAGCACTTTGTTTCTGCCTGCCCTCCAGTTTCTTCTGTGTGACCACACCTCCAGAATGATGTCATGCAAGGGGCTGTCAATGTTTTATACAGCACCAAGGAATTCTGGGTAAATTATAAAAGTGATTTAAATTTTAGTTACTCAGAGGTGCAGTCCCTTATTTTGATGGTGGTGACTGCACCTAATATGTAGATGTACATAAGGCATTGTGGGTACAATAAGAAGTTGTTATCCAGTTCCCTTACTGTGAGGTGCAGTATAATATCTCTGTAGTGGCTTCAACACTAAAAGTGCTCATATGTTTATTTTCCAAACAAGGCATTGTGCATATGATATCTAGCTGACAGGAGTTCTTTAATGAGAGATGTAATCTCCTATGTCAGTAGTGTGAAGTCTGCAATACCAAGACTGACCAACAGAGGTCTCTGTTTCAAAACAGCGCTTGTAAACATTGTTTCCTTACATGATGTCACCCTTTGGGGATGGCACTGAGGGGAAAAAGGGGGGCGGGTTATGCAAATAAAGCAGGGCACAGACATAAAAGCATTTATTTCATGGAAAAAACACTTTTGGCAGTTTGAATGGTAGGAGATTGAATCACAACTCCTAGAGGTCATTACAGTTTGCTACTCCCATTTGCTATGGCAAAGCTTGCCAAATCACTTTAAAATGTTGTTTCTTGCAACATGTAAAGGATGGGGGTTGCAGCACTGAGAAAAAAGGAACAGGGCTATGCGAAGGAAATGGAGTACTGAAATGACAGGATTATTTCATGGAAATCAGTCCTTTTGGCAGTTTGAATGGTAGGAGACTGATTCACAACTCCTACAGGATACTTTGCCTGTTTGCTAAGGAAATCTTCCATAAATCACTTTAAACTCTCAAGAAACAGGTTCTACTGTATAAGCTTACTGACAGGGAGGACTAGACTGTGAGTTCAGAAAATAACATCAGCAGCAGCTCTTCACTGAAATGGGCTTTTTGAACAGGTAGAAATCAGGGTTACAAAATGGCTCATAACTTTAAAACAAAGTAACGTAGAAACCAAATTTTGGTATGGGATTTATTGGGGTATGCTTATTCTAATTCTGTAATGCTGCACTTTTGGCCAGAGTCCTCTTTAAATGAAATTGGTTAAAACTTCTTGTTTGCAATTTTTGTTTTACTTATAAAGTATTCAAACTGTAGATGGTATAATTTTCATAGATTTGCTTAAAAGAATCCCAGAAGTACTTGAAATGATGACAGGCCTGGCTTCTGGTTTGCAGACCAGAAGCTGCATTTTGCAGAGAAAGAACAGTTTGTGTTGCTTTGGGGTTCTACTATAGTGACTGTTTCATGAAAAGACTGAAGATATTTTAAGGTGATCTAACTTAAATTATCAATAACTTTGGGGAGAATTAGAAGAAATGTGCTGTTACTGTAGTTTGTTCTCTGGGTCACAAAAAACTTTTGTGCACTCCAGCATTTTCTTACTTTCTTTAAACAACAATGCACAAGGACATGGGTTTATCAACTATTTTATTAACTTGCCGCTAAGAATCAGTTTTATTATGGTCTTTATTTTGTAACCAGCATTTCTGTAGTCAGTGACTGAAAATGAGAATCCCTGCTTTATATTTAAGGTCCATATTATTGATAAGTTCAAACTATGCAGTGACTGAAAACAAGAAATCCTGCATTGCACTAAAATGCTTTATTATTGTAGCCTTCTCTTGGTTTTTACATTTGCTTGTGCATGCTCAAGAAATGTTTTGTTAAATAAATAGCATTTCAGTGATGAGTCACTGCAAAGTCCATTGCAGTTCAGGCTGGAAAGGACTTGGCAGTCCAGGCCAGTGGCAATGCACTGTTGTACTGACACCACTAACTGCTTCCTGGGTGGAAACTTTGTATGCGTGAAAGGACCAAAGTCACTCCTATCAGAAGCGGCTTCAGTCCTTTCATTTGCATGAAGCGGTCAGTAAGCAGTTAATTGGATTTCAGCATTTGGAATGTTGCTTCCATCCGATCTTGGGTTTCAATCTCCTTTCAGCTCCAGAATGGCTCTGTGATATCATGTCATATCATGTCATATCATATATCATATCTCTGTCTGTCTGTCTGTCTGTCTATCTATCTATCTATCTACCTATCACATGATTATTTCTTCAGCAGACCAGTGTACCCACCCCTAGTACCACTTCTTCTCACCCCTCCTCCAGGTCATCCGCCCTTCCCATAATTTATATATTTTCCCATATGTAAGCAGACTGCTGTGTCCACCACTAGTACCACATCTCTTGAGACCCCAATTCCTTAACCTCCATTTTCATTATGAAGTTGTGGCACAGGAGGTCATCCTTGTGCCATTGAACACAAGCCCAATACTGGGGTGCCCAATCCCCAGTGTCAGAATATCCCAGAAATAAAGAAACTGTCCCTCAATGTATTTTTTAACCTGTAAAACAGAAGTGGTCCATCATCAATCTGCCTCCCACACATCCCTACTCACCCCCACACACACACTTCATTCCCTGAACATGTCTCAGAGCAAAGATCCACTCTCAATTGAAGACATGTCTTGCTGCTGGAACCAATGACTGCAATATGAGAAACTACGGTAAGTGCAGTTCAATGTATTTCAATAAGGGTTTGAACTTTGATGCATAACTTTGTCATGTTTATATATTTTCTCCCAGATTTTCAATGTGGCCTTTTGGGACTCCACCCTATCACCAATTGTGGTGGAATTATGAAAAACAGGCTTGAAAGATGATTTCACTGTCACATTGCAAAATCACCTTTGGGTAACATTTGAAAATGTCAACACCCTTGTTCATGAGGCAGGGTCATAAGAAGGTTATGTTGAAAATGTGGTGCCAAGATACGTAAAATGGTGTTTTGTGCATATATTGAAATGTTTCTATGCTCACTCGTAACTTTGGTAATTTGTAATATTTTGACCCCAAATTTTCAACATAACCATTTTTCACACCACCTCATGAAAATGACAGCTGTAGTTTTTCAAATCCTGCCCAAAATGTGTTTTGCACCTGTGGCACAAAATTAATTTTTAGTGGTGCAGAATGAAGTTTTGGGAGTGATCTGAAAATTTTCACCTAAAAGGTTCATGAGGTGTGGTAATAAGAAGGCTATATTGAAAATTTGGAGTACAAATGTGGTAAAATGGCCAAATTATGAGTGAATGTTACAGTATTTCAATATTCACACAAAACATTGTTACTTTTCAATAGTTTGACTCAAACATTCAACATAGCCATTTTTACATCACCTCATAAATGTGACATGTGTTATTTTTTTTTCAATCCTGGATGAGATGTCTTTCACATCTTTGGTGCAAAATGACATTTTGGCCAAGATACTAGAAATGCTATATGTCATGCTTATAAGGTGAATCATAAAATGAGTATCTTGAAAAGTTGGGGTAAAAATTTAAAAAAAGTATAATTGTTTAATAACTTTTGTTCTGTAGTCCCAGTCTTAACCCCAGTGTCCATGCTTTATGGTCACATGCTGGTGAAGTTAATTCAGGTGTCAGCTCAGTGACCCAGCTAGATAGGTGAGGTTGACAGAATGACACTGTTATGCAACACACACCCAGCCAGGAATGAAAGGTGCATGGTTGTCTGTGTGGGCCAGGTGCCATATTGTGAAGACAACTGTCTTCTTGGCATAGAACCATGCACCTCTCCACCTGTTGGTGGCAGAGTTTCTTGTGCATTGGCTGACAGATGTACTCTTTGCCCTGTGCATCTGTATCAGCTGCCACAAAGAAGTGCAGGGACCACAGCCCACCAGACAGCCCCATGAATTTTTCACTTCCATCACAGTACAGAAGTGCAGGGTCATTGGATGGAGCCTTCCCTTGGTGCAGGGCAGCTGCATCTGTGCACTATCAGTACCAAACACCTGCACAGAACATACATACGAGCACATTTATTTATTTATTTTTATTTATTTATGTCTTTGACAAATGCTTGCTATATATTGTTCAGTATATCAGAATTAATATTTGTGGGTCATCACTATTAGAATAGGTACTAAAGGAAAACTGCTACCGTACATCTGATAATTCACTGAAAACAAAAGAATAACAAAAAGAAAAAAAGTGAACATGGTCAAAATGTCTCAGAGAAGATTTGAAACTATTTTTCAACACCAGGTATTTTGTTAGACTTGGCTGATACAAGAGAAATAGCTGGGATTCAAGGGATTTTAATATCCCAATATTCCTCGTCAACAATAAAGGTAATTTACTATGAGAATAAACATCCAATTATGGAGCAATATCCTAAATTAGAAAAGCAAGGCAATATTATACCAGCAGGTAGGGAACTATAAGGCTGAATAAAACACATGCACATTTCATTTTTCTGATTCAAGAGAACAAAAGGAAGGCAATCAAGAAAATAACTACAGTAAACTAGCAATGTGAAAGTAGCTACATAACTTGAACTAGCATTACCAGGAAACTAATAATAACATAGAGCTAATGCCTGAATTTCTAGTTGTCAATGAATATGGCAAAGGGGTAATTTGCATCAATCATTTAAACAAACTTTGAAAATTTCATTTCACTATACATTAATACTGTACATTATTGCAATTTGAAAGAGTTCAGCACAGAGAGCGAAGTATAAATAATGCTTTACCAAGCTTTACCATTGTAAATTACTATTCCACAGTTGAGATGCAAGACAAAACATAAAAATACTGCATTACACTATACACAACTTGAACAAGCATTACCAGAGAACTTTAAGAATAAAATACTGCAGATCTAATGCCTGAATTTCTGGTTGCCAAGGAATGTGGAAACAGGACAATTTGCAAAATTAATACTGAAAAAAAAACAGCACCACATCATCCAAAAAACAAGCATCAGTAAACAGTGATTAAACAAGCAACAGTGTACTTCAAAAATAATAGATACATTTATTGAGTCAGCCATTGTAAAGGACAGGACAAAGAAAACTCCTAAAAGTTTCTCTAAGGGAGCCTTAGCGAAACTGGTCAAAGTTTTTTCATCCTGTCCAGTGTTCTCTGTGAAGGGCTGACCACTTTTTACCAGGTGACTCTTAATAAATGTATTTATTTTTGCAGTGCACTGTTACTGTGTAGTCATTGTTTACAGGTGTTTGGCTTTTTGATGAAGTGTGCTGTTTTTTTTCAGTATTATCAGTTTTGTTTTCTAAACTAGTGCACCAAACAGTGGAGCAGACTTGATTGTTGTCATACAATTTGCATAGATTGATTTTTTTTATTATTTACAATTTTTCCTCCTCTGCAGAGCTGACAGGTAGCACTGGACCTCCCTCAGAGGAACTCATCTTCTGACCCCAACCATTCCCCACTCAGCAAGACTCCCTAATTCCCCTGTGGATTGCCTCTCATGGTGGGACCAAGGAGAGGAACACTAGCTTACTCAGCCCAGAACACAAATCCAGATGTCAGGGTGGCATGTTGTGGTGGGGGGTGCATCAGGTCATCATGGACCCTGTTGGCTCTCAGTTTTTCCTCCTGTTTTTTTTTTGCCCAGGCCCATGAACCATGCATTGTGTGGAGTGGCTGGCCCTTGCCTCTGCAGAAGCAGCCATATGCCCTGGATGTGGGCCCTCCCTCTTCTGGTGGTGCATCTGTGCTGACACTCAGCCACTGCTGGTGTCAGTCTACAATGCACAGCACTGTTCCCTCACTGAGGAAGGAGAGCTGCCTAAGGAAGCTCAATCCTTCTTCACCTGCTGACTGATAGATCATTTTGAGAAACTCTGAAAATGTAATTTCATCATACACTATTGTAATACTGGAACAAAAGAGTTCAACACAGAAACGAAGTATAAAAATACATTTCTAAATTCAATCATTGTAAATTACTATTTCCTCAGCTCAGCAACAATACAAAATATTAAAATTCTGAATTACAAATAGTAAACACACTATTCTGGTATAAACTTGGCAAAAACTAATATCCAGGCTATCATCAGAGATGATATAAATACTTTACAGTTTGGGGCAAGCTATATAAATTAGGATAATTTTATGCATGCTCAAGCCCAGCAAATGAATCCACAGCTAGGCTGGTGGGGCTTCCTAAAGACTTGGATAACACTAGCTCTACCCTAAAACAATGAGCAATGTACAGTATTTTCTCTGTACCATTTGGAACCATCACAGATCCATTGTGAATAGCATAGAGCCTACAGGCTTTAAAGATCAAAATTTGACCAAGAGAAACCACCAAGAACTATTATTGCCATTTTTATGACTGCAGGGGCGAAGCCATGCTGACATATTTCTATGATGTAGGAGAGAGAAGGGACTGTGGAAGAATCTGAATGGATACCTAGACTGTCTTCTTCCACAATGAGTGGTTCAACTGGAGGTGAACCACATCTCTCTGCTTCCTCTCCATTTATCACAGTGGTGTTCCTTTGTCTGCACCCCCTACCCATGCCCGCACTACACCACACTATTTCTTTCCTTCTGACTCAAAATAATACAGCTCGGTGCTAGGAGAGTACTGAATCATCCATGATTGTCAGTGATGTGAAGTTGGTTTGAAATGCTGCAGTTTCTTTTCTGTACCGTTCTGTATGTGAGCACAAGCACACAGGAGCATTTAGCGAAACTGATGTGCTGTGCTGGAAAGCTGTCAGCAATGGTGGGGTGGATTCCCGCAAATGTTAAAAACAGATGCCGATCATATGCATTTTATAATAAAGCAGTCTGACAGCATGTCATTTGTGGGATAAGAGTTAAGTAATAATCAATAAACCCAAGATCTTGCATTTTATTCATCACAAAGTGGAGCATTCGTGCAGCATAAGAGAATCATTCTGGGAATCATTATATCATGCTTTTGTTCGTGGACTCTCTCAGCACCTGATACAGGGTGTTGACTTTTTACAGTATAAGAGGTTTTGTCCTTCCTACTAACTGGATGAAAACATAATCACCTTTTTCTGCTTGCCCTACGTGGGCATACACTCTATGTTCTGTGGTTTTGCGTGTTGAGGAACACCAGTGTTGCCTGACAAAGAAATGTGACTGTCAGATCTGTGAAATTCAAACTGTCCACGTAAGTGTCAGGAATATGTTTTACAGTGGAGGTAATTGCAACAGACACATCTGTTCAATTTTTGGGAGGTTAGCTGACAGAAAGGTTTGGTGCTGCCATGGTTAGGGTACAGGCACTCACCTAATCATAGCAAATTTCATAATTCCTTGATGCAGTAGTTTCTCTTTATTTCTTGTATTTTGGTTATGGAAGTTATAAATATTTATTTGATTGCATGTGGGGAATGCAGCATTATCTGTTATGTTTCTGTTGCAGTTATGTGATGTAAGGAAGTCTTTGGACACATGAACATACATAAATGAAAACACATGTTTTATTAGAAATATGTGGATTCATAGTAATTTTACAGGGACAATATCAGTGTGTAGCCAAATGGAAAAGGCAACAACCCTGTTTTAGTATTAATAGTGGAGGAGGGAAATGGTGAGCAACAGAAGGAAGAATGAGGGAAGGGGAAAAACTAAATGGAAAGTTAAAATGCAAACTGCATATGAACATTTGATGATGGTGGTGATAGTTAATTGCAAGTCTGAATTACATGAAAGTCTAATAGTGACAAGCACATTATAGCAGCCCTCTCATAATGAATGACTTTCCTCTAGGGATTCAACCAAAAACAGTTTAGTCTGTAAAATAATTCCCAAAGCTATGAACTAGCAATATTTAAAATATTTTACATAACACTATTAATAGTGATCGTTCCTAATTGTACTGGTAAGGTTACCTCAAGGGTCGAAGATTAAAAGCAATCTACAAATAAGCAACAGTGATTTTTTAAAAAGGTGCAAAATATAAATAGATATAATATCCAAATTTAATTAGGTTATTATATACATTTGCGATCCTCTAATACTAGAAAACTTTAACCTAGGGTAAAGCAACACTATGATGGAAAGGAAAGGAAAGGAAAGAATGGGTTGGGGGATATGAATAAAAAATTAAATGCAAACTGCATATAAACATTTAATAGTTTACAATGACAACAGTAAATTGCAATCTTGAATTGCCAGGAAGAGTAGTGATGCTTTGGCAAGCATGGTTTAGTGGTCCTCTAATAATTAAAGACCTACCACCGAGGATTTAGTCAATACTCTGTACAGTTTATAAAAATTAGTTTTAGTCTGTAAAATCATTTGAAAAGCTACGTAATAGCCATATAGCACCATTTAACACATTTAATAGCAACCGCTCCTAATTTTTCATATAATGTTACCCTTAGAATCCTGCATTTTGGAGGAGCCTGCATATGGGCATGCACAATTTTTAAATTAGATGCACACTGTAAATAGCGCTAATACCTAAATTAAATAAAGCTATTGTAAAAATCAACAATCCTCTAATGCTAATAAATTTTATCCTTGGGTACAGTCAGCACTATGAGGACCTCAGAAAACATTATGATTACCAAGACTATCACATAACAAAAGTGATAGAACAAACTGTAAGGACAATCAATAGCAATCTCTCCTAATTAAATTTGATAAATTTACCTGGAGGATTGAAATGTATTACTCAATACAGCTTGTAGTCGGCACCAAAAAATTGTCTTTTCTCACCTTCTGTAGGTATGTTTAGATGTGGACATTGTAATGTATGTCAGTATTGTCATCAGGAAATAATTTAGAATTGTCAGGACATAACAAACACATAAGTATTTGAGATTTCATTACATGCAGCAGCAATTTTGTAGTCTACACATCATGGCATCATGTCCACTTCTATATGTGGAATTCATAGACTTTGACGGCAGATAAGGACTGCTAGCCCATCTAGACTGCCCATTTCCCTACCTACAGGATAGGCCGCAGATCCTAGTTAACCAACAGCCTATATCTTCCTGCCCCCCACAAGAATTGCCTTATGTCTGTCCCATGCATTCTTGAATTCTCCCACAGTTTTAGACCCCATAACTTCCTCAGGAAGGCTGTTCCATGCATCCATTACCCTCTCTGTGAAATAATACTTTCCTCACATTGCCCTGAACCACCCTCCTTCTATCTTTAAATTGTGTCCCCTTGCTCTTGCAAGTCTCTTTTCTGAAAGATGCTACCCTCTTGGACTTTGTTGATTCCTTGAGGTACTTGAAAGTTTCTATCATGTCCCCTTCTCCCTTCTTTCCTCAAGGGTATACATATTAAGCTCCTTTAGTCTCTCCTCATCGGCTTCTCTTGCAGACCCTGCACCATTTTAGTTGCCCTCCTCTGGACTGCCTCTATCCTGTCTATGTTCTTGCGGAGATGGGGTCTCCAGAACTGGACACAGTGTTCCAGATGGGGTCTCACCAACTGTCTGTACAGATGGATAACAACTTCCTGTTTTCTGCTGCTGATGCCTCTCCCTATACATCCCAGTATATCCCCGCCCTCCCTACTGCCTTCTCACATTGCTTGCTAACCTAAGGTCATCTGATATGATTACCCCAGGTCCTTTCCTGTTTTGTTGTTGTTACTACCTCCCCACCCATTGTGTATTCTTCCCTGGGTTCTTGTTTCCCGTGTGCTTATTTTGCACTTTTTGCATTGAATCCTAGCTGCCATACGTCTGATCATCCCTCCAACCTTGCAAGTCCCTTTTCATCCTTTCCACGCCTCCTTGTGTATCAACGTTGTTGCAGATCTTTGTGTGATCTGCAAAAGGCATACTTTTCCTTCCAGTCCCTCTGCAATGCCACTGATGAAGACATTAAAAGGACTGGACCAATACTGAACCTTGCGGTACCCCACTAGTAACCGCCCTTTCTTCAGAGTGGACTCCATTTACAATTACCTTCTGTGTCCTGTTGTCCAGCCAATGTTTTACCAAGGCTACACAGGAATGCACAGTTAGATCTGTACACGCAAGGATGCAAGAATGCATTGGAACAATTAGATCTGGACAATGTACCACCATGATTGGTAAACATTTTGCAGTGTGACAGAACAATTATATTAGTTGTCTTATGTGGATGAGTATTGAACTTGTACACAGAGATCCACAGAGAGGAAGCAGACAAAATTTGTTATTAAGAAGGAAAGTTACTGTATTTTTCTTTGGCAACCATTATATCCAAGGAGTTGAATACAGAATGGAATTTGAAATCTTTTTTTAGAAATAAGCCCTGTATCATGCAATTAGTTTGAATAATCTGGCTTTTAGCCTTTTTCTTTTGACCATTCTGTATTTCAATCATTTGGTATTACAAAGATTACATGTTCATTCCTTTGTCTTCCACTTTTCCTCCCTCCCCAGCTATAGAGGATAAATATATTTTGATCCTCCAGATAAATTTATAAAATTTAATTAGGAGAGATTGCCATTGATTGTCCCTTACAGTTTGTTCCATCCCTTTTGTTATCTGACAGTCTTCACAATCACAGTGTTTTTTGTGGCCCTCATAGTGCTGACTGTACCCCCAGGATAAAATTTACTAGCATTAGAGGATCACGGATATCCATAACCATAAAATGCAGACACACTCAACCCACAAGAGGATGTCAAACTTCAGCTTCTTAAAACATTTATTAAAATACAAAACACCTTATGCATTTTAGACAATAGCTTGTCCTTTATCAAAGGAACCTGAAGATTGGTGTACCTCTTTATGGGTTGTGTGTGCCTGAGTTTTATGGTTATGAATCTTCACTTTTAATTCAGAGCAACACTTTCCTTGTGCATGATTACAAGTTTCAAGATCATTTGCTATGTACAGTAGCTTTATTTAATTTAGGTATTAGACCTATTTACAGTGTGCATCTAATCGAAAAATTATTGGTGTGCATATGAAAGCCACTCTAAATTCACAGTTCTGAGGGTAACCTTATATGAACAAGCATTTGTCAATGCTGAGAGTTCGCTGTTGGTATTGCTTTTTTATCACTACTTTGTTTATCTCTCCTGTGTAGCCACCACTCTACCTAATATCCAGCCACCCCTCCACTTCCCCGGCAACCCTGGGGTGCCCACACCAGCTGGCATATGCTGCTGTGCCTGCGAGCGACCCCCCCTTGGTCCTCACACCAGGCCGAGGATCCATCACCGGCATGTCAGGTTGCCCCGGGCCCCTGCTGGGCTCAGGAAGCTGCAGCCATCAAGCTGCCATGAGTGATGCTGCTAATTTTCCTCCCTAGTTATTCCCCAGGAGTGCAGACATGCAATGACGTCTACCACTGATGTGCTGATGTCTGCTGCACTCCTCCCTCCATTGCACCAGCTCTAGCAGTGCCTCCAGGCATCCCCAGGGCCATTGCAGAGTGGTGGAAGCCCACATCCCTCCCCAGGATAGGAGAGCAGTCCTCCAGATGCTCAATCCATCCTCCCTACTGACCACTGACAACCCGGATCGCGTCCAAACCCAGGTCACCAGCATGACATGCAGTGTGGTGCCTAGTGCCTCAACCCTCAGCACCACCAGGCCAGCATTGGTATTGCTCTTATACATGCCTCCCATAAGTTTCTCTGTATATTACTCTGTCTTGCATTTTAAGGGTGGGCATTATGGTTTGAAACCCTAATGCCCCGGGTGTTAATGCATTTTGCTCCAAATTTCAACATGGGCTTTTGGGACATCACCTCATGAACAGTGCCAGTATCATTTTGTTACTCAATCCCAAAGGTAATTTCACACAGCGAGTGTGCCAGTCAGTGCCACTGGTGCAAAAACACATTTCAGGCAGAATGTGAAAAATGACAGCTGTACTGTTCTTGAGGAGGTGTGAAGAAATGGCAATGTTGAAAATCTGGAGTGAAATATGAAAAGTGGCAAGTTACAAGTATGCGTAGAAACTGAGCAATGCATGCTCGTAATGCAGTCATTTTTAGAATGTTTTCACCAAATTTTCAACATGGCCTTTCTGGGACCTCCTCTCATTAACAGTTGCACTGGAATTTTGTTAATCTGTCCTGAAAGTTGATTTCGCACAGCAATCACACCATTCTGCCACAGGTGCAAACATATTTTAGAAGGATACAAAAATGACAGCTGTACTGTTCATAAGGGAGTGTGAAAAATGACAGTGTAGGAAATATGGAGTGAAAATCTTAAAATTGATGACGTTACAAACGTATGTAGAAACTAAGCAACAGACACTCATAACACAGTCATTTTAGGAGTTTTTCACCAAATTTGCAACAAGGGCTTTTTGGGACCCCACTTCATGAACAGTGTTGTTTCATTAATTGGTCCCAAAAGGTGATTCCATGCAGTGACCGTGAAATTGCCTTTGAGACTGAGAAACAAAATGACAGTGACTGTGTTCATGAGATGGGGTCCCAAGAACCAAAACTCCCAAAATGGCTGAGATATCAACCAAATTGAAAACACCCCATTCACTGCCATTATAGGACTTACTGTAATTTCTTCAGTTTGCGGTTGGCTTTGAAGAGTGCAGACATGTTCCCGGTCCACTGATGATCACTGCTCCCAACCTCTGGAGGTAGGTATGGATGAGGGGGTGCGGGGAAGTTGGAGTGCACAGTGGGATGGTACAGGATGGGGAGAGGGCTGGCTGCAACAACAAGGGATCATTTTCTGTCTTTTCATGTTTAAAAAAATTTGTGGGTCTGTTTTCTGTTTTTTACAGGAAACTATGGATGTTGGCACACTGGGTGGGCTCCCAGTGTGCCAGAGTCTCAGGGGTCTTCAATGCCGACTGGGGGAATGGGCACCCCGGTCAGAGGTTATGTGGGGTGCACCTGACACCGGAGTGGGCATCTCAGTGTCAGAGGGGGAACAACAGCATGGAGGAGGCAGGCAGAAAAGTGCCTCCTCCCAGCCAGCATGGAGACATCAGGATGCAATCAGTTGTTTGCTCTGCAGTGACCTACAGATGAAAAGAAAAAGCGGCTCCCTAATTGGCGAGGTTTTCTTTTCAAATGCAGACCACTGCAGGCAAAACAACATTAGGACCAGCCTGACTGAGGACTGATGTGATACTCTCAAGCCCCATGCAGAGCATGCTGCATTGGACAGACAGTGTCACACCCTCAAAGCCTACTTTCTCAAGGAGTTTGACGCACATGCACAAACTCAAAATTCAGGAGTGATCGCTATTAAATGTGTTAAATGGTGCTATTACTTTATGACTATTGCATATATTCTGAAATTATTTTACAAACTAAAACAAAAACCATTATAGACTGTACAGAGCATTGGCTAAATCCCTGTGGGTAGGTTATTAATTATTAGTGGACTGCTGAAACATGCATGGCAAGGTATCACTACTCTTCCAGTCAATTCAAGCTTGTGATTTACCATTGCCATTGGAAACTATTAAATGTTTATGTGCAGTTTTCTGTAATCCCCCGCCCATTATTTCCTTTTCTTTCTCTCATAGTGTTGGCTGTACCCCTAGGTTGATGTCTTCTAGTATTGAAGGATCATAAATGTATGTAATAACCTTATTAAATTTGGAAATCTATATATATTTTGCACCTTTTTATGTTGGTGCACTTGCACAACCAACATCTTGCAGTAGTGCAGATTTGGAGGTGCAGTCACTGTTGGGTGAATGCAGGGCATGCACCAGTAGGTCGTCCTCATTCCCCAATCAGCCTGCATGCCGGTGCCACACATGCATACTAATGTGGCAAGCACATCTAGGAAGGTCTGCTGCAATGCAAGCAAAGCTCGCCACATGCAGCAGACACTTCCTATGTGCTTCACCAGCTAGAAACATGGCGGCACAGTGGCAGCTAACTGCCAACCGGGGTGCCCAATCCCCCAGTCAGCTTACCCTGCCACTCAAGTTTGTGCCAATGGGGAGCCCACTCCCCGTCTGCATGATGTCCCCCTTCTTCTGTGCTGATGGGGTGCCCAATCCCCATTGGCTACTGTACCCCAAAAGAAACCACCTGTAAAAAGAAAACTGTCCATTTTTTTTACTACCTGTAAACAGAAAACAGTCCTCGTAGTCTCCCTACCCACCACCTGCACCCACCCACTGCACACCCTGCCTCCCACACCTCCCTCACCCCACACTTACCTCCAGTGTTCAGCGCGATGATCTTGGTGGACCAGGGACACGTCTTCACTCTTCAAAGCCAACCGTAAACTGAGGAAATGCCAGTAAGCTGTATAATGAAATAAGTAGGGTTTTTCAACTTTGATGCACATCTCAGGCATTTTTGAATTTTTGCCACTAATTTTCAACAAGGGTTTTTGGACCCCTCCTCATGAATTCTGTCACTGTTGTGACATTAATCAGTCCCGAAGGTGATTTCACAGTCGCTGCATGGAATCACCTTTGGGGATGACTAGAAGGACAGTGGCAGTGTTCATGGTGAGCTCTCAAAAAGCCTATGTTACAAATTTGGTGGAAAATTCCAAAAATGTCTGCTTTACTGAGCGTGCATTGAGCAGTTGCTATGCAATCTCACAACTTCATGAATTTGCAATATTTTCATGCCAGATTTTCCACACTGTCATTTTCTACACCTCCTTGTGAACAGTACAGCTGTTATTTTTCACATCCTGGCGAAATGTGTTTCCGCACTTCCAGCGCTCAATACCGCTTGTGCTGGGAAATCAGTGTTTGGGGCAGATTACAAAATGACAGTGACACTGTTCATGAGCAGAGGTCTTAAAATTCCTATGTTGAAAATTTGGTGACGATACTCATAAAATGACTGTGTTATGAGCTGCATTGCACAGTTTACACACATGCTCATAACGTTGTGCATTTGTAATATTTTCACCATTAGCTTTTCTACACCTCTTGATGAGCAGTACAGCTGTCATTTACACATCCTGGCCGAATGTGTTTCCGCACTCGGCGCTCAATACCATGATCGCTGTGGGAAATCAGTGTTTGGGGCAGATTACGAAAATGACAGTGACACTGTACATGAGCAGAAGTGGTAAATGCTATGTTGAAAATTTGGTGCTGAAACTCCATAAAATGACTGTGTTACAAGTGTGCATTGCGCATTTCCTAAGCACCCTTGTAACTCCAAATTTGCAATATTTACATGCCACATTTTCACCACTGCAATTTTTTACACCTCCTTATGAACAGTACAGCTACCATTTTCACATCCTGCCAAAAATGTGTTTTTGCACTGCACTACTAAAGCCAATGCCAGAGCGACAACATTCGGCACTGACAAATGCTTGTTAAAATCACTGTTGCTCATTTGTAGGTTGCTTTTAATCTTCTACCCTCAAGGTAACCTTACCAGTACAATTCAAATTGGTTGATATTAATAGTGTTAAATTGTGTTATTATTTAAAATATTTTAAATATTGCTATCTCATAGGTTTTGGAAGCACTTCAGAAACTATTTTTTGGTTGAATCCCTAGAGAAAGTCTTTCATTATGAAAGGACTGCTATAATGTGCTTCTCACTATTAGACTTTCATGTAATTCAGGCTTAGGATTAACTATCACCACCATCAAATGTGCAAATGCATTTTGCATTTTAACCTTCCATTTTGGTTACCCCTTCCCTTATTCTTTACTTCTCTTGCTATACCCTCCCTCTACCACACCGCTATTAATACTAAAATAGGGTCATTTCCTTTTCAATTTATAATTATTGTTTTTCTGCTTCCCACAGCAAAGTATACTTATACAGATGAAATGGTAACTGGCTGATCACCTGTTCATATTTACAGGACTTAGAACTTATATGGGTAATTACGAATAAAATGGAGGCTTGGAGGAAGAACTAAGAATTCGTGTCTTGTATTTCTCTCAAACGTTCAATGTGTGGGCTTGCTCAATCACATTGAGATTTAATGAGCATTTATATATATATATTGGCTTTAATGGGATGTTTGACAGAAAAATACTCACTTTATTATTAGCAGTTGTTTTGTCTCCAGCATTTATATTGTTATATTAATGGTTTCTAGTCCCATGATTACCATATGCAGAACTAGCATGTTACTGTAATTGGCTACATTAAATGTTCAATCAATGCTGATGGTATAAATGAAAGACTGTTCTCTGCTCAAACCCAGCCCCAGAGGAAGACTACGTCAAAGCACTGGGCGTGAGTCAGAGATACACCAGCTCTCAGAGAGTTGAGGCATTGTGTGTATTTATTTTTGAAATAATACAATATATTTTGGAACACGAATCCAGCTTTTGCCAGTTCTTTTTTCTCATATGGGTATACCAAGAGTGCTTGGACTTTCTTGTTTTCTCCTGATAAACTACTTTGCCTTATTAAACCTGGTTTTAATGGTTTATTTCTGCTCAGACTTTTATCCTATTAAATCACCTTAAATATGTCATAACATTTTATTCTCAGGAACTGATTGACTTACCTTCTAGCACAAAGTTCTGTTCAACAACACAAAAGCAAGATTGTACCTGTGTGTACTTTATAAAGCTGTTAGAGTGGCAGTTCCTCCTGCAACTTCTAACTACCTGTTATAAAATGTATTGCCAGTTTCTATTTAGAGTATTGCAAATCTCCCCATCTGGTTCAGGTACAACCTGCTGTTGTGTTGTTGGCCAGAACTTCGTCTTATGTCATACTTCAGTTTAACAAGGCAAAGAAGTTTATCAGATTAGACATTTGTAATGCATAATTACCTACAACTGAAGTTAACAAAAAGCATACGGTTTTAGAATTTAGTTCCTTGGGAGGATGGGTCTGCAGTATGAACTGTGTTTTAAAAAATTCTCCTATCAAGAAATGATCATGTATGTTATACAAAACAATAAACCAAAGCAAAACATATGAAATGTTAAGTATTTTGAAAGCGATTGTGACATACAAAACTCAGTAGATAAAGCTCATCAGAAAGAACCTACCTTCCTTTCACCTTAGCCAGTGTTCTTTATGCACAGAATGTTAACCCCCTCTCCCCAAAAAATTTCACTGTTTTACTTTGCATGTGTGTGTGTGTGTGTGTGTGTGTGTGTGTGTGTGTGTGTGTGTGTGTGTGTGTGTATGTGTTGGATCAATGGCTTGTTTTGTTTAAAGTGCTCATTTGTTAGTTTCCTGATCCCTGATCCAATTCACTTCCCATGGTCGGTTTGCACTGCCATGACCCTTCCTGCTTATAAAGTTGAACTGAGAAGCATAGGATAATAATAAAATAAACAAACAAAGCACATCCCAACTGCCTTGTCTTGCTATGCTTCCTGTCCTGATTACCTTAAGAGTTTGTGGACAGGAGAGAGGCAGGAGCCATTCAACTGCAGTCAGTTCTTCTTCTGGTGGATTGGGTCCAGGATTCCAAGCAGAATGTATGCTCCTGCTTAAGCCATAGGCTAATTGTTGAGTATTACATGCCCTGAATGTTTGTTTACACTAATTAAATATTTTAAACTAATGTAAATTTAGGAACATACATGAAGAAAGAGCAACAGCAAAGACCATTGGTCTTTCCCCACCAACTTATTGGACATATCGGATTTTTCCTTTTCTATGTACACTTGTCTGGCCATATGGAGCCATTACAATTTAAATGGATGCTCAATTGTTTGATTTTTAACCTCTGTTAAACTTCATTTATTAGCCTATTGATATTTTCCAACAAGGACAGCCTTTTTACGTTAGACATCCTGTATTTTTGGGAGCACTCCGGTGACAATTGTCATAATGTCATAATGCATAAGGAGCAAGAATGGTGAAGCCCAATAGCTCCTATTTGTACAGACTGTAATAGTTTAAATTTTCCTTCTCGCAAATATCTAAGTTAACTTTTAAAGGTATGTTTGTTCTTACTAATCATGATATTTTCAGGAATCTGTTCCAGAGGCTCCTGCTCTCTGTGTAAAAAGTATTTTCTTTGTTTGTTTTCAAATTTATTGATTTTAACTTGCAAGGGATGTTCTCTGGTGGAAGAATCTACTTCTTTGTATTGTATATTTAATTTGCTTAACATCTGTATGTCATTCATGATATCATAATAAAACTGTCTCCACATTTTCTTCTGGTTTCCAGACTACATAGCCCAATTGTGCTAATCTATCTTCATACTGCAGTGTATTTAAACTTTTTATGGATTTAGTGAATCTTCCCTGTACTTTCTTATGTCTGTCAATTTCTCCTCTTGTATATGGGCATCAAATCTGACTGCAGAAATCTAGTTGAGACCTACATATGATAAATACAAAGGCATCAAGACTTCCCATGTTCTACTTGTTATATTTATTTTTATTGCTCCTAATGTTTGGTTGGCCCTTCTATCTAAAGTTATGCAATGTTCTTTCCGATTCAGATTTTTATCAATTATTATCCGAGATCTTTTTTATTTTGTTTTTAATGTATTTATTGATTCCCTAATGAGTATTTATTTAATGAATTATTTTTCCTACGTGCATGACACAGCATTTGGCTATGTTAAATGACATACCCTATTTTGAGACCAGTTTGCTACCGAGACCAGATCTTCCTGCAGTCTTTTATTTGTTCAGGTGTTTTTTCATGGACCTCTCAATTTTGCATTGTCTGTGTATTTTACAACATAGTTGTGTGTGTTATCTTCTAAATCTGCTATGAACAATTGGTAAGTTGTGGGGCCCAGCACTGACCCCTGCGGCACACTGCTAGTCACTTCACCCTCAGCTAACAGATATCCCCTGATTACTACTATTTGTGTATCGACCATCCACCCACTTCTTGATCCAGGTTACTAAAGATTTTTGAATGCCATATTTATTAAACTTTTTGGTTACAGCCCAGTGTGGCACAGAGTCAAATGCTCTGCTAAAATTATTTAGTATAAGATCAGTTGGTTCACTTCTGTCCAGGTGCTTACTAATGTATTCATAATAGCAAATTAGATTTGTGGTACCAGATCGTCCACTTGTAAAACCGTGTTGGTTACCATCAAATCCTAACTGATTTATAAGATGGGTGTTGATTTTGACTTTTAATGATCTGAATATCTGCACAGTACAGATGTCAAACCTATTGGTCTGTAGTTGCTCATGTTTTGTTTATAACCCTTTTATGAATTTAGGTGACCTTAGCCACCTTCCATTCACTTGGTGTGATACCAGTATTTACTGAGTGTTCAAATACGTATTTTAAAAAGAATACTAATGCTTTCTTCATAATTTTCAACATTTATTGTGTTATATTATCTGTCCCTGGTGCCCCATGTATTTTTAAACTCTCAGTTTTGATATTATTTCCTAAACATCAACAGTGCATTTTCTGTGCCAGTATTAGTTTCTGGTATATTTGTGTTTGGCACTGGTTTGTGAAAAATTGAGCAAAAGTATTTATTAAAGACATTTGCTATCTTAGTTGGGTCAGTTAATTTGTTTTCCTCATTTATTACTGTTAGTTCATTATCGTTTTTCAGTGAGCTGATGTACACATAAAATTGTTTACTATGTTTTTTTTTGCTGTTTGTGCCAGTTTGTATTTATATTTTCATTTTATGTTATTCATTTTATTTTCACATGTTTTTGAGTTGCTTTGAATTTCTTCCAGTTTTCCACTGTTTGTTTTTATAAATACTACAGGCCTTTTTCTTTTTCTTATCAGCTTCATAACACATGTATGTAGCCATTTTGGCTTTTTCCTTTATTATTGTATTTTTAACATGTTTAATATGTTTGTTCATGACATTGTGTATTGTAGTTTTAATATATTGCCAACATTCATCTACTGTTTTGTTTTCTAATACTGTATTCCATGCCATTTTATTAATATCTGTGTTTATTCCTCTGTGTTTGCAGATTTATACAGATATATTCCAGTATATCCAGTTCCTCAGGACTGGAAAAGAGCAATAGTGGTCCCCATACACAATAGTGGTAGCAGCGAGGAGACAGGAAACTATTGCCCACTCAACTTCACCTCAGTGGTGGGTAAGATGATAGAGTCACTGCTCAAAGAAAGGATAGTAGCATTCCTGAAGGAATCTGGACAACTGAAGGTGATGCAGCATGGCTCCACAATGGGAAGGTCCTGCCAGAGTTCTTTGACTCAGTTACTAGGTCTGTGGACCAGGGGCCATTGATGTTACCTACCTTGACTTTAGCAAGGCCTTCTACTCTGTACTACACAGAAGGCTGCTAAACAAACTTGACCATACAGGAGTGGGGCAGGAAGTGGTAGCATGGGTGGTAGCTGGCCAGACAGAGAACTCAATCCATGACAGTAAATGGGGCAGCATCAGGGGATAGGGAGGTGACAAGCGGGTGCCACAGGGGTCCATCCTTGGATCATTACTCTTTAATATCTTCATCAAAGATATCACAGAGGAGTTGAGTGGGAATGTGGGCCTGTTTGCAGTTGACACAAAGATCTGTAACAGGGTGGACACTGCACAGGGAAAGAGAAATGAAAAGTGACCTACTCAGGCTGGAACATTGGTCCAACTTGTGGCAGTTAAAATTCAACGTGAAAAAGTGAAAATTCATGCATCTGGGAAGAAACAACAAAGAGACAGACTACTACCTGAGAGGAAAAACTAGCAACCACCTATCAGGAGAGGGATCTAGGGGTTATCATATTAGACAATTTGAAGGTAGGTGGACAATGCAAAAGGCAGCAAATAAGACCAGCAGGATGCTGGGATGCATATGAGGAATCACAAGCAGAAGAAAGAAGGTGCTCCTACCCGTTCAGGTCCCTGGTGAGACACCATCTTGAGTACTACATCCAGTTCTAGAGACCTTATCTCATGAAGGACATAGAAAGATTGGAGACAGTACAGAGGGCAACAAAATGATACACAGTCTCCATAAGTTGCCATATGAAAGCAGTTTACAGGAACTCAAAATGCACTCCCAGGAACAATGCAGGGATAGAGAGGACATGATTGAGACATTCAGGTTTCTGAAGGGTATAAACAGAGTTCCAGCCAGGTGCTCTTTATGGCCAATAGCACCCGTAGGACAAGAGGACATGAGATGAAATAGAGGAGAAAGATTCAGGGGCAAACATGCAAAGGTTTTTCTTCACAGAGAGGGTTGTTGACCCCTGGAATTGTCTATCAGCTGAGTTATTGACTCCAAAACAGTAGTGGAATTCAAAGCAGCTCTGGACAGACACAAGGGATTGTCTCACAGAAATCTTAAAAGAGGGTGTAGGGCTCAGGGCAGACTAGATGGATCATTGGTCCCCATTTGCCATCAATGTCTATGTTTCTATAATTACTGTTAATAGTAAATATGACACTTGAATGGTCACTGTTACCTATTCATGTGGTTACCGTGCAGTTTTGTATTATAGAGTTTCTGAATTTAATAATAAATCTAATGTGCTTCCTCCTCTTGTATGTTCTTTTACGTGTTGTTCAAGGTTATTTTCAAGACAGACTTGTAGAAATTTTTACTTTGATTCATATTTGCTGTATCGTAGGCCAGTTTATGTCTGGATAGTTTAAATCTTCAACTAATATTATATTACCTAGGTCAGTAGCTTTGGTTATTTTTCAATAATATCATTATTTCTATCTTCACATCTATTGGTGTGGTCTATAACATAATCCTAAGATTTGTTGCAGCTTAATGGAATTACATTTTAGGCAAAATGTAGATACAGTACCAGTTAAATTACATTTACAAGATATATGGCTTACATATTGATATATACAATTACAATGAAACCCTGAATTTGTAATTGAATTCCTACTAGGTCAGAATGTCAGTGTGATTTCAGTTTCTAAACTCACAATCACATTAAGTTTAAACCTGAGCCAAACCTATAATTTAGACTGAAAATTAGTTACTTGCTGTTGAAGTTGTCTAATAAGAAGATGTAGATCAAGAAATAAAAAGTGTGCAGAGAAAGTATCGCTTCTTCAGTTTAGGAGAGATGAGGATCCTGTTTGTCTTCAGCTGGATGAAATCGTAAGTGATTTTGTTAAAATGTCATATTATTTCAAAATCTCCACACCACAGGCAGCCTTTTGCCCTTTCTCAGAAGTGTTTAGGGTGGGAGAACCGCACCTGTGAATTTGCAGGTGGGGAACGCTTCTAGATGACAGAGGTAAAGACAGTATACAATTTTGCAGGAGGTGAGTGAACGGATTGCCTGTAATTTCATGCCAAAATTTAACCCTACTACTTTTGTAGGTTAATCAACAGACATTTTAGACTGATGATAAGCCTACTCCTGCTGGACTATTAATTCTGAATTTTGAATTTCGTAAACTCTGCAGCTCTGCTAAGGCTAACTATTGTGAGTGATGACACAAAGATTAATAGTCAAATTAACCAGCCTGGGAGGGTCCCAGGGTGGTAGCCTAGGTAAAACATTGGCTGGACAACAGGACACAGAAGGTAATTGTAAATGGAGTCCATTCTGAAGAAAGAGGGGTTACTAGTAGGGTACCGCAGAGTTCAGTACTGGTCCAGTCCTTTTAATGTCTTTATAAGTGACATTGCAGAGGGACTGGAAGGAAAAGTATGCCTCTTTGCAGATGACACAAAGATCTGCAACAGGGTTGATACACAAGAAGGCGTGGAAAAGGATGAGAAAGGACTTGGCAAGGTTGGAGGAATGGTCAAGTATGGCAGCTAAGATTCAATGCAAAGAAGTACAAAATAATGCACCGGAAGCAAGAACCCAGGGAAGATTACACAACGGGGAGGTAATAACAACAACAAAAGGAAAGGGACCCAGGATAATCATATCAGATTACCTTAAGGTTAGCAAGCAATGTGAGAAGGCAGTAGGGAAGGCTGGGGATACTGGGATGCACAGGAGAGGCATCACTAGCAGAAAACAGGAAGTTGTTATCCCTCTGTACAGACAGTTGGTGAGACCCCATCTGGAGCACTGCATCCAGTTCTGGAGACCCTTCTCTGCAAGGACATAGACAGGATAGAGGCAGTCCAGAGGAGGGCAACTAAAATGGTGCAGGGTCTGCAAGAGAAGCTGTATGAGGAGAGACTAAAGGAGCTTAATATGTATACCCTTGAGGAAAGAAGGGAGAGGGGACATGATAGAAACTTTAAGTACCTCAGTGGAATCAACAAAGTCCAAGAGGTAGCATCTTTCAGAAAAAGAGACGTGCAAGAACAAGGGACACAATTTAAAGATGGGGGCGCGTTCCGGGGCAATGTGAGGAAGTATTTTTCACAGAGAGGGTAGTGGATGCATGGAACAGCCTTCCTGAGGAGCTTGTGGGGTCTAAAACTGTGGGAGAATTCAAGAATGCATGGGACAGACATAAGGCAGTTCTCGTTGGGGGTAGGAAGAAATAGTCTGTTGGTTAACTAGGATCTGTGGCCTATCCTGTAGGTAGGGAAATGGGCAGACTAGGTGGGCCAAGTGGTCCTTATCTGCCATCAAAGTCTATGTTTCTATGACATTGTATTTTTGAGGGGTCCCCAGCAGCAGAGCAAGTCATTAGTGGCCTCTATTAATTCTGATACTCAGACTCTAGACAGCTACTCTGGGTCTAGTAAAATAGCTGATAGTTTCAACCAATACCTTATCCAGCCATGTAGAAAATTAACAGCTGCTACCCCATTAGGCCAGCAAACAGCAGCACTTTTAGCCTAAACTAAGCTTTAAAATGGAGCCTTTTACATTTTATGGCTGCATAGTGACAACTATGGAAACATAGTGCAATTATATGGGACTTTGATAACATGTGACCGCAAATGGAGAGGTAGTGGTAGCATGTGACTGTAAATGGGGGTGGTAGCATGTGACTGTGAATACACTCCAGCTTTGATTTTATCTCCTCAGACACTGCCATCCTGAAGAATGAATGTTTACGTGATGAGGCAGGCTGTGGTTGTGAAAGTGGAGTCGCAGAGTAACCTTTTCATTTTATATCTTGGGGACCACTGCTACAGATTTGGTCATTCTCTGCTGTCATTATGGACACATCAATATTTGCTTTGAGGTGGATATAATTTGACATAGAGCTTTGAAGAAACTTAATATTCCTTGGCACATAGTTCTTGTTTCGGTCTCCTCACACTCTTTTTTTTTCAATTGTTTAACCAGGTGAGACACACTAGCTGAAAGCTTGTTTACAAGTGCAACCTGGGAGCACAGGCTCAGGGTCACACAGTATGCAAGTGAGGGCTGTGGGATTCAAACCCAGGTCTCCTGATTTGCAGCTCAGAGCCTTAAACCACTGTGCTATATTAATTCCCAAAGTGCTTCAGGACTATTGATAGTATGCAGGCTAAGAAAAGCAGTACAGGAGCCTTGATTGTTTTCTGGAGAAGGGCTTGGGCTGGGGAGCCACTGTGTGGCTTGTTGATCAGAACCTTGATTGATGTCAGTTTAGTAATTTGTCTCACATACCCTCTGTAGTATTCATTTTATCAAGATTAAAAGTAGCAGACTGCAAGTTTTTGAAAGTTACCAGAAGCATGCAGTGATCTGCAGGTTCTGATCCAAAAGACATAGACTTGGGTTCTTACCTCCTCAGACACCACCAGTATGAAGAACAGCAAATCACTTGGTGCCTTCCAGCCCCAAGCTGTCCTCCAGTAAACAATTAAGGTGCCATGGCTGCTTTTTTAGCCTCTACACCATCGGTATTCCTGAAGTACTTTGAGAATGAAAGCAATGGCAGGAGGGTCTGAGAGGGAGACCAAAGCAAGAACTCTATGCTGAGGAATATAAAATTTCTTCAAAGCTCCTTAAAATTACATACACCTTTTTTTTAACTTTATATTTATTGATTTTATCAATGCCACATATACATGCACATTACGGATGAAGTACCTCAGAATTATACTAATCACAACAATTGAGGAGCCACCCCTCTTAATACTAATTTTAAGAACCAAAAGAAAACTAAATTGTACCCCATCAATTAGATACATCATAAATTACATCCACCTTAAGGCAAATGCTGATGAATACACAATGGCCATAATGGAAGCAGAAAATAACCAATTCTCCAACATTTTCTAAGAGATCAGTGGTGTGCCAGAGAGATGAAATCCATACCAGGGCAAGCAAATCTAGGGTCAAGGATAATAATAATTCACTTTTCCCATACATAGCATTTGCTTAATTTATAAATAAAGAAGCAAGCAAGAATCACAATAAGTCTGTATTGAAAAAAAACAATTTCATCATATTTAATTGGTTTCAGCTTGTGAATATACATTTAATTAAAGTTACTCACACAACACATGCTCACACGCTTGAACATACATTTGATTAAAGTTACATGCATAACACACACACACAAATGCTAATTAAAATCTTATACAAACAAAATGTGTAACTTGCCCTATATGAGTACCATATTCTATTTACAACAAGGCCCATCTTTAATCAATCAGTCAATCAATCTTTATTCTACCAGGTGAAACACCATTGAGTGAAACTCATTTACAAAGATGACCTGGGCAGTGCAAACAACAGAGATGATACAAAGTCTTAAGGATAAACAATAACAATATTACAGACTGATATGCACAATGATCATGAATGTTAACAGAACATAATGAAAATAATATTGCAGGACCCATTATGTTTCATATTATAGCTGATTGTATTTAACTATTACCATATTTCTTTGCCTTGCAAATGATTAAAGATTCAGTTAGAGGTGCCTAAACATCCCCTTTAAAGACAGACCTACACTCATAAAATAGCAAATCCTTTATTCTGCTATAATTAAGCTGTTACTATATAGTATCTGTGAACACAGTATCCCCAGCTACTGTACTTCAATGTGAGGAACCCCTACGATGTGTGTGTGTACGCAGATGGATGATTGTATGTTCTTTCTATGACTGCATAGCAAAAGCAATGAATGAGACAGTGCAACTACATTGAGACAGGGGCTTTGTAGCACGTGACTGCAAATGCTGGGGGAGCGTAGTATGTGACAGTGAATGGTATACGTAGCTTGGCCCCGCTGAATGAAACAGCCGCCTATCTCCTGGTAACAGAACTGTCAAAGCAAAGATTACTCTCAGGGGTGCATACATAATTGCTTTTAAGATTAGAAAATGAGAAGTGGGAGCAGGGAGCTGACACAGGAGATGTCATGTTTAACTGTCCCAATGAAATACATTGTAACTCTCTTCTTTTGGGGTGACTCCACTGAATTGCATTAATAAGCTATTATTATTAACAGTAACTTGGCTCACAGAGCCAATATAGCTACAAAGTGTGCAGCAGAAAGTACCTCATGAGTCTGCCGGCACTCACTTACAGATGGGCTGCTGTCTGCCCTTTCAAATAAATACTGTAACTTGGTACCTGCAGCATATATAAACTGTAAAAACTGTGCACAAGAGTCAGTGTTGCTCACAAAAGAAGTCAGTCAGGTAATCATATATTCGGGCACTACCTACCTCCAATGGATAGACGCCATACAGCTTTAATGTTAAAACAATAAAAAGCAATTTTCTTGGCACAAACCAGGAGTACACAGGAGTGCACAAATCACCCTGCAAAGGTCCCATCTGATGCATTTGAACAATAAAAGGCTTTGATAAAGGACTGTACTATCCGAAATGCATCAGGCAGGACATGTGCAAGGGTGTTTTGTACACTCCTGGTTTGTGTCAATAAAATTACTTTTAATGTTTTAACATTAAAGCTGTGTGCCATCCATCCACTGGAGGTGGTGGTGCCAAATGTGTGACTACCTGTACATGCACATGATTTTTTAACAATTTGTTTATAAAGCAGATTACAGTTAGGATGTAACCACCATCAACAGCATAATTTTGCAGCCATACTGGCTCTGACCAGATTTCATTTTAGAAGCCAGGATAAGGAGAATTTAATGGCAGCCTCCTATAAGAAAATACATTCCAATCAGATTCGTTCAAGAGTGTAATCAATATGACACTTTGAGAAAAAGTTATAGGAACAAATGGAAAAGCATCAGTGATTTTCCCACCAAATTAAAAGCCATATTAAATGCCCAATCCCTGGTATATAAAACATAAATACAGCAGAGAGAGATCTGGGTATAAGACTACTGCAGGCCTTCAAAACTCAAATACAGTATCCACTGGGAAATACCTGCATGAATTTCCATTTTAAAAGTACACTACCTTTAGCTTTCTACTTATAAAACTTATACAATCTCTTAATGAGGAGGATGCTTA
The DNA here is from genome assembly GCA_016271365.2 of Neoceratodus forsteri. Classification (NCBI taxonomy): domain Eukaryota; kingdom Metazoa; phylum Chordata; order Ceratodontiformes; family Ceratodontidae; genus Neoceratodus; species Neoceratodus forsteri. Next base: position 842,106,999 of record CM057454.1, on the reverse strand, counting down.
TTATCAGTTTTAATTTCTGTTTCAAAAATGATCAGATGCTTTATTTGGCCTGTCAGAAACAATTAGCTTCAAGCCATTTGTTTTAAAAATTAGGATAAGTAAGAATTGAATGACTGGGTGTTGGCAGGAAGACTGGCACTCCAGCACAATAGTAGTGTCTAATAGTTTTCGGAGGACAGTTATTGGGATAACAGTCATATGCAGGCTATAAAAGTGTGTAAAGATTGAAATGAAAACTGGGGTCATTCCTGGAATAAATGTAAAAATGTTCACGTTGGGGAATTGAAAAAATGCATTTTTGTTGCATACTCATTAGAAGGGCAAATAGGCTTGGGATTTAGTTGATATATCTTATAGCAGTACTGAATTTTAATGATAATCTTTTCTTACAATATAAGATTGCATCATGGAATTATAATCACATAAATTCTCTTAAATAAAATAAAATTATATAAAAGACCCTGGATTTTGGCCTATACAAGTCAACTTAAAATAGACATCCTAATGATTCAAGAAAAATGCCTTCTAGAAAAGAAGACTAAAAAGGCATAGACAAGTCAGGTTTATTTTTCTGATCGTACCTTTCAATACTTGGCTTTGCAGACAGAACAAGGCTAAACGCCCATCTAACCTGTTTCCCACCTTAGTGGGGCCATCACACTACTTTTAGCCAAAACAAATTAATCTGGCTTATTTTTAAATGAGTTTGTGGTCCTTTGATTAATTACTTCTTCAGGCAGATTGTTCCACATGAGAGATGGTCTATAAGAAAGTACCCTCGTCTGCTGTTTTTCAGATGGTTCAAGAGAAATCTGCTTTTATGGTTTCTCAAGTCTACCCTCTATTGTTAAATTTTAAACTAAGTCCATCCATTAAGTCCCTATTGCTTGTAATTTTACCCTTGCAGGGCTGCACACTGATATATCAGTCCAAAATTTCTATTCGTTATAATTCTGTCAGCAGCCTATGGGTTAAACATCACTATCACATCCCCTCTCTCTTCTTCTCCAAAGTGTACAGTCCTAGTTCCTTGATTCATTGTTCATATTACTTACTACCTAGCTGAGTCAATAAATTTAGTTGCTCTATGCTGCATCTGCTCTATTTTATGTATGTCCTTCTTTAAGTATGGGTTCCATACTGGGAAGAGTAGTCAAGGTGGGGCCTAACATATGTCTTATATATGAGTAAAATACAGGTTTTATTTCTGGACAAATGCTTTCCTTATACACCCCATGATCCTGTTTGCTGTTCCCACTATTCTATTATGGTGCTTGCTAAAATTTAGATCCCTTGAATGTATAGTCCCATGTCTTTTTTTCTTTCAATTTTGCTAAAATTCTTGTCCATTTAGGTAGTAGTCATTATAAATATTTTAACTCCCAAAGTACAAAACTACATTTTTCTTTATTAAATTGCATGCCATTTGCTTTTGCCCATTCTTCTATTGAATAGAGGTTCTGCATTAATAAGGCAATTTGATCCTCAGTATGAAACATTGCTCCTACTTGGAGTCATCAGCAAACCTGATACTCCAGTTCTTCACATCTGCATTCATGTCTGAGATAAAAGAGTTAAACAGTACAGGACCCAGGGCCAAGTCCTGTGGCTCTCCACTGGTCACTCTGCCAGGGTTTGATAGACACCCTCTAACCCCTTACCCTCTGAGTCCTATCCTTTAGCCAAGCAGTGATACATGTTATTATGTTAATATGTATTCCCTTGCTAAGTAGTTTCTCTAGTAGATTGGCATGAGAAACTTTATCAAATGCTTTTGTAGTTCTAAATATATCAAGTCTATAGGCTGGTTCCACTAAGAGCCTGACTAACCTTTTCTTAGAAGGTTAATGTATTAGTCATGCATGATCTCTTGGTTTTAAAACCATGCTGAGTGTTGTCCACTAGGTTCTTAGTACATGTGTCTTTCTCAAACCTTTTTAACCACATTTTCCATTATTTTCCCAAGGTTGAGGTTAGACTAATAGGTCTGTAATGACTTGGCTCCTTTTGTTTATGATTTCATGATGTTCACCTTGTCCTATATCCGCAATCTATAACATACTCCTATGTGTAGTTTTGGAGTCTTTTAGTGTAATCATTTCATAGAACTAAGTACCATATTGATATATTGATAAAACAGGGTTTCAATTTAAAAAATAAAATAAAGCAAGTTCTGTTTGGTTAAAAATTTAGCAGATATTGAGATTGTGCTAGGATCAATTTATGAGCCCTTTTGGACTACAGTATGCAGACTTCTTGTATACTCTCAAACAAAGAATAATGCTCTCAACTTCAAAAGTTATGTTGCTTGATTTTAATCTTTTCTTAATTCCAGAACAGGAAAAAATGCATTGCCTACCCTGAAAGACATGCATTTGGTAAGTAGATGTTTTAGTTTAATGAATAAACATAATTTGTAGCTATCTGGGAGCTGTTACATCTGGAAAAAAGGGATCTGAGCATTTTGTCAAAACTATTAGCTTCCTCCTTTTGACTAGATGCCTCTAATAGTTCAAGGATTACTTAACATGATAGATTAATATCATTTATATTTTGGAGCTAGGGATTAAGGGCCCAATCTTTAATGCTCTGGGAATGGCACAAACTGCATGCATCAATAAAAATGATGCAAAATGCAACATGCGTCAAACCAGATTCAGGAAGGCAGCTTTCACCAAAACTGGTGCAGTCTATGCCAAAGTGGCTTGCTCCATGGTTGTATCAAAAATGCAGATGTGCCATGACACAACACAATCTACTCCACAGATATACTGCAATATCACCTTTTGTGGTATTCAGAAAGAAGGAACCAATGCAGTTTGCAACAAAAATTGAATGCACCTGTTAGACCAAAGAGGATCTGGTCTAATGGACACTAGAGAATATAAAAAGACACACAGCAGGCAGGCTGAACTGAGTCACTTGTCAGGCTGCTGAACAGGAGCACAAGAATGACAGTGTAACATGAGTGGTCCTGTGACACTGGGCATCAGGTTGGCAAAGTGCAGGTGGCAGAGATGAGCCAGGCAGGCTGGCAGTATCCAAGGGAATGACATGCCGCAAAGACAGCATAGAAACAGCTGGAGACATGTGGAACACATGTAGAGGGCTGTCATACCAGGACCTGACAGAGAAAAAGTGCATGTCATGCTACCATCTCTATAAGGCTGCCATAGCAGCACTGTGCCAGGAACTCAGAGGTGAGCTACAGAGTTCCACACAAGAGGTTCACAATACCCATGGATGCCAAGGTAAGCACAGCACTGTGCTTCTTTGCAACGGGATCTTCTAGACCCCAACTGACAACCCAGTGAGCATATCACAGGCGTCAGCGTCCAGGTGCCTCAATCAATTCCTGGAGGCACTGTTACACTGGATGCTGGGTACATCAATTTCCCAAGGGATGTTCAGGGTCAGTAGGCTGTGAAGCAGGGTTCTACACCACTGCACGATTTCCATGGGTATTGGGTGCCACTGACTGTACACATGTCACCATCCAAACTCCTGCAGCAGAGGAGGCATACAGCAACAGGAAGGCTTCCATTCTATGAACATGCAGGTGGTGTGTGACAGTCAGTGTCACATCTAGTACCCTGGATCCTGCCATGATGCCTACATATTCCACCACAGTGGACTTGTGAAGCCTTTGAACTTTGAGACATACATGGTGGATGGCTGCTAGGTGAGCCCTGTGCCACACACCAATACAGAATATGTTGTGTTGTCCATGTCAGAGGTTGTACACACATGTGGGGTGTCACATGATGGGGCAGCATGTGACCAAATGGACACAGTATGCAATGGCAAAATTTGACATGCCAAGGTAACACATATGAGTGGCCTGCAGGCAATGTGGCTGCACAATACACAGTGTGTCATCATTAATGAAAAACAGCCAACATAAGTGTCATGTGTCCATGGAGATGGGGCTCATGTGCGACCATGGGGATGTGTGTGGTGGGCAAAGGGCTGGCTATGGCAGGACCAACAGTCCATCAGCATGCTATGCTGCTGCCAATGTCCCAGTGCACCCCATCAGGGATGAGTGGAAACACACAAGACACAAACAGAAACCTAAGTGTCTTTCTTCTACAGGGGACAGGGTATCAAAGATGCTATGGCTCATGACACCACTAAGGCAGCCACATACGAAGTCCAAGATATGTTATAATGAAGCACTCACCATGACACAGTCAGCAATAGAAAGGACCTTTAGCCTCCTAAAACTTGTTTCTGCTGCCTGGAAAGATTGGGGTTCTGCAATACACACCAACCATGGCATGCAAAATATTTGTGGCATGCTGTGTATTGCACAACATCATCCTAGCACACCACATTATCATGCCACAGGTAGATGTCACACAGGGTAAGGATGAGGAGGCTGCAGACAATGAAAAACAGGCTGCAAGACCCATGCCAGTGCCTTGAAGAATGAGTACTGCAGTTGCAGAACAACGTGCTAGGGCCCAATTAATAAACAATCACTTCCTTGAGGAGCCCAGAGCAACACAAGGCAGTACACCCTGAGGCAGACTGGAATGGCAAACCAGTGAAAAAGTTTGACCAGAACACATGCACAGGATGAAGATGTCATGGCACTCTGGGGACATGTGTGACATAAAACAACTTAGGCAAACACCAGTAGCACTGAAACGGGCATGGGACAGGATCAGCAAAGGTGAAGGTGTGACTGCCTGGTGACCCCAACAGGAAACAAAAGCAATGCAAACAGTCCTGTGCACATATCCTGTCTGTGGTTCTAGGCAGCACACAAACACAGGGATCCAGCTGCCCAGGAGGAAGACAGAAAAACAAGTGATGAGGCACCATTTGTGGCACACATAATAGGAAATAATACACACTGTGTACCAGCACAATGTGGATCGCGGACTCAGCCATGGATACCAGATTAGTAATATATCCGCAGCCCTCTAGTCTACCAACTCAGTCACATATTGGGGAAATGTCAGGCGTGGGATGGAACATGCATGTATGATGGACATGCTAGGGGGCTGTCACTGGGCAGCTGTGGATGTCTGTGAGATATGGGTGCAGGTTCCCCAGCTATGAGAAGGCATGGCAGCATGCTAATGTCCTAACAGCCACACCCCACAGGGTGCACCAATGTGCTCACAGGACCTGACGCCACAATACAATGCATTGTATAGTGACGAGATACGGGTTCATGACACAGATGCTATGCCCAGTGGTCACAAATGGATACACAGTGTGCCAAGCAAATCCTCAAAATGTCACAATCTGTGGCAGAAAATGGAGAGATTTGCTGCAAAATGTGGCAAGTGATGAAAATGCCACAAGCCTGAGAGCTTTCTGGTGGGATGGGGTGATGATAGCCTCTCCAGATAGATGCTGCCCTGGACATCTCAAGAAACAGTCAAGTGAAGCACAGGTTTGAAAAGAAAAACTTGTGAACTATCACTTATCGCTCCCAGTGCAATGGAAGCACAGAAATCCAGACAGGAATTGGCAGTGCTCAGGAGAGCTCATCAGAAGGAGCATCTTCAAGTCTCTTTTCTTGGAGAAGCCGACATTGAATCTGTTCCTACAGGGGTGTCTGAACCAACAGAACTCCATACTGAGAAGGAAGCCCTGAATTTGGAAGGTGGATCGATCAGGGATGCTTTCCTCTTGGAGAAACTTGCAACTCGGTCTGAGATGCCTGTATTGGCAAAAACAGGCTATGGCAGCATATAGAAGTACAAAGGGCTCCCAGGGACTTCGTATTCTACAACGTCCCGTCTGGAAGTGAACGCCGAATCTGCTGAAGAGATGGGAGAACATCATGCATGGAGCTTCACAAGAACTTATCAAACTTGTTATTGAAGATGGTGACGAACTGTTGTCTGAACATAAACTGCGGATAGAAGAGCAAGAAAAAGTGGTTTCTACATTTAAAGAACATCTGGATTATAATAAATGCCAAAAGAAATTCAGTGAGTACCTTAAGTATTATGATAATAAAATTAAAGGACAGAAACAGAAGAAATTTTCACGGACACTAATGATTATTTAAAAGATCAGGTTTGACCTGAAAAGAAAAAACTAACTTTGACTGTGTAATTAATGATGTAATATCAGTGCATAGTGCATCTACAACTCCTTCCGATATACCTGCCCCAAGCAACAGCACAGAAACAAGTAGGCTCCTTTACTCTGCACTCCATCTTAAAAGAACAGACAACATTTCCACTGACTATAGTACAGGGATAGTGCTTCAAAAGCGAACCTGAACAGCGTCTTTTTAGGGTCTGGTCCTTCTGGGCAACCTCAACCCAGGAGGAGTGAAAGCAGAACCAGATTTCAATTTCAGCAGTTGGAAACAACAATAAGAAAAGGAAGAAGAGGAGGGGCTAGAGGAAGAGCAAGGAGCAGAGGTAGAGGAAAAGTAGCCCACAACAGATATTGACAGTAATCAATGTTTCAGATGTGCCTCTCACAGATACTGAAATAAAGGTACTTGGCAAAGGACTATCATTTATTCCAGCTTTTCCATTTCTGAGTTTGATGTATTTATTGACATAAATAAATTTATGAGAAAACTAAATTAAAAATGTTTTGTCTAGGCCTATGTCTGAGGAAAGGGAGGGGTTGGGGAGGGGAAGGACAGGACATTAAAATCTACAGCAGCCCTTCAGGCCCTCTTCTACCTTTTCCACCATTACACCTCAAGGGTGTCATCTTTTTAGAGTGTTGCACCAGAGACGAGAAGAAACTTTCAACAACACCCCCCAGACCACCCTATTGTAACTTTACAAATGAGGAAAGGACAGCCTTAAAACTTACCAGCAATAAATCCATAGTGATAAAACCAGCTGACAAGGGGTAGCATTGTAGTAGCAAACACCTCAGAATATGAAGCAGAAATCTTCAGACAACTTTCTGACACTACCTTTACAAAATGCTTACCTTTGACCCTACACAACAGATTAAACAAAAAGTGGAATTATACCTTCTTGAACTTTTGCAGGGTGGTCTTCTAAGTAGTGATGAACTGTTTATTTGACAGTCCAAAATCCAAACAAAACTGCATTCTACTCTCTTCCAAAGATCCACAAACCTTTAACAAAACCACCAGGCCGCCCATAGTTTCTGGAATAGGCTAGATTACTGAGCCCATATCCAAGTATGTGGACAGTTTTTGTGTCCTATTGTACCCAAGTCCAGAAGTTACATTAAGGACACTACAAATGTCTTTAATTATGTAAAAGATATACAAACAGAGCAGGACTGGTGGTTAGTAACTTTAGATGTAGAAACCTCTATACTACCATTCCTCATGGTCGGTGGGGCTACAAGCTATTGAACAAAGCCTACTGCAATACGTAGATAGATCTCCCACAAGAAAAAATGAACATGCTGGTGAACTTAACAGAAATAGTGCTCAAAAACATCTTTATGTTTCAGGAAAAATTTACTAACAAGTAAGTGGCACAGCAATGGGAGACACTTTGACTCCAAGCTTAGAAAATGTGTATTTGTATTTGGCTACATGGGAAGAGGAATGTGTGTTTGATGCAAATGCGAATCCATATTTTGAGAAAATTGATTTTTCAAATCTTTTATTGATGATGCTATTCTGATATGGAAAAGTACTAGAACTGAATTTGATGAATTTGTGGAGTATTTGAGGGTCAAATCAGAATTTGAGATTTAAAATGAATGCTGATCAAAACAGATTCATTTATTGGATCTTGCTATCATTAAGGAAGCAGACGGTTCATGTACTATGGATTTGTATAAAAACCCACTGATCGAAACAGTTTGTTGTTAGCCTCCAGTTGTCATCCTGGACATGTTGCTAAGAATCTACCAATGGGACAATTTGAGAACAAAAGAAATTGTGGAACAAGGATCTGTATACATTAAGGGCAGTTGAACTTTCAGAAAGGCTGAGGGAAAGGGTGTACTGTGAAAGGGACATTTCACATGCAAAACAAAGGTTGATAATCTGACTAAAGAAAGTGTACTACAAACAAAACAAAGACCACAAGATCCAGGGGTTGGGATGACATTTGTCACAACCTTTGGGGGGTGGGTCAAAAGAACTTATCACTATTGTGAAAAACAATTTACCAATTTTGCATGGGCTTTCCTCACTTGCTTCCCTATTTGAAAAATCATTAAGAATCTCCTATAAAAGAGGCCCAAACCTGAGGTAATATCTTAGTGCATAGCTATCATCCCAAACAGACTGTCACCACAGACAAAAAAATGGGATCTAAACCATGTGGCTTCTGCAGTACCTGCTCTTACTGCAGAAAGCAAAATCTTTTGTAAACCGCAAAATGGGTGAAACAGTGAAAATTAGGGGTGACATAAATCAACACAGAGGTCGCCCACCGCCACAGTGGTTAGATTTCCACTTGTGACACCAGCGACCCGGTTTAGGAATGAGCACAGGTCACTGGAGGGTCGACCGGGGAGAAGGATTGAGCATCCATGGACAGCTCTCCTTCTCCGGGAAGAGAGGTAAGGACTGATCCAGCACCTGCTGGCTCCTAGCGGAGGCTGGGAGTATCACAGGATGCATGGCCCAAATGCCAACTGGGGAGGAGCAGGCGTAGGCATATGCCATGACGTCACCGCACTGCCCCAACAGAAAAAGGAAAATTGCTCGCTGGCCGCTGGATGATGGCTCTTCATTCCTTGAGTGCCTCCAGGCCTTCCCAGGGCCTCCTGCTCCTCAGCAGCATCCCTGCGCCCTAGTAAGTGAGTGTGCTGGGGTAATCCCTCTCTCCCTGGTGCCCTTCCCCTTGGAGGAGGGACCACCCAGTGAAGTTATCGCCCGGGATATCCGAGGATCGGCTGCCATATGGGGACCAGAGGGCTGGGTAAGGACAGTGGGACTGGAGGGGCCTGTGGAGCCTGAAGGAGTGGGGACCAGTGAGCACAGAGGGTGGAAAAAAAAACTGTGACAGAAGGGATGGTTATATAAACTCTCCTGTACATGCAGAAAGTTTTATGTAGGATGAAGTAAAAAAATTTTGACTCAGGATTAATGAGCATAGTCAAGCAATTAGAAATGAAAATACTAATTATGTCATGGCCATGCATCTTAAAAATAGTGGATAAAAGCAGACATAAGGTTACAGCCATTGGCCTTGAGCATGTCCCAAAACACATAAGAGGAGGAATTTGGAATCAACACTTAATGAAAAAGAGCAGATGTGGATTTATAAATTAGGGGCCACTAGGGCTCCAGGTCTAAATCATAAGTTTGAACTTAAACCTTTTTGGTTAAAAACAGAAAATAAGTTAGGAAAGTACTGTATTATTAATAAAACAATGCTCTTTTGAATCTAAAATGAAAAGGCAAAATGTCTTCCCCCACTCACTATATGAACACAGGTTTATATGTATGTTGAATCATTATATGGGACATGGAAATAGATGTCTTTAAATCTAAATCCATTTCTCTTTGGTGTCTTTTACAGAGACTCTACTGAGAAAGAGAGAAATAAACTTATTAGAAGAAACAGGAATGAGCAAGGATCTTAAAGCAAGCTGACAGAAGGAAATAAAAAACTGTTTCTTTTTTCCCTTTTTAAATTAGATTTTTCAACTTTGGTATCTCCCGGATGTTTTGATTCTGAACTAATGATTTTGTATTAAAGTAGTGATGTAGATAAGCTGCACATTTATTATTTAATTGACACTATGTTGTGATTGCATGATAGAATATAACTAATGAGCTTGTATAAGCACTCCATGAGAATGTTCTTTTATCTCTGATGAAGCCTGAGGAGTCGAGCGAAACTTAAGACCTCCTGACATTGTACTTCTGTATGTGTGCCAAATGGGAGTAAAGCTTTGAAAATTACACTGTAGTATGTCTCTTGCTTTAAGTATATAAGTGACCAGCAAGGGTGAGTGCTCTGCATCATCTTTCCACAAGTCAAGGAAAGGTTTTAGATGGGCTAGGGCAGGCAGCCCTTAAGAGCCCAGCTGCACCTCCTTCCCTGCAAGGCAGCCAATCAGGTGCACTGCCTCACAGACACCAGGAAGAGTGGGACTTGAAATAGCCCAGATGGGCTAATAAAGGCACCAGAGAGCTTTAATGGTGGGACAGGGTGGCAACTGCCCCGATGAGCCACCTCAGACATCTAAGTAAACAGCCAAGGAAAGGTTTTAGGTGGGCTAGGGCAGGCAAGCTAATGAAGCCTGGTCGCACTTCCTTTCCTGCAAGGCAGCCAATCAGGTGCACTGCCTCACAGACACCAGGAAGATTGGGGCTTGAAATAGCACAAACAGGCTAACAAAGGCACAAGAGAGCTTTTTGGTGGGATGGGGTGACGATTGCCTCCCCAGATAGACACTGCCTAGGACAGCTAAGGAAACAGCCAGGAAAGACTTTAGGTGGGCTAGGGTAGGCAGACAATCAGATCCCAGCTGTGCCTCCTTCCCTGCAAGGCAGCCAATCAAGTGCACTGCCTCATGGACACCAGGAAAAGTGTGGTTTGAAATAGCCCAGATGGGCTAACAAAGGCACCAGAGAGCTTTCTGGTGGGAAAGGGTGATGGTTGCCCCAGATAGATGCCACCTTTGGCGTCAAGGAAACAACCAAGGAAGGTTTTAGGTGGGATGAAGCAGGCAGCCAATTGGAGCCTGGTCACGCCTCCTTCCCTGCAAAGCAGCCAATCAGGCACACTGCCTCACAGACACCAGTGAGCAGGGCTTGACATAGCCAAAAGAGCTATCAAAGACCAAACAGGGTTTCAAACATGGGTGGGACAGGTAAAACACAAAAACTGAGATACACTCCCAGTACAAGGTTAGGGGGATGAGCTGAAGGGAAGGGGTAGGTCCCCAGAATGACAATAGGTCCCAGGAAACATTTTGGGCAGACTCGAAGGACCCCATCTTTTCTGACATCACGATGTATGTTTCTATGTTTCTAAGGCACATCACAATCTGGTTCATTTGATTGGCCTACATAGAATGCATCCTGTGTGCTAAAACATGTGACATATGCTACATGAGACTCATATGCGTCACTGTGGGGCTGTAACAGCACATACTGCAGGGCCATATTGGAACAGAGGCACAGTTGTGTTGAACCTAGTTTCAGTAAAAATGGCTGCCACTTGTTCCCCAAATTTTAATGATAATGAGACTGTCCTGTTAATCAGTCTGGTGGAGCAATGTTTCAGGACTTTGCAGTCTCCAGGAAGCAGCAGCGATACCCTAGGGAGATGTACAGGATGTGACACATAATAGGACACAGGCTGCACAGGGTTGGAGTGGTGTGCAGGAAAAATGCCAGATCAAAAAAACACAAATGGAATTACCTATTCCTCAGAGCCAGTGCTGCTGGACCACCTGCAGACCATAGCAATAAAGGCAGATGTGTCCATGAGGGGTGGGCACCACCATGGTACAGGTGTGTACTTATGTACACACTGTCCATCACACACAATCTGTACTTGTGCCATGGCACTGTACAAAACAAATAGTAAATTGCATGCCCCACTGTAATGTTTCCACAGATGACCAGCCACGGGGACAGCATGGAGGTCATGCAGGAGAGGAGGAGGGATGACACCAGAGGATTGGGCCACAGGATGCCACTGGGCCTAGCAGACAAGGTAAGTCACATGTCCATGTGTTAATGCACTGCTGTGTTGGGAGGTGTGTCCATGCAGGTCCTTGTGCGTAACATGTCAGGCACACATGTAGAAGATGAGTAATGGGCAGTGACAACACAGTGTGGCAACATGAGTCTGTACAGTGTCAGAGATGTTGGAACACTGGTGATAGGTGTGACTTTATACGCACACCACACGAGTTTTGGACCTTACACCATGGCTCCTTTGACAGACTGCGCATGACCCTACAGGTGACCAAGTCCTACGTGCTACATTGCAGTTTGCAGGAAGTATCATGATAGTCCATAAGGTGCTAGCTCAGTACAGGCCCAGCCCTGGTCATCCAGTAAATCAGGCCCATCCATCATGTCACGGAGGCACAATGGGGAAACACCGGTTAGGCATGACATGGCATTCTACTATGGGGTTAATACTTATGTGTCATGTTCAGTAGGCCAGTCTGACATTAGAGTGCTGTCACATGGCACAGTGGATGCAGCACTGCAGCATAGGTAGGCACAGGGGAACAACCATGCTGTAAACATCAGAGGGTACATAGTTATAACAAACCTACCACACTGCATGGGTCATTGTGTATAGTCTCAAGTGTTGAGGGTGACTGGACCATCACATTCACCCCCCCATGGTTGCAGCCATGCCCAGGGAACAGTGTGTTGGGTCACAATGCCAACGTCAATGCCAGTGTAGTAGCAGTCTGTGCCAGGACACAGGGTATGCAACATGCTGACACACCCCATCTTAGCACAGCTAGCCCTTTGCTGCAGGTAAAACTGTACACACATACCCCTGTCATGAGTGTTCGTGGAGTCTGCAGGCATGCATATCATAATGTGTTAACCCACAACACAGGCTTGTAGGTGTGAGCCAGCCCCACTGCCATGGCCATCCTGTGGGACATTGTCTGTGGGTGCGATCCCCAGATGTGTGACCTCGGTGTTCTCTAACTAGCTGTAGGGACTGTGTATGTACTCAGAGATTGACTGACATGTAGTTAGCACTATGTAGGAGGCTGTTGAACAATGCACACTGTGCACACATGCAGCAAAGGCCCTCTGCTAGTATCCCTGCTGAGTATGTGTAACCTGTGTCATTGCAGGTGCAGGAGACTTGGGTCCACATCGCTGCCCTGAAACAATGCCCGCCTTCTCACACTGGAGTGGGTGATGAGGCTGAAGAGACAGGAAGCAAGGGTCTACACAGAGAGGACGTGGCAGCGACAGCGGAGGCCAACCTACAGGCTGAAGCTGCCCCTCCAGAGACAGTGTGCCACAACAGTAATGAGGCTTCCCAGCTGCTTCAAAATGGTCTTTGAAGCAGGTGCTAGAATACCTTGAAAAGGTCCTCGAAAATCTAGGTACAGTGGGTACTCTCTGGACCTCAAATTTATTCACTTAGCACTGGATGAAATACTTGGACCACTAAGCAGAATGCTTAACCTATCCCTCTTCCCTCCCAATTCCGCTAAAGATGGAAGTCTGCTACAGTAACCCTGTACACAAAAGTGGGGACAGGTCCTTACATAATAACTACAGACCAATTCCATTCTCCCACCACTCTCCAAGGCTCTTAAGTGGATTGTAACTGACCAGATAGTGGAATACTTTAATCAGTACCAACTCCTATGTCAAGAGTAACATGGGTTCCGGGTGGCCATAGTACCATCACAGCCCAACTCAAATTTACCGAATACATCCATAATGCCTTAGACCAAGGCCACCTTGTAGGGGCAGCCTTCATTGACCTGTCAAAGACATTTGTTACAGTTCATCATGCTCTCCTCCTCAAGCAGCTATCTGACATTGGACTCCACCTGAAACTGTGAACTGGTTTAGGAGTTACTTGAGCTCCGCTCCCCAGCAAGTCAGGATTGGGGAAGTGCTATCAAACAGCTGACCTGTCTTAGGTGTACCACAAGGGTCCATTCTGGGACTGCTACTGTTTAGTGTCTTTTCAAATAATCGCCTGGCCTCCTGCCATTGCCACATGCTTCTATATGCTGATGACACAGTAATTTTACCAGCAACCTGTGCCCTGAACTCCTTGAAACTGATCTCCAAAATGGCCTTGCATCAGCAGAAAACTGGTTTAAAGAAGACTGGTCATGAACTATAAAAAATCAAAGACCATGCTCTACTCGACAGCCCAAAGCAAGCAAAAAGCTACCCCTGGCAATAAGGAATGAGCGGCGGCACACTGGAGCTCTTTTCACATTTCAAATACCTGGGGGTTACAATCGACTCCTCCCTGTCCTTCTCTCAGCATATTGAAATCACTGAAAGAGCTATTAATACCAGAATCAGGACCATCTACCACCACAGGCACTGTCTAACCCATGAGGCTTTAAACCTGGCAATCAGCAGCTCAGTTGTCTCCCTCATAGACTATGGGCTGGCCATATACATTCTGTTACCAACACAGCCTCAACGGATCTCAGTTGCCTTAAACAAAGCCTGCTGCCTACTCTCAAATGCACCAAGACTCACACACACCTGTGAACTTTATGCTCAGGCTGGCTAGCTTCAAATGAATGACAGAATCAGGTATCAAACTCGCCTTCTTGCCAAAAGTCACATTAAATCTGTTTCCAACAGGGTGCAGAACCTGCTAACACTGCCTATGATCACCAGACAAACCAGGCGCTCTGCACTCAAATTTTCCAAGTGCCCAGATGCTGCACTACCATGGCACAGCATGCATGTTCACCATGCACCCCTCTGGGTAAATGCACTGCCCCTGACATCTCTGGCTCCTCAATAACTAGCTCTTTTAAGCGTAGACTGCACCAGCACCTCTTTGATATGAGTAGCCGCATGTGCCCCACTAAGGCTCAGCATGCAGCAACACTCTGCCTCTAGCACTTATCTTTGCCTCTGTCATGACAGGCCAGTCAAACCATAGCACTTTGCCCACATCCCTACCCCTCCTGGCTCTGCCCTTTGCCCCTGGACCTCTCCCTACCCTCCTCCCTCCCTGTCTTATGTTCTCTGCTAACCTAGCACTCGCATTCCCATTGTATCCTTTCCTATCCTTGTCTGCTTATCTTCTTGTCACAGGCATACACTGTACAATGCCTCAGCATAGCTGGTGCTTTATGTTTGTTTTCTGTAATCTCCATGAAAATGTTTCTCAGTATCTGTATATTTGTGCACCGGTATTGTACCTTGTTGTCTAATGTATCTGACATGGAACCTTTCAATGAGCATCCGCTCACAGGTATTATCCAAGAACTTAATAAATAAACAAATAAAAGGTCATGCAAAATGTGGCTGTCCAACAGGATGACACCACTAGACAGCATGCCAGCATGCAGGACAGTGGGATAAAGTATGGTGGCCAAGGTCCCACTGAGTCTGCACAAGACAGGAATGTGCGGCCAGTGCAGCCCATGCAGCAACAGGAAGGGAGAAGGAGGAGGATGACCTGCTGGAGGTCGTCCCCAGTCCTGGGGTGGAGGTGGTGGAGCCCAGCACTGTGAGGCCTTACAGACCTATGTGCAGGGGTGTCTACACCTGCATGCTGTATGAGGGATGTGGCTGCCTCCAAGGCTCCCTGCAGGCTCTTGTGAGGCATACTGATAGCTTTAAGGGGCAGTGAGGGATAACCAGTTGTGTGGGAGGAGTACCACAACTGCCAGGGGATGCCATGTGTGGCATCACTCCATTTGTCTGGCTGTATTGTTGTTTATTAGGTTTTTAGGTTATTACCTTCCACCTGTTTTCTGTTTCACATATGTTTTACTGTATTAATATTCTTGATTTATGAAATACATGTTCATTGTTTTGGTACTACCTGTGTTATGTATGCCTTTTACTGTTGCTCTGCCTGTGTTACATTCCAAGCACATGTGCTATACATCCCCATGTGCTACATGGCCAGGACTATGACATGACACCATGTGCGATGTCTCAGTGTGCTTGTTGCAGCACACAACAAAAGAACTTGCACTGCATGCCCACCATTTGGTGATCCTGTAACAGCATGCTGCCAATGTGCAGGACAGCAGAAGCTGCCAGTGGCCATGGACATATGGTGGTTTCCTCCTTGTTGCCTTCTGTGCCCTGAGATGACAGGGTGTTGCTGCATGGCTGTAGCCAGGGGCGGCTAATACAGGGTAGCGACCAGGCCATAGCCCCCTCATTTTTACAAGGGGCCAAGTTTGGCCCTCCCATTTTTGGGGGACACCCATTTTTAATACATTCACGGACTGTGCAGCAGTGTCTGTTCTCATTTAGTACATGGCTGCAGAACAGGAGGAATGAGAAATTGATATTTGCACAGCAATACAGAGCTATATGTGTGTGTCAGAGCTGCGGTAAGAAAGGTGATGGGTTCAACACTTCAGTAACCATACTCCACTAATCTGCCTGCTACATTGATATATAACACATTATGTGAGCACAGTGCTACTCCTGCAGTTATTGCCAAATAGACGGGCACTCCAGCCAAGAGAAATTTCAGCAAAATGATTTTTGCTATTTAGGCATACAGAAGTCTGGCAGCGTGCCTCTTGCATCACCAGTGTACAATCGTCCCAGCAATTCTGCAACAGCCTTCCTCAGGGACATCCTTGGCAAGCTGAAGCACAGGAAAAGTTTTTATTTATTTAACCTGGCTGCTAACAAAATGAAAAATTACATTATTAACAGAAGCCAGTTAACTATATAATGTCTCTGTTTGTACACATTTCTGGCTTATGTGAGTGCACACGAGCTGAAAGCAACAGGCAGGAGTATTGTTTCAGACCGTCTGTGTTTTCTTATTTTAGTCCGTGATTTTGTTTGAGTGCCACTCCAGGAGGTTCACATTCACAAAAACAAATCAACTAAACTGTTTCAGAGGGTGCCAATAAAGAAAAAAATATTTTTGCTAACATATGCACCTATCTTTGCCGAGCTGCAATATAAGTAAGCGGTGGGCGGCAGAATGCAGTCAACAATTGAAACTATAGGCTGCTCCACCAAACTCTGCTCATTCTTTTATAGTAGTTGAAGCCAAATACAGGAGCTTCGAAAATATCTTCCTCTCTTGTCTCTTCCAGTTCATGCCATTAAAAGTCAACTTTTTCCATTAGACAGGCCAGCACTATAGTATACAGCAAATCGTGCGTTTATTCCATTACAGAGCCACAGTGTGAATATCTTTTTATAACAGGAGCAACATAAACAAGGGAGTTAATAATCATAGCTGATTATTTTGCTGAGGCAGCTGAACAGACACAAGAGCAAGAAACCTACAGTGCTGTCATTATCCTGCTCCCGAATTGCCAGTAACTACAGTAAAGGGTGAACAATAAACACTTCTTCAGATAAAAAAGACAGCTGGATGCTTTGTGCAAGATAGTACTCCTTGTACCTTTTCTTGCTCCTAAGCTCCAAGTGATGCATAGGAAATCATCGTTTATCCACAGAGCAGACTCTGTTCATAACCTATATTTACATGAATTTAATGCCCTAGTAGGAGCACTTTTAATCACAAGGGATCAAAGGACAGGAGCAAGAGGGACAGAGATGGAAACATAATATATAAAAGAAAAAGAACTATGTAGGTGGCCAGTTTGCGTAAAAAATGTAGACAGAATTTAGCATGAATAAAGAATAGCATAGGCTATTATTGCAATAGGTTTTCAAAAGTGGAGGGGAGGTCCCTCATATACAGTACACGTGTCTCCCTATCACAGGTACAGTATGCTCTTTGGTCTGAGCTGAGTACATAGGAAGGTTCAGTAAGCATACTGTCAATTAAACCAGCAGTCGCTGTGAGCTCTGCACTGCATGGCACCTTCTTTTTGTAACATTGTAAGCCTTTTTAAGCCTCATTCATTAAAGCTTGCTTCTTTACTGTTTGCTCTGTGCTGGATCATTTTGTGTGGTACTGTCAATTAACCAGATCAGCCAAGAACTGCACTTTGACTATTTTCTTTTTTTTTTATTTTATCATTTATTTACCAGTATAGCCCAGCTGAGAAACAACATTTACATACAAACATATAAATTACCAGCAGATACAGGCCCTGATCCTGGCATCCCCTGAGGAACGCAGTTGCTAAAATGCTGGGGCGGATTGTATACTGGTGATGTGAGAGGCATTGAAGTTTGAAGCTTGAAGTTTATTGTTCTAGAATTAATACCTTTGAGCCAAGGCTCTTTTACAAAGGTTCCACGTCATTAAGTACAAAAACATAGTAGACAGTGTTACAAACAATCAGTAAGCCGTTTAACAAGGCCACAACTTAAAGAGTAACATTTATGTACAGAAAAGAAAAAAGGAACTCAGAGGCAGTGTCAAGGGCAAGGAATAAGGATTGAGAGCTTGAGAGGGAAGAGAGGAGAAATAAGAAGTTTAGGAGCAGACAGAACCAGGTTAGTGGTACTCAGGTTGTCTTTGTCAAAGAGGAGACCGTGGTGGTTGAGTGAAACAAATGTAAGTGCACTCAGTGGGATCAGACTTTAGTCAAAGCAGTCACAGGAGCTGGAGGCTGTGAGGTGAACGTAAAGTATGGATTTGAAAGCTCCCAATGTCGTGGAGGATAGGGAGGGCAGGTTAAGGGCATTGTACCAGGTAGGGACACGGTATGTAAAGATCTTCGTCCCTGAGCAGTCCGGCATCTAGGGACAAGGAAGGTTGGTGGTCAGAGCTTCTGGTGGTACGAGTGCCATTGTTCAGGCAGAGCGGGTCCCGGATACATGGAGGAGTAAGTCCCAAGATTGATTTTTTGCCATCAAGCAGGTGAGATACATGAGGTGATTGGAAAGATGCAACCAACCGGTTTCCGTGTAGAGGTCACAAGTGTGGGTCCATCTCTGTGCTCCAGTGAGGAGTCAACAGGTTTTGTTTAGTGCTGTTGAGATGCGCTTTAGTGCAGTGGTAGTAGCTGAGCCATAGACAATTAGACCATAGTCTATGATTGAGACGATGGAGCATTGAACAGCAATCCTCCAAGGCAGCTTGGTTGAAATATTGGCGGTTCGGTACAAAATTCCAATGCGTTGGTGCACGTTTTGCAGTGTGTTATCGATACGGGCTGCAAAAGTAAGACATTCATCAAAAGTGATACTAAGGTATTTGAAGGTGTTCACTTGTTCTAGTGTATTTCCAAGAGAAGTTTTATGACGGTGGAGTATGCCTATTTCTGTTTTGATGACTGGCGAAAAGCATGACATTTGTTTTTGATTTAGGACCAGCTTGTGCTCAAGGAACCACTTTTCAACACATGAGAAAGCAAGCTGCAAACTCTGTCATAGTGGATTTGGATCGTTATGGGAGGAGAGAATTACAGCGTCATCAGCATAGAGTGTTAATTTTCAGGGCAGGATCTGGGAAGCAAGTTTAGAAATAGGTTGAAGAGGAGGACCTAAAATTGAGCCCTGGGGACACCAGAGAGGACCGGTTTGGAGTCAGAGAGAGAACCTCAGAGATTTTACTGTTTGAGAATGTTGTGCCAGGTAACTTTTTACCCAGGCTCCAGGTCCCTCGGCCAGCCCAGTGTTGAGCAGAAGAGAGATTAGAAGGCTATGGTGAACAGTGTCAAAGTCCTTTGTGAGGTCTATGAAAACAGCTCCAGTTAAATAACCCTTATCCAAGGCTTTGTGAGTTTCACTAGAGAAATCAAGTAGGCCGTCGACGTACTGTGTCCTTTCCTAAATCCATGTTGCTGAATGCAGAGTAGATCGACTTTTACAGGTAGTCTGATAGTTGATCCACCACGATCTGTTCAAGAGCTTTGGAGAGGGGTGGAAGTATAGATATGGGCCGATAGTTCCTGGTGGATTTATCACCCCTTTATGCACCGGTGTGACTATAGCGGCCTTCCATGTGTTGGGGAATTGACTTTGGCACAGGGAGAGCTTGAGAATTTTGGTGAGGGTGGATCACTTCTTCCAAGGCGAGGGACAGAAGTTTTAGATCAATGGTGTCACTGCTATTTCTAGATTTAGAGCAGGCCTTTTTATGTATCTGTAGGCTTCATATGTCTTAATTATTTTAAAGTGAAATAGCGATTTGTCTGGCGGTGGTTTGGGATACGAGTTTTGGAACTGACAAGTCCTGGAAGAAGTCTGGTGAGAGGACACCACTGAGGTCAGTGAAGGTTTTATTTAGGGCATCGGCCATAATCTTAGGGTGCAGGTAGTGGAGCCATCAATGTTCATTGCCATGGGAGAGGATTTAGACTGTTTGCCTGTAATATAAGTATATTGTCCCAGAAGGATCTCCCGTCACCCCAGGTGGTTTCTAGACATTCTTGAAATAGGAGCTCTTCATTTGCCTGATTTGTGAAGTGCATAGGTTGCGCGCCTGTTTATAGTTAAGTGAGTCTGTTATGGAGCCTGTGGCCCTGGCTATAGCCCAAAGATGGTCACGTGCTTTAAGCTGAGCCAGTAGTTTGGCTGTTAGCCAGGGATTAGAGAGGGCTTTGATTTTACATTTTTGAATGGTGCGTAGGTGTCTCAGGCAGTGTTGAAAGTTTTAATGAAGAAGTCTGGGCAGCGTCCACATCCAGCGTATTGTAGATAGGGGACCAGTCTTGTTGTAGGAGGCAGGTCTTTAGCTTAGCAAGGTTTCCGTGCAGTAGCATTCGACTTAGGATGGTTTTAGGAGGTGGTTTGTGGAATTTATTTGTCCAGATACAGATCACAGGGGAGTGGTCACTGAGAGTCGGAGAGAGCGGTGGTGGTTTTATCTGGTCCGGGCGATTAGTAAGAATCCAGTCAATGAGAGTGTTGGTTCTAGTCTTGTAGTTTTTCTAGTAGGGGAGTTGACCATCTGTGTTAGGTTGGTTGCTAGGATAGTATCCCTGCTGGGTCCGATATCTGAGGCAAACCAATTTATATTGAAATCACCAAGAAGGAGGAGCTCAGAGTCAGGAGGTTGTAATCTTGAAAATTCAAGGATAGACTGGAGCCCGGCTCGTGGGTCTTTAGGGGGATATAGACTGCAGCCACGGTAAGCACTTTGTTATGGGCACCAAGGAGAAGCTTGACAGGGAGAAGTTGTACTAGGTGTTTTCTGGGAGAAACTGGCAAGGTGGCACAAGAGGTAGTCCTTTATATAGATAACACATCCGCCCACCTTTCTTTTTACCAGGTCAAGTCTGAAGAGGTTGTAGCCTTGGAGCGAGATTGCATGATCTGGAGTGCTAGGTTTTAGCCAGGTCTCAACAATTACAAGTATATCAGGATTATGTTGTCCAATAAAGGCTTGAAGAGATGCCAGCTTAGGAAGGAGGCTGCAGATATTTAGGGTAACAATGGATAGCCTGTTTTCAGTTTTGCAGGCTTTATCTTAATGTTTGAGCCAGGGCCAGGGTTGGTGGATCCCACCAGACATGAGAAGTAGGAGGAGCAGCAGTTTGAGGATATCTCCCATAGCTCATACCATGTAACGTCTTTCCTCTGCATGCTGCAGGTTTTGGATACTGTGCAGTCGCCTAGGGTCCCAACAAAGGAGGTTGCTAACGACAGGTGCTCAAATATGATTTTTCCAGCCAGGGCGGTCGTTTGCACCCAGTCCTTAGTAATGGGGTGCCTCAGATAGAAATCAAGGTATTTTCCATGGTTCCATAATGAAGGTAGGATGTCAAGATGCTTATAGTGGGGGTTGTGTGGGGTAGGAGGAGAGGAAGTTGACACAGTGGATAACAAATGGAGAGATAGAAAAGACAGGAGGAGGTTTACATGGGTAAACCCAAGGCTCACATGAGCAGGGACAGATCAATTTCGATGGTGTGCCTCCAGGGAGGATTTGCCCCATTGCCAAATGATGTAAAATAATCAAATCCACAGGAAAATGACCAGTAAACTGTTTGATCTACGGTAACAAGACAAAGGATGTGTTAAATTCCTGGAACACTGGCCTGGGGCATATGCAGGAAGTTAAAACCCTTTGTCAGTATCTTCCTTTGTTTAAACAGCTGTGAATGGTTCTCAAAGACATGCAGTTCCCTCAGGCAACAAGGTAGATGGAAATATGGATTCAGTTTGCACTTCCCAGGTCAGAGCTTGTAGAATTTCTTACCTGTACTTACTCTGATTGTGATGACTTCCAAAAAGTTGATTTATAATGATAATCCCAATATCTGCTGGTGATGTTTTGCAGTTTCTTAGTCCATGAAACTTTCATAGATCATATATCCAAGAATGGCTAGTTTCTCCAAGCCAAAACACATGAAGATCCACAAAACTAAACTATTGACAGAGACAAACACAAACACCCAGCCACACAGCCAAGTAGGCGGAGAAACATTCTGCCAAACTTGCCTTTTGTTTAACTAATAAAAAGCATTCTGCTGAAATATCTCTTGGCTGGAGTGCTGTCATTTGGCAGTAACTGCAGGAGTAGCACTGTGCTCACAGAACTTGTTCATTGTAGCACGGGTTGGCCACCCTTTGCAGTGAACCCCGCACTGCTTGTGAGCTCAGGATTCAATCTTTTGGGAGTTGGTTGCATTGACATTTAACTGGTAACAGAATCTGAATTTTATTGGTTCTCCCAGTTAAGTAATCTTACTATGGTGACTAGGACAGAATGCAGTGTTGTTGCCATAGTAATACGGTGGAGATCAATAAAAATGTCTCGAATCAGGCAGCCAATGAAAAGGTGACCATGGCCACTTTGAGTTGGAGTTCAGTAAATTCTTCTTCTGCGTAGTCATCACCATGATTGAGTAGAGCAGATTAATTTGCACATCACATTAGTCTCTGTTTCTTAAAAGGTTGTCTGGTCATCTTGCTGTGGTAATAAAGAATTGTCAATTTAGCTTTTTCCAACCAAACACGGCTACATTAGTTAGGAATACTATGCTGAGCTTCTGTGTGCTGGGCAAATAGTTTCTGCCAGTTTCCTTGAGACATACCGTGGGTGGGCCCTTTAATGCTGTGGTGCTGAGTCAAATATTGATCTATTGGCTTTCATTGTTCCTAATGGGTTCTGCATTTTTTGTTTGTTTGTTTGTTTTTTGTGTGAAACATTTACTAATTTAGTTTCACTCAGCAATGATTTGGTCTGTCATAGATTGGACATTGCACACTGAATGCCTGTTTAACAAAGATTAACACCTCTTTCTCGCTCTCTTTTCTTTTCCTTGGGTTTTACATGAGTGAATATAGACTTGGTCTAAAGCAAGTGTTGTCCATGCCACTAGTATCTCCTCTCAGCAACAAATATCAGTTTATTGCCTTGCACTCTATACTTGCTCTGTACTCCGTGAGTTCAAAGTGCACAGTGGTAGTGCAAACGGACTGCAGATCCTTTACTTTTTAATGGGATACTGCTGACTATGTGTGTTAGCTCTAGGTAAACCTGATGGACCCACTTTGTGTATTTGGGGAAGTGGAGTGGCATAGTGTATGTTTGTGTGTGTTGACTTTGGGAGGGTCTGGTATATTTGAGGTAGATGATGACGTGACCAGAGTGGCACAGTGTGTGCTAGCGTGTGTGTGTGTGTGTGTGTGTGTGTGTGTGTGTGTGTGTGTGTGTGATTTAAAGACCCTGAAAACCCGAGGCCCATTGAATGTAAGAGGATTTGGAATCATGGGTGACCAGGATTGGGAGGTAGTAATAGTGAAGTCCACCCTAGCAGAGAAACTAATGGTCATCACTGCATGGGAGGTCCAGTGGCCCTGAAGGGACTATTGTGTATTTTGGGAGGAGGATAGGGTTACAGTGCATGCATGTGTTAGCTTGGGGTGGTCCTGCATATGGGGCGAGGTTGAGGAAAGATGCAGAGTGCCACAGTGTGTGCATGTGTGTGAGGTTTTAAATGCTGAAGCCTGTGGTGCATAAGGGGCATAGGAACTTTCAGAGACTTGGGAGCTGTGGCAGAGCTAAAGGGGTCTGGGAGGAAGTCACCTCCTGGCTGCCCCAGTGTGAGTGGTGCTCCTCTCAACCATATTTATTTATGGTTTAGTGCTGACTGTGGAGCCATGGTTGACTGAATGTCCCACCTCCCAACTTTCCCCTTGTTCACAAACCTGATTCCACTACAGCCAGGTGGTAGTGGTATTAATACTAAAGAGGTGGTAGTGGTAGTAGTAGTAGTAGTAGTGGTAGTAGTAGTGGTGGTAGTAGTAGTAGTGAAGCCTGTCCCAGCAGAGAAACTGAACATAGTCACAGATATGGGTTTGGGGTGGTTGTAGGGGTGTAGAGTTTATTGACATGGATAATGAGGTTCATAACATTTGGGGCCCTGTGTGTGTGATGTTTGAGGGTTTAGGGACACTGTTTGGGAGGTCTGTGAACCCTGTTATGCCCTTTGTGTGTATTGGAGGTGATGGAGGGCAGAGTTCCTGTTTATTAAATGGAGGAGGTTCCGTGTATTAGGGGAAAATGGAAATGGTCCATCTGGTACAGTGAGTGCTGGCTTGTGGGGCTTCTGTGCAGTGGACAAGGCACAGTGTGTGTGTGTTGTAGATTGGGGTGTCCTGTGTGTTGGGGAACAGTGGGTGAATGATAAAGATGGTCACAGAGAGTGTGATGGCTTGGGGGCTACTTTGCAGGCTTCTAAGCTATGTTTTGCAACCACTAGCCCTTTGTCAGGATGTGGTGCGATTAAGTGGTGACATTGTTCTGGGATGTCATTATGCTTGATTTGAGGGGGATGCCATGAGTAGTGCTGGTCGATTGTGATGTCAGGATGCTTGGTGTGCATCACTGGTGTTGCTGCATGCAGACATCATGGTACAATGTTACCTATCATGGACACCACCAATCATGCATCCAGACATTATGGTTGATCAGCACCACTCATGTCCTACTCAAGATAATGAACATAGTCTGATAAATCAACAACAAACTCTACTCCGACATGTTTTTTTTTAAATGAACACCATGTGACATCAAAAAAGCCACAAAATCCTGCACAAATTAAACATTTTTCGGGGTCCTGGGTGGCCCCGGACCCTGGCCCTTTGATGAAATTTTTGCCCCCATTAAAGCTACTTGAACCATCCCTGGCTGCAGCAATGTTACATGACAACCAGGCTGTATGTTGGCGGGGTTAGTGTTCCCACACTGTCCTGTCATACCATAGGATATGACGATAGTACTGGCCTGTGTGGCAACACATACCATGTGCACCCCTGCACAAGCAGCAATCTACAGGTGCCCATGGATGGACTGTGCATACGCCACTGTTGTGGATGTGCTGTCACACATACATGTGACAGGCATCATGCAGTGTACCACAACATCACTGGAGAGTGTTAACAGTGACTTGGTTGGCCAAACATGTCGACTAGATATGTAGGCCATCCATTCTAGTGTTTGTCATAAGGCAATTGCGGCACCATTGTCTTGAGGACAGTCAATGCGTAGATGAATGTGTCACATATGTGCACAGTGGGCATCCATCGATGAGGACATGTTGCTCTGTGTGGGTCAGGGTGTTGGTGTGTTACCCTGTGTTACTATGTCTATTTTGGCCATGTTGCCACAACATGTCTCAGTCACAATGTCTGGCTATGTACATGTGTGATAGTCACATATAGCAGGAACAGTCATGCCACTGCTGTCCTGGATGTTGGGAAAGTCTACACAATTTCATCACGGACCTGTGATGTGTCCAGTTAATGCATTACATCATACACAGTTGTTCATCACATGGACACACAGCCACTGCATTGCGCATGCCTGGGAATGTTGTGCTATGTGGGTACTGACAGTGTTTTGTCAGCCATTGTGCATTTGGACAGAATGAGACACAGACAAAAGATTCCCTGTGAAAGTATTTATTGTGATGTAACAGTCTGAAATGGAGTGCACCTTACCCCAGCAACCAAAACAAATGTGCATACTGTGAATTTCCTTAGGCTGCCCCCTCCCACCCAGCCCATTCCAGTTCTTTACATATTTACAGTGCCCAGTGTGCATACTGCTGTGCCATATTTGCATAACAGTATGTGACATGTGTGCCACACATGTCTGTAGCCCACACATGGTGCAGTTTTGGTGTTCCAGTACTTATGTCCCACAGGTCCTCTGGTACCTCTGTTACACCACACAGCACCCTTCATTTTATCCTAGGGTGCCCTGCCTTTTGTTGTGGACGTGTACACTGTTTCCCTCTATGTCCATGTACTGGTTTCCACTTCTGCTGGACAAGTGCACACTGGGACACACTGCACTGCGTCCTCGCATTGTAGGTTGTGCCACAGTGGATGTTTGTGCCTCCTGTGTCTCCTGGACCTCTGTATGTTTACATTTCCTACCCTTTTTTGGTGAGGACTATTTACAGTTTGCACAGCTGTGGTGGTATCCTGCTGTGTGGAGCCACTTGCTGATTGTTTCTCAACAGGGTTCTGGGTTGCTGGTGGATGACCATGTGGGTCCTGTGTGGATGCAGATCCTGGTGCTGTTGACTGTCCTGCTGTGCTGGTGGACATTGTGGTTGGTGGTGTGTACTGTTCCTGGTTCATTGGTTGACTGGCATGGGTGGATCTGTCAGGACTGTCTGTTTGGGTACTATGATGGTTCACACACACATTGGGCTCTTGTTGATGTGTTTATGTTTCAGTGCTGTCTCTGCTGGCCTGGGTGAGTTGGTGCAGGATGGCCTTTAGGACTGCTGTTTGGTGTTGCTGTGCCTCCATGTGTTGTTTTATTACAGTGGTGAGCCTGTCCACTGCATCATTGTGCCTCTGCATGCTCATCTGCAGCCCCAGCAGTATTGCCAATTTGTCTGTTTGTTAGGCTTCAGACTGGTGTAGGCCTTTCTGAAGCATATCCATGACCACTGTCATGGCATTAGTCATGTGGCTCTGGTGGTTCTCGATGGCAGTTTGGATGACTGTGAGTGCCCTGGTGTTGGCTTCCTGGGAGTCCAAGACGTTCTGGCAGTATCACACTAGCTCCTCGTCCACAACATGGTCTGGGAGTATTTCACGGGGTGGAGACTCCACAGTGGCTTACAACCTCCTCCAGCTGCAGGGGCCTCAGCTCCTGGGCTATGTTGTTGGAGATGGACTCTGGAATATCTGTGTCTTGAGGTCTGAGTCTTCTTGGCAGCCTCCGTTTCCACTTTGCTGTTACCGTGGGCCTGTGATGCTTGTTGCAGTCCCACCTGGCTACTGGTTTCCTGCACTATTCCTTCCTTTGTGTTATGGAACCAATGCTGTCTGTGCCCCTGTGTCTGTTGAGGATGGCCCTTATCCACATGCTGCTCTATCTGTTTGTGTCCCACTTGGTCCAGGCCTTTCATCATCCCTGTCTGCAGTGGTGGTTGCTGTGGGAGGATACAGTGCCTTCAGAAAGTATTCAGCCCCTTGGATTTTGTCACATTTTATTGTGTTACTACCAGAATTTGTAATGCATTGAAATGATTTTTTCCCCTTGATTCACACAGCATACTCAACAGTTTAAAGGGAAAAATATTTATATTGTGTAACAAACATTTATGAAATATTAAAACTGAAATATCTTGTTTACTTAAGTATTCACCCTCCTGAGTCAATACTTTGTAGAAGCGCCTTTGGCAGCAATTACAGCTTTGAGTCTTCTTGGTATGTCTGTATCAGCTTTGCACATCTGTATTTGGGGATTTTCGCCCATTCTTCTTTGCAGATTTGCTCAAGCTCTGTCAAGTTGGATGGGGAGCATCGGTGAACTGCAATCTTTAACTCTTTCCACAGATTCTCAATAGGATTCAAGTCTGGGCTTTGGCTGGGCCACTCAAGGACATTCACCTTCTTGTTCTGAAGCCACTCCAGTGTTGCTTTGGCTGTATGCTTGGGGTCGTTGTCCTGTTGGAATGTAAGTCTTCGCCCCAGTCCAAGGTCTATTGCAGACTGATGCAGGTTCTCCTACAGGATGTGCCTGTATTTGGCTCCATTCATTGTTCCCTCTATCCTGACAAGTGCCCCAGTCCCTGCGCTGAAAACCATCCCCATAACATGATGCTGCCACCACCATGCTTCATGGTAGGGATGGTGTTACATGGGTGATGAACTGTGTTCAATTTGCGCCAGGCATAGCGCTTTGCATTCAGGCAAAAGAGTTCAATTTTGTTTCATCAGACCAGAGAATCTTTTGCCACATGGTCTCAGAGTCTGCCACGTGTCTTCTTGCAAACTCAGGCATGCTATTATGTGGCCTTTCCTCAGGAGTGGCTTCCGTCTAGCCACTGTCCCATAGAGGCTACATCTGTGAAGTGCTGCAGAGATTGTTGTCCTCTGGACAGGTTCTCCCATCTCAGCCATGGAACTCTGTAGTTCTGTCAGGGTGGTCATTGGGTTCTTGGTCACTTCCTGACCAAGGTCCTTCTTGCCAGTTGCTCAGTTTGGGAGGACGGCCTGCTCTAGGAAGAGCCTGGGTGGTTCCATAATCTTTCCATTTCCTAACGATGGACTTGACTGTGCTCCTGGGAACTTTCAACACCCTAGAAATGTTTTATACCTCCCCAGATCTATGCTGCCTCACAATTCTATCATGGAGTTCTACGGACAGCTCCTTGGTCTTCATGGTAGAGTTTCTGCTCTGACATGCACTGTCAACAGTGGGATCTTGTATAGACAGGTGTATTTCCTCTGAAATCATGTCAACCATTTGAACTGACCACAGGTGGACTCCATTCAAGTTTTAGAGTGATCTCACAAAGAAATTGGATGCACCTGAGCTCAATTTGGACAAAGTGGGTGAATACATATCAAATCAAGACATTTCAGGTTTTTATTTTAAATTACATGTACAAAAATTCCAGAAGTTTCATTCCACTTTGACATTATAGAGTAATTTGTGTAGATCGTGACAAAAAAATCCCATATAAATGTATTTTAATTTGAGTTTCAGCGTCTAAAATGTGACAAAATCCAAGGGGTGAATACTTTCTGAAGGCACTGTAGATATTCACTGTTAGCTGCTGTACTGTGCATCGCATCCTTCTCAGTTACATTGCTTTACAATGTAATGGTCTGTATTACAACCTTTAGGTGCTGTGCATACCTACACAGGGTGAGGTCTGTCTCATGCCACAGCTGTATTCCTGCATTGTTTGTACAGACAGGCCTACTATCCTGTGTGGTGTGTGCCACTTTGCATGTGTTGGCAATGCAGGCCTGCATGTGTTCTACCATTAGGTTACAGGTGGCAAACTCTTCTTCTCACAAGACATAGACATGCCTGCCACCCATGTTGCCTTGCCATCATGCACAGTTGTACAGTGGGCATTGCGCACCATGGCAATGTCTATGGCAATGGACTGTTTGCTGACATATGCTATCCTCCATTTTGTGTCACACTGTGGTAGCATACAGCCTCATGGCACATCCCAGTGCACTGTGGCATGTGGTGCACAGCGCTATGGTATTGCTACATATGTGTGTTAGCCACACCACTGTGCTGTGACTCTGCCACATGTCTGGGGTGGTGCAGGACTGCAGGCCTCACATATGAGGCATGTGCATCACAGCTGGCGCATCTGTGCCACCATGGTGTTGTCTCTCAACACAACACACTACTAGACACATGGCACACAAAGGGCACCTACCTGGCTCCATATGGCATCTCAACCAAGTGCCCCACTCCCGATATGCTATGCCACCTTGTCCCGTACCTCTGTCCTGCTTTCATGCCCTGTAGCTATGCTATGGCCTGTCTGTTAGGCATGATTACCTCTGCCAGACCCTCATTCCCCAGGCACCCACAATCCTGTTTGGAGCACCGATCCATTGGTGGCTACTGTTGTCTGTCTGCTGTGTACTGTCGTGTACATTCCACATACTACCCTGCTGTGTCCTGCTTTGAGTGTGTGCCTTGTTTTCTGTTCGCACTTTGTTTTCAATCATGCAGGTGTGCATGCAGTGCCATTGGCCTACATATATCACCTACCAGCCACATCCACACAGGCCTCATGTGTTCACACACTGTTCACACCCCTTATGCTAGACAGTCGAACAGCTATGCTAGCTCCCCCTCCACAACCAGCACCCCATCCCATCCCTTTTCAGCTGAGCATGTTTGACTACAAAGCGGTTGAAGACTCACTGCTTAGCCTCAATATCAGGAAGCGTGCAGGGACAATGGACTCGAACACTTTTTCCTGAGACTAGGTTATGCCATCTCACTGCCCCTGTCCTACATATTTTCAATCTCTCCATCACCTCTGCCACAGTTCCGTACTGCTGAAATCTGCCCATTCTTCTTCTCTTCAAATCAGGAGACCCGTGTGATTTAAACAACTATAGGCCCATATCCATCTAGCCTATTCTCTCTAAAGTTTTGGAAAAGCTGATCTATAACCAACTAAAACATTATCTCAAAATGTATTCACTCCTTAACCCAACACAATCTGGTTTCAGGTCTAAACACAGCACTATCTCAGCATTAGCTAAAGTCACTAATGACTGGGTTACTGCTGTGGACTCCAAGAAGATTACTGGTGCAGTCTTTCTAGACCTCTGTAAAGCATTTGATACTGTTGACCATCATCTTCTAATTACCTGCCTTACTAATTTAGGTGTCAGTCTGTCCACAGCACAGTGGTTTACAAGTTATCTTTCTGGAAGGATGCAAAAGTCAAAGCTGATGGTCTACTCTCAGCCCCTCCCGATTGCCAGGAGTCCCTCAAGGCTCCATTCTAGGCCCTATCCTTTTTCCCTGAATAGCAATGATCTTGATTCATATATAATGAATTCCAGCTTGCCTTTCTTCGCTGACGACACTGTATTGTATACCACAGGTACAACCATATCGGAAGGTAGTGAAACGTTGCAAGCTGACTTTGCTAAGCTTGAAAGCAATCTCATAAAAGCCAAGCTTCTCCTAAATGCCAAGAAAACTAAGGCAATGATTTTTCACATAATACCTCCTTGGCACTCTCCTGCCCTTCCGAAGGACTTTCTCATTATCTCCTGGGAGAACCCTGGAAGTCATACCTAAATTTAAATATCTTGGCATTCGGTTAGACAAGCTCTCTTTTAATGAACATATTGAGGACTTATCTAAGAGGCTTAAAAGCACGACTGGGATTCTTTTTAGGAACAGGTCTCTCTTCCCTCTTGTGACCCTACCAGGCTTGTCCAGGCCACATTCCTTCCATTAGTTGATTATGGAGACTTAATGTATACCTCCTCTGCAATCTCAAACCTAAGTAAGCTAGAGTTCTTTATCACTGTGCCCTTTAGTTCATCATTAGCTCCCTTGCCGAACTCACCACTGTGATCTTTACGCAGCTGTTGGTTGGACCTCACTTGCCTGCTCAATGCTGGTATCTGGACCCTTAAGGTACTCCTTCACAAACTACACGAGCTACTTAACTTCTCTCATCCACATCACCCACAATGCATACTCCCTTACAAAATCGGACTACATCCTGCTAGCTGTCCCTATGACCCATACTACCCTTGCCAATGAGCTATTTTGTAAGCTCTGCCAACTATTCGGAATCATCTCCAATCCGCATTGAAACTAATCAACTTTGTCTCAATTAACTTCTACAAATCACTAGCAGTTTCTATAATGAAAGATATTTGCAGCTGCCACTAAGCTACCCCTACTCCAAGACAGCCATATGTGTACCGAATGTCCATGTCCTCTCCTAGCCAGGAATGAAACTGCCTAACCAGCATATGGCTTATATTTGCTAAATGATATGACCCTTTTACCTGCACTCACTTCCCTTAGCCCCAGTTCTCCTACCTACATCTTACTCCCACCCACTCTTCCTAACCCCCATCCGTCTCTGCCTGCTAATTTTCTACCCTGCCCTTCCTTTTATCTAACCTCACTTGTCCTTGCATATTAACCTTTTTATTCCCACATCTGTCTTATGTGAAAATTCTTCCCTTGTTTGGCTTGACAGAAGAAACAATGTCTTAACTGGACCTTGCGCTGCTAGGTTGTACCTTATCATGAAATGTCTTTTGTGATCTATGCATGCACTTTATTTATTTACTTATAGCCTATGAATCTCTTATGTAATATCCTCATGTCTGTGTAAATGTCTCAGGATTTCCTTGTGAATGAGCTTGCTCAATGGAGTTTTTCCTGCAATAAACTTGAACTTGAACCCCTGTGCAGGCTCCACACACGGTCTACACAGCTGACTCCAGTCAGGCTCTGTTGTTATCCTGCACAGCTGGGTTCAACACCCACCACATCCCTCTGGCACCCAACTCATATGCCGGTGCTGCTGTCAGGAGCTCTGCCTGCCTTGGGTCATGCCTTCCACCCATTTGCTCCTGCCCAGTTCTGTGGAGGTGTATGTGCACTGAGGGTCACAGTCTCTCCACATCACTCCACTGTTCCACATGTCTCACCCATTCTGCATATGCCACCCTTGTGTACCTGTTACACCTTTAGTGCATCTTTGCAGGTGTGACATGCACCACCAGTGTCCTTTGATGTGCACCCCTCAGGCATTAGCCATGACATTTGCTGTCCTATGGTGTCACCTAGCCACCCCCCAATAGAGGTACCGTGCCTTTTTACATAGCTGCAGTGCTCTGTATGCAGAAGATGTCAGGTTGCTGTCCCTTCTATGGTGTGGTGCCAGATGCACTAGTACCACTCCTCCTGGCTGCTCAGTGGTATATCCTAGCTTGGCCCACCTCCAGTTTCTATTGCACACTGCCAATTTTGCACTATCTTTCCTTTGAACACCTCCTAATATCATGGTGTCTCCTCTGGAACTCACTGATGCAACACTTGACTGGCAACATTGCATTCAGTTTGGTGGCAACAACATCCCAGGCCTTTTGTCTTTGGTCACTCAGTTCCTTATCACTGCCTCGGAACAGGAGTAAGTCCACTGAAGTCTTGACCTCCTCAATGAAGATGTCTGTCTCCTCTTTGGTGAAGTTCTTTTTCTCTGCCTGCTGGCACTTCTTTGCCTCCTGGGTTTAGTGCTGTCTTGTGGCATCACTTGTGCCATTTGGATTTTGATGCAATCCCCATCAAACCCACCAATTGTGCCACCTTTTATAGCGCAGATTGCAGCTTGCATCATTTCTGGTAAATTTGATGCAAATTGTGAATCTTCCTGAATTTGATGGTGGTGGTTTTACAGCAAGCTGATTTGATGCAAGATCGTCATGGCGCACCTTGCGCTGATCTAGAGGCTCTTTCTGAACTAAGCCCTGAATGTCTAACTCTCTTGACAACCAAACTGTTTCAGAAAACAAACATATACCCGAGGATAATGTATGGTCATCGATGGTTAACGGTTTGTTAACCATCGAGAGGTTGCCAGAGCAACCATGTAAACCTCGAGAGTGAAGCTCGAAAGGTTTATGTTGCCATGGAAACCTCGAGATGGCTTAACAAACAGGTTGACTATCGATGTACCAACATTATATTTTATAATGTATGGTTATCAAAAACATTTTATATAATGAGTAGGATCCTCACTTTTGTCAGCCGCTCCATTACTTAAGTCACTGCCACTAGGCTTCGGGTCATGCTCTCACCACCACGGCCATTTCAAGAAGGTGGTCTGTTTGAGTAGCAATCATGTGCAGAGCAATCCAGGTTGTCATACCAATGATGTGATGTACCATCGATGGGTTAACAACAAAGTTGCGTCACATTAATGGTATAACAACTGAGGGAAAAGATGAATTTCCTATAGTAACTATGTTCTACTATACATTATAGAATGAATAATATTCTATTATGCAATTCAATTTTGGAGAATAACTCAGAAAGGTACTGGCAGAGTTTAAATACTTTAATTATGCTGGCAAGACTGCAATTATAAATGTTTGGGATGCATTTAAGGCCATGCTGACATGTGTTATTGCTTCATATAACATAAAAGTAAATAAATAACTGACAATAAAAGAATTAAAGTTAGAAACGACTTATAGAGCAACCGGCTAAGAAAGAAAAAAGGAAATACTGATTGTGCTACTGAATGGGAGACAAGAAAATCAGGCGACAACAAAGTATGGATAAAAAATGCAATTGAATGAAAAGTTAAAACAGTAATCTATCAGGAAGGAACTAACTCAGGAAGACTGCTGGAGCATATGATTAAAAAAATAATCTAAAATAATCTAAACATTTATTATTTAGCAAAGGGTAGTGATTACAGATAACGAATACATTGAATCCCAATTTTCATTACTTTATTTATTTGTAATTTGGGAAACACCTTTGAGCACAAGTGCTCTTTTACAAAGGTTCCATGTCAATAAACATAAAATAACTTTAAAACTGTTTATCAGGAGAAAAGGAGGCTGGCTATACAGGCATACAATTATTGTGTTTGCTTACACATTTGCAAGAAACACATTGGTCAGCTTTCTTCACAAGCAGGTTATGGAGACGTGCAGTGTTGTGGCCAATGACAGCAGTCTGTTTTTGGCTGTTCTCTGCCATGCCAATAGATGAGCATGCTGTCAATGATGGCAGTTAATGAGCAGGCCACTAGATCAAAGAAACTGAGCCGCTGCAATCAGGGAATGCCCCATCACTACGCAATCAGCTGTTTTGCTGCAGGGTGGTCCCTGACTGCAGCAACCAAATACAGCTGCATTGTCTGGTTTCTAGTTTTATTTTGCCCTTCCTGATCTACCTAGGAGAAAGAAAGAGAGAAATTTTGCAAGGTAATGCTGTCAGATAAAAAGAGATCATCGTGAAGGTATTGCTGTCAGATAAGGTGAAAGTTGCTCCTGCCACCAGTCTCCAAGTGCAGCCCAGTAAATCCCGACTGCTGATTAAAGGACCTCCTGACCCCTGCTTCATTTCTATTGCCTCTTTGGCAATAGAATGTGCTCGCCAGTTCCATTCACTTATCTTAGCTGCAAGTGTCTTTTGTGGATGGAGACCTGACTCATCATAGGCACAAAGAGGCAGAAAAAGTCTTATTTGTTTCTAGATAGGTTGCCTGTGCTTGAAGTCTTTTCCAGACCCAGTTTTAACTGCTAGTAGTACACATTTACACCGCACTTCCCTCACAAATAAATACCAGTGCTCCACCTTGTGTTTGTTAGATCTATATCTGACACACACACACATTAGTGTAAAAGCCTTGACTAAACCTATCGAAACATACCTTAATTCGCAGGTTATCTACTACCAAAGTGCTTAACTCACTTACTGTATGTTTACAGTGACTACATGGTCAATGTTATCTAATATTGTTGTTCCATCTCATTACAGGGCAGTGGTTTTTCAAGCGGGGCTGCAGCCACCAGAGTGTCCGTGATTCACTCCTTGGGGATCCTTGGATCACCTGCTGAATATCATAAATGCGCTGAAAAAGTAAACAATTGTGGTTTCAGTATTGAGTCTTTGCCTGGCCACATTCAGTGTGGTTTTACTTCAGCTTCTTCATGAGCGAGGCATGCTTACACTTCCGATATACATAATCTGTTGCTTGGAGACACAATAAGCATTTAAAGCCTGTAATTAGCACCTTGTTAATGGCAGCTCTGTAACCCTCACAGTGCAGCATTGCAATTGAAATGAAATGTCTATTTAGTAGTGCACTCACTGAAGTGACTAATGTATCATTCCAATAAAATTAACACTTACTTAGCTATTTAATTAACTTCAGCTGTTCAGCATTAAAATTCAGAGTTAATCCTGTGTGTCCCATGTATCAGTGTGCAGTGTTAGTTTGCCTCGGTTCACTTCCTGTTGGTCTGTTTGCAAATTTTGGCAGCCCTGTTTATCAACATGGTCTGACTGCTTCTGCAGCGCAAGTCGGCGTGCTCAGTATTGCAAAATCTTCCTTCTGATTCTGCAAGTTTATGATTCACCTTAAAACATTCTGCTGCTTGTTTTGGATTTAACTGCCTCTCAGCTTCTCTGTCTCATTTGTGACATGTGGCCGATCCCCCGCCAGCCAGGGTGCATGGTAGTCTCATGGAAGTCTATAATATAGGGGATGTTGTTTGGTATAGTATGGACTCTGAAGACCCACGTATCCTGTAGTGACCACTAGGAAGTGTGACTGACCGTCAAATCAGGTACTCCCCTTTGCTTAATGGGAACATAAATCATTAGTTTTTTGTTGTTGTTACATTTTCAATACAGTGTAAATGTGGACCTGCAATACTCTGTTTAACATCCTCAGTGCACAGTTTCCTGTGTTTGTTTTAAAATAGTCAGTTTTTTCCTTATGGGGTTCCACGTTAATGCTGTAGTGTTGGAAACAGAAAAGAAAATCAAGGAGAGGGCACCTCCTTTGATATAGGGTCGAACATAGCTGACAGGGGTCTGGGGTCTTTGTCATATGATGAGGTGTTGCATGGTTACACTTCATTTAGTCTGCTTTATCATTTATGCCTTTATGGCTCTCTACATTTTATAAAGGAAGAGACCTTTTCCATTTTGCTCCCGAAACTGAGTCAGCCTTTTAATTTAACTGTTGGAAATTATACCCCCTTCATTTCTACTACTCGCTGCCTTATTTCCCCACACAATATTATTTGTTTTATTGTTCCTGAGTTGCACAACACAGTGACAACCCGTTAGGCTGGGAAGCCGAGAATTAAGCTTTCCATTCAGGGTGCAGGTAACCAACCTCGCCAGGTTTTATAACTGATATCTAATTAAAAACATAAATATTGGGCAGAAACACAGCAGCTTCCACAAGGAACTATGCATTAGTGAAAATGGCTGTATCAAAATGAACACGTAGAAACAGAGCACCGGGAGAGCTAACATATATTACACTCTCCACACCCCATTAAAAGAACGAACAAAAACATGTTTTATGTTCACCAGTAACTCCTCTGTAAACTTTCTAATCTATCTTTGCAATATTTGAATGTCCCAGTGCACAGACAGAGCAGCTAAATACTCTTTACTCCCTCTCCAGGACTGTAAAGTACTTTGGGATACAGTTTGTGTTGATTTATTGATTTACAGAATTAATTTAATTTACTGGAAAGAGTTGACCAGCAGGGCACATTGAGCTGTGAGCAGCTTGTTTCCAGGTATGTCCTGGACCTGCAGCAGAGTATATGGGAGATTATATATATTTAAGAAAAACAGCAGGACATTAGATTAGAGGAATGCTGATTAACGGGTAATGAGAGGAAGTTCTTTTCACAGAAAGAGTGGTGGATGCATTGAAGTGCCCACCTCAGGAAGTGGTGGAGATGAATGCAGTGCAGGGCTTCATACTGGCATGGGATAGGCATAAGGAGCAATACAGATGAGTATGAATAGATAGGCCATTAACAGAGTACAGGCATATGGCACATTCACAAGACAGAAGCAATGGGCAGACTGGATGGGCCTTGCGGTCCTTATCTGCTGTCAACATCTATGTTTCTGTGTTTCTATGATAGAATACAACAATGAATAAACAATGGTGGAACAAAGCAATAATAATGAAAACCCAGAATCAAACATGTTAATCC
This sequence comes from Neoceratodus forsteri, assembly GCA_016271365.2. Classification (NCBI taxonomy): domain Eukaryota; kingdom Metazoa; phylum Chordata; order Ceratodontiformes; family Ceratodontidae; genus Neoceratodus; species Neoceratodus forsteri. The sequence goes on along the minus strand of CM057454.1, from coordinate 842,070,071 downwards.
AACAAAGCACAAAGTTGTGCAGAACAGCAGAGCTGCCAGGCAGTAATAACACACTGAATAAGTCAAGTTCAGTTTACAGAAAGCAGGTGGGGTTTGGGAGGATGGAACAGCATGTGCCCAGCTGGAGTGAACGGGACAAGAGTTAGGGTACCTTGTACAATGCAGTGGTCAGCAGCTCTACTGCAGGAGACTGTATGAAACATTGCATGCAAACAAATTGTTTCCTATCCTTTCCATACATCTGTTAAGGGAGATTTTTTAGCCATCATGTTTGAAAGCCCCATGAAAATCTCCCTTATTTGACCTTGATCCTTACCTGCAGCTGGCAGCAATCTGGAGATATTGATGACTAAGTCTGCTCTATATTGATACTACATTGCTGCTATTTTTAGAACTTTGTGGTGTCACTTTAGGTAAATGTGCATCTAACTACAAGCACACATTCACAGTCTATGGCATCACAAGGTTCTAAAACTGGTGGCAATGTAGTAATAGTATCAATATAGGAAGCCTTAATCATCAATATCTTCAGACTGCTGCCAGCTGCAGGTAAGCTCAATACCTCATATAAAAGAAATGGTTTTCAAACTATGATGACCTCTGTTCCTAAATGTTCCCTTTTAACTATCTCACACAGTATTTATGTTTGCCTTTCACCTCTCCCTGCTCTTTTATCTCTGTGTGCTCGTTGACTGTCCTTGTGCTACTGTTTACTACATTAACAAGTAATTATTCTCCTGGATTCTCGTCCCTACATACTTATAAACCTCTCAGCATTAAAATGCATAGCACTGGCCTTCAGAATTAAGAGCAAAAGGCCAGAATATATGGCACTTTCTTATTTTAAAGAATAATATGTCTACAAATAGTGGGCAACATATATTTACTGTTAATGGATATTTTATCAAGTTAGTTCAATGATTTAATAGTTTGTGTGTGTCCAGAAATAGCTCTAACATCATTAAGAACATCAGTAAACCTTTGCAGAGCAAGGGTAAAATTCAGTGTAAAATTCTAGTGCTATACCAAATTCCTAGCAGTTGAGAGGTATGTTCCAATAACATATCACATCAAAATATATTGAAATTTTGTCACATTTCACACACACACACACACACACACACACACACACACACACACACACACACATTTGATACAGGCTTACATGTTGGTAACTCCTCCCACTTGACACTCATCTCCCTTTCAGAGGATCTAGAGTCAAGGGATTTTATATTTTGAAACAGGGGAATCTATGGCAACAGATCTGGGGACTAATCAAGATAACCACACAGGTTATGGTAGTGCCAATGGGCACCAAGAGCAGCCTAGGGTTACATGGGCATGACAAGATATACAGGTATTGCCAAAGTTTATACACCAAACTGTTTGTAAGACATATACTTCAATGTGCTTATATTAATACAGCTATGTTGCATTTCAAAGGTGGCGGCTGAATGCCATATAGGTCACAATTCAGCTAGCTTTCCTTTCGCCAGCAGTATACAGAGTCCTAGCTGCAGGAGCTTGAAGTTTGCTATCGTCCTTTCTTCTCTTTCTCTCTCTCTCTCTCTATCACTCACATACACACACACCGCACGCACACTCACCAGTGGTGGATCCAGGAGGTGGAGAAGGGTGCAGCTGCACCCCATTGTAACTTATGTGCTTGCTGCTGCTGCATTGTGCTTTGTTGAAGAAGTCTGATGTATTGATTGTGAAAAGTTTATATTTAAAACTATAGATTACATTTGCATTTTCTGTCAAAAATGTAATACAAAGGATAATAGCAGACAATATAAAGGATCAAAACAACATTAAAAAATTGCATATCATGTATGCACCACCCCAACACCCCATTGTAAAAGCCTCGTCTTAATTACACTCATATTCACACATTCTTCCCTCTCCTCACCATCTCTTTCTCTCCCTTCTCTTTCCCCTTTTCTTTCTCTCTGTCTGTCTCTCTTTATCTCCCTTTCTCTCAGTTCAATTATGCTTTATTTTTATTTTAGTCTTTGGTAACTGGGCAAGGCCCATTAGGTACAAGTGCCTGTTTTCAAAGGTGACCTAGGAGCACTGGGTGATTAAGTGATTTGCTCAGAGCCACACAGTATGCAAATGGAGGCTGTGAGAATCAAACCAAGGTCTGGTCTGCTTGATGTACCAAGCTTGTTCACAATAGTTACACTAACCTCTAGGCTTTATTGGCATGATTATAATAAGAGTACTGCAAAAGCTAGTACAGCCTAAAAACATTAATACATACTATACAGGCACTGTGTTTACATAGCACATAGTGTCTAATTCATACAATATATATCAAATCTGATATTACTGAGAAAACAAAAGAATACTGCTAGGGGCAGGGTGCTGCCTCAGAATGTGTGGTACTGTGATATTTTGTTAGACACTCTGCAGTTAACTTTACTGTTTTCATATTTTCACCCAGAATAATATGCATTTTACCTCATCATTCAATGTGTTAAATGTAGCATCTTTCTGAGAAGTCTAAAAATAGTGGTGTCTGTATCTGCATATTTGGCAAAATGTAAAAGAAAATGTATCTCATTTTCAATTTGACCACGTGGCACTGCTACACATCCTGTTTTCTTCTGCTTTCCAATACTGTTTTTGTCTGCCTTGTTGTGTTACACATTTATGGACACTGACTTTATATCTTACCACTATTTGTATGTGCTTTACATTATTAATATTTCTTAGGTATCCAGTCATAGCAAAATTCCTGTTTAGTGACTGATAGCATTAAAACTTATTTGCATTTTGATCTGGGTTTCCCAGTGCATAATATATTATTTTTTGTGTTTGCTACACACATGTGCAAGAAACACATTGCATCAACTTCCTTCACAAATGGGTTGTGGAGGCGTGGCAGTGTTGTGCCGAATGGCAGCAGTCCGTTCTGTGGCTGATATCTGCTGCGGTGAATAGAGGAGCATGCTGTCAATGATGGCAGTTAATGAGCATGCCACAATGCTCAAAGAAACAGGCCACTGCAATCAGAGCGCCCCATCACTAGGCAATCAGCTGTTTTGCTGCTGGGCGGTCCTGACTGCAGCAGCCAATTACAACCGCAGTGTCTGGTTTCTAGCTCTGTTAAGTACACTGCATAGACATGCTCTGTCCAGAGACTGCAGTTCTGCAATGGGTGGATGGCTAGCATCATTTTCCAGCTTTGGTACCGAGAAGAGGAGATGGACACAGCACTGGAGTGAGGTAACTATAAAAACAATGTTTTTTTTCCATCAGTCACTCAGAACCAGCCATAATACAGCATTAGTGTGAACCTCGAGGAGAGGAATTTGACAGGAAATGAACTGTAGTTTTTAGGGATTTTGAATTGAAATCTCCGAGCATGTGAAGAAGACATGTCTCTGAGGGTCAGCGTTGCAGATAAAGTGACTGGGACCGTGTTTAAAAAGAAAAAGTAACTGTAGTGGTGTGTATGTGTGTATTAGTGGGTTAAATGAATTGTGAACTCGATGCTTTTCAGTACCAGAGTGTGTTATCAGTTAGGAAAGGCCCCCTGAAGGTTGCACATGGAGCTGCTGGGAGCTCCCCTCCCCTGCTGTCTAGAGGTGCAGGGCTGCATTGTGAATCTGAACACAAACTGGAGCCCAATTCTCCTACTGTCCATGCGCTTGCAAAATGTAATACGCTCTATTAAACCAGCAGCAGTGCAGTGAACAACCTGTTTAAAATTAAGTTGTGTGTTGGCCTGTTTATTACATTCTTTTTCTTTCCAATTCCCATTTTTAGCTAAATGGAATTCAAGAATTTCCTCATTTTAGTCTCCTATAGTGCTTTTTTACTTTTGAAACAATAAAAGGAGCACTCATTTTAATATACACTGATCTGAGCTATATAAGAAGGGCTAATGTTATTATTTCAAATGTAAAAAAAAGTTGCTGAAGCAGACTTGGGAAAGAATCATACTGTGCAAGACTGCAGATAAAGGGCAATCAAAAATGGATAAAAGTATAGGACAGCATGTTCACTGTAACATGCACTGCTGCTCTAAAAACAATTTTTCCTTCCAGTCTGGTTACAAAATAACAGGCAGAGTTGTCTACAATGGTGGAACTTTTTCATAATAAGCCAGGATACAGAACTTTTACTGATCCTGTAATAAGGAACTCATGACCCTGGGGCCCCACACAGCCACAGTCAGTCTGCCAGATGTTAATTGGTGCAGACAAGGTCTGGGGTAACTTACAAGCTGACTTGTGACAGGCTCAGGTTTCTGGGGATGAAATAGGGGCAGTTATATGGCACTGCTGTGACTGGAACCCCAGTCAAATGGCACTAGCACCATAGTCTTCCCTGTGCCTATCACCTTTAGGCCCACTTTGTTTTCCTTCCTCTCTGCTCACCTGCCCCCCCACAGTGTCTTCTCTGGCCCTGTCACCCTCCATCTCTGAGACTTGCTCACCAGCCTGGTACAGTGCCCCATGGTTTTATCACTGTGGCAGAGCTCCCTAGGATCACCAAACTTCAGGAGAGTATAGCCAGATGTACTAGACAGGGTAGCCCAGTAGGTGGTACAGGGCCTGTGGAAGGACATTAAATCATACTGCCTAGGCCAGCAGTCTCTTTCCATGTTCTCCTTCTCCTGGGCACTTGTGGGTGTGGATTGCAGTGACGTGAGCACACATGTGTGCTCCCATTGTAATCAGAGCGCCTACCTCCCTTTCCGGGTCCACTTTTACCATCATATAGTAACCTAGGTGGCATTAGCATAGCAGAGTGCATCCTCCTCCCTCCCTCCCCAGAGGAGGAGAATGTCATGAGGGGCATTCAATCCTCCTCCTTGCCTGGCTGCCCCCAATAAACCGAGATGGTTCCTGATCGGGGCCACCAGCAACATGAGTGGTAGTGTTACTGCTGTGCCATCGGAACCAGCCTACCTCTAGTCCCACTTCTGAGCATGAGAAAGTTGCTTTATCCTGGTAACCTCCATTCTTCTCAGGTGACCCACGGGCTACATCTCCATGACCCCTTTGCCTTGCATGCCACATTCTGCAAGCAGGTCCTTCACTAATCTCTGTCCCTGATGGAATTTAAAGTCCAGCAAGGAATCCTGTACCTCCACCCTCCTCCCCACAAAACTGTGTGAAACAGTTCTACATGACTTCGATGTGCTGTGACTTGCAAGCAGGCATGGTGGGCCAGCAAAATAACCCTAATGACAGCATTGCCTACTTTATTAACATGCTGTCCCCACCCCTTTCCCTGCATGGTCACAAGTAACTCACTGATCACACAGATTGCACAATTGAATGCCCATGGAATGACCAGTGCTTGGTAGTTGTGACCAGGTAGCACTAGGCAACTGGATTGTGCTTGGGGCCCCTGTTGTTAGCTTGAGAATTTTGGTTAAGAACAGCAAAAGTCCTCTAATAGGCTTTTCTTTTTCCACCTCAGCTTTTTCCCAATCCATCATTTCCTTGCAAATAAGAGTTTATTTTTCACCTGAGCAGGATGCCTAATCATTTCTGTGGGACCCTCAAAATCTGCAAGTAATAGTCCCAAGACTTTTCAAAAATATTATCTACCAGGAGCTCTGATGCACAGGTGAATATTGGCAAGAGTGCCTAAAGTTGTAAGAGTTACTGCAGTTCCAAACAGCAGTTAGCCATGGTATCAGGCTTCAGTATTGGGCTTTAGTACAGAGCTTGATCAGTACAAGGCTACAGTACTGAGCTTTACAACAATGCTTCAGTACTAGACTTAAGTATTGGGCTTCAATAGCTGGCTTCAGTACTGGGTTTCACTACTGGTCTCCAATATCAAGTTTCAGTACCAGGCTTCAGTACAAAGCTTCAGTTCCAGGTTTGTTATCAGGCTTCAGTATTATGCTTTAGTATTAGGATTCAGTACCTGGCTCGGTATCAAACTTACTGGGTTTCAGTATCAGGCTCAAGTAATGGGTTTCAGTACTAGGCTTCAGGTATCATGTTTCAGTACAGGGCTTTAGTACTGGGCTTCAGTATAGGGCCCTCAGTATCTGGCTTACTTACAGAGCTTCAGTACCAGGTGTCAGTACTGGACTTTAGTATTGGGATTCAGTACAGGACTTCAGTACTAGGCTTTAGTATCATGTTTCACTACCAGGCTTGATGTCAGCTTCTGTACAAGCCTTCAGTACTAGGCTGCAGTATAGGTCCTCGATATCGGGCTTCAGTACCAGGCTTCAGTATCAGGCCCCAGTATCGAGCTTCAAAACAGGGCTTCAATATCAGGCTTCAGTATCAGGTTTCAGTACCAGTCTTCAGTACTGGACTTCAAAATATGGCCTCAGTATCGGCTTCAATACATAGCTTCAATACTGGGCTTCAATATCGAGTTTTAGTACTAGGCTTCAGTATCGGGCTCAATGCAGACTTCAGTACCAGTCTTCAGTACAGGGCTTCACTCACCTGGCTTCAGTACTGAACTTCAGTACTTGGCTTCAGTACCAGGCTTCAGTATGGGGCTTCAGTACTAGGCTTCAGTACCAGGCTTCAGTGCCAGCCTTCAGTACTGGGCTTCAGTATCAGGCTCAGAACTGGACTTCAATACCAGACTTCAGTACTGGGCTTTAGTACTAGTCAGTACTGGGCTTCTATACTGGCTTCAGTACCAGGCTTCAGTATCAGTCTTTAGTACCAGGCTTTAGCATCAAGCTTCATCATTGGGTTTCAGAACCAGGCTTCAATACTGGGCTTTAGTATCAAGCTTCAGTACTGAACTTCAGTATTGTGCTTCAGTACTGTGCTCACTACCGGGCTTCAGTAACAGGCTTCAGTACCAGGCTTCAGTATAGACTTCAGGATCTGATATCAGTACCAGGCTGCAGTACGAGGTTTCAGTATCAGGCTTCTATATCTGACTTCACTACTGAGCTTTAGTGTCATACTTCAGTATCAGGCTTCAGTATTGGACTTCAGTACCAGGTAGTATCAGACTTCAGTACCAGGCTTCAGTATCAGGTTTCAGTACCAGACTTCACCATCAGGCCTCACCACAGGGCTTCAGTATCACGCCTCAGTACCAGGCTTCAGTAACAGGCTTCAGTATCAACCTCAATGCAGGGCTTCAGTATCTGGCTTGAGACCAAGCTTCAGTACTGGGCTTCAGTACCAGTCTTTGGTATCAAACTTCAGTACTGGGCTTCAGTATCAGGCTGCAGTACCAGACTTCCATACTCGGCTTCAGTACCAGGTTTCAGTACTGGGTTTCAGTATCAGGCTTTAATATCAAGCTTCAGTACCAAGCTGCCAAGTATCATACTTCAGTACTGGGCTTCAGTACCAGACTTGACATTAGGCTTCAGTATTGAGTTCAGTATCAAACAACCTAATGTTTGGGATCTGGGCACTCAACTTTTGATTTGAAGAGTTACCAAGGGCATAGTTAGCCTTTTCGCCTATGGAAGTGCAGCAACTCTCAGTATCCTGGAGTGTCTAATTGAGTTTCTAAATTTTTTTCATGGAAATTAAACAGATATTTACAAGACTATTGAAACACTTTTGAAATATGACAATTTTTGATAATATAGTCCCTCTGCCAAGGACTGTCCCCAGAGGGCTCAACTATAGCATTGCCAGTACTGTGCTGGTGCTGCTCATCTGTTTTTTTTTTTTGTTTGTTTGTTTGTTTTTGTTGTTGTTTTTTTGTTTAATTGCTGACTTGAGGTACATACAGGAGTGCACCTACCTACAGCCAAGCAGGATTTAGCAGAAATGCTGTGTGGGTGTAATGTGAGAGATAGTTGTTTGGGATGGGTGCCAGGAATCAGCATGACAGACTGGCTGCCTGCCTTGGAATAAGAAAACGTTAGCATACTGTGTGCATTGGAATGTTTCAGTGCTGTGTGAATTGAAATGTTGCAGTAATCAATCAGAGACGAGACACAAAGCTTGGAGGCTCAGGTCCCCTGGCAATGCAGGCCCAGTTGCAACTGTGTCTGTTGCTCCCTTCTATTATTGGCCTGTGAGACAGAAAAAAACAACACTGTCAGCAAAACTGTCTTTCTTGGTGCCTATTTTGTGTTCTTAAGTGCTGCTGCTTGTTTATTGTTATGTTCACTTGCACAAGGAACATCTTGCTCAGAAACTGCATTTAGAGGTGTGTCACTGCAGAGCCCATTGCAGCGGAAGCTCAAGGGACTCAACAGTACAGACAATGACAGCAACACTGGTCGACACTACTCACTGCTTGTTGGGCAGCAACTTTGTGTACATGAAAGAAATCAGCTGCTCCTATGTGAACGCGACTAACTCCTTTCATTTACATAACCACCCAGCAAACAGTTAAATGGAGTCATGCCAAACCATTTTTTTGTTGCCTTTGCCTGTGCCTCCCACTCTTCTGCCCATTTTGCCTCCCACATTTCTTTTCCTTCCTCTCTGTGTAGTACGTCTGCTTGTTTTGTTCCCCAGTGTTATTCTTTTCCCCTTATGCTCTCCTGGTCTCCTCCTCTACCCCTCCACTTGTCCAGTTTTCCCTCTGGTGTTTTGTCTGCTCCTGCTTGTTTCCTGTCTCCTCCAGTTTTCCTGTGCTCCTTTCCCACCCTTGCTTGTTTCAGTTCTCTCGGTATCCACTGCACTGTTGCTCCCTCAGCACTTCCAGGATATGACATCACACTCAGCACTCGCTCCCAGTATCCCACCACTCCCAGGCATCTTCCTAACATCACACACAGCTTCTGTTTGTTACTCTGTGGCTTGTTTAAAACTAGAATTGATTTTCCTAAAATACAGTATATAAAGAATAGTGGGGCAGCATCTCATACGAGGTCCATTAGCATGGAATAATCCATCTTAACCTGCACCACTTTGGAGACTGAGTTTTCTATACATGCTCTACAGTAGGTAAAAAGCTTGTCTTTCATCTGGATCTGGAATGTTTTGCATCTTCAGTGAATGATTGCTTGAAAACTACTGAAATATGTCTGCTTATTTATGTGTGTTTTATTTATTTGGTTATTTAAAATGTTTAATCAGGAAAGGCTCATTGAGCTGAGTAAATGCCTGTAACTTCTTAAAGATGCAGATGAGAATACAGATGAAAATGTATGACTAGCCATATTATAAAAAGTGCTTTGTTAATTATTGCAAAGCTAAACACTGCTATAGTCAACTCACCATGAGGAAACATGGACATACAGAAGCACAAGGGCAGCCTACAACAGAATAAAAATGTAGACTCATTTTCAGAGTGGCGTGCACTGTATCGCTAAGCTTTAAAACATTAATTGTAACTATTAAAACCATATATTTTAAAATAGCATAAAGACACTCCAGTGGTCATATTTCCTTTGTTAACCTAACCCTAGGGCAAACCATTTGCAAACATCTTCAAGAACTTATACGCATTTACTCAGCTCAATGAGTCTTTCCTGATGAAACATTTTAAATACATAAATACACAAATAATTAAATAAATAAGCAGACACATTTCAGCAGTTCTTCAAGCAATCATTCATTGATGATACAAAACATTCCAGATTAAGATGAAAGACAAACTTTTTGACCTACTGTAGAGCATGTGTATGAAAACTCAGTCTCCAAAGTGGTGGAGGTTAAGAGGATTATTCCATGCTAATGGACCTCTGTATGAGATGCCACCCATTATCCTTTGTATACTGTGTTTGAGGAAACCAATTCCAGTTTTTATGGCTGTGGAGGAGCCTACAGCCATTTTGCAATCAATCTGTTGCTCCTAAAATGACCGATCGTGGCACCTTTCATTGGACACTTGGAAGTATCCTTTCTGAAAGTCCAATGGAGCTTGTAGCACTCTGCCATGATCGACTGCTATGGAGTAACAGCCACACTATTTTGACTGTTACTCCTGTATTCCTGGTGCCACCATCTTGTGAACCGGAAGTATGCATACATGAATCCACACATTTGCAGTTCTGTCACCAATGCCATCTTGCGGATGGTACTCCTCACACTCTCCCAGTGCTCCTGCCTCGCCACTCTCTTTGTTCCCTCCCAGCACCAGAGGATAATGAAACCCTGGCTCCTCCCACTGCTACAGTCATGTACCCCTCAACTCATGTGGCACACTGGGAGCCCACCCCAGTGTGCCCAAATTTATGTTTTCTTTTGTTTGCGTCATGCTTTGACATCAAAGCTCACAATCCCCATGTTGGCATCATGCACCCCTAGCTTGTTGCACACTGGTATCCCACCCCAATGTACCCAATTTTTCTTTTATTCATTCCCCCGCCAACATCAGAGTTTCCAATCCCTGTGTTGGCATCATGCCCATCCCCACTCATGTGTCGACTGGTAGCCCACCACAGAGTGCCCAACAAAGAAAACAGTCCCCAGACATCTTTTTATCTGTAAAAGAAAGCAGTCCCTCGTAATTGTCCCAGTCACCCCTCCCCATCCACCCTCCTACTGAGCACCCACCTCCCCACCCCTCCTTACCCCATACTTACCTCTGGAGGTCAGTGCAGTCATCTTCTCTGGACTGGGATGTGTCTGCACTCTTCAAAGGTGACCAACAAACTGAGAAATTATGGTAAGCCTCATAATGGGACTCAATGGGGTTTCAACTAGGCTGATATCTTAGCCAGTGTTAGGAATTTTGGCCCAACATTTTCAACATGGGGTTTTGGGACCTCATCTCATGTACATTATCGCTGTCATTTCATTAATCGGTTCTGAAAGGTGATTTTAAAATTGCTGCACAGAATCACCCTTCAGTACTGATTAATGAAATGACAATGCCCTGTTATGAGTGGGGTTCAAAAACCTAAGTTGCAAATTTGGTGAAAAAATTCCCCAAAATGACTGTGTTACAAGCATGCATTGTGCAGTTTCTATACGGCTGTTACCTTCACCAATTTTTTATATTTTCACTCCAGATTTTCAACATTGCCATTTTGCATACCTCTTTATTAACAGTATAACTGTAATTTTCACATCTTGCCCAAAACATGTTTTCGCACCTGTGGCACAAAACAGAATGGTTGCTCGGTGAAATCACCTTCGGGACAAGTGAACGAAATGTCAGTGGCACTTTTCATGAGGTAGGGTCCCAAAAGGCCATGTTGAAAATTTTGTGAAACAACCCATAACAATGGGGAGTTACACCAGTTCAATCCAAATTTTCTATGCACAGGTGCAACTTTGGTTATTTGGCAGCTCGCTACAGACATATTGGCTCTGGCTAGAGTTTGTTAAACAAGCCACAGATATTTAGTTATTCATTCAATCAGAATACACCTTTGAGCTCTATAGCTTTTACAAAGGTTCCACATCAAACAGAATGGCATTACATAGATATGTAGGTACAGAAAGCAGGTCCAAAGGAGCCTTGTCAGAAAGTGTCACAGGAAAATAACTGTCTTTTTTTGTGTTTGCTTGTGCGCATGCAAGGAACGTTTTGGGACAGTGCGACTTTTGGAGGTGTGTGATTGTGACCATCCTCTCTAATCCAGAGCTGGTGTGGCGGGCATGACAGTACCACACCAATAGATGTCTGAGAGCTGTCTATGACAGCAGTTAGGCTGCAGTGGTCTTCAAGAAAAGCACTGCTTCCAATCAGCTGTGGTAATGTGTGTATTTAGCATATTGACGCTACCCTTTTTCCTCTAGCTGCTAATGAAATCCCTCCTGCTTCCTCCCTCTGCTGCCATCCTCCTGCTCTCTCATTATTCCCCCAAACACATTGTATGTGCTGATGGAGTGCCCAATCCCCATCGGCTCCAGCCCCCAACAAGCAACCCATTTGTTATGTGCTGAGGGTGCCCAGTCCTCCTCTGCTCATGAGCCCCAAACACACTGTAAGAGCAAGAGGTGCCCAATCCGTCAGCTGCAGGCCCCTAACAGACACCGAGGTGGCATGTTGGGAGCCTACCCCATGTGGCCATTGTCCCTATAATTAGAAAAACCATCCCACAAGGTTTTTATTTTTAAAACCTGTGAAAACAGAAAATGGTCACTCGTGTCTGTGGTGCCTCTCCCCAACCTGCACCCACCCTCTATGCACCCTCCCCACCCCCATCACCCTATACTTACCTTCGAGCCTGGCGTGACAATCTTCAGTGGAGCGGGAACACGTCTGCATGCTTCAAAACCAACCACGGACTGAAGAAATGCGGTAAATGGTATATGATAAATGGGTTTTTTCAATTTATGTGGATATCTCTGCTATTTTGTGAATTTTACCACCAAATTTTCAACATGGTGTTCTTGGGACTCAGCTCATGAATTCAGACACTGTCATGTGGTTATTCAGTCCCAAAGCTGATTTCATGGTCACTGCTCAGAATCACCTTTCAGGACTGATTAATAAAACAACAGTATCACTGTTCATGAGATTAGCTCCCAAAATGCATATGTTGCAAATTTGGTAAACAAATTCAAAAAATGACTGTGTTATGAGTGTGCATTGCGCAGTTTCCATGCACACTTGTAACTCGAGAATTTGTAATATTTTCACTCCAGATTTTAACATTGGCATTTTTTCACACCTCCTTATGAACAGTACAGCTGTCATTTTTCACATCCTGCCCAAAATGTGTTTTTGCACATCTGGTGCACAAAGGTGCAGTTACTGTGAGAAATCAATGTTCAGGACAGATTACAAAATCACAGTGACACTGTTCATGAGCAGAGGTCCCAAAATGCCTATTTTGAAAATTTACTGACAGAAGTCCTCAAATGACTATATTACAGTGTGCATTACGCAGTTTCATGCACACTTGTAACTTTGAGAATTTATAATATTTTCACTCCAGATTTTCAACATTGCCATTTTGCACACCCCTTATGAACAGTACAGGTGTTATTTTTCACATCCTGTCCAAACTGTGTTTCACACATGTGGCCCAGAATGGCACTGTTGCTGTGGGAAATCAACGCTCAGGACAGATTAACAAAATCACAGTACCACCGTTCATGAGCAGAGGTTCCAAATGCTTTTTATGAGCTGGGGGTTACAAAAGGCTATGTTGAAAATCTGTAGTGCGAATACCAGTAAACGCCCAGGGCATTAGGTTTTCTAACTATAATATCCCATCCTGTACAGACTGACAGGCTTCAGAGGGTGTGTCTTAGGACTGCCAGCTGTAATGTTCAACCATTTCACCCCTCTCCCACCCTGCAGCCAGTGACAAGCATCGAGGTGTACCTTGGACTTTTCAGCCCCAGAGTTCACCCCATTCTCATACTGCACCCATTTCAGCATATCTCCTTATGAAATGGGATGACTGTAAAGTCAAACACCCCAAGGCACACCTCAACACTGGTCGGTGTCTGCTGGATGGGTGAGGTGAAATGGCATGAACATTATGGTCGATGATCCAAAGGCACACCCCAATGCCTGTCCATCTCTGCAGGGTGGGAGGGGTTGATGTCACTACAGTACATCACTGCCAGCCCATTCCTATTCTGCATCTATCTAACTCAAGCACTTCCAATGCTAATACAAGCAAGCAAACATTCAGCATTGATAAATGCTTGTTATAATAAGTCTCTCTTCTTAAACTGGAACAAGACTCCTCTCCTGTTTTATCAGAATTGATCTTGGAGGCTGTTCTAGGACTTGCAAAGACAAAAAACCCTGGAAGACAAGACTTTACTCCAGAATTATCTGATGTGTCGGATATGCGGTTGTGGAGCTGTGGAATGACCCCAAAGTGAAATCATCACTTTTTGGCCATTTTGGCAAATTCTTTGTTCATCCCTATAGCCCAAATGTTTTGTCCGACTAGTCTGAAATTTTCAGGATACATGGGGACTGGGTCAGGAAGTGCCTTTTGAAGGTTTGGTGAAAACAAATTAATCCTATCAAAAGTTTTTAACATTTAAAGTTTCCTATTATAGCCTATGGGAAAAAATATATGTCACCCTCAAAGGCACTTTTACTTTTGCAAAAGCACTTTTTACATTCGCAGATGGGTTTGGTATTTGCACAATCCACCATCTTGTTTTCCATTAGCGAGGTGGAAAAACATTGTAGTTCAAAAATACTGGCCGTAGGTAAACACCAACACTTGGGTATACCTAATTGGGCCCTAGGAACATGACCCTGGCATTAGGTGTTCACCAGGATGCCCAGAAATATGTTTTTAAAGTTTTCCTGCCTATCTTAGCTGCAGAACTTTCATGAAAGTTCCATGGGAACTATCATGAAAGTCCTGCATCTATCAGTGGGACTTTCTCGAAAGTTCTACAGTACTGTACTTTTACAAAAGCTCCCCATGTAAACCAATGGGACTTTTGTCAAATTCCATGGAACTTTCAGGAAAGTTCCACAGTTCAATTGCCCCAAAACACCACTTTCTTTGCCACTTCATAGCAAGACAATGGTTAGGACTTTTCAACTGAAATTTGCAGGATGGCAAGTCCTTGCCCCACAGATGTGCCTTTTGCTGGTTTGTTGAAAACATTTACACTGTTTCTAGAGTTATAGCAGTCTGAAGTTGCACATTTTGCCATAGGATTACACTGTGGCAGCTAACACCTTTCTGCACTATATCTTGAAAATGTTTTGAGATATGTATTTTTGCTAAGCAGTAAGCATGTGAGGAGGTTGCCAGGTCATGAATACAACCATGAAGGAATTTTTCCAAAGTTGCTATGGTTACTGAGATATTGCCACATTTGCAATACAAGGGTTACTTGAAATGGATCTAGGCTTGCACTATGTGTCTGTACTTATGGGTAGGTGGGAGCAAAGGGCCCAGAAGGCCTGCACTCTCACCTGTACTTACCATTTAAGCTAAAGTGTGAGCACTGGGCCCTCCTACACTATGCCTCTACACTCATGGGTGGGTGGGAACACAGGGCTCAGAGGGCCGTGCTACCACCTATGGATCGATTATGCAAAACTAAAAGCACAGGGCTCCTGCACTATGTCTATACTTATATGTAGCTGGGAGCATGGGCCCAGAGGGCCTGCACTTTCACCCATGGAAACCATCTTGCAATACTGGGAGCACAATACCCTTCTGCGCTATGTCTCTACACATATGGTTGGGTGGCAGTACCAGGCCCAGAGGGCCCACGCTCCCAAATATTCATCCCATTATATTAAAACTGGGAGCACAGGGTCCTCCTGTGCTATGCCTCTAGACATATGGGTGGGTGAGAGCAGGGACTGAGGGCCCATGCTTCCACCTATGGATACCATAGGAGTAACATTTCATTTTCTCAAAATGAAGGGAAATTCATTGCAAAAAGTCCATTAATGCATCAGTTAGGGTTGATTCCACACCAATAAAAGTCAAATTCAGTGTATTAGGGTAGCCAGCCTCCCCCCCACACACACACCCTCCATGAACCAGCAGGGTGTGCCTTGGGAGATCTTTGGACCTAACTGTCACTCCATTCTCCTATACTGTACCATCTCAGCTTGATTACACATGGAATGGGGTGAGAGTTAGGTCAATGACCCAAGGCACAACCTGGTGCCTGCTGGTTTGTGGAGGTGAGGGGTGTGGGGAGGAGGTTGGCAACCCTAACATCAAATTTTCAGACTTTATTTGGTGTGGAATCAACCCTAACAGAGTTTTTGCAATGAAGATATATATGTGTATAAATTGCAAAAAACTTTGTTAATGCATCAGTTAGGGTTAAAGGACAAAAGAATGGAAATGTGGTGTTAGGGTTTCCAACCTAACCACCCCACCAACCTGCACAGACCAAGAGATGTCAGAACTGACATTGGGGATGTCTACCAAACGTTCACCCTATTAAATTAGAAAATAAGCTGGGTGGGTACAGTATAAGAGAATACGGTGAGCATTAGGACTGATGACCTCATTACCAGCCCCGATGCCTGTTGGTTGGTGCGGGTGGGGTGTTAGGTTGGAAACCCCAACACCACATTTCCTACTTGTATTGGGTTACAGGCAGAATAAAATAATTATGGCTACGCCTTTTACACTAGACATAAATATACAAATTAATGAGAGACAGGGAATTCAAATAAAGCCCACAATGAATTACTACAGAATTATTTTAACCTCCAGCATTTCAATAATTAATAAGCTAAATGTACTGCCATGTAAGAAAGAATTTCAAAGGACCTTAAAGCAGCAGTACTAGACAAAAAAAAACTGTATCCTTTGCAACATTTGGTTCCCTGTGTTCTGTTGAGCACTTATCTGGTAATCTTTCTTGGTTTTGCTGTACTATCACCCCATAATTTGCTCTGTTCTTTGTTTTTTGTTTACATTTCTCCCACCCTGCATGCCAACATGCACATGACTCACAGTTTCTATACAGGGACAGTGGGACATACAGCACAAGGTCCCATGAAGTAAAACAAAAGATGTGATGCAATGTAAAGGGAGCTTGGCTGCAAATTAGGCAGCAGCCATATTTTCTGTGGATCCACAGCAATGGAAATAAATTTTAAAAATCTTGAAAACTAATGATCGGTATATGGAAACTGGAAATATGGCTGCATGCTTCCAGTCAAAAGCAGGATTTTGATAATCACGTCCTGATTATGCAGCACTGCTGCTTTACTAGATAAGAGAAAATGTTGTTTCCTTATGGGTCACGTATATCTAATAAAATGATTATGCCTAGATTCTTTTTTTTTTGTTTCAGTCATTACAGGGATCAATGGCTAAGAGCTGGTTCAATAAGTTGAAAGTTATTTTAGACAATTCATTTGGAGATGGGAAGTCAAAATAGATTGGCCAGTAATGGTAGTGTCATAGAAACTAAAGGTAATCAGATGCCCAGACACCATGTGCTACTATTGTATTTGATGCAAAAATTAAGAGGGATGGGACTGAGTGATTCCACAAGACAGGTCTTAATTATGACAATTCCAAGAATTATTCATAATACCCAAAAGTTGTATTGAATAAGGACAAGTTAAATTATAAACTGGGTTGTATTTTCTTTCTCCCAAAGAAATGCTTAGCTAGAAATAACCTATATATTAATTTGTTAGCAAAGGCTGGCAACACTTGGAAAGATTTTGCTCCTCAAAGAGGAACTTCTATGGTCTTTTTTTTTTAAAGTTGGTCTAACTCACTATTTGGAACCATAATTTTTGAAAGAAAAGAATAAAATAGAATATGATGCCTTCATTGGTTAAGATCTAGAAAGACCTAATATGGAAAGCTGGCATAGTCTCTTATGAATAATGATGTTGTAAAGTAAAGGAAACAAATTTACATATAAACATTTTGTAATATACTCTTTTAATGAAAAAATGGAAGTAAGTTTAATTAATAAACTGTGATTCATTTATACAAACAGATCACAAATGCAAATAAACTTCTGAGAAAAATAAAATAAGGTGGCTTGGCTATTTTTATCAGTATTGTTAAGCAAGGATAGAGAGAGGACAAGGAAATTGAGAAAAATGGAACACTGATAGAAAATTGAGTACCACAATGGAGCAATGGCTACTTTGACTGGGCCCTATGCATATGGGTGCAGGTTATGAGCCAAAGGTGTGTAACCCACATGAGCAGCTCCTCACCTGTGGACAGCTACGCACATGCCAGTATGCACTACTGGCTACCAACTGTCTGCGGACCTGTCCCCGGCATGCAGGTCCACACAGGGTGGGCGTGGGAGGTTCTGGACCCAGCTGGACATCCAGTCAGATGCCTGGTATTGGTCTGTGAGTGGATCACTAACGGGGTTGGGCACACATTTGCTGTGCACCTCGGATGTCCAATGGCCTGCGGCTGTGGCAGGTGAGGGAGGGCAATGCCATTGCCCTCTGATGACACTGATCATGCAGTGAGATGGGTAGGGGCTAAATGTTGCTGGTCCATTGGGAGGCAGGGCTTCATCCATGTGCTGGTGCCCCATGTGGGTTTGGGGGGTGCCAGGTGGCAGCATGCTGCCACACACCAATGTGTGCTGAGGTGGTTGTGAGGTTCAAGTTCAAGTTCAAGTTCAAGTTCAAGTTTATTGCAGGAAAACTCCATTGAGCAAGCTCATTCACAAGGAGTTCCTGTGACATAAACTTAAAGTACAAACACAGATAGGTAATAACAGTATATACATGAAATGCACGTTACATGATACAGGCTGGATATACATACAAGGGGTACCACATAGGGTGACCGTGAGGTGGTAAACTTGATATGAGACAGGAAGCGACTTACAGGTTGCATACTGATAAATGAAACATGATGACTGGTGTGTGCAATACATATCAGTATTTTGGCAGCTAGAACAAACAACAGTCTACAACTGATATTGGGGAGGAGAGATTTGATAGAGTAGCAGTGGAGCGTAAGCAAAGATAAAGCCAGGAGTAGAAGGGGAAGGGAAAGCAGTTAATATGACAAATCAATTATACCTTACCAGTGGATAAATATGGCACATATGGGGAAGGAAGAGACTTAATGACAGTTACAGGTGTCTTTTATTTGGCTGAACTTAGCGATTTGTAAGTTTATTGAAACTGTGCTAGTTAGTTTCAGTACAGTTTGTAATTGGCTCCAAATGGAGGGAAGGGCATATGCAATATTACGCTTACCAAAGGAAGTCCACGTCCTTGGTATGTCAAGCATAATAAAGTCAGATTTTCTTAACGCAGTATGCACTATGAGATACTAATAAGGAAGAGAGATACTTGGCAGTTTCTGCAGGAGCAGTTTAAGAGTCCATAACCCAGCATGGAGCAGGCGTCTAGTAGTAAGGGATGTCCAACCAACAGCTGCATATAAGTCACAGTGGTGCGAATGGTAAGGGGTGATGGTAATGAACCGTAATGCAGTGATAAAGGATGTCCAGTTTACTTAGATTTGCAAGAGTGGTGGAGGAATAGATTACATCGCCATAGCCTATAGGCGGAGAAAAGTGGCCTGTACAAGCTTGTTTCGAGTTTCAAGGGGAAACGGGCCTATTTCTGTAGAAGAAACCTAACCTTGCTTTTAACCTTCTAGAGACATCTTCGATGTGGTCACTGAAAGATAATTTATTGTCGATCCAGATACCTAGATATTTAAATTTGGTTACAACGTCCAGAGGCTCGTTTAGCGTGGTGACAATGAAGTCTTGGGCAAGGGTATTGGGGGCCTGAGACAGCACTGGTACTGGTAGTTGAGCTGAGAGGTACTGGGTGGCACTATCTGGAGGCCCCAGAGGGTGGGCGGGCTATTTTTCCTGTAGCCTGGTGGGTCCCAGGCTATGCATGGGGCATGAAGGGGTTTATGGCAGGGTTCTCCTGGCATACCCTGGGCCCCATGCACCTCCGTACCAATACTATGTGCCTTAGTGCATGGCACATAGTACCAGCCTGCCCTTCCATCACCCCCAGCCGTTGCTCTTCATGCAGCTGAGGAATCGGTCATATATGTGCTGTGCTCCCCCATGATGCATCCCATGTGTGGGGTACAATGGGTGCGGGGTGGCTACATGCCTGAGTTACGGGCGCCAGAGCAACCCCACCCCTTAGTGCATAGGAGCTAGTATCATGCAAGTAAGGCTATGTAGTACATCAGCAAAAATCTTTTATATCATCATCATCATCTTTATTGTAAGGCTAAATAGCCATCAACAAATAAAGTACATCCAAGGCATTAAAACATCATTTTCCATTACACAAGCATAATTAAAAATGTACTCATGTCATGACATACTACAAGCAATACATAAATTCAACTACAAAATCAGTCTCCTTCACAGGTACAAGCACTGTCTCACCACGGACGCTCTTAGACTAGCTAACAACAGCTCCATCCTCCTGTCATAGACTACGGTTTGGTCATCTATGGTACTGCTAGCCCCACCACCCTCCACAGAATATCAGTTGCACTGAACAAGGCCTACAGGCTGCTCATAGGAGCTGAGCATCTCACCCATACCTGTGACCTCAATGCTCAAACGGGCTGGCTCCAACTCAGTGGGAGGTTACACTACCAAACCTGCCTGGCAAAAAGGCGCCACTAGGTATTCTCCCCATGGCACAGCAAACCTACTTCAGCCACACAGCAGCAACTCACAATGGACAAGAAGTGCTAGCACTCACCTCTTCCATGTTCCTAGTCTTCAAACGATGCAGGGTTAGCTCTTTGGCTACAGAGCACCCTCTGGTTTAATGCCCTCAGCCAGGACATCTCCACTCAACCTACTCTGAAACCCTTCAAGAGACCACTATGCCAGCAGCTTTCTGCATCCAGCACCTGTGACTGTTTCCACTAATCCCCTGCCATAAGACTCTGACCTACCTCTATGCAGCTCCCAGTAATGGCATGCCTATGCCATCTCTTCCGCCCTCCTACACTCCCTCCCTACTTCCTTTCCACATGGTGGCTCACAACTCTGCTTGGCAACTCACTACATACATCCACCCCTCTCCTTGACAAGGTCTATGACTGCTGCAACTCTATCTCTCACTCTACCGTCTCCCCCCACCCATCATCACTTTAGCCTCTCTTCCCTACTGCCTATTATTCTCTCCACTAACGACTGTCTCAGCGAACTATCTCCCAACCTTCAACTACCTGCAACTATCCTCTCTCTAACTTACTGTATATGCAAACCGAGGGTATCTTACCTCTATAGTTTTGTCTTGTTAGTATAAACCTGCTTGTATAAACCACTGTAATTATTGTACATGCCTTATACTCTATGTTGTTTGAACCCTTGTAATACTGTCTTCCTCCCACTGATGTGGAACCTTTGTAAAAGAGCTTACAGCTCAAAGGTGTTTAATCCTAGATCTTAATAAATAAATAAATAAATTCATCAGAGGCAGGGGACTCCTATTATTCTACAAGTCATTTATACAGTAGCAGTAATATATTACTATTTTCATCATCTAGAATTGTAATTTTTTGCAAATAATATTTGTTTTTTCTTATATCTTGCACAGAAACATTTTGCCATTCTTAGAATTGCCAGTTCATCAGCAGTATGAATAGGATAGCAGTCAGCATCTACTCACTGATTATGTATTTTGGGTCCATAAATGGCCCTGGCCAGTATTTTCTCTCATTTATGTACCAATTGCATTTCCACAGAAAATGAACATGATTTTCTGCACCTCCTTTCTTGCATGTAGTTTTCCAATTCCTTTGCTAGCTTATTATGTCTAACTTATAAAACGTTACTTGGAAATCTTTTAATTTTATACTTTAGAAAGGTCCTATACATTTCTGGTTCAATTAGGACATCCAGATATGGTTTGTAGCCAAAGCTGTGATTATACTGGGCATACCATTTAGAATAATGAGACTTCTGAATGCTTTTTAGGTATATACTGTTCCATTTGTAGTTTTTTTTGTGTGTAATATATTTCTTGTACTCATTACTAATTACTATGGGGCTAAGTCACAAAGGCCATGCAGTGCTATGCATTGTGTGTAAGCCCCTTATGAAACGAGATTCGTGCAAAATGAGCGAAGCCTCCTTTGCACAGTATTCACAAACCATGCATAGTGCAGTGCACAGTGTTGCCACATGAACTTGCACACCATAGTGGATACGAGCTGTGATGGGTGTTCACACAGAAGCTGCATAATGCCGACACCATAATGCCATTACGCAACGATGCAAGATATAATGGAAAGGCATGCTGTTTTCCCAGGTACACCATATGCTTTCTGAAAGCAGCTGTAAGCAGCCTACATGGTGCATATACAGTTGTATGTGTCCAGCAAAGTGGTCCACACAGTGCCAGGGCACTGCCCACTGCACACGTCAGCCACGCATGCACCAATGCAATGCACTCCGACTGCACCAGCACATGTGACTGCCATCTGCTACCATTGCACAAATGACAACAAGACCCATACAGCCAGCACCAGCATGGCGTGCATGCCAACCAGCAGGCACCACGCATGGGGATGTACACACAGTACTGCAGCGCACATGCAGGCACACACACTGAGCAAATCAGAAGGCCCTGTCACAGATATGCGGCGAACACAGAAAACACACACACGGCTGCCCCTCATGCACACCATACCAGGGCAAGAAAGCAGACACTGAGACATAGCTGGAGTAAATGCCTTTACTGTGACACACAGCACAGTACAAACAGGTGCAACAAAAGCAATAGTGCAACAGTTCCTGCGAGGGGTAGGTTCATGAATGGTGCTCCTCAGTAGGAGTCCTCCTCCGAGGGCAGGTCCGGGCTCATGGATGGTGTCAGATCCAGGGGTGGTGTCAGTGAATACCTTCTTTTCTAGTACCAGCCACCTGATAGGGCCATGGTATCACTGAAATGAGAAGAGCAGACAGAGGACACTGACGCCAGTGACATGGAAACATGCAACAACACAACCACAGTATTGTCAGCAACCCACCTGCACACACATACACACATGGCCACAGGCCACCTGCCTTAAAGGGGCACAGATGGTCACAGGTCCCCCTCATCATCCCTATACATATAGTCCTCTATGCTGCTCTACAGATCTAGCCACCACAGCATATCTTGCAGCCAGCTTCTGCCACATGGTGACGACATGTGCCAGGCTGGTCCCACCCACCTCAAAGTGCTCCAGTACAAGCAACACCTTCTGGACGCTGGGTCTCCTGCAAAACATAATGGGGAAAGTGATAAGCTGACACGCCCATGGCACAGAGCCCAACCTCCCTTCAAACACACAGGCCACACTGCCACCAATGTAAGCACCTACTTGTCATCTCTGTAACCTCCCAGATCTCACCAGCTGGATTGTCATCCTGATTGAGCCTGACATGGGCATCCCCTCTGCCATGGGTGGTGCTGCTCCCTCCATTGTCTCCACAGCAATTATGGCATTCCATGGCAGGCATGCCCACACCACATATGTGTGCAATGCTTATAATGGCACATGCAACATGCCACACACTATGCATGGCACACACGTGTGGGCGTGCAACACCACTGAATAAAGGCTACTAGCAGATCATGCAGGTGCATTGCAATGTGCCCTGGGGCACTACTACACATGGTCCACCTTGAGGAAGCAGAGGCAAAGTGTCATGCCAGACCACGGCATCATCCCTGGTCATTCAGGCCACACTTCACTCCAGACGCTGCACCCCACTGACATCCTACAGCATTACTGGGTCAACCACAGCACTCTATGGTACATCTGTGGCCTTGTGGAGGGTGTGATCAGACCAGCCAAAGAGAGCTCCATGGCCATGTCAATGGAGACCAAGGTGCTGTGCGCTCTGCAGTACTACACCTCAGGCATGTTCCAGTGAGTGATGGATGATGTGACAGGGGTGAGTCAGGGGTCCGTGTCATGGGCGCTGCACCAGGTGACCGATGCCCTGGTAAGGAACTGGGAGAGGCACATCACATTCTCCATGGATGCTGTAGGGCTCAGGGCTGTCAAGAGATCATTCCTGGAAAGGTATGGCATGCTGAACAAGGTGGGTGCGATCAACTGCACACATATGCCCATCCTAGCAACACCCGTCAATGAGGATGCCTACAGAAACCATAAGGGATCCCACAGCATCAACTGTCAGGTCGTCTGTGATGCAATGGTCATCCTGACAATGTCCTAGCATGGTACCCCATTTTCATGCCACAATTCCTACATGTATGACACTAGTGCTCTGAGGTGCATAATATGGAATGGCAGCCAGAGGGCTACAGCTGGCTGTTGGGGAGGTCCAACTACCTAGTGTGTATACATTAATTGCACATGAGCCCCAGCATTGCTAACCAGTCCTTTCTGCTGTACTTCCACAGGTGAGAGGGGTACCTCTGAGAGCTACACTACTGACACCATACCTGACTCCATGGCACCGGTGGAGTTTGCATTCAATGCAGCACACACGCAGGCATGCAGCATCATGGAATGCATGATAGGCTGTTGAAGATGTGTTTCTGATGCCTGGACCACACAGGTGGCATGATGATGCATCACGGGTATGACATACATGTTCACCACCTGCACTATGCTGCGCAACATCTGCATGCACCACATGGTACCTGAGCCACAGAATGTAAACAGAGGAGGGTAGCAAGAAACCACTGCAGCTACCCCATGACCGGCACCAACTATGGAGGTGCCAGGGTTCCTGCCCTAGGACAACCATGCAGTAGGATACATGGCAGCAAGGGCCATGCTGCCGTCATATGGCCCATGGCACATTCAGCAGATAGGTTAGCACACATGCTGACAATGATGAGAGTGCAGGACTGAGCGGCAAGTGTGTGAGCATGCAATGGTGTTGCTGTGGCACAGCATGCCACAGGTGTGCATGTCACGCAGCCGTTCATGTGTGACATGTTCTGTTACTGTGCTGTGAGACATGCTGAGGGTACATTGCCATGTGTGTGCTGCACGATGGAGGTGTGTGTGTGCCAGTGTGTTGTGTGGCATGGTCCTGTGGCATAGCCACCCAGCATCCCCAGGTGCTGCCAGTCTATGGGTGTCAGTACAGACCGTGGAGTGTGCTGTTTTCTGTGGCAGTGCAGGTAGGGTGTGAGTGGGGTGGTGTTGCCCGTTGCGGTCACATGCATGTCAGCTGGAACATTGTTTCACTGGGTCGCAGGCCTCTGCTGTTGTCCACCATGTCTGCACATCCGTCCACCCTCTGTCATGGCGTGCTGGGTCCGCTGTGTGCAACCCTGTGCCTCCTGTACACGGTGCAATCACCAGGTCGTGGTGTTAGATCCCTATTCCTGGTTATCAAAGCCAATGTGGGAAGGGGTGCAGTGTGGCACCTTCACGCTGCTCCCATGGAACCATGAGCATGGGGTGAGGCACACTGGCTGGTGCCAAGGGTGCAACCCCAGAAGACCATCACTGTTAAGCAGCAAGATGGGTGGCATTCACCACTAGGGCATCAACCATCTGCCCCTGTGCCCTGGCACCTGTGGCCACCTCAACAGCCAGGCATTCCTGGGTACACACACCTGTGACCACCACCTCGGCCATATGCTCTTGTGCCCTCACGCCCATGGTGAGCTTCTGCAAGCCTCCTGCACCTGCATGGACCCCACTATGACCTCTGTGAGGCAGTGCATGACCTCTGTACACTTCCTTGTCACCTGCAGGCAGTTCTGCTCCAGCCCACGGAGGTCAGGGTAGTAGCTGGCTAGGAGTGAGTGGCTAGTGCCCTGTCTGTGGTGCCTTTGGTGGCCCTCAGAGGCCCCAGTGTCCTGGTCATGTGTGTTGGGCACTGTGGTCATTGTCGATATTCCTGCAGTAGCGGCACAATTGTCCTCCAGGGGACAGTGTTGTCCTCACTGCTGCGCTATGGTCCTGGAGATGGCTGTTCTTCTGTGATGCTACACTCCCGCCCCTTCACATCAGTGGTTAAATCTGTGTCTCCACCCGTGGTGAGACTGATCTCCTCCTCCCCTGCTGCCACTCTGGGCTCCATTCTCTGTCTCTGTCATGATGGTCCATGAGCATTGCAGATTGCTGGGTGTTCTCCTTCTGCATGGATGGTGTTCCATGCTTCTGTGACCCTGTGTGTGTGAAGGGTGACATTGGTTAGTGTGCCTGTGTGTACAGCGCAGGCGGCTGTGTGCCCCATGTTAATGGCAGTACCCACTTTTTCCACCTGCTCTTGGTGGGCCTCTGCCACCTCTTCCTCCTCCCATGCCAGGTGGTCCCTCACCAGCACTGTCATCATTGTGCACTGTGGGGTGGAGAATAAGAGGTGGTTATTGACTGCTGCCTTTCATTGGTTCTGTGGCTGCCCTGTGCACCCACGCATAGTGCCTACCTGGCATGCTGTCCAGCCCATCATGCTCCCCATCTGTGAGGATGTCACTGATGGTGTCTGCAACCTGCTGATCTGCGGGCACCAGGGGTGGGTCTGGGGGTGGTGGTCCACCACTTGTGGCACCCTGCTACTGGCATGCCCCTGCTCTGCTGTCTCTTCACTTGGGACCGGAGGTCACGCCACTTGTGCTTGTTGGCCCGCGTGTGCATGCCTCCGGTCCTGCAGCACTTATTGCCACCTGTAGATCCAGTCATATTCGGCTTTGGTCTTGATGGGTGCTCAATGACAGCCGCCAGAACAGTACATCATAGTGCTGCCTGATCACTGTTGTGAGGATGGCCACCTGTGTCCCGTAAAGTTCGAGGAATGCTGTCTCATCCGCCTCCACCACTGCCTGTGCCACGTCCACTGATGTTGCCAGTTGGGCACATTGTAGCTGTCTCCACACTTTCCTCTCACTCACATTTGCTGCTGCTGTTTTCAGTGGACATTCCTCTTCCACACTGTGTGTATCACTGGCAAGTAGCTATTCCGCATCTCCTTATATGGTGGGGTCAAGGGGTGTTCCCTTAGACTTGCGCTGGCTCCATCATGCCCCTGCACATAGCTGCGTGCCTCCTCTGTCTCCACCCTGGCCTCCTGGGGTATGTTAGGCTGTGTTGTGCATGCCAAGTATTTTGATTACACTGTGTGGCACACAGCTGGGCACCCACATTTACGCTTGTTCCTCATGTAGCGATTGCCCTTGTGAATAGGCTCCTATGTCCTTGTCTATATATTCAAGTAAATTCTGTAGCTTGTACTTTTTAAGAGTTGAACCACTAAAGAACACCAGTAGTTGACTTTATAACCAATGTCTAACCACCTTTTCTTTTAATCAGACATTGGTAGGCTAGACTACCTAGTGGTAGTTTTGTCAGTCTCAGCCAAAAGCTGATTTTCCTGCTATGAAATGACGCGATTCATAATAGTGATCCCAATTTGTGACCTAATGTAATTATGCAGGACATGAAGGACCCAGTCCCAGCACACTTCTCAGGAGTTTAAAGATAGGGATGGCTAACTTCTTTTCTTTACTATCCCATATTTTAGCTCCGTACAGGAGCGGGCCTTAAGTTTATCTTTTATTGCCAATATTAATGGTTAGATTGACTGTCTCCAATCTATGAATAAATCTCCAGTCCTCTAGTAGTTTTCTACCTTTATCCAAGGTGATCTCTGTATGATTGTACTATAGGCCATTTGAGGTGAAAACCATACAAAGATAGACACAGCTAGATACTAGTCCTAGTTTTTATGTCCCTACATACCATGTTCTTGTTGCTTTTTATTTTATTACTAAATATTACTACATTAGTTTTTGTAGGTTCATCTTTAGTTCCAGTTCCTCTGATCTTACTAGTAGTAGACTGACTTTTTTTTTGCAGCCTTTTATGTTGGCTTGCTGCACTTCCCCCGCAAGTCAACATCTTGGGAGAGTGCAGATTTGGGGCGCTGACCGCTGTTGGCAAATGCAGGGCACGCATCAGTAGGTCGTCCCTCATTCCCAATCAGCCTGCAAGCCGGTGCCACACCATGCATACATAATGGGGAGCACATCTAAGAAAAGGTCCGCTGCAATCCGAGCAAAGCTGCGTCATGCATAGCGGTCCTTTCTTACCATGCTCACTGCCATTATGAGCATGGTCAGCGAAAGAGATGTCGCTTAACGTTAGCCAGCACAGGGGGTGCCACTCACTCCTGTCGTTAACCCCTGCTGTCTTTTGTGTGCCGACATGAGAGCCCACTCCGGGGCATAAACCCCCAATGTTGAATGTTGAGGGGGTGCCCAATCCTCAGCTCACACCCACCTGCTTTCTTTGTTTGCTGACAAGGGTGCCCAATCCCCATCGGCATTACTTTCTCCTCTCCCCATGTTGTGTGCCGGCGAGGCCCTCCCCATCAGCATAAACCTCCCCAATGTTGAATGCCAAGGGGTGCTCAATCCCCTCGGCTGAGCCCCCCTCACTTTCTTTGTTTGCCGACTGGGGTGCCCAATCCCGTCGGCATTACTTCTCCTTTCCCCGTGTTGTGTGCCAATGAGGGTGCCCAATCCCCGTCAGCTACTGACACCCTCACAAAAACATATAGGTGGCATACTGGAGCCCACCCAGCTTGCCAAATGCCCTGCAAAATGAAAACTGTCCAATGATATTTTTCCTGTTTTTTACCTTGTAAAATAAAACTGCCCCTCGTAGTCTCGATGCCCTCTCCACCACCCGCACCCACCCACTGTGCACCCTGTTTCCTCACCTCAACCCCATCCTTATCTCCAGAGTCTGGTGCGGCGATCTTGGTGGACTGGGAACACGCTCTGCACTCTTCAAAGCCGACCTCGAACTGAGAAATGCCAGTAAGCTGTATAATGGAATGAGTAGGGTTTTTCAACTTTGCTGCATATCTCAGACATTTCTTGGAATTTTGGCACAATTTTCAACATGGGGTTTTGGGCCCCTCCTCATGAATTCTATCACTGTCATGGTGTTAATGGGCCTCAAAGAGGTGATTTCACAGTCACTGTGTAAAATCACCTTTGGAACCTATTAATGAAATAATAGTGCCAGTGTTCATGAGGTGGCCTCTCAAAAAGCCTATGTTCCAAATTTGGTGGAAAAATCAACAAATGCCTCTTTTACAGTGTGCATTGCTCAGTTGCTACGCAGGCTCATAACTTCACGATTCGCAATATTTTAACGCTGATTTTCAGCATTGTCATTTTTGTACACCTCTTGTGAACAGTACAGCTGTCATTTCCACATCCTGCCCGAAATGTGTTTCCGCACTTGGTGCACAATAACGCAGTCGCTGTGGGAAATCAGTGTTTGGACCAGATTATGAAAATGACAGTGACACAGTTCATGAGCAGAGGTCCTAAATGCCTATGCTGAAAATTTAGTGATGATACTCCATAAAATGACTGTATTGGCGATGCATTAGCAGATTGCACGCATGCTCGTAATTGTCATGCATCTGTGATATTTTCACTCTGATTTTCATCATTGCCATTTTTCCACACCTCTTGATGAACAGTACAGCTGTCATTTCCTCAATACATCCTGCCCAACATGTGTTTTCGCACTTCTGGCACAGAATAGTTTGGTGGCTGTGCGAAATCACTTTTGGGACATTTTGAGGAAATAACAGTGACACTGTACATGAGCAGAGGTGCTCAAATGCCTATTTTGAAAATTTGGTGCCGAACGCCCATAAAATGGCAGTGTTGCAAGTGTACATTGCATATTTCCCACGCACACTTGTAACTCCGCAACTTTGGTATATTTACTTGCCACATTTTCAACACTGGCATTTTTACACCTCCTTATGAACTGTGCAGCTGTAATTTTTCACATCCTGACCAACATGTTTTCCTGCACTGCACTACCAAACACCAAAGTGACACCCTAATGCCTGTCACTCTCTGCAGGGTAAGGTGGGTTGGCATCAGTTCAATACTTCACTGCCATTCCTGATGCATCTCTCTAACTCCTGCACTGCCAATGTCAATGCCAGCAAGCCAACATTCGCATTGACAAATGCTTGTTTGTCAGAGATAATAAAACAAGGTCATCCTCACACACTAGTACAGCATATGATAGTTGACCTATCTTTGGTGCATAAGAGGGAAGATCATTAATTCTTTCCAATAAGCTACTGACATATAATGAGAACAGGGTGGGAGCTAGCATGCCTCCCTGTCAGACACCTTTATTCATCTGAAAGGATGTTGATAGTTCACCAGAGGTTCCCAACCTTATTATTGCCCAGGTTCGATGTGGCACAACCCCAGATGCGCCAGTCCCAATTTCCGGATATTAAGCTAGAATATGCAAATGCAGTCATTAGGCATGCAAGGTGTAAATGGGCCATTTGCATGCTCATTATGGCTGCATTTCATGTGGCACATGACAGGATGTGCTGGTTGGCCTGACCTCCCACCCAGTCCCATCCAACATCAAACCCCAACCCATTTCCATAGTGAAGGGACCACCTCCCATTCCAAACCCATTCAAAATATAATGATAGTCCCTCAGCCTGTTTCCACAGTGTGGGACCCTCCTCCCATCCCAAACCCTGATTGTAGTGATATTTGGTACAAAAACCTCAAAGTACCCTGGTAGTCAGTGGACCCCCTACCAGGAACCCCAATTTCAATAACAGACCCACACCCTTTTCCATAGTGTAGTGGCTCCCCCACCACCACCCTCAGGTACCACATCCCTCCACCCCCATCCCAGGATGGCCATTCAGCCAGTGAGCAGCACAGCCCTCCGCACACCTCTGTGGCTGCCCACTGAATGAACTGTCATGATAGCATACAGTATAGACTACACCCATTGGTTGAACTGCAGCCAGTGGGTGTGTAATTACTGTATGCTGTCAATGACAGTTCAATCGGAGGCAGCTGTAGAGAGTATGCAGAAGCTGTGCTTGCCGACTGACTGGCCATGCTGGAGCATAGAAGAGATGCAGGTGCCTGAGTGGAGTGTGAGATCACTACACTATGGAAAAAGGGTAATGAGTGTATTGTGATCAGGGATGCTGGATGGAGGTCTCACTGAACTACCAGGGCACTATTTTATTTATTAAATATCACCACAATCAGGGTTCAAGGATGAGAGGGGTCCACTGGACTACCAGGGCACTTCTGTTTTTTTATTTATAAAATATCACCACAATTGGGGTTTGTGGATGGGAGTGAAGTCCACTAGGCTACCATTGCAGAGTTACCCGTGACCTTTGTGGGACGGCACATGGTGGGGGCACTTCATGTTGGGGGTTGTTGATGTAGGGGCACAGTGCTATGGGCAGGGATTGTCACAGAGCTGCAGGGTCTGGCGACTGCTGTGCTGCTGTGTGTAGTACAGTAGCCCACCTGTGGGTGGCCAGGACCCAGACATGGTTCTTTCATGCCTAACATTGTGCGGCACATCTCCAAGATGCGCAGGCAGCTGCACTGCACATCTTTGCTGAATATGGGCATGTGCCACATATTCATGGACATGCCCTCAAGATGTGCTGCATACATTATTGCTGTACTATAAGACAGCCAGAGATGTGCAACACATCTCTGCCCTTGAATATGACACTGCGGTAATATCTTGAGATGCGCCAGCACATCTCCTTTGAAAATGTACCCCATGAATGTAAACAGTCCATCCTATCAGTCTGTAAATATGCCAATTTTTGCAATTACGTTTTACCAGATCTGATTGTGGGGTAAAAGTAGTAATGAAAATGAGAGTACCACTTCCAAAGTCTCCTTTACGTTGTGACCTGTTATGGTTAATGAGGAGACGTTAATTACATTTGTTGCTAAAAGTACAAACACCACAATATGAGATTTTGTGACATGCAATACTTACAATGTTAGCTATTTGGTGAAATGTGAGACCTGTATCTCATTTTATATAGGCAAAACTAGATGTAAGCTAAAAGAATGAGTAGGACAACATGTGGGAAGCATAGAGAGTTGGATGGGGTAAGTGCTTTAGCTGTACATGTTCAAAACAAGGGAAAACAATGTGTATTTTCTTTCCAGGCAGTAAAAGAGTGTACGATTCAGTGAGGAGTGGTGACCTGTACAATAAGCTGCTGCAAAGAGAAACATTCTGGCAGTATAAGCTTAAATCTTATGAACTTCCAGGCCTGAATGAACAATTCCAATTGGCTCTATACCTATAATTACTTTCAGGATGAAATACATTTGACTAATTTAGCTTCTTGGAGTGTTATGGATTGATATGATGATTTTGTATGGGATTCTAAGGAACCCATAAATAACATATGATGTAATTTACATTTAAACATCACTTACTTTTTCCTCTTCTCCTTTCCCTCCCCTCCTCTTCCTTCCATCCATTTCCTTCTCTTTCCCTCCCTCTCCCTTTCACCCCCCACCAAGTTGCTTTTATTATGTTCCAGCAATGGATTTTAGTAACTCATATACACATTTCTTTTGCACTATGTGTCTTTTTTTACCTTTGCATATCACACAATGCTGATATTATTGTTGTTTTTTCTGGGTGCTCTGTATGATGGTGTTATTATATTTAACCTTATTTCTATGTAATGATTTTAATATAGCACATATCACTTTAAATTGTGGTCTTTATAAAAGGACCACTAATAGGATTGTTCAGCCTTGAGAAAGTGCAAGTACCACATGAAAATGTTTGAGGGAGTTTGGAGGGAGGGTCCGTGCTGCATCTCATCGCTGGTGTTTGTGCTTTTTACAATAAAGGGTTGGTTAACCTGACACAGCAATCAGTGGTTCTTTGTACCATCTTGAGTATGTCACATCGATGGTACAACAACATGGAATGAGGCATGCGTTGCTGCTGCCAAGATCTGCTGTTTAAACACTGCCAAACATGTTGCACATCGCAGTTATGGGAGAGCAGTGGTAAGGAGAGAATGTAATGGAAACATGATTTCAGCACACACAGGAACGATCACCACAATGCAGGCTCATTTGCATCACTATATTTAAAACATTCTTTTGAGTGTGTGAGTGGAGGGAGGAAGTAGCACTCAAGCATGGTGGGGTGGGAAAGTACGTGACCGTGTACTGCTGCCAAACAAATTTTCCTAAGAAGTGCTCCATTGCTGCTGAAGTGTTGCCCATACACTATAAAGAAATGGATGGGCAAGAGTAAACAACAATGCTGAGTTAACTTCTTGAGGTTTCATGACAATGAGAAACCTTCGAGCTTTCTCTCAAAGTTTACTTGGTTGTCATGACACCTCACGACGTGAACACAGCATTGTTGTTCACTATTGCCCATCCATTATCCTCTGTATTAATGGAAAGTTAGGTTGTCACGTACTAGAAGGAGGTAGTCCATGTACTAGCCCTATTATAATACTATTTTAAAGATATTACTATCTATTTTCTTTCTGGATTGATGTATTTGTCAAACATATCTAATTTTCTCTCAGCCTTGCAGACAGCCCTTATGACCTAAACTTTAAAAAATCGTTAGATCAATTTCCTTTGTAGCATACAGGTGACATAAGTATATTTGGCCTTATCCCCACAAAATCTATGCTTATTGTATAAAATAACTTATGGTATAAGTCTTCTTGTTGTCTAATGAATTTATTTTGTTGTAACTGCTAATTTTAAAGACCAATGAAAACATTAAAAATATATTTTCATTGCATTGTGACAGAACTTCAGAAGCATTCTAGAAGAGCTGTAAAACATTTATAATGGTTACAGCTGAGCTGGTTAGGCATTGAGAAACATGACAAAATGAGTTGCCAAGGCATTTCCAACAAAAAAATATTTAAACCTGCTCATTGGCATGACTGTTTAATAGGAATTTCATGCTAATGTTTGCACCCCATCCTTTATGACTCATTTGGGCTTTTAAGACTGCATGTTTTTTTTAATAATGCTAGTAAATTATTGAAAATGTACCAATATATTTAAATTAGTAATCCAACATTTGTGTGCATTTATTTTGATCCATGCACTGCTGAAATTTGGGAATTGCACCTTCATCAAGACTTCCAAAATCTAGCCCTGAGGGGCCATAGTGACAAGGTTTCTTCTACCACACTCTGAATATCTGTTGTGTCTTAAGGGTAGGACTGAAGCTGAATAATATATTTAATCAGAAAAGAATCAATATACTTCAATAATAGCTCTGTGAGTGAATCAATATGGACAATTATACCATGGAGATAAAAGCAATTGCTAAAAGCAGCACTGTCATCGGCTGGCTGACACCTCTAAGCTGGTGTAAATCCTGCAATCAACAATGAAAGAGGTGCCAACCATTTTCCAGTGTGACCTCAAAAAATCAATCCGATTCAAACTTCACCCGGAAGTTTAACGGCATCTTCCGTACCACTACCCGAAGTAAACTTGCATATCACAAGACAAACAAATGGAATCCAGCTTTGAATTAATTGACTCGAGTGAACTGAATGCAATATTTAATTCACTCAAGTCAGCTGAGTTCCCAAGTGCACCACCTGATGAATCAAGCTTACCTGTGCCCCACTGTTTCTGCTGTTGCTGCTGCTCCGGAGGCCCCAGCCGCCAACATGCCATTAGCACTCCTCCCAAACATAGCATCACCAAACCCGGGCTACCAAATTCAAATTCCGTGGGCATCACCCAGACTCCAGGCCCATCCAGTACTGTAAAATGAAAATGCAAGCGTCATCAAGACATCACTGACCACGAAATGGTAAACCTAGAATTGCAAAGGCACGAAATAGTGGCACAAAAGCAAACTCAGTGGGCAACAAATGTATTTAAAGATTGGTGTCAACAGAAGCATATAATAGCCTCAGTCAGCGCATCAGAGTTAAACAACATTCTGAGGCAATATTGCAGTACAGTAAGAAACGGTGATGGTAAAGAATATGTCCTCAGTAGTTTTGTCAGCCTACAAGCAGGTTTAAATAGACATTTGAATGATCCCCACTAAGTAGATCACTCAGCATTATGAGTGACACTGAGTTTACCACCAGCAATGGCATATTTAAGGCAGTTGTAAAACATTACAGAAAAGAAGGAAAAGATAAGGTAGAGCACCACAAACCACTTACAGTCAATGAGCTAACCAGTATTAGAAATTCTAAAGCTGTTTCACCAACAACAGCTACTGGACTGGTTCTCAAGGTGTGGCTAGATATTCAGCTACACTTTGCACGAAGAGGAAACAAAGGTGTCTGACAGCTTAAAGTAAACTCATTTGCAATCAAAGTGTCAGAAAATGGTCTACATACTTAATGGAATCCTTCAACAAACAGGTCAAAAACCACAAAGAGATCAGTGACCCCACCAGACAGCACAGCAGAGGCTACATGTTCGAGAAACCCAATGATCCTCTTTGCCCTGTAAAAGTTTCTCCAAGTACATTTCAAACTGCCCCCAACCCTCCAGTTTATTTCTCCACCCCAAAAATTTTCCCAGGACATACTTAATAAAATGGACATCTGGTACACCCATGAAGTAACGAGTGTAAATTATCTAGGAGGAATGCTGCCTCGTATCTGCAAAGAGGCAGAGTTACCAAAGCTGTTTACCAATCATTCACTGCCAGTGTTTTCTGTGATTCTGCAGTTGCAGCAGTGGCTGCAGAAATCAGGGCTGACCACAGAAATCAGTGCTTGCAGCAGAAATCAGGAAAACCAGTCACAGAGCTGCAGAAATGTTAGCTATCCTATGCTATGCAATCACACAAGGCAAGGGCATAGCTATTGATATGTTAAGTATGCCATGGCATACATGCTCATTAGAAGGGCAGCAAACTGATGCCATCCACTACAAAGCTGAAAAGCTAGTGGCTGCATGGCATCTTGACTCGTGCTGGCCCTTGTTACATAACTCCTTCCAGTCAGTATTGTGGGAGGGGACTGAAGCAAGAGTAGCAGAGCTTGATTAGGTCCACAGCAGTTATGATTTTCTGCTGTGTAGCCATGTTACATAGAAACATGGAAACAGAATTTGACGGCAGATAAGGACTACTTGGCCCACCTAGTCTGCTCATTTCCTACCTGATGGATAAGCTGCAGATTCTAGTTAATCAACAGCTTACTTCCTCCTACCCCCACTAGAATTGCCTTATGCCTGTCCCATGCATTCTTGAATTCTCCCACTGTTCCTGACTCCACAACCTCCTCAGGAAGGCTGTTCCATGCATCCACAACCCTCTCTGTGAAAAAATACTTTCTAACATTACCTCTGAGCCATCCTCACCATCTTCAAATTGTGCCCCTTGTTCTTGCACAGCTGTTCTTCTGAAAGATACTACCCTCTTGTACTTTGTTAATTCCCTTGAGATACTTGAAAGTTTCTATCATGTCCCCCTCTCCTCCTTTTCTCAATGGTATACATATTAAGCTGCTTACTCTCTCCTCATATGTCTTCTGGTGCAGACCGTGCAACATTTTGGTTGCCCTCCTCTGAACAGCATCCACTCAGTCTATGTCTTTGCGGAGATGGGGTCTCCAGAATTGCACGCAGTGCCCAGATGTGGTCTCACTAACTGTTTGTACAGAGGATAACAACTTCCTGTTTTCTACTGTTGATGCCTCTCCTATGCATCCCAGTATCCCCCAGCCCTCCTTACTGCCTTCTCACATTGCTTGCCCACCTTTAGGTCATCTGATATAATTACTCCTAGGTCTCTTTCGATTTTTGTTGTTGTGATTAGCTCACCCCAACTGTGTATTCCTTCATTGTGAGGCTGCTCATGGTGCATGCTGAATCCTTGGAAGATGAATTTGGAAGGAAGAACTGGAAGGCAAGCTGTAATCAAGAAGTGTGAAGATTCAGTGATGCCCATGGAGGTGGAATCAATCTGAGTATGGTGACAGGTATCGGAGGAGGAGGAGCTGATTGCAGGAACATAAGGCTTGCAGCTGACTGAGCAGAGGACTTGGTCCCCACTGGTGTACCTCTATGACAGTTTTGATTTGTGGGCCGCAGTTCTGTACCTGCAAGTGTGAGAGTAATTTCTTGGCAGATCTGATCCTGCAGCCTAAGTGGTGGCATCAAGCTCAATTTTAAGGACGGTCAAGTTGCCCAGCTGCAGAAGAGTTGGGGACCAGGGTATTCTAGAACTGGAGCAAGCAGGTAAGGAAAAAATCGGAATTGAGAGTTTAGTTGCTGATATACATAAGTGAAATGAGGGTCACTGCCTGAAAGAACACCACACCCCTGAGTTGTGAGGAGAAGAGAACATGCTAAGGTTACTCCAGCTTAATAAGAATGATTTGCTTGCATTTTTAGTGTGTCCCTCAAAATAAAATTAGGAGTCAACAAATCCTACAGACACTGCAAGTTACACTCTCCTTCACTGTTATAAGAAGACAATCCCCCACCCCAACACACAGATTTGTACACTGCACTAAGCAGGTTTGTTGTAAGGCAGTTAGGGTATTCCTAGTTTAAAAAATAATAATTTAAAGGAACATTGATCAAAATCAGAAAAAAATGGCTTTCAGGTTGGATTCTCTATATCTGCTAACTAAGTATAAACCAGAAGAAATCCAAGCAGGTTTGCCTTCTGCATAGTTTTAGCTGAGTGTGCATGTCCTCCTCTGATTATAACCTAGGAGAACAGCAAAGGCCAGCAATTTCCAGAGGAAGAATAGATGAGCTTCAAATTCGTGGTGGGAGGGAAAATTCATTAAACGGGAACACTGATGCCCATGGCTGTGCCAGGTTTGGAGTTATTGCTGTTTAATATTTGTGATAAGAAGACTACTTGTTAAATGGCCTGCTGTTCCACTTTCAGTATAGCAGAGTGGTTGCATGAGGGCAGTCAAAGGGTTAACTAAGACTTATTCCTTTTGAAGGTATACTGTTTAGCCACAATTTATCTGCCGCCAGAATGGCTGCAGAATCAGCAGTTTTCCCCGCGAGAAAGTAAGAGGTCCTGCCGCAGAATGTAGGTCCACTTTGCTGCAGTAAACATGGTGCTCTGCTTACTGCAAGCAACCACTGTGACATCACTGAGTGAGTTGGGAATGGAAGCCCGACAGACAATGAGCATAACAGGGCACAAAACAAAGCTTCACTTTATAGTTACTGGTGCTGACCTTACAGAATATAAAAAATGGGGCAACATATTCTCTGGGCAAACCTCCTAACCACCCTTGAAGCAGCCAATCACGCATAAAAAGCAAATCCCTGATGTCTCAGAGAAGCACCAAGGTATAGTGACATACCAAAGCACTTCATACACACTAGATGTGTAAATGGGCAAAACAACAACAGAAATATGCATCCCTACCAGTGAACAAAACACGACATGCCCAGTAAAATTTAGCAGCCTGCATGCACAGAGAGCAGCCATCTGAATACTGCATTTCTCAAGCTCCTGAAATGGCGCTGCAAGAACCACGTAACTAATGTATTGCAGCAAACATCCTGACCTACCCACCCATGGCATCTGTAGGCAACCTGATAAGTTATGGCACAGCAAATTTCCATTCAAAGTAAAAGGTAAGTTAAACTTAAAAAAAAAAATCACTGTAGTGAAAAAACAAACTAAACTTATAACATTTTCTTTTTAACCTCAGGTGTTCTACCCAGACACAAGCATCTTCCACCCTTCCCCAAACTTCAGACTGACTATTAACATCACAGATGAGCAACTTAAAGAAACAGTTCAATAAAACAATGCAGTTAGCTTAAACAAACATTTTCAAGAAACAAAATCAATAAAATAATAAATGTGCTGTTAGCTGTTTCTCGATGCACTTTTTGAAATATTCTTTCCTCAAAACAGTGAATGTACTAGTACAAAACTACAAATATGATTGTACCTCATGTAAATAGCAGTTTTCTCAAAATAAATTAACAGCAATATATTTGAACACTTGCTGAACAAAACAACCTTAACTGCCTGGACTATTTTATGTAGCGTAGCTATATTTACAAAAAAACAACAATAATTATTAATAAAACAATAAATAAAGACTCTCTTTTTAAATAAATCAAATCACTTTTCAGGGTATAATCACAATACACCACTCCAGGGTGTGGGTTGTGGGATTTACCAGGGCTGACCTGGTTTGACCACTTGGCATGCGGCCTCGTGGCCAAACAACGCCAGCCATGGTAAATCCCACCATAACCCACACCCTGTTGTGGTGTATTGTTTAATTAACATCTGCCAGGCAGATTTATTAGTGATTTATGGATCCTTGGTAAGATGCAAATTGTGGATTTTACTGGATGATCTGTCAAGATAACTTTTGTTTTACCTGGTTTGCATATTGTTCTTGAATGCCAGTTAGATTTCCCTGTTAATACCTTAATTATATTCTTTATTAGGGTCACATTCCAGCTTTTTGTAGTATACTCTCTGCAAAGTTGTTGTTGATTGTATTCAGATGTTCTGATGCATATATTACAATACTAGTCTCTTCTTATTGCTTTGTCATTTTAAAATCAGTGATTACTGATGTGACTGCTCTACTGAAATTATTATGATTTTGTTGATTGCAATCAAAGATGTTTTCAAAATCATGCTCACAGTTTACTCCAAAACACACTTATTGCTGGTATCAGTGGTAACCAGAATATGACTTTTTCTGAATGTTCCATATTTACATGAAGCCTGCATTTCTGGGCTGATGTCTCTCAGTTCGTTAATAGTCAGTACACCCTTCATTTCCATGTGACCCATTATACTTCTGTTGTTCAATGCTTTTAAAGAACATTTTGGTAAACTTGTATAAGTCATTGTTGGTATCAAATTACTTTAGGTTTGTTGTAGGGGTGAGAAATAGGACTTTATTCAATGCATTTAGCTTAGGTTCTGTTAGTTCACAAGTGGATATGTTAATGACATTTATCTCCAGTCATTTCTGCCACTACCTCTGCAACTGTAGTAGGTTTATCTGCCTCTTTCTGCCCCATCTGCCCTTTGTATTTGCTTTCTGTTTGAAACGTTGACAGTAATTCTCTGCCTTCTGCACAATACTGTGGTGGGTGACTCTTCTAAATAAAAACTTGATTGTGAAGTGTCACCACCAGATTCACTTGACTATGAAATATACCTCATGCAGTTTTGCTGTCATCTCTTTTTTTACTTGGTTTTAACACATGATCATGTTAGTCACATTTCCAGTTAAATACATATTTTGTACAATTTTTAATCAGATGTAGCTCTTTGAATCTTCTTTTGTTTAGCTTTTGATTTAAATATAATAATTTCTGATAATTTCATTTAGGTTTCTATTTCTTCTGCAACCACTTATGAATCAGAACAGGGAGAAGCTTTACTTCTTGGTTACTGATTTCTTCAGAGACCTCAGCCTGTACCCATTCGGAATAATCTAAAATGTCACTAATAAAATGCAGCAATACCAATTCAAGATATCTTGACACTTTGCCATGAGGAACATGATTCTTTCCTCACCAAATCTTATTTTTTTAAATATTAAGGCCTCTTGGAACTCTATGTGTATGTACAGTAGGTATCTAAGTAACATGCTTCCAGTAAAGTTGGACCCCAAAAACTGTCTAGAGTTACGTAATCATGCTTGACTGAATTTGGATAATTGGAGCCACTCCCAGAATACAAGCTTCCTTTCCAGATTTTCATTATTCCAACATTGTCAGGAAGCTCTGCCTCCCCAACTGCTTAGACAGACACAATGACTGCCTCTGACTAGCTTATATCTGCAGGAAAGATTCTTTAAATGCATCCTCCATTTCTCAGGCAGTGAACTGACTCCAGCAAAAGAGTGGTGACTAATGGTTGCTGATGAGAACTACATTTAAGCAATATACCATGATATGGTGTGGGTGATGGCAGAATGTACCCACAGGTGGTGTGATTTGCTCATGAGGCACAGCCGAGTGAGAAAACCTAAACAGAAGTGTCTAAATCTTGCCATTACCACACCATATCATGGCATGTTGCTATTATTCCATGTAGGAATAAATGTGAGGAAGTTTTCATTGTTGATTTTGATTTTCGCTCATTCCCAGTTAGCGGGAAAAAAACAATATGGCAGCAGGCAACTTTGAAGTCTGGTACCCTGATTGGCTGGCATGTCTACTGTGGGATGATGGTACAATTTACATGTTGTACATGTGCCAGCCAGCCAATCAGAAACCAACTTTTTCTTGCCTATTGTATAATATGGAATTGCCAGTGCTCGGTACATTCATGCAGTACGTAACTTTTGCTAAAAGTAAGACCCGAGAACACGTTAAACTGCATTACAGTGTAGCTGTCCTGTATACATATACTACATCAGGATTTTTCAACCGGGGTCCTAGGCCCCTGGGTCCTCAAGGCATAGAGGGTCCTTGAGTGAGCATGAAAAATGTTAAATGTGAAACTGTAGAAATGGTGTTTAATACTGTCTCGTGTTTTGAACAGTCTTTCCATGCTCTGTTGTAGTAGCCCCAGCTGTGTTCATGCTCCTTTTGAAGAATAAGTACTTGAAGGCAAACAGTTATAAAGAAAAGTCTTGTTAAAAACAGTTATTTGTTTTAATTTGAGCCATGTTTCATGCATAGTACCTAGTATGTATCAGTGGCATGCAGAGCAGCATCTTTACCACAATTCTTTCTCTCCTTCACTCAGTTACAAGTATAAAGGTGTCATAAAATGTATTTAACCCACGTAGAAAGACATTATCCAGAACTCTTCCACCAAATTACACAAAAGGGGAATATTCCTGACCAGCAGGGCAGTCCACCGAGCACCTACAGCCTCCCGGTGGCTGTCTTGGATCATCTCTGAGGGATTCAGATCTGGATCTTTTATTCACAACTCTCCACTCTTAACACCTCCCATATCTCTATATCCTCAGGGTCACAAAGTGAATATAAGCTTCAAATCTGATCTCTGGCCAGAAGTTTTGTGCTCAAACCCATACCCCATCACCATTTGTGTAAGAAACTTAACCGCCACCTCCCCTCCTCCACATCCTCTGTCTGCCATTGCAGGAGGGGGCCCCTGCTACTACTGACATTTGCTCTGGGGGTCCATGCACACAAAAGGTTGAAAACCCCAGCACTATGTTATGTACAGTATCCAATTTCAATCAAACACAGAACGTAAATATGAACATTTTAATACTAGTTTTTTGTATTACTTTAAAAGTGATACCATACAAAGCACTAAAATTAGGATTAAGATAGTAGATTCAAATAAGCATCAGATTAACATTTAGATTTCTAAATTCTTTTGTTTAAAATTATAAACCTTTTGTAAGAAGAAGCCAGAAGGGAAGAGAAGGTATATTCAATTCAGTGCTTTAGAGTAACTGGTAATTGCTATTTTCTTTTAAACTTAGATTGTGGGCTTTTAGTGACACTACTTTCTTTGTTGTCTTTACTTATAATTGTTTTGGGCTGTTGAAAATTTAAAACATAGTGGTGGTGTAATTCTGTGCTGTCTTTAATTGCTGCAAATTTTATCTTGGCTTGTCTGACTGCCCTGTAGTTGGGTGAAGGGTGTTGATTGTCTGGCCTCTGACCTCAGCTATGTGATAACTGGAGGTTGGGCTTAGTCAGAGTTAAAGTAGCAAGCAGAATTTTATTTTCTCAGAAGAAGCCAGAAGGGGAAGGAAGGAAACATATTCAATTCAGTGCTTTAGAGTAACTGGTAATTGCTATTCTTCTTTAAACTTAGATTGTGGGCTTTTAGTGACACTATACTTTCTTTGTTGTATTTACTTATAATTGTTTTGGGCTGCTGAAAATTTAAAACATAGTGGTGGTGTAATTCTGTGCTGTCTTTAATTGCTGCAAATTTTCACCCCCCTTCCCCAACTCTTAATTGTATGCCCTGTTAAATCTGATTGACAGGAGCTAAACACAGGGTATAGTAAGGGTGGGAAGTAGGAGGCATGGGGAAGAAGCCCACCCTCAGCACGACAAGTGTTTTGACTCATTTATTTATTTATTGTTTCTTTTTCTTAAAAAAATTATCTGAGGATCAGTGGAGGATTTTAGTACAGTAAATTAATAAAAGGGAACTAGAGAGAGCT
This sequence comes from Neoceratodus forsteri, assembly GCA_016271365.2. Taxonomy (NCBI): domain Eukaryota; kingdom Metazoa; phylum Chordata; order Ceratodontiformes; family Ceratodontidae; genus Neoceratodus; species Neoceratodus forsteri. The sequence goes on along the minus strand of CM057454.1, from coordinate 842,027,904 downwards.
TCAGTAGCAGACAAGTAGTGGAATTGCAGTATAATATAGTAGGGAGTGGTGCAATGCAGTGGCTGTGGGGCAGCCATATTCAGGCAGACCTTCTGGACACTGAGGGTGCTGCCCATCTGCATGCATCTCTATGGACTGCGGGATGAGGTAGCCAGACCCAGAGCAGAAGTAAACTGGGTCAGGAGTACCATCACCCCTATCCAGGGACCACCCAGTCCAATGCAACTGCCTCAAAGGATGCCGAGAATGAGGAGCACTTGATGACAGTGGGCTCAGGAAGGGTTAGAGCAGTCAGGCAGAGGCACATCCCAGATCCTATTCCACTCAAGAACTCATATGCCACACTGGAAAATGAGGACAACCAAATAGAGGTACCCAGAGAAGTGGAAGGAAAGGATGTGGAGGTTAGCCAAGGAGGTGACTCAGCGGGAAAGCAGTGGACCCCAGAGGAGGAGGAAGTGAATCCTGGTGGGGACTCCATCATAAGAGGGATCCAGCTAGGAACACAGGAGGGGAGGACAGGGAGGTGAGGTGCCACCAGGTGCCACGGCATGGAGGGGATGGAAGGAAGATCCTGGGGATCACTGGGAAGGCAAGACGGAAGGGTGAGCTGGATGTCATTATCCACCTAGGTACTAATGACCTGGCAAATTGGGAGCCAAAGGAAGTACAGGAAGAGTTTAGGAAACTGGGGAGGGGTCTCAAGCAAGTTGCTACTTCTGTCACTTTCTCAAGTACTACCTGTGAGGCAAGGAGAGCATAGGAGTGCATGCACCAGGAACTTTAACTCATAGTTGAAGAACTGGTGCTGTGAGGAAGGGTTTGGATTCATTGGTGACTGGGACCCACCTGAGGGATGGAGGTTTGTTCAAGCCTGACAGCCTGCATCCATCCTGGAGGGGAATCCAAGCAATGATAAGTTTAAATGCTACATTACAAGCATTTAAACTAGCAAAGGGTGGCAGGCCAGCAAGGAGGGTACCTACTTGCTCACCCCCACAGCTAGCAGTGGAACCAGTGAACCAGAGGAGTGGCTATCTCTGCAAAGCAGTGTGCAAAAGATGGAGATTAGTGCCCAAGAGGTGGATAAGCAGAAAAGGCAAAATTCAGCAGAAGGGCAGACAGCAAGGAGAACCAGGATAAATGACAACCAAGGAAGGGCTGGAGTAGAACAGTGAAACAGTCTAGGAGGTCAAATCATGGAAAGCCATGTGTGCAAATGCCAGGAGCCTTAGCAACAAGATGGAAGATCTGGAGGCTGTCATGGTACAGTCAGACCTGGACATTGTAGCCATCACTGAAACCTGGTGTAATGATAACCATGACTGGGAGATGGCCATACCTGGCTCACAACATATTCAGAAGAGACAGAGCAGGCAGGAAGGGAGGAGGAGTGGCACTGTATGTGAAAGATGACATAAGGGCCACAGAGATCCAGGAGGAACAAAATGGGGAGAGATACTGTGGGTTAAGCTGGAAAGGAAAATGGGGACAGCCATCCACACAGGTGTGGTCTATAGACCACCAGCCCAGGAGGAAGAAACAGATAGGGAGTTGTTGCTAGCCATCCAAAGGATGGCAGACAAGGGTGAGGTAGTACTGGTTGAGAACTTCAGTATTTCAGACGTGGACTGGAGCATCCCAGCAGCAGCATCAACTAGAGCAGATTTATCCTGGACTCCTTCAGGGTGCCTTCCTCAAGCAACTGGTCATGGAACCAACTCGGCAGAAGGCAATACTGGACCTTGTGCTCACAAACAGGGACAGTGTGATGGGGGTAACAGTAGGGGAGCACCTGGGAAACAGTGACCACCAGTCATTGTGGTTTGAAATCACAGAAAGAGCAGAACCAAACCACACAAAAACACGATCCTGGATTTTAGGGGCAGACTTTGGGAAAATGGGGAGATACTTGAAAGAGGCATTAAGGGAATAGGACAGAATCAGGGGTTGAGGAACAGCGGGCAGTATTTAAAATGGGGATTACAAGAACAACAGAATTATGCATTAAGCAGGTTAGCAAGAGGAAAAGGAAGAGGAGACCATTATGGTTTTCCAAAGAGGTAGCAAAGAAAGTGAAAGCAAAGATTGCATTCAGGCAATACAAAAAGACACAGGCAGAAGGGGATAGGAGAAGTACCAGGAGAAGCAAAGGAGGCAGGGAGGTCAGTAAGGGAAGCCAAAGCTCAGACAGAAGAACACATTGCAAAATCAGTGGGTAGAGGGGACAAAACCTTTACAGGTACATAAGTGAAAAAGAAAGACAAAGCAGCGGATAGTGAGACTGAAGGGGAGGAACGGGCCATGTGGAGGATGACAACAGTAAAGCTGACATATTGAACAGGTATTTCTGCTCAGTCTTTACTGAGGAAGAGGAGGGTAATGGTCTGAAGGGAGTACAAGGGGTGAGAATGGTGCAGAAATGGACACAAGTCCCTTTACATGAGAAAGGGTCCTGAAGGAACTGGAAGTAATAAGAGTTGATAAAGCAATGGGGCCAGATGGGGTGCACCCAGGGTCCTTAAAGAACTAAGAGAGGTGGTGGCTGAACCTCTGGCTGTCCTGTTTAGCCGATCACTGGAAACATGGGAGGTATCCAAAGACTGGAGGACAGCAGATGTAGTCCCCTTATACAAAAGTGGGAGCAAAGAGGAAGCAGGGAACTACAGACCAGTCAGCCTCACCTCGGTAGTGGGAAGATCATGGAAGCACTACTGAAGGAGAGATTGGTGGAACATCTGTTGTCAATGGACTACAGGACCCAAGGCAGCATGGTTTCACCAGGGGAGGTCATGTCAGACCAATCTTGTTGAATTTTGACTGGGTGACTAGGAGGTGGATCAGGGAGGGCAGTGGACATGGCCTATCTGGACTTCAGCAAGGCCTTTGACACCGTGCCACATAGAAGACTATTACACAAACTGGGGATTATGGGTGTGGGCAGGACAGTAGTGTGTGGGTAGGTAACTGGCTGGGTGGCAGGACACAGAGGGTGGTGGTAAATGGCTGTCATTCCACAGAGGGAAGAGTGACCAGTGGGGTACCACAGGGATCAGTGCTGGGACCGGTCCTATTCAACATCTTCATCAGTGACATTCAGCAGGACCTAGAAGGCAGAATTTCACTGTTCGCTGATGACACAAAGCTCTGTAACAGAGTAGACACATCAGAGGGTGTAGACAGATGAGAAGTGACCTGCAGAAACTTGAAGAATGGTCAGGGTTTGGCAGTTGAAATTCAATGCAAAGAAGTGCAAGATAATGCATATGGGGCACAAAAACCCTGGCACAATATATCAGTTGGGGTGAGGATATAGCATGCACCAAGCAGGAAATAGATCTTGGGTTGTCATCTCTGATGACCTCAAAGTAGGGAAACAGTGTGACAAGGCAGCAGGTAAAGCAAATAGGATGCTGGGATGCATAGGCAGGGGCATCACCAGCAGGAAAAGGGAGGTCATAATTCCGCCATACAAGACACTAGTGAGGCCCCACCTGGAGTACAGTACAGTTCTGGAGACCATACCTACGTAAGGACATAGACAGGTAGAGAAGGTTCAGAGGAGAGCAACAAAGATGGTGCACGGATTGCATCACAAGTCCTATGAAGACAGGTTGAAGGAACTGAACATGTACTCCTGGAGGAGAGGAGGAAGAGAGGGATATGATAGAGACATACAAGTATCTTACGGGAGGAACAGGGTGCAGGAAAACACTATTTTTAAGCGAAAAAGATGTTCCAGGACTAGAGGGCATGGGATGAAGTTGGAGGGAGGACGATTCAGAGAAACATGAGAAAGAATTTCTTCACAGAACGGGTGGTGGACAAGTGGAACACCCTGCCAGAAGAAGTGGTGGGGGCTGAAACAATCACAGGATTTAAGAATGCATGGGATAGACATAAAGGAATTCTGGAGGTCAGGGGTAGGGGCAACAGACTTCTAGGGAAAACAAACTGAAATACAGCTCAAATGGGCAGACTGCGGCCATAGGCCTCATTCGTCGGCTAATTGTCTATGTATCTATGTACTAAGCTTTCGCTGCTTGTTAAAACCTAGATTTAGTCTCAAGCTACTGATGTCACGTGACATGAGCTAGGGCACTCAAAGTTTACTCAGTATAAATGGAAGAGAAGTTGACCATTGGCAAATTCAGTTAGGCTTCATCCCTGCATTTTTAGTTTGGCTTTCACACTTCAAGTCAAAAGAATTAAGGTTATTAATAGGTAGATCTAGCAAGGTAAAAGTAGTGCTATGAGACACCCATCTTCCACCTCTCCCACTATTCTGGTCACTTTCACCCCTCTGTTCTTTTCCCTGTTCCCCTGAATGTTTTTGTCAACAAAAAGTGCCATCTCCTGGTCTGGCATATTGCCAGGAACTGGTATTATTTTGTGTTAAAAACATTACATGGGAACGAAAGAGGGGCTTCAGGGTGAAAACGTGGCTTGGGTGGTCAGAGTGCCATGTTAAAAGGGCTAGATACATGTTTCTTGTATTAATTTGCCAGAGGGTCAAAGTAAGGGTGAGTGAAGTGGGCCATTGGCAACATTGGTTTGGCTTTTGAATTTAGGCCCATAAATTTAGTTGGGCTTCAAGCTAGGCCCATATATTTGGTTCCAGCTTAGAGAATTCCACTGAATGACATTGGATCTAATGCAGTAATTGGCATAGGTTGGAAGCAGACTACAAATAGCGGGTAAAAAGCCTTGAGATCAGCATTAAAAAGTAATTGCCATAGATTACTTATGGCATGTGCTGTTGGCATGCATCTGCTGTAGACTGCTGCTTGTGTTGTTGTGAAAGAATCTGCAAAACCATTAAGATTACTATGGCACAGTGTGATTTGCAGTAATAGTTATTATTTATTGCTAACCTCAATGTGTATACCCAGACTCTCTCTGCAGTACTCCTGCTTAATCTCCATTGTAATAACACCACTGTACTGCATTCTCTTGGTAGTCTGGCCTGATCAATTATCAAATTATGTTATAACCCCACTCCTCCCAAAAAGTTATGTATCAAAAACATAAAAGTTAAAATGAAAGGACTTTTAAGGATTTAAAGCCTACTGCACATCTAGAAATACATCATATTTTCTGTTTATTCTTTTTCACTCATGTCTCAAAGATACAATTCCACCATCACAAGAAGAAGGAATTTCATTACAAAAACTGCATTAGTGCAGATATTCAGGTTGAAGATTGCATAATGCTCAAAGTGAAAATGACAGAATTAGGATTTGGAGTCTTAGGAGCATTAGAAAATCAGTGATGTGGTGTTCCTGGGGTTTTCAAACCCTAATGCCCACCTACCTACCTCAGCCCCTAACCTTCTGGAGGACAAGGACAAACTACAGGTCCAGGGATTGTTGTCATTGTATGAAGATAGTCATACATGAACTTGATCTTCTGCTTCACACATGGCCATTCTTGTATGTGACTTGAAGTGTGCAGAGAGAAGGTTTTACATGATCTCTGGGCCCTACATGATGAAACTTATATACAGTATAGTGCAGGCCCCATGTGCAGAGCCTTATTTGTCTAGCTCCAAACACTAGACTTCTGGGCCACTTGGCTTGGTTATGTGGCTTGTGCTTGGGTCATGGTTAGGGCTGGGTGTGAGGGTATGAGGTGGGGGTTGAGACCCAAGGGAAACCCACATACCACTGATGTGCAAAACTTCTAAGACTCTAAGCCCTACTTTTTCATTTTTTTAGTTTGTGTGCTTGTGTTCTTCAACCTTAATTTCTGCATCTACATAGTTTTGCAGCGAATACAGTATACTGTATATACAGTATATGGATATATCAGAGCTGCATGAAAATGAATTATTTATTTTGAATAAGCTGATTATGACCTCTATTGTATTCATGAGTGACAGAGCCACAAGTGAGCTTTATAAAGGTCATACCAATCATTCAAAATAAATCAGTTATTTTCATGCAGCCCATGGCTAGTGCCATATATACATATATATACAATACCAGTGACAAGTAAGTTTGATGTAAATGTTGGCACTTTTTACTTGCAGGCTTGGCCAGAATATTAGGAATAAAGGAGGATTCTGTGAGAACATTATGGTGATGGAGTAGAATATATATATTTTGTTCACTGCGCTGGGGTGGAAATAAATTATTTATTATCACTCCAACTCCCATGCCCAAGAAAAATAAATAGAGGACATGCAATGGGCTGTGTTTACATATACTATTTCTTTCCATGAGTGAGGGTGGTACTATAACTCATAAATGGTAAAGCCTACAGTGAGTTATGAAAGTCCCACCCCATCGCAAATGGAAATACTGTATAGCAGGCTGAATTCACGTCTGTTATGTTTAGCACAATTAAATCTACTGTACATGTTCTGCAGGTAGAATTTTGTGGTGTAAGGACTGGGTAAATATGTTGTAATTACATCTGTACCCTTCTACCTCAAGTCTGCCCCACAGTAATCAATAATTGGGATGAGACTGTATGAGACAGCATCTGGAATCTGGAAAAGAAAAGAAGATACCAGCAATCCAATACTGCTGCCATTTGGTTTAGTGTTTAAATTCCACACTAACCACACTCTGCTGTGAGCCATCCTACCTAAAGTTTTTCTTACGTAATGTCAGCTTTGTGTCTGGACTCATGAGCAAGAGCAGTCATCATATACAGCATCGGGAGTCAGAACTGGGACCAAGTGGAGTAAGGGAAATGGGAAGGTGGGATTGGCACCAGGGAAATCCATTTCATCTCACAACTGTTAAGTAAGTTTTCTCCAGTCTCCATCATGGGAGGGGGCACAGTATCCAAGGATGTAAATTTCAAACACCTTGGATTGCTACCATATTCAGCTTCAAAAAGTGTGTGCTCAAGGCACTTTCAGTCACCTACCCCATAATATGTAAGTGACTAGCAGTCTTTACAAAGATTTTAAACTGTTCACTAGCTAAGACAACTGTTTGACCTATACTAAAACTACTGCATCTTTGGGTTGGAGTTGCAACTGTTACAGCAAAACATAACTAAACCAGGGTAGGACGAGAAAAGAGTTTCCCCTCAGAAACCTTCCCCTATTGTCTAGCCAAGTAGTCAGAATTCATTAGCAGGCAAGGCAGTGACCCTCCCTAGAGAAAATTTAACTATAACTGCTGCTAAAAACTCTACTAGAGCCAGGGACTTCTCCGCAACTGACAACCAAGGCCGATAGGTGGCAGCTGACCCCCAGCAAAACCCGAAACTAACAAGACTTGGAGCACCCTGCTCCAACTGACCCATATCAACAGCATACAACTATGCCTCACCAAACACATGCTCCTCCCCTAGCACTCGATGTGAATGAAACCTAAGCATCCCTCTCCCAAACGGGGGGTACTCTTGCAACAATCCACTCCCTGATCCTCCTTTGGGTGGACAGGCTCATCGACCCAGGTCACCTTAAAACATGGGGCCATCGGCATAATGACTCCCCCATGATTTCCATAATGGAAAGCCCATCTCAAGCATGCTTGCTCTCCTCATCAGCTCATGAGATGGTAAAAAGGGTATATGCTACGACCTGTTCCTCTTGTGAGCAGGCTGCATCGATGGAACCTCATCACCTCACCCAGTCCCAAACTACTATGCCTACTAATAGTGCTACTACTCCTGGCAGGGAGATATTCAACCCAACCCCGCCCTAATACTACCAATATCTCAGTGGCATCCCCTCAGGACCCTCGCTAGGTGTCTGCAAAGTGTCTGAAGATATTTATACAGTATGAATGTATGTAGCCTCAGACCCAAAATACATGAAGTCCAAGCCTGGCTGGACCTCTACAAAGCCAGATGCCCTAGCCATCTCAGAAACCTGGCTAAATGCCTACATCCTTGATCATGAGATACAGGCACTGGGCTATAGCACATACCGTGAGGACAGGAGACCAATAAAGGGGTGGGGTGCTAATCTATACAAAGGCAGACCTCACTGTGTCACTCCTAAGACTGCATCAAAGTCCCCCTACTGAGGTGAAGCTGTATTCATCCATATTACCCTTGGATGAACCAAGCAACTAACCACATGTTGTTTCTACCATCCTCAAAAGTTGGCCCACTGATCGCAAGAGGCCATCACAAATGCTGTGGCCCATGAGTATCTCTGGGAACTCCTTATTTTGGCTGCAACCTCAACTGGGCCAGGACCCTGGCCATGCCTTGACCCAAGAAGCAGGTCTAATGCAGGTTATCTCAGAACCGACCAGACTGAATTACAAAACTGGGAATCACACCACCCTAGACTGGGCTCTGGTGTCCAACCTAGCCAACATCCAGATTGCCAGCACAATAGCAGACTCTGGTGACCATTCCCCGATATTCTATATCTGGAAGAACAGAGCACCCTAAGGTCCAGCTCAGAATCCTTACTGCTTGAGACTATATCAGCTTCTCGGGAGTGCAATTCAATGACTACCTAAGCAACCGGGACTGCAGCCCCATAACACTCCTCCCTACTCTGACAGTGGCCTTGGAATACTTTCAGGACTTACTAAGTACAGCGGCCAACATCTTTGCTCCTCTGAAAAGACTGAGAGCTAAAAGCAGCTCTTACAAGTGGATCTCTCCATCCCTCAAATCTCTAATGATTAATCGGGACAAACCTGGAAGAAGTTCAAGCTCTCCTCCCTTCCGGCAGACCTAGTGACATATAAAGCCCTAAGAAACAAAGCCAAGAGTGCCATTAAACTCGGTAAAGAGAGTACATCACACACCTCCAGAAAACTAGCTTTAGGCAACCCTAAGCAATTTTGAAATCATGTCAATGACCTGATCAAGGGCAACAAAAGACTGAACACAGCCCCATGGAGATCAATGGTCAGCTCGTTGGTGCCTCTTCTCAAATAGCGGCTGCCCTTAACAACCACTTCACAGACCTTGAGGCCTACAAGGCTGGTGAGTCCTCCCAGACTTCGGCACCTAACACAAGTGAAGCAACACACTATGAGCGACCCTCTTTCCACCTGAGACTGGTAAAGCATACCGAGATCCTATCCCTCTAAAGACACTGAAACCTATAGGCTCAGGGGACCAGATGGGATCAACCCTCGGCTACTCAAGGCTGGAGCCACCTCCTTATCCAGGCCCTTGACCTGCCTCCTTAATAGATCACTATGGGAAGGAACTGTTCCTAACCAGTGGAAACAGGCCAACATGGTCCCTATCCACAAAGGTGGTCCCAGGAAAACCTAATCAGTTATAGGCCAATCTCCCTGCTCTGCACACTTGCCAAGCTGCAAGAAAGGCTAGTCTATGACCAACCGGGACTACCTGGAAGCTCATCAGCTCCTTGCTCCCTCTCAACATGGATTCAGACCAAACCACGGGACTGACACTGCCCTTATTAACTTCTCGGATAAAGTGTTCAGGGCAATGGACAAAGGGATACCCACAGGCGCAGTCTTCATAGACTTGTCCAAGGCATTTTACCTTGTTGACCACAATCTTCTGCTACAGAAGCGGAACAATGTGGGATTAGACCCCCATGCCCTCAAGTGGTTTGGGAGCTACTTATCAGGCTGGACATAGAAGGTCTCCTGGAAGGGGCCATGTCAGGTCCACTACCTCTAAAACAGGGTGTACCTCAGGGCTCAATCCTCGGCCTTCTCCTATTCTCCTTATTTACCAATGAACTAAGAACCTACTGTGGGGAAAGCTTGGTTGTACAGGCACGCTGATGACACTGTCATCTACCGACCCTTGGGCGATGTGGCTGCTCTTGGTCCCCTCCTCCAAAAGGACCTCACATCCCTAGAGACATGGCTGTGTGAGAACAGAATGGTACTTAATGCAGACAAAACCAAGGCGATGCTATTTGGGCCAAGATCATTGGGCCTCGACAGGACCACATCTCTGCAACTTACCACACTCTCTGGCAAAAGCATCAAAGTAGTTCCTCTGTAAAATACTTAGGCCTAACTCTTGATCAATCAGTCACCTTCAAGGACCACGTGGACCAGGTCACCAAGACCCTACACAGCAAACTTGGAACCTTGTACCGACTCAAGGACCAGCTCATCCCTGAGGCCAGGCTCTCCATTGCAACAAGTGTCCTGCTCCCTACCCTGACCTACGCTGCTCCTGTCATACAGGGGCATGGCAAAATAAGAGGTCTCAGGATGCAAATCCTATACAACAAGATAGCTTGTTCGCTACCCAAGACCACCCGCGATGCCATCACTGTGATACACTGGCCCAGCTCGGTGGCCCCTAATTGGCCGCTCGCCTACAATACCTGTTGCTTGTCCAGGCCTACAAGCTACTCAAACCCCTGCTCCACCAAGCATAGCTGGAACCATAGCAATTAAACACCACCCCAGGAGACTACAGACATCTGAGCGTATGCTAATGAAAGTCCCCAAGTAAGGACCAATGCTGGTGGCAGATCTTTCTCTTTCTAGCCCCTGCCTGTGGAACAACTCCCTCCTCTGGTGCAGGATGCCTCCTCACTTAGGAACTTCTGTACCAGACTTAACTCCCATATGCTGGACATAAGTACATGCCACTGCCACGGCTCATAAGGTATCCTTCTCTCCTGCATCAAACCCTCCCAAAAGTGAACTGACCTAGGTACATCCATCTAGACTCAGGACACCTAGGTACCAATGCAACTTCATGTATAATACTATGCCATGTAGCACCAAGTCAAACTGTGTCATGATGATAACCATGTCTGTAACCACCATATGCCTGTACAACCTTGTGGCCTAAAGTTTTCTCCACTGCATCATACCATGCATTGTTATCCTGGGTCACTCCTGAAAAAGGGACCTTCATGGCTCAGTGGGCCTACCGGTCACCAAAATTTAATAAATAAATAAATATATGCAAATTTGTTTTTGTCTTGGTGGGAGAAGCATGTGGTATTTAGGAATGATGACCCCCACCTCAGACACATTGTCAAATTATATTATTTTATTGACAATATCATTTGTGTCTGGGTTTGTGGTTCAGAATTGATTGCAGAATTTACAACACAGCTGAATGTCATTGAAGTGAACATCAAATGCACTTACAGACATGATGCTACCCAAATTGACTTTCTGGATGTCAATAAATGTGAATAAAGTAATGAGCAAAAATATTAGGAAGCTTGTAGCAGAAAATACATTGTTGAGATATGAAAGCTGCCACCCTCGATTCTAATACAAAGTATCTCGTTTGTCAATTTCTGCTTATTGACAGAAATTGTACCCATGGTATTGATTTTGACAAAGAACTGATTTATTAAGTCAACAATTTAGGGATCCAGGATATAGTACACAGCTTGTTTTTGAGGCACTAGAAAAGTTGGGGAACTTAACAGACGGACACTATTAGAGCAGAAACAAAATTGAGAAGTCAAATAATATAAGTAGAATGGTATTTCTTACAGATTCTAATTCCAGATCAAATGTCACTGATGCCATTGATATTTAGAAGTATATAAAATGCACTAGTCCCTTTAGTAGCTCTGTTAAATTTTCATCTAATAAGTCATATTTCCGCCTTTGTTTATGTAATCATCCAATCTTTGTTTGAATGTGTCCTTATTTGCACTTATCATGATATCTAGTGGTATTCTGTTCCATATGTTCACCATTCTCTGCTGAAAAATATTTCCTTCTTTTGGTTTTAAACCTTCTACCCTTTATCTGCAGGAGCTGCAAAGTTGGTATTTTTAAATTCAGTATTGAGCTTTGTTATTTACCCAGAGTCCTGCATAATGTTCTATAAATGAAATTGTTAATATTATTAAAAACAGGTGGACAGTGATCGAAGCAGATGAAATGGTGGGACACGTTCTGGGGATAGTTCAACTACTCTCCTATAGGAGGGTGAATTTAAAGGTATATGTTAACATCTACAGTAGTCACTACACAAATCTTAAAGCAAGGAAGCCGCTCTCAGTAAGAACTGGTCTCTTTCGATGCAGACAATGTAATATCTGCAGTTATGCAGAAACAGGTAATGTATTCACACCCAGTAACAGGTAAAATGTGCTTTTGCAGCAATATTTGACTGTCAAAGTCCATTACTGTATACACAGCCTGGTGTACATGCAAGAAGCTATATGTGGGTAGGACGATCCATCCCTAAAAATGAGAACACAAGAACATGTGATGGCAATTATAAAGAACAAATTTGAAAATGCCCTTGGAGCATACTGCTTTGAAGCTCATGGCAGCAATTCAAAGTGTTTGAAATTCACAGCCTTGGATACCTGCTTCCCTCATGCTAGAGACCAAGAAAACTTACTTAACAGATTTGAGGTAAATGGATTTTCAAACTTGGGGCTTTAATCCCTGTTGGTCTAAACGATCAATCAGACTACAAACCATAGCCCCTATGCTTGAAGGAGTGGAGCACCTCCATGCCACGTATGTGAGGTGTAGAGACACTCACACCCATTGGCCCCTACATGGGAAGTGTACTAAGGGGGGTACACAGCCCCTATGCACCCAATCCCCCACCTATGTGGACTTTACATACAGGGGTGGGGCGAGGGGTGTGTCAGGCACTATGTGGCATGCTACAGAGCCATGTAGTGCTGCACACTGAGTGCATACGAGGGTAGTTGGTACACCAGGAAACCCTACCGAAGCCCACTATGCACCCCATGCCTCCATCAGCCACCTCCCCCATGCATGCCAATCCCCACCCCCATGCACATACACACTCTCCTGGGGGCAACAGTCCCTGGACAAAAGCCCCCAAACCCTCACCAGCCCACCTCTGTGTTCCCCACCCCACAGCACAGCCCCAATGTTGTGGTGGGTGGCATGAACACTCTTTTCCCCAGCACACACCCTCATACCAATGCCTCCCAACCCCTGTTCCTCCCCATTTGTGTGGGACACAACCCACCTCTTACCTCCATGGCCACCAGCTGTGCAGACATCTGCAGGGGAGCATAGCCAATGCACCCTCCACTGCATAAAAGATTCACTGAGGGATCCAGGACAGGCATCCCATTGGATGCCACCAGGTGCGTGGCTCAGCCCACTGTCACCTCACACAATCATGCATGTAACCGCCACGGGGGTAGGCCCACAGACAGGTGGTTGGTGGTTGTGCATTCAGCCAGTGAGCACCTGTCCACAGGTGCAGGGCTCTACAGCAGGATACTCACCTCAGGCATGTAATTCCTGCCTCCTGGAGCATAGGCACCCATACTTGTGATGTTTACATGAATGCAAAGTATTTTGGTATTGTATTATTTATGCCCCTCAGACTTTGTACCATGAAATTACTGTGGGATTCTGCCTTTTTGAGTTTATAATAATTTTTGAATGTCCTACTATTGCTCAGTTTATACTCACTTGCAGTTATGAAACAGTAGAACCATCAAGTTTCAGTTTTTATATATACAATCGAACAGAAACCTCATGTGAAAATACAATTTTCATATTTGCCTGCATAAATATAATAGAAACATAGCTGGACAATATTGAGAGAGTTATGAAATGTGGAAACAATTCAAATAAAAATATTTGCGAATATGGCCCCTTTCTTAAATTTTTGGATCCTGACCATTTGCACTAATTAATGACCTCCACGATGTGTCTAATTGTGCACATGGAGACATGGTGACTTCTTGCTGTGTCCTTTACAGCTGAATGATAGACTGATGATTAATATATATTGTTTGGTAACAAGCGTTTATATTTATTTTTATAAGAAATGCAACATATCAGCTGTAACAGTGATGACAGTAAGATGTCTATGCCTCTAGTTATTTACCCTCTGTGACTTTCATAGTATTTGATGTTGCCAATTGTCTGATTAAATTGTTTGTACCATTTTTCTTTTGAATTTTTGAATAGTTAGTTATATATATGGATTAAATTGTAGAATTAGTAATTGAGAATTTCTTAGGTATTTAAATTATAATGGAAAAATATGTTTCCCTGCATCAAACACATTGTTACTGTAATTGCTTGTACCACTTTGGAGTGGAATTGTATTAATTATGCCAATTATAAGGTGTATTTAAACAATGTCTTTGTAGGCTAACTCCACCCCATGAGGAAAGTCCAAGTGGCTGGGTCAATATGTAGAGGTGTTAGCCCTGTTTCATGACATGCTGGGTTTAATAATAAATATACAGTTATTTTGATTTATCTCAGCTATTGTAGTGTGTGCCCAGTTCTTTTTAATGCACTATGTTAGAGAGCAGCAAGACCGAAAACAAAAACAGAACAGGTACAGCAACACCACTCGGCATTTTGGCTGACACAGCAACACCATTCTTCATTCACTTTTATTTTGATTTAATGAACAAAAAGAAGATAAAGTCAGTCCAGGACTGAGGAGGTGAGTGTAACTGAAAGGGTTTTCAGGAGGCTTGCATCAGTCATAGCCATGTGGTTTCAGACACTGAACAGGCAGTGCTGGTAAACTTGGCTTTATGTCCTGATTATTTTCGCTTTCCATTTATTTTCACTGATTTTTCTCAATAGCGAAAATAAATGGAACACAAAATAACCTTTTATAGTAAACAGCATATTTGAGCACAGGACATGTTATGTTCTGTGCCACAATGTTCTGTATCCCTCCCATAACAGTGATGTGCTTCTGTCCCTCACATCCACTTTCCCCAATTTAGGTGCAGTGACTGAAAGTACTGTAGAGTGCCCACCCCAAAGTGCTGTGCTTCTCTCTTCCTCCAAACACTGTATAGGTTGGTACCTGATAATAGCCATTGTAGCACAGTTTCCCTGCACAGTGTTAGTCCAGTCCACAGATAATCGGAAACTAAAACCAATTTCTTTTCCTCAGCTGTTTGCAAATCAGCATGATTTGCAGCCATCTGGTTTGTGTGGAGTGATCCCAGTCAAGCTGTGGTTGGCCAGATGATGGGAAGAAATACCAATCTGGGTGAAATTGGTAAGTACTGCTGAACAGTACAGGAAATGCTGTTGACCTCAGCGAAGTACTGCTGGATGGTGTGGCAATGTAAATTTGGCGTAATGTTTAGGAGCAGCATGTTGTTTTCAAAAATTAAAGAGTACTGAACTGAAGTGGCACAAAACATGGCAGGGAGAGTGAGTTTACAAAGGGTCTGGTATGAAATCTGACTCAAACAAGACCAACAAATGAAGGACAGACTCCTAAATTTTATCTAGACTGTAATCCTGCTTCTGCAATTGCCAATTCCTAAAAGCTGACTCTCTAAATCCCGGCTCCCAATTCAAACACTGTTGCCCACCCACCTTAATTAATGTTCACCACTGTATTTTTTACTGAAACTATTTTACTAAAACTTCCTTACCGGTCCGGTGTTTGCAGCAGTCCAGTCCTGACTCCCTGTTCAAGCAGGGTTTCCCATCTTATTTAATGTTCACCTCTTCAATTCATGTTTATATTTTAAAATTTTATCTTACTAAAACATTTTTATTAAAATTTCCGTACCTCTAGATTAGTATAGCAGCAGGTACCTGTAGTAGTCCAGCATTTGTAGCAGTCCAGTCATGTCATGCCATGCTACGTGAGCTATGGATGTACGCCACATTTCATTGGTTCATTGAGGTGTATCAGCTGTTTCAAACTGAAGCTACTGTCTGAGTGCTGCATTAGTTTTTCAGCAGCAGCTACAGTCTGAATGCCAGGTAAGAGACTTCTACTGACAAAAGGCAACTTTATAATACATTTTTATTACATGTGTTTAAAAATGCAGTGACTTCCGTGTCAGATAGGTGCATATGCTTACAGGGTTATATTAGGGCGTATGCCCTAAAATAATACTTTGTTGGCCTGTGTTTCTTGTCATTCACAATATTGTATATTTTTTTCTCTTCTGTATATTTTTTTTTCTTCAGTGGTGACCTGGGAGACCTCGATTAATTTTTCCATAGTGATTTTTGTCACCAGCTGCTCCTTTTTAGCTCACCAACAAAACAATGTAGTTCTAGAGACATAGAAACATAGACTTTGATGGCAGATAAGAACCGCTTGGCCCCCCTAGTCTGCCCATTTCCCTACCTACAAGATAAGCTGCAGATCCTAGTTAACCAACAGCCTATTTCTTCCTACCCACCAACAAAAATTGCCTTATGTCTGTTCCATGTATTCTTGAATTCTCCCACAGTTTTAGACCCCACAACCTCCTTAGGAAGGCTGTTCCATGCATCCACCACCTCCTCTGTGAAAAAATACTTCCTCACATTGCCCCTGAACTGCCCCCCATCTTCAAATTGTGTCCCCTTGTTCTTGCACTCTTTTTCTGAAAGATGTTACCCTCTTGGACTTTGTTGATTCCACCAAGGCACATAAAAGTTTCTATCATGACCCCCTCTACCTCCTTTCCTCAAGGGTATACATATTAAGCTCCTTTAGTCTCTCCTCGCATGGCTTCTCTTGCAGACCCTGCACCATTTAGTTGCCCTCCTCTGGACTGCCTCTATCCTGTCTATGTCCTTGAGGAGATGGGGTCTAGCAGACACATGCAGTACTCAGATGGGGTCTCACCAACTGTCTGTACAGAGGGATAACAACCTGTTTTCTGCTGGTGATGTCTCTCCTATACATCCCAGTATCCCCCAGCCCTCCTACTGCCTTCTCACATTGCTTGCAACCTTAAGAGCATCTGATATGATTACCCCAGGTCCTTTCCATTTTTGTTGTTATTATCCTCCCCCATTGTGTAATCTTCCCTGGGTTTTGTTTCCCAGGTGCATTTTTGCACTTCTTTGCATTGAATACAAGCTGCCATACTTCTGACCATTCCTCCAACCTTGCCAAGTCCCTTCTCATCCTTTCCACACCTCCTTGTGTATCAACCTTGTTGCAGATCTCTGTGTCATCTGCAGAGGCATACTTTTCCTTCCAGACCCTCTGCAATGTCACTGATAAAGACATTAAAAGGGCTGGACCTAGTACTGAACCCTGCAGTACCCACTAGTAACCTCTTTCTTCAGAGTGGATTCCATTTACAATTTCCTTCTGTGTCCTGTTGTGCAGCCAATGTTTTACCCAGGCTACCACCCTGGGACCCACTCACAGGCTGGTTAATTTGACTATTAATATTTTGTGTGGGACTGTGTCAAATGCCTTGCTAAAGTCTAGGTAGGCCATGTCCACAGCCCTCCCTGGTCTACTACTTTGGTCACCCAGTCAAAGAAATCTATTAGATTCATCTGACATGACCTTCCGTTGTGAACCCATGCTGCCTGGGTCCTGTGCCCCACTGGCCTCCGGTACTGAACAATTCTTTCCTTCAGAAGTGATTCCATCACTTTCCTACCATAGAGGTTAAACTGACAGGTCTGTAGTTTCCTGCCTCTGTCTTGGTCCCACTTTTGTGAAGGGAATCACATCCGCCTTCCTCCAGTCCTCAGGTACCACACCATCCTCCTTGATTTGTTAAAAGGGTAGTCAGTGGTTTCACTAGTTCTCCCCTTAATTTTTTAGAATTCTGGGGTGAATTCCATCAGGCCCCATTGCTTTGTCCACCTTCAGTTTTAGGAGTTCTTTCAGAATCCTTTCATCTGTGAAAGGACTGGGATCGAAACCCCCATCCAGATTGCTTCTGTTACTTGGATTAGGCACTCCTCCTCTTTTGTGAATACTGAGCAGAAGTATTTGTTCAGTATCCCTGCTTTTTCATTGTCCCTCTCTGCTTACCCACCGTCCTTTCTGTTCAGCCTCACTATCCCTCCCTTTGTCTTTCTACGCTCCCTGATATACCTATAAAAGGTTTTAACCCTTTCTTAATCGAACTGGCTATCTTTTCTCAGTTTGGGCCTTTGCTACTCTGACTTCCCTCCTGCTTCCTTCTGCCTTAACTGGTACAGCTCTCTGTCCTGCTCCTTCTGTGTTTCCTTATACTTCCTGAATGCTACTTTTTTCCTGACCTTCCCTGCCACTTCTTTTGAGAACCATAGTGGCTTTTTCTTTCATTTTGATTTGTTTATTTGCTTCAAACAGAGCTTGTTGCCTCTGTGACAGCAGATTTGATGCTTCCCATTGTTGTTCCACCCTCCCTCTAGCCTGTTTGCTAGTGCTTTCTAAGGAACTCTCCCATCTTGCCAAAGTCAGCCCTCCTGAAGTCCAGTACCCTCACTTTTGTATGGCTTGACTCTGTAGCTGAGTTTATCATGAACCACACTGATGGTCACTTGTTCCCTGGTAGCTACCCACTTCTATATCTGAGATCCTCTCACTGTCCCCATTTGAGAGTACAAGGTCTAAGATTGCTTCCTCATGAGTGGGTTCCAAAACTAGCTGTCCGAGGCATGCCACCTGTAGGCTATTGAGAATGGCCCTGCTATTGGATGTGGCTGCAGCAAATGTGCTCCAGTTAACATTAACCATATTCAGGTCACCCATTAACAGTATCTCCTTTATCTGCCATCCTAAGAATGCCTTCTATCATATCCTTGTCCATTTCCTCCTGACATGGGGTCTGTATACAACCCTGTGCAGATTGTGGTGCCATTTCCAGTCTCTAAGGTGACCCACAGTGCCTCCTCTCCTCCTGTTTACTCTTTTGTTCAGTTGCTTTTATCCCTTCTCTTACATAGACAGCTACTCCTCCCCTCTTCTCCACTCCCTGTCTGTCCTGTGGGTTGTATACCCTGGTATGTTAACATCCGGTCATGGTTCTCTGTGTACCATGTTTCTGTGACTGCTACAATATCCAGGCATCCCTTTCCATCAAGGCCACCAGTTCAGGGAGTTTGTTGCTCAGACTACAGGCATTGGTACTCATTACCTCCATTTCCTGATGGCCATACTCCTTTTACCCCATCTCTGTCCTTATTGCCCTTGTCACTTATTCCTTTTACCCTTCCTTCTCCTATCAACATCTCTATCTTTGCTGCTTACCTAACTTACTACCCTGACTTTTTGTGGGGGCTAGGATTTCCTGACCTTTCCAGTGCCTCCCTCCTCCTTGGCTAGTTTAAATGCTTGCCAATAAAGCATTTAAACCTTCACCGAGGATCATGGTTCCCTCCTGGACAGATGCCTCACCATCATGCCAGTATAGGCCTGCATCACTGCAGGTGGACCCCCAGTCCCCAATGAAGCCAAATCCCTGGAGCTCTGCACCAATTTTTCAACCACTGATTGAATCCATGGTGTGGAGCACCCTAGCCTCACCCATGCCATAGACAGGCAGCACCTCCGGAATAAGCTCGTATGCGTTGTTTTGTCTAAGGCCCTCTCAACTATACAAACTCTTCCTGCACTGCTCTGATCCTTTCATAGCCAGGTCATTTGTCCCTAGGCAGACAATGACATCCAGCTCCCTCACCTGTGCAGCTGCTCTGGTGATCCTGAGGATTCTCTCACTGTCCCTCCAAGCCATGGTGCCAGGCAGGCACCTAACCTCCCTCTCCCCTTCCTCCCCCAGTTCTACCTTCCTAACAATGGAGTCCCCACCAGGGTTATTTCCTTCCCTGTGGGGTCCCATGCCACCCTCCTGTGGGTCTCCTTTGTGGAGGTTCCCAGCATCCTCCTTGGTCTCCACTGCGGGTGCCTCCATAGAGGAACCACACTTTGCCAGAATGGCATATGAATTGTGGAGAGGTACAGCTGGAGGGATGCACCCCTGTTCCACCACTTTCACCCTTTCTGGAGCCCACTTGGTCCAACCGCTCCTGTTTCTTGGCAACCTTTGAGGAAATGGCAGTGGTCCTGGTGATCCTGGATGGGAGAGAAGGTCCCATAAATCCTGGCCAACTCATCCTGGAGACACTTTAAATGGGAAGTGCCTATCAAGGAGCTTAGGCGATGGTGCCAGACCTTGACATTGTTCTGTGTGCGAGCGAAGATGCATGCCATCTGTGCATGTACTGACCAGAACTTGGGAGGAAAGAGTGGTGGACTTCTAACTGTTCTGCATCCTTCTCCTTATTCTGCCCAGTACATAGGTCTCTTCAAACCACTCAAGGACAGGAGCACTGGAATCTGGCATTTCTTGTTTTAACTCTTGATATACAGCAGGTATCTCAGCGCTGGCAGGAACCCCAATGCTTCTAGGTGGGCATTTGAAGGCTAACATCAGGGTCGGTGCCATATTGTGTTGCACGTTCCACACTCTGTATTTTTCACCAAATTATGTGGCTAAATGAAACAGTGTATTTATTTATTTATTTATTAGAATCTTGAATTACAAATCTTTGAGTCATAGACTAATTTCCAAAGGCTCCTCGTCAGATGACAAATACAGACATGACAGTAGTACAGCAAAGACAACGTTACATAACTGGTTGGATGGTAGAAGTACAAACATTATTAACTAATATAATCCTTTAATGTGTACCTATACAGAGTGTTAGCTAAGCAGTTAAATAAGTCCTTTGCAGTGCTAAGCAGTTACAAACATCCTTTGCAGTGGAGTAGTGCAGGCATTACAATACATTGGTGTGTACCTATACAGAGTATTAATTTTATTGGTTGCATACATTTTTGCAAAGCAGTGGTGTAGGCTTAGACACAGTGATAGCTAAGCAGAATAACAAGAGATCAGAGACATGATAGTGGGCCCTGGTGAGGTCAAGTGGTTTAAATATCTGGGAGTGTGCCTTGACTACAGACTCTCCTTCTCTGAACATCTTGAAGAGATGCAGAGGAACCTAAGACAGAGATTATGCCTAGTCTTCAGAATTAACCACTTCCTTACTAGGGATGCTAAGCTGCTGTTGGTAAAAGCTAAGTTCCTCTCATTGATAGGTTACTCGAACCTCCTTTACAGCCATTGCACTGCCTCTTCCTTAGCTAAATTGGATACCCTATATCACAGAGCAATCAGGTTCATAACTTTCTTCCCTTTCCACACACCACTGCTCCTTGTACATTGCTGTGGGCTGGACTTCCTTCACTATACGAGAAATAAAAAGCCGTATTATGGGCATACAGAGCGGTTACCAAAAGCTTCTCTATTCATCTCTGAGTGTATTCCTTCAGTGTGCTAGGTACTTATGCTCTAAGAAGCTACTCCCTAATTGCCCTGCAAATACCTAAGGTCAAATCTTGTTTCTGTAGAGCAGCTATAAGTTTAAGCTGCCTTCATTGTGGAACAAAATGCATAAAAACTTGAAGCTGAGTTGTCCTCTCAGTCTGAATAATTTCAACTCACTCTTTGACCACTCCGTGAAGGAATCCTGCAATTGTTTCCTACATCACTAGCTCACCTCCCTTCCAGTCTCTGTCCTAACCTACCTGCCTTTCCCTCTTGCCTTGGCCCTTGTCTCACCCTCTTTCTCCATCTCACTCCTGTCTCAGTCCCCATACAGTCTTATTTCTGGATCTAAACAGTCGTTGCTTTGGCCTTGGCCAGGTGCCACCCCATACCAGATGTATGTCAGTTAACTATTCCAACCCCATATTTATCTTCCTAATCTGGTATTCTTTATTCAGTGAACATGTCTGCTATATCCATTTATGAGCCTATCTGTTGTAAAGTCTCTGTTGCTCAATGATCAGTGTTGATGTATATAACTTGGTTATATGTATAAATGACACTATTCTGTACATATGTATATTCTACTTCTCTGCATAATATTGTACTATGTTTTACCATGTCACTGTACTATTATTTTGCTATGACCAGGTCCATCTTGCAAATGAGCCTTGCTCAATGGTACACACCTGGATAGATAAAGATTAGATTGATTAATTGATTGAAGTGGAGCAGTCTTGCCTTTGTTGTCTGATGTGAGAAGCCCAGTTTACATGCATTTATGTTGCCTGTTCAAAACCAGTGATGATATACTTAGGGCACAGACTGTAACCATGCTTGTCAGCTAGGCCATGGAGATCCTGAAATAGGCATCACATAGCACTCCTGTGACTTCGCCGACATGAGGGCATATACAAGTGGAATAATGCGGCATGTGTCAGCACTACCCACTGGCACATGAATAGAATATAGCTGTCTGAACAGAGATGGCACTGTTTTAAAGGTGCCATCCATGATCCAGTATTCAGTGACTGACAGCTTTCTAGGTTTTGTTTTGTGGTGAAAATAAGTATTTTCCTTACAACGAAGGACATCTTTAGCCAAAATAAATTGGCATTTATACTTAAGGTTATCTGGCATATCAACATCCTCTAGTGTCCTGGTTAGAGAAGCATATTTTCTCTACATGCTCTCTTAATAACTTGGTGTAGGGCAGGCCTGCTAGGTATGTTATGCTGAACATCCGTTGACACATTGGCGTAACTCAGACTGAATAAGTTGGCCTGGTGTGTCATTGGTTGAAATGGCCTGTTGTTTCAGGGATGCCATTACTGTTGCTATTGGTGCATCACTGGCATCTGGAGAATGATTATGTTCAGTATGGTTTCTTATGTGATGCTCACCACCAATTTTTACTGTGCTTGCTTGCCCATGACAGCCTGCTGCTTTCTTTGCTGGCAGCACCAATAAAACAAGTCACCTCTGTTCCTTTCCTTTACATATAAATACCCTCTGATGCTTAGTTTTCATTGCCTTTTGAGAGACAACCATTTGGCATGGCCGTCACCATTATAGTTCAAGGCAATGTGTCAGCTGCTGGAATGAGTGCTAATGCCAATGTTCTTAGAAACAGCCATAATCAGTGGTACAGTTGGTATGACAGTTATGACTGATTTGTATAATACAGTAATTGCAAGCAATTAGCAATGATTCTGGCTGCAGTCTAAAGTCACTGTTTGTGGAGCTTAATGTAAGTCTTTGTGGAATCTCTATTTCTACAAGTGCTGTATTCTGTGTGAGGCAAATGTTGTTAAGAGACTAGTAAGGGACTAGATGAGAGAGAACCACTGTAACTGACCAAAGAAGCTTGGTCTCTTTCTCTCTCTTCCTTTCAGCAAGTGCAGTATTCTGTGTGTAAGAGATCATGGGGATGAGATGAGAGAACCGATGTAAATAACAAAGCAGTGATCTCTCTCTCCTCTATCCATTTATCTCAGATATTGGTTTTGGTGTGAAAGAGATCTGTTACAATAATACACGGCACTTCTAATACCATGTCAGGATGTTAAGAGTTGGTATTAGGAGTGCCAGGCTTTCAAGTGTCAGAATAACTAACTTGTCAGGCTTTTGGAGTTGGGCAATAAAGAGTCAGAAATGTTGGAGTAGGGATTAGTAGTATTCCTTTACAAATGTAACATAGAAATCTTATTGGTTGGAATCAGGACTTTGATTTCTTATGGAATTGGGTAGAATTGATTGATAAAAATTTATTTTTATACAGGTTACACTCCTTAGAGGAATTCACCTCTATTTTCAATAAGAATGCCTTGCTTTCCAAAACATGAAACATTAAAAACAAGTTCACATACAAACATGCATGTCATCAAAGATAAGCATTAAAATTAATCACAATTATTAGAAAGGCATGTCAATCAAGGTGACAAATAGTTTGTGCAACAATGTGACATAGGCAAGTAAAAATCAAATAGTGTTATTTACCCAATGGGTGAATAACATTGTTTATCTTTCACTTGGCACTGATTGTTGGAAAAATACCTCATTTGTCTGAATTGTAAAGCTGCTACATACATTGCATACATATATTTATTTGAATTGTTTTATACTCACTAGCATTGCATATGTATGTAAGTAATAAGCCATATCTGGTGTGCATTAAATGATTATAATAACTGGCTTCCCTTTTTCCATAGGGAAACGTAGTAATTTGCCGTTATAAAGGAGCATTTATAACGGCAAACATGCACACGGCTTCCTTATTTCACACACATGCATCCACCTGAGTTCCTGCCATTCCGTCGCTGTCTGCTTTCCTTTTCCGAACTGCCAACCGCCACTCGACTCAGCGGTAGGTGTTTTTAAAATGTAAATTTGCAAAAATTATACTCAAACAAACATATGCCTGCCCTACCAAACAAAAAAATAAAAGAGATGTGTCAGTCCTGACGGCAACCAAGGACCGCTGCGACTGAAACCGACCACGGGTCAGAGAGAACAGCTTTTATTTTATATATTTGCTGTGGCAAAAAGGAAACCCAGCAATTACATAAAATAAAAATGGGTCGGTGTGAATCTTAGTTACATCTCAGGGTTAGATGCTTATTAAGCTCCCTCGAGCTGGGCTCGGGTTTATGTAGCATCTAACCCTCAGGTGTGTGTAAACTTTGTTACACACCCACCCATACTTTATTCTCTATTTAATGCACACCCCAGTGGCATCACAGGCTGAATGTCCTTACACTGTTGGGAAGTGCATTACATTCCTTTAATGCACACACTGAGGTAGCTTATTATGCTTAAACAATGACTTATTTGAAATAAAGATAAAAATATTTTTCTTTTTACAAAAAAATATTTTAAGGGAATTACAATGTTTAAGTGAATAAAGATGGGGATTGTAGCAGTTGCTTAAATAGTACTTTTTGAATGAGTATGTTGGACTGTCATGTTTTAATGCAGCAGGTGATGCCATACTATTACAAAAGTATGGTATGGCGACAGACTGCTTTTTCTTTCTTTTAATTTTATTTATTTATTATTTTAACCTTTAAATTGTGGCACCATAAAGTTATGTTTCTTATGTAGGCTCTGGATTACCGTGGTGTTCAAGTTAGAAGCCATTCGGGACAAGCTGTTTACCACTCCACCCCCGAATGGTAGGGACCGGAGCTGAGACTAACTGCTGGATCAATTAGGAAAACAGCCATTTTGCTATTTTTTAAATAGTGTTAACATCCAGCCAGCATAAAGTGTTTGTAAAGCAATTCAGAAGCAGTTCAGGGGTTGCTGTGTGGTGCAACACTCCTGCTTAAAGCAGGAACTGACCAAAGGTCAGCAGCAGTCCATTAGCTTACAACTGGAGCCACATGAACAATTGTTGTACTGTGCTGCACCCCTGAGTCTCCTTGCTACCATCACTATCTACCAGCAAGTGAAGATGTCAGATACGTTGTTGGGGGCAGCAGTGTAAATTGGGGAGCAGTAGTTAGCACCATGCATGAAGTGATATGGGCAACAGTGGTGAAAATCTTGGTGCGGTTCAGTAAATAATATGTTTTTTGTCCCATTAGTAGGTCTGGATAATGGAGAGGAGGCTGTATACAGGACTACTGAGTGTGTATATGCTTTTACATTTGTCAGAAAGTTGTGAGAGACTGGCAGTAAATATATTTAACAAAAGTATGTGAAGTATATTAGTGAATGACAAGTAACTTAAAAACTGGAGTAGTAAAGTTTCAGATTTTCAATATAGTGTCCATGTACAGCATGTGAAAAAGAAACTGTCTGTGTACTCATATTGCAGTTGCACGGTGATTTTTTTCTTGCCATGGAAATGAGCTTCCACAGCTGACTATGAAATTATAGAGATTTGATGTATGGTCAGCTGACATATCTTGGTCAATGAAATTACTAGATGTTATTCGTGCCCTTTTATATATGTATATCTACAGTACTGTATATACAGTTGTCACCAGCAGTGTGTCGTTTTTGTGCTGTGTGGCCACTGTGGCAGATCACAGCACTGAATGTTGCTTGTAATGAAAAGAGCAGAAGGATCTTTTGTTGTCTTTTTGTTCTTTAATTTCTTGCCATACTGCCTGAGAAACAATCCACTGGTCAGCCACCCAGTGAAAAAATGCACCACCGACCACAACCTTATAGTTATTTTATAGGTGCACAGTTGTGCACCTGTACTGTAGTTAGGGTTACAAATGCATTTCTATGTTAAACCCTATTTTGGAATGCATATTCTGGGGCCCAGGTCCTCTGGATGGATCCTGACATTTTGGTGATGATCTGTTCAGCTATGTAAAGGTTTTAGAAGGTTGAAATACATACAATTACCAAAATAAAGATCTTTTGCTCACGGTAATGGTTGGACCGCTAAAACTTGAACATTTGAGATTTGTTAGAGTTTGACCCAAGGAGTTGCCTCTAGTAGGTGACTTCACTGAAAATGTTCAGTTTTTAAATTATAAATATTTAAAAATTCCATTGTTAGGCATACATAGAATATTTTTGGTTGGCCTAGTGGTGTAGAGGGTTGAGGCGCTGGCACCTTACATCGACCCATGCCGTGAACCTGGTTCGGAATGGGCTCAGGGCACCAGGTGTCGTCAGGGGAGGAGATGGAGCAAGCATCTGGTGGACTGCTCTCCTCTCCTAGGGTGTGTTAGGGGAGTCGTTGCTCTGCAGTGACCTCCGTGGAGACCAAGGAGTAACACAGTAGCACGCAAGGAGGAACACTACCAGAAAATGGAAACTAGCTCCGCCTTTCGACTGGATGACAGCTGCCTGGCGGTCTGATGCCATCAATGTCCCAGGAGTCTCCATCCCTCAGCAGTACCCCAGGGCCAAGTAAGGCACTTGCCTGAACCACAGGTGCCTCTTCCCTCAGAGGAGGGGGCCCACCCGGTGATGGGTTACATCTGGGTTACTCTGGGGATGACTGCATATGCGAGGGATGGGACATGGGAACTGAACGGATCAGAGGTGCCTTGGCATAGCCTGAAGGAGGCCGACAGTGGTAGCACAGAGGGCTAAAAGAGATAACACAAAAAAGAATATTTTGCATATAACATTGATACAGCTTTTCTTTTGCTATAACACTTTCTTACTAAATCATACAAAATGACTTTTTAACTGTTGTCCATAAGTTATAATCTTGGCCATCTGTGGTCAACTGACACAAATGTTCAGGAAGGACATATCTGCACCCCTCTCATGCACCCATAGGTCTGATTTTGCTAATACTGTAAGTCCTAAAATGTGTTTTGGGGTACATCCCCAAAACACATTTCAGAGCACATTAACAAAGGACAGTCATGTGTCCATGAAGTGGGATTCTGATAAGCCCACCCTGGATATTTGAGGTCAATCAGACCTAAGTGGTTACGTTATGGGCAGGGCCACTGGAGGAATTATGCGGCCGATTTTTTGTGGAATCCGCACTTTACCTTTCTCCACAAAAATTACATGTTCCACAATTTCTTGCAATTTTTGAGTTTTTATATTGAACTGTGTAAAAAGTATTAACATTTTAAATAAAATATCTCAAATATATTGACAGTTTTGCATGCAGACTTTGGTTTGGCTGAAACAATGGCAAGGTAGGGCAATGGTTTTATGTGATACTGATTTCTTTTGAATCCTTGTCTTGTTCGATTTCAAAATCCACTGGCCAAGCATAAGTACACTTAAACACTTAACATATGTTTTGTGTTGAAGCAGTCTATCAGAAAAGTTTTTTTTGCCAACAGACTGAAACAAAAGATAGGAGAAAAGGTACAAATTATCCCATTCACTTAAATGAGGTAATAACTATGAAGCCTTTTTGTAAGTGGCTGAGCAAGTTTTTCCATGCGAGCATACTTTCATTCAGCCTAGTTTTGATTCAAACAGCTGAGGATTTTGGATTGCCCTTCTGATTTTTAAACTTGAATAAGCTAGCTGCTAACAGTGATCTCACTCTTAGCAACTACCCCAGATGCTCACATGCAACGACTCCAATAAAACCTGACTAATGTCTGAAAACAAACTTATAAAACACAAATGTATCTGAATATTTGTATTTAACAAAACAAAATCATTGCAGCCAGAGAAAACAAAGGTAAATTACAGGGTACCCTGACCACTGTATGATGCAGTAAAATATATTGGTATTTTTTAATTTTTGTAACCATGTAAGGCCCACTAGGCACAAGTGCCTGTTTTCAGGTACAACCCAGGAGCACTGAGGAGGTTAAGTGACTTGTTCAGAATCACACAGTATGCAAGTGAAGGTTGGGGAAACAAACCCAGGTCTGCTAGATGTAGTCAGCTCATTCAAAGTTTGTTACTCTAACCTCTAGATTATACTGCCATCCCTAATAACCCCAGATTTAATGTTTAAATATGTGATTTCAAAATAGTGTACAGTACCCACAGTACAAATTATGACTATTAAACACTTTAACAACATTGTACTAAAACTCAATTATTCACTACTCTATTTGCTTATTTTTTCTTGTACCAAAGTAGGTGAATAGCTGGCAAAGCACTGTAAACAACTGTTGAATAGACTTCAATAATTAATGGGTCTCCCTTGTGCCATAGAGACACCATGGTGTAATTTGCCATTATAAAGGAGTGTTTATAACGGCAAACACATGCACAGTTCTCTCCCTCTGTGATGCGTCTGCAGCAGCATCTCCTTCCTGGCTCACCGCTCTTCTTGCCCACAACCGAGCTGCCAGAGAAACATGGCGATAAGTGAAGTTATATAAAAACAAAATAAGAACTACTGTTACAGATGGGGACTATGAAAATATGTTTTTAAAAAATATGTGAAACCACCGAAAATGAAAATAATCCGACCGGACGTAAAATAAAGTGGAGCGTAGCTACACCAAACTGTTGATATTTTATATAATTACTGTTGCAAAAGGGGAGACTATAATTATATATAAAATAAAGTACGTGTTAATGTGTGCAAACTTAGGTTTACACACACACTTGGGAGTTAGATGTTGCACAAACCTCGAGCTTTGCTCACGGGTTTATGTAGCTCTAACCCATCGGGTGTGTGTAAATTTCGTTAAACACACCACACCATACTTTATTCTCTATTTATTCTACAGTCAGAAATTAAAAAATATTTCTTCTGGCTTTATTTAATGTTGATTTGCTGTGGCTCACTTTATAGAATCTATTTAGCACTGTATGAGGCAGGTGCTTTTCAATTTTGGAAGCTAGACAACACTTATTATAGCTTATCAGTTTAGTATTCTTTTAGGAACATAAACTTTTCTTTATGTTTTAAACATAATCAGGTGTTAGTGTGTTCATGTAGCAATTTATACTGACTAATATATGCTGCAGAAAACATTAAAAGATTTATTGTGAAGCACTCAGGGTCTATAGTAAATCCTCACAATTTTGCAAAATGCTCTGCAATTTTGCAACCTTTCTGCAATTTCTCCAGTGGCCTTGGTTATGGGCAAAAATTAAAAACACAGGAAACAACCATTTCTGTGCTTCATAACCTGAAACTAAAAACAACATAACTTCAACCCCTTTAGTATGGCTACTAGGATGTCTAAACCCACTGACCCTTAAGCATTCCCTCAAGCTATTGTGTTCTCCCCTTCTTTATTTGGACACGGGTACCCAAATCCAGCACACTTTGTTTTAATGTTAATTTTTTTAGCTACCAGTCTGACTCAGCCCAGAGGCTACCTCTAATAAATGTATCATTCATGGGGTGCCAAAGCTAAGTGGACATTTCCTTTATGTAAACCCCACCCTTTTAGTACCCATGCCATCCACTTTTCTTTTCTCATCTATCTACCTGTAAGAAGGAAACCATTCAACCAACCAGATGGGGTGGGCAGAATGAGAAGAGATCTGGATAAACTAGCAAAATTGTAGGAAGAGTGGCAACTGGGGTTGAACGCAAAGAAATGCAAGATCATGCACATGGGGAAGAGAAACCCTGAAGCCACCTATAGGCTGGGAGGAGTTGCTGGCAGTCACAAGGGAAGAAAGAGACTTGGGTATCATCATCATCGATGACCTAAAATCATCCAAGCAGACCACTAAAGCAGTAGGTAGGGATGGGGATGTTGGGGTGTATTAGTAGGGGTATAACAAGTCAGAAGAGGGAGGTAATAATCCTCTTCACAAGACACTGGTTAGGCCTCATCTGGAGGACTGTGTGCAGTACTGAGGCCACACCTTCACAAGGACATTAACCACATTGAGGCAGTCCAGAAAGGGCAACCAAATGGTAGAGGACTGCATCAGAAAACATATGAGGACAGATTAAAGGAGCTCAATATGTATAGCCTAAAGCAAAGGAGGGAGAGAGGTGATATGATCAAAACATTCAAACACCTTAGGGCATTAACAAGGTGAAAGAGTCTAACATGTTTCAATATAAGAAAATAGCAGGACAACAGGACACAGCATGAGATTAGAGGGAGGCCGATTAAGGGTAATGTGAGGACATTCTTTTCACACAAAAGGTGGTGGATGCATGGAATGGCCTACCTCAGGAAGTGGTGGATATGGATATGAATACAGTACAGGGCTTCAAACAGGCATGGATAGGCATAAGGGAGTAATACAGATGAGTATGAATAGATAGGCCATTGACAGAGCTAAGGCCGATGGCACATTTATAAGGTAGAAAAGAAATAGGCAGACTGGATGGGCCTTGTGGTCCTTATCTGCCATCAACTTCTATGTTTCTATGTTTCTATCCAACATAGTCATTGTTCAATCCTGTAATTAAAAACAGTTTGACTCTCCCCATTTACAGTACCTGTAAAAGAAAATAATGTATCATCTTGTCTCCCTCGAACCCATTCCCACCTACACCCTGAGACCCCTCTAGCATCCTACAACCCCACACCACCCAGGCACCCAGTTACCTTTTTTAGGATCCATCACTGTAATCCACTGAGTTACCGTGATGTGCTCCTTTACTTTGCTAGGACTCAAATGAAGTAAATACAGTATTTTGGGACTTCATTTTTCTCATCTGCTTTGTACTTATTCATGAGTTCATTTTTTAATATATTGACCATACATTGTTAACATAATCTTTTTCCACCCACCTCATCTCAATCTCAATCAATCAATCTTTATTTATTTGTTTAAAGGCCTTTCTAAAACCAAAGGCGCCTGTACAATACTAGATAAAACAATTTCAATAAAATACAATACTAAACAAACAATTACAAGTACAACAAACACCAATTTAAAAATCATTGTATGCTTTCTTAAAGGTGAGTCTTCAAAGATTCTTTAAAACTATGGACAGTAGGGCTTTCCCGCACCTGACGAGGTAGAGAGTTCCACAGGGTTGGAGCCATAAAACTAAAAGATCTAGCTCCTGAGGTTTTAAATGAACCTGTGGAATCTCTAGCAATCCCTCGCCAGTGGATCGGAGAGAGCAGGGGGACAATAGGGATGAAGGAGATCTTTCAGGTAAACTGGTCCCTGATCATGTAGGGCCTTATAGGTCAGCAAACCGACTTGAAGGTGATTCGTCAGTAAATTGGCAACCAGTCAGACCACGGAGCACAGACATTATATGACTGGTCCTGAAGAGCCAGTCAACAGCCTGGCTGCCGCATTCTACACTAGCTGCAGATGGCTAATCTCAACCCCAGGAAGCCCTAGGTAGAGCGAGTTGCAATAGTCAAGGCGGGAGGTAACGAAAGCGTGAACCAAAGTTGGCAGATCGCTGGGGAACCAGGTGTTTCACCCGGCGATGTTCCTCAGATGGTAAAAGAGATTTTGACAACTGCTGACACCTGAATTTAAATGTCAAGCGGTCGCCAAATACAATGCCCAGATTCCGACCGGTCTGAGGTATTTAGCGAGTATCCTTGTCATAAACCCGAGGGTGATCCAACCAATAAACCTGCCCCCGCATCCTGGCCCACAACCAACACCTCAGTTTTAACAGGATTCAACCTCAGCCAACTCACATTCATCCAGTCCTGGATTTCAGCAAGACAGTTATTAAAACCGACAAGACAGTATCATGACCGGGCGCAAAGGACATGTACAGCTGAGTATCATCTGCATAGCAGTGAAAACTCAGACCATATTGCCTAATAATCACCCTAAAGGCAAACATATATACTGCAAAACAACATGGGTGCCAAATGGAACCTTCGCAGTACCCTTACAGGATAGGGAGACTGATGCTGAGGAAAAATCCCAGACACCACTTTCTGCGCCCCTACCCTCGGGTAAGATCGAACCAACTGAGGACTGTGCAGACAGTCCACAGATAGACAGCAGGTGTTCCAGTAGCACACCATGGTCTACAGTATCAAATGCTGCAGAAAGATCAAGAAGGACCAGAATGGAACATGATCTTCGATCTCTCGCTATTAGAGGTCATTTAGCACCCGAATCAACACTGTCTCGGTATTATGTCTTTCCGAACTGACTGAGAGAGTCGAGAGATTGTGGCTGGTCAAATGATCATTCAACTGCAGAGCAACCACCTTCTCAATAACTTTACCAACAAAGGGTAAGTTAAAGACAGGCCTGTAGTTTGCCAGACAGTCCGGGTCCAAGGAGGATTTCTTAAGGATAGGCTGAACCACTGCCTCCTTTAGAGGATTTGGAAAAACCCATCTCCAAGGACCCACAGACTATCTCAGCTAGAATGGGGCTAATTTTATCCACACACCCCACTAAGAGACGGTGGGCCTGGATCCAAACTACAGTTGGTCGGACGCAACAATTGTATGATCATCACATATTTCTCAACTGTAGGAAGGCTGAAGTCGGACCACTCAAACTGGGTGTCTGACATCTCCTGCCGACCATCACTACTCCCATTGAGAGAGTTTGATGGATGTCTGATCTAATTGTGGCAACCTTATCTGAAAAGAATAGAGCAAACTCCTCACACCATTTTTGAGAAAACACTCTTCTGACTGCAAACAGATTGGATTGCACAATCTGTCCACAGTCCTGAAGAGCTGAGCTGGTCTATTCTGTGCAGCAGCAATCTCTCTGGACAGAAATTCTGCCTCTTACGAGAGATTGCTGATTGATAGGACACGTAGTGATCCATCAATCTAAGTTTGTCACAATCCTGGCCTGACCTCCGCCAGCAACTCTCCAGCCTTCCTCCAACTCTCCTCAACTCCCTCAAAGTCTCATCAAACCAAGGAGACTTAGGTTGAAGGGTGAGAGGATCGAACACGAACAGGAGCAATGGAATCCAGGGCCCCTGCCACCGCCTCATTATAGGCAAGTACCAGCTCACCTGGATCCATGCAATCTCTCGGTAAACTCGATAGGTCTAGCACACGCCATCAGACCATCAGGGAGACACCCTTTAAAGGGCGATACCGACCATCTCCGTAGGGGCCGACCTACAAAGGTGGCCCCAAAACTGAACCAATGGAGTGATGGTCAGACCATCCAACCGGTTCCACCACCAAGTCAGATATCTCCATCCCCAGAAGGAACACCAAATCCAATGAATGACCACCAATATGGATCGAGGAGGAAATAACCTGTGTGAAGCCCAGTGACATCATTAACTGGAGGAAGTCTTGACCAAACTGCGAAACCTCATCGTCAACCAGGCATTGAAGTCCCCAACACCAACCATCTGGGTGACCCCAATGCCAAGTCGACAACGAGGTCCGCCTACTTCCTGCAGGAAAACATTCCCATCACCTAGTGGAGGTGGTATACGAAGTATCCTGCACCCCACACCCTCAGCCAGGATACATTCAAAGGATTTGGTAGTTCCTCACCAGTACTCCACTAGGCCCAGTTCTGATCTAAAACAGATGGCAACACCCCTGCCCCACGATCCAACCTCAAGGTGTATCACTGAGTATCCGCTGGAACTGCTGCCTCAAAACTGGTCCAGCATTTCCATCCAGCCAGGTCTCAGTGATGCATGCCAGGTCTGATGTCCCAACAAAATCAGCTATAATAGCCGCTTTGCTCCTAATAGACCTGGCATTGCACAACACCGCCTCGAGTAGGATGAGACACCGAGGATGATTGTATTACCTGTTGACCATAGTCAGAACCCTTGGGTATGGGAACCAGGCATGGGGAACCCCTTTCCTGGACCCATTTCGCTTCAGGGTGTCTCCTAGTCCCTACTATCCCTATCCGCCTGCTCTTTCCATTCCCTCTCCAAACCCAGGCCCAGTCCTCTTCCTTCTTCTAACAATCCCAAGGCCCTACATCGCCTATAAACTTCTATTGGTAAGGGGAGCAGAAAAGGGCCGAAAGGTCTCTGAGTTCGGAGGAGTAACGTCTCGACTGCCTCAGATTATCCCAACACATTTTTAAATGTGCCTCAAACCTGACAACTGTAATTTTCAAATACTAGTCAAAGTATTGTTTTCACAGTCATACCACAAAATTATGTTTTGAGTGGATTTGAAAATGACAGCTATCAGGTTCATGAGGTGGGTGAAACAAAAGGCCACATTGAAAACTTCTAGTCAAAATTAAAAAAAAGATGAAGTTATAAGCACATGTTGAAAATGAAACAAATATCCAAAGAAACAATAGTTGTCTAACGCCAACAGTGAAACACCATTCAGCTTTGATACATAACCTGGTTGTTTTTTGAAACTTGACCCTAAGTATTCATCATGACCTTTTGTTATTCTACCTCATGGCTGTCATTTTCAAATCCTACCTGAAATGTCATTTTTCTTTCATTCTGTGAAATGGTTTGGGAGGGATATGAAAATGACAGCTATCCATTCATTAGATGGGGTGAAAAAAATACCACATAGAAAATTTGGGGTCAAAATCTAAAGCAAAAATGATCTAAAGGCACAAAGTTGAGCACATTGTTCCTCTGGGCCATGTATTTTTTCTTATTGCCTTACATGCACAAGGTTAGAACTAAAGTCCCTGTTGAAAGAAAGTTGGACTTACCTCCCAAAGGCCCTGTATGAAACAATTTCAGACTTATTTCCTTGTCTGTGGTTTGAACCATGTTGCATCATGCAGGAACCACAGGGCCTGCACAATGCATCCACCAAGTTCTCGATTTACCTGCAAATGACAGGACATTCTTGGTTAAAAACTATGTTAATGGAATATGAACAGAACATCACCATCAGAAATGTAGCAGTTTTATTGCTGTGGACACAATGTAGTGTGGACAAACAATTGCCAGGCAAAAGTTGTTGACGTATACATCCAGACAGTGGCAATAAAGCTGCTACATTTCAGATGGCCACATTCCATCCATATGCAGTACTTATCCATGAGGTGCTGATGCATGAGGATTATTTCTCTCTTAGGTAGAGGGACTGGAACTGCCAGCAAGAACCCTTCCTTCCTTCTCCTTGCATCAGAACTTGAGCTGCAGGCAAAGGGTAGAGACTGCAGTGCACAGACAAAGCTTGGACACCGAGAGAAATGATAACAGGTGAATCTGACATTCAGTTTATGTCCCTGCAGAATGTGCAGCTACGTGCTGGTGGCCCACTCTCCTGTCAGCAGCTGGAA
The DNA here is from genome assembly GCA_016271365.2 of Neoceratodus forsteri. NCBI lineage: Eukaryota > Metazoa > Chordata > Ceratodontiformes > Ceratodontidae > Neoceratodus > Neoceratodus forsteri. The sequence goes on along the minus strand of CM057454.1, from coordinate 841,992,971 downwards.
TATCCTGATACTTTTCCTGGCTTTTGACTTTGCTCTTCTTGGAGGACAGTGCTGAATAGAAGAAAACTGTAATCAGTAGTTGAGAATCAGGGTAAGATCACCAGACTGTCGTTTTGGATATTAAAGCAGCCAAAACACTGGCATTCACTATGTCCTTCACTCACATTGCTGTGTTCATGGTGGGTAATGTCCTGTGTTATCAGTGGTGTGATATTTCATTTTTTTCATTCTGGATTCTGACCACAAACAGAAGGCTGTTAGCATGTTGTTGTGGAAGAAGGCTTCTGGGTGGCTCAATAGCATTATCAGTAGGCATATTAGGCTGTAACTGTTATTGATAGGCTAGCATTCATGGCAACTTGTCCTGCTGTCAACATTTGTGGCTACTATTGGTCCACAATGAAAGATGCTCTGTGTTGTTTTTGGTGGTTTCCTTTTGTCTCCACGACATGGTGTCCACGTTGTTGAGATCACAACTTTGGTCCTGGGACAAATGACCATACACAATGTTAATACATCAGGTAGGGTTTTTAAACATGAAAAACAGGTGAATCCAATGTAAGGGATTTTGTGAACCCTACCTCCCTACCCCCACCCCCAAAATCGTGCTCACTCCCATGAATGCCACTGAATTGAATGCCAAAATACAGTGCTGAAAAGCCCTGTGGAATGCAAGTAATGTCTTGGGCCCTGTTTAATGCAGGGTGTAAATGGTTCTTCACAAAATAAATTAAAAATCAGTTCCTCTATAGTACTGGCATGAAGGACTCTACAGGAAACAACTTAGTAGTTAAGTCCTGTTTCCCAAAGGGCCTTGCACATTTCCTACTTTGAATAGGGCCTAAGGCCCTTCGTGAAGAAGTTAGGAGTCAGTCCCTGCTCCACCTAGGCCCAAAAGATCCTGCAAGAAGAAAGTTATGAGTCTATTTTTTCAAATACTAAGGATATTAATACATGATGTCGGTGGTGTGGCTAGGCCAAACTTGAACCAGCACACAACAGAGTTTTCATAGAAGTTTTTAATTCATTCAGTGCATATACATGTCTTCTGCTCCTTAAAAGAGCAATGTTCATGGCAGCTCCTGCAAACTTTCTTACAGCCCTTTGTGTGCCCCCATATTACAAACATTTTTCATGCTCAAGCTTTATTAAGAGCTAGAACAGTAAACAGTACAATTGAACAACAGTAAAACATGAAGGTCATTCAAAACATCATGATATCAAACATACATCCACAGTTGTTATTACAGCCTTATAGTAACAGACCTTAACAAAACTAAGTATAAGTATACTTCCGAGTCTGGAGCCATTGCAATTCTGTTTCTTTCATTTATTTAACCAGCAGTAGCACACTAAGCTGAAAGCATTTTACAGAGTGCGACCTGGGAGCACAGGAAGTTAAGTGACTTGCTCAGGGTCACACAGTATACAAGTCACGGGCTGTGGGATTCAAACCCAGGTCTCAGATTTGCAGCTCAGTGGTTTTAGGCTCCGAGCTGCAAATCTGGAGACCTGGGTTTGAATCCCACAGCCCGCAATCTTAATAGCCAGTTCTTGTTCCCATTTTTGACAACTCTTTTCTGTGGCCTGCATAATCCAATATATAGTTAGCATATAGTAGGCAGATAGCTTCCTCCCAGATTTAGATTGCCATATAGTTCCAAAAGATAGGCCAGGTAATGGACTCTTGATGTACCATATAGATTTCTCTTCCATGTTACAAACTAATGGATAAGCAGAACGGCAAAACATGCTCTCCTGCACCAGTATATCAGCTGATATATCAGTCACATAACCTTTTCTCAGAGCTGGGTGTCATGGAAACAACTGTTTTTCCTAAAGAGTATGGATAAACATACCCCGTACTTTCCTCCCTTTGAAAGTAGCCATCAGAGGTTGCTAGTGGAAAATTCCCCATTGTCCAAATGTTGCATGCTAGATAAAACTAGTCATCAAAAATCCAATTTGATAAAAAAAACATCTGAAAAGGGTACAGGTTCATCAACAGGGTTAATTAACCATGTACTATAATGAAAGCGATGCAGAGGTGAGTAACACCTTCATTAGGCCAACTTGCTAGAGAAAAGGCATAGAATGATGCTAAAATGACATTTGTGACCACTTACAGTATAATTTTATTTATTTGCTTTTGTTGACCAGGTGGGTACACTAGACATAAGAATGCCTATTTTCAGAGATGCGACCGGGAGGATACAAATGACATACAAAATATCAGCGTGATGCTGCACATAAACCATACAGTAAATAGTTAGCCAGAAGAGTACAAAACATCTCAAATATTAATAAGACTATGATAATACATGAGCAAGCAAAGTAGGTTGTATAGAAACATGGATAACAGGATCATAGAGAAGAAATGAGATAAGTGCAACTCAGGTTAGGAGATTCCTGTAGAACCTTAGCAAGGAGCTAGTTGGCAAGTCAAGATAGCATGATGACTGGGAGGCAGAGGGAGGGGTAGAGTAGGAGAGGATAGATTGGAGAGAGTAGCAGGTAGTGTGGAAATAGGAAAGGCAGGCAGAGCCGGTATTGGTTTATGGTGGCTGGTAGCAGGTGCAGGGCTTGTTGTGAGTAGGTATTGACAGTGGAGCTTTGAATATGCTGGCACAACCTGTTCAATAATAATAAAATGGTCAGCTTTGAAAGCTGATGAAAGATTGGGAGATCTGTACACTAAACCACCTTAAATCAATTATAGATATGGTGGACACATCAGAGGAAAACTGTTACATTGTTTTTAGAAGGAACAAAACCACAGCTAAGTTGGCTGCTACCAGCCCCAAAAGGCAACTACTGTATAGGATAAACCACATCCACTGCAGTAACACAGTGCATGTGACAAAATCTAAACATCCAAGTACAGGAAAAGATTTGAAGTAATTGAATTTATAAATGTACAACAGGGGAATAATCTATGTACTGGTCTGCCCTGTGGATTTACATATGTGGGCATACAAAGAGGCAACTAAAACTGAGATTGAGTGAGCACAAAGCAGCAATCAGGACATAACAACTAATCATATGGTATAGCCAGCGCTTATATGAAAGCTGGACATGACTTATGTTTGGGCCTCAGATTTTATCACACAGAAAAAGTGGAAGTGCCTGTGAGAAGGTGGAGATTTTAGCAAAAGACTATTACAAGCCAGTCTGTAAGTGCAGAGGTCGTGCTACCACTGGAGTTGCTGGCTACCCAGGTTTGGGAACAAGCCTGAGTTAATGGGGCCTGCCAGGGAAGGAAGGAAGGACAGAGCATTCCAGAGCTGCCAGCTCTGCTGCTGTACTGCCACTTGTGTGACCACAGGTGGCAGTGTAGTCTGATGGTGCAGGGGAGGGGGACACAGGCTGATGCCATACTAGGCACGTTCATGTGATTGCACATGCACACCTGTGCTACCTGTATCCCAAGGGATGGGGCCAACAGAAAGTGCAAATGCCCTGGCAAAAGGCAAGATTATTACCTGGCTTCCCACAGGCCCCCACTGGGGTCATGATTCTACTCCATTCTGGGACCTGATCTTAGTGGTGCAATGACCTCACTCACTGCCCCCTGCTGAGAGGGAATGACAAGTGGAGGATGGAGTTGGTAGGTAAGCCTACAAGAATCCTGTGATGGGGCATGGGAAGGTCAGCATGAAGTGAGCCTAGCCAGAGGGGAGCAAAAATAAAAAGACTATTGCAAAGGGAAGTCTTTTGGATTCATCATTTGGACACAGTTCATCCCATAGGACGTAACAAAGGAATAAACTTGAGCTGCTTTTTGGATTAAAGGTTTTTTCATTATCTGATACTGTGTGGAGCAACACAAAAGGGTTGCAAATTGCCCATATGAATGTCCACAGCTTGTGACCCAGATATCCTGAGTTAGAAGCTTGGACCCACCATTATAACCCCAATGTACTTACCATCTCTGAGACATGACTGAAACTGCCCATCCTCAATCATGAGATTTTCATCCCTGGCTACAATATCTTTAGGCCTGATCAGCCCTCTAAATGGGGGTGGTGTGCTCTTCTATGCTCATTCCTCCCTGACTATATCTGAGCTGGAGCCCCCAATGATACCTTGATGGTAGTCTATCTATATTACTGTAATTCTCGGTCAAGTGAGGAAGCTACTTTTTAGCTGTAGTTATCTCCCACCTAGTGCTCCTATAACATCCCTTGGTTTCATCTTTTCATCATGGTCCTCTCCCAACAACTGACTTAGTGCTTTGTGGTGACTTTAACTTCAGTTGGTTAGGTTCAGGGTAGGGGATGTCCATAAGGCCCTGGTGGACATGCATCTCTCATAGCTCATCCACAGAACCCACTAGGTACAACAATAAATCTGGTTACCATACTCTCCTTGACTGGGTTTTCACTAACAACCCCTTCACATCAGATCAGCTGGAATACTCCCTGATACACTGAGTGACCACTCCCACCTTTTGCATTTGGAGGAAAAACTTTCCTAGGTCACCCCTAAACTCACTACAACTAGGGATATGTCCAATTTCTTCCCCAAGCCTTCATAGTCTCTCTCCCAGGCTGACTGGTCTCTGATCAACCTTCTACCTGATGTTGACTCGGCCTTAGAATGTTTCACTAACACCTTCAACTCCATAGTCAACCTCCACACCCCTATGGTGAAGTGGAGATCTAAGAGTGCCCATGCCCCATGGCTCTCCAAAGAACTTAGAGGTCTCATGGCTTTGTGGGATGCAGCCTGAAAGTAATTTAAAAGCTCTGGCCTTACTACTGACTGGCAGGCATACAGGTACTTGAGAAATCTATTTAAAGGCAAGTTGCTCTCAGCTAAATGTTCCCACCTCTGAACCCTTCAAACCAACCATCTTTTAAATCCTAAAGGAATTCTAGGGTCAGATCAATTCCCTACTGAAAGACAGATCATCCTCCCTACCAAACACCATGTACCTCAATGGTTATGAAATCACTGACCCAACTGCTGTTGTCACTGAGTTCAATCAAGCCTTCACTGATCTATCAAAGCATAAGTCTTCCTCTCCACACATGGACCCCTCCACCCTTTGCCTCTACCACTCTTAATAGCCCCATCCTTCCACCTCAAACTTACCACCTAGAAAGAAGTCTTAAGTCTGCTCAGTTGCCTTAAGGACAACTCACAGGTCTGACTCCTTGGAGCCCCACTTCCTAAAATTGGTGCCCCAGTCATTGCCTCCCTGGTGGAAGACCTGTTCAATAAGTCTGCCCAAGCACTGTACCTCATAAGTGGAAAGCTGCAATAGTAGTCCCTATCCATCAGGGTGGCTCTAACTCTTCTTTTGAGAAGTACTGGCCAATCTCCATCTTCAACACACTAGCTAAAATTCAGGAGAAAATCATTCACTCTCAACTCCAGTCTTATCTAGAGCTTAATAACTCTCTCTATCCATTTTTCAGAATGGTTTCTGCAAATCTCACAGTACCACACTGCCCTCATCAATGTAACTTCGACATCCTTAGCTCAATGGATCAAGGCTTACTCAACGGTGCAATATTTGTTGATCTAACCAAGGCCTTTGACCTTGTTAATCACAACTTATTGCTTCAAAACTACTATTCCTAGGGCTTGATGCCTTATTTTTAAATTTAGTTTAACAGTTATCTCACCGGCAGTACTCAATGTGTGAAATGGGCCAGCCTTACTTCTCCTTTCAGTGCCATAATGGATGGGGTCTCCTGGGGTTCATTCTTGGCCCTCTTCTCTTCTCACTGTTCATTAATGAACTTCCTCGGTAGAGCGCCTGTTCAGCTGTATGCTGATGATGCCATCCTGTAAAGGTCCTCCTCTGATCCTTCATGTCTGAACCAACAGCTACAACAGAACTTCCACAGTCTTGAGGCTTGGTTTCTCAACAACCATCTAGTGCTCAACACTAAGAAGACAAAATCTATGCTTTTCTACCATCGCACTTCTAAGCTCACCTGTCCACCCCTTGTGATTAACTAGTCCCATGGTGTCCCTCTTGAGCTGGTACAATCATTTAAATATCTAGGAATCACTTTAGATTCCAACCTCACCTCTGATACCCATGTTATCAATGTCGTCAGGACCCTACACCAGAAACTTGGCCTATTGCATCACTTTCATCCTTTCTAATTCCGTCTCTCATTTGGACATAGCTTCCTCCCATTTCTCCCTCTTATCTGTTATGGAGGTCCTAGTCTCCGATCTGCCCAAGTCTCCACTGTTACCCGGCTAAAAAAGTTTACCATAGGACTGGTCACTTTGCTATTGGTACAAATGCTAGGGACTACCACTGCTCTGTCTTTGCCCCTGCTTGGTTGTCCTTCCTTTGAAGCTGGACTGCAATACCCACATGTGTCTGATCTTTAAACTTATCCACTTATCCACTCCTACCTGTTTTAAAACCTTATCCAACAGAGAACTGCGGCTAGGGCACTAAGGTTGGTTGGCCTTCCTCTACTAGTAACCTCCAAACCCTGTCTAGCAGTAGGTCAGAGAGCCTTCTCCCTTTTGGATCCCTTTCTCATGAACTTCCTCCAGCCTGAGATCTTAACCTGCCCTTCTTTAATTCAGTTCAAGCACTCTTTTAACTAACACTTAATCTCTGCCCAGAATTGCACATGTGCCTGATGTCCCCATCCATAACCATTCTGCTCACCCCTGACCCTCTTCCTCACAATTTACATGCTTTTACCCCCATCTCTGCTCTCCTTTATGTCTTTTTGCACTCTTCCACCACTGCCCTGCTCCCTCTTCCCTTGGCTTAACTCCTAGCTTAACTTTGCCTAATTTATGCTCTGTGCCCAGACTCATCTGTCTTCTGCACAAATGTTATTTTTCTTTACCTTTCAATCTCTAACTTCCACCCTTAAGTACCATATGAGTAATCTGTAACTGATACCTTTTCTTGTGATATTGCTGCAGTTTTGAAAATATAGATTGTATGCCTTGTTTACATATCCCACCAATGTTAACATCTCTTCGCCTGATTTTGTTACTTATTCTGCATGTAGTATCTTTTTTATTTTTTATAAAACTGTCTCTGTGCTTACACATTCCTCAATTATCTGTTATTCTGCTTTGTACCTCCTATTGTACCCTCCCCAGATCACCCCTGAAAAAGGGACAGTCTGTCTCAGTGGGCTTATCTGGGTACCAAAATTGAAATAAATAAATAAATAAGATAGAGTATTTCATTGATTACTGATTGCCCTCATATAAAATACCTGCCCTGGAATACTGGCTGGACCTGATTTTCAAATAGTGCAAAAGCAAGAGAAGCCACCTTGTATACTAGCCAATAACTGATGACCAGGTTCAGTCACATGTAGCTGAATTCTTCATTCATCCATCCATTTTCAAATGCTGCTATCACTGCTCCTACTGTAGGATACTGACTAGCTCTTTGAAGATAAGTTTACCCATTATTACAATAAGGGTAACTTTCATTCATTGGCCATGGCTGACAAGCTAACCTCTGTTTTCATGGCCACAGTCATTAATTGAACAGACTTAACATCCTTTAAGTCTATTATTTTTTTCCTGGTATGTCTGGCTAGATTGCAGTCTCATCCATGTTCTCGATAGATGAGACATTAATGCTGTGTTCTGTGATGTTACGATAGTAGAAGGAGACAAAGTCTATCACTTTAGGGTTATAGTCAGAAGGAGACACCGATCCACTGTTGTTTTTGTCTTATTGTTAACTCCAACCTCCCCAAAAGTGGTCAACCCACCTGTGCCTGGCTTTAAAAGTGGGGCAGATATCGTAGCTAATGCTTGTAATGCTATTGCTTTTCTGGTAACCCATAATGGTGGCTAACTTTGAAGAGAAATCCATTCAGCTAGATCTGTGTCCTGCTTTGAATAGAGATTTGTGCTCCCTCATCCAGTCTGTGCTCTTCATTTTACTGGCAGCTGCCATGATTCAATAAGCTAGCCTTTAGCTTCAGAAGTTTCTCTTGTCAGTCCCGAACCTGTTTCTTGTCTATGAGAAAATCTTCAACCACTGGCCAATTGGCATCCTTTTCCGCTCAGTGTGTGACATGGAGTTTAAGTTCCAAATCATATTGTTCTCATTTGCTCATTTCTCCTTTTTATTTGTACTCTGCTTTTGCTCTCCCACTCTTGCTCTCAGACTTGGGAGACAGTAGCAGTGGGTTAAGGCTCTGAGCTGCAGATCTGAGACCTGGGTTTGAATCCTACAGCTGCCTAGGGTGCATACTGTGTGATCCTGAGCAAGTCACTTAATTTCTTTGTGCTCCCAGGTTGCATTTGGAAACAAGCTTCAGCTTAGTGTGCTACTCCTGGTTTAACAATGTTCCCATTCCCTTTCCTATTAGCAATCACCTCAATGTAAATGTGCTTCAAGGGGGTTTCTAGGGCTGCCAATTACATCATCAGACGTAATTGTCAATTAAAAGCTGCCCTCAATTAGTAGTCACCTTGTATTCTAGCTGTGGTTGGAAAATGAATGGTTGAATACAATCCATGGCTAGTAACTGATAAAACATCATATTCTGTGATGTTTTTCTGTTGCTGAAATCAAGAAAAGACATCTTTGTGTGTCCGTATTTTGACTTTTTCTACTTTCCTTTTTTTTTTGTTTCCTCACTTAGGTCTCTTCCGTCCTTACCTGGTCTTTTCTGTAAACATACCTTCACTCCCATATTCACTATCCTTCTACCCCACTCTTCCCCTTTCCTTTCCTGTACCCCACCCCTGTCTCCCACTCCCATTTTTATGTTTGCTTGCGCATGCACAAGAAACATTATGTAACAGCTTAGAGAGAAGCAGGTTGTGGAGGTGCGGCAGTGTTACAGCCAAGGGAGGCACTGCATTTGGGGGCTTGGCACTGGTGGACCAATGGAGGCACAGTGTGCGATGACACTGGTCTCCAAAAAGTGCACCAAGTTGTAGTGTTTCACCACAGCAATCGGGGCTTCCTAGCCATTGCAGCATCAGTCATTGTGCTGCAATGAGGGGCGACCCGTCATTGCAAGGTGGAGCGTTGATTCAACTGATACTATTTGTGAACATGGCAGGTGGCTTGCCACCGCATTCTCAAACAATATTAGCAGCTTCCCATGTTGGAGGTGCCCAACCCCTCAGCAACATGTGCCCACCCAAACAGTCTTTGTTGGCGATGGGGTTCCAAACTCCGCGGCTTCAGTGCCCGCAATGTTTATTAGCCGACAGGGGAGACCACTCCCCTCGGCAAGATGTAACCTCCCCACCTGCTTTGTTGTCTGCTGACAGGGAAGCCCACTCCTGTCGGCATGTTGTAACCCCCGGTTTTGTTACCTGCTGACAGGGTGCCCAATCCCGATCAGCATGATGTTCCCCTCCCTGTTTTCTTGTGTGCCGACAGGGTGCCCATCTCTGTCAGCTACAGCTGCCCCCAAAAGGAGTCCCTTGGCATGCTGGGAGCCCGCCCAGTGTGCCAAATGCCCCTGTAAATTGGAAACCGTCCCGCGTTGTCTTTTTATTTTTTTTCCCTGTAAAGAAAAAATGGTCCCTCGTGGTCTGCCGGCCCCCTCAACCCGCGCCACACACTGGGCACCCTGCCTCCCCACCTCCCTCACCCCATACTTACCTCCAGAGTCCAAGCGTGACGATCTTTGGTGTACCGGAATCTTCAAAGCCAACTGCGAACTGAGGAAATGCCGTAAGCTGTATAATGTAATAAATAGGTTTTTAAACTTTGCTGCATATCTCAGGCATTATTTTGAATTTTGGCACCAAATTTTCAACATGGGGTTTTGGGACCCCTCCTCATGAATTCTGTCACTGTCATGGCGTTAATTGGGCCTAAAGGGTGATTTTGCAGTCACTGCATGAAATCACCTTTTGGGACTGATTAATGAAATGACAGTGCCAGTGTTCATAAGGTAGGCTCTCAAAAGCCTACTGTATGTTGCAAATTTGGTGAAAAATTCCTAAAATGACTGTTTTATGAGCATGCATTAGCATTTCCTACGCACCCTCATAAGTTTGCTGAATTTGTAACATTTGCACTCCAGATTTTCAACATTGACATTTTATCACACCTACTTATGAGCAGTACAGCTTTAATTTTGCACATCTCGCCAAATGTGTTTCTGCGCATGTAGCTACAATGGCGCAAGTTGGTGTGTGAAATCAATGTTTGGGACAGATTAAGAACATCACAGTGACCCTGTTCATTAGCAGAGGTCCTAAAATGTCTATATTGAAAATTTGGTGAGAAAATTCATAAAATGACTGTGTTATGAGCCTGCGTTGCACAGTTTTTACGCACGCTCATAACTTCAAGACATTTGCAATATTTTCACTCAGATTGCCAACACTGCCATTGCCTGCACCTCCTTATGAACAGTACAGCTGTCATTTTCACAACCCTGCCCAAATGTGTTTTTGCACTCGCGCAGACAAGCATGGTCATTGTGGGAATCCATGTTCAGGACACATTAGGAAAATCACACCAACACTGTTCATTAGCAGAGGTCCTAAAATGGCTATGTTGAAAATTTGGTGACAAAAGTCCATAAACTAACTGTGTTCTGAGCGTGCATTACGCAGTTTCCACCTGCGCTCGTAACTTTGCACATTTTTAATATTTTCACGCCATATTTTCAACATTGCCATTTTTCCACACCTCCTTATAAACAGTACAGCTGTCATTTTTCACATCCTGGTCAAAATGTGTTTTGCACTTCTGGCACAGAATAGCATGGTTGCTGGGAAATCACTGTTTAGGACACATTACAAAAATCACAGTGACACTGTTCATTAGCAGAGGTCCTAAAATGCCTATGTTGAACATTTGGTGATGAAACTCCATAAAAGACTGTGTTACTCACATGTGTTGCGCGGTTTCCACGTATGCTCGGAAGTGTGAGCATTTTAATATTCCACTACAGATTTTCAACATTGCCATCTCTTCATACCTCCTATTGATGGTACAGCTGTCATTCTTCACATCTTGCCCAATCTGTGTTTTCGTACATGTGGTGCAAAATGGCACTGTCACTGTTGGAAGTCAGTTTTCAGGACACAGTGACAAAATCACACTGCCACTGTTCATGACAACAGGTCCCAAATGCTTTCATGAGGTGGGGTTACAAAAGGCCATGTTTAAAATTTGTACTGTGAATACTAACAAATGCCTGAGGCATTACGGTTTCTAACCATAACGTCCTACCCTGTACAGACAGACAGGCATCGGGGTGTGCCTTTGGATTGCCAACTGTACTGCTCATGCCATCCCACCCACCCCCAGCCACTGACAGGCATCGAGGTGTACCTTGAACTCTTCATCCCAAGACTTCACCCCATTCTCCTATGCTGCACCCATTTCAACGTATGTCCTTATGGAATGGGGTGACTGTAAAGCCAAACACCCTAAGGCACAGCTCAACACATGTCTGCAGAATAGGGTGAGGTGACATGGCTTGACCGTCATGGGTGATGACCCAAAACCTTACCTCAAATCCTGTCCATCTCTACAGGATGGAGGTGGGATTCATGTGAAGTTCAGTACTTTACTGCCATTCCTATTCTGCATCTGTCTAACTCCTGCATTTCTAATGCTAATACCAGCAAGCAAACATTCGGCATTGACAAATGCTTGTCTATTATTACTTCCATTTTTAGGTGTGCTATATACACGCGAATGAAATTGCATTTGTGCACATATTTTTATCACAGTATATGACAGTCTTGATATTTGCATCTGTGTATTTATATTGTAATGGTGTTATGCTTATTTGCAGAGTCTAAGCACTATTTTGCACTTAGGTTTGCATTGTTTTTGCATGGCCTCTGGTGGGTGATGAGCTACTCTATATGCTAAAAACAGTAAATGAATATAGGGTACATATTCAGCTCATTTGTAGTGTATATTCTTTACTGTCAGATCATGATCAACACATACTCCAACATTTCAATGGCAAACCCAACTTCATCAGGAGAATCCAGAAACAATAAACATAATTATATAAGCATTCATATAAAAATCTAAAAATAATATTTTTACAACAATAATCAAATTGATACAATGGACCTAAATGGTAGAAAAGTAAAAACAAATTAAGTTGCTGCCATTCGCCTGATATTGTATGTCTCAAATTCTTACCGCATATAAAATTCTTCTTGCATATTGCATCACCTTACAGCATCCCCATCTATTACCATCTAGGTTGACACTCAACTCAAAGGCTAGTGATGCACATGTGACCAGATGTTAGAAATCCGATCTGCCTAGATCCTGCTTTGTCTCTGTGCTCTCCAGTTCCTTAATGTGCATCGCAGAGGCTACATGCCTCTGGGGTGTCAAACAGATGAGGCATACTGATGAGTCCTGGTAGGACGAAACACGTGTCTATGTCTTCTGTTGGCACCCTTTGCAAACTGTGTGAGAGGCCTTTCGGCACCATGCATTTCTGCTTAAAGTTGAGCCAGCATAATATTCTGTGGTGATTTGCATATGCAGCCCATGATGCTTTGCATTGTGGGGCATGTGTGATTTTGTATTTCTTTGAAACTTGGCTTCCCAGCCAAATGCCCTTTGGGGTAACCATTGCCTTAGTGCTTGCACACAGAGGTTCTTTGTCTTTTACATGCACTTCACCTTGCTCCTCATTAACAACTTACAGAGGTAAGACAATATAGCTGATTTTACTGATACTGCAATAACGTATGACTAGCAGGCAGTTGCTAAGTTGGGTAGCTGCTCTGTGATGCAAGGAAAAAATATATATATATTTGTTTTGAACACAGTTAACGGTGTTTTATTAGTGACTTATAGATCTGCCAGATTAACAGATTTGACTCAGTCTTAATGAGGTCTATGGCTATCTGAAATGAATATACAAACAGTGTACTTAGCTCAGCAGTCAGCAGGTTTCTTGGGTAGCTGAGTGCCAAGCATTGTATTAGCTCAATATTCAACAGGTTTGTTCTATAACTGAATTGCAAGTTGAATACATCCTTAATGGTCCTCTAGCCATGTTAATAACTTCCAAACTATCCACTCTCTCATCCATGACATTGTTTCATACTCAAAATAATTTGCTTTTTTGTTTAATTCTCAGGACTGCTATTGAATATTATTTTAATGGGACTAATGGGCAGATAGGATGGGTCTGGGTCTGCTCCCTATTTCTCATGTTTAATTTCAGCATCAATAAGTGGACTGGCCCACTCCAATGCTTTACCACTATTTTTGCCCCTCCCTTCCAGCCTGGCCACCCCTTCACATTATATACATTAGTGTTATAGTTTCTGGACTCTCTCTGTGGGTTTGCCAATGAAACATTGCTGTATGCATTGATCCAGATCTGATAATTAAGAATTTGCACAATAAATGGGTTGAGTACAGACCCTATAATCTCCACCACTCTGTTTTGGTTTCTGAACACCCTGTGCCATGTCAATCTACCAGCACTGTGGTGCGTAGTCACTGGTGCTGGCATAGTTTAGCCACTGACCCAGCAGTCTGGTGACAAAGATGCCCTCCCATGGTGACCAGAAAATTTCAAGCCCACACTGGGTTGCCCAATATCCTTCTGTCAGAGATATCTGAAATATTAAAAACAGTCCCAAAATGCCATTTTCATTTTTAACAACTGAAATACAGTAAACAGTCCTTCATTGTCTTTGCCATCATCATGACCCCACCCGCCCAACCCCAACCCTCACTCAGCACCCCACTGCTCACCCCCTTTCCTTATACTTACATAACAAAAGCCCAACACCATAATTGTCTGTGGAACAGAGACATGTCTTCACTCTCCAACACTGGAATGGGAACTGAGAAAATCGAGAAGTGTGGTTTAATGTATTTCAATGTGTTTTCAACATTTACTTATAACTTGGACATTTTTAATATTTTGATTCTAAACCTTTAATAGGGCCTTTTGGAACCTCATATCATGAACAAGGTAGGTGATTTTTTTTAAATCATGGCCAAAAGGCAGTTTGCAGTTGTTCAGCAAAACCATATTTTGGGTGGGATTTAAAAAATCCACCTACCGGGTTCATGAGGTGGGGGTCACAGAAGGCTATATTGAAAATGTGGCATACAAAAGGTAAAGAACAACAAAGTTATGAACATAGAAACATAGAAATATAGAAACATAGACTTTGACGGCAGATAAGGACCACTTGGCCCACCAGTCTGCCCATTTCCCTACCTACTGGATAAGCGCAGATTCTAGTAACCAACAGCCTGTTTCCTGCAACCCCCACTATAATTGCTTTGTGTCTGTCCTATGCATGTTTGAATTCCCCACTGTTTTAGACCCAACAACCTCCTCAGGAAGGCTGTTCCATGTATCCACCACTCTCTCTGTGAAAAGAATTCCTCACATTACCTCTGAGCCATCCCCTCTATCTTTAAACTGTGCCCCCTTGTTCTTAAAACATCTCTTTTTCTGAAAGATGCTACCTCCTGGACTTTGTTGATTCCATTGAGGTGCTTGAATGTTTCTATCATGTCCCCCTGTCCCTCCTTTCATCAAGGGTATACATATTAAGCTCTCTCAGTCTCTCCTCATATGGTTTCTGATGTAGACCCTGTACCATTTTAGTTGCCCTCCTCTGGACTGCTTCCATCCTGTCTATGTCCTTGCGTAGATGAGGTCTCCAAAACTGCACACAGTACTCAGATGGGGTCTCACCAACTGTCTGTACAGAGGATAACCACTTCCCTTTTTCTACTTGTGATGACCCTTCCTATGCATCCCAGTATCCCCCTGGCTCTCCTTACTGACTTTTCACATTGCTTATCCACCCTTAGGTCATCTGATATGACTACCCCAGGTCCCTTTCCATTTTTGTTGTTGTTAGTACCTCCCTGCTAATGTGTACTCTTCTCCTGGGTTTTGTTTCCCAGGTGCATTACTTTGCACTTCTTTGCATTGAATCTAAGTTGCCATATGTCTGACCATTCCTCCAACCTTGCCAAGTCCCTTCTCATCTTTTCTATCCCTTTTCTACCCCAACATACATTGAATATTTTCAATGCTCACTAATAAATTCAGTAATTTTCAATATTTTAACCCCAAATATTCAACAGTTTTTTCACACACCCTAATGAGGTGACAGCTGTCAGTTTTCAAATCCTGGCCAAAATGCATGTTCATGTTTCAGGCATGAAATAATTATCTGGTTGGGGTTTGAACATTTCAAACCTCTGGGATTACGAGTTTGGGTCATGTGAAGATTATGTTGAAAATCTGGCATTAAAATATTAAAAACAACAATGTTATTAAGGTATGTTGTAATTTTCTAATCTTCCTCTTAACTTTGGTAATTTTTAATAGTTGGACCCCAAATATTCAAGATTGCCATTTTTTCACACCACCTCATGAACAAATAAAATTTTGCACCTGAAGAGCAAAATGACATTTCATCCATGCAACATTGCCCCAGACTGGGAACAAAGCAGAGTTCAGACACACATGGCACCTTATGGTGATCTGGTGACTAGAGCTGTGCAGAATACAATATTCTGCCCACAGAATACTCATGGAATGACAATTCTGATTCCACAGAATTTCATGGACTTTGCTTGAAAATACCACAGATTAGTTCCAAATTTTAAATTTCAGTTATTTTGTTGTAATTTTAAATCTATGCATCCAGTTGACCAACTGTAGTATGTCGACAGCTAGTAATGGCTTACATTAGTGTACCAAATTTCAGGGTCATAAATTAAAGAGGGTGGAGTTATGGGAGGAAAACATGTAATCAAAATGTAATGTTCATTTTTTCAATCTTATTTTAATATTTCTTATTGAAAATTTTCCCAGTTTCAGGACTTAGAGAACATTTCAGCATGAGTATGTGCACCGAGTTTTAAGTCTCATGCTTCAATGGGGGTTGTGTTATAGGTAGCAAAAGTTGGCCAAAATTTACATGTCTGTTATTTTAGTATAATTTTGATAGTATTCGTTGAAATGTTATAACATTTTATAGGTATACAGGTTATCACTATATTTATATATGCACATAGTTCACATTTCTAGCATCAAATGGGACTGAGCTATAGCTTGCCAAACATGTTGCCAAAATTTAAATTTCAGTTATTTTCCTCTAATTTTAAAACATATCAAAATCTAACCAGATTTGAAACATTTAAACAACTATTCATCATGGTCATTTCTGACAAAGTTCATATTTACAGCTTTAAATGGGACTGAATTAAAAGTAGTCACATTTTCACAGCATTTTAACATTATTTTATCTATTTATTTATTTAACTTTCTTGACCAGGTAAGTGCACTTGCGGTAAGCCTTTTCCAGGCATGACCGGGTGAAAATTCAGAAATAAAATATAGACATCATTATGCATAAGCAGCAGGTGAAAACAATATGTAAAGAACAATATGTATGGAAAAATATGTAAATAATTACAAGTCATTGTGTATAGCAGGAGATGGGATAACAACATATACAGGGCAATATTCACATGAGTTAGATTTCACAAAGTGCAGAAGAGTGGGACAACAAGTTTGAAAACAGTAACATAATTGGGAGGAACAGAAGAGGGGCCAGTAGTTCTAGGTGATGAGGCTGGAATGGGGTGAAGAATGGGGAGGGTTAGTGGAAACATTGACACTTGACAGAGGAAGAGTAACAGGATTTAGGAGATTTGTGAAGGTGGGGCAAGGTGTTTATTTCTTATTGGGGTATTGGGTTCCATATGGAGGCAGCACAGTAGGAAAAGGACCACTGGTCCATGCTGGTGAGATCAGCAGGATGATGATATTGTTGTGGGATGAGGACTGGGATGTAGGAAGAGTAACAAGAGGAATCTGCCTAGCTAGGTAAGGTGAGTTGCCAGTGTGCAGTTTTATGGATAAGGAGGCAATGGCAAGATTTGCTCTGAGTTTGGGAGGTAGCCATTTAAAGGGACAGGAATTGATTACTTATGTGCAGCTATTTGAAATGTCAAAACTGACAGCGTCAGGTTTTATTCAAGTGCAGTTAAACAGGGATCCTTTAGAGATATGAATATAATTTATGAAAATAGAGACATTTCAAGCAGCTGCACATAAATTCCTGTCCCCTTAAGATTGTTGAGCACAGTGCAATGGTGGTATTGTGCTTCAACCAGAGCAATTGGCTATATTATAATTAAACAATAATGCATGACAGGGTGTGCTATATCATAAGATATCATCATGCCTCGGGTGGTTGGGCACGAAGCTGCAGACCGAGTGCATCCAACCACCCAAGAAGTGACAATATCCCATGATATACCACACTCTGGAGTGCATTATTGCTATTATGAACTGTTTTATTAATAAAAACTAAGAATAATAATAAAAAAGCTGTTAAAACATTTAAAAATCTCATTTTGGGGTAGTGCAGGAATACCATTTCAGAAAATAGTTCTTAGAGGGTTGTAGTCAGTAGGTGGCACTGTTTTACTTGCAGCAGGCAGAGCTTTTGTGACAGTGTGAAGTCTCTTCTGGACTCAGCCTGGATGTGAACTGTGGTACCCTTGTCTACTGATTATCTGTCTTCCAATTTGCGAAAGTGTGTGTCTCTCTCTTTCTCTAAATATATTTTTGGTGACATCTTTTGTGGTTCCCCTTTTGACAGCTGGAAAGTTAGAAGCAGTAGGACTGAAAGGAGTTTGGTAAGTTCTAGTGATTTTAAACGTGCACACACACTTCTGTGACAGTTTTGTTTATGTGTTTTGCGCTGTCATTGACCACCAGTATAGAAGCTGCAGGAGAGAGAGAGAGAGAGAGAAACAGGTGTGCAGCTTTTTATTTTGTTTGGCATATGCAGCAGTCGGCATCACAGTAATTCTAAGAAGCAGGAGTCTTGCATAGTGTCTGCAGCAGTTCGGTGTGGGGTAGCCTATTGCTATAGATGTACTATAGATGATTTTCACGTAAGCATTACATGAAATTTCCATTAAAAGGTCGAATTCACCTTTAATGGACTTTTGCGTTGTGTACTTTTGCATTAACTTCTTGTTACAGTTTGAGAAGGTGAAGTTGGCAAGAGAACAGCCCACAGATCACATGTCTGACTGTCTGCAGGTCACATGATGCAGGCAGGTAAGCATTTAATTAGGCAGAAAGTCAGCGAATTATTTTCACTTTCTCTCAAAGCAGAATGGCAAAAGGTCAATTGCCAGCATTTCCACTATGGCAGCACTGAGTTCATGTGCAACACCATGATTTAGTGGTTATTTACTGCTCTGAGCAAAAGGCTGTTCAATGTGAACTGCATTGTTTGGTGTTTTGCTTGTGGCATGACAAATGGCTCTCCTCTCGAACTGACATGGATGAGGTACCTTTGACATGTGATGGTAGGTACACAGGTGACAAGACAATAAATGCAGTTATTTTTCCTGTTGTAAGCACAGGGGTTGATGTACTAGAATTACAACATGGACCACTGCTATGCTGATCACTACTTGAACATTCAAAATCTTCCTCCTCCTCCTCCTCATGTCTGTAGTAAGCCTCTGGTGTTACTTCACCACTTTTACCAACATGGCTACTTACACTAAAGGAAGGGATACCATGATCACTAAGGTGGATGAGGTGAACACCCCACTATGGCATTAGTTCCCTCTGGTGCCAAGTCCACAGTGCATGTGCCTGCTCTTGAGATGAGTATGCTAGCCCCAGTGCCCAGACGGCTACCCTTTTTCACCACACTTCACACGTGCTTGGCAAAGCTGGCAGATTGCCACTGTTTCATCACTACCATCTTGTACAAAAATCCCAGACTAGGGATTTTGATGCCCTACTCTTCATATGTTGCTTCTGGATTGCATGTGTAACTACAGTTTTGTTGGTGATGAAATGTGGGTGTACTGTATAATTTCTGGTGTTTGCACACTTGCACTTTAACTGAACATCACAATCGATGACTATTACTTCAAGGTCAGCAACAGATACAGCTACATCAGAACTTTGAGGGGATTGCTGAACAGACTGTTTACAAACATCCACCTTCACTTTCTTTTTGTCTGGTTCTCAAATCGAGTCGCTAACATCACCATCATAATCATCATCCACAAATTCACTTTGGATGCTGTCCTCTTCTAGAGATATTACAACCACAGCCTCAATACTATCATCCACACTTTTTATCAACATCTGAATGTTTGGATGGCCTAACCTCAAGATCAGTGGAAACATGAGACTGTGAGTCATTAGCATGATCAGAATCATGTTTAACTACTTTGGGGAGTGAACATCAACTGTGCTCAAGTCTGCTGACTCGACAACATGTTTCCCACCTGATAAGTTTGCCTGGGTTGAACTTGTAGCAATATTCATGCCCTTATCAACCATGCCATCATTAACTTTACTACCAGCATGGACAACAGCATCTCCAACCAGCATTGAAGTGACAGATTTCACTATGAAAACAGAGTCAGAAAAATCCTTTACTTGCAGCAACTGCTGCCTTTCCTTCTAATCCACAACCACTACTCTTAGCACTGGCAGACTTGTTACTATCCCAGATGAGCTTGCCTCGTGATCACAAAACTTCCACTGCTAATAGTTTTCTTGGCAGATGCCACAGCCAAAACAGCTTTGCATAACCGTTTCTTTGAGGATTTCTTTTAAGATTACACAGAAGATGAACAGCAAATTATTATCTATGCTGTTTTGGGGATATGAAGCAAAAACAAAGAGATGCAGTTGCACAGGCACAAGTAACACAAGACCTTAACCAGGCTTCAAAAATCCAAAAGTCAAAAAACTATAACTTGTTTTGTTTTGGGGGGGAGCTTTAGCTACACAGACAGAAACAGGAAAAATATAGCAGACCAGCTGAGAAATTCAGAATACTGCTATTGTAGTGCTACAATTAAATGCACCATGCACACAGATTAAAGGTCAGGCACACAAACATTAACTGTTCAGTAAACTGTCTACAATACAGACAGTCTTTTAAAACTACTGAAAAAATGCTCAGCAAACAGAAAAAACCATAAAAAATTAAGTAACGTTGTACTGTGTGTACCTGAACACACAAATAATAAAAACCTAGCCAACAAAAGTTGGAAAAACTGTCTTTCTCACTAATCTCCCTTGTATACCACAGATCTGCCCCTCCTCTGAAGCACACTTCTACAGTCTGTCAGTACAGAGACTGAATGTACTAAATTAACATTAAATATTCACATAAAACCAATAAATGCTTGATGATATAGCTACATAAGGGTTTCCTTCAATGGATGTACTAAATTTTGACGCACAATTTTGTAGCAAAAATGCATTTTAAAGCTTTTTGATGGTTTGAATCTCAGAGTTCTGAGAGCAAACTGTCTCCAGCTTTCCACTATACACACTACGCTGAACTGAGGCTGTGCAAAACAATATAGAGCCCATGTGACCTTAAATCCCATGAATCACTGCAAAATTCACCTTAAAGAGCAAAAAGACATGGTAAAATGATGTGAAGTCCTTAGGAATAATGGGAACTTCAGTATTTACTTTGATATGCAAAGTTACTTACTTTGCAAAGCTGAAAATTACATGACATTTGGGTTCTACATGAAATACTTTATGTAGCAAATTTTAGGCACTTTGTACACCTCTATTCATGAATTGTGACCCTTTTATGTAGAAGGAAGGTTGGCTATTGTAGGGTTGAGTCTTAGCTGGGGCAGGATCAGTGGTCCACCAGATCTGTATTGGGACAGGTCACAAAAAGTTATTGAAAAGGGTAGCAATTATTAAGTGGTCTGGGAAGGTGGTATTGTTCTGTTCAATGGAGAAAGTGCAGGGGTGAAGTTGGCCATTGAAGAGTGAGTTAATTGACTGCCAGAACCTTGTTAGGTTATGCAGGTTTTGTGTTTGTTGGGATTTAAGATACTTACTTTTGGTGTTGTGGATTAGATGTTTACACTTATTGTGAAGATATCTATAAGGATCCAGTTAAAGATGCAATTTGTATCCTTATATTTAGCCCAAGATGCAACTGTTCTATGCATGAGGGTGAATATGTCCTTGTAAGTCACAGGGATTTTTTTCCTTCGACTTCATGGTATGTAGGGGGCATGCTTATCACGTGACAGAAAAATGTCATGAATGAAGAATTTCAGGGCTCTGTTGACATTGGATATTCTGTCAAAGTGGGACCAGTTGGTGTGTGTGCAGGTTGATCAAAAGGAGTTGGTATCAAGGTTGAATTTTGCAAAATGTAGACTGCAAATTTATAAACCCCAGGAACTTTTAAAACTAGGGAACAGAATTCCATTAAATTTGGCAGGTTCTAAGACCTTATAAGGAGACTGTCTGTGTCAATTTTATTAATTGCTTGCAGCCCAAATTTGTAAATTACATCTGTACTTAAAGTCAAATTCCATGACTCTTTGTGAAAATTGTGAAACTTCATGAAAATTCCATAACATTAGAATCTAATTTCACTCAGCCTTATCAGGGATTCAAACTAAAGGATGGGGCATGAGAGACAGGTAATGCAGAGGGTCATCAGGTTCGGAGACTGATGCATAATTTCACCAAGAAATGGAGAGCTGTGCTGGGTAGCACACAGTGGTGGATCCCGAGTTGGAGCAAGGAAGCACATAGTGCCAACATTTCCAACCTAAATGCAGGATATATAAGGATCACACCCAGTAAATTGAGTATCCAGGAGCTTGACGTATATGCAAGTCTGGGACATAGAGGTACTCAAAAGATATAGTGTGGGGAAGACAATGTCTAGGGCACCAGGAAGGAAGAATTCTGTCTATTCCAACTAGATAGGTTGATAGGAAAATGTGGGTGGCTCATTTTAAGGAATTTTGTCATGTAAAGAACAAAAAGTATATCAGTGAGATCAGTAGTTCTACCAAGTCAATCTGGCTATGCTACGAGAGAAGGGAGAGAATAGTTACCTAGAGACAAAGAGCAGGACTGCAAAAAGCTCAGCTCAGCTTATCAAATGAAGTAGTGATATATGCATTGTGAATGTTAAACTCAACAAAAAGAATTCTGGATGATTCTTGCATATACTACCATAAATATTTGAGAAAATGTTACCAATTTTTTTTCACTGTAAATTTAAAACTGCTTAACCAATTTATCCAGTTGTGTTACACATGGCACCATGTGAAAATGTTAAATAAAACAGTGACCACCAAAAACAGCTAATACAAAACAGCTCAGACAAATATAGCAAGTTTTGTTTTGTAGAGACAAGCCCCCCACACACACTCTTGAAGGGGCTGCCCCCACACCCCATTCTTATATACACCAACTCCAGGTGGGATGCTCCTCGGAGAGGAGGGTAATTTGCGTATTGCTGTATTTGACTTAGCTGTTGTGACTTAGTTGTTTTCACTGGCCATGATTACATGCCTGGATACACATCACATGTATGACAAATGTTAAGTCTATGCTTGCAAGAGCAAAGAAGTTATAAACATCTGCATTTTTGAGAATTTTCACAAAATGCTACACATATTTACATAGTAAACGTTTGAACCCCTGTAACTTAAAAATCTATTCCAATTCTCTCCATATTTAGAAGATTCTATAACCATTACAAAAGGTTATTCATGCTAATTTACATGTGTCTAGCTCCTAAGGTGTCTGAGTTATATGCAGATGAGATTTTCATATTTCTTGCAAAAATAAAATGACAGATTTTAAGCACATTTAACTTTGAGACAATGCATCCTAATGTCATGAAATCTGGCACATTTTTAGAAAACCTATCATCAATTAATTATGCCAAATTTAAGATCTCTGAACCAGTAGATGACTGAGGTATTTGCAGATACAAATTTTCATGAAATGTCCCACAAAGCCATGCTCTTTGGCTCAAAGCCTTTCCTTGCCGAGACTGCCAAATCAAACTCCTCCCCAGTGTACCTCACATCTGCTGCCCTCCCTTGAAACCATACCTACTTTAAATATGTGGGTGTGACCTTGATCTCTTCCTTACTTTCAATGAACATATTAATCTCACTGTGAAGAGAATTCACCAAAAGCTAGGTGCTGCCTCCTGCCTTAATCATCTCCTGTCCCTGAGGCTCACCTAGCTGTTGTGCAAGGTAACCTACTGCTCCTGCTGAACTACTGCTCCCCTATCTACCCTTTTATGTCTTCTGGCACACCAACTCATAAGAGGAATGCATAAAAGATAAAAATTATAATTTATTGCACCAAGATAAACAAAACATCTTGCCTGACACATTTCAGATTGACTGCCAATCCTTTTCAAAGTTTAAAGAAACATATTACAGACACTCCTCTTAAATATACACAACAGGTAATACAAATAACACTTAAAATCAATTAAGTTAACAATTAGTGTAGCAATAAAAATAAAAAAATCACTTAAACCATCTATACTATAGTAAATTAGCTACCATTCTAAAAAACAAAGCAGAGAATTCCAGAATCAATGGTGCAGGAAACCACTTATTAAGCTAATTTATAGTAATTCATAATATCACTAAATGAAACAGTGAACTACCACAGGACAAACTATTAATTATTTACTGAAAGGGCACCTAGAAGAATAGAATTTATAAATATGTGAAGAACAAAGATAAATATACAGTCATTTATAGAAAAGATGCTTGATGACATTTACAAAACTAAACAGGAACAGTGTAATCAAATAGTCCAAGTAATAAATTTGTCCTGTGATAGTTCACTGTTTCATTTAGTGATATTATGAATGACTATAAATGAGCTTAATAAGTGGTTTCTTGCATTATTGATTCTGGTATTCTCTGCTTTGTGTTTTAGAATGGTAGCTAATTTACTATAGTATAGATGGTTTAAGTGATTTTTTTATTTTTATTGCTACAATAATTGTTAAATTAATTTATTTTTAATAGTTATTTGTATCACCTGTTGTTGTGTATATTTAAGAGGAGTGTCTGTATGTGTTTTCTTTTAGCCTTTGAAAAAGGATTGGTAGTCAATCTGAAAGATGTCAGGCAAGATGTTTTGCTTATCTTGGTGCAATAAATTATAATTTTTATCTCTTTATGCATTCCTCTTATGAGTTGTGTGTGCCAGAACCTTATTTTGCTTACTATTATGTTGGTTCTTGAGCACGCATCCCAGTGAGCACTCATTTTGGAATACCTTCTATGTCTTCCTTTGCTATGCTCTCACCTAAGTACTACATATAATTCCAACTGTCACTTTGTTCTTCAAGCCCCTACCCTACCCACCACTGCACACTCTATCAGTCCATAGGGTGGCTCCCACTACATGGTCACTTGACTATGCTTTGGGATGCTTAGTTGATAAGTCTCTTTGAATCCAACAACTGTCCCCATGCTACCCTACTTACTGATAGGGTGGTTTCCAGGATCCTTAGGCTCTCCTCCATCACTCCTGTAGAAGTCCCTTGCATCACCATGGCTATGAGCAGTAAAGCTTTCTCTGTCTCTGCCCCCTCCTTTTGGAACAGTCTTCCATTGTCCATCCACTTATCCCCCTCTACCTATCTTTCAAAACAAACTTGAGAGTCTGGCTCCTGTCTGAGTCTGCTTGTAACTGCTCCTTAGACAACACTAAGATCCAAAACCACCCTAGTTCCATTGGACATACTCTGTGCTGTCTGCTTATTTTTAAATGTGTCATATCCTCTGACCTCCCATTCTCATCTACTCTCAGCCTTACTCTCCTTCACTCTTTGCAATAGCCCTGTGCTGCCTGCCCTTTCTCACAACCCTACCATCTCCTCTGACCTTTCCATCTCCTCTGACCTCTAGCACCTTTATGCACACTCTCTCATAGTCCTATTTCCGATCTCCTAGTGCCCTTTGAAGCTTGCCCATCAGAATGTGAGATTGTTCACTCCTCTGTTAGCAATCCGCTGTTAGTTAGGCTACTGCATGTCATAACATACAGCCACTGATGACTATACCATTTGCCCTTGTATGATACAGTATTAGCAATGTATTCTTTTGCAGTTTAGCTTGATTTTGATACCTCTCTGTACATATACTGCTGCTTAATCTGTCATATGACTGCATAACCTGCATCCTTATATCTGTTATTTTACTGTATGGACTGACTGTGTCACTTTAAATGTATTTTGATCTCATGTTGAGGTGTGCATCCCCTGTACCCATGTATTACATTTCTGTTGTTACCTTCACTGATGTACCTCTGTCATTGATTGTTGTCTGGCACTTTGTGGCCCAGGTCATCACTGAAAATGGTTCTTTGGATCAGCTCACTTACCAGGTTACCAGACATAAATAAATAAATAAAAATAAATAAGCAACTAAATAGATAAAATGACAGATTTTGAGCCCCCATAATCTTGAGACAATACATCCTAATGACATGATGTTTGGCACATTGTTAGAATCCTATTATCAAATAATCATGCCAAATTTAAGATCTCTGTCCTAAAAGATGGTAAGGTACATACAGATAAAAGTTTAATGAATTTTTCCACAAAAATAAAATGACAGAATTTGAGCACATATTATTTTGAGTCAGTCTGCTCTAATTTCATAATATTTGGCACATCCTAGAACTCATCCCAGATGTTAAGCATTTCAAATATCAGAGCTCTAGATCAATAGACTGCTGAGTTATGATAATATTAATAAAGTTTCAAAATTGCATGAAATTATGTCAAAATTCCATGGAATTTCACAGAATGTTGTGAAATTTCATCAAAATTTGAGAATTAAGAATTTTCTGATTCCACACAGCTGTCTTGGTGAGCCTTCCTTTACAAGGGATTGATATACTTGTTAAGGCCTGATGGTCCTATGTACTGTTTCGTACTTTCTCCAGTATTCTATTTAATTCATAACCTGCATGGATGAGGGTATAATTCACAAACAAAGGAAATTCATTGCAAAAACAGTTACATTAATACAGACATTAGGGGTGAAGAGCGCAAGTGCACAAAGTGGAGAAATGAAAATATTAGGGTTTGGGGTCTGAATCAGTGGTGGGTCTTCCTTGGAGTTATCAAACCCAATGTCCACTTTCTCCCTGAGCAAACAAGGTCAGACATGATCTCACTCTTCACGCAGGATCCACAACAACAGATTCTGTTGGTATTATGTTACGAGCCATACTTATCTACCTTTGAAGAGCGTATCACTATGGGAAACTGGAGCTGTACCTTGTACTTTAGACAGGAGACTATGGGCTTGGGGAAGGTGTGGGCATTAGGGTTGACAACCCCAAGAAGACCCCACCACTGATTTGTCAATGCTCCAGAGACCCAAAACCCTAATGTTTTCATTTCTGTATCTGTATACTTTCCATGCTTTATCCTAATGTCTTCATTAACATAGTTTTGTAGCTATTAAATCGGATTAATACCTTTGAGCCCAAGGCTCATTTACAAAGGTTCCAAGTCAGACATAGTACAGAGCAGAATAAACAACAACACTAAATTGCAACACAGTATAAGTACAGAAACACAATTCGTATGCCAGTTACCATGATTTCAAGGTTACATAGCAACGATAGTATATATACAGAAATACATTTAAGCACAACAGATAACACAATTTCAAGATTACATAGCATACATAGACAAAGGAATAATATGCATATTTGTCAAGCTCCACATTGAAACAAGCTGTCTAGAAATTTACAAAGAAATTTCACTGTCAGTCCAACACACATAGACAGTCAGTTCAGATCGGCACAGATCAGCAGGATTATTTCAAGGAATCGTGCTTAGGTGGGGTAGAGCCACCAGAAAGAAAAGATTTTGAAGCAGTGTTTTAGTAGCTGACTGGGAGGGCATTGTCATAGGGATGGTGGGTAAGTGATGAGGGATACAGGATGGGAGAAATAGGAGAGGTAGGCAGTGGGATGTAGCACTCATGGGTTGGATAGGGTGAGGGTAAGTAAAATGTGGAGGGTAGGGTGAAGGTAGGGGGATAAAACAATGATAGTTGTTACAGTGGGGTGGGTGAGATGTTTACAGACTTTCCAAGTGCTTGAGTTATAGCATGCAGGGCATTCATTTCTTTGTTAGGATAGGGATATGGTTGTGTTGGGGCACTCGCATACATAAATGAGAGCTAGGGTGCTTGGAGACCAGCTTTGAAATTGTTAACCTTGCTACATTCAAAAGGTCAGGAGGAGATCATTTACCCACTTGGGCCCTCTATAACAAAGAGATCTCTGGGCTATTGAGTATGCTTAAAGGGTGCAATCAGTCCACCCTTTGATGCACTTGTACTCACAGTTGGCTGATTAAGTTTGAATAGACAAGAGGTAGATTCTGGTGCCAGCCCAAGCATGGCTTTCTTTGCCAGGTGGCAGGCTCATATTGAACCCTAAGGTGAAGGGTAGTCATCCAGTAGCTTTATAGAGGTCACATGTGGGTCAAATGGTCTGCTCCCAGGACCAGCCTACATGCCTTATTGAGAATGATTTTACCCTACTGAGGCTGTGTCCACACCAGTGCCATAGATTATGAGGCTGTAGTCAATGGTAGATAGGATTGTGCGGCTTGTGACCAGCTTAAGGGACTCAGGTGGTATCGAGTGGCGGTGTCGATAGAGAACACCTAGTTTTGCATTGGCTGTTTTGACAACATGGTCTACATTAGTCTTGAATGAAAGGACATTATCCATGTGAACCTCAAGATATTTAAAGGTGTCAGCCTGCTCCAGTATAACCCCATTGCCACCTCACCTGCAGTTTTCCAAATTTCTTTTGGTTCTGTGAAACCATAAAGGCATGCTTTTATATATATATATATATATATATATATATATATAGATATATAGATAATATATATATATATATATATATATATATATATATATATATATATATATATATATATATAAAATTAAGCAGCAATCTATTGATAGATAACCATGTCTCAAGCCTGTGAAAGTTTGCTTCCAGTTCATGGGTGATAGAGGGTTGGTTTTTCCACTTGCTGAGATGACTGCATCATCAGCATATAGCACGTCGTGCACTGGGCTGACTGAGGGCAGGGGTTTATGAAGAGGCTGAAAAGGAGCGGCCCCAGTATTGAGCCTTGTGGAACTCCAAGACTCACCTCTTTGGCTCAGATAGAGTGCCTTTAATTTTGACACATTGAGTCCTGTCCAAGAGATAGCTTCTGAACCATGAAACCGATTCCATGGACAGGCCTATTGAGTAGGTATTGAAGGAGGAGCTGATGGTTGACAGTATCAAATGCCTTTGTGAGGTCAATGAAGATAGACCCCACTGCAATATATTAAATATATGTATATATATATATATATATATATATATATATATATATATATATATATAAATATATACAGCAGTGACAGCCAGGATTCAACACAATAATGCTGCAGTATATCACAGTATGCTGCATTATACTGTACTGCAGAAAATAGCATAATTCAATGGCAATTAAGCCTTTAGTTATGCAGTATTTTGTGACATGTCACTTACTGTAAGATATTGTATTGCATCATGGATAGCTCCACTGTACAGATATATATATATATATATATTAGTATATATTATGGTAGCACGGTAGTGCTACCATAGTTAGGCTTGAGGAGCCATTTCTATGTTAAACCACAAAACTTTGCACCTTAATAACTTTGCAACTGTTTGACAGATTTGGCCATGCAACTACTAAGTGTGGTATGTTGTGTGCAGCTGCAATCAGGGATGTGTACATTTGGTGTACATGGCCTCAGTTTTGCTGTTGATCTCCACTGAGCATGCAGTACCTGGTCAGGTGGGTGGGGATGTCTCGAGTACATTTAGACAATTATTTGTTATTTCTGTCACCTGCTGCTGGATGTCTGTCATTGGTTGTGTTGACTTGGTCCTCCCCCATACTTGAATGTGTGTGTCGTGTGTGTGTGTGTGGTGCTGGGGTGAATTCGAGTTAGGGTTTTCAACCCTAACAGTGAATTTCCTCACTTTTGTCACTGTGGAACAACCCTGACTAATGCATTAAACGGAGTTTTTGCCTCTAATATATATATATATATATATATATATATATATATATATATATATATATATATTATAGTGGCACAGTAGTGCCACTATAGTTAGAGTCGAGCCATTTCTATGTTAAACCCCAAAACTCTGCACCTTAATAACTTTTGAAACCGTCTTAATGGATTTGCCTGAAATTTGGAAGACATGATCAAGAACCATAGGCCTTGGATCTGCCAAGTTTTGTACTGAGTGGGGATATCACGGCTGCGGAGTTATTAAGCGTAATCTGCTCAGCCTGTGCGTTTATACTTTTCTGGAATTCTCACGTCACCTACAGGTTGTACGGTTTGTGAGATCCAGCCCAAAATCTTCAGAGAACATGCGGCGGGTTCCCGGATGTGCCTTTTGAAGATTTGGTGAAAAAATATTAAACGGTTCAAAAGTTATTAAAATAGTTCCCCATTATAAGTCAATGGAAAAATCAACAAAAAGTTCGAAAGTGTCGCAAATGCATTTTTACTGCAATGGGCTCAAGTATTTTCGCAGAATCGGGCTATTTTTTTTTTCAGTTGGTGATCAGAAAAATGGTTGGCATTTAAATTTGGGACCCTTTAGCAACCTAATTCTTTTGTATTCACCTAGTCGGACCCTGAGGATGCTTGCCATGTCTTTATTTTGGCAAAACACCCCAGAAATATGTTTTCAAATTTCTGGAAAAGTACTTCTAAGTTCTTTTTGTGCTCATGAAAGTGTCGAACTTTTTGTGAAAGCTTAGCAAATTGGCATAGTAGTTTTCCATCTGTGGGAAAGTGACAGCGATTGTTTGGCACTGCACTGCAAAAAGAACCGCTGGGAGTTTTGGGCTGAAATTTGGAGAGAATGGAGCCGACATCTCACAGATGTGCCTTTCAGTGTTGTATTGAAAACATTTTGCACGGCAACAAAGTTACTGCACTCCAAGTTAACAGTTTTCCCATAGGATAACATTACGGCCTCGACGACAAGAATCCTTTGGATCCCCGCTGCAAAATAATAGTTTGGTCTTTTTCCTGAAATTTGGAGGGAAGACAGCCAACAGCCCACAGATGTGCCTTTCAGTGGTTTGGTGAAAAATATTACAGGAGACAAAGTTATGGCGCTCCGAACTTCTCTTTTTCCCATAGGATAACATTACGGCTGTTAGCTGTGGTTTTCAGACCCAGATCTCGGAAGCGGTGCGAGATACGGACTTTTCATCAGAAAAATTCTTAGCCCAAGTACCAAATTAGCCAGGACAGTTGTAAATAATATGACTTTAAAATATTTTTTCTATGTCGACGGTTCCTGAGATATAACGTATTTAGTATTCCAAGTTCTCATTTTCTGCGCGATACTCATTATTATGCATACATTATTTGTACTCACTGTCTTTCTCTATGCAGGTTTTGGGGAAAATCAGCCTGTACACTTACATTACTGTTACTGTTGCCTTTCCGCTTGCTGGTTCCGGTGTGACGTTTCACTTACCGTTGACGCTGCGCCACCATGTGCTATCCTTTATGCTTTATTTGCGCCATGCTTCTGCTATTTTTGCCATTTCTGTCTACAGTACTGTATATCTTTCTGTTTCACTTTATGTCACCATGCCCATTGACATTTCTGTTTGCAGGCACCGTGTTACTCTTGTGACAACATCATGTGGCAGACCGTTCCAGTCTCGCCACCATGTGGGTTACCCTTTCTGTTCTCATTTAACGCTTGTAGTTACCATGTGCCCCACTGTTAGCATTTCTGTTTGCATTGCTGTCCCTGTTAGTATGCCACAAGACATCATGTGGCGGAGCGTGGCAACGGCCGCCGCATTACATTCACTATTTCTCGTTATCATTCTCAAAAAAAGAAGGGCAATTAGAGGCAAAACTCCATTTAATGCATTAGTTAGGGTTGTTCCACAGCGACAAAGTGAGAGAAATTCGCTGTTAGGGTTGAAAATCCCCTTGGACCCCCCGCCCACCCCCAACTGGCATTGGGTGTGCATTGGGATCGTGTGTGTATATATATATATATATATATATATATAGATACATATCTTATAGAGGCAGATAATGACTTACACTTAGGGTACAGTTGGCTACTTAATGTTAAAATAAATTTTTGCACGTTAATAACTCTGGCAGCTTTAGACAAAATAGCCCAAACTTTGGCATGTGTAGTTAGGCTGGCTGAGTCTTAAACGAGAGCCACAGCTGGAGTTGTGCTACTGGTTTGTTATAGCAATGAGCTGGCAAGTCTCTGCTCTGTCTCTGCCTGTCTCTCTCTCTGTCTATATATATGTCTGTCTGTCAATCAATCAGTCTGTCTGTCTGTCTTTCTAGCTAGCTATCTATCTTTCTATTGTTGAATTAAGTAGTGGACTGGGGTGCCCACCACTTGTACCACTTCTTTCTCCCCTGCCATCCATGTCATCTGCCCCCCTTCCCATGTCTTATTTACAGGACCCATATAGTTAGATTCTGGTGATTGCTTTTGAAAGTAAGATGTTAAAATACATTTTGGGACATTCCTAAAATCCTAAGTGGCAGGCTTTGCGAGGGCTCCTGATTCTTCTTTCATGAACCAAACTTCTTCCACGAGTCTCATGAAAGAAGACTGTCAGCTCACAAAACAGGAATCTTAGCTCATGAAAGAAAGGTGGGTTTTAGTTTTTTACATAGCTCTTTGTGAGTTGAACTTCTTCCATGAGTTATGAAAGAAGACAATTGGCTCATGAAAGAGTAAATTCAGCTCATGAAAAAAGAGGGTGGAATTTTTTTTGTTCCCCATCCTGGATGGCTTTTCTTCCTGCCAGTCCTCCCAGTCCCATCACCCGACTTGCCCAAGGGCCTACCTCTCCAATAGTCCCCTATGGCTTGCCTTCTGTGACAGGTGGGGAGTCCCTCGACTTGCCCAAACCAGATCTAGATTCTGGGAGGAGCCTGAGTTACCATGTGCGTGCCCGTGAACAAAGGCAGTCATCTATCATGGCTGTGTGTTTCTCTTTTGTACCTTTGAGAGAGACATGGCATGCAATGACAAGGCACATGCCAACATCTACCATGCTCTCCACCCTTCCAGCTCAGGCTGCCTCTTCTCTGGCTTCTGCCAGGGGCCAGTCATGCACTGAGCTGTTCTCCACCCTCCCCTAGAGGAGGAGAGCAGTCCAGTGGGTGCTTGCCTCCTCCTCCCCCAGCCTGCCAGCCAACAACTTGAGCTCACTTCTTAACCTGGGTCATTGACGTCATAATCAGTAGTGCTGCTACTGCACCAGTGGGCTGGATTAGTTTTTTTTATAGGTCTTTCATGAGCTGAGCCTTTTCTTTCATGAGTCTCAAGAAAGAAGAATGTTGGCTTATAAAAGAGTAATCTCGGCTCATAAAGTAAGAGAGTGAGATTTAGTTTTTTTCACAGTTCTTTCATGAGATCATATGAATGAAACATTGTTCTTTCATGAGATCTCATGAAAGAACTGTCTATAAGCAGGACTTTCTTGATTGTGAAGCTGCAGCTGGAGTTGTGCTGCCAGTTTCAGCTGGAGCAGTGAGCTGGCAAGCTTAGTGAGGGCTGATACTATAAGGAAGAACTATAGTTCTTTTGTATTGTTCATTTGTGAGAACAGCAGGACTTTCTTGAATATTGAGCTGCAGCTGGAGTTGTGCTGCCTGCTTCAATTGGAGCAGTGATCTGCCGATTCCCTGATCTCTCCTCTCCCCCTCGTTCTGTCTGTCTGTCTATCTATCTAATCTAATCTATCTAATATACAGTATTTCTTAAGCAGATAAGGGTGTCCACCCACATACCACTTTTTTCTCTCTCCCTCCCTCAGGACATCTGCCCTTTTCCAATATATTTTTAAACATTGTGTTTATATATTCAGTAATAAGTGGGCCAGGGTGCACATCTCTGGTACCACTTCTTTGCCACCCCATCTCCACTAGGTCACCCCCTACAAAATTGTATTAATAAACCAGTTAGGGTTCGGCTTAATTCAACAAAAGCAGGAAATGTGGTGTTAGGTTGAAAACCCTAACTCCCCACACCTCAAGTAGCAAAAGAAAAAGGGGGTTTGGGACTCCTGAGTCTTAGTGAATCAGTGGTGGTGGTGTCTTCCTTGGGTTGTTAACCCAATGTTCACCCCACCCCATTTCATAGCCACTGGTCTGAAGCACAAGGTACAGCTCCAAGACAGTGCCTCATGTGATTGCTCTTCAAAGGTAGAGAAGTATGTCTCGTCACATGTTGACAACAAAATCTGTTGTAGCTTTCTTCACAGGGGTGCTGTGTGCATCCCATGAAGAAAACATATTACATCTGACCTTGTTTGCTTGAAGGGGTGAACATTAGGGTTGACAACCCCAAGGAGACCCCCACTGATTTCCAAGACTCAGTAGATTCAAATCTTCAATTTTTTTTTTTTTTGCTGTGGGGATCAGGGTGAGGAGTTACAGCTGTAAACCCTAACACCACAATTCTCTATGTTTGTTGTGTAAATGTAACTCTAACTGGTGCATTATCATAGTTTTTTAGAATATATACAAGGGATATACCATGGTGCCATTCAAAAATATCATTGTTATCACCCCAGTGCAGTTTAACATATGGCATCACAGGTGGGTGAAGCCTTGAGTAATAGCAAAGGTCAAACTGCACAAGGGCAAATATTTTGATATTTTGAATGGACCCATGACAATATTTGGTTTATGCAATGCCTAGCTTTTTATTGTTTTTAGTGCTCTCTGTGCTCTTAATTTAATTTATTTTAACTCAGCAGTTTTGGATGGTCAAACAGCCTTTCAGGAAGTCTGGTAGTAGTGAGTGTCATCTGGCGCACATGACACTGTTGCATTTAACAACACATCATCATTCATTTAGGATGTGGGCCTAGTTTTACGATGAAGTGCCAGGGGTGGAGGCTCTGAGACTGGAAATCAGTGTGGCCAGGCTGTGGCAGGGTGAGTATGTGAGTGCGCTCAGGAGGAAACCATATGCCAATTGGGGAATGGATCAACTAGGATTGAGACCAAATGCCATGAAAAATAAGAGCAATGGCAAGAGCTGCATTACTGGGTCTATTTAGTGAGTTTTGATACAGCTGATTTTACTTTCATTTAATTTTTAATGAAAGTGCTGTTTAAACTCCATGTCGGGCTTGAGTGAGATTAGTTAGAAAGTGAAAGAGGTTAGCTAGAGTCAGTGATGTGAGTCAGTTGATGGATTTTGAAATTAAAATGTGCTGCTCATACTGCTGGCTCAATCCTGTCCTGACCTACTTTGATGATAAATTCGGAATGGTGGACCTGGAGTGAGGATAAATACAATATTCTCACTCTAGGTCTGACCACCCTCTAAATATCAAAAACATTTGACAGAATTTATCCTCACAGGCATATCTATCCTTCTATCTATCTATCTATCTATCTATCTATCTACCTATCTATCTATCTATCTAATAGGTGCATGGTAGTGCCCATGGTTAGAGTTCAGTAGGCACTTTAATGTTAAACCTCACGTTTTGCACTTCTATAACTTTGCAACCATTAGATAGATTTGCACAACATTTTAGTGCACAATTTTGTGTGGTAAATCTCGTGACTGACTTATCAAGTTTCATATCAGTCAGATTGGCAGATTTTGGTTCCCCTTTTGTTGCGCTTTTTTGTCATTGTACTGCACCCAGATGGTTTGTAATTTTGGATTGAAATGTTCAGGAACAAAGGGCTTGCCCAACAGAAGTGCCTTTCACTGGTTTGGTGAAAACATATTAATCCATTGCAAAGTTATTTCATTTGAAATTTTCTGGTTCTGATCATACTCATTTCATTCTTTTGTATAGCTTCCTGGAATGACAAAAGAATTTGATCACACAAAAAGGAATCTTTTCTCTAGAGGTCAATCCATTTTCTTAGAAAAAAATATTTTTTCATGAGCAGCCATCTTGTTTTTCATTTGTTCAAATAAAATAGTTATATAAGTCAACCAAATGGTGCCTTGCACAGACACCAAAACATGTATTCTGCTCATCGGGACTTCATGAGGTGTATGATTTATTTTGTTACTCCTAAAATGCGCCAGGAATGGGTTTTTTTGACTTATTTAAATCCTTTTTGTGACTCGCTAACTTCCTTTATCACAAATCCTTTTTCATTCATGCAAAACAGGAATCGGCTAATGAAAAAGGATTTAAAAATAAACAATTCAAAATCCTTTTACACAAGCCAATTCTTTTCCATGAAAAAGAAAAAGGATTCACAAAAAGGAATGGTCTTGTGAAAAATGATTTAAGAAAAATACTAAGTCCCAAATTCTTTTCACGAGACGGAATGCTTTTTCATGAACACGGCAAAGGATTTGCAGAAACGGATTCCATATCTTGGAAAAGGATTAGAAAAACAATCCTTTTTCATTCTCATGAAAAGGAATTGACTCATGAAAAAAGAATAAAAACCCAAAGTCCCAAATCCTTTTTCACTAGCAGATTCCTTATCCACAAGAATGAAAAAGGATTTTGAAAAAGAATTGTCTTGTGAAAAGGATTTAAGAAAAACTAAGTCAGAATCCTTTTTGTGAAAAGGAAGCCCTTTCCACAACCAAAGGAAAGGATTTGCTGAAAAGGATTCCATATCACAGAAAAGGATTAGAAAAATCCATGTCAAAATCCTTTTCCGTGACAATTTTTATCACCAGAATGTAAAATGCTTGCAAAACAGGATTTCATATTATAGGAAAGGGTTTATGGGCATTCCATGTTGAACAGTATTTATTTTTTCTGGTGTCCAGTGGTTCATAGTCCAACATTCCTGGTGTCCAGTGCCCCCATCAGCCTCAGCTGACATATTTTTAATGATTTTTATGTCCATTCCTTCCCAACACATGCACCATATTTTAAAATTCATAATAATGACCCTTTCTCATTGGTTTCCAGTGCCCCTCACATTCATACAATGGTGAAAATAAAAAGGCCCTCGATGTCTTTTCATTTTTTCCTGTAAAGAAAAAGTCCACATTCAGCACTGAACACCCATAAATCCTTTCCTGTGATCATGTCCCCAGTCCCATTAAAATATATTTAACAGCCCTGGTGCTTAGTGGCCCTCCCACCTGCCTCCACTGTAATTGTTTTGTTTTCTTTATGTCCAATCCACCCCAACACTCTCCCTGTATCTTAATGTTTATAAAATATCCCTTTCTCATTAGTGCCAGTGTCCCCCATGTTCATACAATGCTGAAAATAATCTTGTTTTTTTCTGTAAAAAGTCCACCATTGATCTCACTGGTACCCCAACCAACCTCCACTTTGCACCCATCCCCTTGGGTCCCCATACACCCACCCTCACTCATCTGCACTGATCCACACTGAGTGCACTCTCTGGTCAAAGACACATCTTAGTCCTGAAACAGGTGGCCACTGTATGACCAGTATGGTAACTGCGGTTCTGACTGCAGTTGCCATACTTGTCATACAGTAGTCACCAGTTCCAGGAGTAAGACGATCTTTGATGAGAGAGTGCATCTTAAGTGTGGGGATTGGTGCAGGTGGAGTGAGGGTGTGTGTGGGGGTTAGTGATGGGTAGTATGTGCACAATAGGAGGTCAGTTAGGGCATGGGTAAGATCAACAGTGGACTTTTTTGACAGGAAAAATTAAAAGACATTACTTTTTTTATTTTCAGCATTAAATCAACATGGGGGAACTGGACACAATGAGAAAGGGACATTTTTATGAATGTTAAGATACAGGGCAGGTGTTGGATGGGAATGGACATAAACAAATCATTAAAAATGACACTGGAGGTTAGGGGGGCACTAAGCAACAGGGCTGTTAAATATATATTAATGGGAACTGGAGCCACATTTGGAGGGTGGGGGTACCACTGGACACCAGCCATTTAGTATGGAACATCCATAAATCCTTTAATCCCTTTCCCATGATTGTGGCCTCGGTCCCCATTAATACATATTTAATATCCCTGGTGTCTAGTGCCCCCCACCAGCTTCCGCTGTCATATGTTTTAATGTATTTTATGTCCATTCTCCCCTCAACACCTGCCACATATCTTAACATTCATAAAAACATCCCTTTCTCATTGGTGTTCAGCTTTATGTGATAACTACGAGTTCACATTGAATTTTTGCACCCTCTTATGGGTTAGTAGTGCCAAAACTCTTGTGGACTGGATCATATGTTGTGGTAGTCTGTGTTCTGCAGTCTCAGTCTGTAATAGTGCTGCACTGGTTTTGAATACTTGCTTGTATTTAAGGCTTTAGAGAAGCACAGAAAGTACAACATGTCAGGCAAAGGCAGGGAGAAGCATGGGGAAGTGGAAAAGTACCATTGCTAATCAGTCACTCACAAGGTTGTCACGAGGAGGTGTACAGGGTGCTGGGGAAGGTGGGTAGGAGCAGCACTGTTTTGGTACTGCAAGCTCTGATGGTAGTGCAGTGCCAGCTGTGCCACATACTGTGACAGTGTCAGCCACAGTGGGAATCAAAGCTTCTAGCTTCTTTGGGGTGCAGCACAGTACTGCTACTTCCAGTGCAGCTGTTACACATCATTCAAAGACTGTGAAGATACTGCCATGGATGTCACCCCACTACTGTGTGAATCCCCAGGGTCTCAGGGGATCAGGAACATAGTGAACAGACTCAGTCACAGGACACCCAGGAGTTAACTCAGGAGCTGCTAGGGACTAAGAGTGATAAGGGTTGGGGTACAGTGACAGGCATTATCAGAAATTATAACAGTAAGGGTGGTGTAGGACCAGTTACTGTGGGGGAGTAGAGAAGAGCAATAGCATAGATAAATTCAAAAGGTGTCTGAGGAGCAGGAAACCTCCTTGAAGCAAACATCCTGTTAGTGCCAGTGTTCTTGTGGCAGAGAAGGCTACTGAGGAAGAGGAGGTGGGGTACAGTCAGCCCTTACTGTCACAGCTGGAAATGTCAGAAAGCAGTGAGGGTACTAGTGATGAAGGTGTTGAGGGTGAAGGCAATGATGACCCAGTATTAGACACTAATTGGTGGTCACCCTTCACAATCCAGCAATCACAACTGTCAGTGGTAAAGGGCAAGCAATCCCTTTTACATCACTCACAAGCAGCAACCTATCAGGGTAAGGGACAGCAATTGCCAAAATGGGATATGGGGATCAGTAGCAGCAGCAGCAGAAGCAGGATCATCCTAAGAATACAATTTCTCACACCCCTCTGTTTCTGTGCTCATCTGCCCTGCCCAGGAACATCCAGCGTGTCAGTGAACATTCACTTGTGGGATTTCTTTGTCATCAATGAGTCTGATGACAGTGTGGCCGTGTGCAACATCTGTCATTCCAAAATAAGCAAGGGTAAGCCAGGTTCACACTATGGGATGACTAATATGCGCAGTCATATGCAAAGTAAGCACCCCATTAAATGGACATAGCATAAGCGGTTGGCATCCATGCCCAGTTCTGACAGATCAGCACAGTCTGAAAGAGAGGGTCCCCAGCCTGCTGATGATGTGGTAACAATTGACCCCTTACTATGTTCCAACCCTACATATGCAGATACAAGTGGAGGTAGTCAAGCTGACCATCCACTGCATGGACAGAAGCTTTTTCCAGCATGTCCCTGCTGGTGGACAAGGCGACAAGCCACAAGACCATACCTGGCAAAGCCAAAACATCCCCACAGTTCAGCACACTGTGAGGTTTAAGCAGCCAGATATCAAATTGGCATTAACCAAGCACACCAAATATCATCAGAAACACCCAGTGACAAAGAACTGAACACGGCTGTGGCCAAGATGCTGGCAACAGACCTTTTGCTATTCTCATTTATCAAGAATCAGGGTTTCAGAGAATTTATGAAGAAGGCTGCACCTAAATATAAAGTGCCCAGTCAAATTTATTTCAGCACTAAGGCTCTTCCAGCAATGTGATAATGACCTTACATGCATGGTGTCACATGCTCTGTCCCACTCTGCAGTAGCCAGCATTCACCTCACCTCCGACATCTGAACCAGTGCTCCATCATTGGGAATTAGTTATATGTACATTACTGCACACTGGGTCTATTTCCTTAGTGATATGTCTTTTACCCTGTCCCTCATATATTTGTCCCCTGACTACTGTCAGCTGGATTAGTGGTGGTCGACAGCATGCCACATTGAGTATGCAGAGTATGTATGGGTCACATACATCTGACAGAATTCTCACCCACATTAATGAGAGAATTAGACAGTGGCTAAAGCCACATGGCTTTAAGGCTGCATATATTGCCAGTGACAATGCCCAGAATGCCATCAATGCAATCTTCAGTAGCTGCTTTTATCATGTTCCTCATGCTTTCTTCATGTATTGAATCTCATTGTGAGGTCCTTTCTGGAGCACAAAGCAGTGAGTACCATGTTGGCTGCCAGCCACAAAATCTGCAACCATTTCAGTCACTCTGCACTGGCTAGAGCAGAACTCAAGGCTCTACAGAATGCCAATAATATTCCACAGCACCACTTGAAGCTTGATGTACCAACCCAATGGAATTCCACACTATATATATGCTTGAGAGGCTGTATGAACAGTACAAGCAACTCAATGAGTATGTAATGCACATGCATGATTACGAGCACAAAGCAGCCATGTTGCTGAGTCTGTCCCAGTGGTTTTGAAAACAGTATTATACAAGTCCTCCATCCACTTGAACAGGTGACACAGGTTGTGAGTGCAGACAATGCATGATTGAGCCAGGTGATATCATCGCTGCATGTACTTCACCAGACACTGGTCAATGTAATGGGGCAATTTGAAGTGGCTGCAGACTCTGTTGGAGCAGAGCTGGCTGATCACACCATGCAGCTGTGTGATGATGATCCCAGGGTCATTCACATTAACAACTCAAAGGCATACATCCTGGCATCTCTGCTTGATCTCATGTCCAACAATGGCATGATGGCACTTCTCCAGGAGGAAGGCTGATCTTGATCACTGTGTGGTTATCCTGTGTGGCATGGTCCAAAACTGGATGATGCACTCAGAGCGAAGGGTGGAAAAATCAGTCACAGTACAGAAACTAGAAGCAGCATCAGCCCCTTGCCCAGTATCCTTCTCCTCCACCAGTATGGTGTCTGCACCCTCACCCTCATCATCTCGTGGTAGCACTGGTGCCACAGACCCCTCTGGTCCATGTTGATGGACATTGGTGTCTCTATATGCCAGCCACTGGAGGTGACACAGAACTGCAGCTGTCTGCATGCCATATGGTGCAGTCATACATGGATGACCTACAACAGCTAAGCATGGAGTAGTCATTACCAATGATTTAAAATGTGATGTTCATATAAATAGAACAGTTAAACAATGTTATTCTTTCTTAGGATGTATACATCGAAAATAAAGAGTAGGAAAGCAGAGGATCTAATTCCTTTGTATACTAGTTTGGTTAGGCCCCATATGGAATACTGTGCCCCTTTTGTGCACCCACTACTCTGGGTTCATTAAGAATGATGGAGAAAGTACAGAGAAGAGCAACTAAGAAAGTGAAACAGATTAAATATCTCCCATATGAAGAAAGACTGAAATCCCTAAATTTATATTCACATGAGTATAGGTTACTGAGGGGCGATTGTATTATATAATGTTTCACAGCAATGACACAGTTGATGTCATATGCCTAGAGAAGCAAGATATTGTAAATAAAACCAGCTTGCATAATGATAAAATTAAATGTTCAGTTAACAGAACGTTATGAAGACAGGGATATTTTACACAGAGGGTACCGCCACTTTGGAATTCACTGCCCAAAATGTGGTTAATAGTGATACAGTGTATAGATTTAAAACCTTATTTGATGATCATATGAAAGAAATGAAGTACAAATACCACCATTAATGGTGACAAGTTCATTATGGGCTTAGGCCTTCTGAACTTGA
The DNA here is from genome assembly GCA_016271365.2 of Neoceratodus forsteri. Classification (NCBI taxonomy): domain Eukaryota; kingdom Metazoa; phylum Chordata; order Ceratodontiformes; family Ceratodontidae; genus Neoceratodus; species Neoceratodus forsteri. Next base: position 841,952,171 of record CM057454.1, on the reverse strand, counting down.
AAAATAACTATGAAACTATGAGCCCCTGGACTACTGGCCAAGCAAACTGGAAATCTGGCCTGCACTTCAGCTATCGCCATTGAGTAGCTCACCTGCCCCTGTGCCACTGTAAGCTCAGGCAGGGTTTTCAGCTCTGCAGGTTCTATTGTGACTGACTGCCAGAGCCTTCTGTTTGATCAGAATGTTGAGTAGCTAACATTTGTCAAAATGAACTCCCATTTCTTCCCCAAGCAGTACACTGTGTCAACAACAGCAGGATTCCATGATCCTGCTAAAGAAGATGATGAGCAGCAGGATAGGTCAGCGGATGAGGAGAGTATGACAGTGCCTTCTGATGAAGACAGCTGAGGGGTTTGAGTTCTCCGTAGGAGACAGAGTCACAGAACATATGTATTGTGTAAGAAATTGTGTTGCAAGGTACCCTAACACCTTGTATCTTCAGTTACATTACCAGAATAAAGAGCCTTGCACCTGGAGTCAGTGTGCAATGCCTGAGTCATAACCTGCTGTGTTACAAAGAAATGTTGGTGAAGCAAAGGATTACTTCTTCCCAATTTATGCTGAAAATTCACACTGACATTAGCAGCAGTTCTGTAGTTATAACACTGCATTATTTCAAAGGTCCATGTTTGCCACTGTTTAGCCCTCCCCCAATAAAACAGAAAAAACATTTTCGAGATATTGTTCTTGTCCTGAAATATGTTGAGTGTTTATTTACACGTTTCAAAATCTTCCTCTGTTCAGGCCCCAGGCCCCCACCCCCAAAAAAAATTAATAAAAACAAAAATTTCTGTGGATATTGTTCTTGTTCTGAAATGTGTTGAGCGCTTACAAGTTTAAAAGTTTGCCGCTGTTCAGGTCCCCAAAGCCCCTAAAAATAACTGAACCTCAAAACCCAGTGAATAGACTCATGACAAGGAAGTCTTGTGTCAAACTGATAAAGTGTTATATTGTCAAGAAAATCAAGAACTACTTATATTAAACAACCATAAAGATAATAACAAGGAAAAAACAACTATTGAAGTGGAATGAAACACCAACAACAACAGGTTCAAAAACAGTAAACTATTTACATGGAAAGATTTAGAATCAACAAGACAAAAACACACAACAGTCAAAACATTAGGTGATAACTGTTTACAGGTTGGAGAAATAACTCCACGAAAACACTAAATCACCGATGGCATCGGTAGCCAAGTGATGGACGGTTCTGAGGCCTCCTCCTCCTTGGAGCCATCTTTTAAGAATTGCAGCATCTTTTCCTGGTTCGCCTCTATTCTCATCAGGTGAGCAGCCAGTGCTGCTATTCTTTTTAAACAAGTTTTACAGTATGTTCTTGTCCTTCCTAACCTTAGAGGGCTCTCAGTATGCTGGATGGCTGCTCTTTCTTGACCACATGGTGCTGCAGATGGCTGTGGCCTTGCTGCCACTGTCCCTGTCTGTGAGGGCCAGGCTGCTGCTGCTCCTCTCTCTGTAAGCTCCCACTGGATCTTCATCACATGTTTTAGTTCATGTGCTGGTTGTCATCTGCTGGGGCTCATCCTGCTCTTTCGGTGGAACAGGCACCGGTGGTGGCAGTGTGTTGGTAATGTCTGCAGTACAGAGAGAGATATGCAGTTTTAGCAGAATGCACCATGCAAGTGTGTGTGACTGTCACATTAATGTCGTCACCATCAATTTTAGTACACTGCTTTATCCAGTATCCAGTGTCACCTCATTGTACCCTGACCTTCTGCTAATGCCATGGTGTACAGCCTCTGTATTCATTCACCTACTCTCCTTGGTCACTGTTTTACATGTTACACACCCCACTGCATCCAGAGAGGTTGGGAAGTATAAAGGCCATGAGTATGTGAAAGCCAGTCTAAGCAATGTTGAACAACATCCACATATTGCAGTATACTGTCCCCTCCCTCTTGTCATGTGCACCCCACCACTGTGTCTCAGATGATGGTGCAAAACCCATTGCAAGCCCCCACACACACGCAGTCATCGACATTGTGTTTTTGAACAGACTGAAGTCCACATATAGCTGAATGAGAAGATGTCATAACGCTGTTTAGCCCATTCTGGTATGGGAATTTGTCTCTGTAAACAGCATATAGCATACAAAAGCATGAACCCTCCTTTCCGTCATATGATAACTACATGTTTAGTGTAAACAAAAAGGAATCATACCATGTGAATGGTGTGGTTCACTCAACCCAGTACTAACTTAGAGTACCACCAAACAGTGTATGCTGCAACAAATACAGTACAGTGTGTATATATCTCTCCTCTAGGGTACCCCTTTCTGGACACTGTACACAGTATTATACTCAGGCTGAAAGATGTGGTGGTGTTTGTCAGAGGCTGTGTCATGCGTTTGACATGTGAAATGAAAATGAAACAGTAGTAGGCACTAGTAGCAGTCAAGGGCCACTTCAAGGGCAAGTACTGATGCACTGCTGTTACAGAAAGACAACCAAACATGTCAGTGATGATCAGGTTATACACAAGTGGTTATGTCAAACATTTTCTCATAATACCAGACTGACATCAAAGGACAAGAAATTGTATGGGGTTTTCATACTAGTGGTTCTAGCAATGATAATTGTGCCTCATATGGGAATATGATACAAAGAACCATACAGATACCTCACAGGTAAAAACAAGGTACAGGAAGGAGGCATGTCACAAAAAATATGCACAACTCACTGGGCTCCAGCTATGACAAGTTTGTTACACGAGGTCCCTGCACCCTAATTGATACCCTCAGGGGTACACCGTAGACAGCTAATGTTTAGGCATAGGCTATACTAATGCGTAGGGCTAAGGGCATCTAACGTACAAGAGTAGATGTCAGGATATGAATACATATTATTGTAACTCACTTTGCTTGCTAATGCACACATTATACCATGTATTTTCTGTCTATTTCTTACTTGTCAGATGCCAAGACACCTGTCCTTGAAGTAATTATAATGTAAGGCAACATTACCATCTTTCGGTGATGGACACCACTTCACCATGTTGTGTAAGACTTTGTATAAGAACGTCTTTGTTCTAAAACTGAATTATATTATGTTATCTTGGACCGTGGAGCCACATCTAATTTAGCCAATAGGGCTCATCTCTGTAACTAGAAATGTTTCTATCTTTCAGTAACCATAGTAATTATCATAAGTATATAATGTTATGCACAGGTTTTACACCTCGGAGACCCAGAGATCCCAAGAGACTACAAAGAAACCTCGAGGTGTAGGGAACGCTTAGCACTGGCTCCCGGTTTGTATTGGTAAGAACTGCTTAGGGCAACTGTGATTCATCCTGTTTGTAGTAATAAACTTGTTTATTACTTGAATACAACTTGTTTGTGATTATTTGCATCTCCAATATTGCCAAGAACCTGAAAGTGAGGTTTAGACCTCTTACAATTGGCGATCGCGGCAGGCGATATTGGGTGTTGTAAGTTTTCACTTGTTGCTATAAATTTCCCTTTTCCCATGGGGACTTCAGGTGTACATTTCCATATTACCTCTCCGTCTTTTCTACCAGTTTGTAGATACTTGCAAGGTCTGGCTGACTTTTCGACCCACTTCATAGCAGCTTTGAATTGCAAGCCTACAACTTATACAGTAGCCCGGCTGTGTTTAAAGTACCCGTGTTGTGGATTGATATACAGCGCATGGTCTTTTCACAGTTTAAATTTTCCGTTCTTCCCACATAAATGGCCACATATCAGATATCTGCGCAGAACTGAGACTCGATGTCTCGAACTTTCTACCTCCCATGGAGGATGGGCTGACTTAAATGCGGGGCGTAAGTCAATCCGAAAACCCTGTACTGGAGATTTCAACCCTGTACACAGAGAGCGCGACAGTCAACCAATAAGTTGTGCTAAAGGGTTGATGGTCGCTGCTCTCTCACGCTGCCTTGGAAGCCTCCAGGCGAGTTTCGAACCCTTGATCTGCAGATCGCATCTCTTAAGCAGGAGATGGGTCTGCAGGAAACAGAATGTGTTCGAATACAGCAGAACTTGGAGTCAGAACTCCAATCTCTGCGTAATGAAAAGGATTCACTATTGCATCATTCTGCACAGGCTGGTGAACAGAAATGTGTACTCTGAAGAATGAGTGGAAAGTTTAAGACAGGATAAAAGTCAGGTGGTACAAATGAATGATTTGTTGAGTGCTGCGAATGCACAATTGAGTGATGAAATGGGTGAACTGCAGGATGAGATCAATCAGGTACGTAATGATTTAGAAACAGCTTATAGGGACAATCGCGAATTGAGCACGCGTGCACTGTGTTTTGCAGAAACAGAAACAGGATCAGATTGATATGGATGTTGCAAGTGTGAGTCATGATGAATGTAGAGCTAAGATGGATAAACTGCACCATCAGCGAGAGGTTTTGACTGGCCATATTAAGGCAATGGGTGGCGTAGCCCTGCCTTTCACTCGTCATCAGAAGGGGAGTTATCTGTTGATGACATCTCACAATACAACGCCCAGTCACGCCCCTACTATGGCCCAGATTCCCCACCCAGCCATCCACAGCATGGCGGGTCCCCACCCACTACTCCCCAGGTCACACGTGATGGCGTTGTGGCGCTCATCATGGGAAGCGCCATCATGGTGGCGCCATGATAGGGGGAGCAGGCCGACCTGGTCCACAGCACTCCGGTAGCCGTTATTAGTGTGGAAGACAGGCAAGAGATTGAAACCATGATTGATAGGGCACTAGAAAGTGTCTCTTCCTGAAAGAAGTATGAAAGCCATTAAAAGTCAGATTCGAGCAAATTTTCAAGAAGCTGGCACTCAGGAAGGTGTTGTTCGGATGGCAGCTGAAGCTGCAGCCCGCGCAGCATTGGATGGTCGTGACGGTTGCCTTGCCTGATCGACCAGCAACTAATCCCCTGCAAATGGCCTACTCTGTTCAGCAAATTGCTGACAGCATCAGTCGGATGAACCGATCTGACAATCTCAGCTGCCATTTGGAAAAGGTGTGCTCCAAGTGCAAGATCGTAGTCTCGGCGCAGAATACCAGGTCCAAATACTACACCAGACCATCGATCCTGGTTTATGGGCAAAACTCCCGAGGTAGTTCACCAAGATGGGAACGCTACCTTTGACGAAGTCGCAGCTGAGCTCATTTCGCTCACAGCCCTGGTGTGGTTGGAGTAATGCTAGCATACCCGTGAAGCAAAATGCTAAAGAAAGTCCAGTGACTTACCACCAGAGACTCTGGATGGCCTATCGAGCAGGGAAACATCTGGCACAAGAAGCTGCGGATGTAGATCTTACTGAATATAAGACCCTGTTCCTTAGAAACATGATCCCAGCTGTGAGAGAGAAAGTAGAGCCAACCACATACCCGAATATGGATAGGTTTGCCAATATCCTTCGGAAAACCGAGAGAGTGTACCAGTTGTACATCCGTGATTTGGGTTCCGTTCCAAAAAGGTTTCCGCTAGGAACCCGGCTCGGACCACGACACTACACGGTGGAAGGACAGGCCCAGCAATAACAGCCCAACCTCCATCGGCCCCTCCAGCTAGCACCCAACAAAACCCCAACAACAACAACAACAACAGCAGTGGGTGGGAACCGGAATTGGCCTAAGAACAGAAGGTACAAAGGCAAAGGGAAGCCATTACAAAGATCGGTCCCTCATATAAAGAGATAGCTGAAGAAAACCGAAAATTTCGGGAGCTCCTGGGGCAAGTGCGTTCTGTAGCGGATGCTGTTCCCGAGCAAACCACTTGCAGCAGTACCACTGGCAACCCATGACACTACTGGCCATGGAGACACCAGAGGTATGGGGCGCAGACCCATACCAGCTTGAACCGGAAGCCCCACTCTACATTGCATCAGTGCAACACGGGTGAAGTCATCCATGCAAGCCAAGCCCAACCTCTGCATGCTTCCAACAATACGGATTGACAATTACAGGCCCCAGTCCACATTGTAAACAAGCTGGTCTTGGATACAAACGAAGGCCCTGCACCGAGGTCGAGGTCAGGGGCCGCCAATTAATTGTCTTGATTAGATACAGGTGCAGCTGTATCTGTGTTACACGATGACCACCCTGAAACGTCTCCATGGTCTACCGGACGGAAGAACAATATGTCAGGGGTTGGTGCTAGGTTACCTGCATACCATTCTCTGCCTTTACCGGTAGAACTAGGCCATTTGAAGGCCTCACATGCTTTCCAGCTGATGGTGTTGCCACGATCACCCTAGCATCATTGGGATTGATTTCTCTTGCACCACACGGCTGTGTGGTGGATCTAGCAAACATGCTGTTGATACAGATACAGGGTCAATACCATACTGTCTTATTTCCTGACTCACATGCTGTGGCAACAATATCCATTAACAACAAAGAGTATGACGTCATAGATTTATTCAAGAATCATGAACTTTTCCCAAACTTCTACCTATTCTGCAATGACATTTGGAAGTTTGCAGTTAACAAACACGATTGTGGCAGAATGCATACCATTATTGAGGTGCTAGGCCCGGCACCACGAGAGACAAAGGCAATATCCATTTCCCTCTGAAGCCTTACCTCTCTTCAAGAAACAATCAAGTCACTCCTTAAACAAGGAGTAATCAGAACCTGTGTTTCACTGCCAACTCTCCTGTTTGGCCTGTGAAGAAACCCACAGGTACCTGGAGACTTACTATTGACTACAGGAAACTGAATCAGGTCACTCCCAGTTGCTCCCTCAACTGTGCGCCTGCACAAGATGTGTCGACTTTTAACACCAGATCAGAAATGGTTCAGTGCTCTGGATATCTCCAATGGTTTCTGGTCATTACTATTGGCCCTCAAGAGTCAATATAAATTTGCCTTCACTTTTGAAGGGTTACAATATACATGGACTTGCTTGCCACAGGGGTTCCATAACAGCCCATCCCTCTTCCATCTCCATATGATGGATGCCCTACAAGGTTTCTCAACCTCCCAATGTCTCATACAGTATGTAGATGACCTGTTGTTGGCTACTGCCACACAGGAACAACATCTGGATCTCTTGGATGAACTATTGACCTTCTTATTCAAAGAGCAGGCTTGAAGTGTAATCCTGCAAAAGCACAACTATGTCAGCAAGAAGTGCTCTTTCTGGGTTTGAAGATAACAGATCAAGGTCAGAGTCCTACTTGGAAGAAGATTCAAGGGTTGCAAAGACTTGCCATTACCTACCAGTGTGGCAACTCTTAGGAGGTTTTCTAGGTATGGTAAACTTCTCCAGAGATTTCATTTGTGATTTTGCACAGAAAGCCACTCCACTGTACTGACGCATTCAAAAGGACGTTCCATGGAATTGGGGCCCTGTCCATACCCTGGCTGTGGCGTCACTGAAGCAGGCCTTGGCCTCCGTCCCAGCACTGGTAAACCCCAATCCAACATTACCATTCCACCTAGAGTGTGCCACCTCTGACACTGCTATGTCAGCAGTGTTGGCCTAAAAGGTACTGCGGCTCTTTGAGACCTATTGCATATGCATTGCAGCTCGACCCCAGTAGAACAGAAATCGGCCTTTGTGAAAGAGTCTTCTGGCCACCTATTAGGCGGTCAAGCACTTCCTGTATATCATTGGGTACTCTCCACTGATTCTTGACACCAATCATACTCCTACTACCTTTTTGCTCTCAGACAGAGTGAAAGATGGGTCAGTCTCTAACACCAGGCTGACACATTGGTCACCTCCTCCAGGATATGGATATTCAGGTCCACCAAACCAAAGTTCCATCTCTACTAGCACATGGCCTCCTCTTTCAGGGGGAGCCCCACGATCAGCTTTGAAGTCACCTGATCTTCCAGTTCCAGGTCCATTCTTCCCTGCCACCCCTGAGGTGTTAGAAAACACCTCCTTGTGCCCGGTTTTCACTGATGGATCAGCATCATATTATCAAGGTGAACAAATTGCAGGGATGGGTATCATGGTGGTGTATCCTTATGGGAACACTGTCAGGATATCTAAATGCTGTACTGTAGCTTCATCACAGTATGCAGAGCTGGCAGCAGTGGCCTGTGCATTAGAGTTTATCCAACATGGAACTCAAAGACACCATCATTTTTACTGACTCTAATTGGGTTTGTTGTTCCCTTACAGGAATTTCTCCCTTTCTAGCGGAAGAACTCCTTCCTCTCTTCTGATGGCAGCGCAGCTAAATACAAAGAATTGGTGATTTACATACACGCATTAGGTCAAAAATACCCACACAAACTCTATGTACACACGGTTAAAGCTCATCCTTACATGATCCCTACCATGCATTCAATGACACAGCAGACACACTTGCCAAGGAAGGTGTCCGAGGGGCGGATGTCTGGGTGACGGAACATCCAGAGCCAATGCGGCTGTACAGGTTGCAGCTCTTAAAAAGAAATCTGAATCTTTTCCTTTGACCTCTCAGCAGCCCAGCACTTGGACACTGAACTCAAAGAAGTGTTCAGATTCTTGGACAAAGGTACTGAAGAAAGACTTCCACACATAACCCTTACCGTAGGCATGAAAGTAAATTACACTTATCCCCTGATGATAAACTCATTTGGTTCCAGCTAGAGGATACTACCACCAAATTGTGGGTGGTCCCTAGACATTTGAGATCTGAATTTTGCACCAGGTACATGACACACCCACTGGTAGGCACCAGGGGCTGAAAATACCCTCAGCGCCTCAAAACCACTGCCTGGTGGCCTGGATTACCAAAGATGTTAAACAGTACATGATAATTGCCTTGTTTGTGCACAAAACAATCCAATACCTACAAAATGGAATGCCAAACTTTACCACAGAGACATACTGGCCCTTGGCATGCCATCCAATTGATTTTATTGGTCCTTTGACCAATACCAGCAGAAACAACAAGTATGCCCTTGCAACCGATCTATTCTCTAAGTGGGTAGAAGCTTTCCCACCAAGACTTGCACTGCAAAGACAACTGCCAAAATCCTGATAGAAACAGATTTTCTCCAGGTGGGGCCTGCCTCTCAAGGTAGACTCTGATAAAAGAACCAGTTTTACAGGTGAGTTGATGAAAGAGTCCCTTGAACTCCTAGGGGTTCAGCAAAAGTTCCACATACCTTATCACCCTCAATCCTCAGGTCAAGTAGAAAGAGCTAACAGACGGATTAAGCAAATGCTTTCCAAATTCATTGAGGACAATCCCAAGACCTGGGATTCCTACTGCCTTTCCTCCTTATGGCAATTAGGTGCGCCCTCAGCCACTACCCAGCTTACACCCTTTGAGGTAATGACTGGCAGACAAATGAGACTACCTGAACACTTGCTCTTTGACTTGCACACCCCACTGCGGACCGGAGTGTCTGTAGATCAGTATGTGGAAAACTTAGAAAAGACCTCATACACACACACTTGTATGCTGCAAATTGCATAGGCAAGGCCCAGCAACAGTCCAAAATACAATTTGACAAACATGCACAAGAAGTGGATTGGCAAGTTGGAGATCAGGGTCATGGTACTCCTGATTTGCACATCCCACCCACTCCTTCTTCAACAAGTGGGAAGGCCCCACCCCATTGTCAACAAGCTCAGTCCAGCAGTCTATCAAGTTAGACCTCTCCATAACAATAAACTGACTGACAAATGGTTACATGCAAACCAATTGAAAACCGTACAAAGGAGCTTAAACTTACTCTTCCTAACCCCATTGGGTGGAACTGTACTAATATACTAATCTTTCATCTTCCTTTTCAGATACATTGACAAGATGGCTATCTTTGTTCCTATCTCTACTCCTTGCAGGAGTACTCCTTTCGCCAAGGCACTGCACTGTACTCTCCTCGACACCTGATCCTTCAGCACCTCCTACAGAGGGAGTTTCCATCAAAATTCCAGACACTATGATTACTGTCCAGGAAGGTTCCGTGCATACCTCACTGCCTCGTGCTCATTCCGGACAAATCTACCCTTCAGATTGAGTGGCAAACCACATCACAAGGACAAGTTCTCCTGTGGCCAAACTCTCTAAGGGAACTTTCCAGGGTTGGCCAATGCTAAATTGTCCCTCGAATGGTACACTGTCCTTGTTACAAACTGAATTAAGACACTGGTTTTGTATAACATTACTGCCTTAATTGACCCTTCCTATTGTAACTCTTCTCAGGATGCTGCCTCAGATTTTGTGTTGTACACCACATGGCCCTGCTGCCATGTATCTATCTGTGCTACCTCCTACTGAGAAACAGCTTTTGAATGTCCAAAAACATACCCCTGGTCCCCGTAGTGGTTTCACAGCCACTGCCCTCCCAGGTTCTTTGATTAACAATTACAGTTTATGCATATACCTGTTTTATTTAACTCTTTATTGGAATATGAAAGAATTGGTATGTGTCACAATACCAATACATCTGCATTTTACAGTACTTTATTGCTTGACAGTTTAGCTGCATTTCGGATACGCACTAAAGATCCCTTTTATGGGGTTTATTCTACTGAACACAGAGGTAATTTTAGGAGGAACCTCCTCTAGTACTCTTACTCATAAACGCATTAAACGTGAAGTTGACAGTTCTGATGTCACGGGTGCCACGGGAACTGTCACAGGTCTTTTTACTGTATGTCCATTTGGAACAAAGCAGACATTGCTCTCATCAAAGTCATTCTGCAAAGTTCTCCACTGGTTTGGTTAATGATGTTTCACCACCTTTATTGCATGGTGTGGATGACCTTAGTCAGGAAGAAAGATACACTGATATACAACATGCACATATTGCAAAAGCCTTCACTGATTCTAAAGATAAGATTAACTACTCATACAACAGAATAATAGAGAAGCTGATAGAGTCACATTGGTAGGAAATACTTTGTTCTGCATATGGTTCATACATACTCACTACCATTAACAACCTTTTCAGAGACCTAGAACTGGTAGGATTCCTGATATTATACATGACAGACGTCTATCTAAATGGTATTGTCCTAAATGTAAATCTCCATCTTTCTTTTCCTGTATGCAACAAACTCTGTCCATTCCTCTCTCCACAACTCGAATTTGGGGTTTGTGACCAGACATCCAAATACTGGTCCTTGTTTTCTGTCAAAGAAATGTTCTATAACAGATACCATGTTTGTCTCTTTACTGTCTCCTTACCACGCTTTGATCCCACTACAGCTTTGTTCAACAAGCTAGCAGCTGCATTCCATAGGCATTTGGATGAAGACATCTCGAGAATGCCTGGATCTACCTCCTCCTGGTTTAATTTTCCTTCCTGATACGTTTATACACTCTTTTGAACGCAGTCACCTGATCAGCTCTACCAGTCCTATCGTGAGGAAGCTCATCGCTGTCAACAAGGATCTCCAAGACGACCCACATGCCCTGTCCAGTTGCAAAATGGAGACTGCCTACTGTAACGATCACAGTACAACTCTGACGGTGAATATTGCATAGTCACTAATGTCAAAATGTATTCTTATGGTTCTGTTACTTGTGCAATTGATTACCCCAACTTCTGTTTTGTTCCCCATCAGAAAACTGTTATTGGACACACTGTCATAACCCCTGCCCCTTATGGAAGCAGATATTATTGATGGTAATCCAGACTATTTACTTACACTTGAGGAATACCTACCTTACTTTAATGTACACATAGATCCACTGACACTTACTCTGAAATCACTTTTAGATAGAAAGGACACACACTCATCCATATCAGCAATAATATAACCAAAGCCAATGAAGCCATTCTTGACCTGATGAATGATGGAGACATGAATAACTCTGACTAACACTTGGTTAGAGATTACTTTTAAAGGTTTTGTTATAATACAAGCATTTTGATATTTACTTTGATTATTATGCTTTGCTGCCTCGATGTACTCTTGGCAACACTGTGAGCAGCTTGAGTTTCTTTACAAGGCTCGTGCCTCCGGATTGTAAAGACCCACTGCTCCTGCCCACTCCTTACATGTCGCCTGTGTTGCCCTCTTTCAGGCAACAAGTGGGGAATTGTTACACGAGGTCCCTGCACCCAATTGATACCCTCAGGGGTACACCATAGACAGCTAATGTTTAGGCATAGGCTATACTAATGCATAGGGCTAAGGCATCTCAGTATAAGAGTAGATGTCAGGATATGAATACATATTATTGTAACTCACTTTGCTTGCTAATGCACACACATTATACCATGTATTTTCTGTCTATTTCTTACTTGTCAGATGCCAAGACACCTGTCCTTGAAGTAATTATAAGGTGTAAGGCAACATTGCCATCTTTCGGTGATGGCACCACTTCACCGTGTTATGTAAGACTTTGTATAAGAACGCCTTTGTTCTAAAACTGATGACTTTACAGAATTATATAATGTTATCTTGGACCGTGGAGCCACATCTAATTTAGCCAATAGGGCTCATCTCTGTAACTAGAAATGTTTCTATCTTTCAGTAACCATAGTAATTATCATAGGTATATAATGTTATGCACAGGTTTTACACCTCGGAGACCGAGAGATCCCAAGAGACTACAAAGAAACTCGAGGGTGTAGGGAACGCTAGCACTGGCTCCTGGTTCATATTGGTAAGAACTGCTAGGACAACTGTGATTCATCCCTGTTCGTAGTAATAAACTTGTTTATTACTTGAATGCAACTTGTTTGTGATTATTTGCATCTCCATTATTGCCAAGAACCTGAAAGTGAGGTTTAGACCTCTTACAAGTTCAAATTCAGGTTCAAGTTTATTGCAGGAAAATTCCATTGAGCAAGCTCATTCACAAGGAGCTCCTGAAAACATATACAAAGAAAATTACATACATAAAATCATAGTACATGATAGTATATGGTACATGTGGTACATAGTGCTCAACATAAAAAGGTAATATTTATAAACATAACCTGAAGAAATCATTAAAAGTAGAGAAACTACAGCCAAAAAGTTGGAACAAGAGCAATAGGAGCATAAGGTGAAGGGTAAGTATAAGATAGGTGCTGTTTTGACAGAGGAGAACTTTGGTTTCAAAGCAAGAAACAGCAGTCTAGAGCTACAGATTTTTACTGATAAATCAATTCTATCTCAGCAGGAGTCAGTACCTGATTGGATTAAGCAAACAGACACTTTATTAGAAGAAGGGGTCTCATTTAAGTAAACAAAGAAGAAGAAAGTCACTTTGTGTTTCTCTGAGGAAGGGGGCTGTATCTGCTTAATTTACTGAGTCAGGAGCGGAGGGTGAATCTAATTGGGGGTGTGGCTTAGGGAACTTAGGAGTAAAAAAGCAGGTGGCTCCAATTACAGCTTCCTGCTGTTTTGATAGAAGAGAACTTTGGTTTCAGAGCAAGAAACAGCAGTCTAGAACTACAGATTTTTTACTAATTGCCCTTCTTTTCCACCCTAAGCCAGTTGTACATTTATAGCCACTGGATTTGACTGACAACAGGAACTTCCTGTTTGGCAGTAGGAAGGAAGGATCACAGAGACATTAGTTTCATCAACCTTGAAGGAACCTACAAAAATTAACTCTTTCTCCTCCCCAGCTGCTGGAGGTCTGAAGCCAAGCACGGAAGAGGGAGACTACTGAAGACTACAGGAAGTTCCTGTCCCAGAACAGGAAGGATGAGCATTGTAAGGGCACATAGGCAGTAGAAAAGTAAGTGTAAAATGCATAGAGGGAGAGACAGTAAGCATACAAAGCATCAGGAGGGGCATAAAATATGTCACGATGGGAGTGGTGCAGTGCAATGGCTGTGAGGCAGCAGTGCTGCAGGAGACATTCAGGAGGCTATGATGCTGCCCTGTTTACAGGCACCTCTCTGATATGAGGGAGGTGGTTGCCCCATCTCCAGGCTGACCTGGCTAGGATTCATGAAACCTCTTCCCCACCCAGGGACCACCAGGACCACCACCGATTACCTCAGAGGTTGCCAAGAAAGAGGAGTGGTTTGACCAAGGTGGGCTCAGGGAGCAAGAAGGTGGTGGAACAGAGGAGCATCCTCCAGATGTCCCTCTCCACAGTTCATATGCTGTTCTGGCAAGAGTGGTTCCTCTATGGAGGCACCTGCAGTGGAGACCAAGGAGGATGCTGGGAACCTGCACAAAGGAGACCCACAGGAGGTGGCATGAGCCCCACCGGGAAGGAAACAACTCCTGGTGGGGACTGGATCATTGGGGGGTAGAAGTCGGGGGGAGGATAGGAGGTAAGGTGCCTGCCTGGTGCCATGGCTTGGAGGGACAGGAAGTGAATCCTCAGTATCATGGGAGCAGCTGCACAAGGAGGGAGCTGATGTCATTGTCCAGCTAGGGACAAATGACCTGGCTGTGAATGGGATCAGAGTGGTGCAAGGGAGTTTGTGGAGTTGCGGAGGGGCCTTAGACAAGTCGCATGTATGGTAACCTTCTCGGAGGTGCTGCCTGTCTATGGCAAGGATGATGCTAGGGTATTCCGTGCATGAGATTCAATGAATGGTGAAAAGTGGTGTGGAGCTCAGGGTTTTGGCTTCATTGGAGACTGGGGAGCCACTTGGAGGGATGCAGGCCCATACTGGTGTGATGGTCTGCATCTGTCCAGGGAAGAACCAGGATCCTAGGTGACAGGTTTAAATCCTTCATTGGCAAGCATTTAAACTATCCAAGGGTGGAGGCACTGAAAAGGAGAGGAAATCCCAGCCTCCCCACAAAACACAGTAGTTAGAGAGGTAAACACCTGGTAGAGAAGTCAGTAGGGAGCAGGATGGGGCAAATGCAGAAAAGGCAGTAAGAACAGGGATGGGGCTAAAAGGGTTAAGGCTATAAAATAAATGGAAGGTGATGAGTGCCAATTCCCACAGTCTGTGCAACAAGCTCCATGAACTAGTGGCCTTGATGGAAGAGGGATGCCTGGATATTGTGACAGTCGCTGAAACATGGTACACAGAGAACCATGACTGGGATGTCAACATACTAGGATACACAGTCTACAGGAGGGACAGGTGGGTAAAAGAGGAGGTGGAGTAGCTCTCTATATAAGGGAAGGGATTAAAGCAACAGAACTAAAGAGTAAACAGGAAGTTGATGAATCACTATGGTTCACCCTGGAGACAGGAAATGGCACCACAATCAGCATGGGGTTTGTGGTACAGACCCCATTTCAGGGGGAGAAATGGACAAGGAACTAATAGACAGCATCCTTAAAATGGCATAAAAGGGAGATATTGTTGATGGGGCCCTGAATATGCCAGATGTTAACTAGAGTACCTTTGCTGCAGGCACATCCAAGAGCAGGGTCATTCTTGATGCCCTACAGGGGCATGCCTCAGACAGCTAGTGTTGGAACCCACTCGGAGGAGCAATCTTGGACCTGGTACTCTCAAATGGGAAGGAGAAAGGATCTCAGATTTAGAAGTGGGTAGCCATCTGGGAGCAAGTGACCACCAAACAGTGTGGTTCACAATAAACACAGCAAAGCCATACAAAAACAAAAGTATTGGACTTTAGGAAGGCTGACTTTGGGAAATGAGAGAGTGCCTCAGAAAAGCACTAGTAAACGGGCAAGAAGGAGGCGTGGAGGAACAATGGGAATAATCAAACAGCTATCGATAGGCAACAAGCCTTTGTGTGAAGCAAATCAACAAAACAAGATGAAGAGAAAACCACTATGGTTCTCAAAAGAGGTGGCAGAGAGCAGTTGAGGAGAAAAGGATAGCATTCAGGAAATGTAAGGAAACACAGAAGGAGCAGGACAGAGAACATTAACAGTTAAAGCAGAAGGAGGTGGGAAGGCAGTCAGAATAGCAAATGCACAAACTGAGGAAAAGATAGCCAACTTTGTTAAGAAGGGGATAAAACCTTTCATAGGTACATTAGGGGTGAAGAAAGACCAAGGGAGGGATACAGAGACTTAATAAAGGGAGGAAATGAGGGCAGAGGTGCCAGTGAAAAAGCAGGGATATTGAACAAATATTTCTGTTCAGTATTCTCAATGGAAGAGATGGGGGAGGTACCTAAATCAAAAACAAGAGAGAAACTCTGAATAGGGGTTGATGCCAGTCAATTCACAGAAGAAAGAGTTTTGAAAGAACTCTTGAAATTGAGGTGGACAAAGCAATGGGGCCTGATGGGATTCTCCCAAGAATTCTAAAAGAACTAACAGTAGAACTAGTAACACCACTGACTACTCCCTAACAACTCATAGGAGAATGGGTGGTACCTGAGGAGTGGAGGAGGGAAAATGTGATTCCACTTCACAAAAGTGGGAGCAGGGCAGGCAGGAAACTACAGACCGTTAGTTTGACTCGGTGGTAGGGAAATGATGTAATCACTTCTGAAGGAAAGAACTGTTGAGTACGAGAGGCCAGTGGGACACTGGACAAAAGGCAGCATGGTTTCACAGCAGGAGGGTCATGTCAGATTAACCTAATAGATTTCTTTTGACTGGGTGACCAAAGTAGTAGACCAGGGAGGGCTGTGGATATGGCCTACCTAGATTTTAGCAAGGCATTTGACACAGTCTCACACAAAGATTAATACACAAGTTAGCCAGCCTTGGAGTGGGTCCCAAGGTGGTAGTCTGAATAAAACTGGCTGACAACAGGACGCAAAGGGTAATAGTAAACGGATCCACAGGAAGAAAGGAGGGCAATTAGCAGGTACCGAGGGTTTAGTACTGGGACCAGTCCTCTTTACTGTCTTTAGAAGTGACATTGGAGAGCACCTGGAAGGAAAGGTATGTCTCTTGCAGATGACACAAAGATCTGCAACAGGGTTGATACACAAGGTGGGGTGGAAAGGATGAAAAGGGACTTGGCAAGGCTGGAGGAATGGTCAAATATGTGGCAGCCAGATTCAATGCAAAGAAGTGCAAGGTAATGCATCTGGGAAACAAAACCCAGGGAAGAGTACACAATGGGGGTGAGTTAATAACAACAACAAAAACTGAAAGTGACCTAGGAGTAATTATGTCTGATGACCTAAAGGTGGGAAAGCAATGTGGGAAGGCAGTAAGGAGGGCTGGGGGGATACTGGGCTGCATAGGGAGGCATCAACAGTGAAAACAGGAAGTTGTTGTCCCTCTGTACACACAGTTAGTGAGACCCCATCGGAGTACTGCATGCAATTCGAGACCCCATCTCCACAAAGACATAGACAGAGTGGAGGCTTTTCAGAGGAGGGCAACCAAAATGGTGCAGGCTCTGCACCAGAAGACATACAAGGAGAGACTAACGCAGCTTCATTTGTATACCTTTGAGGAAAGGAGGGGAGGGGGATATGAAAGAAACTTTCAAGTATCTCAAGGAAGTAACAAAGTTCAAGAGGGTAGCATCTTTTGAAGAAGAGATGCAAGAACAAGGGGCACAATTTGAAGATAGAGGGGACGGCTCAGATCTAATGTTAGAAAGTATTTTTCACAGAGAGTGTTGTGGATGCATGGAACAGCCTTCCTGATGAGGTTGTGGAGTCAGGAACACTAGGGAATTCAAGAATGCATGGGACAGGCTATAAGGCAACTCTAGTGGGGGTAGGAGAAAGTAAGCTGTTGATTAACTAGAATCTGAAGCTTATCCATCACGTAGGGAAATGGGCAGACCAGGTGGGCCAAGCGGTCCATATCTGCCATCAAATCTCTATGTTTCTATCTTGTAAGTGAGATGGGGAAGGGAAAAGGAGGAAAGGTGCGGAAGAATATTGAAAGTAAGGACAATTGAAATAAAGAGTAAAGGGAGGGTGGGAAGGAAAAGGAGCGGTAAGTAGAATTAGAGAAGTAGAAGAATTAGGGAGGAAACTGAGTTGTTGATATCAATGATCAATGGTCAATGGTCAGTAAGGAATAGAAACAGCTGCAGTCATTTTTTAATTTGGTTGCAGCAAAGGTTAAGGAGATTGACGGAAACAATGCTACAGAGTTTCAGTATAGACTGGAGCTGGTTCCGATAGTTGGAAGTGCATATGAGATGGCACGTTACCAAAGGATGTATGAGTCCTAGGCAAGTACCTAAAAGGATAAAGTCAGACTTTCTAAGGGAATACAAACTGTGGGAGATGTGAATAAGGGATGCTATATAGCTCGGTAGTTTGTTCAGGAGGATTTTGAGAGTCCAAGTGCCAGAGTGAATCAAGCGATGGTAGTAAGCGATGTCCAGCCGACAGCTGCATACAGATCACAATGATGGGTTAGAAAAGGAAGTTAGTAATGAACTGTATGCACAATGGTAGAGGACGCACCAATTTGTTCAGGTTTAAGGCTAAAGTAGAATTATAGATTATGTCGCCATAATTGAGTAAAGGCAGGAATGTGGCCTGAACAAGCCTAGTTCTAATCTCAATAGGGAATAGGGACCTATTTCTGAAGAAGAAACCTAATCTGGATTTTAACCTGCTGGTCAAATTATCAATATGGTCATTAAAGGTGAGTTTATTATCTAGCCATATACCTAAATATTTGAATTTGGAGACAATCTCAGAGATTCACCTAGAGAGATGACAATAAAGTCATTAGGCAGGTTTAGAGAGGTGGTGGTTTTGGTGTTAAGAGTAAAACCATGGCCATAGTTTTTTTTACGATAAAAGGAGCTTTGTGTTATTTGGTTTTGTTCAAGCTGCTTAAAGTCAGCTTGTAGTAACGCTCTTACTTCAATCAGAGTTGATCTAGAAGTGTACAGGACTGTGTCATCAGCAAAAAAATGCAATTTGGAATTAGTTATGTTATGGTATTACTGTTGTAAAGAAAAAATAGGATAGGGCCTAAATGGAGCCTTGTGGACTTCCCTAGTGATCGGGATGGAGGCTGGAAATAGGCCATCAGCCTTAACTTCTGAAGCCTCCTGTTAAGTAACTGGTAAACCACTGATCAGTGAAGGGGTGGCACCTAGGTTAATTGCATTGAGCTTGCCACCCACAAGGCATCACTGTGAGGTACTCCCTGTACTGAACTAGCCTACTCTGAAATACCGACCCACTCAGCCTCTCCTCTGCCTCATCAAGATCTATTCCCTCCCCACCTGCAGGGTCTGTTGCTCTCAAACCCAGGAGGCATGCCCTCCACTCATCATACAAAAGCATGCTGGAGATCCCTAGGGTAAGGACTAACTTAGGAAAAGGTCTTTTACTTACTCTGCCCCTACCCTGGAACTCCCTTCCAGAAAATTTAACTAAAGTCACTTCTCTAGAAGGGTTCAAGGCTGGTCTAAAGGTCTACTCCTTGGAACACTGTCTTTGTAGTTGCTACCGCTGAAGCTGAGCCCCAATGGGTATTGCTATAGTGGGTTAAAGGTGCACCTATGACTGGTTTGTTAGTACATGAACCTCACCTATCCTGCTACTGCTAATGTGTATCCGGATGTAACTAACTTCCCTGTGCATAAGTGTGTTTCTCTGTATGATGTCCTTGATGTATTCTTTTCTGATTTATGTAGTTCTGTAATGTCTTGCACTGACTGTAATCAATTCCCGGTCGTCCCTGAAAAAGGGACCTGGTCTCAATGGGCTTACCCGGTTATCAAAATGTCATAAATAAATAAATAAAATAAGGCTACTGACAACTACATTGTGGTATACAGTGTCAAGCACCTTACTGAGGTCTAGGAAGACTGCACCAGTGATCTTTTTGAGTAAAGAGTTGAAACCCAGTCTTCAGTAATTTTAGCAAGGGCTGTGATAGTACTATGCTTAGGATAGAAACCAGACTGAGCTGGGTTGAGAAGGAGAAGGTTTCGATATGTCATTTAGTTAGGATTAGATAAATTTTCAAGGATTTTGGAGAGAATGGGCAGAATAGAGATGGGCCTATAATTATTTATATCACTTGGGTCACCCAATTTGAATAAAGGAAAGATAGGTGCTGATTTCCATCAAGACGAAACTGTGGCAGTGATGCTAGAAAGATTGAATATATGAAGTATGGGGCTGCAAGATGGAAGCCTAATTTTGAAGAAGAATGGTTCTAGTCCATCACCAGCACTTTTCTTAGTGTCTAAGTTGAGAAGCGAATCTTCAGCTTCTTTGTAAATGATCGGATGCAGCTGGAAGGGGAAGGTTCAGAGAGAATGAGAAACACTTCTTCACTGAGAGAGTGATAGTGGAGTGGAACAGCCTACCAGTGCAGGTGATGGTGTCAGAAACAGTTACAGGATTCAAGAAAGCATGGGATAATCACTAGAGGATATTGGAAGTGAAAGGGGAGAGGAACCAGTCCAGAGACAGGGTATACAGTGACACAGTAGTATGAAAGAGAAATAAAATGCAGACTGGTTGGCCCAGGCCCATGAGGGTCTTATGTGATGACACCTACCTTCTATGTTTCTCTATCTCTATATGACATTGATACAGCAGATGGGGGTTTCATTGATGTAGTACTTTCACAGACTCCATTTCAATTACAAACTGAGTTGCCTGCATTGAGCAACAAACTGAACCTACCTCTGCTCTGAGGTCACACTTGTAGCTGCTTACAGTACTGCAGCAGCAGTACTGCTCAGTAGCCCTCTTACTGACCTGTTTGCCTAACATAGAAATATATAGATGTACTAACATTAAATGCTATCATGATTTAAGTCTTGCCTGACCTCACCCAGCAATGGCAGTACTGACACTATTACCCTGACAGCAGATTCTGCTGAGTAGTTGCAGATATCCACCTAATGGCCTGTAATGGCCTTTCTATTTCATTTTGTCACATTGTGACCACTGTGCTATAACTCCACAGGCTGTGAATGACAAGGCCACACACACCACCTCAATCCACTATACATTCACTCTTCATATTCACAATTTTGGAGATGACACCTTGCACTCCTCTGGGAAGGAATGACACATCGCCACCGGTGCCTGATGCTGCAGTTTAATCAGGTGGACACAGTACTCACAAGTGATGATTCATAATAATTCTAAAACACTGATTGGGGCAGTCAAGGCTTGCCACCTCTTAAAGTGGAATTGCATTAGATGTGGAATTAATTATCGCCCCGCCCTCTTCCAGTGACTCTGTAGCCATGCTGGTAGTCTAGATGAAATGAACTGGACAGCAAAGGCACTGAATAATTTCAACGATTGTCATTTGGTATTTTATGATCAGTGTAAACTTATAAGGATCACATAGATGTACTGAACACCCAATCCAGTACCCTGCCTGGTCTGTTATGAATGTTGATCTGTGCACACACATACTACCAGCATGATCAATAGTGCATGCCACTACCACCCAACTTCGTACTACAATGTAGGTGTGTTTTGTGAAATTCAAATGACTTTTGCCATTATTTACACATGGCCACAAGGGAAATATCAGTGGGTTACTAAGCACCATGAAGGTGGAAGGGGTCAGGCAGCCAGCTGTTCCTAAGGACAAGAAGCATTTCAACTTCACAACACAATAGATTAAAATGTTTTACACTGGTGCCTCTAGAATATGGTTCTCACTAGCTGCAGGTCATGTTCCACTGGTTTGCGTGATGAAACACAAAAGATGGTAGTCTGTCGATTCAGTTGAGTTCTTCAATACATTCAAATTAATTTGTTAACAACATACAAAGCTTACCAGACACAGGATCTCCACTGCTCCTGCTCAGTCATCTGGCTCCTGCCACACTGGTGCTGGAATCCTTGCTGATGGCAGCAAGACTAGACCTTCTTGCAGCACCTGTTCCAAATGAAGAGGAATAGTTGACATCATTGTGAAAGCTGGAAACGAATAACGGTAAGCAGCACTGCAAAAATCAAACACAAACTGACAACTTCACCACAGAATACAACAGATAATCACATATGAACATAGAAAACACCAGCAGAAAGGCCTCATGGTCTATAGAGTCTGTTCGATTGTGCAGCTAGCCTCAATTTGCAGCTGCCCCACCCAATCCTCCCTTTCATAATAACCCCTCTCACCCTGTCCAATCCCTCTTAAGACTCTCTACTGTGCTACAGGCTACTGCCTTCTCAGGCAGAGTAATCCACATACTGGGGTCCACCTGAGAGGATACAGTCCTGTACTGGTGTGATGGTCTGCATCTGTCCAGGAGGGAACCAGGATCCTAGGTGATTGGCTTAAATGCTTCATTGGCAAGCATTTAAACCAGCCAAGGGGAAGCACTGAATAGAACAGGAAATCCCAGCCTTCCCCAAACAACAGGGTAGTTAGTGAGGTAAACACCAAGATAGAGAAGTTGATAGGGAGAAGGCAGGGGTAAATGGAGAAAAGGCAAAGGCAGTAAGGACAGGGATGGGGCTAAAAGGGTAAGGCCATCAAAAATGGAAGTCAATGAGCACCAACACCCATAGTCTGGGTAGCAAGCTCTGTGAACTACTGGCCTTGATGGAAGAGGATGCCTGGATATCATGGCAGTCACAGAAACATGGTACACATAGAACCATGACTGGATATCAACATATCAGGTTACACAGTCTACAGGAGGGGCTGGGAGGGTAGAGAGGAGGAGGAATAGCTCTCTAGGGAAGGGATCAAAGCAACAAAACTAAAGGGTAAACAGGGAGGAGAGGAGGCACTGTGGGTCACCCTGAGACAGGAAATGGCAACACAATCTGCACAGGTGTTGTATACAGACCCCATCTCAGGTGGAGGAACTGGACAAGGAAAGGATAGAAAGCATCCTTAGGATTGCAGAAAAGGAGAGATATTGTTGATGGGGAACTGAAAATGCCAGATGTTAATTGGAGCACCTTTGCTGCAACCACATCCAAGAGCAGGATCATTCTTGATGCCCTGTAGGGGCATGCCTCAGACAGCTTGTGATGGAACTCACTCAGGAGGAGAAATCTTTGACCTGGTACTCTCAAATGGGGATAGAGAGAGGATCTCAAATTTAGAAGTGGGTAGCCATCTGGTAACAAGTGACCACCAAACAGTGTGGTTCATGATAAACAGAGCCAGAGAGTCAAGTCATACAAAAGTGAGGGTACTGGACTTTAGGAGGGCTGACTTTGTCAAAATGGAGCGTGTCACAGAAAAGCACTACCAAACGGGCAAGAAGAGGGGTGAAGGAACAATGGGAAACATCAAGACTGCCATCACAAAGGCAACAAGCCTTGTGTGAAGCAAATTAACAAATCAAAAAGAAGAAAACACTAAGGTTCTCAAAAGAGGTGGCGGGAAGGTTAAGGAGAAAAGATAGCATTCAGGAAGTATAAGGAAACACAGAAGAAGCAGGACAGAGAACTGTACCAGTTAAAACAGAAGGAAGTGGGAAGGCAGTCAGAATAGCCAAGGCCCAAACCAAGGAAAAAGAGCCAACTCAGTTAAGAAGGAGGATAAAACCTTTTATAGGTACATTAGGGAGCAAAAAGACCAAGGGAGAGATAGTGAGGCTTAATAAAGGGTATGGTGAGGGCAGAGGGTGACAGTGAAAGCAGGGATACTGAACACATACTTCTGCTCAGTATTCACAAAGAAGAGAAGGGGAGGAGGTACCTAATCCAATCAATAGAAGCACTCTGGATAGTGGGGATGATACCAGTCCATTTACAGAAGAAAGGGTTCTGAAAGAACTCCTAAAACTGAAACTGGACAAACAATGGGCCCTGAAGGATTCACCCCAGAATTCTAAAAGAACTAAGGGAGAACTAGTGACACCACTAACTACCCTTTTTTTTTTTGCAAGTAACTTTATTTTTAGAACAAAACAAGTTTACATAACTTATAAATTAGACAAAATCATAAAATGCCATTCAAGTTTGACTAGACAATCACAGACTTGTAATATTACAATAAGATAAACAACATACAAGAAAACAGGAAAAAGGGAGAGGGAAAGAAAAAAACAATTTTAATGAAACAAACCTCCCACCTCCCAGGAAGGAAAAAGAAGAACCCCCCCACCAACAGCAGTCCCTTTAACGCAACTGAAATACATCCATATCTGGTAATCTATAATCCATATAGGCCATATAAGAGTCCTGTGAGAGATTTGAGTAAAGGTACATGGCACAATCCTAACCAATCCTGCACAAAATGCAGCGAAGGGAAGAAGGAATACGGAAAGTAAGATAAAGGAAAACCTGTTATATATTAGAGAGGTAAGTTGAAAGGGACACCTTGAAGTTGCTATGCCCCCTATAAAGTTTAAAAATATTACTGTCCCTAGAGAAAGGGTCATCTTGCACAGCAAACATCTGAGATACTCATATACCAGAAGGATCAAAAGCCTTAATAGAGAAAAAGGGAAAAGGGATTGGTGGTGACAATTCAATAACCAAATTTATCCTTAAGAACTGAAAAAGTTCACCCCAGCACTCCTGGAACTTCTCACCCAAATGGGAGAACACATCTTTCTGCATTTAAACAGTAAGAAATTCACCACCATTCACCAAAAGAAGGTTCCTATTCCACCTTCTAGTGTCTAAGTATTACTAATTTGGTGACCGTAGCCACTAATGCTAACTGCACTTTTTGGGGCTAGGGATCGCTAAATACATACCTAGCAGACAAGTGTCCTCATTAAAGTACGGGCAATTTTAAAATAAGACGCAACCCCTTTTGACCATGTTCCAGAAATTAGCTATTTTAGGGCATGACCATAGTTTATGATGTAATGTAGCTAACTCAGAGCCACATTCTTTACATTCTGTTGAAGTCAGCCTCCCTATCTGAAAAAGTTTAGTGGGTGTAAAGTATAAATTGTGGAGGATATTGAACTGAATGTTTCTTAAACGGTCTTGTTTGATTAAAAATAGTTATCCATCCAGATCTTTTCCCATATTGTATTTGGAAAATCTTTGTTGTAATTATTTTTCAAATAATAAGGTATAGTAGAAACCCTTGACACAGTATGGTTTATGATTCCTTTGTACAGTTTAGCTAATGCTTTCCGACCCTTGGAGATTAACCAAAGATTGTTTAATACTACACCCCATTTGTCTGACCATGGGGTTTACCCAGAAAATGTTTAATACACTGATGCATTTGAAGCAGCTGAAACCGGCTTTTAGGGGCACCTTAAATTTTGTTTGCAGAATAGGAATAGATAGGACCGAATTAGTTGAAACAAAATCAGCAAGGCATACCTCATTGTGAGATCCTCCAAAAAAGTTTCATTTGCTTTCCTGTCTATTTGTAAATTTGGGTTATTAAGTAGGGTTGCTTCAAGTCTTTTATAGTAAAGATCTGAAACAAAGGGCATAACTGATGTAAAGCTCTCATCCTACCCTAGAGGAGAGTTCCTGATTCTTAATGGAATATTTGACCAAGGGTTAAACAATAGCCCCAGGGCCATGTTACTAGAACAGGCCTATTGGTTGTCTAAGACCAGCCATGGGGGCTCTCCACTATGCCGGCCGAAGATGTAAACCAGTGTAAAAATCTGTTAGCATGACATGCCAGATAGTAAATATAAAAGTCAGGTAGTTGAAGCGCCCCAATGCCCTAGGATGGGTGAGTTTTCTATAGGCCCTACGTGGAGCCTTCCCTCCAAAGAAAATTCAAACAAATCCCGTGGAGCGAAAAAAAAAGGATTTAGGGAGGTAGATGTTAAGGTTACTAAAGGGTAGAAAAATCTGGGCAAAATAGACATTTTGAGGACATTGGCCCTCCCCAAAAAGTTAACGGTAAACTGTTCCATCTCACCAGATCTTCTTTAGTTGATTTTAACAGCGGGTCTAGATTAAGATCCTTGAGAATAGAAAAATCTTTAGAGATTTTGATACCCAGATAAGTTAAGTGTTTTTCTCCCATTGAAGGCCCATATTTTCAATTGATTCTCTCGTAAGGAGAGGGATAAGGAATATACCAAAGTTTTATTTTGTTAAGTTTATAGCCTGAAAATTCATGAAACTGAGAAATAATTTGAGGGTATGGGGAGGGACTGCCTACTGCTCGAGATGTGAAAAAGCAGATCATCAGCGAATAGGGATAATTTAAATTCCAGGTGGTCTAGTTGGATACCTTTATCCCTGGATCCACATTGAGAACTCTGGCTAGGGGTTCTATGTATAGATTAAATAGATAAGGGAGAGAGGGCAACCTTGTCAGGTACCTCGACGAAGCGGAAAGACCTCAGAAATACAGTTATTGCAGTGCAGTCGGCTGACGGGCAGCGATACAAAACCTGAATTTGATCAATAAAGGATTGCAGTATGCCAAATTTTGATAGAACCTCAAACAGGTATTTCCACTCCATCCTATCAAATGCTTTTCTGCATCTGAGACACCAAGGCTGCTTCCAGCTCAGGGTCCCCAGATGCAGAAATCAGGTGGAACAATTTCCTGAAGTGATCTGCAGAAGTGCGCCCAACCACAAACCCTGCTTGTTCAGGACTTAGTAAACCCTCCCATACTCCCCCAACCTGTTAGCCAGAATTTTTATGATATTTTAACATCAATATTTAGCAAAGAGATAGGCCTATAATTGCTGATCACTGTATGATCCTTTCCCAGCTTGGGTAAAAGTATTAGTCTCTCCTCAAATAATGACTGATCCAAAACTGGGAAGGAGCCCCAATACTTATACAACTGTAACAACAGAGGATGAGATTTTTTTTAGTTTTGTAAAATAGGCCTGTGAACCCATCTGGGCCTTATCTGGTTTTAAAGAGTTGATCACTGATGAAATTTCCTCCCTGTGATTGGGGCTACTAATCTAGTCTGGCTATTGCTGGATAAGGTGGGTAAGTCAGTTCTCTCCCGAAAAACTAGCATTTTCAAAATGGTCCCCAGTACCGGGTCCAGAGAATATAGTGCCTCGTAGTACTCCCTAAACAGGGTTAGTATCTCCGTGGACTAACCACCATAGCTCCTGATTGGGGATGTCTAATAGCTGCATCCATTTTGATGCTGATTGTTGCTTTAACTGCCAAGCAAGTAATTTACCTGCTTTACTATCTTGGCCAATATAAGAAGCCTTTAAAAGAAGCTGACCTCTCCACCCTCTCCATCAATATACTTGCATAATGTGCTCTTAACCTAGACAATTCTAGATCTTCTGAGGTGAAAGTTTATCTACCCTTTATTTTCCAGGGTCTTAATTCTCTGCAGACAGGTATTCATTTGACTGATCTTTTCTTTTTGCACTGTCGCAATATGTATAAGTTCCCTCCAGGTAGCTTTTAAAGCTGCCCAGACCTGATCCACAGCAGGGATTGAGTTGTAAGTAACCTTAATGGAGTCCTCCAGAAAATGTTGGAATTTTGTAATGATTGGTTTATCCTTTAATAGTCTGTTATTTAAAGACCACGTGCGACCTGATAGGGACATTGGGTACTTCCACTTGGACAAATATTAGGAATGGTCTGAAATTACTCAAGCTAGTATTTTGTAATCAGTCATACATGGAATTAGCTGATGACTTACTAAGAAGTAATCGATACGAGAGTAGCTTTTGTGTACTGGAGAAAAAATAAACTCCTTTTCTGATGAGTTAAGTAGTCTCAAGGGTCAACAAGACCCATGTAGGAAATGAATTCTCTTAAAGCTTTTTGAGATGAAGACAGTCCCATTCCTTAAGATAGGTACGGTCCAGATCATTTGCTTGAACTAAATTCCAGTCACCTCCAATTATAATGGGAGTTGCAAAAGGGAGCCAATACCATTGCTAACTGGGTAAAAAGGAAGGGTTTTGACATTAGGGCCATAAACTGATCCCAATACTATACCAAAGCTGCCTAATCTGCCAACAACAAAATAAACCTCCCTCGGGTCTCTAATAGACTCCACTGGAGTAAAAGGTAGTTTTGGCTAGCAACAAAGCCACGCCACGCTTACTAGAGCTAAATCCCGCTCCGAAAACTTGGCCTACCCAGCTCTTGTTAAGGCACTTTAACTGGTAAGGAAGGATATGCTTTCTTGGAGAAACACTATTGCCAGTTCATATTTGGCTAGATGATTTAAAATGATGTATTTTTTCTTATCTTTCCTCCTTAATATTCCACGAAAAATATTCAAGCCATTGGGCATAGCTTAATCCTTGATTGTGCCATGTAGTAGAAAAGGATTAAAGGGCTGTTTTGCTGCTCCCCAAAAAAAACAGAATATCTGAAAAATACCCCAAATGCACCAAAATTAAACTAACACTCAAATTTTTAGAACTATACAGATTTTCTTACCCAGGCCCTAAGCCCCTCAAAGCCTCACAGTCCATGACACTCACAAAGGAGAGAGCCTGCTCTATTCCCTCCCAGCCTCCGAACTGGCAAGGGCATGGAAAAAACTCATGACACGCCCACCATCTTTCATTCTCTGCAAGATCTCTCTGTCTAAAAACAATCATACAACATAAGCGGTGCTGTATGTCACACCCAACCTTAATTAGGCAACTAGAGTCCCAAGAAAAATATAAGAAAAATTAGTCCTGTACTATCAGGAAAGGTAATCGTTGGTTTTACATAAGCTGTCCTTAGTTGGGGCCCTAACTTTTATAAACGGTAAACAGGAGACTTGCAGAGCATTAGATACCCATTTAGGGTAAACCTGGGATCTTAGTAAGGATTAAATTCCCCTAAGAAACCTGCCGTTCCCCATAATATGAGGCATCCATAAAATGTTTATTGGCCTATAAACACAGTTTTAGACCTTAATCCCCATTAACCACCTGAACTATGAAAAGCTCCTCAAAAGTGACAATATGTGTTGTCAATTATGCCCAAGTGATTAGCTAGGGTAGCAAGAAAGGGACTAAACAATAAACAGAAAAGAACAGCAAAGCAGCATAGGACTAAATAGACACAGACTCTCTTCTAATGAATACTTTCTTTCGCATGAGGGTGCTGCTCGATGTCACAAATGATCTGTAGAGACAAAAACTGTATATCTTTCCCCATGGACCCAGAACAAAATAGGGTTCAAAGAATTACCCAAAGGTGAATTCAAGAATCACCAAAAACAGAATTGAGAGAGGAAACAATGGAATAACTGTGGGACCGAAAACTAAGGTAGTAACATTAAGAAAACGGGGAGTAAGCGCTTTCCCTGAAAGAGAAGCATTGGCACTCTCTAGTGGACAAACCAAACTATAGCAGCCATCGCAACTTCTTAGTAACTCAACCTAAGAGTACTTGCAAAAAGAAAATTAATGTTGACCAGAATATTTCATATGGTGCCTCTATAAATAAGCTTTGCCCTACTGCTTAGATAATTACATATTCTCCTCTGACGAACATTCAATAGAACAGAACTGCTTGTAAGTCATTATACAGAGCAATAATACTGTGTCCTTCTCGAATGTTCTTTAAAGCAGGCTTTTAAGTCCTCATACAGCTAAATCAGAATTTCCTCACTTAGGAAATAAATCAGGATAATTTTCTTCAGAGACTTTAAAGCATCTACTATAGTATTGAAAAGTTTTGTTCCTTCTTTTAAAGAAGACTTCCAGATGAGCTGGGTATAACATGTGATGCTTTATGCCTGCAGCCCACAACTGGAAGTAATAGGTCAAAAGGAAGCCCTCAGCTGGTGGGTTTTAGTGTTAAGTCTGGAACCAGCCTCAGTTTTTTTCCTTCCCACAGGATGGCTGATAGTTTTCTGGCTTCCTTATGGATGAATTCCGGTCTAAGTAGTTTAACAGTTTAAAAATAATAGGCCTAGGTGGGTCGTCCGGAGCAGGTTTGCCCTTAGCAATCTATGTGCCCTTTCTATAACAAATTCTGGACATAGAAACATAGAAGCATAGAAGTTGATGGCACATAAGGACATGAAGACCCATCCAGTCTGCCCATTTCTTTTTCTACCTTATAAATGTGCCATCGGCCTTTGCTCTGTCAGTGGCTCATCGATTCATAGTCATTTGTATTGCTCCTTTATGCCTACCCCATGCCTGTTTGAAGCCCTGCACTGTATTCATAGCTGCCACTTCTTGTGGTAAGCCATTCCATGCATCCACTACCCTTTCTGTGAAAAAGAATTTCCTCACATTCCCCGTAATTGCCCCCAATCTCATGCTGTGTCCTCCTGTCTTGCTATTTTCT
Organism: Neoceratodus forsteri; assembly: GCA_016271365.2. Lineage (NCBI taxonomy): Eukaryota > Metazoa > Chordata > Ceratodontiformes > Ceratodontidae > Neoceratodus > Neoceratodus forsteri. Next base: position 841,922,341 of record CM057454.1, on the reverse strand, counting down.
TATATTTAAACATGTTAGACTCTTTCACCTTGTTAATGCCCTTAAGGTGTTTGAATGCCTCAATCATATCACCTCTCTCCCTCCTTTGCTCAAGGGTATACATATTGAGCTCTGCTAATCTGTCCTCATATGTCTTCTGATGCAGTCCCTGCACCATTTTGGTTGCCCTACTCTGGACTGCCTCAATTTGGATTAATGTCCTTGTGAAGGTGTGGCCTCCAATACTGCACACATACTCCAGGTGGGGCCCTAACCAGTGTCTTGTAAAGAAGGATTATTACCTCCCTCTTACGACTTGTGATACCCCTGCTAATCACACCCTAACACCCCTAGCCTTACCTACTGCTTTAGAGGTCTGCTTGGATGATTTCAGGTCATCAGTGATGATGATGCCCAAGTCTCTTTCTTCCTTTGTGACTGCTAGCAACTCCTCTCCCAGTCTATAGGTGGCTTCATGGTTTCTCTTCCCTATGTGCATGATTTTGCACTTCTTGCATTAAATCCAGTTGCCACTCTTCTGACCATTTTGCTAATTTATTCAGATCTCTTGTCATTCTGCCCACCCCATCTGGATCATCTACTGTGTTGCACATCTTGGTGTCATCTGCAAACAGACAAGCCTTACCCTCTAGTTCATCTGCAAGGTCACTAATGAAGATATTGAAGAGGATTGGCCCCAGGACTGATCCCTGAGGTACCCCACTTGTGACTTGCATCTCTTCTGACTGTATACCATTTACCACCACTCTCTGTTTTCTGCCTGTCAACCAGTCTGCCACTCAGTTGACCAACTTCTGACCCACCCGAGCCAACCCAGCTTATTTATCAATATTCTATGTGGAACAGTGTCAAAAGCTTTGCTGAAGTCAAGGTAGGCAACATCAACTGCTCCCCTTGGTCCACCACTCTTGTTACCCAATCAAAGAACTCTATGAGATTAGTTTGACAGGACCTTCCTTTTGTAAACCCATGCTGTCTTTGATCCTGTGTCCTATGGATTCCAGGTGTTGCACTATCCTTTCCTTAAGGAGTGCCTCCATAATCTTGCCCACTCAGGTAAAGACTGACTGGTCTGTAGTTCCTCCCCTCCCTGCTACCACTCTTGTGGAGCAGGATCACATGAGCCCTTCTCCAGTCTTCTGGGACCTCTGCTGTGCTCAGAGACTCACTAAACAGATCTGCTAATGGCTCTGCTATTTCCACCTTAGCTCCTCAAGTACCCTGGGATGCATGCCATCAGGTCCCATTGCCTTATCCACCATGAGCTTAGCAAGCTCTTATAGGACCCTTTCTTTTGTGAAGGGAGTAGTGCTTACCTCCCTCCCCTGTGTCCATGATGCTGAGCTGTGGGTCCTGCCCTACCTTACCTTCTTCAGTAAATACTGAGCAAAAGTATCTATTTAGGATAGATGCCTTTACAGGGTCCTCCTCCTCACATATCCCTTTTCTCCATTAAGCTTAGCAATACCCCCTCTGGACTTTCTCCCTTTCACTAATGTATCTATAGAAAGTCTTGTCCTTCTTTTACTGTTTGTGCTAGTGTTTCCTCAGTTTGGGCCTTTTCCTGCCTTTGCCTTCCTGCTTCCCTTAGGGCAGTTTGGTATGCCGTTTGGACGTTACGGGAGGGACCCACCGTCTTTTCCAAAAACGCTGTAAGAACTGTACTGTGTTAGGGCCTTCCTCCCTTCGGCAGACCTATCAGCAACAAATTGTTCCTCCTATTTCTTCCCTCCAGATCTTCCAAGTGATCTTCCAGCTTATTTAGAGTTCTTTTTATTTCCATTGCCTCAGGCTCCATCTTGTCTTGTTTTCTTTCTACAGAGGCTACTCTAGCCTCAGCATCTGTAACCCTGCAGGCTAGTTGGGTAAGTGCTGGTTTAAAGTCTGCTACGTCTTCAATCAATTTCAGCAAAGCCTCTTTAATGGTGGCTAACTCTGAATAAACGTGTGAGGGTGAGAACTCCTCGAAGGACTTTGGGGAGAAGAACAACAGCGAGTGCGCTTTAGCTTCGATTCCTCGCGCCTGCTCGGCTGCTTGTTGCACAGACATCTTGCAGAGAAATTGAACTGCCAGTATCAAACAAACACCACCACTGAACACCCGGTTATTTGAATTTTGTAATATCAGAAAAATAATCTGGATAAGTGGGCATTTATAGCGTTTGGCTGGCGGAAGAGCGGAGCTCCAATGAGCATGTCCTATCCCCTGCACAACATCACGTGGACTCACTAACTACCCTTTTAACAAATCTTGGGAGGATGGTGTGGTACCTAAGGACTGGAGGAGGGCAGATGTGGATTCCCTTCACAAAAGTTGGAGAAAAGCAGAGGCAGGAAACTATATACCTGTTAGTTTGACCTCAGTGGTAGGCAAAATGATGGAATCACTCTGAAAGAAAGAATTGTTGATTATCTAGAGGCCAGTGAGGCACAGGACCTGAGGCAGCATGGATTCACAGCAGGAAGGTCATGTCAGATGAATCTAATAGATTTTCTTTGACTGGGTGACCAAATAGTAGACCAGTGAGGGGCTGTGGACATGGCCTACCGAGACTTTAAGTCATTTGACACAGTCCCACACAAAGATTCACAAACAAATTAGCCAGTCTGGAGTGGGTCCCAGGGTGGTAGCCTGGGAAAAAAATTGGCTGGACAACAGGACACAGAGGGCAATAGTAAACAAAGTCCGCTCCAAAGAAAGGGGGTTACTAGTGAAGTACCACAGGGTTCAGTACTGGGTCTAGTCCTTTTAATGTCTTTGTAAGTGACATTGTGAAGGGACTGGAAGGAAAATATGCTTCTTTGCAGATGACACAAAGATCTGCAACAGGGTTGATACACAAGGTGGGGTGGAAAGGATGAGAAGGACTTTGCAAGTTTTGAGGAATGGTCAAAAGTATGGCAGCTTAGATTTAATGCAAAGAAGTACAAAGTAATGCACCTGGGAAACAAAAATCCAGGGAAGAGTATGCAATGGGGGTCAGGAGGTACTAACAACAACAAAAATGGAAAGGGATCTGGGGTAGTCATATCAGATGACCTAAAGGTAAGCAAGCAATGTGAAGGAAGTAAGGAGGGCTGGGGGATACTGGGATATATAGGAAGAAGCATCACCAGTAGAAAACAGGAAGTTGTTATACCTCTCTACAGACAGTTGGTGAGACCCCATCTGGAGTACTGTGTACAGTTCTGGAGACCCCATCTCCACAAGGACATAGACAGATGGAGGCAGTCCAGATAAGGGCAACTAAAATGGTACAGGGTCTGCACCAGAAGCCATATGAAGAGAGACTAAAGGAGCTTAATATGTAAACCCTTGAGGAAGGAGGGAAGGGAGAACATGATAGCAACTTTCAAGTACCTCAAGGGAATCCACAAAGTCCAGGTGGGTAGCATCTTCAGAAAAAGAGATGAAGAACAAGGGGCACAATTGAAGATAGGGAATGGCTCAAGGGCAACGTGAGAAAGTATTTTGTCATGGAGAGGGTGGTGGATGCATGGAACGGCCTTCCTGAGGAGGTTGGGGGTCATAAACAGTGGGGAATTCAAGAATGCATGGGACAGATATAAAGCAATTCTGGTGGACGATAGGGAAGAAGTGGCTGTTGGTTAACTAGGATCTGCAGCTTGTATCCAATAGGTAGAAATGGGCAGACTGCGTGGGCCAAGCAGTCCTTATCTGCCATCAAAGTCTAAATTTCTATGCTTCTATGTTATCCACCACCTCTATGTGGAAATAATGTCTCCTGACTTGCCTTCTGAACCCCCAATCTCAGCTGGTGCCCCCTCATGACCCTCCCTTCTAATCTGAAAAATCCCATCTGTATTAGTCTTGTTTATCCCCTTTAAGTATTTAAAGGTTTTGACTATGTCCCCCCATCACTCCTCTCCTCCCAGGGAATATATGTTCAGTTTGCACAGCTTCCTCTCCTTATAGGAGTATCCCCTAACTCGGGATCACTTTTGTCGCCTCCACTGTACACCCTCCAACAATCTGATGTCCTTCTTTCAGGAATGGAAGTACTGCATGCAGTATTCCAGGTGCAGCCTGACAAGTGACCTGTATAGGGCAGGATCACTCCATATTTCTGGAGGAGATTCCCTCACTATACACCCCAGCATCCTGTTGGCTTTTTCTGCTGCTTTTCTTTTTTTTTCAATTTAAACTTTATTAATCATTTTCCATTATAAAGGGCAGTTACAATGAGAGTGAGATGCAATACATCTGATTATAAGGACATAACTGTCCAACCCTCCCATCCCTCCTCCCTCCCCTTACAGCAGCAACTACTCCATGAATCCCCAAGTACTGAGCTCATTCCCTAAGAACCTATAGGGCATTTTAAAATATGTGATATGATTATGACTGAGCCAATAAAATTAAGGGTGAAGGGATCATATTTTGGTATATACTACCAATCTGTTGGAAGATTGCAATCTCTTTTTCTGTTCGGAGGTTGGCAAGAATTTCCGTCACCCATTCTTGAAAGGTTGGGGTGGACTTGTCTTTCCAGTGACATAAAATAAGCTTCTTGACAGATAGGGCAATCATAGAGATATGAAATTTTCTACTTTGACCCTGACAGAAGACAGGTCCCCTAAAGGCATATATCAGGTGTAAAATGCTCCTGAAGGCACAGTAAGGATCCAGGGAAGTCTTGATTGAATTCCATAAGAGGGAAATTTTGGGACAGGACCAGAAAATGTGAAGTGTTCTTCTTCCTGCAAACACTTAATACATATATTGGAGTTCAAGAGACCCTATTTCTTTAGTTTTACAGGAGGCAGTACATGTTATGTAATATATGATATTGCATGAGACGCAATCTGTCTTGAGAGACATATTTATGGCAGGATCTCCACAGAGATTGCCACTCCAGATGATACTGAGGAAGAATCGAATTCCAGAATCCTGTGGGTCCAAAAGAGTCTCCATATCTTTTGTGAAACAGAACCTGATATAATTTAGATATGACACCTGAAGATCCAATAAGTGAGGAGACCTCAGGTATCAGGGCTGGGACAGTCTGGGAGGGGTGTTACCAAAAACTATTGTAAGTGCCTTAACTGCAAAACTTTGAAATGGAGGAACTGGAATAAGAAATTTCTTAATAATATTTCCTATGGACAGCCATTGCCCCTTCATCCACCAAAGAAAGCAGTTTCAATCTCCCAGTTGGGACAGCCATTTACGGGGAATCTGCTTCTTATTAGTAGTGAAGGATGGGAATTCCAAATAGACTGAGCTAAGTCTAACTGAGGGGTATAATGCAAAATGAACATAACTGTGCATATACCCTTAGTGAAGTAACTACTGTGGGACATTCCTCAACCATACAGCACCTGGGATATTTTAAGATAAAATAAGCACATGGGGTCCAGATTCTTAGATCTAATTACATCCAGTTTGATCCTAAGCCAAACTGGTTGTTCCTTTTCTGGGCCAGGAGATATCCATCTCAAATATTTTGCTAGATGACTGGCCCAGTAGTATATAGCCAGATGGGGAATCCGTAAAACCCCTCAAATTTTGGAGCTGCCAATTTATAATAGGCCAAACAGGGATATTTATCTTCCCAAATAAATCTAGTAAATATGCCATGTAATTTTTGAACGAGAGTAATGGGATAAAAGTATTGAGAAGAGATAAAGGGTAAAAAAATTTAGGAAAATATTCATCTTGATTATGTTAATCCAGCCCCATAATGATATGGGAAGTTTGGACCACTTATTGAGGTCATGGATGATAAGATGTGAGAGGATTCAAGATTTTCCTTAAACCATGTTAGGGGTTTACGGGATAGTTTAATGCCCAAGTATTTAAATGACCTGGGAGTCCAACATAGACCTAAGGGACTAATATCATTCTTGAATACCTTATGGTTTAATGGAAAGAATAAGGATTTACTGGCATTCAATTTGTAATTGGACAGGTTGCTAAATATTGCTATTTCATTCAATAAGGCAGGTACAGAAGATACTGGATGGGATAGGTGTATCAACAAGTCATCCGATATGCAGTGACTTTAATGTCATGGTGCCCAACCAAAATGCATTGTGTAGAGGTATTATTGAGAATATTTTGGATGAGAGGTTCCAGATATAAATTAAATAACAGAGGAGATAAGGGCAACCCTGTCTAGTCCCTGAATGGGATGGAAGGACTTGGAGAAAGCCCGCTCCCAGAAATCCTTGCTGTAGGGGTTTTATATAATGCAGCAATCCAGGATATAAATACAGGAGGAAATTGAAAAGCTTCCAAAACTCTGAACAAAAATTCCAATTCATATGATCAAATGCCATCTGCATCCAGGAGACCAGACCTGCAGGAACTCAGCATCTCTGGTAGCCGAGAAGACATGAGATAGTGTGCGCAAATGATCAGCTGATGACGCCTTTCATGAATCCTACCTGGTTCATACCTATTAACTCAGGGAGAACTACAGTTAACCTATTGGCTAGAATCTTCAAAAGAATTGTTATAACTTGGTTTAAAAGATATAGGTCTGTAGCTTTGAACAAGCTCAGGACCCTTATCTGGTTTAGGGAGAAGTGCAATCAAGGCCCTCAAAGAAATGAAGGTCTACCCTGCCCTGGTTAAAATATATTGGAATAGTCAATTAAGTACTGGGAGTAGAAGATCCCGAAACACTTTGTAAAATAAGGAGGAGAATCCATCAGGGCCTGGGGCTTTATCTGAGGGTAATCCACTAATAACCTCAGCAATTTTCTCCTGTGATATAGGAGAGACCAAAACCCATGTATTGTACTGAAAGGGAGGGTAAATGGGAATCCTCAAATAATTCTCCGTGATCCCAGAGCAGGAGGGTACTTCATATCACTGTACAGCTGTTTCATAGTATAGGGCAAATTCTTGTACTATCTCGGTAGGGAGATATTTTCAGAGACCCATCAGCTATTGCCCTAATTAGAGGGATGAATCTTAGATTCTTGTTGCTTGATGTGCAGTGCCAATAGGTGCCCTGCCTTCTCTCTGATCTGTGTAACTGGCTCTAGTACAAATAATAGCTAATTCTGCTTTTTCCCAAAGTAACTCTAAATATCTGTCTCTCAGCACTAAGAGCTTCCTCTTGTCTTCTTCTGGGGCACTAACCAAAATATTAATTTTGAGTGACCGAATTTGGGACAATAATGATAATAGTTCTTTCTCCATTGCCCTTTTCCTACTCACCACCATACTAATAAGGATCCCTCTCATGTAAGCATTAAAGGCACCCCATAAAATATCTGGTTTTGCACTGTCTAAGGGTTGGATAAGAAAAAGAACTCAATTTGCTCCTTATGAGCTTTTGCTGCTGCTTTTCTGTACTGAGTTGTTCATACTCCCATTACAAGCACCCCTAAATCCTTTTCTTACTTGGTGTATTCAGCTGTACTCCCAGCTGATAGCTCCTTCCCTGGTTATTAGCCCCAAAGTGCAATACTCTGCACTTGGTTTGCTGCTCAAGGCACCAAGCTTCACCTGAGCTCTTTCCTTCTAAGGTTGCTTTGAAAGGACAGAGCAGAGAACCTTACCAGAGCAAGGAAATGGATTAAGACTTCTTTTGGCTAAACAGATTTACTGTGTGTTGTTATTCTTATTTGTACTCCCAGGATTGCTACTGTTTGTTACTAACATTTCATTGCTTTATTTTCTCTGATTCAAATCGTTGTTGCAGGTATACCTTCTTCTGCATTATTACAAGGTATGCCTACAGGTGTGTGTTAACAGATTACTGCTGTAATCTTCTGATTCAAATTGTCTTTGCAAGGTATATCTTCTGTTACTGCTTTATTTTTCTCTGTAGCAAAGTGTTTCTTACAGGGTATATCTTCTTGGAAATTATTACAGGTGGTGCTTTACAGGTTTTACAGTTTTATCTAACATTAGGATAAGCTTTCAGGTTACTGCATTTGTTGTTGACTGATTGTTTCCGCTCTTACCTTCTTGTTCTTTCATCTGTGGTTCTTCTTTTTCGGCGGGAAGGCCTAGCACCCACCCCCATCCCAAACTGCCCCTCTACACTCCTTTTATAGGGTACCACAGTTGTGACATTTCCTGTAGCAAAGCAGGAAGGGGCAGATCAATAAGGCATCCACAAGGTGAGCTCATTTACAGGGCACTAGTAATTTAACTTGTTATAACAAGTTATATGAAAACAAAACACAAAATCAAACCATTACTTGCATTTTCTTTCTTCTAATTACTCTGACCATGTTATAAACCCAATAACTTATCTGGAATGGATATCATTAACTGCAGGTACTGTGGAACACTTTTCAGAAGGCCAGTCTTACAGGATTTAGAACACTGTCCTACATGCTGGCCCATTGGAGATCTTAGGGCTCAGCTCTGGACAGCATGGGCAGAGATTAGCACCTCAAATTTCATATTCAAGAGGAAATACATTATAAGAACCACCCACCATTTCCCCAACATCCAACAGAAGAACCTCGACCGCAGAGGGTAGTTGGTCCAGGAGGCTGGCAGGGGTTAGAGGGGCAATCGGGTTCCTCATCACTCTGTGCTTCCAACATATTACCTCCAAAAACTGTATAAACACTACAAACAGGTATCTGCCTCTATCTCTGAAATCAAACAAAGGGCAGAGGACACTGCAGAGCAGGACACTGCAGCACAGGATCTAGCACAACAAAACTCGCCCAAATCAGGAACCAAAACAAAAAGCAAAAGGAAACCAAAAATCTTCTGATCATAGGAGACTCCATGATTCGGGGAGTTGAGACCCATCTCCAGTCAGGGGTAATGGTCAGATGTCTCCCAGGTACAGCAGCATGGAAAGACACTGACTGCATTACAAAATTGTTCACAAAGCAGGAGAAAACATTGACATCCTGGTACACATAGGGACTAATGATCTTGCCAGCTGGTCAGTTGTGGAGACCAAGGATCACCTGAGCAGGCTGGGTGATGAACTATCATCCATTTCATCCTACATCTCCTTCACTGAGATCCTGCCAGTCTGGGAGAGGAGGGCAGATGGACAGAAGGTCAGAGAAGGGGAGATAGGGGAGCTAAACATGTGGCTCAAGGGCTGGTGCTAGGAAAAGGACAGATTTGTAGGAACCGCAACAGTTCTGGGAGGAAAGTTCTTTAAATTTGATGGACTGCATCTGACTAAAGAGAGAGTCAGTGCATTGGGGCAGAAGTTTGACATCTTTGCAGAATATTTAAACTAGCAAATGGGAGAGAGGTAACACTCAATACGTCGAATGGGAAGAACAACCCTCCCCTCGGCTAGTAGTCAAAAGGCATTCAGCATGTTTGCAGTTCATTTGCCTCACCAGGTAAGAAAAGGTCCGCCTCCCATATGACGACAGGGAAATGCCAAACCTCACCCAACAACTAACACACTGAAATCTGGTCAATGGAAAATCACGTACACAAATGCTCACAATCTGGGAAATAAGATCCAAGACCTGCAGGCAATAATGTCAGAGGCTAAACTGGACATAGTAGCAATTAATGAGATGTGGTTTACCAGTACCCACACTTGGAGACTTCAGTACCTGGCTATGTACTGTCTAGAAGAGACCGAGGTGCAAAAAGGGTGGAGGGCCTTGTATGTCAATGAAAATATCATAGCTACAGAAATTCAGAATACACATAAGGAGCCAGAAGAACTGTGGGTCACCCTGAAACAGGAAATAGGACAGCCATAAGAACTGGGGTTGTCTACAGGCCCCCAGACCAGGGGAGGACATAAAACATTACTGTTAGAAGATATACAAAACATGACAGCAAAAGGGGAGGTTCTGATAATGGGAGACTTCAACATGCTGGATACAGATTGGTCGATTCCAGTAGGAACATCTGCCAGAACTAGACATATGGTGGATTTCCTGCAGGGAGGGCCTCAAACAACTGGTACAACAACCCACAAGAGACAGGGCTTTCCTAGATCTAGTACTGACTAACAGGGAAGGGATCACAGATCTCCAGGTAGAAGGTCACCTAGGGCCAGTGACCATCACATGGTATGATTCAATTTGGCCACTGCATCTAAATCACCCCATTCCAAGGCAAAATATGGGACTTCAGGGAGCTGACTTTGATAAGATAGCCAACAGAGTTAAGCTAGCCCTGGCAAAAAAGAAACACAGGTGAGAGGGTATAGGCAAAGTGGGGAAGTATTATGGATGCAATACTTGAAGCAACATCCCATTGTGTTAGACAGAAAAGGAAGTGCAAAAGAAGAAGGAAACCACTTTGGTTCTCAAATACAGTAGCAGAAAAGGTCAGAGCCAAAAGGCTGGCCTTCAGAAAATATAAGGGAACACAGCGAGATGAAGATAGGGAGGCATACCAAACTGCCCTAAGGGAAGCAGGGAGGGCAGTAAGGCAGGCAAAGGCCCAAACTGAGGAAACACTAACACCTAACAGTAAAAGAAGGTGACAAGACTTTTATAGATACATTAGTGAAAGAAGAAAGTCCAAAGGGGTATTTCTAAGCTCAAAGGAGAAAAGGGGCATGTGAGGAAGAGGACCCTGTAAAAGCATCTATCCTAAATAGACACTTTTGCTCAGTATTTACTGAAGAGAAGGTAGGGCAGGGCCCACAGCTCAGCATCATGAACACAGGGGGAGGGAAGTGAGCACTACTCCCTTCACAAAAGAAAGGGTCCTACAAGAGCTCACTAAGCTCAGGGTGGACAAGGCAATGGGACCTGATGGCATACATCCCAGGGTACTTGAGGAGCTAAGGGTGAAATAGCAGAGCCATTAGCAGATCTGTTTAGTGAGTCTCTGAGCACAGGAGTGGTCCCAGAAGACTGGAGAAGGGCTCATGTGATCTTGCTCCACAAGAGTGGTAGCAGGGAGGAGGCAGGGAACTACAGACCAGTCAGTCTTACATCAGTAGTGGGCAAGATTATGGAGGCACTCCTTAAGGAAAGGATAGTGCAACACCTGGAATCCATAGGGGCACAGGATCAAAGACAGTAGAGACATAAAGGAATTCTAGAGGTCAGGGGTAAGGGAAACAGACTTCTAGGAAAACAAACTGAACTTACAAGCTCAAATGGCAGACTGGTGGGCCATAGGCTCATCTGCCGACACTGGTCTATGTATCTATGTATCTATGTACAAAGAAAGGTCCTGTCAAACTAATCTCATAGATTTCTTTGACTGGGTAACCGGAGTGGTGGACCAAGGAGGAGCAGTTGATGTTACCTACCTTGACTTCAGCAAAGCTTTTGACACTGTTCCACATAGAAGATTGATAAATAAGCTGGGTAGGCTCAGGGTGGGTCAGAAGCTGGTCAACTGGGTGGCAAACTGGTTGATGGGCAGAAAACAGCGAGTGGTGGTAAATGGTATACAGTCAGAAGAGATGCAAGTCACAAGTGGGTACCTCAGGGATCAGTCCTGGGCCAGTCCTCTTCAATATCTTCATTAGTGACATTGCAGATGGACTAGAGGGTAAGGTTTGTCTGTTTGCAGATGATACCAAGATCTGCAACAGAGTAGATGATCCAGATGAGGTGGGCAGAATGAGAAGAGATCTGGATAAACTAGCAAAATGATCAGAAGAGTGGCAACTGGGATTTAATGCAAAGAAGTGCAAGATCATGCACATAGGGAAGAGAAACCCTGATGCCACCTATAGGCTGGAGGGAGTTTTGGCAGTCACAAAGGAAGAAAGAGACTTGGGCATCATCATCACCAATGATCTGAAATCATCCAAGCAGACCTCTAAAGCAGTAGGTAAGGCTAGGGGATGTTGGGGTGTATAAGTAGGGGTATCACAAGTCGTAAGAGGGAGGTAATAATCCCTCTTTTCAAGATACTGGTTAGGCTCCCATCTGGAGTACTGCATGCAGTACTGGAGGCCACACCTCACAAGGATATTAATCAAACTGAGGCAGTCCAGAGAAGGGCAACCAAATGGTGCAGGGACTGCATCAGAAGACATATGAGGACAGATTAATGGAGCTCAGTATGTATACCTTTGAGCAAAGGAGGGAGAGAGGTGATATGACTGAAACATTCAAACACCTTAAGGGCATTAACAAGGTGAAAGAGTCTAACATGCAATAGCAGGACAAGAGGACACAGCATGAGATTAGAGGAGGCCAATTAAGGGGAATGTGAGGAAATCCTTTTCACAGGAAGAGTGGTGGATGCATGGAACAGCCTACCTCAGGAAGTGGTGGCTATGAATACAGTGCAGGGCTTCAAACAGGCATGGGATAGGCATAAAGGAGCAATACATATGAGTATGTATAGATAGGTCACTGATGGAGCAAAGGCTGATGGCACATTTATAAAGTAGAAAAGAAATGGGCAGACTGGATGGGCCTTATGGGTCCTTATCTGCCATCAACCTCTATGTTTCTATGTTGCATTTTTGGCATTAAACCACAACTGCCATACATCTGACCACTCCTGTAGTTTGGTCAAGTCCTCCTATAGTCCCCTTCCACCCTTTAATGTCATCTACCACAGCTCCCATCTTTGTGTCATCTGCAAAGTGACTGAGCTTACTCCAGACCCCATGGGAGATATCAGCTATGAATATCCCGAACAACACTGGTCCCAATACTTATCCCTGCAGCACCCCATTCATCACATCCATCAGTGATGAGAGTTCCCACCATCACCACCCTTTGCTGCCTCCTCTTCAGCCAATTGGTGATCCAATTAACCATCTTTGTTCCCACCCCACATATATTCCAGCTTCCTCCCAGTCTCCCATGTGGCACGGGATCAAAGTCATGCCAGTGTCAGTGGCTCAGTAGGTAACACACTCGCCTCTGAGGCCAGGAGATCAAGGGCTGTGGGTTCAGTTCCCACATCTGGCACTTGGGTTAATATCCCAGTACTGACACTGTAGTGCAGCATGAGAGGGTGCTGCACTTCTGAGGTACCGTCTTTTGGATGAGAAGTTAAACCGAGGTCCCATCTGCCTAGATTGGTGGTAGTTCAGGTGGATGTTATAGATCCCATGGCACTTATCGAAAAGTATAGAGGAATTTCCCGTGTCCTGGCCAAATTTCCTCATTCACTAAAAATATCACCAACAGCTTAATCTGGTTCAAGGTCAGTTGAATTCATCTGTATCCCCCCCACAGGTCGTGCCTGAAAATAGGCAGGATTTGTCTAGTGCACTTACCCGTCAACAAAAATGAAATAACATAAAATAAAAGTCCTTGCTGAAATCCAAAATAGGACATCCACCTCATGGCCTTTGTCTAGTTCCTTGTCACCCAGTCATATTACTCAATCAGGTTTGCCTGGCAGAATCTTCCCGAGATAACTGCATGCTGCTGACTGTCCTCAAGACCATTGTTCTCCATAAAGGTCACCAGCCTCTCTTTACGATCATCTCAATGAGTTTTCCCACAATTGATGTGAGGCTCACTGGTCTGTAGTTGCCTGGTTTGTCCTGTGGTATGCATCCTATGTCTGAGGAGGTATTGAACAGGTCAGCCAGTGGTCCTGCAGGATCTCCACTAGTTCCTTGAGTGTGATAGGGTGAATGCCATCTGACCCAGTGCCTTATCCTCCTCCTCAGAGCCCTTAATCCTTTCACCACCCTATCCTCTGTAACCCCTATATCAGTAACCCCTCTCCCTGTCTGCTCCTCCTCTCCCACAAGTTGTCTGCAACCCTTCTTTCATGTACACAGAGCAGAAATAATCATTAAGTTCCTCTGCCTGATCCTCCCTCTCCACCCAACCACCATCCTTTCTAATCCTCACAATCTGATTTTTGTTTTTCCATCTTTCACTGATGCATCTGAAAAACCCTTTCCCTGTTCTTAATGCCCTACACCAATCTCAGTTTTCTGGAAGCCTTATCCACTCTAACCAGCCCGATAACCTCTCTGGACTTCTTCATATACACCTCCTGTTTCCCTTCCCTCCCAATTTCTTTAGTCTCTGAAATGCCTTTTTTTTTTTGGTCCTCACCCCGCCATGACCTCCTGCTTCAGCCAGCTGGTTTTTTTTTGCCCTTCCCTTCTTTCTCCTTGTTCTTGTACATGTCCCAGAAGCCTCCACCAGCCCTTTCCTAATAATATCCAATATTTGGCTGGCATCCATGTGTGGTTGAATTCCCATCAGATGCCTGCTCAAAATTTCCACCATCCTTTAAAGTCCACCCTTTAAAGTCAATCACCCTGGTACCCATACCTCCTGTTTCCCTGCCCATGTTGAGCATGAACCATACCATCTGGTGGTCACTCCCATGAAGAGAGGTGAGGAGGAATCACACTAAGGGGTCCACTTCCCTACAGAAAACTGCACATTACATATTCAGATAAGGAGTGCTGTTGGCACAGCCATGATGGAGTGACATGACTGTTCATGGTGAGGACTGCAAATTTGGATACACACATACAGCACACATATGCACTGGATGCCACAGCACTGCTCATACTCTTCTGCAGGAGATGCCATGAGGGATGTATGGAGCAGTGGGCACTGGGCAGTCCTGCTCAATGACCTGACCACCACTCCCACTGGACAATTTGGATGAGGATGCTGATGGTAGGCATGACACACGCAGCAAGTCTCATATAGCCACAATGGAGACAGTTGCTTTGCACATGATTGCAGACTCAACTAGTGTTAAGTTAACAATGTCATGGTTGGACAACCAGTTAACACAACAATTTAGGAAGCAATCTAAAATGAATGCAACATCCTTTCAGTTCATACACCTGTCCCTGAAGATGTATGTGTGAAATATGGTGATGCTTTGGCACACACATGCAATTTGATGGCACCGTTACAGACAAAATACGCTCGTGATGTGACACACACACACACACTCACACTTACCCATCACCATCAAAGGGTTGTAGTCAGCTCAGGGGCATACATCATGCATGACACCACAGGCAACTATGATAAGAGCACACAGAGGTATTTTCTGTTCTTCATATTTTATTATCTCAATGCAATTATGAAAAAGGTTCACATTACATGTAGTGTATCAGGGTAACAGTTTATCTTTAACTTGTTCATGACAATCACTGTTGGAATTACATTGGGGCAGAGCTTAGCCACATATAAAACATAACTGTGCGGTAAGCCATGGTACTTCAAAGCTCAAGGTCAGAGCACTGCTATTCAGTGTCTAAAGTTACAATAGGAAAATCAAGCTGTATTTCTCAGTCATGCCTCTATGAGCCACTGTGGCTCACTGTAAAACAATCTTATGGTGTAATTCAGACACTGACTGATGAAAACAATAACTTTGAATAATAAAGTCAGCATATCAGTATTGTTAGGGGCCACCAGCACAGTGGTAGAGCTACCACGTGCAATGCCAGTGACCTCAAGATCAGGAGCAAGCTTGCATTGCTGGAGGACCACCTGGGAGGAGGATTGAGCACCCATGGGGCTGCTCTCCTCCTCCAGTGAGAGGGCTGCAGGTCCTGCTGTTTACCACCACCTCGGTGACCACAGGTAGTGGTGCAAGTCTCAATGTGCCCCACCTCCTTGGCTCCCACTGTGTGCTGGCATTCTCAGGGACAGGGTCAGAACAAAGGAAAAACACAGTTGTGGCAACTGGTAGATGGTACCTGGTTGCCCCAGATCTCACAACCAGGCTCCCAATGGGGGACTGCTGGACCACCTGATGCACACTGTAATGTACTGGGATGTGGCAGACCTGGGCTCCTTCCCAGGGGTAGGCCAAGCAGGATGGGGGCAGGTCCAGTGGCTTCTCCTGGAGTTACCTGGGTGAGACTAGGGACAACCAGCCTAGGGATCATTGAAGAGTAGCTACCGCAGCAAAGAGAAGGGGCTGGAAAAGAGTAAATAAAGAAAAAGTATTCTCACTAGTGCTGCTGTCCTCCACCCACATCCTCTTGCCTTCTGCAGATCTGGTGGTGGTTTCCTATCTGGTCTCCTCTTCCTCTTCCCTGTTCATGGATGGTCACTGCACCACCAAGTACCACCAGGACTTGAGTATCTCTCCTTTAGAGGTCATCCCACTTATGCTTTAATTGGCGGATAGTATGGGACACAGCTCCCTCCCTTGGCATCAAGGGTTGACTTTATTGATGCCCACAATTTCTCCCTCTCTTTGAGAGGTAGCCTTTTGGCCCAGAAAGTTTGCCCATATAGCTGGTCACCTCCTTTATTAACAATGCAACCTCCTTATAGGAGAATGCAGGTGCCAACATTTTCTGTGGACTCTTGCTAGAGGAGGTGGTAGCATGCTGTTCTTGGCCCTGCTGTGGCTGTCCACCCTGGTCCCCACTCTGCAGATGCTCTCCTTCTTCCTGGGCCTGGCTACTGCTGCAAAATCCTCCTTCTCCTGTTGCTGCCATCTTGTAAAGAAAAGAATTCTCTGTCTCCTCTACAATCTTAAACTAAACTTAAAATTAAATATAGTCTAGTCTGGCTCTCTCTCTCTCTCTCTCTCTCTCTCTCTCTCTCTCTCTCTGTCTCTTCTCTCTCTAGTAGAAGTGAAATTTGCAATTTCTGCCTGCCGATACACAGATTTTTAAAAAGATTTCACTGAAAATTCCACAGATCACATTGGAACACTGTTTAAGAGATGCGGAATTATTTGACAGCAGTACCGCATAAAACGGAAATACATCACATGTGGAAAATGTGGCCACAATTGCGGCATTCTGGGAAAAATTATGCTTCTTAAACTTACAGGCACAATATTCTCTAGCATGTGGAATCACAATTACGCCATATTGAGTGGGGCAACAGATAAAGATGAATTAATACGCAAATTATTCTGCCTCTCTGGAGAAACTGGACAATTCGGACTGAGGAATTTTCTTTCAGCAACTTAATAAAAAAAGTTGCATAACATAAAAAAAAACACATGTCTAAGTTGGAAATTCCACAAAAGTTTGCAAAATGTTTTCTGAACTTTCACGGAAGCAAAATTCTGACTTTCGCTGAAATTCCACCCACATCATTTTTTTTACACATCTCTAACTAATGAGAAGTAAGGTAACTGCAGTTCTGACCACAGTTACCTTACTTCTCATACTGTAGTCACCAGTTCCAGGAGTAAGACATGTCTTCAATCGGAGAGTGCATCTTTCAGTGTGGATCGTGGGGGCAGTGTGTGCACAGTGGGAGGTCAATTAGGTGTGTTGGTGAGATCAATGGTGGATGTTTTTTTTAAGGAAAAAACCTAAAAGATATCAAGGGACCATTTTTTTTTTTCAGCATTATATGATCATATTGGGGCTGGGGCATTGGACACCAATGAGAAAGGAACATTTTATAAATTTTAAGGTGTGGGTCATGTGATAGGGTGGACATAAAAAAGAAAATATGTATGACAGTGGAGGCTGGTGGGGGCACTAGACACTAGGGCTGTTAAATATAAATTGATAGGGACTGGGATCATGGTCAGAGGGTAGTCACTGGACGCCTATGAAAGTAAAAAATATGAAACACTATATATAAATGTGACTCTGGGGGACATTAGACACCAGGGATATTTAGTACCAGTAAAATAAACCAATCAAAATAA
The DNA here is from genome assembly GCA_016271365.2 of Neoceratodus forsteri. Taxonomy (NCBI): domain Eukaryota; kingdom Metazoa; phylum Chordata; order Ceratodontiformes; family Ceratodontidae; genus Neoceratodus; species Neoceratodus forsteri. The sequence continues at coordinate 841,904,856 of CM057454.1, read as the reverse complement.
AATAAAAAAAAAAGGATACAAAATATTGTGGATGGATGGGAGTGCAGGGTCCGAAAGACCCTGTGCTTCCACATCAAAATAAGGATACAGAAAATGATGGATTTGATGGGAGCGCAGGGTCCAGAGAACCCTGTGCTCCCATGGTAACTGAAGTATAGCTTTTTAATATATGGATTTGTGATTTAATATGCTACTAAAGGTTACAAAAATTTCTGATAATACTATCACTCCCAGAGTGATAATAGTACACTTCAGAAGTGAAAATACTATCATTCAGGTCCGGTAATACTATCGTTTGGGACCTGAACTATAGTATTACCAACAAAACAGAACAGTGCAAGCTCTAGTTTCCCTTCCAACGTCTGTAAAGTGTGCCCTTCAAGTGTTCTCATTTCATGTGTGGTGGGCACACCAATCCATAAAACATGGCGGCTTTCTCACTGCTTAGTGAGAGAAATTCTCGGACCTCGTTGCAGCATTTTGTTTTCTCTGCACTGCATACTGCAGTCCTGTTTTCTACCATGGACATCTTGGCAATGCACATTTCACTGTTTTTGACCAGTGACATCACTATCTGGAGCACTGTGCCACAACTGCCTTCTCCTGACTCACCGCCTAGCACCCTGAGCTGAAACCGCCTCACTTACATCATGGTCAGTGCTCTTAAGATTTAAACTGCTGTCATACAGCGACAAAACGTCCCACACCTGATCCATATATTAAAAAGAATATATATGCACCAGTGCATTACCAGTGAATGATAACGTCTCTAGGATCTGGACGAGAACCTCTCGAGCTTCGCTCTCGAGGTTACTACGTGTCAAGAACCTCTTGATGGTATTACTTGCCGGTAATGCCAGTACATATACATTAATCTCTTTATACTATCTCAAAAGTCAGTTAAAAGTAACGAAAATGTTGTTAATAAGCTAGTTAGGGTCAAAGTGACAAAAGTTGGGAAATCAGATGTTAGGGTTTCAATCTCCAACCAGGCAGCACAGCAGGTGAGGGTGCACCTTGGGGTTTTCAAGCCTAACGCTCACCCTAGTCTCATAAAGTCTACACACCTGACCTTATTTACAGATGGAATGGGGTGAGTGTTAGGCTTGAGAACCAAGGAACTACCCACATCTGCTGTGCTGCCTGGTTGGGGTGGGGGTGTTAGGTTGGAAACCCATTGCCACATTTCCCAACTTTTGTCACTTTGATCTTAACTAGTGCATTAACAAAATTTTTGCAACATGAGATATATATATATCATCATCATCCATCCTAGTATTACATTATGTTGAGTGTCTGCCATGCCCCCCACTGGGATATGTATATACTGTACATACTGTAAATATTAGCTTAACTTTCCTGTAACCGTTTTTTATCATGTGAATTTACTGTACATCACTGTGTTTATAAGCGTTATTTTCCCTGTATGTATAACTGTCTTATATAAGTGTATGATGTATCTGTTGTGTATCAACTATTGAACCTTGACCTTATCCGGTCCATCTTGTAAATGAGCCTTGCTCAATGATGTTCACCTGAATAAATAAAGATTTGATGATGATGAGATATATATATATATATATATATATATATATATATATATATATAAATACATATATATATATATATCATGGTAGCATGGTAGTGCTACCATAGTTAGGGTTGAACCTCCATATAAGGTTAAATGGTAAAATTTTGCACCTTAATAACTTTGCCACCGTTTGACAGATTTGCCTGAAATTGGCAGGTGCAGGGGATAACCATAGATCTTGGGATCTGCCAATGTTTGTACCAGTCAGATATACAGCTGCAGAGTTATTAAGCTGCATCTTAGGGTGCATTCGCTTTTCTGCATATTCTTTGCTTCGCACTTACTGGTTGCATGGTTTGCACGACTGGTCCAAACACTTCAGAGAATGTGTAGCTAGGGTCTCCAATGTGCCTTTTGAAGGTTTCAGGAAAAATACTGAATGATTCAAAGTTATTCGAAACAAGTTTCCCATTATAGTCAATGGGAAAAGTTAACAACAAATTCTAAAGTGTTGCAAATGCAGTTTTTAGTGTTGCAAATTACCCTGTAGTGTCATGAGTCAGCCATTTTTTCAGTTACTGATCACAGAAATGTTTGGCATTTAAAATTGGGACCATCTAAGGACACAATTATTTTTGTGTTTATCTAGTTGAGCCCTGAGGATGCTAGGCATGTCTTTATTATGGGGTTAAACATCCCAGAAATATGTTTTTGAAATTTTTGGGAAAAGTAGTGTTGCAAAGTTTATTTATTTATTTAGTTTTTGTTGACCGGGTAAGTGCACTAGACAAATCCTGCCTATTTTCAGGCACGACCTGGGGAGAGGGATACAGATGAATGCCAACTGACCTTGAACCAGATTAAGCTGTTGGTGGTATTTTCATGAATTTGTAGTAGTACCTGTGACACTTGGTGATTTTTTTGAAACTGTCACAAATCACGACACTACTTTGCAACACTATGGCCAAAATTATAGGAATTGTTTGCCACCCTGCTGCAAAAGAACAGTTTGATCTTTTGGCTGAAATTTGAGGGTAGAAAGCCAACATCTCACAGATGTGCCTTTTGTTGGTTTGGTGAACAAATATTGCAGGGATGCAAAGTTACAATACTCAAAGTTGATGCTTTTCCCATAAACTAACATTGCAGCATCCGCGTGCCTTTCGGGCCTGTATCTAAATAAGCAGTGCGAGATACAGAAAAATGTAGCTCTTAGGGGACTAAGCATGCAGGTGCAAACCTAGCCAAGGAAAGTCATGACTCATATGAAATTTAAATTTTTTCTACGTCAAACAGTTCCTGAAATATAAGCAATTTAGTATTCCAACAGCTCATTTTCTGGTCGAGGCCCATTATTATGCATACATTCTTTGTAGTCACTGTGTTTCTCTATGCAGCTGTTAGGAAAAACCAGGGTGTGCACTTCTGTTACTGTTAAAGTTAGCATTCCACTTGCATTTCCATACCCTTTTGTGTTAGTGTTCCCATGTACATCACCGTGTGTTTAAACTGCGTTTTGTTTCGTTTGCATTTACATTGCAGTTACCATTTGCTTATCCACTACTGCTTGTGTTTTGCGTTTGGGTTTGTGCCACCATGTGTATTACCATTTGTGGCCGCCCTTCCATTACATTTCTCATTTGTTTTGCGCCATCGTTGCTGTTACCATTACCATTTGTATTTCCAATTGCGTTGCCCATGACCATGTGCATTCTGGTTTGCTTTCACGTGCGGCGGCTTGCGTTTTCTGTTTTCCTTTGGCATTATTGTTGTGTTACTGTTACCATTTGCATTTACAATTGTGGTACCATGACTTGCCTCATTATGGTTTGCGTTTCCATCGCAGTTGTGTTTGCATCTCCTTTTACATTACGTGCATAACCATTTCTGGTTGCGTTTCCATTCGCGGTTACCGTTACTATTTGAGTAAAATCTAATTTCATTCACTATTTATAGTCCTCATTCTCAAATAAAGGAAATTCATGGCAAAAACTCAGTTTAATGCATCAGTTAGGGTTGTTCCAGGCGACAAAAGCAAGGAAATTGAGTTAGGGTTGAACCCCCTTGGACCCACCCTGCCCCTCAGCTAGCATTGGGGTGTGCACTGGGGTCATCAGCCCTAACTCTCACCCCATCACATGTGTAAACAAGCTGAGGTATAGGGAGAATGGGGTGAGAGTTAGGACTGACAACCCAAGCACACCCTGAAGCCAGTTAAGGAAGCGGGCTGGGGTGGTGCAAGGGGCTTTCAACCCTACCACCAAATTTTCTCACTTTTGTCGCTGTGGAACAACCCTAACTGACACATGAAACAGAGTTTTTGCCATGAATTTCCTTCTTTTGAGAATGAGGAATGTAAATAGTGAATGGAATGTGGTGGTAGGAGCGCGGCCCTTTGGGCCCCATGCTCCCACACGTGATTTTGTGTGACATAGTAATGGTAACTGCTATGCAAATGCAAGTGCTAATGGTTATGCACATGGTCATGCAAATGTAAATGGTAAAGCAAACATTAATAGAAACACAAGCAGAAATTGATGCCAAACTGAACAGTCATGCAAAAGTAGATGCAAGCTCATATGAAATGCAACTGGTAACACCCACGGTCATTGTACCGCTATTGTAAATGCAAATGGTAACTGTAACAGCAACAATAATGCAAAAGGAAACAGAAACAGAAATGCAAACACAAGTGCATATGGAAATGTAAAGCGAAAGCACATGGTCACGGTACCACAATTGCAAATGCAAATGATAACGGTAACAGCAAAAATAATACCAAAGCAAAGAAAATTGAAATGCAAAGGCAAGCACATATGGAAACGCAAACTGTAATGCGCCTGGTCATGGTACCACAATTGTAAACACAAATGGTAACAGCAATAATAACACCAAAGAAAACAGAAATGGAAACGCAAATGCAAGCACATATGGAAACAAAACCATAACACGTACAGTCATGGTACCACAATTGTAAACACAAATGGTAACGGTAACAGCAACAATAACACTAAAGGAAACAGAAATGGAAACGCAAGCCGCCAGATGGAAACGCAAACCATAATGTGCACAGTCACGGTACCACAATTTAAATGCAAATGGTAATGGTAATGGTAACAGCAAAAATAATGCCAAAGGAAACAGAAACAGAACCCATGCACGCAAGTACAGAAACACAAAGTGTTATGCTCATGGAGATGATAATGCAATTGGAAATGCAAATAGTAATGGTAAATGATGATGCCAAATGAAAGGCAAATGGAAATGGAAATGCAAATGGAAGGGCAGCTGCAAACGCAAATGAAAATGCACACGTGATGCAAATGTAAATGCAAAGACAAACAGAAGTGGAAACGCAAATGGTAACAGTAATGAAAATGCAAGCACAAATGAAAACACAAAGGGTAATGCATACAGTGGCGCATACGAGAACGGTAACGCAAACAGGTAATGGAAACGCAAGCGGAAATGGTAAGGGTAATAGTAACGTAAGAGCACAGCCTGGTTTTCCCTAACAGTTGCTTAGAGAAACACAGTGACTACAAAGAATGTATGCATAATAATGGGGCTTGGAGCAGAAATGAGGAGTTGGAATACTAAATTGCTTATATCTCAGGAACCGTAAACGTGGAAAAAAATTAAAATTTTGCACAATTATGACTTTCTGGCTAATTTTACACTTAGCCAGTATTTGGGGGCTAAGCAATTTTCTGATGAAAGTCCATATCTTGCAACGCTTCCGAGATATGGGACCTGAAAGGAGCCGGAGACGCCGTAATGTTATCCTATGGGAAAAAACATGAACTTCAGAGTGCTGTAACTTTGCTGGCCTGTAATATTTTTTCACCAAACGACAAACAGACACATCTGTGGCATGTTGACTTTCTTCCTCTAAATTCCAGCCCAAAAGACCAAACCGTATTTTGTAGCAGGTGGCAAATAATTCCTATCTTATGGAGGACACCGTAATGTTAGTCTATGGGAAAAAGTGTCAAATTTGGAGTGCCATAACTGTGCAGCCATCTAAGATTTTTTCATCAAACCACCAAAAGGCACATCTGGGGTTGTTGGCTCTCTTCCTGCAAATTTCAGCCCAAGACTAAACTGTTCTTTTGCAGCAGGGTGGCAAACAATTCCTGTCATTTTGGCCATAGTGTTGGAAAGCAGTGTCATGATTTACGACACCTTTCACAAAAAAGTGCGACAGTATCACAGGTGTGACACTACTTTGAGACACTACTTTTCCAGAAATTTGAAAACATATTTCCTGGGGTGTTTAACCCCAAAATAAAGACATGGCTAGCATCCTCAGTGCTCGACTAGGTAAACACAAAAAAAATGTGACTGCTTCTCTGAACAGAGATCTCTAAACACCTCCCAGCTCACTCATGTCTCACAGCCCGCCTCTTTCCCAGTCTCATTCCCTCTGGCACCAGGCCTTCCTTGTGACTCCTTTCCTGCTTCGCATCTCCACTGGTACAAGACATTTTCCACCACCATCGGACAGTGGCCCATTAGCCTGCCAACTTCCTCTCTCGGTCTCATGCCTTCAATACTAACAGCCTATGGTGCCCTTTATCTCTTATTGTTACAGCAACGAGCTGCCTACTCAAGCTGATCGTTATATGAATATTATCTCAAAGTATGTTATAACTGAGTATCTTTTATTTTTCTTTTAGTTGTTTTGGTTGTTTATTGTGCATTCTTTACTACCTCTGTATGTATGTTGACCCTCATCCTTTGACGTGGAACCTTTGTAAATGAACAGTTTCTGCTCAAAGGTATTTGTAATCTGAGAATTTAATAAATAAATAAAATTATGTCCCTAGGTGGTCCCAATTTTAAATGCCAAGCATTTCTGTGATCAGTAACTGAAAACAAAATGGCAGATATGCGACACTACTAGGGTCATTTGTGACACTAAAAATTGCATTTGTGACACTATTGATTATTTTAACTTTTCCATTGACTATAATGGGAAACTTGTTTTGAATAACTTTTGTACCGTTCAATATTATTTTCACAGAAATTGTCAAAGGCACATTGGGGACCCTGGCCATATGTTCCTGAAGTTTTTGGACAGTTCAAGTAAACTATGCAACCTATAGGCATGAGCAAAGAATGTGAAAAACCATAATGTGCCGAGATGTCACTTAATAACTCCGCAGCTGTATATCCGACCAGTAGGAAAGTTGGCATACCCAGAGATCTATTATTACGCACCATGCCTGCCAAATGTCAGGCAAATCCGCTGAACGGTGGCACAGTTATTAAGTTAAATTTCACCATTTAACCTTAAATGGAGTACTCAACCTAACTATGGTAGCACTACCGTGCTGCCATAATATCATTAAGCAATAAGGCAAAAGAGGGTTTGGTATATCATGGGATATCATCACAACTCGGGTGGTGGGCAAGGGCGCAGGTCGAGTGCATCCAACCATCCAGAAGTGACGTATAGCCTATGATATACCACACTCAGAGTGCCTTAATGCTATTATGGACTGGATCAATTGATATTTTATGCATTTAATGTAAAAAAAGTTTTTAAATATTTTAATATTGTTTTAACATGAGTATAGGTAGACATTTAAAAAGAAGTTTGTGTAAGTCATGTTTTGGGCAGTAGGTGGTGCTGTTGCATGAGGATTTGTTACAAAGTCTTAATTGTTATAGTATTGCTGCCCCCTGAAGTTTAGCTTACTCAACCACGTTGATGATATTTTTTGGCTTCTTTGTTTGAGGAGGTGAAGATGTTTTTGTTTTTGTTTGTTTCTGCCAAAATCGTGATGTGAAGTGAAAAGAAGCCATAGCCGGTGGACAATAAAGTGCCTACCAACGTGCACTGTGGCTCTGCAAGGTGAGAGACATTTTTATGATGTGTCCTAAGATCCATCAGATCTAATGTGTTTTGTCTGCAGTACTGAGGTGCGCATGCTTTTGAGGAAAGCAAGATGGTAAGGGACAAGCCTGGTATTCTTGAGGAGCGGGTTGTAGATTTTGCCATTTGGCATGAGGCAGCATGGCAGTGAGGGCAAGGGAGGGCAGTACTTGGTGCTCTCAAAGGAAGAGCACTTGGCGCTGTCAAAGGAAGAAGAGAGATTTTTTCTCTTTGCAGAGCATGTGCTTGAAGAGATGTAAGGGGGGACAGTTGTGAGGTTGTGTTTTTTAATAGCATCTGAGTGGAGGTCTGACTTGCTTCACCTGTGGGGACATAGAGAACGTTGTACTGGGAGTGAGGAGGCTGGTGGCCTGAGTTTTTTAAGTCATGATGATGTAGCTCATATCATCACAGCTACAAAGAGCTCTTGGCTAATCAGATTCCTTTATTTATGATCCTTAGTTCATAAATAAATATATATATATATATATATATATATATATTATGGTACCACGTAGTGCTACCATAGTTAGGTTGAGGAGCCATTTACATGTTAAACCTAAAATTTTTCACCTTAATAACTTTGCAACTGTTCAATAGATTTGCCTGTAATTTGGAATACAGATCAAGAACCATGTATCTTGGGATCTGCCAACTTTTGTACTGTTTGAATATACGGGCTATGGAGTTATTAAGTGTGATCTGCACACACGCTTACGCTTTTTGGAATTTTTGGTTGTCTCTAGAGGTCGCACAGTTTGTAGTGACCAGTTCAAAATCTTCAGAGAATGTACAGCTGGGGTCCCTGATGTGCCTTTTGAAGATTTCATGAAAAATATTAAACGGTTCAAAAGTTATTCAAAACAAGTTCCCATTGTAAGTCAATGGAAAAGTTAACAAAAAGTTTAACAGTGTCTCAAATGCAGTTTTACTTTCAAAATGGCCCTTTACTGTCACAAATCCACCATTTTGTTTTCAGTTAGCGATCAGAAAATTCTTGGCATTTAGATTTGGGACCCTCTGGCAACCTAATTCTTTTGTATTCACTAGTCGGACCCTGAGGATGCCAGGCATGTCTTTTATTTTGGGGTAAAACACCCCAGAAATATGTTTTCACATTCCTGGAAAAGTACTTTTACAAGTAGTGTCGAATGTGCTACACTGTCGAAATGAATTGCGAAAGCTTTCGTAAAGTTTGACAGTGCTTTTCCAGGATGTGTGAAAATAACAGCAATTTTTGTCACTCTGCTGCAAAAGAACAGTGTGGTCTTTTGGGATGAAACTTGGAGGAAACGCAGCCAACATCTTACAGATGTGTCTTTCCAAGTGCTTTTGTGAAAAAATATTACATGGCGGCAAAGTGACGGCACTCCAAAGTTGACACTTTTCCCATAGGATAACATTTCGGCGTCTGCTGCATTAAAGGAATCCTTTGACGCCCTGTTGAAAAATACTGGTTTGGTCTTTTGGGAAGAAATTTGCAGGGAAAAAGGCAACATACCACAGATGTGCCTTTCAGTGGTTTGGTGAAAAATATTACAGTGAGGAAAGTTATGGGACTGCGAAATTTGTCTTTTCCCCATAGGATAACATTACGGCATCGTTGTGCCTTTTGGGGCCCGTGTCTTGAAAGCAGTGCAAGATACGGACTTTTCATCATAAAGTACTGAGCCCTTAGGGGCTAAATGCAAAACAAACCAAGAAAGTGATAATTAATATGACTTTTAAATTTTTTCTATGTCATACGGTTCCTGAGATATAAGCAATTTAGTATTCCAAGTCCTCATTTTCTGTTCAAGAGCCATTATTATGCATACATTATTTGTACTCACTGTCTTTCTATATGCAGATTTTGGGGAATACTATTGTGTGTGCTTCTGTAACTGTTAACCTTAGTGTTTCTGGTTGTGGTTCTGTACCTGTTTCAGTTACTCCGTGTTCTATGCCACTTTTGTGTGTTACTATGCGCTTTTCACTTGCACTTGTGTTTTGTAATTTTAACCTTTGTGTCTACAGTACCGCTTATCTTTATGTTTTGTTTCATGCTACCATGTGCATTCACATTTGCATTTGTTGGCACTGTGTTAGTATGTGTGAACCCGCTCCTGGCGCTGTATTACATGCAGTATTTTTCAGCAGGGTTTTAAATAATTGATTAGCAGTTTTTTTCTTGGGATGATACTAACTGTACAGAAAGTATTTACATAGATTTGCTAGAAGTGCTGCATTTGTTAAACACAGTGAGGCAAGAGGTATGCATTTTCACAAAATTTTAGCACTTTTATGAGCAAAACGCTAATCAATTTATAGAGTTAAATAAAACCCTGTTCAGTACTGTTTATCTTTGTGTTTCACTTTGTGCTACCATGGGCATTAACATTTGCGTTTGCTGGCACTGTGTTAGTATGTCTGAAGACATCTCATGGTGCTCCCGCGCTGTATTACATCCATTTTTTCAGTACTGCTTATCTTTGTGTTTCGCTTTGTGCTACCATGTGCATTAACGTTTGTGTTTGCTGGCACTGTGTTAGTATGTTTGAAGACATCTCATGGCAGGAGCATGGGCTCAGCACTGTATTACATCCAGTCTTTTTCAGTACTGCTTATCTTTGTGTTTCGCTTTGTGCTACAATGTGCATTAACATTTGTGTTTGCTGGCACTGTGTTAGTATGTTTGAAGACATCTCATGGTGGGAGCATGGGCCCGCACTATATTACATCCAGTCTTTTTCAGTACTGCTTATCTTTGTGTTTCACTTTGTGCTACCATGTGCATTAACATTTGTGTTTGCTGGCACTGTGTTAGTATGTTTGAGACATCTCATGGCAGGAGCATGGGCCCAGCACTGTATTACATCCAGTCTTTTTCAGTACTGCTTATCTTTGTGTTTCGCTTTGTGCTACAATGTGCATTAACATTTACGTTTGCTGGCACTGTGTTAGTATGTCTGAAGACATCTCATGGCAGGAGCGCAGGGCCCAAGTTCCCCATGCTCCCAGCACTGTATTACATTCAGTATTTCTCAGTACTGTTTATCTTTGTGTTTCACTTTGTGCTACCATGTGCATTAACATTTGCATTTGCTGGCACTGTGTTAGCATGTTTGAAGACATCTAGTGGTGGGAGCATGGGCCCGGCACTGTATTACATCCAGTCTTTTTCAGTACTGCTTATCTTTGTGTTTCACTTTGTGCTACCATGTGCATTAACATTTGCATTTGCTGGCACTGTGTTAGCATGTTTGAAGACATCTCATGGTGGGAGCATGGGCCCGGCACTGTATTACATCCAGTCTTTCTCAGTACTGCTTATCTTTGTGTTTGCTTTGTGTTACCTTGTGCATTAACATTTGTGTTTGCTGGCACTGTATTAAGACATCACATGGCGTGAATGTGTTTATGGGCACTGTGTAAGTGTGTGAAAAGACATCACATGGCAGGAGCGTGGGCCCATGATACTGTCACTGTATTACATTCAATATTTGTCAGAGTAATTTTTTAAAAGAAGGAAATTAGAAAGAAACACTTTGTTTACTGTTTCAGTTAGTGTTGTTTGACAGTGACAGAAGTTAGGAAATTTCATGTTAGGGCTCAAAACGTAAATGTGCATTCACCCCTCACCCCCAGAGCACCAGTGGCCCACAGAGAGACACACAGACATGGGAGTAGGGGGAGAAGGCAACAGGCCCAATCACAGACAATCAGCAGGAGGTGTGAGGAATAATATAAAACCAGTGTACATATTGCATACTGAGTGGAGAACACAGTAAGAATACACCTATGTAAATGAATAGTGTGGCTTTTTCATTGCAGCTGTAGAGAACTTAACACACTTAGGAGTATTATTGCTGCTGTACAGAACTTAGTACGCTTAGGAGTTGCATGGTGTAATGGGGTAGGGGACTACACCTACATACCTGTTGCTGCATGTTAAGTGAAGAGGCACAGGCAAAGAAGGGTGATGTAGATCAGTTGTAGACTTCCATGATTACAGGTACAGTGTAGTTAGCACAATTATCACTTACATTCCCTTGGCTAGGTAATGGTTTCCAAAGTGTGACAGCAAGTACTGGATCCGTAGTAAATACCCATAACATAGTTGAGTGTATGGACATCTATGGTAGTTGTCAGTGATTGCAGGGACACTCAGAAAAGCATAGTTAGTGTTTGTGGGGTGGATCAGAGAGTAATGCTTCACTAAAAAATCTATATTGCATCATGAGCACTGATGTAGAGAAAGAGTGAGGAAATTGATATCAATGGTATGCCTCTGTATTTTTGGTTGACAAAAGTTTACACTGTTAGGATTCATATGGCCTCACCCAGGAATTTTTTATGCATATTAGTTACTGATTGTGGCTGTACAACCACAGCTTCATGGACGTAGTTAGCAATGTCATATTTCTCAACAACAGCTACTGCAGTCTGATTGTAGACTCAGATGAAAAGTGAGGGTGGCTCATGCTAGTTGATTTAGCTTGGAATTATGGGAACTCTGTCAGGCAATGTCTGAACTCCAGCACATGTACTGCATATTGAGTGGAGAATACAGAACAAAATAGCCTATGGAGATGAACAGTGTCATGGTGTTACTGTACCTGCAGACCACTTGCTATATGCTGAGTGAACAGTCAGAGGAAAAGATAGGCAATGTAAATCAGTTGTACAGCTCCTTGATTACAGGAGCTGTCCAGTTAGTACAGTTATCACTTGAATGGATTCAGGCAGGTGATGTGTCTTCAAACATGACAGCAGATACTGCATTGTTAGTATAGATACACAATACAGGTGAGGGTATGGTCATCTCAGTGGAGATACACAACACTTGTGAGGGTATGGACATTGGTGGTAGATATCAGTGATTGCAGGGATAGTGAAGTTAGCTGAGTTAGGATTTGCATGCATTTAGGCAGCTAATGTTGCTCTTCCCCAAAAAAATTGTACTGCATCATGAATGGTGATCCACAGGAACAATAAGGCATTGTAGATCAACGGCACAGCTCTGTAATTGTAGGTACAGTGAAGTTAGCACAGTTAGGAGTTGCATGGGCTCAGCCAGGGAATTGCAGCACACATAGCAGTTACTGCATCCTGAGTGTATAGCCACAGCTGGATAGTGTTACATTGTGATGCACCACACCTCGCTACAGCAGGTACTGCCCACTAACCGGAGAGCACAGGAAAACTAAGGGTGGTACAGACTTCTTAACACAGTTGGGAATTATGTGAACTGTGTTAGGCAATGTGTCACATGGTAGCCCACATGGTGGATATTGAGTGGAGAGCCATGCCAAAAAATAAGCCCATGGACACGTAGTTCTGGTAGTATTTCTTACAGTTAATTTGCATGCTTAATAGAAACAATAGTTACATTCTAATGTTATTATGTTATGGTTCAGTAAAAACTCAACACAGGTGGTTATGTTTAAGAAAGATTTATTGCCAATTGGTAAAACTGAAAAGGGCCAATTAAGATTACATTTTTACAAAATCAGTCTCACAATACAATCCTTGCATGTGTGTAATCATTGCTTGGAATATACCTAAATGTGTGTCATTTATAGTAAGTAGATGATATGAATTGGAATAAGTATGTATATGGTAATACACCATAGAAAGAAGGCAGCAGAAGAAGGCAATTTGGTATTATGTCTGCACGTGTTGCAGGGTTTGCATCTTGAGCTAATGTCTCTCCTATCCTTGCACTGTTCTCCCATCTTTTCTAGGCATGCTTCTTATATTCCAGCTATGCATACACCTGGGTCTTTTATAGCTGGTCACTGTCTTTAATGAAGTGACCTCTTTCAGCAGTGCAGTGTAAGTGTTCACTACTCTTTGTGGGAAGAAGTGCTTTATGACATTCCTCCTGAATGTCCCATCCTCAAGTTGAAGCCTGTGCCCTTCATGATATGTTTGCTACTCAGCTTTAAGAGACTTTGGTTAACAATATTATTTCTACCTTTTAAGTAGTTGAATGTTCCAATCATGTGTCGTCTCTTTCTGTCCTATATTAATGAAGGTATGTCAGGAGCTTCTAAGCAGTGATTACACACATTAAACAGTGATGTTTTGTTGTTATTGTGTGACTGATAATGTGTATGTCCCTAGGGTGGGCGAAAAACCATATGCTAAGTGTTCAAGTAATAGAATATTAAAAAGTTATGATTTCAGTGACATTCGATAACTGGTATGTTCAGTTAAATATTTTAAGATATATCACTGATTAGGTGCATATGGAAAATTCTCACCTCACCCTCAATAGAGGCGATCATAAACATTGTCAGGAACAGCTATGAAGTGTATGTGATCAGTAACAGTGTCTGATTTACAGTTTTCAGTATTATTAACATAGGTTACAATTACTTGTATGCCAAGTACAAAAATGCATATTATTACAGGCACATAATAAATGTCTTTCAATTGTTACATTAGTTACTATGTTGGCTCTGAACTAGTAAAGAAATAATGTGTAGTATGTCATTTTATGAAAGATATGGGTCACTGAACTTAACCACTATAGTATTACTTGTTAAGGATTAATTGTTACTTTACTCTTACAGTAATAATTTTACTAGAACAATTAAACTAGTTAACAATGGTGAGATGGAATGAGAATGTAAATATTATTTACATGTCATTAGAAAGGTATGCAAAAGTCATTTGATAATAAGCTACAATAGTACAGTATTTACACTTGCTTCATTTCACTTGCTCTGCATTATGACTAAAGAGTTTTATTTTTACATATATACAGTTTCAGTGTAACAAATACATCAGGCATAGTTCAACACTGTTGCATGGTGAAGATGCTGTTGTCTAGATGTCAACAGCTAATAGACAAAAAATGGGGACAGAAAAGTTGTGACACTGTGTTCTCTTTGATGAATGAGACATATGTTACACAGTTATTTAAAATGATAAGGGACAACTTTTTGTGTCTCTGCAGAGGCAAAAAGTTATTAACTGGCAACAACTTCTTGTTATGTATGGGTATGATACAGCTACAAGAAAATACAATCTTTGATAAACATTAAGCATGGTTTCTCTAGTGACTGTGAATACTGTTGGCCGATTTAAGCCACTACAACAATTTCCATGTTGTCACTGATCCACACAAGATCTTAGATGTCATAGCTCATGAAATGCCTCTGCCAGTATATCATTTTGTTGATATGCTATGGTTTATTGAGAGTCGTAGATTGAAACAATTGTACTGACCTACGACTGATTCTATCACAAAGTAGTCATTTAAAAATGCTAGATGTTGTCTTCTAGTCTTCCGAAATATGAAGGTCATCTTAATTCTTCAATATTAGAAGATATGCATTTTTAAGTGTCTTGGCAGTCTCTGTTTAAAACTGCTTGTAGAGTTGTCACACTCTACCCATCCACTTCTGTACTGTAAACAGGTGTAATGGCCAGAATGCATGGATTGACCATGGTGATAGACTACACTGTGAATGTCAAACACTGATTGGTTAAAACTATTCTACCAGCTGTGTAATCTCTGATAGGAGTGTCAACTCTGAGCCTGTTGGAGTCAAATCTGTGCAATATAAGCAACAGATATTGAGATGAACTCCTGAGGCATATGGACTGAGTGCATTTGCCTCCCCACCTTTTACAGGAGTGACCACATTGAACATTGGTGAATAGCTGCTGAAATTTGACACTTTTGGCTTGAGGGACAAAAGAGTGATCCACAGCATGTCTTCTGTGGTTTCACGCTGTGAATGACCAATGATACACATACATATTTGGTTACATATGACACTGTGAAGTAGTGCACATTGGAGTGCCATCTTCATCCAAGTTGTTTATGGTAGCCATCATAAACTCACTAGTGTCTTGCTCTATGTCAGCAGCAAATCTTCTACACCTGTTACATGTACCTAACACCTGGCGTAGTGGTGTTAGTGACTGCTGATTGTTAGACTGGTCAGAAGTCATGTTGACAATCTGCTTCAATGCATTAGATAGGGGAGTGTCTTATGAAGCAGATATTGCCTGCACAAAGTGTGGCATGTGAGAAAACTTGCATAGCTGAGTTAGCATAGCAGTTCACTCTAGTGCTGTTGTCAAAGACTGGTACAGCAGCTACACCAACTGATTTCTGATGAATAGCTGGCTGTGAATGTTTAGTTGATATTGTGACCTTTGTTGAACTCTTTAGAGTTGAATCACTTATGGAAGCTCTTGCCTGTTTGCTGACACTTGTAGATATGACTGTACGATGTGAGACAGACAGATATGTAGGCAGTAGTATTAAAGACATTTGTGGCTGATGGAGACACATAACCTGTTGTACTCAACAATACAACACTTGTCAGCTTGTATCTTTTGGGGTGCAAGAGTTATAATGTGCAACCCAGAAAGACTACGGACACGTAAAAGTGCCACATAGTTCATGCCATCCTTGAAAATGTCTGTACTTATGTCCACCATTGCTGAATCCAAACTCAAGCCCTGAGATTTGTAAATAGAAACAGCATCTGCAACACATAGTGGAAACTGTTTCCTGTTTACATAGATATCCTTAAATACCTGAAATTTCACACAGGTATGTTCTATGTACAGGCTGTTCCATGTTGTCAAAGTGAACTACAAGTGTCTTGATATATGTCTTCTGGACATTGTAGACAAAGTCAATGATGTTTCCCATGGCACCGTTTACTATGCCTCGTTCAACATTGAGCTTACATCGTAGCATGATACGTGCATTCCTACAAAGAGTAAGAACAGCTTCTAGGCCAACGGTGCATGAAACATCTGACTTCAGTTCACTGAGTCATTCAGTCATCTTTGCTACTAGGTTATGACTAAGAAAGATACCATTAACTGTATCAACAGCGTGGAGAATTAGACATTCTTGGTTTTCTCTGCAGCATAATATTGTTGAACTCAGTGCATTTCATTAGCTATGGGATAAGACACACTATGTGTGTCCCTGTAGAGTTCACACTGCTGAAAACATTACATGCTGTTTCTATGGATGCAGTAACTACCCTGATTCTCCAATTGTTTAACATAGCAACATGTTCTGGTGATAGAGAACCTGTAACGAGCTTCATCTAAAAGTGATTTGCAAGCCAGGTCAGCACTTTGGCACATGTTCTCATGCAACTCAACATAGGTAAATAACTCCCAAATGTTATAACCTGCAATACAGCTGAGAATGTTCTTAGCTTGCTTCACAGTCAGAGTTCACACATGCTCTGCATTAACTGGTGCAAGCTGTAAAGGTTGCCAAACACAACAGTACTTTTGCCACCAAATGGTACCCCATCGTCAGTACCTAAGATCTCCTGTAGACGAGATGTATACAGGCAAGCATTACATTGGAGACCATGCTGATTTCAACAATGATGAGTAACTTCATCTTTGTGAACATGGAATGGAGCAGATGCAACCTCAAATGACAGTTTACGATACTCTCCTGTTTTGCCATGTTCTACTGGCAACATAAAGAGACCGTGTAATGTAACTCCACCAATGTTGTATGCAGCTAGTCCTGTGGGAGCAGTAACAGCAACAGACATTGATGACCCTGTCAGGCTCCTTATTTCAACAATTATGGCTCGATAAGGAAACTCTTTCCTGTGCCAGCTGAACTGCTAACAAAGATCAGTAGTGGTTGTAGTCAAGACAGTCACATTTTTTTGTTTCATGTTGTAGGCCATGTCGAACAAGCGTCAATGACTTGAGAGTAAACTACATGCTGCTGCTGACTAAGTCTTTCTCTCAAGTCAGATGGCTTTACAGTGGAGTGTGTTTCATGTTCCATGGCTGTCTCAATTTCTGATATTAACACTTCTAGGGCATTTAAAGGCAGAGGTTCACCTAGAACTGCTTGTCCTTCTGGATCAAGATTGTCTTGCCAGCTAACAGGAGTGTCTTCCTGAAGCTGCTTCTCTGCCTTATCAAGCTGTTCTTTCTCAGCCTCTAATGTCTGTATGTATGTCTCTGAGTATTCAGTTTTGAAAGTCTCATAACTGAGATTGAATTCTACCTCAAATGTATCACAGTCACCTTTAATTCAGACTCATTCCTCCAGGGTCTAAATAGGAATAGGAGAGCAAAGTAGTAATGCTGCTCTACTGATGCTTTAGATGTAATTTACAGTGGTCTATGAGCCAAGGCAAGTGTCTCTTTACGAGACAGCCATCCACTCCTTTTACCTTTGTAAATGTGGCGGTTGAGTCAGGTGATATATCTGCCTTGTAGTCATACTCATTTAGCCACCTGAAAGACACACATATCATCATATCATCCATGTTATCATGTCTACAGGGTAGTATGTGTCTATCAGGTTATTCTTCAAGATATGTTTTGAAGAAGGTCTATTGGCAGCGAGTTCTTCAATTTCGGCATGGGGAATCAGTACATATTTGCGTTTCTCTTTGTAGTTCACACTGAGAAACCGTACATCATCAGATTTCCTGTACAAATGTGTACCCATTAAACGGTCACTGGCTTCATAAGCTCACATTCTCTGTGTGAAAGGGTCTTCAAGCCCAATGACCACAGCTGAGTTGTCAGGCTCCTGCTTGAACTGGCAATATCTTCCCAAAGATCTTGCAAGCTAGTCTGCTCATGTTTGATTATGTACGAGTGACGTACTGCACCAGGGCCAATGAGTTATCAGCCACAATCTGAACATCTATGTTGGCTTGCCACATTAGGAGAAGAGCTGGGTTGTAGTCATTGATGTATACCTCTTTCTCATTTCTGGGTAACTCATACCCTCTTGATTGATTTTGCCTTCAAGTGGTGTCATATTGCTGAAAAAGTTCATTCATGGAACCTTCCTGACAAACTCGTCTAGGAAATCTGAAGCGACATCGTGTGTAGCAATTAGATTTGTTCTTTATTACTCACCAGCAGTATTTTGCACAATTATGTCACTGAAACTTTTGTACCAACTTCCATAGTGTAGGAAGGTCATACTTGTCTGGAATGTGTCAAGTGATATTTTATTGATGAATGCTAGCACTTGTGCTGCTTCATGTTCATCTATGCGTGGTGCATCTTTGATCCACAATAACATATGGATATGAGGGCACCCCATGCTTGATATTCCATCCTCCAAAAGTAATGCTCCACAATACCAAGAGGTGGATTGTCCTTTGACAATATGAAAGTCAGAATGTCATGGAACCGCTTGTAGAAATGTCTTGTGACAGAGACAGGATCAGTGAACACATTTCTCTGACAGTCATTGATGAAATGCTGTCAACATCTGAATTTGCCCATTTAACAGTTCAATGAGCTCGTCCAGGCATATTCAGCACAACTAAGTGTGACAAACCATGTGGCTGCACCATACTCTGGCAGCATTGCCATCACTTGAGTGCCTCTGATACCAATATTCTTTGGTGCCACGAAGACTTGAAAGTATGAAGACAGATTTACTTGCACATTTTCATCTTTCTGCTTTAATTTCTCTAGAAACTGAGCAGCTCTTATTCCATCTAGTGGAGTTGTGAGATGAATAGCATGTGCAATAGACGCAGACAGAATGCTAAGTTCACTCTCCCAGAGGAGATGAAACAGGTACTGTATGTTACATCTGAATTTGCCATCTTTACTGAGCACATGGCTAGTGCAGTACTCAGCACCATGCACATGCACTTCCCTTTCATTTAGCCATCCACATGACTCTTTTGGGAATAAGTCTAGGAAACAGTGTGCTTCTAGTGTTGCCTCCCAAATGCTGACAGGCTCACCTTCCACCTGTTTCATTTAATAGAGATCAATGTTGTCTCCTACTGGATCTCTGTCTGTCCACTGACTTTCTCAATCATTGGCTTAGTTGTTTCTAAGAGATCATGTTGAACACAGAGACTAGTCATGTGATCTTTGTCAAGGTCTGGATAGAAGGAAATGTTACTCTTTAAATAAGTAAGAACAAGCTTTATCTTCTGTACATTGACAACATCTTGCCAGATGACATTGGACTTAGTTGGAACACCATTTACAAGAATCACCAAACTATTTTTCATAAAGATTGCCTCCACATTTTCCTGTAGAGGAAGTGGGAGATACATCACAGAACCCTTTAGAGATCTAATGAGTTATTTCTGTGGAATGTTCCGTGTCTTTGTGTTCAGACACAGAATGGCTTGAAATGGCTTCATTGTCTGAATTAGAATACGTTCAAACATAATCAATGTCGTAATCTCTCTTGGTGTAACATGTGCCTCCATATTATTCAACATTGACCTTGGTGGCAGAATGTTAGACTTTAGTTTGGAGAAACACTGTTTGCACAGTAGAATGGTGTTCTGTAACTGAAAGTCAGATTTCATCAGCAAAATGCTGGGAGACGGAACCACATGTCATTGTATAGTGACAAGGTTTCCAGGTTCACTGTGATTGTTTGTTTACTGTAGCACAACATTCATGACATACATACAGAGTCAAACTTCTGAGCCTTTGTCAGTTCAAATTTATCAATTTCTTTGCCATACTGTTTCAGTATGTCAGTTTCTAACACAGAAACAGATGTTTCAGCAGAACTTGCTGACTGATAAATAGTTGTGTCTGTACAGAAGTAACACGTTGCAGCTGCTTGAGAAATGTGATGGCACTCTGCATGTCACCAGACTGAAATAAGTCATTTAAATAAGTGTACTGATTGATAACTGACGGACTTCATATACTCTGTATACAAAGATTCGCATGCCTGTTTGATGCACCCAGCATCTGCATGTTGTGAAATACACTGTCACAAACACTGCTATCAAGGCATGCTAGTGAGTGACCCATAAGTCCAGTATGTGGATGGATTTCATGAAGTCAATCTTGTTAAACAGTTTATATCTTTCTTTGCAATCTGTTATCACAAATAGGTTAACAAACTGTTCAATTTTTTCAAATGACGATTGCCTATGGTTGCAAGTTTCATCACATGGCCATGAGAGACAGTGCCATTTATGGGACACAGTGGTTGCATCACAGTCATCATTTGTGTCCATTGCTGTGTCATCACAGACACTGAGTAATTGACCAGCTTACTGGACTCATCAATGGTGAACTTTTTCTTTTTCTGTGAATAAGATTCTCCCAGAAATATGCCTCTGAGTGCTGTGTGCATCCAGTGACTGTGAATACATCACAGAAATTGTGAACAGTCTAAGTAGGACACCGTTGTAGCCTTTTTTGATGTTGTACACAACTTTTCTGAATAGTTCTAGCACATGAGACATCTTATGCCATAACCGTTGAGAGAACAAATACTGCTCTGTTAACAAATGTGTGTACTTTGAGATGTAATTTCATCAGTCAGATGACTTTTTGTCTTTTGCTCATGTCTCATCACAGCAGCAATAAGCCTGTCGATCTTAGCTTTACTTGCTAGTGATCGGAAATACTTTTGCTTTCTCAGATGAAAATCACCAACTGTGAGTTTACTGATGCTGTTTAGAAGGTCTGTTGATGATTGCTGGCAAATAGTTGTGTTTTGTCTGAGAGATCTACACAACTTTGCTCAGATAAACATTTTTACTTGCTGTTGAGCAAGTGTCTGGTTTTGTTGTGGAGTGATTTACTGTAGAGCTTACTATTCCAGTAGAACTCTGTTCCATTTACATCTTGAACTCACATCACTTTTTTATCATTTTAAGCAACAGTGAAGTACTATGATACTGTTCCATTTTCCATACATGTACGTCTGTATTTACTAGGCATCTTTCAATCTGTTAGTTCACAGTAGCAGTCATCAATGTTACACAAGTATCAGACACCTGTATAAAAGACAGAGAAAAGACAATATTGGTATATGCTTGTGTTGCTCACATCTAAGATTGTATATTGAGACAGAAGATTTATGTGTTAAATATAAAAGCAAAAGAATCATAAAATTTTTAATCAGATTGGTTGTCCAAATTTTGACAGGGTTATTTTCATTCATGTCACAGTGTCCTGTATAGCGTTATCACTATGCCACATATATTTTCCATACTATTTCACTGTTCAGCAATGCAGATTCAGTGTAATTCTGTATAGTGATTTTGACCTAGTGTTGTTAAACTGGTGGTCAAACAACTACTTTATTTAAAATCTTTCTATAAATGAGTAACAGATTAATAAGTCAACTTCAAATACTTTACTTAAGTTAGTGCATTTGCAATATTTTCACATCACATTCTCAACATTGGCATTTTAGCACACCTTCTTGTGAACCGTACAGCTGTCATTTTCACATCCTTGCTGAAATGTGTTTTTGCACTTATGGCAGAGTAGCATGGCTGGTGTACAAAATCATGTTCAGAACAAAAACGAAAATGACAGTGATACTTTTCATGAGCAGATGTCCTACAATGCCTGTGTTGAAAATTTGGTGTCAAAACTCCATTAAATGACTGTTTTATGACGTGCGTAGGAACTGCACAACGCACACTTGTTAGCGCTTTTCAATATTTTACGTCACATTATCAACATTGGCATTTTAGCACAGCCTCTTGAGAACAGTACAGCTGTCATGTTTCACACCCTACCCGAAATATGTTTCTGCAGTTCTGGTGCAGAGTTATATGACTGCTGTGTGAAATCAGTGTTCAGACACATTATGAAAATGACAGTGAAACTGTTCATGAGCAGAGGCCCTAAAATGCCTGTGTTGAAAGTTTGGTGACAATAGTACGTAAAATTACTGTTTTACAACCGTGTGTAGTAACTGCTCAACACACACTCGTAACTTAAGCGAATTTGCAGTAGTTTCATGTCAGATTCTCAACATTGCCATTTTTCCACACCTTATTGTGAGCATACAGCTGTCATTTTCACATCCTGAACAAAATGTGTTTTGCACTTCTGATGCAGAATAGTGCAGTCACTGTGCAAATCATTGTTCATAGTGCATTACAAAATGACAGTGACAGTGTTCATGAGCAGAGGTGCTAAAATGACTATGTTGAAAATTTGGTGACAATAGTCTGTAAAATGACAGTTTTACAAGTGTGCATAGCAACTGTGCAATGCACACTTGTAAGTTAGTGCATTTGCACTATTTTTCATGCCAGATTCTCAACATTGGCATTCTACCACATCTTCTTGTGAACTATACAGCTGTCATTTTCTAATGCTGTCTGAAATGTGTTTTCGCAATTCCGGCATGGAATAGCATGGTTGCTGTGTGAAATCAGTGTTCAGAGCACATTACAAATATGACAGTGACACTGTTCATGAACAGAGGTCCTAAAATGTCTGTGTTGAAAATTTGGTGACAATACTCCATAAAATGACTGTTTTACAAGCATGTAGCAAGTGCCAAAAATATGTTACCGCAAGTCTGCCATACAGTGGTGTACTCGCGAGCAAAATCACATTTTGGGGCACATTAACAAACTCACAGCACTATGCCTCTCCACCTTTGTCACTGCCAATGCCAGAGTGACAATGTTTGCATTGGAAAATTGCTTATTTTTGAAATAAATAATCAAATTCTGTTGTAAATTGAAAGTTTTGGTAAAAATAATGTCGTGTACATGAAAGTGTCACAAAAAGTAATGCCGCAGCATTCGACAGTGTCACAAAAGTAGTGTCGTAAAAGGAAGTGTTGCAAATTTAAACTTGGGAGTGACAACTGTATTCATTATCGAATCATATCAGATTGCTATTTGAGTGACAGCTCATTCTGCCAATGTTATGCTAGATTTGTCAGGCCATGTGAGACAACCAATCTGAGATGGACAACACCAAGAAGAAGTCAACAGCAGCCATCTTAGTTAACACTGAGAGACAGCAGATTTAGAACTGTAAGTACATCATATTTATAAACCATTTTTCTAGTATGATAAAGTGTTACTAATAGGTAAATAGTATTAATCAAAATGTTTTTACTCCTCTATTTGACTATGTTGCTTGAAGTAACCTAGGATGCTGCATTATTTAGGTGAAAGTGTTTAAAGTCAGACAGTACTTAGTACTTACTTGCACAGATACAGCTGCAAATGGAGGGAGATAGGAAGGTGCACGTGGACCCACAAGAGAAGAGGAACCAATCAGACATGTTTCTGCAGTTGTAATTGTTTAAAACCATCTATGAAAAGGATGCATTTTCCCACCTCTTAATTTTTGCACATTTCGCTGTACCAGAAGTGCAGTGATAGTCAGTGCATAGACTACATTAGTTAATGAAGGCACAGTAGTAGCCAATGATTTGTTTTATTTGTGTGTTATGGATCAGCCCAGTGAAGCTGGCTTGAAGTTACAAGGGAAAATATCAGTTTTACTTTCAGTACTGTTTAGGGCACTGCAGGGTAAACACTGACTTTTGGTAGCTCTCTGTCCACTTCTAAGTTTAAAGCTGAGAATGACAGAAAACAGCAAAAGGACTTTGTGGATAGTTGGAAGCAGTATCGTGAGACGGCGTCTGAGTTTGCTCAAAACAGTGATTTTGGGAGAAACCTGCAGCTCCCAAATTATGTGTTAAGTGGTTTGATAGGGTGGAATGAGGTGGGAGCACCTCATGCCAACCATGCACAGAGTTTTGAGTACTTAGCCTCATCCAGACATATTGCTGATGCATCTTGGAGGCAATAATTTGGGAACCAAACACTGGGTAGAGTTAGTAACAGAAGCACAATTGGACCTTGCTTCTACTATGACTATGTTGCCTGCCTGTAAAATCATTTTTTCAGATATTACAGAGCATAGCAGAACACCATATGTACCTGATTGACAGAGCCAAGAAAAGTCAACATACAGATATCTGCATTTCTATACATGTCTGGAATGTACACCATACATCACCCAGAAATTAAGTATTGTTATGTTTAGCTATACCTACCAGACGGTGTACACTTCTCACATGCTGTCAATTGCCATTTCCTGGGAGACCTTCAAGATGCAATCCTCAAAGTCCTCTAAGAATGTCAGACTGTTTGAACAAATAACAAAGTGCAAACAGAGGTTCTTTTCAGAACCAAAAATGTTAGTCAAAAAATAGAACAGCTGCATACATCACTCACACAGATGTAACACAAGGGTTGAGAATATTCACACTGTGCCAGGCTGTGTAACAAGCCTGGACAAAGTGCAACTGCAATGACGCAGGTTGTTGTCAGGGCAATATTTTAGAGTGCTGTGGCATGGTTAGCATTGTTAAATATTTCAGTATGGCAACCTGCATTGTGCATATTAGTCTGGCACTGACTGCAGTATAAGTGGGCAGAGAGGAGTAGGGGGATACAACACTGAAGTGGTGTGCTGGTAGGTTCAAGTATTACAGTATTTTGTACTGTACATGTGAATGGAGCCCTAATGCATGCAAGGTGTTAATATGTCTATTTGCATATAATAATGGCATCATTAGTGTGCAGGTGTGCTGTTCACAGTAACTTGTTGCTCGTATTGTGTGTCAGTATCTGTTGGCTAGTGATGCACCCCATGGTTGCTTTGTGGTAAGATATTTCAAAAGTAGATCTTGTTTTTCAATAAAAAATACTGTTGGTGGTACAGTGGACTGTACCCTTTTAACTTATAATGCGTTAACTGTATTAAATGTATCCCTTGTGATCCTGTTAAGTCTACTTCCTTGTTAAATTGAGCTGGAGTGGTAGCTGCAGTACAGCACAATGGTTAATTTTAAACAGAAAGCCCACAATTGGATGAGGGAGTGGGGTGCAGTGGACCACCATGGATATATTTTCCATAGCAAAATCATAGTTGGTGAGGATGGCTGATGCCAACACACAGTAGCCCCAGACCTTGGTGGCCATGCACAGCTATTGGCTGCATATTGTAATGTGCAGTGCTGCAGGTACACTGTGGTTGTAATTTTACAACTTTTTTGTTTGGGGGCTTCAACAGTGTGCAGCAGAACTATGGGTTGTGGTTGCAGATGCTCATTTTATTACAGCATCACTACCAGGATCTGTTAAGCGTGCATAGGAGCATTACTGTACCACAATACAACCCATGTAAAAAAATAATTTCTATGTGAAGTGGTATGTTAGGGTTGTGAATGCTGTTCTTGCCATATTCTAATCAGAATACTTCATAGAATACATAGAAATGTATAGACTCTGAGACTTGAAAGTAATAGAATGTTTGTGTATGTTTTATTGCAGAATTGATAAATCAACATGAGGCAGTGGACCTTAAGAGAGGTGTGCTTGCTGTTTGAGGCAGTCCAAGTAAGGAAAAGTGCCTGTGTCTTAATGCGGAGCACTAACCAGATGTTGGATTCAATGTGGAGGCGCATTAATAGTTTCCTTCACATGGTGTTGAAGGTGAAAACAAAACTATACTCCAGCTGAAGAGGAAGTGGAAGCTGTTGCGCTTCTAGCTGCTGAAGCAGAGGGAGGTGATACAGAGAATGATAAGTGCTGGTACTACCTCACATATGAATTATGGGAGGCTGCAGAGAAGCCAGCTGTGGGGGTGCCTCACTCATCGTAAGTTATTCAATAGAATTCCTCAGATTCTATGATATTAAAGTAGGTACACAATTGGGTATAAAAAGTAGTTTTCTTATTGAAGTCTCTGTTGTTGTAGCCATGTTAGTATCACAATAACATGTTCTGAGTCAAGTTGCTGCAGTGTCAAAGAAGTTAATAGTTTGTACGTCACAAGAGACATAATTTTTTAGTCTTTTGTTGTGTTTTTTGTGTTAAGGAAAAGTATTTATAACTATTACTAAATAATTATGCATTTTTTATATATCCATAAATGTGTGTACATATATATATATATATATATATATATATATATGTATGTATATATATATATATGTTCATACAATACATGTGTTTTGATATTGACTTAGATAAAATTTAAGAAATATACCATCACAGGAGTCAGTATATTGGTGGATTTGCCATGCTTGGTGTGGTTCGGTCACGAGGCACTGCTGAGTGACTTAACCACACCAAAATTGGTAAAGCCACCACATACCCACTGTCTGTCATGGTATATTGCTATCTTACAATGTTCAACTTGTTTTGTTGTCTTTATAGTGATATAAAATGTTTACAGTGCAAATACTGGAGGATTTATCACTGTTATGTGATGTGTTTTGACCAATGAGGTTACTGAATTTTCATACCCCATTATATAACATGTATTTTATGATGCTGTTTAATGAATCACCCAATGATAGTGTTGGAGTTACTATCCAGTATCCATTTAATTTAAGCAAAATTGTATTTCATGTAGCATACTACAGAAGTATTAAGTATGTGTACTAAGTCAGTTTATGATCTTATATTTATGAAATATTTGATGTATGTTAAGTGTCTATTGACAACGATAATCAGCAGTCACACAGCTTTGTTATGCACTGTTTAGAATTTTAAAAGTTGTTAACCACACTTTGGAACTTCCAAACAATGGCATAACAAAACAGAATACACCAGGCTCCATAATTCTCACACATAGAATGCAAACAGCGTTTGTTTAACCATGGACTATTAAAAGATGATGACTGGGGATCTGGTGAGAACCACATTTAAATAACCTTTGTGGTTGTTAGGGCTACAGTAAACCTCTCGAGCTGTGCTCTCGAGGTTTACCATGTTGCCAAGCAACTGCTACCCAGCCATTATCCTCTATATTTTCAGTAATAGTGATTTTCTATGTGTCTGTAATGGCTCTGTGATACCTGATTATGGCAATGTTAGGTGCCTGAAACATGTTTAATGCTTAAAGAAAGTGTTGTTAAAATGTGATGACATTTACATGAGAAACTTAGTGTCTCTACTTTTTATCTTCTTTCATAGACCAGCGAGGCCCCGAGTTGCAGCTTTGGTAGTACCAACACAGTCTGAAGCTGTGGAGGCTGATCACTCTGACACTGACAGTGTCATTCTTGTTGAGTCAGATGGTAAGATGCTGATAGAAAAAATTGTATTAAGTAATTGGGTGGTATGGAGGCTCTCTTGTAAGGTGTGAGCTGGACTACTTAACTCACCTCTTTTAGGAAATACTCTTTAGAAAGTTAATATGACTTCCAGCACCCATGTAATATTTGTAATAATACAATGTACACTAAAAATTTAATAGAATTCTGGATTTTGATTATCTAGCTGGCACCTTTTCAGCATTGTAAATACTACAGTGTACTTGTTGTGAAAGGCGCCAGCCATCACCGCCACTTCAGGAATTCCAGCAGCAAATGCATATGTTCATTGCAAAACACCACTGCAAAGCTAATAGATGGATGGCAAACAAACAAGCAACACGTTTGAAATGTAATGGATTTTCATTTTTTTTTTGTAAAAAACAAATAAGCCCTTTGTATAATTTAAATATACTGCTCCAGGTAGGGGTATACTGGAGGATCTACCAGTCTTGGCGTGGGCAAGTCTCTTGGCTGCATCTTGAGACTGAACTACAGCAGCCATAGTAGATTCTCCAGTAAACCAACACCCTGTTGGGGTATATTGTTTAAAATTTTAAAAACAAGGTGTAGTACTTCATAATTTAAATGGTGCATCAAAAGGAACAGATTTTATACCTAGATGTATGGTAGTTGTATACATCTCAGTTTAGTTTGACTGTGATCCAGAACTGGTCATGACATTTCTAGACAGCAATAGTATGTGAAATATTGTAGTTCTATGAATTTCTTATCTATTATTTTATAAGTGAATGTTGTCCTCATTACACTCTAAGAAGATATTTGTATGGATTTAAATTTATTTTGTGTCATCTCATATTCAAAATGAGTAATACAGGTACTCAACCCAATATATGTTATCTAGATCTTGGCTGGTATATTTAAAGTGTTTCAGCATATTGATATACTACCCACTTAGGTGAGGCGTAGTGATGTGACCAGGCACAATATACACAAGAGAATGTTCTGTTGTACACATAATAATGTGAGAAGGAAGAAGAATAATGTGTATGTGAATGAAGTTGGGGGCTGCCCATGCATATGTAACAGACTGTGATATTGAGCCTGTTATGTCCTGGTAACAGACTGTGATATTGAGCCTGTTATGTCCTGGTTATTTATTGCCAGAATCTGTATATTTATGAGTCAACAGTATTGTATGTCTATGGTAAAAGTGGGGCAGTAAATGAAAATGGGGTGGGTTTCACCAAACAGCTGCATGGGGACGTGCAGTACTGCACAGAGAGAGTTTCTGAATTACCATGGGGTGTGCAGTGCTAATGTGGCTGACGAGGTATGGGAACTTCTCTGTAAGATTGGTTGCAGCACTGCAGTTGCTGTTCATGTAAGTGAGTTTGTTGTTATGTCCACAAGCAGTCCCAGTGCGTGGATGTCACTGCTGCTGAATGATACAACATCCATGGAAACACAGAAGTGTCAAAGCAAAGACAACTGTGATACATGGTTGAAATGCACAATGAGACAGTACAAAACAATATATTTCATAATGAAAGTTTAGTGGCAGATTAATATATTGTGGCATATGTTATAATATTGTTTACTAATATGTTTTATAGTGGCCAGGAAGCTGTGGCAGTAAGCCCTGTGGAGGTGAAGGAGGGCTGGGCACCAGCTCTCCGCCTAAAGTACCATCATGAAAGATATTCACAGAAGAAATAGTGTCACAGTCCCTTGCACCCACAATGTCTGTTCAGTAGTTTGGAGTACCTTTCACCCCAAGGCAGCCATAGAGCTACTAATTGCTAGGTACTGTGAGAGCACTGTGGCTATTTCAGAAAAGCGATGAGCAAGTGGTAATGTAAACATTACTGTAGTAGACAGTCTCAACATGTGAATGGATCTTTTGTATATTAACATTCTGTGACACAGTCTGTTATCTATGTTAGATATCTACTTTTTCCTTTAGTATGCATGCAGGTGTACTACATGGTGTCACTCCATGCATAGCTGGGAGGTATTTTGTTGAATAGTGTACCCTATTTATTATGATGGTACACTTATGATGACATTTTGTTTCTCAGTGGGTACGTGGTGAGGTGGTAGTACTACATTAAGGAAATCTATGATATGGTAAGACAAGTGTGGCATATGAGAGCAGCTCTACTAAGCCAGTTCTGAGTAAGTTATAATTATTGCAATGTGTGTGTAGGGATGATGGAGTGTACTGGACTGGTGTGTCATGCATGTATGTCATAATAAGTTAACTGTATGAAGGAAGTGTACTGGGATAAGAAGTGTATTTATATATAGAAAGTTCCTGATAATCCAGATGATAAGGCCTAGTGTACTACAATGCATACTCAACAAACTCAAAAGCAGTTTTCACTTCAATGAGGAGTGCCTAGTGTAGTAATAGAGCTAGTCACCATATTCTAATACTGTGATAAATGTTGAGGCGTACAATGGATATGTCACATGGTGTACTTGCCATTCACAGATAATGGATGTACTGTAATGTTTTGCAATGTGTCAAGTCATCTGTAAGTAGGTACATATTGTTGTTGTTTGCTTATGGTGTATGCTCACACCAGTACTCCTGTACAGATACAGTGGACCATTAGTATGGTGGTGTATATATATGATACTGATTACAGAGTGAGTAATGAAGACTGATGATCATGCATGCTAACGGGACACTTATTTTCGCACCAATTACTGTTGCAGTTTATTTTATCATAGCAAACTGCTGTAATATACAAAGTGTAGATGCAAATAGGGCTATCATGAATGCAAGCTGGAAATGTGCCATTTGTATGTCATGATGGCCCCATTTGCATGCAGGTGTGCCAATCGCTGATGACTTGTGCCCTGCACCCTGCGCAAGCTGCAGTTGTTGGGGAATGACGCCCTTCTACTACTGACAACATACTCCGATGACCATTTGAGTACATATGCATATATAATAAACAACCATGTCACTGCTGGTCCACTGCAATGCTCACAGAGTGATCATGGGTATATGTGATAAACTACAATGTCGCAGAACACTGGTAGTCTAGTGGAGCACTTGTAGCACAATTGCGGGAATATGTAATGAAATAATAGTCCAATATCACTGGTGTTCTAGTGGAACACTCACAGCCCAATTGTGTGTATATGTGATAAACTACTATTTCCTATAACCATGGTGGTCCAGTAGCCCACTTTCAGTCTGATCACAGTCATATGTAATGAGATTATGGCCCAATGCCCTTTGTGGTATACTGGGCTGCTTGCAGCATGATTGTGGTTGTCAGTGAGATATAATGAGAAATCAATGCATCACTGGTGGCTCAGCATCTCCCTGCACGCCCATGTACTGAGCCCCACTGCCCGCGCCCCCCACCCTGGTTAGTGGTGGGTGGTAGTACGCCATCTGCTTGCCACTGTGCTGTCTGCTGACTGATTCCATACTGATTCCATACAGTAGGACTGTGCAGCCATTGTTCCACAGTGTAAGCAATGGTTGTGCAAGTCGTATCATACTACACAGTACAGAAATGTGAAAGGATCCATTCATATAGCTGGGTTGTGTAGTGCAGTGATGAACTGCATGCCCATTGGCTTATGTTGTGGCCTAATGGCTGTATAGCTCTACTGTACAGAGTCTGTCATTGGGCATCAGGGTGGGAAGCAGTGTAAGAACTACTGACTTCTGCTGATGAGGCGGGTTGTGCGACTTAGTGAGTGTGAGTGGCGGTGTACTACTGAACCACCAGGGATGGATTGGTTTAACATAATATAGCACTGATGCCTGCAGTCAGCCTGTGAGTGATATACTGGACCACCAGGGATATAGCACCATTATTACTATAGTAATGACTGCGATCAGCATGGGGTGAGCCAGCATAAAGGTGTCACTGTAGCTTAGGTTGTCAATAATAGCTGTCAGTTGCCATGTTGCAAGGTGTAATATGACAGCTGAGCTGTGGGTTGGCAGATGTTGCTCATTTTTTTGGGGATCAACTGTGTGCAGTGCAAGTAGGGGTTGTGACTGCATGGGTTAGTACATCCTGGGCTGAATATCAGGATATGTGTTACATGGATGGGAATCACCCTCCTAATTGCGCTGCATACATTACTGTTGTGCTTTGACTCTTTGACATTTGTACCAGGCACATTTCCCTTTTGAACATCACACTGGTACACATCAGTAGGTTGTATACGGTGACACTGTTGTGTGCATTGCACAGCCCTTCTGAATATCCCACCCACTGTTTCTTAACATGATGTGTAAAGAACATATTTAATTTAATTAGCTGCCAAAGTAAGTGAGTTGTTGGTTTGTAAATGTCTAACATTATTTTAATTATAAAAGAGTATGACAAATAGAGCTTTCTGATTGTCTGCAAACATTCTAACAACCTTATGTAAATCTTTAATTAACATACATCTACAAATTGGTCATATGGTCAACAAGGTTTAAGAATGCTAAAGAACATGTTCATTATAATATGAATAAGGCACTCCCAAGATTATGTTAATGGTCAGTTAATCACGGTCTAGGTGCATGTGGTATTCGGTTAAACTTTTGCCACACTGCAACCGTACAGGTGATCAACAGAACATTAACATAACTCTTGGTCATGCATTACTGTTTAATTAATGTAACAGCAGTAAAATATGATTTGTTTCAATGAACTTACCTACACAGAATAAATAACTATATGACGTGTGTCTCTTTTGTTGTAGTTATTAAACAGATGATTATATGAACATTAGATAATGGAGATAGTACTGCTGGTGTACAGGTCATGCTATTATTCTCATGCAGGTGTGAAAAATAACATAGGTTCAGATGTTCAAGTTTACTTGTTCATATACAATTGAAGATCTAGTATCATTGTATATCAGTCTGTGTTGTTTATTATGCCAAAATATTTAGGTATTGAGTGTTACCAAATACTAAGTGATACAGAACAACAGTGTAGATAGTATGCTGTTCTTATAGAGCTTTTCAAGTTGTCCACGAAGAACATAATATGGTACAAAGAAATATTATAACACAACTGAGAAGACAGGAGTTCTGATTAACATCACACTTGTAAATAGTCTTTGAGAGTGCTCAGCAAAATGTATTGTAATTATTGAATTAGATATCAATATTGTAAGTGCAAGACAGGTAGGTAATCACCATTTTGAGGTCTATATATTGATTCATGTTTTTGTCACTTTGCAGGATGCCCTCGCTTAAAGCGATGTGCTGGCCACTGCCGCTGTTACCACAGACTCGAGTGCAAGGTTGACGAGTCTCATAAGAGACAATGTTGCACTCCATGAAGGACAGGAGAAATTGCTGTCCTTCATGGAAGCTACAGAAGACTGTCAACCTTGTGCTTGAGCCTGTGGTGATAGTGGCTAGTGACACTGCGGCCAGCTCCAGCTCCTCACCTCCACCAGTAGCATCCAGCTTCCTTGGGACACAGTGACCAGCCTCCATAGCTGCTCCGGTATCTCCTCTGGAGGGTGCAACAGCTTTACTTCCATTGTGGCTCCACATTGAGTCCAACTTATGGGTTGGGCTGCCTCAAGCAACACACCTCTCCATAAGATTTGCTGTAAATATTGTAAATAGTTGTTTTTATATTTTTCTATATTTTTTTACAAAATCATTTTTATAAGTTTAAAGAATGAATATATATATATTTTTATGTAGCATTTATTTTGAAGATAAAAAATCAATATATGTTTATGTTTTTTTATTTTGCATTCAATGTGATTAAATTTATTGCAAAATGTTTCTATGATGAATAACTGTTTTGATTTGAACATTAAACAATATTATGTTTTTACTTTTATATATATACACAATAAATATTTTTGAACATAACATTTTTCTTGTGGTATTATTAAGTTGTGGGATCTTTGTCATCAGTATTTATAAAAAGGGTCTGAAAAATGCAGCTTTCTGATTGGCTGAAAACATTCTGCCAGCCTTGTGTTAATGTTTTATTAACATACATATACAGCTTAACCATATACTGAACAAGGTTTAATGTTGTTTAAGACCATGTTTCATTACTATAGCAATAAGAGCACTCCATGGATTATGTTAATGGTCAGTTAATCACCCTCTAGGTGCATGTGGCGATCAGCCACACCTTGTGCCACAGTACACCCCTAGCAGGTGATTAACAGACCATTAACAGAACTGTTGATCATGCCTTATTGGTTAAATATAAGAAAGCATTTGGTTTCCTTAGTTTGGCAAAGAATGGTATTATACACAAAGTTTGAGGTTTAAACAGATAACACATTTAAATTCTTGTTGTGTTACATATCTTACAGTGTTATGACAACAGTTTTGTAGGTACATTAATAAGTATGAGTTATGTTCAGAATTTGTGTTTAGTAAAGGTTCAGAAGAGGACCATGTAAGATATCTAAATATTTAATAGTGGTGCTGAGAAATAGAGTGCCACATTGTTTATGTCCCAAAAGAGTAGTCTCATTGTCTGCAAAAGATAGTGAGTGAAACAGTGCAACACCATAAATTAGTACTTATATAACAGTGGTAAGCAAAGGAAATAGATAAATATTGAGAGGCATATGCTTGAGATGGATGTTGTGTTACTCTTCATAACTGAAAATTCTGCTAGATGACTTCCTGTGTTCTTCATTTGTGTACATTTGTCTATGTATGTGTGGTGCTGCCACATTTTCATGTAGAATTGGTACTTATTATTCTCAAAAGACAGGATATTCATGGCAAAAACTCTGTTTAATGCATCAGTTAGGGTTGTTCCACAGTGACAAAAGCAAGGAAATTTGGTGTTAGGGTTGAAAACCCTAACTCAAATTCACCCCAACACCACACACACACAGACACGCACATGCACACACACATATGCAAGTAGGGGAGGACCAAAACAACACAACCAATGACAGACAACCAGCAGTAGGTGACATAAATAAAAAAACAACTGTCTAAATGAACTACAAGACATCCCGACCCACCTGACCAGGTACTACATGCTCAGTGGAGATCAACAGCAAAACTGAGGCCATGTACACAAGCGTACACATCCCTGATTGCAGGTGCACACAGCGTACCACACTTAGTAGTTGCATGGCCTTACCTAAGCGGGCGAAGACTGCAATCGCACCTTGATTCCAGTTGGGGGTGGGCTGTAGGGGTGCAAAGGAGGTTTCAACCTAACATCAATTTCCTCGCTTTTGTCACTGTAGAACAACCCTAACTGATGCAGTAAACTGAGTTTTGCCTCTAATATATATATATATATTCATGGCAAAAAACATTATATCATCAGTTAGGAATTATCATTACAATAACAAAGTTTTGAAATTCGATGTCAGAATACCAACCTACCCCCACCCCACTCTCCACACACCAACAAGCATCAGGGTGTGCCTTGGGGTTATCCACCTAACTCACACCCCAATCAATTTGTAAGGAAGCTGAGGTGTACAGTATAGGAAAATGGGATGAGAGTTAGGGCCAATGAACCCAAGGCACACCTTGACACCTGTTGGTGTGTGGAGAGTGGGGGTGGGGTGCAGGTTGGTAATCCTAACATCAAATTTCTAGACTTTTGTTGCTGTAATGACAACCCCAACTGATGCATTAACAATGTTTTTTGCAATGAATTTCCCCTTCTTTTTGATAAAGTGTAATATTACTCATAAGTGGTTGTGGGGAGCGCAAGGCTCAGAGGGTCCTGTGCTCCCATTATGAATAGATTTTGTAATTATCTCTGATTTTCATGTGGGAACTCAGGACCCAGAGGGCCCTGTGCTCCCATCTATACATAAGTGAACTGATATTTTAATGAAATCACATCTCCGTGTGCCCCACTACTGCATTATGTAGGGCCTGTGTTCCCATTATTGTATAATGGGATCCAAATGTGGGAGCACAAGGCCCTATGTACACATAAGTATAAAGACATAGCATAGTCCTAGAGCCATTCCAGGTAACCCTTCTGCTGTAAATGATGCAATATCTCACGAACCTTAGGAACTTTGGAAAAACTCCTTCACAGGTGTATTCAAGGCCTAGCCACCTCCATGCATGCTTAGTACACCTAAAGGTGTATTAAGCTGCACTTAGCAAACAATCTGTATCTCGAACAGTATCCCTATGGAATACTGAAGCATGGAATTCTGACTCTGCGGGACCAGCTTCAATATCCTGAAATACATATGCCTGAAGAAATTTCACATGGTGAAATTGTAATTTACCATGCGAAATTATGTGCAAAAGATTTTGCACGGGCTAACACGGTTTCGCTTACATGAGAAGCGAGAGGAAGGAGGTGCTGGCAGCTGTGCCCCATGGTGTGGAGGGCTGGGTTAGGAGTGACTTGGCCAGAATGGCTGCATGGGCCTGGGTTCTATTCTCAGTGTGGCTACAATTTTGCTTCCCCACTGTTCCTCCCCAGTAATATTTATTTATGAACTCTGAGGTCCACTCTCCCTTGTAGTAGGTTATTTTAGTTACAGGGGTGCATGAGGCAAAGCCCCATTGACCGTAAGTCCCTGTCAGGATGTCAAAATTCAGTCTCCAGAACTCTGTCTACTGGAGTTCAAGGAACTGAATTTTGGGATTCCATAATGAGATCTCTCGAACTGTTTTTGAGTTATAGTCACGGAAGGCACCAGTACTGCCACAATGTTATCCTATGGGAAGATTCACAACTTCAAAGTGCTGTAGCTATGCAACAGGTGTCCGTTTCTTCATCAAACAAGCAAAGGGCACATATGTGGGAAAGGGCTTGCAGCCCTGCAAATTTACTGCAAAAAGTCCTGACCATTTACTTGCTATGACGTGGCAAAGATTTTTTTTTGCGGCTGCTTACCTGCTTTCACTTTCAGATCATATATTTTTTCCATAGGCTATAATGCGAAATTTTAAAGTTTAATAACTTTTGAACGGACTAATATTTTTCACCAAACTTCACAAGGTACATCTGTGAGGCACAGGCTTTCTACTCTGGAAAATTTCAGACCACAGCCATTTCTGAGATCCAGGTGGACAACAAAATGTCCAAAAAACACAGCCCGGCCTGGATATTCAAAACAGTTGTGCAAGGCACAACTGAGGTGCGCTCAGTGCAAGTGCGGACCTGCACTGAGAGCCATATTCAGTGGGAGCCAGTGCACATCATGAATCTCATTGTGCTAGTATGCAACTGTAATGAATGCAGGCGCAAGTGCAGGGGAATTCCATGAATATCCAGCTCAGTGGGATAGTCAACCGTGAAACCATGGCTCAAGTGCAGTGCAAATCAACGATGCACCAAGCAGACTTGTTCCTATAAATACAGGGCACAACACAGCAAACAGCACTTGCACCAGGTGAGAGGGAGTGAGAGAGAGAGAGAGAGAGAGAAAAGAAAGAAAGAAAGAAAGAAAGAAAGAAAGAAAGAGAAAGAAAGAAAGAAAGAAAGAAAGAAAGAAAGAAAGAAAGAAAGAAAGAAAGAAAGAAAGAAAGAGGTGGCATTGAAGAGGGAGAGGGGTAGAGAGAGAGAGAGACAGAGACACACTGCCAGGCAGTGCACCAGGGTGGCACACAGCCAGCAGCAGTCAACTGCCCAGGGGATATTGGACAGCAAGGGCCATGGATAGTGCACTCTTCATGATGGAGGCCATAATGAGGTGTGAAGGGCAGGAGGAACAGTGACATGGCTGTGGAAGGGCCCATTGGTGGTATGCCCGACACAGGTGATACCGTGCCGCATCACCTCTGAGCAGTGGGTGACATGGAGATTGTGGGCTGGTACCACCTGAGCAGGGCCATTCTGAGGCAGCTTGCAAGCTGTGCAGTGAGGAGAAAACGAGCTTACCAGGCCAGACACGCCACGTCTGTGGAGATGAAGGTGACAGCACGTCCTATGCCTGCTCACCACGGGCACCTTCCAGAGACCAACAGAGGACACCACAGGTATAACCCAGTTGGCCACATCTTGCCTCCTCACACAATTCCTCAATGCTCTGCTGCCACATGCATCAGAATTCATCTGTTTCCCCAGCACACAGGCGGAGCATACAGCAACAATACAGGATTTACAGGTAGCACGATGCCTGGTGTGATTGGGGCCATTGACTACATCCACATGCCATCTGGCCCCAAGGGTGTGGTGTACATCAACAGGAAGGAGTCTGAGTGTCAAATGCCAGGTGGTGCGCAATTCCACGGGGCACATTACCAATGTCTGCACCACATACCCTGGGAGTGCACATGATGTATTCATTTGGCACAGCTCTGCACTGTGCCACAGGTTTGAATGGGGACATCCCACAGGCCACCTAGTGGGTGAGTATGCCATGGGCAAGGGGTGATGGGCAGAACAGACCATGGGATGGGGAGGAAGGGTGTGCATGGTTTTGTGGGCACCAGGGACATGCAAGGGTGCAGCAAAGAACAGCAGAGGGCTAAGCATGTTATTATCCACACAGGGAACAGTGCCTATCTACTGCAGCCCTGGCTGCTCACCCCTACTGGCGCCCATTGTACCTAGCAGAGGAATGCTACAACAAGGCACACACCAGCATGCACAACATCATCGAGCATGTCTTTGACATGCTGAAAGCATGGTTCCATTGTCTAGACAGGTCGGGTGTGCCCACCAGTACAGCCCCTCAAAGCCTGTGGCTATTCCTGGCCTGCTGTGTACTGCACAACATGGCCATTGACCATGGATAGCTGGACGAGGCTGATTAAGGTTACAGTAGTGGGGATGACAGGAGGTAATGGGCCAGAGGGAGGTGGACAGCCACCCCTGGGTGGAGGAATCTCCAGCTGCAGCAGCAGGTGAGATGACACCGGGACACCATTGCATGGGAGCACTATGGTGCACACAGGTAGGTGGTGTGATACACATGCATAGGCCACACAAACAGGTACAGCACACAAGCAGGGGTATTCATGGCAATGGTCATGCATACACAGAGGTGTGAGTAGGGTAGGGAGACAGGGCACACAACCATGCATAACATCTCTCAAAGCCCCCACCACACACACTCACATACACAGGCGTGGTATGTGGTGTGGATCAGATGCATTGCACTGGTGCAGGTGCAACCAGTGCAAGACTGCTATCATCAAGCCCACACCACATGGCCCAGTGGCCAGCAAGCACACACACAGGCAGTGTGGCTGGACACAGGTGCCACACCAGTGGTAGACACACACACAC
This sequence comes from Neoceratodus forsteri, assembly GCA_016271365.2. Classification (NCBI taxonomy): domain Eukaryota; kingdom Metazoa; phylum Chordata; order Ceratodontiformes; family Ceratodontidae; genus Neoceratodus; species Neoceratodus forsteri. Next base: position 841,866,442 of record CM057454.1, on the reverse strand, counting down.
ATCGCCCATGTGTGCACTGGCAGCAGATGAAAACTGCAGGTGGGGTGGCCCGCACTTCAGGTCGCTGCATGGAACCATTGGCGCCATGGCCATGGAGGCAACCACACCTGGGTCGATCGGCAGCCACAGGCTGCACATCGAACATAGGAGGTCTGCAACAGCCCCCAGGGTTGAACCATGAGACTAGGACCATGTCCACATGTGGGGTGTCAAGGCATCCAAACAGGCCAGCCCGAGCATGCCTGGGATGCTGACATCAGAGCCTGGAGTTTACTGTGCTTGGGTCACCTGACACTGGGTCTGCGGGGTGGACAGCATACTGCAGGGGTCATCTGTGCCTGGCCACAACCTGTGGCAGCCAGCAGCATAAAGCCATCACTGATCACAGTGGCAATGTGATCCAGGGATTTGATTTATTTATTATTTTTTTTTATTTAGTTGTTTAACCAGATATAGCACACTAAGCTGAAAGCTTTTTTACAGGAGCGACCTGGGAGCACAAGGAGGTTAAGTGACTTGCTCAGGGTCACACAGCATGCAAGTGGAAGCTATGGGATTCAAACCCAGGTCTGGTCTGCTGGATGTCACCAGATTTGCAGCTCAGAGCCTTAGACCACTGTGCTATACTGCCTGAGTCATGGCCTCCTGCATGTGCTGCATCCTGCCAGGATCTGTGCAGTGCTCCTCTCTGCTGCTCGGCTAAATGGCACACCTCCGCGCAGTGCGCACACCTCAGTGGCAAGCAGCACCTGTTGCTGAACAGGCGCCCTCAGCAAACGGGTGTGCTCAGGCAGTAGGTTGGAGTCCTGGGGCTCCCAGGCCAGATGCAAATCCCATGTGGTGACCAGCCATGCTGCACAGCCCCCTCTCTGGTGAACACTACACAGTGGAGTCTGCAGGGGATTGGGCATGGCAGGTGCACGGCAGTGGACCCTGTGTCCGGCCCAGTGGCACCACAGCCTGCTGCTGCCACCTGTCCAGCCGCTGCACACCACCCAGCACCTGCACAGCTGCACCACCTCCACCACAGGGCACAGCCAGAGCAGCACACCTGCTGCACATGCAGTGGTGGTGGGCAGCTGTTCCGCCACTGGTAGAGCTCTGGGCATTCTGCCTGTGTTGGTGGCCAGCAGGGACATCTCACCCACAATGGTGGCCATGATGTCCAAGATAAGTGTGACGTCATCATCAGTGTTAGACCCACCCTGATCACTGTCTCTGTACAGAGGACACCAAGGCTGGCATCCTGGAGTAACACATCTAGGGCCTCGTCTGACCACAGGCCCAGGACATCTGCCTGCACAGTGGTGGTGAGCTGCAGCTTGTCGGGCCCCTCGATGCCAGTGGAGGAGGATGGCTGGTCCTCTGAGGCCATTCCAGTGTCCACAGCTGCCACCACCCCATCATCTACACGGAGGCATGCTGGTGCTGCAAGAGAAAGAGGCATGTTAGTGATACATTGTCCACATGTGCCCACCACACTGTCACTGCATGTGTCCTGCAGCATGGCATGGCTGTGGGTGTGCACACATGCCCATGACATGCATGCCAGCTGTATGCATGCCAGCATGCCCATGTCTGCACCCTCTGTGTCACCATCTGTGAGTGGCTGACATACATACCATGCAATGATGGGTTCCTACCCATCGGGAAACTGCCACCAGACACACCTCCATCATGCTGCGTACATGATGGCTGCCACCAACTCCTCCTGTGCCATGAGTGGTGGTGCATCCAAAGCCCCCTCCAGTGGCATTCCGGGATGCATGGATGGCTGCCACCTTCTCCTTGATGCACCTCTTGTCTGTGTCTACCATTTTCCGAACTCCTGCACCGACCACTGGTGGCCGCCATCCTGGTTGACATATACCACCTCCTCCCAGACCCCATCTCTGGTCTGTGGTGTGCCCATGGCACCACTCAACAGGGCTCCTGTTGGGGTATGCATCAAACAGGGCATCTGTCTTTGCTTTAGTGTAATTGGGCCTGCGCTGCGAGCAGGAACACGCTCCTCACCCTCCTCACGTTCTGACATTTTGGTTCCTGTGGACATGGACAGCACAATGTGGCAGCATCATCCTGTTCCATCCCACCCTGCTGTGCTGTCTGCTCCCAGTGAGCTGCAGCGGCATGCGCAACTTATCTTGACAGGATGCTGTCTGGGTCCATGGCCTGTGCTGTTCTGTGGCATTTATATGGTGCAACACATGCAAATGAGGTTTGGCGCAATGATAATGACAAGCTAATGCAGCCAATGCACCACGCATTGGCTGATGAGCTCATTTGCATGTGGTGTCTGAATATCATGATTTTGCTCCATGCGCAATGAGATTGCTCCAGAGCAAATTACGGCACAAAGACATGCATGCGCAGTGCACAGGCCCGCAGTGTGCATGCGCGAATGGTATCATGGTGTCAATCATGCACTGTACACTGACAGTGCAATACAGGGCATAAAGCATGATGCATTTGGCCTACTATTGCGCATGTGTGCACTGCACAGAGGAAGCGATCCTGACCCCTGCTGTGACCCCTGACCCTGGGTCACTCCTCACACCAGTGAACCTGCCTAGCCATGCCGCATGCACATGTCTGGGACTGCGCGATGGGTGGACAGGAGCATGTTTCCTTAACCGGCATCTGGTGCATGTTGTGTACATGCGACTAGCTGATGCCATTTTGGGCACCATGTTCGCTGTACAGCATGGTGCAGAGATGAGCCCTGAGAGCCCAGAACTGGACACAGATTGAGCTAGTCAACCTGGTGGCCTGTGTCCAGCCCCACACCCTATTTGGCCAGGTGCCCTGCAGCCAAGGGTCACGGTGTGGCAGGGGTTGCTGCCACACTGCAGCAAAGGACTGGGATGGACAGGATGGAGGACCAATGCCACCACAGGTATGGTGACCTGAGGAAGGACTCAGAGCACCTGAGGAGGCTTGAGGAGTGCATCAGGTGTTGGGCTGTGCCATAGCCAGGTAAGTTAGCCCATATTACATGTGTGCCCTGGTGCTGTACTATGGCGTTGGCTAGGCTGCCTGGCATTCCCTGCAGAACAGTGCACTGTCATCATGCACATCATGGAGTGGCATTGCCAGCCACCACTTGTATTACAATGCAGCTGCGCGGGATGTGCCGGGCAGCTCACCCCTGTGCACTGGGTGGGGTGGAAGCAGCTGCTGTGGATGGTTTCTGATGTGTACCTGTCATGTTCCATTCCCAGGGCCTGAGAATTGCCAGCATGCACAGGTGGCAGAAGCAACAGAGGCAGGCATGGCCAGACCTGGAGGCAGAACAGGTGTGGCACCAGCAGCAGCAGGGCAGCGGAGGCAGGTAGGTACTGTCATGGTTCTTCTCTCATTACATGGGTGACGGGGTGTGGGTGCAGGCATGGCCACCTGTGCCATGTGCCGTGGCAGCTGTGTGTGTCACACTGTGAGTGTTGCTTGCCATTGTGGAGCATCCACTCGACACATGTGCCAGCTGTTGGTGGGGTGGTGTCGCCCGCTGCCACTGAAGTTGCTGTGGTGCTGCCAGTGTACTGTGTCATGTGACTATCATTGCACAGTTGGGTGGCCATTGTGTGGCAGAACCACCTCTGTTCACTGTCATAGTGTGCCATGTTGCTGGCGGATGTTGGCCCACACCCTGTGGGTGGCGGTATGGGCCATCCGGAGGTGGTGTTACCACTGCCTATTGTGTGCTGTGGGTGGGCATGGTTCCTTGAGACATTGCACTGATCACCTGTCCTGTCCCTTGTCATGGGTGTCCAGTGAATACGTCGGAGTCCGTCTACTGCAGGTTGCTCTGGCAGCTTATTCTCATAACGTCCACCACTATGGAGGCCATCCTGCAGGTTCACTGCCTGCTGCTGGAGGACTGGAGGCAGTGTAGACACCAATGGGCGCAAGCTTTGGCCACTGGTAGTTTGGAACCAGCATTCCCCTGTTTTCCTGCTGTACCTTCCCTACATTCCTCCATCTCACTGTACAGTCCCTGTTCCTTGTCCCTTCCTTGCTTTTCTACCCTTTCCACCCCTTGTTGTTGTAAATAGTTTGGTTTGAATTATATATTTTTGACTTACCTGCCTGTGTCAGTGTCTGCTTTGCAGGTGGCATGAGAAGCCATGCTGCAGTGGCCCAGTATCTGTCCGTGTGGTGTGCATGTGTCAGAGCACATGTTGTGCTTCTGTGGTCACTGCTGTGTGCTGTAGTGTGTCCCACTGTGGTGGTGTTTCTCCCTTGGTCAGTGGCTGTGCCTTGGGGTGCCCATGGGGTGGCTCTCAGGGGTGTGTGGAAGGTGGTGTGCACGGTGGTGCACACGGCCATGGTCTTGGTTGGGTACTGGCCGCACGCTGTGTTGGGACCCCTGCTTGGCACTGTGCAGCCTGTCCCATGGGTCTGCCATGCTACGTGCCTCCCAGCACATTCAGTGCCTACTGTGTCAGTTGCTTGTGTGCCTGTGTGGTGTGTGTGTGCTTGGCTGCATGGTCCTGGTTGTGGCCTGCTCTGGTCTGGGGCACAGCCTGCAGCCTGTGGGCGGGCTGTCTTGGTGGCCCTCCATTGGTCATTGCACCTCCTGTTGCCTACTATCTGTGCCACTGTTGTGTTCTGGGGGTGTCTGGGTCCCTTTGTGCACCCTGCTGTGCCCTGCTGGTGGTGGCCTCCTGTGGCCTGTCACTGTGCATCCCTGGCTCTGTTCCTGGGTCTCTTCTCTGTGCCATGCCCCTCTTTGTTGCTCTGCTACTCTGCTCCCACAGTTGCTCTGGAGCATCTCCTTCTGCACCATGGTGAAACTGTGTTTGTGCCATGGCACAACTTGCCATATTCAGCCACATTGTGCTGGTGCAGTGTGGCCAGTGCAACCTCTGAATATGGCTTTTGTGCACATGGCACATCATATTTAGCCTGCGATGGACTTGTGCCGGCCTTTGGCACATTTCTGAATATCTGGGCGGATTGTTCTGTTTTTCAACACTATATCTCAGACACCACACAATGGATTTGCACAGAATTTGGCAGATCAAGAGACCTATGCCTATACTATGCCTATACATTATGCATGCCAAATTTTATGCAAATCTGTTAAACAGTTCCAAAGTTATTAATGTTCAAATATTTGGGTTTAACATAGAAGTTACCTTCACCTACAGTAACTATACTTGCACTACTGTGCTAGTATTATATAAATATACACATAGAGATGAGAGAGATGTAGATATGCATATATATATATATATATATATATATATATATATGGTAGCACGGTAGTGCTACCATAGTTAGGGTTGAGGAGCCATTTCCATGTTAAACCCAAAATTTTGCACCTTAATAACTTTGCAACTGTTGATGGATTTGCCTGAACTTTGGAATGTATGATCAAGACCCAGGCCTTGGGATCTGCCAAGTTTTGTACTGATCGAATGTCACGGTTGCGGAGTTATTAAGTGTGATCTGTGCTTGTGACGTTTACAGCTTTCTGGAATTCTGTGGTCGCACCTATAGGTCGCATGGCTTATGTGACCAGCCCAAAATCTTCAGGAACGTAAAGCCGGGTCCCCTTGGCGTGCCTTTCAAGATTTCGTGAAAAATATTAACTGTTCAAAAGTTATTCAAAAACAGTTTCTCATTATAAATCAATGGGAAAAGTTAACAAAAGTTCAACACTTTAGCAAATGCATTTTACTTTCGCAAATGGGCCTGTTACTTTGCCAAATCGGCCATTTTGTTTTCAGTTGGTGATCAGAAAATGGTTGGCATTTAAATTTTGGACCCTCTAGCAACCTAATTTTTTTGTATTCACCTAGTCGGGCCCTGAGGATGCTTGCCATGTCTTTATTTTGTGGTAAAACACCCCAAATATGTTTTCAAATTTCTGGAAAAGTACTTCGCAAAATTGTTTTCAGGTACATCAAAGTGTCGCAATTTGTCGAAAGCTTTTAAATTATGACAGGTAGTTTTCAGTCTCAGGAAAATGACAGCAATTTTTGGCACTGCGCTGCAAAAGAACCGTTGGGAGGTTTGAGCTGAAATTTGAGGAACGGAGCCGACATCTCACAGATGTGCCTTTCAGTGTTGTATTGAAAAATATTACATGGCGGCAAAGTTACAGCACTCCAAAGTTGACAGTTTTTCCCATAGGATAACATTACGGCGCGACTGTTACAGAAATCCTTTGGCACCCTGCTGCAAAATAACGGTTTGGTTTTTTCCTGAAATTTGAGGAAGACAGCCAACAGCCCACAGATGTGCCTTTCAGTAGTTTGGTGAAATAATATCACATGGCGGCAAAGTTACGGCACTCCAAAGTTGACATTTTTCCCATAGGATAACATTCGGCGTAGCATAACAGAAATCCTTTGGATCCCTGCTGCAAAATAACGGTTTGGTCTTTTTCCTGAAATTTGAGGAAGACAGCCAACAACCCACAGATGTGCCTTTCAGTGGTTTGGTGAAAAAATATCACAGGAAGGCAAAGTTATGGCGCTCTGAACTTTTCTTTTTCCCATAGGATAACATTGGCGTTCGCGCACCTTTCAGGGCCGTATCTCGGAAGCGGTGCGAGATCTGGGACTTTGTCAGATAACTTATTAGCCCTTAATGGGGCTAAGATTCAAATTAGCCAGGATAGTTGTAAATAATATGACTTTTAAATTTTTTTTCTCGTCAACGGTTCCTGAGATATAAAGTATTTAGTATTCCAAGATCTCATTTTCGCGCTCGATACTCAATATTTTGCATACATTATTTGTACTCACTGTCTTTCTCAATGCAGGTTTTGGGAAAACCAGCCTGTGCGCTTACATTACTGTTACTGTTGCCCTTCCACTTGCGGTTCCAGTCGCTTTCACTCTACCGTGACGCCTGCGCCACCATATGTGCTATCCTTGCGCTTTCATTTGCGCTATGCTTCTGTTATTTTTGCCATTTTCTGTCTTCAGTACTGTTTATCTTTCTGTTTCACTTTACATCACCATGCCCATTGACATTTCTGTTTGCAGGCACCATGTTACTATGTGACAACACATCACGTGGCAGACCATTCCCGTCTCGCCACCATAATGCGTTACCCTTTCTGTTCTCATTGGTGCTTGTGTTACCATATGCGCCACTGTTAGCATTTCTGTTTGTGTTGCTGTCCCTGTTAGTATGCCACAAGACATCATGTGGCGGGAGCACGGGCCCAGATGGCACCGCACTCCCGCTGCTGCATTACATTCACTATTTCTTGTTATCATTCTCAAAAGAAGGAAATTAGAGGCAAAACTCAGTTTAATGCATTAGTTAAGTTGTTCCACAGCGACAAAAGTGAGAAATTCACTGTTAGGGTTGAAAAACCCCTTACCACCCACCCCCTAACCGGCATTGGGGTGTGCATTGGGATCATGAGTCCTAACTCTCACCCCATTCTCCTATACTTCTGCTGCTTTACACATGGGGTGAGAGTTAGGGCTGATGATCCCAATGCACACCCAATGCCACCGTGTGCCATCTTGCGTTTTTCATTTGCGCCTTTCTTTTTTGCCATTTGTGTGTACCGCACTGTTTCTCTTTCTGTTTCACTTTGCGTCACCATGCCCATTGACATTTCCATTTACAGACACCATGTTACTATGTGACCAGACATCACGTGGCACACCGTTCCCGTCTCGCCACCATGTGTGTTACCCTTTCTGTTATCATTCGCTCTTGTGTTACCATATGTGCCACTGTTAGCATTTCTGTTTGCAATGCTGCTCCTGTTACTAAGCCACAAGACATCATGTGGCGGGGCGCAGGAGCCCAAAGGGCCCGTCGCCCCACCACATTACATTCACTATTTCTCAATATCATTCTCAAAAAAGGGAAATTAGAGGCAAAAACTCTGTTTAATGCATTAGTTAGGGTTGTTCCACAGCGACAAAAGTGAGGAAATTCGCTGTTGGGTTGAAAACCTAACTCCAATTCACCCCCAGCACCACACACACACACAGCACACACACACATTCAAGTATGGGGAGGACAAAGTCAACACAACCAATGACAGACATCCAGCAGCAGGTGACAGAAATAACAAACAGTTGTCTAAATGTACTACGAGACATCCCCACCCACCTGACCAGGTACTGCATGCTCAGTGGAGATCAACAGCAAAACTGAGGCCATGTACACCAAACGTACACATCCCTGATTGCAGCTGCACACAGCGTACCACACTTAGTAGTTGCATGGCCTTACCTACCGATGCCCACACACACCACAACTGGTACTGTGCTGTTATTCAATATAAATGCTGAAGGTGCATGATGACAGTTGTAGAAAGGTTTTAACACTACTGAGTATACATTAATTAAGAGAAGCACATAAATTAACTACAAGACACTAGCATGCTCAAGATAAAAGTAGTGATACATTTAGTAGGTGATTTACATAGTAGTACATTTACTGCAATGGTTTACTCAACATAGAGAGGCTGATGTAAACGTATGGAAAAGCATTGCCTGTTCAACGCTGTGAAATTGGTACTGCCAGTATCACATGCATTCTTACTGATGAAGGTGTACTGCTGATGTACATACATAGACCTTCAGTGTGTTTCAATATTAAAGATGCAGTAAGTATTCTTTGTAAGAAAGATTGTAATTGCATGGATCAGGCCAAGCAACTTCTAAATATCACAGCACTACTGAGCCAACAATGATGTACCTGTATCGGACGTGTATATAGGATAGATTTTCCTGTAGGCACTTACTGAGTATGTTGTACCTGATAAAGACAATCTCATTGCATCTGTGATGACTAACTTCTTCAAATAGTAATACATTTGCTATTGTTGCAATGAGTGATCTATGCCACTTATGGACACAGTGTGATTTTTTTAACAGTTGTTTCATACTCAGGCTGTATGCCTACTGTTTGGGTTTGCCACACTTCTGTCACTGATGCTATCAAAGTGATAACTATGCTAATTCTGCTACAACAGGAATCAAGTAGGTATGGTGTAGATATAAACAGAATGTCTTTTAGTATTGCTTTAACTCATAATGGGGTAAATGTACTAGGACAGCAGGGGTTATCCTCTATCACTGAGTCTGTCAGTTATAATCACACTAGGGTTTTGATGACTGTAATGATCAAGTTACACTGTTCATCTTCATGAGTTCATATTCACAGCCATTCTCCAGCAACTAGACAGTGTATGGTGTAACTGGGTGGGACACTGTGTTGCAAAGCTGCTGCAGTGCCTAGCAGAGGAGAGTATCTACTCAAAAAGACAATTAAGCTATAAGGCATGACCAACAGTTATGTTAAATGGTCTGTTAATCACCCTGTAGGGGTTTAATGTTGAATGAGGCATATCCGAGTGCCACATGTCGCTAGACAGTGATAAACTGACCATTAACATAATACCTGGGAGTAGCTTATTGCTATCATAATAAAACTGTTTTTAAACAACATTAAACCATGTTCATCATATGGTTAGGCTCTACATGTATGATAATAAAAACTAAACATAAGGCTGTTACAATGTTTACAGTCAATTAGAAAGCTGCATTTCTCAAACCCTTGTTAAATCAGAGATATTATACCTGTACAACTCCTTGGTTTTGCTTAACTCTATTGCTCAGATGGCCCACCACAAGTGGTGTGGTGTGGTGTGGGGCATCGGTAGGTGAGACATGCAACTACTAAGTGTGGTACGTTGTGTGCAGCTGCAATCAGGGATGTGTACGTTTGGTGTACATGGCCTCAGTTTTGCTGTTGATCTCCACTGAGCATGCAGTACCTGTTCAGGTGGGTGGGGATGTCTCGTGAGTACATTTAGACAATTGTTTGTTATTTCTGTCACCTGCTGCTAGATGTCTGTCATTGGTTGTGTTGACTTGGTCCTCCCCATACTTGAATGTGTGTGTGTCTGTGTGTGTGGTGCTGGGGGTGAATTCGGAGTTAGGGTTTTTAACCCTAACAGCGAATTTCTCACTTTTGTCGCTGTGGAACAACCCTAACTAATGCATTAAACACAGTTTTTGCCTCTAATATATATATATATATATAAATATATAGTTGGTGGGCCACTTTAATGTTAAATCCAAAGTTTGCACTTTAATAACTTTGCAACCATTATGTCCGATTTGCCAAAAATTTTGCATGCAAAGCATCCAACCATAGATCTTTGGATCTGGAAGGTTTTGTTCTGGTCAGATATGCAGTTGCAGAACTGTAGAGTGCCACTAAAGTGAAAAAGCCTCAACTTCTGTGCATTTTATTGGTTGGTCTTAAAGGAGTGAAGAATGCATCTGAGTGGATTCAAATTTGCATGTCTATATGTGTCCTGAGTTAAACTGGTACCTTTTGAAGATTTGGTTAAAAATCTTAATCCATTCAAAAGTTATGCACATTTTCATGTCCCATTTAAGCATATGGGAAAATTTATATGTGCATTGAGAAAACTTTATGAAAAATTGTGAAAAGATGTTTTTGAGCTAAAAACATTTCATTATAAGGTATAGGGGTGTCATAAAAGCATTTCTGCTGTAATGAAAATATTTTTATTTTCACAAAAACAATTGTCAGAAACATTGTCCCATATGTTGTTTTCTTTGTCACTTCATTATGCCAAGGTGGATTCTGCTTTTGAGCTGAAATTTGCAGGGTGGTAAGCCCTGGTCCAATAGATGTGCCTTTTGGTGGTTTGGTCCCAAAACATTCAAGGGGCCCATAGTTGCAATATTCAAAGTTGAGAAATTTCCCATAGGACAATGATGCAGTGCCTGCAGTGTCTTTTGGTGCCCATATCTCAAAAACGATTTGAGATATGGATTTTTCGCCACCCGCAGCTAAGCACGAGTGGAGGTTTTGAAGTCATGATTACAACTGCAGTGCAATTTTTTCCATAGTTGCTACAGTTACTGAGATATTGCCAAATAAGTGTTACAAGGGTTCTTTTTAGTGTTATGAGGTTGCAGTATGGCTCTGTACTTCTGTGCAGAGAGTGGGAGCATGAGGCGAGGAGAGCCGCACTCTCACAAACCTAATACCACTAACCACTTACATTACATTTTCTCAAAGAAGGAAAATTCATTGCAAAAACTCAGTTAATGCATAAATTAGGGTTGATGTCACAGCAAAGTTTGGAAATTCAAAGTTAGGTTACCACCTACCACCACCACCTCCACCCTACAGGCACCAACAAGCATTGGGGTGTGCCATGGGATTGTCAGACCTAACTCTCACCTCATTCTCCTATACAGTACTGTAGAGTGTCAGCTTGTTTACACATGGAATGGGGTGAGAGTTGGCCTGATGACCTCACACACCCCAATGCCTGTTGTTGCCTGTAGGGTGGGGGTGGTGGGTTGTTACCCTAACATTGAATTTCCAGACTTTTGACACTGTGCTATCAACCCTAACTAATGCATTAACATATTTTTTGTAGTTTTTGCAATGAATATATATATATATATATATATATATATATATTTTGTATATATCTATACATATATATATATATATATATATAGTGTGTGTATATGTACTATATATGTATATTACAGTGGCATGATCCCACCTATATTTACGGTTCTATGGGCACTTCAATGTTAAACCCCAAAATGTGCACTTTAATAACTTTGCAACTGTTCAATGAATTTTCATGAATCTTTGCATGTGTGGTCTCATGGGCAGATCTTTTGATATACCAAGTTTCATTCTAGTTGTATGTGTGAATTGCAAGACACAGATAGTGCAAAAAGACAATTTTTCTGAATTTTTTCCCATCGGTTTGAATGGATTTTCTATCAACGGATTAGCACCCAGAAGGTTTTGAATTTTGGGCAGAAATCTTCTTGGTAGAAAGGGCTGGACCACAGATCTGCCTTTTCCTTGTTTGGTAAAAAATATTAATCCGTTCCAAAGTTATTTAATGTTGAAATTTTAAATTCTTTGTACTGAGGATGCTCAGTAATCAGTAAAAAAATAGCTGTATTTTTATGGGCTAATCTTTTTCATGAGGGGAAAATCATTGTTTGTTTGCCACCATCTTATTTCCTTTTCCATAACAATTCACATTTGAAAACCTACAAAAAATGACATTCCTGAGATCAACCAACACACGACTGTTGCTTGCTTATCAGGACCACTTAGTTGGTATTCTGCACTAAACTGTTCAATAAATGCCCTTACAATGTTATTTTTTAAGATTATGAATCCTGATATGATTATGATCGTGATACGAAACAAGATTCTTGTTCTGTATGATGACTCATGAAAAGAGATTTTTTCGTATGGGGAATCAATGCATTTCAATGGGTTTTGAACTTTGATACGGTCAATCACACACTTCTAATTGAATCACTTCCTGTCTGGGCCTCTCACAAGATGTTACCACATGATTCACTAACTACCTTACTGGGAGATCCCAGCAGGTAAAAATCAATGCCATTCTCTTCCAGTCTTCGTGTTCATTCAGGGGTCCCCAAGGATCTATTCTTGGCCCTCTCCTGTTCTTTCCTTTTCCTCATTACTCTATCCATTGCCTGCTCTGGGAAAGTGTTACTATATCACGGATGATACTGTAATCTTCAGTAGCCACCCTGAATCCATCCGCTGCAAAGTGATCTTCAAAGTTTCTTTTCGAATCCGAATCTTGGTTCTCCGCCATAAGCTCATTTTAAACTACAAGAAAATTAAAGCAGCAGTACTACCGAATCAGGAAGTGAGCTATCAAAATTCTGCATTTTGGCTGTAAGCATGTGGCCAAAGTTCCAGTTTCATACCTGTAAATGTTTTTTTCCAGTCATCTTTAGTTTTAGATATTTGAATTTATTTGAATTGTTGTGGCGCTACAACAAATATGGCAACTGACTAATTTTCAGCTGCGCTTTTTCTACCAGTCACATCACGTCTTTTGACAACAGCAGAGGGATCCTGCTGACCATTCCGATGTCCCTGTAAGTCATTCACATGTGCAGTTGGCAGCAGAGGTGGTTCCAGTGCAACATGCTTAGTGGCAGAAATGTAAACAAAAGCAGAGAATAACAGCAAATTACTCAGTGATAGTACAATGCCGGTGAGAAAGAGTACCAGGTATATGATTAGCAGAGCACAGGGAATAAACTGTCAAAAAGCGCAATTTCTTTTTCGTAGTACTGCTGCTTTAAAGTGATAATGTTTGCCAGTCCACAGAACAAAAACAAAGGCTCTCTATTAACCATTCTCACATGTCAATATGAACCCTTGAGCAAGTGCTTAACTTCAAATATTTTGGCATCACTCTTGACTCCACCATCTCCTTCCATGAGCACATCAACCTGGTCAGTAAGGCGGTTAACAGCAGATTGGTCTTCTCTATAGGCATAGGGTGTGTATGCCAGCTGATGCACTTCTTCTGGTGGTTACCAGTTCAGTCCTTTTACTAGTCAATTATTTTTATTTATTTATTTATTTAAGAGATTTACCAGATAAGCATTCTGAGCGGGCCCACTCGCTTCCAGATGCGATCTGGGGTTACATAGGTCAAAGAATAGATACAGTAAAGTCACAGTACAGTAGTGTTACATAGGTCTAGATTAGTTAGCAGTAGTCACAGTACACAGTGTGGTTAGACACCCAGCAGCAGGTATAAGACCTTATTATATATGTAAGCTAAATCTGCGGGTGCAGTTACATATAACAGAGTAGTGGGACCTCAGTCGTGGTTTGAGGGCCCAGTGGAAGTCTGAGAGCCTGATGTCTGCAGGTAGCTCATTCCATAGTTTCGGCAGTTGATGCATAAAGGCCATTTGGCCCTTAGAGGTGCACATGAAGGGTACATGGAGTTGTTTAGGATCAGAAGCTCTGAGGGGTAGATGGGGGTGGTTGGGTTGATAGAGCACATCTGAGGTAGAGGGGAGGTATTCGACCAGTATTTGTAAATAAGATTAGTACAGTGTAGTTTCGCTGAGATTCTAAAGATGGGAAGGAGAGGGCTTTGTATAGGTCTACAGTGATGGGTGGAGGGAGGCAGTCAAGTGCATAGCGACAGAACGAATGATAGAGGGGTCCAGTCTGGCAAGGGTAGATGGAGGGACAGCGCTGTAGACCACGTTGCCATAGTCAAAAATGGGAGGATCATTTTGAGGACTAGCTCCCTCTGAATAGAGGTGGGAAGGGAACTTTTGTGTTGGTACAGTGCTCCTAATTTAGGGTGGAGTTTTCTGTAGAGATTCGATGTGGGCATGGAAATCAAGGTGTTGATAGAGCCAAACCCGAGGTACGGAAGGAGGTGCAGGAGTCAAGGTTGGAGCCATCCAGGGTGTGGAAGACAGGGGCAGCCAGCCAGGATAGCTTGGGATGGGTGCCGAAGGTTATAGAGATGGTTTTCTTGGCATTTAGGACCAGCTGGTTGGACCTGAGCCAAGTTTGTACGGCATCAAATCACATTGGAGAGATAGCATTGTGTCATCATGGCATTATGGCATCATTATCTATGGGATGACTGGATACACTGCACTAAGCCAAATAAAGGGCATCCTGAACAAAAGCTTGCTGACTTGTGGTTGGTTGTGACCACTACACACATACTGTACCTGTGACCTGTACAAACAAGCTAACTGGTTAAACTTCAAGGGTAGGCTTTGCTAGCAGATCTGCCTGTCAGCAAAAAGATTGCTACTGGTTTCTCTCCTCCTGCTGCTCACCACCTTCTAAATTCTGCCCTTACTACTTGGGCAACTAGAAGCTCCTTTAAAGCTACCATCCTTGTCCCATTTGTAGGATCTCCATGGGAAGAAGAGCTTTCATGTACAGGGCCCACTCTGGCAGAATGATTTGCCCCCAAGGTCTCAGTTGTAAATAAACTAGGTCCTTTCAAACTTAAACTCTGGCAGCATCTCCTTTCTTCTAGTTGTTGCAACTTCCACTAGCCAGTCCCTTATGCCTGCATCACCCTGCCTTTAGCTGCCGCAACTGCTACTAGCATCCCCCATTTTATCCCTCACCTATCCTGCCCTCTCCTTTAACCACATCTCCTATGACAATGTCTTTACCAACTTCACACAGTTCTTTCCTCCCCACCCCTTTTCCCCCTACTATCTTCCCTCCAGCCTCCTATTCCTCTCCCTCCTTGTCTTCTCCCACTGCCCCCACCTACTATCTGCCTTCCTGTACCTCTGGCCTTTCTGGATCTTACTCCTGATTATATCCAGTACTGCCCAGCAAGAAACGCATTACCTCCTTGGATAGTATTTATCTGCTTTGTTTCCTGCATTGACACCTTGTATATTACATGTTTTCTGTATTGTATCATGCATCATGTTTACTCCTGTATATTATTGTATGTTTACTGTGTACTACAGTACATGTTGTGGAGCCTTTGTAAAGGAGTCTCTGACTCAAAGGTTGTAACTCAAGACTTTAATAAACAAAATAAATAAATAACTTGACACAGATATTCAACATACACTTTTGATACCCACCTCTTGAACAGTGTTGGTGTCATTTAACAATCCTGCCAAAAAGATGATTTTACAGTCGGTTGGTGAAATTACCTTTCAGGGATAGGGGATTTCAAAATGTTCACTGTACTTCTTCATGAGGTGGGGCCATAAGAATGGTATGTTGAAAATTTGGGGTTAAAATATGCTAAAATGGCAAAGTTAGCACATATGTTGACATTTTGCTATGCTTGCTCGTAACTTTCTTAATTTTCAATATTTTAACCCCATGTTATCGATGTAGCTATTTCTTTAGACCACCTCATGAATGTGACAGCTGTCATTTTTCAAATCTAGCCCAAAATGTATTTTGTGTCCCTGCTGTGGAATTACACTGATGTGGTGCAGAATGACATTTGGTTGAGATTTAACAATTTTTACTACTGGGTTCATGAGATGCAGTAATACTAAGGCTATGTTGACAATTTGATGGCTGCTGTCCTACAAATGGAAGTTTAGGGTCTGATGGCCTCGCTTACCCATAAACATACATATATGCATCTGTTGAGGGATGGGACCCAGAGGGCCCTGCACTGCATCAGGTAAATAAGGATATGATTATGCTATCTCAAAAAGTATGGACGATATGAGCACAGGGCCCAGAGGGCCCTATATTCAAAAGGAAAATAAGGATATGATTATACTATCTCAAAAGTAAGGAAATTATTTGCAAAAACTATGTTAATGCAGCATTTAGGGTTCAGGCTAAAGTGACAAAATAGAAATGTGGCTTTAGGCTTTCTAACCAAAACCCCATTGCTACCACTAAGCAAATCAGGGGCAGAGTCTTCTTAGGGGTTGTCAACCCTAAAACTCACTCCATTCTGTACACTTCAGAAACATATACACTTCCATGCTCAGGATGCTCAAACTGCACTCAGCTACTTCCTTACACAATTCAGGGCACTACAGGACAGGTACATCCCTTCAACTATACACCATGTTAGGGGTAAGCAAACTAGATGGCTTCATAAAGACCTTCTTGCCCTACTCGAGATAGAGACAAATACTGGAGACACTTTAAGAGCTCTGGGCTACCCTTGAACTACAGTGTTTATAGAACACAGTATAATGCCTGCAAGAAACAAATTCAACTAGCTAAAAGCTTCTTTTGCAAGTGTCTTTTGTCAGATGCTGCTAGTGACTCCAGAAACTTTTGGTCTCATATCAAAACATTCCTTAGTTCTAAGTCATCCCAGTCAGACAATGATATGATCATAAATGGTGTGCATTGTAATAACCCAGCCACCATTGCAAACTTTTCAACCTTCATTTCTCTGACCTATCAAAATACATGTCTTCTTTCCTTCCCATGCAAACACCCACCACCTCAACCGTCTCCCTCTGATCACCCACCTTTTCCATTGAAAGCTATAACCAGGGCAATTGTCCTGAACCTCTAAATACGATCTCTGATAGCACTAGCATTGGCTCTGATGGCTTTGAGTCCAGGCTCCTGATAATGCGTCCAATTACATTGCCTCACTGCTGGCAAAATCTTTACCCTATCTCTATGCCATGGTCAAGTTCCTGCCATTTTGAAAATTGTTAGAATCACTCTGGTTTTGAAGAAAGGGATACTAGGACATTTCCAACTATTGGCCTATAGCCATCCTCTCAGTCTTGAGTAAAATCCTCAAAAAGGGTAGCCTCAATAACTATTGACTTTCTCCTTAACCATAACCTCCTCTCCATAAGCCAGAATGGTTTCCATAAAGAACATAGTACTGCAACAGCCCTTGTTAAATTTACTAACAACACTCTCTTGGCCATGGACAATGGACATCTGACAGTCATGGTTTTCATAGACCTAACAAAAGCTTTTGGTCTTGTTGACCACCCTCCTTCTTTTCAATCTACTATCCTTGGGTTTCTCAGCACATGTGGTTGCATGGTTCAAAAGCTATTTATCTAACAGGAAGCAGGTCATTACATTTAGCTCTGCCATATCAGATCAAACTACTATCAACATTGGTGTCCCACAGGGCTCCATCCTTGGTCTTCTTCTTTTCTCAATTTATATTAATAATATTGCTCAGAAAACTCCTTGCTCATCCCTCCTTTATGCTGATGATCTGGTCCTGTACTGTAGCTCCAAACACATAACTGATATCAACCTTGCTCTCTCATCTGCCTTTCTCAATGTCAAGTCCTGGCTCTCTAAGCACAAACTTGTTTTAAATGTGGGAAAAACTCAGGCTATACTCTTTGGTTCTGTTACAAAGCTCAAAATCTGCTAAAACCAGCTGAAAATCTCTTGTTTTGATGCTACTTACTGAATACTGTGAACTCATTCAAATATCTTGGTTTTCTACTTGATGGATCCCTTGATTTTGACCAACATATCTCAACTATTTGCAAATCAGTGAATGAAAAAACTGATCTAGCCTATAAAATGCACAGTAGCTACACACTAACCCCTCTGCTAGGTTAGCCATTGCCCAGGTCATTATGCTCCCTTCACTCTCTAATGGTGCTGTCACATTTGTAGATGCATCTAAAACTGCCCTTTACAAATGGGACACATCTTATAATAATATCTGTCAAGCATCCCCATGTCATAAACATCACTGTCAGCTTTATATGACTTAAAATGCCCTCCCAACTCTTGCCGACTCCTCTCTCTAAGCTCTCTGAGTGATAGAATTATCAGATCAAACACTCCTACATCCCTTTCCTCCCTCCTGCTACCTCTGTCCTCCTCCTATGGTATAAGATCTTCTGACCCCAATACTCTCCACACCCATGCATAAAAAAGTCAAAGGGCACCTGTGCTTTCTCTCACACTTTACCAAAATTCTGAAACTTAATTCCTTTAAGTATCAGACATACACCGAGTCATGTCCTCTTTATGAAGGAACTTCAGACTCTCCTAACCAAATCTGACCCTTACCTGTGCTTTAATCCACCTTAGCCAATTCTCTACATCCATAACTGTCAAGTTCTTGCTCCTACTTTGTTCTACCCTGTTGCTTCTCTTCTGTCCCTCCCTACACCTTACTCTCACTGCTCTAACTTGTCTCATGCCTGGCCTCCTCCCGTCATCCTCTCTGTTCATCCTGCTATTTCTCCATCCCTACCCTCCTCTGCCTTGTTTATGCCTTCTCAGCTTTGCTTGTTAGCTACTGTAGATTGCCTACTGGCACCATTTGCCTATGATCCTTCATTAAATTGTCAGTATCTCCTGATATTGTTTCTCCCAGCTGCAGCCTTACTTACTGTTATACTTGTGATATTGAACTTGCTGCTATTCTCCTGAACTTTACATTACCTCCTGTTGCTGGGCCATGTTGTCATCAACTTATTTCCATCACTGGTCCCTGGAGGCTTGGCACTTACCTTGCATAACATGATTGCAGGGTATTTTTGTCCTGCCTACTGTGCACCTATGCTACTTTTAAGCTCTCATTTGTCTAATTGTTACCTTATCCCTCATTGTTGAGCCATGTTCCTTTCTATTTGTGTTGATCGCTCTTGGAGTTATGGCACTTACCTTGTACTTTGTACCACTTGCTTGACTGCTGCATTTTTATCTCAATCATTGTATAACTATGTTGCCATTATAGTGTTCCTGTTTTTCAACCACTATGTATTGCATCATTGGTTGCCTATCTTGTAATCTTGTTTTGTAATCCTCCCAGGTCGTTACCGAAAATGGGCATTTCTATATCTAGTGTACTCACCCTGTCAACAAAAACAAAACAAATAATAAATAAATAATGGGGTGAGTTTTAGGGTCGACATCCACTGGAAGAGACTCCACCCCATTTGTTTTAGGTTGGCGTTGGGTTTTAGGTTGGGAACTCTAAAACCACATTTCTCTACTTTTGTTACTTTAGCCTGATCCCTAAATGTTGCATTAATAGGAATGTACGAATATACAAAACTGCCAACAGAAGCAGGCATTTACAGTCTATCGAGTCAAATGTGCAGCTAGCCCTCAACTTGCAGTTGCCCCACCTTCCTCCCCTCCTCATAACATTCCCTCACCCATTCCCAACCCCTCTTAAAGCTACCCATTGTTCCTACAGCATACCACCCCTCGGCAGAGTATTCCACCTGTCCACCACTCTTTCTGTGAAAAAATGTCTCCTGATTTCCTTCCTGAATCTCCCCCACCTTAGCTGATGCCATCTTGAAACCCTCCCTCTTCTAAGCTGGAAAATCCTTTTTGTATTAACCTAATTTAACCCCTTCAGGTATTTAAAGGTTTCAATCATATCCCACCATCCCTCCTCTCATCCAGGAGTACATGTTCAGCTCACTCAAACTATCCTTGTATGACTTTCATTCCAATCGCTGGATCATCTTTGTCACCCTACATTGCACCCTCCACAATTTGATATCCTTCTTCAGGAATGGGCACCAGTACTGCATGCAGTACTCCAGGTGAGACTTGACCAGGGACCCCTACAGGGAAGGATCACCTCCCTATTCCTGGAGGAGATCCCCTCATACACCCCAGCATCCTATTGGCCTTTGCTGCCACCTTCCTGCACTGAGCTGAATTGTTCATGCTGCCTATTATAAGCACCCCAGATCCTTTACCTCCTCTTTTCTTTCCAGCTGGACCCTTCCAGCTGATGGCTCCTCCCTGGTTTCTAGCTCCAAAGTGCAGTACCTTGCACTTCTTGGTATTGAACCCCAACTACCATGTTTCTGACCACTCCTGTAGTTTGGTCAGGTCCTCCTGCAACCCCTTGCACCCTTCAATGTCATCTACCAATGCTCCCATCTTCATATCATCAGTGAACAGACTGATCTTACTAGACCCTGTGTGAGATATCAGCTATGATTATCCCAAACAGCACTGGTCCCAGTACCAATCCCTGTGGCACCCGCTCATCACTTCCTGGTCACACAATTGTAATACTCAATTAGATTTGCCTGGCAGGATCTGCCCGAAACAAACCAAAGTTGATGACCGCCCTGAGACCATTGTCCTCCAAGAAGGTCACCAGCCTCTTTTTAGGATTGTCTCCATGAGTTTCCCCAAGATCGATGTGTGGCTCACTGGCCTGTAGTTGCCTGGCTCATTCCTGGGGTCATATTTGTGAATGGGCACCACATGGGTCATCCTCCAGTCTTGTGGTATGTACCCTGCTTCCAGGTAGGTATTGAATAGGTCAGTCAGTGGTCCTGTCAGGATCTCTGCTACCTCTCTGAGTACCCTATGGTGAATGCCATCTTGTCCTGGTGTCTTGTGCACCCTTAGTGCCCTCAAACCTTTCAGAACCAGAGCCTGTCTTCTGCAATCCTACATCAGTCACCCATCCCCCACCCCTACCCTCCCTTGGAATAGCTGCCCATTTCTCACCCACGAACACAGAACAGAGGTATTCATTTAATGCCTTTGCTTGCTCCCCTCTCCACCCCTCCATCCTTTCTAATCCTCACAATCTGGTCTTTGTCCTTCCTTCTTTCTTTAATGTAACTGAAGAAGTCCTTTTCTCCTTCCTTAATACCCTATGCCAGTCTCAGTTCCCTTGATGCCTTGGCCACTCTGACTAGCCTGGTAACCTGCTTGGACTTCCTTGTTTACTCATCCTTGTCACCCCCCCCAATTTCTTGAGTTCCCGAAATTCCTTTCTCTTGGCCCTTACCCCTCCATAACCTCCTAGTCAACCAACTGGGCTTTCCCTTCCCTTCTTACTCTGTGTCTGTACACATCCCAGTGACCTCTGTCAGACCTCTTTTAACAATATTCCACTTTTAACCAGTGTCCATATCTGGAATGCCTGCCAGATACCCACCAAAATTTCCCCATCCTATTAAAGTCTGCCCTTTAAAATCGATCACTCTGGTACTTGTACCTCCTGTTTCTACTCAATGTTGAGCGTGAACCACACTGAGTGGTGGTCACTCCCAGCCAGAGGGTCCTGCACCCCAGATCTCTTACCCCATTTGAAAGTACCAGATCCAGAATCCTCTCCAATCTAATCAGCTCATGTACCAATTGTACCAGGAAGCTGTCCTGAAGTGCCTCTAGTATGACCTGCCCCTTTGTGTTCATGATGGCTGGAGTGCTCCAATCCACCCCAAGTAGGTTGAAGTCCCCACCGCCACTGTGTTCCCTTCCTACAGACCCTCTGATTTGCTCAGCTACCTCTCTGTCCAGGTCCTCCCCTTGCACTGGTGGTCTGCATACTACCTCTCAAGTCCTGAAACTGCATCCATAGGGCCTCTGTTCTGCCTTCCTCCCCCTTATACACTTTATCCCATCTCATACATGGATTGCTACACCCCTTTCCCTTTAGCCCTATCCTTCCTAAATATTCTGTACCCTGGGGTCATCATATCCCAGTCCTGATACTGGGTAGCCCACGTTTCTGTGATGGCTACAATATCCACCCTCCTCACTGCCAAGAGAGCCTGCAAATCAGCTGACTTATTACCTAGGATCCTTGCATTCAATGTGAACACCCTCCACCCCATTTTCTTGCTTGTCTTACCGCATTTCCCCATGGCCCTACCCAGGCTCCTCCCCTGTTGTCTTGGAGGATAAGCTCATTGGCTCCTTCTCTGGGTTCCCTGCCTACTAACTGTCCACTCACCCCCCACCTAGTTTAAATTCTCCTTTGCTGTTATGTATCCTCTGTCCCCTGTTTTAGTGTTCCTTCCCTCCCTGCACAAGTGTAACCTATCTCCTGCATATAGATCGTTGTTGTCCCAGGTTTCTCCCCAGCCCCCAAGCCATACCCCATGGAATGACACCATTCCCCAGCCATGTGTTGAACTCTCTGATCCTCTCTTTCTCCCTGTACTCGTGCACAGCACTGGGAGTACATCTGAGAATGCCACTGATTCTCCCAGTTCCTCACACACCCTTCCCAGTTCCTCAAACCTCTCCTCACCACTTCCACCATCTCCCCACAAGGTTATTCATACCCATGTACCACAAGATGAGTTTCCTTCTACCCCTCTAAGCGCACTTCAGAAGTGACTGCCCCACCCTGCCCGCCATTAATCCAGGTATGAACTCCACCCATATATGACTGTGCCTTTCCCTCTTACTGTTCCATCTTATCCCTTTAATATGGAATCCCCAGCACTAGTATCCCCATCATTCCTCATTCCCATCCCCACCCTGCCAACAAGGTACCTATCTCTGAGTCCACCACCTTGTAGCTCTGCCTTTCCCGCTAAGTCTCCCTGTCCCCCACACCTGATATCTCCTCCCTGCTCCTCCCTTATCCTCCAGAACCCTCCCATCCTCACTGGACCCCCACCCCTCTGTCTTTCACAACCTCCCTCCCAACCCAGTCCCTTATCCTTCCTCACTGCTCCTTCAACCACTCTTCTAACTGTTCCCTCCCTCTTTACCCTTGGCTCTCTCCTCTGACCCACTTCTGTCACTTGTGCTTTCCCACCTTCCTCTCCTGCCCCCTGCTGGTAATCCTTTCCCCTCTTCCTCCACCAATGTTGTCAGGACTGCAAACTTATCTCCTGCCCCCACTGCCTTTCTGTGTGTCAGCTGTTCCTCCTGACTGCAGCCCCTTCTCCTGGTTTCTCACATTGCCTGGTGTCCTGCTCGATTTGCACCCACATCCCCTCATCTCTCAACCTGATGTTCCTCCCATGTGGTGCCCTCATGTTACACTCTGGGGTGACTTCTCCTGCCCCAGCAGCCCTCCCCTCCTCCCATCCTCTGCAACTCCCTACCCAGCCACAGCACCTTCTCCTCGAGCCCTCTCAGCCTATGACAGATTTGACACCCTCCAAGCTTTCACAAAATGTTCATCAAACCACGGCCCACATCCATTACACCCCACTATTCTACCCATGTTTAGTCAGTATTTAACTAACAGGAAAGGGCAATATAAAGAATATAGTACTACCAATAAGTATTTATAACCAGTACTATTTGTACATTTTTAACTAGTCCTGCCCCTCCAAAATAAACTTACAGGACCATAAAGAGAAGAACACATTATCACCTATTACTTGCTTGTCCATGATACCTTATCTGCTAAGGTGACTCACAACTGCAAAACAGTGTCATATGCAAAATACACTTAAGATGCCAGTACATAACCAGTGTCATATGCTAATATACAACTTAAAGATGCCACGCTCTTACCCTCACCCTCAGTAGACAAAATAGTGCCAGACAGACTCACCATCTGCATTCAGCCCAAGTCCCTGAGATCTGAGTAGCATTCTGCTCCTTCCTGACCCTCTCCTCTGTCCATGCCTTCCCTAGAAGGTGGTGCCTTCTGCTGCTCTCCAGCCCTTGGCTCCTTGCTGGTCCGTGAGACTGGCTCCTCCCACCTTGACCATTTAATAGAGGTCTGGGCTGGGGTGGGTGGGTGGCGGACCAAAAACCTCCTCCTCTGCTGTTGCTCAGAAAAAATTCATCCTCTGCTGCCCTTCAGTGACTCCTGCAACCCAATTTAAGCAACAGATGTGGCAACAGATGCTGCTCCCTCAGCCCCACCTTGAGCAGCTCCTGCTGCTCAGCCCAAGCTGCAGATGCAGCTCCTCCTGGCCCCCGACTCTCTCAGTGGCACCTGCTGCATGTCCAGGCTCCTTTCTCCCCACAATTTGAGCAGCTCCTGCCACATGGCTCAAGCCACAGATCTGACTCTCTTCTGGTCCCCAACTCTCTCAGCAGCACCCACCGCATGGTCAAGCATCCACTCGGCCACTGGTGGGTGTCTTTTCAAAGAATATCTATATAGTGGTGCAGTGGCACCATTATAATTAGAGTTGAGTAAGCAGTTTAATTTTGTTTTAAAAATATTTATGTATTTTGTATTTGCACCTTTTAGTTTTTAACTTACAGCACCCAGAACCTGTGGGATTGGATGCCTAACAAATAAAATTTGCCTTGCCTTGCCTTTTAATGTTAAATCTCAAATTTTGCACTTTAATAACTTTGCACCGTTAAACTGATTTGCATGAAATTTGGCATGCTCTATTCCATGGGGTAGATCTCTTGATGGACCAAGTTTTGTTTTAATTGGATGTGCAGATTTTATGCTGCAAATAGTGAAAAAACAAAGTTGCTTGGTTTTACCTTTTTGGCTGTTTTTCCTCATTGTGCTGTAGCCACACCATTTGGAATTTTTGTCTGAAATGTTCAAGGCAGAAAGAGCGTTCTCATGAATGTTCAGCATTGGTTTGGTGAAAAATAGTAATCCATTGTAAAGTTAATAAATTTTGAAATTTCGGGTTCTGAGCATGCAGTTCAGTCTTTTGGATAGATGCATGGTTCAAAAGGATTTAGGGCTCACGAAAGGGATTTTGACAGCTCGCAAAGGGAATCAGCCATCAAAAGGATTTTGACAGCCCATGAAAAGGGATTTTCAGATTTTACTGTTTCTTTGCCACTTCACTGCAAAGAAATGGTCAGGACTTTTGGGCTGAAATGTTCAGGGTAGAAAGGGCTTACCTTACAGAATCATGAAATCATAGAAGCTTGATGGCAGAAAAGGACCACACTGGCTCTTCCTGTCTGCCCTATTTCCTCCCCTTCTCCTCCCCCTTTCTGCTAGCTCCCACCATCCCCTATTATTTATCCCCATATGTCTGTCCCATGCCCTCTTGAATCCCACCACTGATTCAGCCCCACTAACTGTTCTTGCAGTCTGTTACAGGCTTCCACCACCCTCCCACATTGTCTCTGTATCTTTCTTCCTGCAGTCTGAGGCTATGCCCTCTAGTTCTGGCCCCTCCTTCTTTTAAGTAAACACCCTTCCTTTACTTTGTTGAACCCTTCACATATTTAAAAGTTTCAACCATGTCTCCCTTTCCCTTCTAGTCTTCAGCATATACAGATCCAGCTCCTTGCACCTCTGTTCATATGCCTTCCTTGCATACCCTGCACCATCTTGACTGCCCTTCTGAGCCCTCTTCATCCCATCTATGTCCTTGCAGAGGTGTGGTCTCCAGAATTGGAACCCATACTCCAGATGCGACCTCACCATGACTTTGTAGAAGGGCATCATTATCTCATTCCTTTTACTAGTAATGCCCTGCCGATGCATGCCAACATTCCACTGGCTTTTCCCACTGCCCTGCTACACTGGTTTCCTACCTTAAGATTGGGTGAGACTATAATACCCAGATCCCTCTCCTGTTTGGTCACTTTGACTGACTCCCTCCTAGACTGTACCCTGCCTGTGTGTTCCTACTCCCCACATGCATCACAGTGCACTTTTGGCATTACATTTCAGTTGCCATGTCTCTGACCACTCTTTGAGCATCTTCAGGTCCTGATTCATGTCCTTCACCCACCCCAGGGTGTCCACCCTATTGCAGATCTTTGAATCATCAGCAAATAGACATCCTCCCCTTAGACCCTCTGCTGACAGATGTGATATTTGCTGATTTGGTGATAAAATTAACATTGCTTCCATACTTATAACATTTCAAAGTTTAGAAATTTCCCACATGATAACACTGAGGAAGATGCAGTACCTTTCAGCTCCTATATCACAAAATGGTTCAATATACAGGTTTTCTCTAAATGCAGCTTAGTATACTAAGCAACAATGCAGGTTACCAGTCCATGATTACAAGTGTGGTGGAATTGTTTCCAATGTTTTACAGTTACTGAGATATTGTGCCATTTGCAGCACAAGAGTTACTTGAAATGTCTCTAGGCCTGTGCTGTGTTTCTACAGTTATAGATAGATGGGAGCACAGGGCCCAGAGGGTCCTGCACTCCCACATATGGATGCCATTATGCAGTAGTGGGACTGCAGGGCCCTCCATTATGCAGTAGTGGGAGCACTGGTCTCAGAAGACCCTGCACTCCCACAGGAGATGACAGTTCATTACAATGTCTCTACACTTATGGATAGATGGGAGTGCAGAGCCCAGTGTTCCCACAAGTGGATACCATTGTGGCATGATGGGAGCACAGGAACAAGAGGGCCCTGCAATCCCACAGGGAGATGAGGGATAATTACTATGTCTATACACATATAGTTACAGAGGAGTGCAGGCCCAGAGGGCACTGCACTCCCACAACAATAGAAGGGTAAGATTACACTTTCAAAAGTAAGGCGATTCATTGCAAAATCTTTGTTAATGCATCAGTTGCAGTTAAAGCAACAAAAGTAGGGAAATGAGGCATTAGGGTTTCCAACCTTAACATCTCCCCACCCATACCTCCCCAACCCACCCTCCTCCACACTCCAACAGACTTCAGGTTTGCCTTGGGGTTGTCAGGTCTAACTCTCACCCCATTCTCCTGTATTGTAGCATCTCACCTTCCTTACAAATGTAATGGTTTGAGAGTTAGGTCAACAACCCTGAGGTACACCCTGATAGCTATTGGAGTGTGGAGGGTGGGGTCGGTGGAGTGGTAGGGTGGGAGGTGTTAGGATTGAAACCCTAACATCTCAGTTCCCTACTTTTATTACTTCAACCCTAACTGATGCATTAACAAAGTTTTACAATGATATATATATATATATATATATATATATATATATATATATATATGTAGATAAATCACTCTGAGGTGTGCAGTAGTGTCTGATATACACACACCTTGGTGTGTATTGTTATACACAAGACTGCAGGCAGTGTGTCAACCACAGAAGGATGGGGTATATTAGAGTGTGACTGCACATCTCAAAGTGGTTATCTATCTCATAAAATGGCAAAATTGTTTTGGAGGGGATAAAAGAGCAAGTGTGCAGTCTCACTCTGATATACGATGGTCATGTAATGCTCATTCTCCAATAAATTCCAAGCAATTTCCAACCCATTTTATAACTATATATATAATATATATATACTGTATATATATATATATATATATATATATATATATATATATATACTATATATATATATATATATATATATATATATATATATATACACACACACACACACACACACACACACACACACACACACACTGTGTGCACATTTTGTCAAAAGAAGCAAGGATGTATATGTCTCTTACTTCAGTACAGTATGTCTATTGTATGGGCATTAGACATCTATTAGCTGTTTTCAGCCTATTTAAATGGGCTTCTTAGTGCTGCCATCTGAGTAAGCTCTGGATGGATGAAGCACTAGGACATTGAGAATTCAGCTGGGTCCAAGCCATGAGTGGATGTTTATGGTGATCATTAGAACTGTGGTCTGTATTTACTGTACTTATGCTATCAGATGGAGCTGTTGGAGTGTATACACTACATCAGTCTTGGAGTTAACATTATACCTGGCAATGAGAATTCGACTCCTGTTGTTCTAGCTGACATTAAATGACATCAGCAGCAGCAATTCTTGACTCAGTCCAGCCTTTTCTTAGAAAGACAGAGAATATTTAAATTCTGGTGTGATGTTGATTGGGGATCTGCTGTATTTGTGCCTAACTTTAACCTTATTGGTTATATTAAGGTTAGAAGCACTGCTCTTTAAAAAAGGCACTGTTTAACTATCAGTAAATGCCAGAGCTTATGATTGTATTTGTAAGAAAAATCTAATTACTGTAAAATGTCGCTACTTGCACTGTAAGAAAAAACAGTTACTGGAGCTGCATTTATTTTTGTATTATCAGCTTTCCCATTAAAATAATAGGTTGCATGATGCAGAAGCTTAAAAGTGGCAGCATGGCTCAAAGTAAATTGTCTAGGTCTCTGTGGAATTCATTACTAAGAACACACACACATGGTAATTAATTTTCGTGCAATTCAGCACCATCTGCAAATGTATTATTTTTTACAGCTGTTTGATCTAAAACTGAAATTATTGTGATTGTTTATGTTGCAGAAACTTTGGTGGCTTGTTCATGACAAAATAATTAGATTAGCAAGTTGATAAATTATTTAGGCAAATAAACTCTGCAATTGTTGAGAAAACAGAGCTATGGAGCTGATGTGCTGTGGATATGTAATCAGGAGGTGGTCGGTGCCACCATGCTATGCCATCTTGAATATTTGTAAGTTGACTTCACTGACTAAACAGATTCATAATATTCTTACATGACCCTGACCGATGCCAATCTGCATACAAATGCAAAAATTTTTACCAGAATGTATACATTTTCTGTTTCAGTAGAACTAGACACCCCACTGGGCGATTCTGATGTCAGATTCCTCTGTCCCCATTAAGCTTTTTTTTATCATACAGTACTTAAACATTCTTTGACCACACGGTGGACATGAGTTTGTTCTCTGCTTCATGTCGGGGTAATGGTATAAAAGTATTTCCAAGTAACACAGGAGAACTGAAGCTGAGAATGGAGTGGTGCAATGCAGTGGCTATGGGGCAGTACTTTATTTTTCTGGAGACTGTAGTGCTTCCCCATCTACACATACCTCTCTGGGTTCAGGGAGGAGGACATTAGATTCCAGGCTGAGCTGGCTAGGATTCAGGGGACTTTTTACCTCACCCAGAGGTCATCAATTATAACATACAAAACACCAGCAGAGTAGGTCTCATGGTCTATCGAGTCTGCTCGGGCTTCAGCACCCTGATTGGTTACTGTGGCTATCCACCTTGCTCCCTTCCTGCCTGTCCCATCCCCCTCCTAGGCCCCCCCAGGCAGGCCATGCCCCTCTTACACCATGCCTATACCTGTCCCATCCTCTCCTGAACCTGTCCACAGTAGCTACCTGTACAAGCTCCTCTGGCAGTGCATTCCATGGTTCCACCACTCTCAGTAAGTACCTCCTCCTTTCCCCCTTAGCCTTCCACCCTCAACTGTGCCCTCTGGTGACTCCTCCATCCTTCAACCAAAGGATCCCATCTACGCCTACCTTATTTACTCCTTTGAGGTGCTGAAGACCTCAGTGTTATCCCCATCTCTACTCTATTCCAGCGAGAACAGGTTGAGCTCCTCCAGATGCTCCTCGATCGTCATATCCCCAGTCTCAAGAACATTCTAGCTACCCTCCTCTAAATCCTCTCCAGAAGCTGGATGTCCTCCTAAGGTGCGGCCCAAAGCTGCACACACTACTCCACTGGTCTAACCAGGCTGGTACAGTGGCAAAATCACCTCCTGCTTCTCTAGGTAATCACCCCAGTGATGCATCCCATCATCCAATTTCCCTGACTGTGGCCCTCCTGCACTGCTCTGAATTATTCATGTTGACATCAGTCATGACTCCCAAGTCTTTTTCCCTTCTGAAGCCTGCAGCTCCTCCTCCCAGGGTGTACATACATTCAGGGTTCCCTCTCCCAAGGTGTAGCACCTTGCACTTGGAGGGTTAAATTGCAATCTCCAGGTGCGTGACCATCTTTCCAGAGTATCCAGATCCTTTTTCAGGCCACCTTCCTTCCTCTCCCTCCACTACCGTCCCCAGTTTAGAGTCATCCATGAAGAGACATATTTGCAGCCGATATCTGCCCTAATGTTGGAGATGTAGGCATTAAACAGGAGTGGCCTCAGAACCAACCCTGTGGAACTCCACTAATGACTTCCTATAAGATGAGACCACCCCCACCACTACCCTCTGCATGCAATTGGACAGCCATTTTCCAATCCACCTAACCATTAGCAGTCCTACCCCACTTTCATTAGCTTCTCCAATAGACCGCCATCGGGACTGAATCAAACACCTTGCTGAAGTCCAGGAACAGTACATCCACTGGTCTCCTCTGGTTGAGTACTGATGTCACCCACTGGTGGAACTCCACAAGGTTAGTCTGACTTGACCTACCTGGTACAAACCCATGCTGCCAGTCATCTATGTATTCCTTCATATTTAAGAAACCCCAGCCTCTCCCTAAGTATGCCCTCCATTAGCTTTCCACCACTGACGTCAAACTGATGGGTCTATAGTTCCCCAGTTTTCCCTCGAACCCCTTAATGGATGGGCACAACATGTGCCTGCCTCCAGTCCCTGGGCACCCTCCCCATCTGCAGTGACAAGTTAAACAGATCCACCAGTGGTGCAGCCAAAACATCAGCCAACTCCCAAAGTCCTCTGGGATGGATACCGTTGGGACCTGGGGATTTGTCCTTCTTTAGGGACTTGAGGGCTTCCCACATGGCCAATAGAGATATCAGCGCTGTTATCCCCTTCAGCAGATCCATTCTGCCTCCCTGCCCTCAGTCCTTCTCCCCAAATGACCCGTTCACCACCAGGTATTCTAACAGGTAGGTCTGCTGCCCATCTGTCCCCTGCAGCCTCATATATGGAATATCCCCAGCCCCTCCCTAGTGAATACCAAGGCAAAGTACTCATTGAGTACCTCCGCCTGCTTCCCAGTCCCTTCTGCCCACCGCCCCCATCCACAGCCTAGTAAGCTGGCCCTTGACTTTTCTCCTTTCACAAGTATATCTATAGAACCCTTTTTCACCACCCTGAATCCACACCAGTCTCTGTTCCTTCCTAGCCTTTGCCCCCTCACTACTCGGGTGACCTGCCTGGCTGCCAGATGATAGCCCTCCATATCCCTTCCCATGAAATCTTTTGCATCTACTGTAGGCTGCCTTCTTTTCCCTCACTGCCTCTTGGACCTCCTTGTTCCACCAGCATGGTTTTCGAGACATCCCACCCTTTTGCCTCTCTTTCACACAGGCCCTGGTAGCCTCCCATAGCCCCCTCTTAAGACCTCCCACCAACCTTCTACATCTATACCTGGTACTAACCCCCAGATGTCCTTTGAGAATTTCCCCATGCACCTAAAGTCTGCTCCCTAATATCAATCACCCCTGTCCTAGTACGATCCTCCTCTCCCCCCAGGTCAATGTCATGGTCACTTCCCACCAGGGATCCTCCATGACAAGATCTCTTACCAGGTCCCTGTCTTCCAGGACCACGTCCAGGATACAGACCTCCCTCATTGGGTCCATTACTTGCTGATTAAGGAATGCATCCAGGAAGTCATCCAGCAGCCTCTGCTCCCTCACCACAGTGGACATCATACTATCCCAATCAGTGGTCAACATATTGAGGTCTCCCATCAACACCACTCCTTCCCCTTCCTGCCCACGCTGCCTCTTACTGTTAGCCAGCAGACAGTCCTTGATATCCTCAGTCAGTCCAGGTGACCTATATACCACTCCTACCCTGATCTTCCTTCCCCTGGAGTTCTCAAGGTGACCCATAAGGTTTCCACCTTGCCCTCTGCCTCCTCTATCTTAATAATTTCAATGTTATCCATCATTCTGCCACCATTACTTCAAAAGATGCCAGGAAGAGGAAATGCTGGACTACAGGTAAACAGGAGGAGAAGAAGCACTATGGGTCAATTTGAAGACAGACAATGGCACTACAATCCACAGGGTTATATACCGACCCCTCCTCTCAGGGGAGGAAATGGACAGGAAATGATAGAAAGTATACTTAGAATGGCAGAAAAAGGTGAGATATTGCTGATGGGTGATCTGAATATGCCAGATGTTAACTGGAGTGCAGATGCAGCAGCCACTTCTAAGTGTGGTTATTATAGATGCCCTACAGGAGACTTTCCTTAGACAACTAGTATTGGAACCCACTTCGAGAGAAGCAATCTTAGACCTGGTTCTCTCAAATGGAGAGAGGATCACAGATGTAGAAGTGGGAAGCCATCTGGGAACTAGTGGCCATCGAACAGTAAGGTTCACAATAAACACAGCAATAGTGTCCAAGCCATACAAAGGCAAAGTACTGGACTTCAGGAGGGCTGACTTTGCCAAAATGGGTGAGTGCCTAAAGAATGCACTAGCAAATGGGCAGGAAGGAGGGTGGAAGAGCAATGGGGAATAATAAAACTGCCATCACAGAGGTAACAAGCCTTTGTGTGAAGCAAATAAACAAAACAAAACAATGTAAGAAACCATTATGGTTCTCAAAGGAGGTGGCAGTGAAGGTTCAAGAGAAAAGAAAGCATTCAGAAAGTACAAGGAATCACAGAAGGAGCAGGACAGATAATTGTATCAGTTAAAGCAAAAGGAAGCTGGGAAGGCAGTCAGAACAGCAAAGGCCTGAACTGAGGAAAAGATAGCCAACTCAGTTAAGAAGGGGATAAAACTTTTTAGGTAGATCAGGAGTGAAGGAAGACCAGGGAGGGATAGTGAGGCTTAATAAAGGGAGGGGTGGGCAGAGGGTGACGGTGAAAAGGCAGAGATACTAAACAAATATTTTTGCTCAGTATTTACAAATGAAGGGATTACCTAAAACAAACAATAGAAACACTCTGGATACAGAAGTTGATACCAGCCATTTACAGAAGAAAGGGTTCTGAAAGAACTCTTAAAACTGAAGGTGGACAAAGCAATGGGGCCTGATGGGATTCATCCCAGAATTCTAAAAGAACTAAGGGTAGAACTAGTGACACCACTGACTATCCCCTTTAACAAATCATGGGAGGATGGGGTGGTACCTGAGGAGTGGAGGAGGGCAGATGTGATTCCCTTCATAAAAGTGGGAGCAACCTTACAGATTACCCCTCTGCCCTCTCCTGAGACAAGCATTGCCTACCTGGTGGCCATGGTAAAGAGAATGGCCCCATATTGTCCTCTTCAGCTAGACCAGTGTGATCGATCCTAATGGGACCTGCAGGAGTGCTGGCGTTTGAAATCTTGATGGCGTTAAATTGCTATTCAGCAAGGAACCCATTTTAAACTTTGTAGGTTTCAGGAGACCTGATATCCGCTACACCACCATGCTGTCTCGTCCATCGACACGTCGGGTCCCCAGGAAACACCATGTTTCTGGCAAAGTGGACTATTCATCTCGCACTAAGACAATTACACTGTCTTAAACAAATCTTATTTTGACACAATATACCCCCCAAAGTATCAACATGTATTTGGCACGGAGGAGTTTCATCTTAAGCCGCAGTTGCCTAATTGTGATGAAATAAACCCCCGGTCCCTGTTTTTTCTCTTTTCTTCACATTCAGAAGGCTGGCTTCGGAGGGCTTTGGGAGGAGCGGGAGGGGTTGGCATGGGGTTGAGCACGTCTTTTGCCATTTAGTTTTTATTGAATTTACATACAGAGAGTGAATCATCAAAACATATATTAGAATAAGATATGAGTACCATACACAGTGGGTTGATGCACTCTCTACCCTTCACCCCATCCACCCACCCCCTCTGTCGCAGCAGTTATACATACAATTGACTTCATGTAGTTCACACTGTGATTTCTCACACTTGCATTGAATATAAACTTCGAAGAGGACCCCATATTTTATTAAATTTGTTGAGATTATTGGAAAGACTTGCAACGGATCTCTCAGTTCTGAGATTTGCCAGGAGCTCTTGAAGCCATTTCAATGAAGGCAAATTATCAGAGTCTTTCCAATGCCTAAGAACAACCTTTTAACAGACACAGAAATTAAAGCCATATGAAATTTCCTAAGCCTTACTAAGATAGAAGAAAAGTCACCCAAGATACAAATTTTGGGTGTAAATACTCTGAGAGGCCTAGCATTGGGTCAACTTTTCGCTTTATGGTGGTCCAGAGGAGGCCACCTTGAACACCCCCAAAAACATGGAGAGAGTCACCGCAACAGCCCACATCTAGTACAAAGCGATGAAGTTAGTGGTCCAATCTTGGCCAGTTTTAATGAGTGTAATATATATTATGCAACATTTTAAATTGCATCAATCTGAGCCTGTCTTGGGATAGGAATTTATGACAGTTGTTCCAGAGAAGAGGCCAGTCAAATTCCCTTTTCTGGGAAGAGGAAGACCAGTAGGAAACAGGAGTGAAGTTGTTGGGATATGCCCAGGCGAATAAGGCACCGTATATTTTCGAGACAGCATGGGACACTCCAGCAGACTCAAGGAGTAAGGTCTGGAAATTAGGCTGCTCCAGACAGGGCAGTAGCCCCAAAGTTTTCAACAAGCTGTGCCGTAACTGATATATCTTGAAAATATTTGTAACAGGGATCTTGAACTTGTGTAAAATTTCGGAAGAGGGACACCATTGTTTTTCAGATGTAATGAAATCTTTTAACAACAAGTGTTTAATAGAGAAGCCAGCAGGGTATATGGGCTTATTATCCAACTTCAGGTTGGGATTTCCAACTATTGCTTGATGCCAGTCTTTGGTGTTATCATATTTAGAAACGCACACAACTGCGAGTGGGACACAATCGAGACTGCTGTGGGAGAATCATGCAGGGATATGGAGGGATCCCATTTTGATGTATAATAAGGCAGCTGGGAGAGTCCCTGCTTCTTGATACTCTCCAGTTCTACTCTAAGCCATGCCAGGGTATACAGGAGCTTGCCAGTCGCTGCTCAGCAGTCAACCATTGTACATATTTGTTGGCCTGACTGGCCCAGTAATATAACCCTCGTATGGAAGCTTCAACCCTCCTTTAACTTTGGGGCGGCAATTTCTTAAAGGCCATTCTTGATTTCTTGCACCCCATATGAAACAGGAAAACATGCTATGGTTTTTTTAAACCAGAATAATGGGATATTGATGTTCAATGTTAAGGGGTAGAAAAACTGGGGAACACATTCATTTTAATTAAATTAATTCTTCCCCATAAGGAAAGAGGGAGGAGTGTCCACCTGCCAAGATCTTGGTCTATTCTCCGGACCAGTGAGTCCAAATTTAATTGCTGAAGCGGGCACTACTCCAGGTTAAAATTATTCCCAGGTATTTAATGGACTTTGGCTGCCAAGCAAGGCCGGTCTTAATAATTTCTTGCTTATATACACTATGGTTCATGGAAAAACCTTTGTCTTCCCAGTATTAAGGTTGTAATTTGAGACTGTGCTAAAATCCTGTATTATGTTTAGGATAGCAGGAATAGATGTGACCGGGTTAGTTATATGCAAAGAAGATCATCCACATATGCTGCGACCTTGACTTCATGCCCATGAATAAGAATGCCCAGGATCTCTTGGGCTCTTGTTAAGTCTCCGTATAAGGGGCTCCAGGTACAAATTGAAAGCAGTGGAGACAATGGACATCCCTGCCTTGTTCCCACATGAAGTTTAATCGATTGGAAATGATCCCATTGCAGGAAATTCTGGTAGAAGGAGATGAATACAATGATTGCACCCAGCACAAGTATTCGTTCGGAAAGCCAAATGCCTTCATTGCTGCAAACAGGTAGTTCCAGTAGACCCTGTAAAAGCCTTCTCTGCATCTAAGGAGACCAGAGCCATGGGGATATTAGCATCCCTAGAGGCTGAGAAGACATGGGAAGAGTTCGCAAATGGTCAGTGGATGATCTTCCCCTCAAACCACCTGCTCTTCTCCAATTATTGAGGGACGGACCCTACTCAGATGGTCCACCAGTATTTTAGCTAAAATTTTAATATCATGATTAATTAAAGATATGGGTCTGTAACTAGAGAGGGTTGAGCATGTCTAACCACATGTACTGGAAAGGGGGTCCCTAGCCTCTCTCATAGACAAGTTTGCACTTATTAATATAGCAAAGTTAGATGTATGGCCCTCTATAAGTTATCTTGGGGCAGACACCATGAAGAACAAAAATGTAACTTTGACTCGTTTAATGTGTGGGCCAGTCTCAAACATGTCTATGAGAGAGACTATACTAGGGTACCAAAAGAATAACACGAGTGAAGTTAACATGAATAACTTACTTCAAGGGATTATAAACAGTGTGTTTGTTGTAAATAGTTGTCAGTGGGTTAACTTAGGGAGAGGGAGGAAAGCTGGCCTGGACTCACTTAAAGTTCTGTAGCTGCATTTTTTATCTGAGACCTCAGAATGAGATACATGTTTACTGTTTGGGGAGTTTGTTAACTATCTAGGGATGTTAATGATTTTCAGTACCATGTTACGGAAAGTTATGGATATGGGAGGGGCGTGGTGTACTTCTTGTTTTACTTAGTGTAGAGGCTATGCAGAATGCGACAGGAATGAATGGCCTATAGTCTTAAAAATTTGTTACGTGGAATGTGAGAGGAGCCCGCACACCAGCAAGAGAGCCCAAATACTCAAACACTAGCCCTACTGCAAGCCAAAATTTCTTTTATTCAAGAACCCATCTTTTACCAAGGAAGCTATTAGCTTGTGTAAAAGAGTTGAGCAAGTCTTTGCATCGGGTATATCATCTGCATCGGGGAACAGCTATTCTAATCCATCACTCAATAGCATTTCAAGCCAAAACAATTATCATAGATCCATCTGGGAGATACACGTTAGTCCACGGCCTCCTAGATCATACCGAGATAGTATTGGGAGCATATACGGAGGAACCCCTCCTATTGGAGGAACCCCAACTTTATAGACTTACTAGATAAGTTACAAACATTTATGTCTCCCACTGATACTCAGTGGAGACTGGAATTACCCCTACAAAAGACCTCCGACAGGTCCAACTCCTCACTCAGGCCCTCTCCATTGCTCAGAAAGCACTTTCAGAATTTATAGATTCCACTGGGTTATGTGACCGATAGGTTGCAGAACCCGTGACCGTATTTTCACCTTTCAATCCATGGCACACTCCACATGGTCCAGATTGGACTATATATTACTTAGCCATTCTCTTGCAGCATATATAATTCCGATATAGAACCTATAGTTATATCGGACCACGATAGTGTGGGTGACCATGGTGTTAGACAGAAATTCTCATAGAGATCTGATTTGGAGATTAAACACCCAACTTTTGAAAGAAGACTATACCGTCACTAGAATTTCGGATCTGATTCAAACTTTCTTTAACCACAACCAGGGCTCTGTCACATGGGTAGATCATGAGTGTGTGTGCTGAAATGCTATCTGAGAGGAGAATTCATCAGATTAGCCTCCACATGTAAAGAGGCGAGGCTACAGCCACTACACTCTTAGCTCAAATCAAAACACTAGAGCAATCCCCCTTCCTCACCAGATAACCTGAAAACACTTCTATGCTTAAGGAATCAATATTCCTTTTACTTCAAGAAAAGTTGAGTTTGCTATATTAAGAACCTGTGCAAAATACATCGAACAGGGTGAAAGAGCAAGTCATCATTTAACCCTCTGACTAAGGAAATTAGAGACTTCCAGACTAATTACCTCCATTGAAGATCCTAACGGGACATTAAAACTCACCCCAGAGATGTGGTCTCAGTACTCAAACACTATTTCTCCTCACTATATAACAAAATACCCCTTCCCTTCTTCAAATGAGATGCTAAACTATTTGGCGTTAGTTCCTTGCCATCTCTCTCCCTGGCAACAATTATTGCTAACTGCTCCCATTTCTATCAGAAGATAATGTCTGCTATTAAAGACCTGGCACCAGACAAAGCCCCAGGCCCCGATGGCCTACCTTCAAACTTCTATAAGCGATTTGCTAAAGATTTAGCACCAGGCCTGCTCCGTCTATATCAGTATTTGCTTTCAGGGCATACACAAGATCCAACACTATTGGAAGCTCTCATCATTCTCCTCCTTAAACCAGGCAAAACAGCACATTCTCCAGCAAGTTGTCATCCCATCTCCTTATTAAACTGTGACATTAAAATCTTAGCCAAAGTATTAGCTAAGAGGGTGGAGCAAGTCTGGACTTCTTTGCTAGCCTTGAACAAATAGGTTTTGTTGCCAGCAGAACCCCAGTGGATCATCATCTAAACTTCAATACATGATCAATACTGCAAAATTGTCCCCGTTCCAATGGCCCTAATCTTGCTAGATGCAGAAAAAGCATTTGATAGGGTAGATTGGACTTTCCTCTGGACAACACTACAAACCATGGGCTTCTAATTTATTCAGAAAATGGATCCAAGCACTATATTTTCTCCTAGAGCTAGATTATGCAACAGAATCCTGTCTGATTTTTCCCCTTATAGGCACATGACAAGGCTGTCCACTTTCCCCTTTTTATTCAATTTGTACCTTGAGCCCTTCTCAGGCATTTAAACTCATCCCCTTAATTGTCGGCATCCCCATAGTCAATAATATTCCCAAAATCTCAGTTCTAGATGATGACATACTCCTTCATCTCTCAAATCCAGTCTCTTCCTAAAAGAAACCCTGGCAATAATTGGCGATTTTAGTAAACATTCGAGTTACAAACTCAGCATCAACAAAACTGAAATCTTCCCTCTCAATCATCTTACGCATAGCTCAAACTTTACCCAATTTGGCATGAAATGGACTCCACCTCCATAAAATACCTAGGGATCCATATTACCCTAAACTCAACCTTATCATGGAAGCTTAATCTAGAGGACTTATGGCATGACATTCAACAAGACTTAACAAGATGGAACAAACTCCCACTATCGTTCTGGGGCAGAATTAACACCATTAAGATGAACATACTGCCTAGATTGTTCTATCCCTGAACATGCTGGACATCTGGTTACCAATATCTTATTTTCAACGTATTCACTCAGGAATCAACTTGTCTATATGGAGTAACAAAAGAGCCAGAAAATCCTATCACAAACTATCCCAGTCTAAAGACCTTGGTGGGCTCCGTCTTTCCAATTTCCTACTATATTATTGGGCCTCACATCTACATAAATGTGGAAAATGGCTATCTCTACCTAACTCCCTTGCCCATCACGGATATAGCCCAATATGGTTGCATGTGGAATTAGAACTTTTAGAACTAATACTATAGCTCAGCGTTTCTTTTTATGTGTCAAAAAAATATACCAAAACTTTTCAGTCCCTCCCGATTGGTACTTCCCTCAGGGTTCTCTCCCAGCTTTTCAGGCATCTCAAGGTTCCCCAATCTTAGACCTTTCCCAACCCATCTGTGCAAACCCGAATCTCCAAATAGGTAATTCCCCATAACCAGAAGATGGTTACCAGTTCCTCCGAATGCAAGGTTGCGGATTTTACTCACAAGATCATATTTTGACTACAGAAGAAATCTTATTATTAAAGTTTGGGTGGCGGCAAAGGTTACTTTTAAAGTTATCCAGCTTAAACACCTTTTAAGTAAAATGTTTGGGTGTAAAACCAAAGCCTCTCAATTCGCCAATTTCTTCCACCAAATCTCTATTCTGGTTAACAAACCGCATGGCATCTCAAAACTGTATGGTTAGCTTCATACATTTCCAGAAACCCCATCGGCTGCTGGCTCCAAAATTTGGCAATGCCTCTACCCAAACAAAGACATCAACTGGCAACGTATCTGGAGAGACCTATACACGTATCACACCAGGATCGGTCCTTTTGCTAATCTCCTTCAGTGTTCCAGGTGACCTGGTGTGATTAGCAGCTCATTAAGAGCTGCAATTATCTGACAGTTCAAGAGGATACAACAAAAGACTTGATGTGAGTCATTAGCACTCAATTGTTGGGACATTCAGCTAATGTGCATGCTGTGATCAAGGTAGAGTGGTTAAGTCACTCATAGGTGCGGAACGGAGGCGGAAAAGTGTGTAGCAGCTCCACTTTTTATTTCTGTATGGCAAAAACTAGTATAGAAAAGTGCCCTTTACCCTCATAAGTGCCTTTAATTCTCAGCCCCTCAGCTTTGACCATCTTCCGGCACCCTTAAGTCACTAGCTTCCAGTTTGCTGAACTTGTCTTTGATTTGTTCCACAATATTAAGACCAGTGTGCCTCATTTCACAACCTTTGAGTGTCTGTTTCCAATACTGCAGTGACAGAATGCTATGATGTATACACGGTATGCCCAACCAGGTGGTCTGTCCACTCTATACTTTCTCAGTACACCACTGCAGAATAGACTCAAGTGATCATCCATAGATCCATAGCTGCCATTACTGAGTGGTGTAGGGGTCCACAGCTCCTCTTAATGGATCCACACCAGTTAATGCCATCTATGCTGTACTGCCCTTATACCACCAGCATGTCATTTCATCCTAAAACAATGCTTTGGAGCATGTGTGGTACAAAATAAAATCTTAGTAAAATATAGAATTTTAAAAGTTAAAATAGGTATTCCTGATGTTCATAGATCATCCTATATAGAAAAAGAGGTAATACAGCATCATGCCTGTATACTGCTCACCATTTGACTGATGAAAGTACACTGTTATGAAAAATCTGTTGTTGTTAGGGCAGAAGCATGTTAAAGCAACAGTGCAAGAATCTGAGTGAACATTTTACCTATTCTTTTAATGTTATTTACACTGTCACTTATCTCCTGAGTCCTGACTTGTATAAACCCTTCTTTCCACAATTTGAGTCTGTTGTAGTATTTTTTCATGTTTGAAATAACAAAAGGGCGACCTTTTAATATGGCTCAGACCAGGTTTCATCAGTATTCTCAGCTGTTTTTGAACATCTGTTGTTCCATAAGGTCAAGTAGCACTGTTTGTTGCATAATGCATAATTTTAGTCACAACATAAGTGATATTTAAACAACTGATGGACAAAACGGCTGAGAATACTGATAAACCTGTTCGAGCCATATTAAAGGACCACTCTTTATTATTTCAAACATGACAAAAAGGACTAAAGCAGACTCAAATTGTGGGGTGAAGGGTATCATACAAGTCAGAGCTAAGCGTCAATCTAAATAGTATAAAAAAGTATAGGTCAAAATGTTCACCTGATTATTGCACTGCTGCTTTAAATCAATACTTTTGTGCCTGGTATATATAAACAGATATGTCAAAGTTTCTTACATCGCAAGCCTCCTGTGCTTGTTTAACTGTCTCCAAAGAAATCCAAGAACTGCCCGGCCCACTTCACAGTGTAAGAAAACTTCCAGAAGTGCAGGTCTGGTTAATCACAGGGTGGGGGATGAGAGTGTCTTCCTCTGCTTGACTCTGTTCATTGCCCTGCAGGTCAGAGTGGGGCTGTGGTGTGGTGCATGATGATGGTGATGGTTATTGTATGTACAGAGCTAGAACTGCTTGATTGAATATTTGCTATTATGGTATTCTCTGGTTTGGTGGGGGTGAAGAAAGCAGAAGCAAGGGGCACATGGTAAAACAGTGGGGTACACACTGCATGTGATTATATTGCAGCATATTTTTTGCAGGGCAGGAAGCAATGTAGGAGCAGGATAAATATGCAATGATCAATATTTCTTGGCTTGCATTTTTCCTGTATAACCAAATTTTAACATTATTATCGTGGCTAGAACATTCATCTGCAGGCTAGTGCAATTTTTAATCAACTTGTCCGGCTGGCTAGTGCAAAAAAAGTTAAGGTTGACCCCTGCATATAAGGCATAGATAATTTAGTAATTACAGCAAAATTTCAGTTAACTTGAATCAAACCACATCTCCAAACCAATCGATTCATTTTAAGAATCAGTATCCATTGCAGAATTTCAATTAATTAACAATACCCTTAGCATAAAAGGATATAGTTAGGGTCCACCAGCTATAATAAAAAACAGACTACAATTCTCAAGTGATCATGTTTCCCATATGTGAATAATAAATGTGTAATGTGTTTAAAATC
The DNA here is from genome assembly GCA_016271365.2 of Neoceratodus forsteri. Lineage (NCBI taxonomy): Eukaryota > Metazoa > Chordata > Ceratodontiformes > Ceratodontidae > Neoceratodus > Neoceratodus forsteri. Next base: position 841,824,772 of record CM057454.1, on the reverse strand, counting down.
TTTATTAAAATTGCCTGGCTTAAACTCTGCATCCCACTCACTCCAAGCCACAACGTTTCTTTAACTCTGTAACTTTAATCAAAACATGCACTGGAGACTTATCCAAAATAATTATTTACTATGAGATTTGTGCAGATTGAGCTCACAGATTACTGATGCATAACAGTGATCTAGTTGGCAGTACCTATTTCAAAGATAAAAAAAAGTGACTAAGCGACACCCCAAAACTCATAGCATCAATGTGGAGCTCCCAGTCAAGCCACTGAATGGCCAATTACAAAGTGAATGGGGTATGGGTGGAAAGTTATTGCATACACCATGTGAACACAAAAATATTCATACAAATGCATTTCTAAATACATAATAACATTTTTTAAAATAATACTTGTGGGGCAGCTTACCTGTTTGTCTCCTCATTATCTGACCCAGGATGCCTGCCTGTTGCATGCTTAGTCTGGTCCCTAGGACTGTAGCCTGTGGAGGGGGACTCTGAGCCACTGCTTGCTCGAACATACAATTGCAAGTACTGAGCTGCCACCTCTCACACAGTTTTTGGTGCTCAGTGTACCTGACCCGTGACCAACACAGGAACTGACTCTTATCGTCACACCGAGGCCCACACAAGAACCCCAAAAGTGTGCTTTACCCCAGACTGCTCCCACACTCACTCTGTCATGCTACAAGTATCGCATTCACATTTGAATCTCTGCATGAGAGAGTGTGCAGCCAGGAGCAACAGGCAGGAAGAAGAAAATATGAAAAAAATATTTTAGTTCTTCTTGGGGTTTTGGCAGATAAAGAGGATTTTTTATAATGGCAGAGTGGTTTTGTAAAGGGAGTGCTGTGGTACAATAACAGCCAGAGTTTGGATCTACGGAGTCCAACGGACATTGGGGATCTGGGGAGGTTCTGATTTTTGTTGGACGGTCCTCCCATCCCTAATGTAAGCCTTCACATCCAAACAATACCAAATTGCTTAGAAGTGAAGTACCAGCAATAGGATTTGAAGTCCAGTACAGAGAAGTGATCCTATCCTGATGAGATTGCTGTTTTCTAAGTATCATTTTATTATTTTAGTTTGTTATTTTTGTTCCTGTTGTACAATAAAACCATGCAGTTTGCATGCTAAGCTGAATTTTCTGAGTGCTGTCTATCTGTTCACCTACTACCCTCCAGGTATTCAGTAACAGGGATAATGTTCAGATGTCAAAGTGGGAAGCCACCAGGGACCAGTGATCACAGTAAGATGTAGTTCAATATAGGGACAGCTGAGAAATTGAACCAGACAAGATAAAGTCCTGGACTTCAGGGGGCAGATTTTATAAAGATGGGTGAATACCTCAGGGATGTCCTGGTGGAGAATGGCCTGGGTTGGATGCAGAAAAAGTATGCAAAGTTAAAGGGAGCATAGTAAAGGCAACAGACCTCAGTGTCAAGTGAGCAAAAGCAAGAGGAGAAATAGACTGCTATGGTTTTCAAAAGAGCAGCTGAAAAGTAAAGGCTAAAAGGTAGCATTCAGATGGTATAATGAGAAAGAGAGGGAAGAGGATAATGAAGTGTATCAGGAAAGCAGAGGAAGTGAGAAGCAGTAAGAATGCAAGGGCATGAACTAAAGAGAACTAACCAGGAGGTAATAAAGGGACAAGCCATTTTAGGCATGTAAATGAAAAGAGGAAGATCAGGGGTGGGGTTGTAAGGTTAAAAGGAAGAGGGGACTGTGCAGAGGGGACCAGAAAAGGCAGGCATCCTGAATAAATACTTAAGTTCAGTGTTCAGAGGAAGAGAATGGGAGGGTCCATAAAGAGTAACAGAAGCTTTTGAGGGAGGTAGGAGGGACCCTAGTCCATTTTGGAGAGAGTTCTGAAGTGTCTTGCTAATCTGAAGATGGACAAAACAGCGGGGCCAGACAGCGTGCATCCAAGAGTATTGAAGGAGCTCAGGAGGTACTGACTGCAACTCTGACAGTCCTATTTAGCAACTCACTAAAAACAGGAGCGATTCCAGAGGACTGGATGAGGGTGGATTTACAGTAGTCCCACAAAACCAAAGTGGTAGCAAGAAGGAGGTTGGCAATTATAAGATAGTTAGCCTGATACTGATGGTGGGAAACTAATGGAAGCACTGCTGAAGGAAAGGATTGTGGAATATCTTAAATCCTGTGGGTTACAGGACCTGATGCAGCATGGGTTCTACAGAGGGAGGTCATGTTAAACTAATCTGATAGATTTCTTTGGCTGGGTGACAAACAAGTTAGATTAATTGGGAGCAGTGGATGTGGCCTGCCTAGATTTCAGTAAGGCATTCAACACTGTTCCACATAGGGGACTACTAAGCAAGCAGGGTAGCCTAAGAGTGGGTCTAAAGATGATAACCTGGATAAGAAATTGGTTCCAGAGATAGGAGACAGAGAGTGGTGGTAAATGGAACTCACTCTGAGCAAGGGAGAGGATGACCAGTGGGGTGCTTCAGGATCAGTGTCTGACCTGTCCTCTTTAATGTCTTTATAAATTATACTGCAGAGGAGCTGGAAGAAGGTCTGTCTCTTTACTGATGACAACAAAATCTGCAATTGGTTGAACACTCCAAGGGGTGGAAAGGAAGAACAAAGACCTGAGAAAACTAGAGGAGTTGTCAAGGGTATGGCAAAATGCAAAAAGTGCAAAATAATGCATTTAGGGCACAGAAACACAGAAGAAGAATATAAAACAGGTGGAGCAGTATCAACAATTACCAAGCAGGAAAGAGACTTGGGTATAATCATATCTGATGACCTCAAGGTGGCCACGCAGCACAACAAGGCAGTCAGGAGGCTAATGGAATGCTAGGGTGCATAAGTAGTGGTATCACCAGCAGAAAGAGGGAGGTGGTGTTGCCTCTTTATAGATCACTGATAAGACCCCACCTAGATTACTGAGTCTAGTTCTGGAATCACATATCCGAATGACACTGACATAGAGAAGGTGGTTCAGAAGGGCAACTAAAATGGTGCAGGGTCTACATCAAAGCCCTATGAGGAGAGATTAAAGAACCTAAATATGTACACCCTGAAAGAAAGAAGGGAGAAGGGGATATTATAGAGATTTTAAACACCTCATGGGGTAAATAAGGCACGGGGGAAGTTTTTCAGAAAACTAGGTGCTCAAGAATAAGGAACATTCTATGAAGTTGGAGGAGGTAGATTCAGGAGAGGTGTGAGGAAGTACTTCACAAAAGAGCGATGGTTTCCTGGAACAGCCTTTTAGTGGAGGTGGTGAGAGTGAAGCAGTGGTGGGGTTCAAGAATGCATAGAATAGGCACAAGAGGAATCATAGCAGAAAGGAAGGGGAGGAGAAAGAGCTGTTGATCAAGTAGGGTCTACGGTGATACTGTATCTAGAAATAGTGAGCAGACTGAGTGGTCAGTATCTGCAGTCAAATTCTATGTTTCTATGTTCTGTTTCTATGTTTGCACGAGCCAGACAACCATGCCAAATAATGACCTGTCTCCAACCATCCGTTTTTGGGAAATGTATTGAAAAAGTAGTGTCAGAGCAGATTGTTGATCACCTCATGAAATCACCTCAGGACTAAAATCGAAATTGAAACAATCCAGTCTGGGTTTAGAAGGTGACAAAGTAGAGATAACTTGTGTAGCGTACTGTATGCAATAACCTCTACCAGGTGAAGGATCAAGATGAGGTTTATGCCCTTGTACCTAACCTGTCATTTGCTATAAAGACTGTTAATCACTGTGTATTGGTAGACAGAGATGAGGCATACACTGGACTATCACTTGCTGTCTTTGAGTGCTTTTAGTCATTCCTCTCAGAATGGGAGCAGTCAGTCATAACTGGATAATGCAGGGACACCCAATTGCTCTGGACTAAGGTGTGCCTTAGGGGTCTTCCATTTTCCACATCATTCAGGAATGTATAGCTTCTTCTTGTGTATAAGGTAAATAGATTGTTGAATTTCACTGCAATGTAGGTGAGACCTAGCTCTATCTATCCATTGTTCCTTATAGGATCTTATTTGTGCTGTTGTCATCAGAACAGTGTTTATCAGATATCAGATTTGGAATGACCTCTAACAGTCTGGTTCTCAACCTAGAAGACAAATTATTATTCATTGACTTGGACTGGTACAGTAGATGCCAGCACCTAGATGTAGCTGCAAGCTCCACAGCTTGGCAAGGTTCAACTTTAGGCAATTAGGGACATTTTCAGCCTGGTTCTATTTCTTGATGGATGTCTGACATTTAAGTTTCAGATATCATCCCTGGTCAAAAGGCAAGTTTAACCATCTGAAGGTATTACCAGACAGTGACCCTATATTGATCCTGTCAATCTGCACACTAGCACAAATCTTCTTGTCCTCAAGGCTGCATTGCAGCAATGCACTGTACAAGGGCTTACTGGGTGGTCAAATCAGGTGCTTGCAGCTCATCTGAGAATGCTGCAGCAAGGCTTCTGACCACTGAGTATAGATCGAGGATGTTATTCCTTAACACTACATTTTGGATTGACTGGAAAGTGAAAAAGGCTAGCAGCTAAGGGAATCCATGCTAGAAGCATACACAAAGCACATCAATAATAAAGTAGTAAAAGTGGCTAATAGGCAACTAGTGTGCAAAGAAGGCAAAAAGAAACAGTCATTTGTCTCTGTAGCTAAATAGCTTTCATTGAGATAAAATGCTCATACAAACTCACCCCACCAGCAGCAGTCAATGTTTCACCCACATGACTGTGGGCTTTCTCAAGTTGTGGCTAGTGTGGCTAATATCCACCCTCCCCATTTATACACCCATTTTAAAGGAATATTATACAATTTTGTATTAATCAGCCACACAATACTATTGTATATACAATTGCCACGAAAGTATCAGCAAGGAAATGTAATAATCAAATACATACATAATATACAGTATACAATATATAAAAAAATATGTGAGTGTTGATAAATATTATTGAACATGAAACAGTCACTAAAATTCATACATTGCACAACAGTACAAGAAGGTCACATACAATTGAAAAAAGTCAATACCTTAATTAATCAATCTCAACATAGCGAATGAGCATCGTTAAGTATTACTATAAACCACATGCCCATCACTATAACTCATATAATGTGCAACAATACAAAGAGGTCACAATCAGTTGCAAAAGGTCAACTATAAATAATTGTTCCTTTGAGTCTTATAAGTTTTATACTTTTTTAGAAATAAGTCCTCCATCTAAATAACTACCTCATACTGTTTACAACATCTCCTGTATAAACAGAAAGAGATGATACAAATAATATTATTTATTAAACTGGAATTTTTATCAAAAAGACCATCTAATTTTGATGCTTAAATATTGCATAATAATTTGATATATTAAAAACCTAATACCATATTATAGAAAATACATTACAAAATATCTTTGCATTTTCAAGTAATCACAAAACATTACAAAATTACAAAAACAGGAGACACTATAAAGAGCCAAAAAATTATATAGATTGGCAATTAATTTATTCATATTTCATAATTCAAATTCCATTTCTCATTTCTTATTATCATATTTCAGAATTTCATTTATTTCCATCTATATATCAATCTCTGATTATCCCTCATTCTTCCTCTTTTCTCTCCCCAGGTGAAAACCTGGGTGCCTTCTTCTTCTCCTCTTCCATTAGGTAACGGTGAAAACTGAGACCGCTTTCTCCTTCATCTTCTTCCTCTTCTTGTGTTATTCCTTTTTCTTCCCCCATCTCCCCTTTTTCCCCACTAGCCAGTCTCCAGCTACTAGGGTCTTATTCTCTCTTACCTCAGGAAGATCCTTCTTATTCCTTCTCTCTCCCTTTTTTTTTTTTCCATTTTGCAACTTTTCTCCATGCTTCTATAAAGCCCATTGTCTCTGTATTGAACATGTCTATGGCTAGGTCCGAAGGTGCACCCCATCTGGCCTGTGAAGTCTTCTACCCATTCCTCTACCCCCCAGTATCACCTGTCCTCCCATCTGCCTTACCACTGTCCCTACCCTTCTATTCATCTTTATCCTGTCCCTCTCCACTGCTCTAGGCTGTGCTTCTGCCTCCACCATCCTTGTTATCATATCCGACTAATGAGGCATACCTGAGGCCACCACTGTCGTAATGTTCCTAAAATCCCTTTTTATCTGTAAGTATGTATCTACTCATGGTTTGCCTGAAAGGTCATTGCCTACTAGATGTATAATAATTAGGTCTGGACTGGGCACCCCGTCCCATGAGCTCCATCAAGGTGGGAAGCAGTTGTGCCCATCTTATCCCGTATGCCATGCCAGACCAACCTACACTGTTTCACATCCTGGTAGCTGCTTTCCCCAGCCTTCTTCTCTGCTCTCTTCCAGCCCAATAAATAGGAATGGCATAGATCCAGACTTCCGTGATCCTCCCTCTACCTATGGGGTTCAAGCAAAATTGATTATTTTGTACATGCTTTATTAGTGTCATCACTGTAGTATCTCCTCCCTTGCCCTCCCCTTTACAATTTCTTGCCCCCCAGCTCTGTAGTTAACAAACAGGAGCACTGCTTCCAATCTCTTACTTCAGTGCTCGGATGTATCTCTTATAACTGACAGACCACCAGCGCCCTTTTTTTCAAAATGTCATTCACTGTTTCTCCCACTGCTGCCCACTGTGAGGCAGCCCCAATCTACAAAGAATGGGATGAATAATTAGTCGTCTCTTCCCCATGAATTGCATGCCCTTTTTGAGCAATGCTATGACTTGGTAGCCAGTGACCCTTTTCCCATCACCACGGACAAATAACTTTCCCGTCCTGGTCCATGCTCTGCGGCAAAGCCCACAGAGCCTGTACTGGGCATATTTCAACCTCTACATGCCCCTTCAGCATCACTATGCAACCTTGTCCTCTTTGATTCATTTTGACCTCCTAATCTTGATCCATATCTCTTTCAGCCCCAGCTTATATCTTCCTATTCAACCCTCCTTCCCTGTCTTCTTTTCCATGGCCTACCACCTCACTCCTCTCATGGCCCCTGCAAATATTATCACATAAATTGTGTGAAATAGCTGGCCTTGGCCTTTGATCTACATATTGCCGAGCACGTCCTTTCATTTTATTAGCCACTGCTCCCCTGTTGGCCTTCTATTATCTCCTGGCCCATGTTTCACCCTACCCCATCCTTGCATCATCCTCCTGATGAACAATGATTTTGTCAGGTCTTTCCATCCCTTTAGGCTGCGGATAACGCTAATCCTGCCAGGTAAACTCCCATTGTGGTGTTGGTGGTCTCTTTTGCCACTGCTCCATGGTGAACATTCCCAACTGTTCCTCTGTGGTGGCTCACTTACCACATCTGGTGCTCAGCCCTGAATGTTTGAAACACCTGCCAGGCCCCATCATAGGCCCTCAGAGTCTGAGGCACCCATGAGCTGTGAAACAACAGTTCTGCTCCTTCTTGCCAATGTCCCAGATGTTCGTTGGTATGGGTGGTTTTGTTCCTCCACTGCTGGCGCCATCCTCCAGAAATGATCCAGCTGCAGATGGGAAAGGCTGTCAGCCAAAGGTATTGTGTACCCTTCTATGTGTCTTGCTCTGAATGACATGTTCAGCTGCAAAGCCCTTAACACTAAATGTCATACTACTTTCATGACAGTCTCTGACCTGGCTCCACTGTTGTTTAGGACCTCACCACTGCTCTATTGTCACACCAGAATGTCACTTTCTGATCTCGTAGTTCCTCACCCCAGACCAGGGTACATGGCCATATGGGCATGATCTCCAATGATGTTATATCTCTTATTTTCCCATCCTTTACCCAGCTATCAGGCCATGGTTCTGCAAAACCACCTGCCCCTCAGGTAACCCCCATGTCAAACCCCAGCTGCATTTGTGTAGAGATAGAGGTCTGTGTTGTACACCTACTCTTCTTGCCAGAATGAACAGCTGTTATATTCATAAAATTCCTCCCATATCTGAAAATCTTCTCTGACCCTTTTGTCAGGTCCACCCAGTGATGTGGTCTGGTGACCCTGCTGTAGCCCTAGCTAACCTCTTTGTGAATGCCCTCCCTGGTCCAATGCCCCCAGTGAGTTTCAGGTGCCCCAGTACTTGCTGTACTTGTTTCAGCTGTACCCTTCTCCTGCTGGTGTGTGCTTGAATCAATTCCTTCAGTTTCCTCACTTTGTTGTCTGGCAGCCTGAATATCTCTTTTTGGGGCATCTATCTCAATCCCAAAAACTCCATCACCCTGCTGGGCCCTTCTGTTTTCTCTGGTGCCAGTGACACTCCTAGCTCCTGCATAATTCCTGAAACTTGCCCTGCATTCTCTGTGTCTCCTTTTCCTCTCCCAATGAAAGGAAGTCATCTAGATAATGAGCGACTGTTCTATAACCCTCTTTCCTGCAAATATCCATTGCAAGCACAGGCTGAATGCTTTGAATGTCGCATAAGCTATGGAACATCCCATTGGCATGGATCTGTCAAAAATACTGCTCCCCAATCTTAAAACCCAATAGATCCCAGTCTTCTCTCCTGACCGTCAGCAGTCTGAAAGCAGATTCAATATCCGTCTTTGCCATCCATGCATCCTCAGTAGCCCAGATTATCCGAACCACATCCTCTAATGTCGATATGTCACTCTACTGTGTTCCTCCTGATGAAATCATTCACCGAATCCCCTTCTGGATAAGACAGGTGGTAAATCACCCTGTGCTCTCCTCTTGCTTCTTGGGTACCAAACCTAATGGCGAAATCGCATATTTCAGCGGGGGTCAAATGGTCCCTCTACCCTCCCTGCCTTTTCTTTCTCTATCTTCTGTCTCAACATTTCTTCCTTTCCTTTAATCGATCCCAGGTTGCCTGCCTCTCTCACTTGTCTGGGCCCCCTACAGTGCAGTGAAAACCCTGTGCTAAAACCTTTATAATCATCTCCTGCACTCTTCTGTTCAGATATCTGTCCAAACAGGCTGTCCATGCCTAAAATTGATGGGGTTCTAGCTACCCCAAACTGCTCCTTGTCGCTCCCGCCCTTACTGCCCTGGCCCCTCCCTCCGCCTTGTGCAGGGTTCTTCTGATCAGTGATTCTGACCCCCACTCATGTTCCTCTGCCCCTCCCTCCCTATTCCATGTCTGCCCTTTAAACCCCTGTTCTTCTGACAGAACTGTTGACCTGACCTTGCCCCCCATGTCCCTGTGCCCCTAGGGTCCATGCCGTCCTGCATCTGCTTGCCAGGTGTCCTCCACCACATTTTGAGCAAGCATGCCAAAGCGACAGTGAGGCCATGAGCAAAAGGCCTGTTGTAAGCCCCAAAACATCTCTGGGTGTAGCCCCTTTCTTCCCCATTCCCTTTTGGGTGTGGACTAATCTGTGACATAGTCTATCCATAAATCTAGCTGCTTTATGTCCCATCTCAAATCCCTGAATGTTGCCATTCTCTGTCGAAAAAATTTGTTATAGTATAGCCACCCCACCCCACCTTTTGCCTTTGCCCTCCTTATTATCAAGGAATACATGATGAGCGGGATGCCCAGCTCCAGTCTTTTCTCCAAGACAATGGCTGAGAAAGTGGCAAAACCTCACGAACCATCTGTCTCCAAGTCTTTCCTTCGTGAACTTGTCCTCCTCCTTTTTTCAATAAAAGCACTATTGCCACTGCCATTTCACTCTTACCTATGTTCTCAGCCTCCTCATATTTTGCTGCCGATTCGGCTCACCAAAGTGAATATATCCACATACTCCCCTTTCCATATTTTTTCTTTTCGTGGCCAGTGGAACATGCTCTCTATCCTTATCCCGGTGCCCCATCTCCTTGTACCTTTCCCTTCTTTTTCTGCACTCCTTTCATTACTTCTTGACACCTCTTTCTCCTAATCTACACCAGAGCCGATTCCATCTGCCCTAACCTCCTGTCCCTAGCACCAACACAATTTGACCTATGTATTCCTTTATACTATCCCCACTGCACTGGGTGCGTACCTGTAACCTTGTCTGGGCCGTGCTGCCTGGCATCTTCAATTGCCCCTTTTTTCTCCGTGTGGTTGAGGAGGAGGGTGAACTACTATGGTTTGTTGAGGTAACACCACATTCTGGGGATCTGGCCTGGGTTCAGCAAGGAGATCCCACCTTGATCGGGGGGTAATGGCATTACCGAGTCTATAGGCTGCAAGGTACTGGATCAGCCACCCTGGGGTTCACTGCAAGCGATGGTGCCTAATGGGGCTATGTGGCCTTCGACTGGTCTTTCCTTCTGCCCCTTTTCCCAGGCCTGCTTTCCTTTCTCCCGAGTCTCCCTGGTTCCTCCCTTCCACCAGTTCCTACATTCGGTTGGCCTTTTCTGCCAATTCGATTATAGCCCTGTAGGCATCCTCCTTTGATGACTTGCTTTTCTTTGGTGCCATGTCCTTCACTCTTTTCTCTGTGAAGACAACTACAGGAAGAGAACAAGAGTTATTATATACCTATATTACCATATATATTGTGTCCTTTTCCCCTTTTCCTTTTTTTATTTATGCACCATCATTTTTCCTTTCATGTCCATGTGCCTCCCTTTTCCTTGGTATCCTTGTGCTCCGAGGTTTTTTATTTATACCCTTTTAGCTTCCATTCCCGTATACTACCTTGCATCCCTTGTTTTCTCCCATGTCGTCTCATATTACCCACCGCCATCCATTGCTGCCTCCTTTAATGAAAATGTCTCTTTCTTGTGCACCACTAGGGTGTCGTAATCTCTTTATGTGAGGAGTTTTGCTCTCCCTTTATTAAACCAACTGGTGGCTGTCATGAGGACCTTTTGGGGTGGGAGCTCCTCCAGGGCCCAGCTGGCATGTGTGCCTCGTGCCCCTGTCCCCCTATTAGCCAACCACTCCTTGTGCAAATCCCCCTCTTCTTTTCTTTTCTCTTTCTCCTACCCCTCCTGCTCCTCTTCCTCTCTTTCCCCTTGTCTTCCACGATCGTCACATGGCGTGTGACATCATGCCGCATGTCGCTATAGCCTGCGGGCCTCTCTCTGTTGGCCATCTACATGAAACCACCAAAACCTTTCACCTCATGGCTAGCTCACCTTGCTTCTACCCCCCACAGAAAATGCTCACATTACAGCCTACCCATGGCGTGCTGTCGCTATGTGGCCACCTGCATCTGCCCCACACCAGCCCTTCCTTTTGGCCTCCTGCCCCATCCTAGTCCTTTCTCCAGGCAACAAAACACACAGTCTTCACTCCCATATGGGCTTTTTCCTTTGTCCCTTTCTCCGTCTGTCCTCCTGGTCTCTCCCCGCCATGCTCTGTAGCTGCGATTCCCTAGGCCTCCGCCAGCCAAACAGCACTGCAAAGTGTTCCCCTTTTGCCATGTGCTCCAAGCTCCACCCCATTTCCCTCACATACTCTCTCTGACCTTGCCCTTCAGTTGCATCCCTCAAGGCCATGCCAGCAAAACTCCACCCTTGCTGCCCCAAACTTCCAGCCATGCGCTACTAAATGCTCCGTTCAGCTTAAACAAACCGGTCCATCAGTCGCATTTCTCGCTAGGCCAACACCAGCAATACCATTGCTTGTTGCCCCAAAACTTCCAGCCATGCGCTTACAATGTCTGCTCGCTGAAAAGTCCTGCCCTTCAGTCGCATCCTCGCTAGGCCAACGCCAGCAAAAACACCACTGCTTGCTGTCCCAAACTTCCAGCCATGCACTACAAATGCTCTGTTTGGCTTCTTAAATGCCTCGCCTCCCCCAATACCCTGCTCTGCCTCGTTTTCCTTAGGCCCACGCCGCCATTGTTCCCCAATGACACTGCATGCTCGCTATCAGAAGCACTACCTTCTGATCTTCTGTCCCAAATCTCCTCAGCTAGCTGCAGGCACAGCTTCCACAACCTGCTACTGCTCTTAGCGCTTCAGTTCTGTCTCATATCCTGCCATACTATGTAATTGACCACAAAACCACACATTTTTTTAAATTACTTTTTTTCATCTTGTCCTTATGTTGTCAAGTGCCTCTCTCCTCCTACTGTTATATGCAGACTTTCATAGTCAACCAAGTAGCCCCAAACATCTCTTTCTCTTTTTAAGCATATCCAATCTTGCTCTTTTTTCCTTACCTGTTTTATCATGGTGCACAAACCTCCACCAACAAATATGCCAATCTGACGTGCTGCAGCTTCAGTAAAATCAAAACTCCAGCAAAAAGTGGCTGAGGCCTCCTTGTGCTGTCCCTTATGTACCTCCCTTCGCCCCCACCCTTCCTGTTACTTGCCCATTGTTCTGATCCTTAGCCCTCCTTTCTTCCTCCCTCCCCCAAGCATAACCATCCTATGAAGGAGGAAGGGGTGCACCAGGACATCCTGGTCTGCCTCTTAAAGGCAAACTCCATTACTTTTTGTTTACTGGCTTGGAAAAGGTGTCCCTTGGATCACGGGGAATGGAGGATCTTAATAATGAACTTTTGAAAAGAAACCTGCTAGCAATACTCTTTGAGGACCAGTAGGTATCTAGGTTTAAATGATGTTTTCCAACTGGCTTCTTATTTAAAATTATCTCACATTGTGCCAAAAACAGTTTTATTTTATTGAATACTGTCTATGAAACTTCAATAATTAAAATCATGGATTATTTACACTTTTCATAGTAATGTAGAAGGATGTGGTGGTTTCCTTCTTATAGGATAATTTAGTATCTTTAAGTATTTTAGTTTCACTTTTCCACAAGGGTGTATGTATAATCTTTGGGTCTTTATAGTGTCTACTGTTTTGTAATTTTGTATTTATTTGTAATTACTTGAAAAATGCAAAAGATAGTCATTGTAATGTATTTTCCATAATATGGAATTAGGTATTTTAACATATCAAATTATTATGCAATAGTTAAGCATTAAAATTAGGTGGTCTTTTTTACTAAAATTCCAGTTTAATAAATAATATTGTTTGTATAATTTCTCCTTGCATTTATGCAGGAGATGCAAAATTATGTGAGTAGTTATTTACATGGATGACTTTATTTCTAACAAGAGTATAGAACTTACAATCCTCAAAGAACTTACATTATATGAGTTTTAGTGATGGGTATGTGGATTATAGTGATACTTAACAATGCTCATTCACTATTTTGAGATTGATTAAATATGGTATTGACCTTTTTCAATTGTGTCTGCCCTTTGTACTGTCGGCAATGTATGAATTTTAGTGACTGTTTTGTGTTCAGTAACATTTGTCAATGCTCACATATTGTTTTTTGTGTATTGTTCATTGTATATTATGTATGTATTTAATTATTATACTTTCTTGCTGATACTTTCATGGCAATTGTATATACAATAGTATTGTGTGTCTGATTAACGCAAAATTGTATAATGCCTCTTTGAAAATGGGTGTATAAACAGGGGAGACATTAACCACACCTTGAGAAGCCCACAGTCATGTGGGTAAAAATGTTGGCTGCTGCTGGTGGGGAGTTTGTAGAAGCATTTTATCTCAATAAAAGCTGTTTAACTACAGAGACAAACTATGGTCTCTTTTTGCCTTATTTGAACATTAGTTGCCTGTTAGCCACCTTACTACTTTGCTATTTTGGGTTGGCTTCCAGTTAGGTAACATATTGAATACAATATTCTTTCCTTGATCTTTATAGCCATGAACAATCTAAAGAAAAAGCTCCTAAACCTCTATACATTAGGAAGTGTACCAGGTCCATGGCACAGGCCATGTACAGGAGTTCAGCATCTTCCAGTGCTGAATTTGGTAGTCTAGTCATAAAGTAATATGGTATGATTTTGAGTACAACCACTTTTCCAGGAGAAATACAGTACTTAATTTTAAAATGTGTTGACCCTTGCGGTCATGATCAGAGTTCATTTATCTGATAGTACTTGTCATTTCTTCTTCTCTCCCCATGTCCAGAATTTGGTCCACCTGTGTGTTGAAGAACCAAGTGGCAGCACCATCACTGAGTGCTATTAGCTGGAGAATCCACAGAGCAGAAACTAAGCTAATGGAGCAGTGGCAGCAGCAGCAACAATAAATTTCTCAGCAATGGATCAGTAGGACAGCAGTTTGATTTTTTCAGTGCTTGTCTGCAACTGTACAGTAAGTAAAGCAAGTGGATGACTGGACCACTGATCTGATCTATCGTGTGTGTGTGTGTGTGTGTGTGTGTGTGGGTTTAATTCCTGAGCCACTGTTCTGCTCTGTGTCTATGTTTGGTTGAGGATAAGGGCAACAACAATTTTTCTTCCTTGCCCCATGGTCTGGTGTGTGTGTGTTATGGGGAGGAAACAAGATAATTGCAGAGCTTGCAACAAACTTTTATGGGGCAGTGAGTAATGCATGCCATGCTCTCCACTGAGTGATATTTAACCATATCCTTTCCAAGAATCCTTTGGACAAATAGTTTTCATTGCAACAGCCACTCAGCAGCAGGTTCTCCTACCCATTTACTACCTATCTTGTTTAGCTGCTTGATCTTCTACCAATGGCCTCTGCCTTGGGTGTACTACCTACCTGTACTGATGTCCATCCTGTTGTCCTGCTGCTGTTTGGTTTCTGTTTTCTTTTCTGCTGCTGTGTGTGCAGCATTCCTCTATCCTCCCTGTTTCTCTGGTTCCCTTGGATCATGAGTGTTCTTTCTGCTCATTGTGGGGCAATTCTCATTGGTTTCTGCCTGTCTGCTTCTGCATTGCCCATCCTGTGGCTTGTTTTTCTCTTGTTCATTCCACTTCTCTACTCCTAACTTGAGCACCCTTTCCCTTCCTCCCAGCTCCCTGCACTCCTGCTTGCTCCCTTTTATCTTGCCTGCCCCACCCACCTGCTGGCTTCTACCTGGTCATTCTCCCAACTTTGAACCTTCATGCAACTCAGTCTGTTCTTGCCACTGCTTCTTCACTAATCCCTAACTGGCAACTTGCTGTCACTGTACTCTGCCTTTGGTGTTGTGGTTCTTATGCTTAGCATAAGCCCTCAGTCTGCTGATTTGTCCTAATACATGCCAGCTAGCCTGCCTGGGTGGCTATCCAGGTCCTCTCCTGGGGCTGAACTGTTCTCCCACTATGCATCCCATACCTGACTATATCTTTCTTATCATACTATTAACCCAGGGTTTTTGCTTCTGTCAGGAGGTCTAAACCTCACTCTCAGTTTCTTGGCAACAATGGGCATGCAAGGAACACAGACATGCTGCATAAGAGTAATAATGCTTGTTTACTACTATCAAAGGAAAATCAAAGTTGTCCTAAGCAGTTCTTACCAATAGGAACTGGGAGCTAGTGCTAAGCATTCCCTATACCTGAGGAATCTCCATGTATCCTGGGGTCTCCGAGGTAGAAAACGTAATGTCTTACATTATATACCTAAGATAATTACCATGGTTACTGTAAGATGGAAACATTTCTAGTTACAGAGATGAGCCCTATTGGCTAAATTAGAGGTGGCTTCTCAGTCCAAGATAACATTATACAATTTTGTTATAGTCATCACTTTGTAGAAACAAAGAGTACAGTTTGTACATAGCCGTGTAGAAATACAAATCATCAGAAGATGGCAATACTGACTCATATATCATAATCATTACAAGGACGCAGATGTCCTAACATCGTAAGCAAGAAATACATGTGTATATTGGAAAGTAAAGTTTATAGCAATAATGTGCATACATATCCTGACATCTACTCTTATACAGTAGATGCCCTTAGCCCTAAATGTTAGTATAACATATACCTAAATGCTAGCTGTCTGTGGTGTACCTGTGGGGGTACCAATTAGGGTGCAGGGACCTTGTGTAACACTTCTTATCATGCTACAGTACTCACATAGAGCTTACATCCTTTCTTATAATGATTCCTCAGTAGTTATGTCCTACAGTACCTCAGCATCATATCCTACTTTCAGTTTCAGGCATAGGCCCCAGCTCCTACTGCTCTGATAATGTTTTCTCCATACTACAACTTGACTCTTGCCCAGTGCTTTCCTAACTCTAAAGAGATTTTGCCCCTTCTACCTGTTAAGGGCTCATCTACCTCTGGGGATGCCCCTCGAGGGCCTGACTCCAATGTTGTCTTTAGAAGTTTACACTTCAGGGCTCAGCTCCAATGTTCATCTATGAGCCTTGTATCTATTTACAAGATATAATGTCACGATTACCATTTGTCCATAAAATGACATAAAAGTAATATATTCAAGGTAAAATGATCATTGTATAAATTTTTTATTTTGATCCAAGATTTCTGTTTTCTTGTTTTTAATGCATCCATACACATGATCTGACTCTGTTGATAGCATTATAATCCCTGAAGTCATTAACTAGTCTATCAATAATGTGAGAGTCAAAATTTGGAATTCAAGATATTCTTCAACCACTTACTTCTAATATTTCTGTATCGATTGCAGTTCATAAAACTGTGTGTCAGATCTTCCATGTCTGCTATATAATATGGACAAGTACTGTTAGCTATTGAGTTTATTAAATTATTGTACCTAATATCTAATAGTTTACTAGGGTTAAAATTAAACTTTATATGGTTACTGCCTTTCTAATCACTGTGCATAGTATGTGATTAAGAATAACAAGGTTCAGGATATGTATTTTTGTAAAGCCATGTAGGGACTACATTTATTGTTATAATTGATAGCCATGACTTTCTGATCAGCAATGTCCTTCAGTCGAGTTTTACTTTTTTGGTGAATAGCTAAGACAAAACAATAATGATGTCACCCATAGCCCCATAGCATACCTCACCCATGCCATTTTTAGTTGTGTTTTTAATGAAGTTGAATTATAATTATTGTGTAATTTATCTATCCAGCTCAAGTAAGGATCTTTACTTTGGGGTATCCAGTAATAAAGTCATAGGGATTACAGCATGGCAATAATATGCACTGTGAAAATAGCATAACTAAAAGATCTACTGGGAAATTTTAGGGTGGTTACTACAGCACTATACAATTAGCTCATTTCAGTCAGGCTGAGTAGTCTAAAGCTCTAATTGTGCACTGGCTGAACACACTAGTTGTATGGCTTAGTGGTTAGAGTCATGTGCTATGTATGACTGTTAAGTCTGGCTGATCTGGGTTTGAATTTTCCTCTGGTTATTTTTTTTTTTTGTGTGTGTGTGCAATCCCAAGGATGTATATTTACTGTAAGTTACTGAAGGCGGAAACAAAGCCACCTGATAACATTTTCATTGCCTCCCAGCTCGGAGTGTTTTTGGTTGTGTGTCCAGCACACAGCATTTTTCCTGAGCACTATGAGTTGTTACCATGGGTCCACACTTGCACCTCATGCACATGCCAATGACAGGTGTTTTATTATTACTGTGATATTGCTGTATTGCACTAATATGCAGTAATGGGTATCCACTGTACAAGTGTGGATACTAGGGATCATGCTTGCTAAGTGTATACACTATACAGTATACATTTATTTTACAGTATTATTTCTTAGTTTTATGTTAGATGTAATGTTTATTTGCTTATATATGAGGCATACGTGCTCTGGGCTAACTTTATCTTTTACCAAAGTATTCTTGTACACATGCATTTCTGCTGACACTGCTTTGCAGCATAATGACCTTGCAGCTGCTACAATTTCTGTGCCATCTTTGTTCTAATTAATGTTACGTCTTATGTATAACGTGATGTTTTTCTTCCTGCTGACTCTACATTTTCTATCCAGTAATGTAATGGTACCATTTGCTTCAGCCAATAAGAAATGTCACACCTTTTTCCTTATCTTACTATAAGAAGCATGGTTCTAGAAAGGTTTGCTGAGAATTGCTGCATCTAGACATAGGGGAACTTGTTTCTCCCAGTATATTTACTTTACTGCAGGTTATAAGTCTGTGCTTTTATAAAAACTTGTTTATTACATGATTTGCCACTGTCTGTCATTCCTTCCACTTGTTTATCTCTAACAAGAATCTGATGCTGGAGTCTTTTCACTCCTTTACAAATTGGCGACCGTGGCAGGACGAGATTAAACATGGGAAGCTTTGCCTTCAATTAATTTTGAAGGTCGAGTAGTGTGGTGCAAACTTTATTTTGCCCACTTGACCTACTCATACTTACAGTGGTAGCAGGCGTGGCAGATCCACACCGCCTTTAGTCACAGTGTACCTCCGTGATATCTGATTGTCTACTGGGGACCAGAAAGAGGTAAGTGACAGCTCAGGCTAATTTTCAAGTTTCCCAAATGTGCTTGCTTTTAATGTTGTTTTCAATGTGTCTACCCCTACAGAGGGTTAATCAGACTTGTGCTGCACACAAGGTCAATAGGAAATTCTGTACTGGTATTTCTGCCCAGTGCTAAACATGTGCTGTTCTACCTGCATTGGAGGCAAGTCAGCATTTGATTGCCCTCACAGTCCTTTCTAACAAAAGACTGGATTTACAGACATTAAAATGCCTCATATTAAATGTAAAATGCTGACAGACCTCCACTCATTCAGCATAAGTGGCATCTTCATTATGCTAGCTATCCAGACACCGAGGTATCAGACATTCTGCCTGTTGTTCAATTTGTAGCCAAACAATCAGAGATTATGGAATGGAAAACTGTCCCATTTGATCCAGGAGGGCAAGCAGCCATCTCTTCTCAAATTGATATCTGGTAAGTGTTCTTGCAGTTCACTCCCTATTTTTGTCTTTGACTTCTTTTATGGTTCAAGAACCACTGCTTACCTTGGGTAAATGTTTATAGCTGTTCTAATGTCATCTGCAACAGTTTGGGTGTGATATATATGTGTTTATTCAATTGTTATTGCTATTCACTTTAGGATACATTCAGACTCAGTGGTATATACTATTGTTTTTATGTGCTCTTTGCCTTATTATTGGTGTGGTTATCCATGTTTCAGGGTCATTGTTAGCCATTGTTTTGCTATGTGATATCGGTGGCTGTTGTAAAGATTTTTGTTATGGTTACAATTCTGTTGTTACAGCTGATTTCCTAGGCAGAAGTTGTTCAAGATGGCAACTAAAGTGTTGATTGTTTGTGTAGTTAAAGATTGATGGTGTTTCAAAAGATGTGCTAGAAAATGGTATGTTTACAAAGATTAATTTACTAAAATGTGTACTGTACTATGTTTTAAAAGTGTGTTAATTATTCTTGTCAATGTTAGTTTGGAATCAGCGGACAATGGCTAATTTCATAAAGTTTTCCTTGAGAAGGACAAACACACCCACATAAACCATTCATGCCAGTTCCTCTGGGCTGACAGCCAAACTATTTAACCCTATTCCTGACTGGATTCAGATTTCTCCAGTCACAGTCTATAAGGCATAAACATATATAAGACAAAGAACCTCTGTGCGTAAACACTGAGGCAGGGGTTACCCAAAGGGCATTTGGCTGGGAAGCCAAGTTTCAAGAAAATACAAAATCACACATGCCCCACAATGCAAAGCATCATGGGCTGCATATGCAAATCACCACAGAATGTTATGCTGGTCCAACTTTAAGCAGAATTGCATGGTGCCGAAAGGGTTCACCACAATATATCCCAGGCACACTGCTTTAGGGGTAGCTGGTCTATTCCACTGGGGTGTTAAACAGACGAGGCATACTGATGAGTCCTGGTAGGACCTAAACACGTGTCTATGTCTTCTGTTAGCACCCTTTGCAAACTGTGTGAGAGGCCTTTCAGCACCATGCAATTCTGCTTAAAGTTGGACCAGCATAACATTCTGTGGTGATTTGCATATGCAGCCCATGATGCTTTGCATTGTGGGGGCATGTGTGATTTTGTATAACATATATATATATATATATATATCCATTATTCTTGCTCCTGGTGTCATTACGATGTCCCATTGCACTGTATTTCATGGAACAAGTAATTGTATCCCTCATTTCCATATTGAGCCATTTTATAATACACTGCATTTTAATGGCCACTTGGTTCCATGATACAGTACTATAACTGTGTTAATTCACATCCTATGTATTAATTTTGTTCTCTCACAAAGGTATGTACTGTACCTTAGTACAGTTCAGTGCTTAGCTGCACTACTGTTTCAAACCTAAATGGCTGTGTTTGATTCCAACAGCCATCATTTTCATACTATGTGACCTTTAGCAAGTAACTTGATCTTCTGGTGTTTCAACATCCTCTGTTACTACCACTTTCAAACTTGATGTGTGTCCTCACCTAAAGCATCCATTTCCTCAAAATGCATGTTTCGTTGAAACACAGCAAGAGTGAACCCTAAATTTTACCTTTTTATACAGTATTATGCATCTGTCCAAGAAAAAAAAAGGACAGACATTCCCCAGACTTGCAGCCAACACAGCCAACGCTTCAAGGCCTTCTTCCACAAAGGTCTGGCTGTAACACAGCTTCGTTGTTCCTGTACAACATCACGTGATTTCCTACTACGCAAAATACTTAGGACAGTATACTGTTAAAACAAATATACAGCTGTTTTAAAAGAGTCTACAGTTAAAAACAATCACTTTTGTTTTATATGTGACCATGGTATAATCATTTTTCCCTCTTTTAAAAATGCATTCTAAGATATACGTATATACGGTATTACCATCAATCTGGATCTTTTATAAACTCAGCTGACATTTTGTCATGCTTAGGATAAGGGAACCCAGGGATGCTTGGCTTCTTTTATCCTATAAAATAATCTTGTTTATTTTTAAAATTGTGTATTTTTTGTTGTTGTTGTTGTTTTGTTTGTCTGTTTGTTTCTTCTCTTTCTTCTAGAGAAAGAAAGTTCCCCATCTTTATAGTAAGGTATGAAACTTACTAAACTAGTTGCAAATAATTCTGTTACAATTTAAAATGTGCTAGGTGGGGATGGCAATAGGAGCCACCATTACCATTTATCCAGTGCACACTTTTAAGGTGCTGCATGACTGGCTACTAATATTGCCAAACCATTTCTGGTTTAATATCAATGTCACCATCCACAGCTAACCTTTTATTGTTACATTGCTTGAGCTGCCCCTTTACCACAGTAGGAGTGCGGGGAGGCATTATACCCTTCCTTCCAGTGCAACACCCATAGAGGCTGCAAGGTATGTCACGTTCTTCCCATATGGGAAAATAAAACAAAATGTGTATTTGCTAATAACTATTTGTTATTGCACATTTAAAAGGACCCAATGTATTCTAACAGTATATCCAGCTCAGTCCAGTCGAGCTGGACGGAGGGGATTGTGTATGTATTTCACATATTCATATCTTTTGATTGTCATTTCAGCTCTCTTATCCTATCAGACAAATACAAACCAACTTTCCATAGCCTTATAGCAATGGATGCAATCATCTGCTTTCTATAAGCACAAGTTCTAAAGCATTGTATCCCTAAAAGCCTTACAAATTAACAAAGAACAGAGTGGTGGCTTGCTCAAATAATTCTTTCAACCAAAACTAAGTCATTTTTACCAAGGACTGCAACTTATTCCATGGTTATGTTTAACAAGTGAATTCACAATGCTCTAAGATTCCTGGACTCTAAATTTGCTGTCTATATTTTTGTTTAAAATGTATTTTATGCATTATGCTCAATACTGAAATTGTTCTACTGAAAAATGCTTATGTTTTACTTTTATGCTATTATGATTTGATATACATCTTGCTACACTTTATAAAGTGTCTATTCAGGCTGCTCCACATTTATAAATGTTTTATTGACCATAACCAAACCTAAATACTGGGGCCAGCATTCCTGACCCATCCCTACACTATGTTCCAAGCAAAACCACAGACAAATTAATGCCCGATTTGTGTCATCACTTACAGGGACCCCTGCAAAATAAAGTGCACTCTATTCATGTTTGTAATTTTAAATCTTAACAATTATAATACGGCAGAATTTAGATTCTGCTCCAAAACCATGCTTCAAGGTTCCATAGTAGGCCTTACCTCACTCAGTACTTTGGAGTATTTCACTATACAGTGTAAAAGGAAGACCCTTTCACTTGTCACAGGTGCAGTAGGCACTATTATTAGTTGGCATAGGCAAACAGTATATATATATATATATATATATATATATATTTGTCACAATAGCATAGTGTAACAGGCATATTGGTATAAACTATATGTTTCCAGTGTGTTATTATAACATTACAAGATTTTATAACACAGGCCTCAGTTAGGCCTGCCAGCAACACATAGACAGGAAAACATGTTCATCACTGTCACAGCTTCTTCTGTGCTTTGAAAGCAGGGTGTAACCATGACATTGTCATGGATTTGCAGATGGTCAAATGGTATTATTCGACCTCAGCCTGCACCCCCAGGTGTGTGGTCAATGCCCCATTTTTGTTTTTCTCATTCCACAATTGCCAGAAATTTAGGCTCTGTCACACCACTCTTTGCAAAACAAAAGGTCATTGGTTTAATATTGGTATTTATGTGTTCTTAAGTCAGTTTCTAACACAGTTAAAGTTTACAGGTGTCCAAGGTTTGGCACCACACAACATCTCCATGTACAACAGCAGTAACACTTTCGTCTAAGCTGCCCAAACATTCATCTTTTTCCTCCAAAGAAAAACAAAAACAGCTGCCACAGCTTAAATGTCATTACCATCTTTGTGCCTGACAGGTTCCAAATAAGGACTACTACATAAAACAAAATATTATTACCTCTGCAAGTGTAATGTTTTCAGCAAAATTACACCTGTCTCTAAACCTTCAAATCAGCTAAACAAGGTCCAACCCATTCAGACTCTACAATCAAGCCTATTGTGTCTGCTTACTATTAAGCCAAGCCTGGGGTAGGGACAATCCCTACCTTCAGCAAGAAGATTCTTCTTCAATTGATCTTCAAACAAGACATCCATTTTCTCCATTGCTGCTCTTTCCAAGCCTGGTTGGGACCTTATACAAACTGATTATTAATTATAAACTGTTACTCTTGTGCCAGGGTGTCATCAACTACAACACAAACACTACATTAGTTTGTGTGGATATTTCATAAAGGACACAATGCACAATCTAACACACTGCTGCCAAGCCATCTGCCAATCTAGCCATCCAGCAGCCAGCAACATAAACATTGACTTTCTTACTATGATGGTGTTTCATCTTTCAATTACCATTTGCATAGCCCCATGTGCCTTGTGGGGTTACCACCTTTCTGCAAATGAGAAACTCTATGGACTGTTAAACTTTCTAAACTGGTCATATATGTTTTATAAGGACCTTTCTGTCAAGACACATTATCAACAGATTTCTCAATCAAGCTTCAAGGGTGTGCCACACCTCAACACCAGGCAGCGTCTACATTATCCACTCTCAAAGTGGATTCCATAAACTCTTCTTATATCATATTGTGTTATATGTGCTATCACATGTTAACATCTTTCCACATACTTCAATTGTGGTGTTGACATCCCTGAGTTTTGCACTATGTTTTACAAACACAGCATTTTGTGCTCCATTGTGACCACCCTGTACCAACTCCTTAACAGGCCCATTTGACAATAACCTGACTACCTGTCTTCTTTTTACAAACTACATGCATTTTTGTCTCCATTTAGGATTCAATCTGTGATTATTCATCACACATGTAACCCTGTTTTATTTTTATCATGTATTACTAATAGTAATGCTTTACTGTCTCTGACATACTATTATACAATATTATCATTTACATTTCCTTTACAAGGCTCATGGCAGACATAAGCGATTCCAACCACTTCCTATGGTTGTGTTGCCCCTTTTGAGGGCAACAAGGAGAATGTTTCCCATGGGTCCACACCCTTGCACCCTCATGCACACACCAATGACAGGTGTTTTATTATTACTGTGATTTTGCTGTATTGCACTAATATGCAGTAATAGGTATCCACTGTACAAGTGTGGGTACTAGGGATCATCTTGCTAAGTGTATACACTATACATTTATTTTACAGTATTATTTCTTAGTTTTCTGTTAGATGTAATGTTTATTTGCTTATGTGAGGCATACATGCTCTGGGCCTAACCATATCTGTTTACCAAAGTATTCTTGTACACATGTATTTCTGCTGACACTGCTTTACCATAATGACCTTGCACCTGCTACAATTTCTTGCCATCTTTGTTTCTAACTAATATTCGTCTTATGTATAGCGTGATGTTTTTCTTCTTGCTGACTCTACATTTCTGTCCAGTAATGTAATGGTACCACTTGCTTCAGCCAATAAGAAATGTCACACCTTTTCCTTATCTTTCTGTAAGAAGCATGGTTCTAGAAAGGTTTGCTGAGAATTGCGTCTAGACATAGGGAACTTGTTTCTCCCAGTATATTTGCTTTACTGCAGGTTATAAGTCTGTGCTTTTGTAATAAACTTGTTTATTACATGATTTACCACTGTCTGTCATTCCATCCACTTGTTTATCTCTAACAAGAACCTGATGCTGAGTCTTTTCACTCCATTACAGAGTGTCAGGTGTTTTTGTCTGTGTGGTTTTGATTGTGCTACTTCTACATCACTGTTATGACCCCATGCCTTACTTTGGCCCATACTCATGACTTTGATCCAGTAGTTCAAGATTTAACTCCTGTTGGTATTCCTAGCAATTGTTTATGGAATTTTGAAAGTACAAGTTCTAACTGATCTAAATTATTGAGATTCAAAATGGATACATTTGATGCACACAGTACCGATAACTTATTTTGCCATTACATGTTCTGTTGGTGCCACACTGGAATTTTGTTCCATATTTGTAATTTAACCTTCTAAGATTATTGGTGGTCTGAATTAACTCAGTCTGAACATATTTGGGATGGTAGATAATGTGGCCAAACTATTTACAAAAGTAATTTGGTTGAGTCTGGAAAATGGAAGGAATGGATTATTCAACAAGAAATGTTGCTGGAATTTTTTAAGAAAGTTTCAGGAAAGCTCATTCTACCATGGGTCATTGTTTTTCTCTTATTTAATATTCAAATATAACACAATCTGTAAGCAAATAATCTATGCTGTGTATAATGAGTCTGAATATATTGATGCTGCATGTATTATGGTTACGGGAGTCTGTAACTGTGGAGAGGATTTAACTACGGCTTAAAAACCTTTTGTGGCACCAAGCCTTCTCAGCTAATTGAATGTTGTGTTTTTCTGATTTATTGTTATGTGATTTTAACTGAATTTATGTTGTATGATCTTGATCTGCTTTTATATTGTTAGGCGCCTTGGCACTAGATAAGGCGCCTTATAAATAAATGTATTATTATTTTTATTATTATTATTATTAATGCCTCACCTGCATTTGTGTCCATGTCCAAATAAATTTTGTGGGATAAACTTATATCCTGTATGTGTGACAACTCACTTCGATCGTGATAATGAATCTGTATTCCAGAATCTGGTCCCAGGGCAGATATTCCAGAGAAGGAACTTTAACTGATAGTTTTCCAATAAATAGACGATTTCAGCAGGGTTTCTTGTTTACTCTGCTTTTGTTTTGTACTAACATACTAATTATCAGCAGATTAGGCCTTATAGTCTATCGAGTCTGCTTGAACCTCAGATCCCTAGTTGGGTACCATTTCCCCACCTTGTGTTCCAGAAACCCCCTATCATCCATCCCACCTCCTGGGCCAGGCCTTGATCTGATACATCCGCTTTCTGTATCTGTCCGCCCTCTCTTGAAACCCTCCACCATGGATATCTGAACCAGCTTACCAGGCAGCGCATTCAAAGGATCCACCACCCTTTCAGTGAAAAACTCCTCCTCTTCCCCTCATCCTGTCACCTCCAACTTCAAACCATGTCCTCTGGTGATACCTCCTGCTTTAGTCTAAAGATCCCTCTGTGTTTACCCTATTTATTCCCTTGAGGTACTTGAAAACCTCAATCATGCCCCATCTCTCCTCCTCCAATGAGAACAGAATGGGCTCCTCAAGTCTGCCCTCATCGTCAAATCCCCAGTCCTCGTATCATCCTAGTAGTCCTCCTCTGTACCCTCTCCAGGAGCTGTATGTCCCTCTTCAAGTGTGGTCTCCAGTACTGAACACAGTACCCAAGGCGTGGTCTAACCAGTCTATTGTACAGTGGCAGAATCACTTCCCTGCTCCTAGAGGTGATCCCCTATGATGCATCCCAACATCCTGTTTGCTTTGCTAGCCGCTCTTCTGCACTGCTCAGAGTTATTCATATATGGATCTACCATGACCCCTAGGTCTTTTTCCCTGTCAAGGTCTCCAGCTCCTCCTCCCAGGGTGTACCTGTGTTTAGGGTTTCCGGCCCAGATGTAACACCTTGCACTTGGTGGTATTGAAATTTAATTTCCATGTGAGCCCACCTTTCCAGGGTGTCCAGATCCCTTGCCAGGCCAACCTCCCTCTTCCCTCTCAACTACTGCTCCCATCTTGGAGTCATCAGCAAAGAGACTCATTTCATGTATACCCTCCCTGATGTCAGATATGTATGCAATAACAGGATTGGACCCAAGGCCGAGCACTGTGGTACCCCACTACTGACCTCTCTAGGGTTCAAAGCTCCCCACTAACCACTACTCTCTGAGTGCATCCAGCTAGCCTGTTTCCTATCCATCTAACCATCAAAGGGCCCTCCCAACCCCATCAGTTTCTCCACCAGACCATTGTGGGGACCGAATCAAACACCTTGCTGAAGTCCAAGAATAGTACATCCACAGGCTTTCCCTGTCAGTTCTGATGTTACCCATTCATAGAACTCCACAAGGTTGGTTTGACATGACCTACCTAGCACAAACCCATGTGCTGCCTATCCAGACCTCCACCTTCTCCAAGTACACCCCAATCATTCCTTTAGTATACTATTCATTATTTTTCCCACCACCAAGGTCAAACTGATGGGTCTATAGTTATCTGGTACTTCCCTCAACCTCCCTTTATGGATTGGCACCACATGTGCCTCTCACCAATCCTAGGTACCCTCCCTGTCTCAAACAACCTGTTGAAGAGCTCCGACAGGGGTGCAGCCAGTATGTCCACCAATTCCCATAGTACTGTCAGATGAATGCCATCCAGACCAAGAGATTTATCTTTCTTTAGGGCCTTAAGGGCTTGCCACACCTGCTCAGTGGGGATAGCATCATCCATCCCCCCACCTTACTGGCCTTTTTATCCTTTTCCAGATGTGACACCCTGGGGTACTTCTCCCTCCCTCTGTCATGCTCCATTTCTATTGCTCCCCAGTCCCACACTACCACTTTTATCCCATTATGCCTTGCTTTGTAAATATCCCATCCCCTCCTAGTGAACACAAAGGCGAAGAACACATTTAGTACCTCCACCTGGTCCTCACCTCTTCCACCCACCCACCTTCTGATCTCAATCTGCCGAGCTGGCCCTTAGTTTTCCTCTACTCCCCAATGTACCAGAAGAACCCCTTTCCCTCTCCATATCCCTGTGCCAGCTGCTGCTCTTTTACTGGACTTTGCCCCCATGCCATCCGGATGACTTTTCTAGATGCAAGATGGTACATTTCCTTTTCCTATCCCCTCTCGCTGTTTTGTATTATTTGTAGGCAGCCTTCTTTTCTCTGACCGCTACCTGAACCTCACTGGACCACCAGCATGGTTTATGTGGCCTTGTTTCCTTACACTTCACCTTAGTGCAGGGCCTGACTGCCTCATGAAGTCCCGTTTATGACCTCCCATCTCTTTTCCACATCTGTCATTGTTGTAATCCCTTCAAGTGATCCTTGAGGATATTCCACGCCCATAAAGTCTGCCCCCCTGAAGTCCACAGCCAGTGTCCTAGATCTCTCCCCATGCTTATTTGAAACCAGACAGTATCGTGGTAGTCATGTCAGGCTCCATTACAACCAGGTCCCTTACCAGATCCCCCTTCCACCAGAACCATGTACAGGACAGGCCTCCCTTGTGGGCTCCATCATGGCTGTGTTAAGAACACATCCTGGAAGCCATCCAGCAGCCTCTGCTCCTTGGCCACCTTAAGGGACATGGTTCCCCAGTTTGTACCTGGCATATTAAGGTCCCCTATCAACACCACTTCCTCCCTCCCTTTAGGTCCACACTGGCCAATGATGTTGTCCAGCAACCCTTCCTCCAGAACATCACCCATCCTGGGGGGCCTATATACTACACCAGCTTGAATTTACCTCAGCGGGGTTCGTAAGGTAACCAATAAGGTCTCCACGTTTCCCTCTGCCTCTTCTACCCTAGCAATTTCTATGTAATCTGTAATGAACATAGCCACTCCATCTCCTCTGCCCTCCTTTCTATCCTTCCTAAGCATAGTGTACCCCCAATGTTTAGGTCCCAGTCATGGTTATTGTTGGCCCATGTTTCGTGACCGGCCACACCCCCAAACAGCATGGCCTGGAACTCTGGCAACTTGTTTCCCAAGCTTCTGGCATTTACTAACACCACCCCCACCCTTATTCCTGATCCCTTTGTCAAATCCCAACCGGGTTCTTTATACTTCCATCCTCCCTCTGCTCCTCCTGAAACTTCCTCCCCAGTCTGTTTCCTCCCCTTGGGTTTGAAGGCTACTCCTTATCTAGAGGACAGGGCTTCTGGTCAGCCCTTCCCTTATCCCTCCCCTCACAAGTTTAAACCTCACCTTTCTTGAATGTAGTCTGCCACCCCTGTTTAAGGACTTTCTTCCCTAATGGGGTAAGATGAAACCTGTCCATGGCATACAGTCCCTTATTATCCCAAACTCATTCCTAGTTCCGTAACACCCTGACCCACTTTCTTCACCCCACTTTCTGAGCCAGTCATTAACCTCTGTTATCTTCATTTTGTTCTCCACTGAGGCCTTTGGCACCAGCAATATTTTATAATAGTGATCTGCTCTTAGTTAGGCAAGGCAAGGCAAATGTATTTGTTCTGAACACATCCAGTGCTCTTACAGCCATACAAGTGGAATAAAACATTTAAAATACAAGAACAATAAAAATCAAGTCAGGAGGTAAGAGTGACAAAGATCAAAATACCACCCTAATTTTTTTTTTTGATAAGCAGTCTACAGCAAGTGGTCTCAAAACTCATGTTAAATAAATGGGTTTTAACAAACCCTTAAAGTTCCTATCTGGGAGCACCTCTGATTTCTGCTGGAAGTGAATTCCACAAAGTGGATACAGTCATGCAAAAGCCTATCCTAAGCAGATTTTAAGCAGGACCGTGGAATCACAAAGATCACTACCTCAGAGGAACAAAGGGGTTTGATGTGTGTACAAACTCAGGATGCCTTTCAGGTAACCAGAGTTCAAATGATGCAAGGCTTTATATTTCAACAAATCTGTATTAAAGCTGAAGCACAACCTCACTAACAGCCAGTGCAGTTTCAGGAGAACGGGTATGATATGCATGGAATGGTGGGTCACAGCAATCAGCTGGGCTGCAAAGTTCTGCAAAGCTTCAAGTGATGCATCAGCCCACAGACAGCCCTAAGTAAAGAGTGTTGCAGTAGCCCACATGGTAGCTAACAAAGCAAGCACCAGAATGTACAGGTCAGTGGCTGCATGGTAGGTTCGGATCTGATCAATATTACACATTTGGTAAAAGCACTGTGGATGATAGTCAGCACCAGATGCTCTATGGTCAAGCTGCCATCCACAATGGTGCCCAAATTCTAACCATTCCAACAGCTCATAGGGTACTGCCATTTAACGATGGTGACACTGCACTATCCCCATTCATTGCTACCACTGATGACCTGATCTCACCAGTAATGCCTCATCTTAGATGAACTTAACTTGAGCTAGCTTGATGCCATGCAGACCTGGATTTCTGCAAGACACTCATCCAGAACAGCCACCACATTGAGCCTGTCAGTTGCACGTGATAGGTAGATCTGGATATCACCTGCATAGCAGCTACCAGACCATAACACCTGATGATCTCTCCAATGGCAACATATACATGATAATAACAGAGCTAGAACCGACCCCTGAGGCACCCCACAGCAGAGAGCAGCAGCTTTTGAGATGTTACCACCCATTTCTACATGCTACATGCTGCCAAACAAGTAAACCCAAACCAGCACAACACTGTGCAAGTAAGTCCCAATAGTTCCTCAAATGGACCAAAATTACTCCATGATCTACCATGCCAAAAGCCATGAAGAGATCCAGCAGTACCAGGATGGAACACTGACTATGATCTCTCACCAAGAGAAGATCACTGAATACCTTCACCAGTATGGTTTGCATGCTGTACTCAGGCCTAATCTCCAACTGGAATGGCTCAGGATCTCAAAACATTCCAATCAGTCCTGCAACTGCTACTACCTTATCTATTACCTTCCCAAAAATTGGGGGTTTGAGATAGTCCTGTAATGTGCAAGATCGTCAGGAACCAATGATGGTTTCTTCATGAGTGGCTTCATCACTGCCTCATTCAGTTCAGTGGGGAAAACACCCTACTAAAGTGAACACCTGAAGAACTTGGCAATGATTGGAAACAAGGTTGGACAGCTAACAGAAAAGAAGCTGGTAGGACCTGTATCCAACATGCAGTGCATGGGCACATCCCCAGAACAGCTCAGGAGACCTCCTCTATCTGGACTACAGTACAAGTCACATTAAACTGTTCCACTAATGAGTTGCTTTAGCATTTCTGATTGAGTTGCGTAAGTGTTGCTAGATTCAGTACAAAGCCTTGCACAAACTGTTTCTTAAGAGTTACATTTTAGTTTTGCATTGCATAGTGATTGGGCTTAAGCTGCATTCCAAATGAGTAACAAAAATATTTTATAAACATTGCTCTTGAGCTGGTTAAGTGTTAAACAATAATGCAATATGATTTGCCAGTGCATTGCCAACTGTAAAAACAATGCTAAACCAACTCATTGGAGGGACAGTTTAGTGTGACTTGTACTGTAACTCAAATGCCACCCACAAAGAACCAAGTGCTTATGCCATCCTTCACATAAACACTGCAGGCCCATGACAGGCCACTTGAGGAGATACCAGCCCTGATATAGGACACCTTACGCAGCAAAATTGATTAAACCCATTGCATTTCTCTGCTGGAAAAACTACCTGACTGCTGACAGGGATGATTTAACAATCTCTCTTCAGTATTGCAGAGCTGAGTTAGTCAATTTTCCTTCAGTGATCATGTGTGACAAGAAAGGTTCTATGTAATAATAGCACCTACAAAATGGAGCAGACCAAAAATAGGAAGTGCTCATCGGTGAAAACAAAATGACAATGAGCACTACAGTGCCACTCAAAAATAGTGACAGTGCTCACTTTTTCTGGAGGAGGTGATTTAAACTTACTGTTATGTGCAATGGGGACTATGCCCCGCACTCCCATAAACTAAAATAACCAACACCAAGAGGGTGGATTTCAGGTAGGGGTAGAAACTGAAGGGGATGCAACTCAGGAGGGGACACAAGTCAGAGGGGGATATCATTGGGGTAGGCAACCCACGGGCATGTGGGGACAAAGTCTTGGAACGGAGTAAATAATTACAAAAAAAGTTAAACAATCCCCCAAAATGGCCAGTCCTGAACCCAGCTTGGAAGCAGTGACTGCAACCATCATGCCAGATGATCAGCTATGAGTTAGCTTCCCAGAGAAACCCTATAACAAGATGCAGCTGACTCTGGTCATTTTTGTCAAATCAAAGATTACTGTGCCTGGCTATTCCTTTTTGCTGCTCTTTCCACTTGCTATTTTTCATTGTCGCTATTCCATAGGAGCTCAAATTGAGTCACTCAATTTGAGTCACCCATATTATGGGATACCACAGGAAAGATGGTTTTTCAATGTGATCACCTGCTGATAGTCACTCTAGTATTTGTATTTCAGATGACACCTTTGAGCCGAGGGCTCTTAGCCAGCCTGTCCTCTTCAGAGCTGGATCTCTGCCTGTAATGCTATAAGCTCTGCCTCCTAGTCTTCAACTGCCCAAGTCAGAGATCAAACCGGGGTAACCTAAAACATAACATCAAGGGGCAGGCACAATAGGGTGCACAGGAATCACAGGCCAAAATATGGGCTTTATTACACCCTCCACAGCTTTCTCCATGACCCCAGCACATATCATTACCACACTTGAGAGTTCCAGAAATACCTGGAGATCATTTGGCTCCTGATTTATCAAGGGCACTAACTGACCATCTCCACTGGAGGGTTTAAAATGGGGACCCACACAGGAATTGAATGTCATTATGATATGACCACCTGACTGGATCAACCCTGACATTATTAATGTCAAGATCCAACATGAAGACCAAATATGAGGTGTGGTCTTTCTGACAGGTTATGGTGGCAACCACCTGTACATGGCGTACTGAAGATACATACTGGATTAACTGTTATCCAAACAGAGAGTCATCATCATCAACCCAGGCGCAAAATTGCTCAACCCTAACAAGGTGGTAAGTCCATGGCTAGGTTGACCGTGAAGCTCTTCAGTTCCTGCAAGAATTCACTCCACATTCCTGAAGATGGTGCGCAAGAATGATTTTGCAACCTGTGCCTAGACCTACTGTAACAGCCACACATTTAATTGAGGTTATCTCCAATGTGGATATGCCGTCAATCCGGGTGGATCTAAAGTAGATGCCCCTCCACCCCCATGCCCCTGCTTAATGCAATGCACCACAGAAAAACTCAGAGACGGATGCCTCAAGCATGGAGCCTGAGTCATCTCCCAACCCAGTCTTTGTGATGTGTACCTGGTCGGCAGAGGAGTCCATTATCAATGGCTATTTTACCATGCTTTTATTCCTCAGGGACTTGGCATTACATAGATCTGCTCAAATGGAGCTATGTCTATGGAAGATTCTGACTCACTTAAAATTTTGTTGAAAAGAATAGTGAATGCAGGTCATCCTCCCTTAGCTTCACCCTTAACATGGGTGCCTCTGCTGCTGCAAGCAGCTGGGTGAAGCTTCTTCTGTCCTCTGGCTGCCTTCTTCACTGTACTGCCTGCCAATCACCAGACTGAAGGTACGCTGCTGAAACTTGACTGGCCAGAACCATCAGCTCTGCCTGCTGACAGGCTGCTGCAGTTCTGTTCTTTAATTTCTTTGCTACTCCATCTCCTTCTGGACTTTAAGCTAAATGTTACATACTGGTTGTGGTACTGGTTGAGCCTCTCCAAATTGTTCTGTGAGTCCTATTTTAAACATGAACCTAAGCCTGTTTACAGCAATTTTGCACTCAAGAGTAGTTTGAAGTACAAGTTCTTTTAGGCTACAGCTTCACCCTTGACACGGGTGCCTCTGGTGCTGCAAGCAGCCAGGTGGGCCTCTTCTGTCCACTGGCTGCCTTCCTCTCTGTACTGCCCACGGATTACCAGACCAAAGCTTCACCCTTAACACGGGTGCCTCTTCTGTCTTCCAGCTGCCTTCCCGCTGTACTGCCCACCAATCACCAGACCAAGGTATGCCACTGAAACATGACTGGCCAGAACCATCGGCTCTGCCTGCTGACAGGCTGCTGCAGTTCTTTAATTTCTTTGCTACTCCATCTCCTTCTAGACTTTAAGCTAATGCTACATACTGGTTATGGTACTGGTTAAGCCTCTCCAAATTGTCCTGTGAACCCTAATTTAAACATAAGCCTAAGCCTGTTTACAGCAATTTTGTACTCAAGGTAGTTTGAACTGCAAGTTCTTTTAGGCTGCAGGTTTGTAGATTTTAAAGTATTACAGCTCTCTTTGTTTTAAGGTCCAGTGCTAATCTATCCTGTATCAGAAACTAAGTTCAAAGTGATACATTTTTTTCTGTTTAGACTAGATTTAATTTGGGTCACAGTTGTAAGCCTTGCCTGCAAATAATCCAATTTCTGCTTCACTTTGTCTCCTACTGTCTCCTTCCTGCTTGAATTTTACACCACTCCTTCCCCACCTCGAGTCTTTATTAAATACTCTCCCTCCCCTAGGCACCACCCCAGGCAATCTTCATTCTTCCTTCTCACTAATATTGCAACTCCACTTAAAGATACAGACTGCAGCTATTAGGCCTAACACTTGTCCTGTCCTCCCTTAAAGACATCTTCCTTTTAGGTCACCGCCAAACTGTAAGGTACACATCTTAATCTCTTTTGCTTTCCTCCCCTCCCAAGATCCTTCTTGCTGTGCCACCACCCTTTTCCAGTCTTGGACATGGCAACCAGACTAATGCTAATTCTTATACTCCTGCCCACTCTCTGTTTGCAGCTGCTGGAGTGACCCTAAATCAACTGACCCTCTTATCAGGGAGCACCCCATGGCAACATCTACAGCACTATAATGTCCATGCATAGTTGTGGCCCACATGCCAACTGCATGCCTAACAACACACCCTGGCCTACCTGACCCAGAATGCATCCAGCTTGGCCAGGGCTTCCCCTCCCATAGTCCTGCCTAAACTGGCCATTCTCTTTGATAAGCATGCAGCTCGAATGAATCCACAAAGACAGCATAAACTAACCTTAAACACTTTAAAAGTTACCTGGTCAGATTGGTACTCCTGTTATTACTGCTCTCAGGCAGCATCCACCCTAATCTCGGCCCCCTCTATATCAGGGTTGAGTGCACCAAAACCAGGCACCTTAACCTTTGCATCACTAAGCATCCACAGCCTGACAGCAAAGTTTGACAACCTTCAAGCCTGGGTAGCCTACATAATCCAGACGAACTGTCTGTGGTACAGACATGGCTCACTCCCAAGATCCCGATGGAGCCATCAGTCTGCTGGGCTATTTGATCTTTAGGCAAGATCATAACTCTAAAAGAGGTAGTGGCTGTGCAAGCTACCTTAAGAACAGCCTTCAGGGCATAGTCCTGAATTTACCCAGCCTAAGGTCGTTCACCCAGGCCCTTGCCATTAAGGTTCTTCTTGGGGCCCACAACAAAACTGTTACAATTCTATCTGTCTACATCCCTCAAAAGAACTCGGCCCAAGGTCTCCATACCGTCATAGACTGTCTTGGAAGCCTAACCCTAAGCTCTGAGGCTATACTCTTAGGTGATTTCAATATTATTGGCATGCCCCTGAAGCTAAGCAATTCAAGGATGCAATTCAGGCTATCCACTTACCAAGCTCATTGAAACACCCACTAGGGTAACTACAGGACATGCACTAGTACTTTGATTGACTGGGTGCTCACCAACCGACCTGAGCATGCCTCTAATGCCTCCATCCTCCCGGATGACATCAGTAACCACTCCCTGTCATGTTCAATTGGGCTAATAATTTCTCCAAACCACCTCCTAGAACAATCACCAGCAGGGTTCTCAAACCTGGTCACGCTGACCACTTCAAAATGGATCTCCTCAATGCTGACTGGTCCTCAGTTTTGAGGCTTCTGACATTGACGACACGCGGGACCATTTCATCCTCCTCTTCAATACAATCTGTGACACCCATGCTCCCATAAAAGAGTGGAAGATCAAAGGCTACTTTAACCCCTGGATGAGCACCGATACCCTTGAACTAATGAAAAATAGAGAACACCTCTGGCATATAGCTAGGGCCACTGGCAATCAGTCTGATATCCTGAACTACAAGCGTGAGGAACAACTGTACCAGGACCACCCGATTGCAAAAGCGTATACTATAAAGATGCTAACTAAGAACTGGCATGATGGGTGCAAATTCTGGCTAACCTAAATGAGGTCACTGGGAAGAACCCATAATTGCCCCTACCAAGCTCTGTGTTGATGGCTCCCCATCCTTGACCCTAAATCTATCACCAAACACCTTTAACAATGCCTTCACTGACTTTCAGCATGTTCTTTCGATGACTTCTTCTCCCCACCATCCCTGCTGCACCTACACAATCCCCATCGAATCAACCATTTTGTTTCAAGACTATTACCTGCAGAGAAACCAAAAAATACCTGTGCAAAGTGCTTGGGAAGGGAGATTCAGTGGGGATAACCTCGACCTGAAACTAATCTCACTCTCACTCTAAGAAATCCTGTCCGTTTCACCCATATCCTTAAACTCTCACTCCATCTCGAGTATTCCCCAAAATGGAAAGCTGCAGTAGTCACCCCTGTGCAGAAGAGTGGGATTGTGCCCTCCTGGGAACTATAGACCCATCTCTATACTACCACCACTCTCAAAGGCCCTTGAACGAATCATTGCTGACCAGTTTTTGATTATCTGGACAAGCACATGCTCCTATGTGCAGAGCAACATGGCTTTAGGGCTGGCCATAGCACCACTGCAGCCCTCATGGAATACACAGGCTTCATCCACAAATCCCTCAGTCTTGGCCAGCTAGTCAGGGCTATCTATATTGACCTAACAAAGGCCTTTGACACGGTCAACCATGACCTCCTAGTTGACCAACTCACTACCATAGGCCTTGCCCCTGAAGTGACTGCATGGCTCCGCGCTACCTACACTGCCATTCATAGCAAGTCAGGATAGATACCTTTCTGTCTGACACCAAGCCTGTGTTCTCAGGCATTCCACAGGGGTCAATACTGGGCCCCTCCTCTTGCCTATTTCTGAATTGCCTCCCTAGCCAGTCAGTGCCGTATCCTCCTCTACGTGGATGATGCGGTTATCTTTTCTAATGGCTTTGACCCCACTGCTCTTGAGCAACAGCAACAACGTGACTTTGCCAGCATTGAGTTGTGGTTCAGAAGTCATAAATTGATAATGAACCCCAAAAACAAAACTACCTGCTATCAATATGTGATAGGGTGGTGTTTCTCTGAATGTGTTCATCACTTCAGATATCTCAGAATCCTCCTGACAGCTCGCTCTCCTATGCCTCTACATAGACATCACAGCTACAGCAATCAACAAATGCTTAGGGCTACTTTATTGCAATAGGCAGAGCCTGACCCCTGAAGCCCTCAGCACAGCGGTCCGCAGTTCAGTGGGTTCCCTAGTGGACTATGAACTGCCGATACATAGCTCTGCCACAGATACTGCCCTCCGACATATAAAAACTGCCCTTAACAATGCTTGCAGGCTCACCTTAGGGGCACACCGACTAACCCACCTGCGATCTCTGTGCAAAGGCTCCTGGCTAACGCTCTTTGGTCACTTAAAATATCAATCCTGCCTCCTGGCCAAAAGATCTGCCTTGGTCAGCTCCCAACTAGGGTACAACAACTCCTAGTTCCCAGCACTAATCCCAGACGACCTGAAATTCTGTAACTGCAGTCCTTCCTGACTCCAAATGTCAGACATCTCAAGGACAAGGTCCTTTGCCTGTGGAGCAACGTTGTGGTTCAACCCTCCATGAGAACATTATTAGCCTGCCCACTCTGTGGACTTTCAAAAGAACCTAAAGAACCATTTAATACAGGAATCTCAATCTGTCTGCCATTGCTAGCACCTAGCAAGGCATCTCCTACCATCTACCCTTCTGCCAAACAGATCTCTCTCTGTCTCTCTCGGACACCTGCACTTGTGGCTTAACCCCTCACCCCATCTCTCCAACACTTCTATGTGCTAACCCCTCATGTTGCTGACAACTAACAGGCTCCCTGTTGGGCACAGTTATTTACTCTGTTCCTGTATGTATCTGACTGTGTTTACATATTCCAGTTTTAGTTTTCACTGTATTTTTGTATTCCTTTGTTTAAAGACCAAATGTACCTAAATGTTCTCATTCTAATTCTATTGCCTTGTTTGTCTCAAGCCTCTGCATAATCACCTTCTTGTTCTAAATGTACTAACATGGAACCTATTTAAAGAGCTCTGAGCTCAAATGGTTAATCCGAGATCAGAAACAAACAAACAAACAAATAAATAAATAAATAAATAAATGTGGCGCTCATTTTACTTTCTACTATGGGACTGCAGCAAAAATTTCATTGTAAACATGTATATCAAAGAATAATAACAATAAAACAATTGTGTTTGAAAAAGGAACTAGCAAATATATTGATGAGTGGAAGATGTTAAACTGAAAATAATAGCTATTATATGCAGCTGAAGTTTGCTTTTGATAAGATTTAGTATAGAAAAGTATTATTTCAATTACCAGAATGAAACTACAGCAGACCATAAATGCCCAATTACAATACCATTAATAGACTCTATGGTGGTAGTATGATTAAAAGCATCTCGTCAAGCAATGAATGTCAAATTACTCTCCACAGCACTGTAAGTGTGTGAAATTTGGCACAGGCTAATACTGCATCTCTGTGACATAAGTAATACAAGTTATAGATCTTTTTGCCCTTCCATAGGACACACATTCAGACATTAAGCATAACATGATTTAGAAAATAAAGCTTGCACACTTGTGCAGGTAAATGCTTTGCTGTCTTTCTAACTGTTACAGTTTTTACTAATCTCACTATACCCTACACTCTGTTACCTCAATCCTTTTTCAGACCCATCCTTCTCTGGAATGTTTCACAGGATTTCCAGTGAAAGAAGAAAAGAGCCTACTGTGTCAGCCCCTTTAAACCCTTATCTGTCTTTCTACAGAATTGTGCTGGAGTTAGGGTCTGTGACATCATTTTCCTGTATCAGAATTATCTGATTGGCTGACGCTGATTTTAGACCCACTTCTGGGGTTCCACCTCCTTGGTGATATTATGGTGCTAAGGGCTGTTGGACAAGCTACTTTCTCTTGATGCTGTTTAACACGTCAAAACAACAATTAGTTCTGCTAAGTCTTCATGGTTGAGAAGATGCCCCTTGACCAGAAAATAGGATAAGAAGAGCTACATGGAGGGCATAGGACATACGGATGGTGGTGATCCCAGCTGAATGTGTAAGGAAGGGTTAAGTGGCACTTGGGTGAGCTAAGACACTGGGCCTGGATGGCCTGCACCCAAAGGGTACTTTGTGAACTAATCTTTGAACTGGCAGAGCCTTAGTGTAGCTATTTTAGCAACTTCCTGGAGTCAGGGATAGTGCCAAGGAATTGAGAACTGTGAAAACAATACAACTAAATGAACTCCAATCCAATGGTACTTTTGACTTCTTCTTTATTTATATACGCATCATTTAAAGGGTGACAGCTTCATGGCATCACCACTTCCTCATGTCAAATGTGTGGTTCTATCAAAAGTGTATTTCATGCCATCAGTATGCATTTCAGTTCCATTCTTTTCCTATACAACTGTAATGCAGTGTTCCCCTTCACCATTCAGAAGCTTTATTCAATTAGTTTCACCATGGTAATCACCCTCACGTGTTTTCTACTTCCTGTACTGCAGTTGCAAACCTCTTATTCCCTGGTAATTCTTTCCTTCAGAATGTGCATCTACATTTCTTCAGTATTTTACATACTGTATATGGGATATACGGGGGCGGGGGGCAAGTGTGTGATACTTCCTTTATCTTGTACAGTTGCCAGTGACCTCAAGTAACCTCATGAGTGGTGATGCTTTAATCATACTACCACCATACAGTCTATTAAATGGTACTGTAAACTGTACAAGATAAATGAGATCGCCCTCACATATTTCATTTCTACAACAGGGAATGGTGTATGATGAGCCCAATGTTTCTTTTTGTATTTTAAATTAACAAACAATGCAGGTCTTTTTAATCATTTGGTGGTTATCCTCTTTTGTGTGGCGTTTTGATATAGGGCATTTCTAGGAGTGGCGTAGTGATGGCAGCGTTAATTGGTCTTTGAGGTGAGATGCTGATATTTTTCTGTGGAGGAAAATGATGGTGCTGTTTAGTGAGGTAGGCAGGGTGCATGTCGAATGCAGGCTGTTGTAAATACTTTTGATCGTTTGCTGGAAAGTTGCTTTTGTGAGTAAGCACTGGGAGATCATGGCAGATAATGAGAATGGGAGCAAGACATGTGGGAGAAACAATGGGTGAGGCGGTGTTGTGAGGACCAGCTGCAGCATCCTGTAGACAAAACGGAGACAACAGAAACATGAATAGTAAAGAAAAAGAAGGATGAACAAGCAGCATGTTACATTCTTGTGTGGTATGTGTAGGAAGGTGGTCCAATGTTAGGGGCAGGTTACCAGCATGTCAATGAAGCAGGCGGGTAGCGAGCAGGAGGAATAGCTAGATAAGTTGCTTGCTGGAGGTGGGGACAAGTCACAGTGGAAAGTAAAAATGTATGTGGAAGTAGTGCTGGCAGGCGTGGGTGCACCTATGATGTAGTCACTGGTGGATAAATAGGGTATGATGTAATCACTATGGTAATAAATTTAAGTTATTACCATAGTGATTACATCATGCCCAATTTATCTGGACAGTGACTCAGACAAATGGATTTATCTGCCAGTTTTTATGCTGACACCTGTTGCAAAAAAAATGTTTGACCTTCTTTTTAACAAATTACCTTTTTTTCTTTTTGTAACGTCACTCCTTGTGACTTTTCTCTTTCTCCCCTTCCCTTTGTATGTCTGTCTGTCATATAAATAAAAGTGTGTTTGTTAGTTTATTGTTATACTTTTCTCTTACTCCTCAAAACTCTATGGTAACTTCCTCACCTGTTTGTCACTTTATATCTTTTTTATCCATTCCTAAGTGTTTCCAGTGTTACATGCACAATGCCTGCAAAGAGTCAACTGATTTTCCCTTAATTTTACTTTCACTCACATTCTCAACTGTTCAGTTTAGTTTAATTCTTTTCTTTCAAGGGTACTCACGGTTTACTTCTTGTGATACAGCATACCACTCCTATGTTCTGGAAGAGCAGCTTCTGCCTCAGGATTGTGGTTACTGTAAATATCACCCTTTAGTGGGGGAGCGTGACATCATGTATGACATCACACTGTCTCTGTGATACAGTGTTGCTGTATCTATCCATGAATAGGTAGCTCATTGTGACTCCGTGGGGCTGTGGACAGACTGCTGTCCCCTGGAGTATCCACTAGTCTGGTTCACAGCTGCCAGCGGTACACCCCCATCTGGGACTGAAATTCCTTTGTCTCTTTTGTTATCTTATACTCTGTATATTTATACTGTTAATATGCATCTTCTATCTTGATGCATTTTTTTATTTTACAGTTCCTTATTTTGTTTATAAGTGCTATGGAGTCTCAAGTTCTGAAGAGTGACAGTGCAGTTGTTACCCTCTAACATTTCCCTGTTAATAACATGTGCATTGCTTTTCTTGTAATACAACATATATTTATTTCATTTTCCTCCTGTTCTCCATTAGTATTCCATCATATCTGTCACTTGTTTTTGTTCACAATCATTATATATTTTGTACAAACTTTTCTAAGTCCATCATGCACGTGTCCTGAGTAAGTAGCCATTTTGGGACCTCACCAATAAAGGTTCTAGTCACAGTCCTCATTTAATCCTATTCATGGATTCCAGTAGTTCAAGGTAAAAATCCAAAGACCTCTCTTCTTAGCACTGTATCCCAATCCATGTTGTCTGGTGTTGGTCTTTCCACATGCTCCAGTCCCCAGAAGCGGAGTGAGGATACAGAATGTCCACCTCCTTAAAATGTCTCACTACAGATGATTCTGTGTCCTTGAGTCAGATATCACTCTTATGTTAGCTGATGCATGTCTTTAATTCTCTTGTTGTCTTTCCTATGTCTAACTTTTGCATGGGCAGCGTAGTACATAGACCACATGGTCTGTTTTAATGATAAAGAATTTTGGCAGCCTGAACCAACCCAATTACTAAATTGGAGAATTGTGGACATAGTCCCACACAACAAGGGTGGGGCAAGAGGACCCAACAACTACATATTGATAAGCCTTACTTATATTTTGATAACATGATATAGACCATAGTGATGGATGGTCTAGTTGCTTACTTAGAAGAAGATGGGCGCAGGACAGTAAGCAGCATGGGTTTGTGCCCATTAAATCAAGTCAGACCAACCTGTTCATGATTTTGATTCAGTTACTTGGGCCATGGATAGAAGTCAGACAGCTGATTTGGTTTACTTTGACTGCAGCAAAACCTTTGATTCCATGTCACAGAGAGGATGCTAAAAAGCTGCAGGACATATGGTAGAAGTAGAGAAGGGATTAGTCAAGTGTTTGAGAAATTGATTAGGGAAGACTGGAAGTGGTAGGAAATGGGGTCAAATATAGGGACAACAGGGTTACTAGTGGGGTGCTGCATGGGTCAGTTTTGGGACTTGTCCTATTTAGCATGTTCATGAGTGATATAGGAGAAGATATTTGTAGAAAGATGCATCTCGTTGCTAATAACACAAAGCTCTGCAGCAGGGTGAACCATGAGGAAAGAGTGAGATAATATTAGAGGGAACTAGAAAGACTTGAGAGGTAGTCAAAGGTCTGGAAGTTGAGATTCAGTGCCAAAAAGTGCACGGCAATGCACTTATAGAATGAGAGCCCACACATGGAGTATTAGATTGAAGTGGTTAAGTTGGCCACTTCAGCAGAGAGTGGGATCTCTGAGTCCTCATCATTGACACAGCCAAGCATACCAATCAGTTCAATAAAGCCAATGCTATACCTAGTATGCTTGGATGACTAGGGTTATGTTTTGACAGTAGGAAGGGAGGTGATACTGCCCTGTACAGGTCACTGGTGAGGTCCCACCTAAAGCACTATGCCTGATTTTAGAGTCCTCACCTGAAAAGGCATTAATAGGCAAGAGTCACTGCAGTGGCGGGTTATGAAAATGGTTCAGGGCTAGCAAGGCAGATCCTATGAGGAATGGCTGAAAGCCCAAAATATGTACTCACTGGAGGCCATACAATAGAGAGGAGACATGATAGAGACTTACAGGTTCATATGGGGTGCAAAGAGAATAAATTATGAAGACCTGTTGGTTTTAAATTGAGATTCAATCATGAGGTGCGTGATTGGAGACAGGTGTGAGGTAAATTCAGGAAGGATGCGAGAAAAGACTTCTTCACTGAAAGGGTCATGGAGTCTTGGAACAGATTGCCAGTGGAGATTATGAGGGTGAGGACCCTAAATGGGTTCAAACATGGGTGGCACCAGGCCAAGGAACTCATAATCCCACTTTGGGAACAACGGGAGACAAGGAAGCAGATGGGGCAGGGAGTGAATAACCCACCATAGAACTTGATCAGGGGAAGATAGTAATAAATATGGGCAGACTTGATGGGCCATTGGTCTCCTTCTGCCATCAGATTCTATGTTTCTCTGTTTCTATGCAAAAAGAATCAATCATGCCTTGCCTTTTCATCTCCTGATTGATAAGGGCTAGTCTATCCATGTGAAAATATTGTTTCTTTCTCAAGATTTTCTCATACTGCAGGCATTCATGCCTAATCTGGCCTTGCTGCTGATCAAATTTCACATACACAGACTAGGATTCTGTCAAACAGAAAACAATCAATTACATTATACAAAACACATTTGACAATCTCACAAAGGTTTTAAAGACTTGTGGTGGGATCTGTAGTGTTTACGTTAAAGTCTGCCTAAATTTTTCTTGTAGCCAGCATGGTGGTGCTGGGGGTTGAGGCATCCTACCTTACCTCATTCTGTGCTGGTGACCTGGGTTTGGGAACAACCTCAGGTCTCTGGGATGCTGCACAGGGGGAGGGTGGGAGCAGGATCTATCATTGGATCTCCTCTCCAGGAGGGAGGTCACCGTCCACAGTCCCGCCATCATTGGATGGAGGTCAGGTGGCAGCAGTAGCAGTAACAGAGTGACTGGTAGGGAGGGGCATCCTGTAATGCATGACGTGCGCATGCCTCCACACACGTCACGTCATATCGAGGACATGAGGAGAACTAGGTTCGGAAGAAAATGGAAAAACAACTGAAATACCTACAGATTTTTTTACTTTCTTGTAGGCATTACCAACTATTTTCTGAACCTTGTAAGTCTGTCCCAGTCATTGTCACTGTACTGTAGACTAAGATAACTGATTTGATCGAAGACAATAACTCAATACCTTTCCTAACTGATGCACCAACCAACCTACCTACCTTCCTCAGTCTCTAGGAGCAGCACTGCAGCATGGGGCTTCAGATTGGGCCCAAACTAAGAAGATAATTGACATGTTGAGTAACTTGCCCAGGTAACTTGTAAAACAACTGCTGTATTCTTAATCCAACAGAAACAGAAACTAACTTCCAAACTAAAACAAAGGATATCATATAAATGAAGTTCCAATCCTTTTGGTATGTACCTCCATGGCAAAACCTGTACAGCAACATATGTCGCTGCTGACAACAGTGCCAGGTCACTGTAGAGGTTGCACCCAGGACGGCAGCACTTTCCCCTGACCTGCACTCCCTTCCCAAACCAACTCCGACTCGGAGTTGGTATCTGTTAGAATGGAGGTGCAGAGGCAGAGTCCACTGTGTGTGGGGTTCAGGGACAAAGCCCCCGAAGGAAAAAAACAGTCCTTGCTGTGCATGGCTCCCTGCTAACTGCAACTCACAGTCAACAAGGAACCTGGCACTGCAATGCGGTCGACTAATTAGTTGTTGACTCCCAACCCTTTAAATGTACTATTATGGTCTATACCTGGGAAGCTGTTTAGAAACTTGATTCCAGGACTTTACAAAGCCTAATCTAGTAAAACTAACTATGCTACACCATTGCATGATCAGATCCAGTTATTTTCTCACAGTTCAGGTGACCACTGGATGGTCAAATGGGTCTCTTTGGAACATGTATTTAGGGCTATGGGGCAAAAGGCATACTGTATTGCACATCCCACAGTGTTTCCTTGGTCCGTACAGAGTGCTGACTAAAACTGGTGGCCACTTCTTTCCC
The DNA here is from genome assembly GCA_016271365.2 of Neoceratodus forsteri. NCBI lineage: Eukaryota > Metazoa > Chordata > Ceratodontiformes > Ceratodontidae > Neoceratodus > Neoceratodus forsteri. The sequence continues at coordinate 841,780,323 of CM057454.1, read as the reverse complement.
TCTTTTGTACAGTCAAGGCAAAGCCATGCAGGATACCCATACAATCTTGATCAGGAACACAGACAGGGCAGAAGATATGCCCGACACAAAGACTGAGCTCTAAAGCAACTCATAGTTTCTGAAGATTTTGAAGAGTTTAGCCCTAATGGGCCTCTCTTGCTTCCTATGAGATTGTCAGCCTTCCAATAAACACTTAAGAAACAAAGATGTTGTTGCGCTCAGGTCTAGGGACGGTGGGTGCCAGGTAGGATAGCCAGTCCGAATAGTCACAAAATAAAGAATACCAGCACTCCAGAAGTCAGTTTATCCACCAGGTTACAGGTTTATTACCAAGAAATATGCACAGTCAAGAAGGTAACAGAAGAAAGAATAAACCCCTAGTGCCTCGACTGTTATTTTGTCCAAATAAATACTTCTCTGGTGTGAAAGGCCAAGCAGTCTCTCTCTCTCTTTCATTTCTCTCTCTTTTCTCTCACTCACCCAGGAGTAGCTATGGGCGAAGTAAAAAAAATTTGTTCCACTAATTAATTTCCAGTGTTGTGCAATTCATAAAATTTCAGCAGTTTATGGAGCATGGATAGACCACGAGTGCAGAATTTCATTGGTGAAATTCTACACTTTGTGGCAAACTTCCCTGGTGTCTACTAAGTGCCCCTCCCCAACTAATCACTGGCCCAATGTAAAATAAGTTTTTTGTTTCTTTTATACTCCCACTTCCACAGCCCCTTACATTCAGAGGGGTCCCAGCCCTATCACCCCAACATTCACCATCAGGTGCCAGCTATTACCTCAGGGCTTGCCCCGGTGGGGTTGGTGGAAGCCCACCCACCGAGAATGGATCCAGTGTGCTGGCACCATGGCAGGTCGGTGAGAACCTGTGAACCTGTGAATGGTCAGAATGTATGGCAACTTAGATTCAATGCTAAGAGTGCAAGGTAATGCACCTACATAGAATTAAAAAAATAAAAAAAATTCTATGTAGGTGCATTACCTTGCACTTCTTAGCATTGAATCTAAGCTGCCATACATTTGACCATTCCTTTAACCTGCTAGTCCCTTCATCCTTTTCCACCCCACCTTGTGCATCAACTCTGTTGCAGATCTTTGTGTCATCTGCAAAGAGACATACTTTTCCTTCCAGTCTCTCTGCAATGTCACTTATAAAGACATTGAAGAGGACCGGTCCTAATACTGAACCCTGAGGTATCCCACTAGTAACCCCTTTCTTCAGCGTGGACTCCATTTACTGTTACCCCCAGTGTCCTATTCTCCAGCCAATTCTTTACCCAGGCCATCTTCTTGGGACCCACTCCCCAGCTGGCTAACTTGTATATTATTCTTTTGTGTGGGACTGTGTCAAATGCCTTGCTAAAGTCTAGGTAGGCCATGTCCACAGTCCTCCCTGATCTACTACTTTGGTCACCCAAAGAAATCTATTAGATTCATCTAGCATGACTTTCCCGCTGTGAATCCATGCTGCCTTGGGTCCTGTGCCCTCTAGCCTCTAGGTACTGACAATTCTTTCCTTCAGAAGTGATTCCATCATTTTCCCTATCACTGAGGTTAAACTAACATGTCTGTAATTTCCCTCTTCTGCCCTGCTCCCACTTTCATGAAGTGGAATCACATCTGCCCTCCTCCAGTCCTCAAGTACCACCACATCCTCCCATGATTTGTTAAAGAGGGTAGTCAATGGTGTCACTAGTTCTACCCTTAGTTCTTTTAGAATTCTGGGATGAATCCCATCAGGCCCCATTGCTTTGTCCACCTTCAGTTTTAAGAGTTCTTTCAGAACCCTTTCTTCTGTAAATGGGCTGGTATCAACTTCTGTATCCAGAGTGTTTCTATTGTTTGGTTTAGGTACCTCCCCTCTTCATTTGTAAATACTGAGCAAAAATATGCATTTAGTATCCCTGCCTTTTCACCGTCACCCTCTGCCCACCTCTCCCTTTATTAAGCCTCACTATCCTCCCTTGGTCTTTCTACGCCCTGATGTACCTATAAAAGGTTTTATCCCTCTTCTTAAATGAGTTGGCTATCTTTCCCTCGGTTTAGGCCTTTGTTGTTCTGACTGCCTTTCCAGCTTCCTTTTGCTTTAATTGATACAATTCTCTGTTCTGCTCCTTCTGTGATTACTTGTACTTCCTGAATGCTTTCTTCTCTTGAACCTTCACTGCCACCTCCTTTGAGAACCATAGTGGTTTCTTACATCATTTTGTTTTGTTTATTTGCTTCACACAAGGCTTGTTACCTCTGTGACAACAGTTTTATTATTCCCCATTGTTCTTCCACCCTCCTTCCTGCCCATTTGCTAGTGCATTCCTTAGGCACTCACCATTTAGCCAAAGTCAGCCCTCCTAAAGTCCAGTATTTTTGCCTTTGTATGGCTTGACTCTACAGCTGTGTTTATTATGAACCATACTGTTCGATGGTCACTAGTTCCCAGATGGCTACTCACTTCTACATATGTGATCCTCTCTTCATCTCCATTTGAGAGAACCAGGTCTAAGATTGCTCCCTCTTGAGTGGGTTCCAGTACTAGTTGTCTAAGGCATGCGCCCTGTAGGGCATCTAGAATAACCCCACTCTTAGAAGTGGCTGCTGCAACTGCACTCCAGTTAACATCTGGCATATTCAGATCAAACATCAGCAATATCTCCCCTTTTCTGCCATTCTAAGTATACTTTCTATCATTTTCTTGTCCATTTCCTCCCTGAGAGGGTCTGTATACAACCCTGTGCAGATTGTGGTGCCATTGTCTGTCTCCAAGTTGACCCACAGTGCTTCTTCTCCTCCTCCCTGTTTACCCTTTTGTTCTGTTGCTTTGATTCCTTCCCTTATGTAGAGAGCTACTCCTCCTCCTCTTTTACCTCCCTGTCCCTCCTGTAGATAGTGTATCCTGGTATGTTTACGTCCCAGTCATGGTTCTCTGTGTACCATGTTTCTGTGACTTCCACGATATCGAAATGTTCCTCCTCCATCAAGGCCACTAATTCAGAAAGCTTGTTACACAGACTACGGGCATTGGTACTCATTGCTCTCCATTTTTGATGGCCTTTACCTTTGTAGCAGCATCCCTCACTGTCCTTTCTACCTTGGTCTTTTCTCATTTAGTACCCTCTTTTGTAGGGGAGGCTGGGAATTTTCTGCTGCTTATCAGTGCCTCCCCTTGGCTAGTTTAAAAGCTTGCCAATGAAGCATTTAAACTGATTGCCCAACAGACTTGTTCCCTTCCTGGACAGATGCAGACCATCCTGCCAGTATAGACTGGTGTCCCTCAGGTGGAACCCCAGTCCCTAATGAAGCCAAATCCCTGTATCCCAGTACTGTCCTTGAGAGGGTATGACCTCTTAAGGCCTAATGCGGTATTAGACCTTTCGGGAATTTCGACTGAAGGCAGTAAACCAGGGAGACTGGTGCTGGTTTATAATAGGGCAGTAGAAGATGCCCTGGATTCTTTTGCTCCTGTTCGCACTTGACCGCTAACTCAGCATTCCAGGTCCCTTGGTTTGATGGAACCTTGAAGGAGTTTAGAAGAGTCGGTTGGAGAGACACTGGCGGAAATCCAGCATGGAAGATGACAAACTTAGATCAATGTGCCAACCCCAGTCACTGCTAGGGGCCAGGCAAGCACTGACTGATGGTCACCCTCTCCCGGAAGGAGACCAGTCCAAAGACCCTCAATCTTTTCCTCTGCTGCCAACCCTCAGTGGCCTGTGCTCATTCCGAACATCGGTCGCCAGCATGGTGTGAGGTGTGGTGCCCAGTGCCTCAACCTGCAGCTCATAAAAATAAATTATTGACTAAATCCCTGATATCTAGTCATCCCCCAACACTGATCACTGACCCCAATGTAAAAATAGCCACCAATGTAAAATTAATTATTTAGAAACATAGAAACATAGAAGTTGACAGCACATAAGGACAGCAAGGCCCATCCAGTCTGCCCTTTTTTCTACCTTATGAATGTTCCATAGGCCTGCACTCTGTCAATGGCCTAACTATTCATACTCATCTGTATTGCTCCTTATGCCTATCCCATGCCTGTTTGAAGCCCTGCACTGTATTCATGTCCACCACTTCCTGAAGTAGGCTGTTCCATGCATCCACCACCCTTTCTGTGAAATAGAACTTCCTCACATTCCTCCTTAATCGGCCTCCTCTAATCTCATTCTGTATCCTCTTGTCCTGCTATTTTTCTTATATTGAAACATATTAGATTCTTTCACCTTGTTAATGCCCTTAAGATGTTTGAATGTTTTGATCATATCACCTCTCCTCCTTTGCTCTAGGGTATACATATTGAGCTCCATTAATCTGTCCTAATATGTTTTCTGATGCAGTCCCTGCACCATTTTGGTTGCCCTTCTCTGGACTGCCTCCATTTTGTTAATGTCCTTGTGCAGGTGTGGCCTCCAGTACTGCACTAATACACCAGATGTGGCCCTAATCAGTGTCTTGTAAAGAGGATCATTATCTCCTCTTATGACTTACGATACCCTACTAATATACCCCCAACATCCCTCTAGCCTTACCAACTGTTTTAATGGTCTACTTAGGTGATTTCAGGTAATCTGTGATGATGATGCCCAAGTCTCTTTTCTTCCCTTGTGATTGCCAGCAGCTCCTCCCTATCTATAAGTGGCTTTGGATTTCTCTTCCCTATGTGAATGATCTTGCACTTCTTTGCATTAAACCCCATTTGCCACTCTTCCAACCATTTTGCCAGTTTATCCAGATTTCTTCTTATTCTGCCCACCCCATCTGGATCATCTACTCTGTTGCAGATCTTCATGTCATCTGCAAACAGACAAACCTTATCCTCCAGTCCATCTGCGATGTCTCTGATGAAGATATTGAGAGGACTGGCCCCAGGATTGATCCCTGAGGTACCCCACTTGTGACTTGCATCTCTTCTGGCTGTATACCATTTATCACCACTCTCTGTTTTCTGCCCACCAACCAGTTTGTCACCCAGTTGACCAACTTCTGACCCACCTTGAGCCTACCCAGCTTATTAATCAATCTTCTATGTGGAGCAGTATTGAAAGCTTTGCTGAAGTCAAGGTAGGCGACATCAGCTACTCCCCTTGATCCACCACTCTTGTAATCCAGTCAAAGAAATCTATGAGATTAGTTTGACAGGACCATCCTGTTGTAAACCCATGCTGTCATGGATCCTGTGCTCCTATGGATTCCAGGTGTTGCACTATCCTTTCCTTACTGAGTGCCGCCATAATCTTGCCCACTACAGAGGTAAGACTGACTGGTCTGTAGTTCCCTGCCTCCTCCCTGCTACCACTCTTGTGGAGCGGGATCACATGAGCCCTTCCCTAGTCTTCTGGGACTCTTCTATGCTCAGAGACTCACTAAACAGTTCTGATAATGGCTCTGCCTGCTGTCTAGTGGTCCCCACTGATTGCCAGCCCCAATGTAAAAATAAACTAGTATTAATTAAATCCTGGGTATCTAGTGGACCCCAAAGCTTGTCAGATAGTGCCCCACCACCCTGTTCCCCATCCCAACCCGAGCGAGTGACCAGCATCCCTCCATTCTTCACCCTGGCTGGCCTACCTGACTGAGCTGGAATGAATAAGCACATGCTTGTACAAGTATGTGCTCATTCATTCCAGCTCAGTCAGTGGCCAGCTGTAGTGGAGAGTGGAGGGCTCTGCTGGTCACCCACTCCGGGTCGGGGTATGGGGAATGGGGTGGGGGCACTACCAGATGGTGGGGGTTAGGGGTCCACTAGACACTAGGGATCAGATATTCAAACTGCACCCAAAAAGTGCGCAACAGCAGGAGAAACGCAAGTCCACTGCAACCATGCGCAAGAAGTGTGATATTCAAAACTGCACTGGTCAAGATCGCTGCATGCACATGATTGAATATTGCACCACTGTGCCATAGCACAACCAGGGATGCTCGGTGGAGCAGTTCAGATGCGCCATAGCACAACCAGGGATGCTCAGTGAGCAGGGCAGCAGTGCAACAGCACAACCAGGGATGCGCAGGGACAGGATGCAGGGGCCCACCACCCATGCCACAGATGGGCAGAGGAGCACACTGCAGAACAGACATCACCCCACACCCATGCACTGCACAACTGGTGGAGAGGTGGAATAACTACCGCCCATGGACACCAGCAACAAACCCACAGCCAGGGCATGGTGCCCAGCACACCCCTGGCAAGCTGTGACGGCACACAAGGAGGGCCAACCACCCCATGCCACACCATCCCACCAATGCAGAGCACACCCTGCACCATGATCCCCAGACACCCTGCCCAGGAGCAGCGTCCACCAGTGCAGGACACCACATGCATGCCACCACCCCACTGTGACAATGCAAACCTGTACCACAGAACCATGCAAGGCAGCCCCACCATGAGCACCCATCAGCAGGTGGCAGCACACAGTGATGCAATGACTGCATACACAGAGGCACCATGCCGTCCCCAGAGGTACTGCTGACAGAATGACCATGCGTCGGCACGAGGTACCACGTGACATGGCATGCCCCAGATCCCACCACCAGTGGTACATCACCCTGCACACCCTCCCAAGGACACATCCTGACCCAGCACTGGCCACAACAGCCAGCGCAGACACCCACAGTGGTGCATGGAAGCATGCACCACACAGGATGCAACACAGTGCATGGACAAACACCCACCCATACCCAAGGGCACACCAACACAGGGACACAGTAGCAGGGCAACCAAGCCCTGCAGGCAGGGCCATGGAAACCGTATCACATGGCCAGCAACCCTCCATGACACAGGAGTGCCAGCCACCCTGCGCGGGCACCATGGAGCTGCACGCCACCAGCATGTGCCAGGAGCACAAGTGACAGACATTGGTGCACATCCCTGTGACACACACACAATCGACAGCATGAAGGTGGGACAACAACAGTGGAGGCCATAGTGTCACCCGAGGCAGACATGCACCACACCAGTGACAGGAGGCAACCCGGCATTGTGCCAGGTACAGTGGCTGTCCAGCATGGACAGCCACCACTGACATGCCAGTGGACCATGCAGGTCACAGACATACAAGGGTGTCAGCTGTACAGGCCATGGATGGGCTGACAGGTGCACCATGGACTCAGAGCATGCACTGGACCACTGCACACAGTCATCAGTGCACAGAAAACACACACACACGACAGTGACTGATAGCTACTCCCACACATAGTCACTTCCCTCGGATACACACACACGCGCGTGACTGCACCACCCTGACGCCATGCATACCACTGCAGCTGAGCGCCTATAGCCCGCTGCAGATCAGAGACTGCCACAGTAGACATAGCAAAGCAAATGTATTGTAAAACATCAAACAAAACTATATACATATATTTACAAAGGTTGGAGGAGGGCCACAAACAAGGTGGGGTTGGGCAAGGGCAGGGGTGAACAAATGGTGAGGGTGAACAAATGGTAGAGGGAAGGAGGTGTGAGGTTGGGTCCAGGGGTAGGGAAATCAGGGTCATTAGTACACTCAGTGGGAGCCCCACTCCCCGCTCTGGTGGCTCCTTCCGCCTTGCAGCCGTTGTACTCCCAGACAGTCTATCCATTCAAGGATCTCCAGGAGGCCCTGGCAACTTGCAGGATCTCCTGCAGCATCTCCCTGATTGCCTGCAGCTGCCGTCCACCTAGGACAAGGGAGCAGAGTCAATAGGTGTGAATGCACAGCCCCATGCAGCCCACCCACTGTGCATGGCATACAGCCATGGGACATGCCTCTGTGATGGTGTGTGACCACCCACAGTGATCGTGTTCACAAGACCTACCCACCCAGGTGCACACAGCCATGTGGACCACTGCACACACACCACCCAAGTCCTGCACAGCACCACTGTGACTGTACAGTGACATGGCTATGCGGTGCAAGGCAGTGGCACAGCCATGTAGCCAGTGCATGCATGGACCACCATTGATGCACTCCCAGACATGCAGTGCCACTGGACAGTGCTGACTCTACCAAGTTGCGTGCATGGCAGTGGTGTCAATTGATGGTGGCCATGCCCACTGCCCGCCCTGTTACACAGCATGCAAAAGTAATCATGGGTGTAAGGCACGCCATCATCAGGCTGGTCCCCTGCACCGGTCTGGTACGGCTGCGCTCTCGGCATGCTGTGGCTCACGGCGCAGCCTCCCTCCCTGGCATGCCGGCACTCCTCTGGGCCTAGGGTGAAAACATGGAGAGGAACATCAGTACAATCCGTAGCAAAGTCCCCAGCCCCGTGTGTGTGCAGTCCCATATAGCCATACCCATCCTCCCCACCCGATACCACCACCATGGCCCACACTGACAGCCCCCCAATGTGCTGGACACATGCCACCATGATACCCATATGGACGCCATCAGTGTGTGGATGGGACACCTATCTGGCCATGGCACCATGCCCTCCTGGCACATGCCCGCAGGTGGGTAAGGCTTTCCAGTCTTGGCACTGCAGGTCACCATAGTGGTGCCTGCATTGCTCCACTGTCCACTCCATGCCAGTGGCCTCCTCCAGGGCCACCACCACCTCCTCCCACACTGCACTCCTGGCCCTGTCCAGGGTGCCTCCCCAAATAGGGCAGCAGCATGGGGCTACACTAACTGCACCAGATTGGCCAGTTCGATTGGCTCCAGATGGTGCCCATCTCCGCTGCCATCCTGCAATGTTTCAGTGTCAAAATGGTGCTCTGTAGCATACATTCACCACGTGCAGATGCTGCATGGTACTATGCTGCCATTCACCATCACGCTTTCACTGAACAGCGTGATAGAGGTGCACCCATGCGGACACATGGTGCCTAGGGTAGAGGTCGGCACAGGGTCAGGGGTCTCTCGCGCTGGACCGCCACAGTGTGATTGGTACTCATCGCATGTAGCACGGTGGGGCACCTGTGTGCCACTTCTTGTAATGGCCTACTGCGCTGTGGCCCCAGTTTGCTACGGTGCCCCAGTGCCAGGCGCCATCCTGTGAACAGCAGTAGCGCCACTGGCACAATGGTGGCTGTGCTCTGCATTGCCTCCCGCACAGCATGTCAGCAGCTCAGCAGACATCGGCGTCAGCACCCCGGCATGCGCCGTTATGTCCACCGCGCATGTTATAGAAATGCGCCTTGCCGAGCATGTTCAACACAATTGCGCAAAGCACAACAGCACGATATTCGCCGCATATGCAAATCAGCTAATCAGCTATTCAATGGCACAGATACTGCATTAGCATCCACTTAAAATTGTGCCTCATCTCATTTGCATGTGTTGTACTATATAAATGCGACATTGGCTGCAGAGGCCATAGTCTGTTATTGCAGTCTATTGTGGTGAGTTGCATGCTGTTTGGGAGGTGGACTGTGGTGTGGGACATGCATGGGACTGCACAGTCACAGGTAACACTTGTCAATCCCACAAGATCAAGAATGAGTGATCGTGAGGGGAGGAAGAGGAACAGAGATGTGGGAGGAAGAGGGCCTAACTTCACCAAGGCAGAAACAGATGCCTGTTTGAGGCCTACCTTGACCAGGAGCCGCTGCTCAGCAGACAGTGGGGAACACCACAGACCCATGCTGCTGCATGGGGAGAGGTGGTGTGCCATCAACCTGCATGGCAGCCATCAGCGGTCCATGCAGGAGTGCAAAAGAAGGTGGGCACGGACAGACAGAGGATTAGGACAAGGTGGCTGCCATCAGGAAGCACGGGCTGCGACGGTGGGGACAGCTGGCGTGCAACGCCTGACCCCACAAGAAGAGCAGGTTGCTGGCAGCATGCAGCTGTGCCATCGAGGGTGTTCCAGGTGGTGGATTCCAGACAGGTGGTAGCCCATCATTGCATAGTAGGTTCTGCTCTGTCACTGGGGGAGAGGGTAGGCAGATACATTAATGCCACTGTGTTCTCTTACAGCCCTGAGCATCTACATGGGTCAGCGGTAGTGGGCTTGTCCACATATGATGATACCATGGACATAGAAGAGGGCCCGCCCACCTCCACAGGTGTCCGACAGTCAGGGCGACAGTGGGACTGCCTGGCTGTCCGGACTGATGTTGGTGGAGCAGGTGTGGAGGAGGCCCTGCCTGTGTCCCAGCATGCCAGCGTCCATGGATGCCATCATTCTGAGACTCAGACTGGTGCCGGATCTGTCACTGATGATGATGGAGCTCACTTCATGGACAGTGATAAATGTGGGTCACGGGATGGCCACACAGCAGGTAACAGCATGGGCATGGCCGTGGGTGGTGCCGCCGTGGAAGCCTACGTGACATCACAGTCCCAGCCTGGCCTGTCTGCACCAGTGGGCAGCACTGGTGTGTGTCCAGGACAGTGGGCTGTTGCGCTGCTGCAGTGGCACCGCTGAGCCCTGGAGGCGCAGCCAGTGGGGCAGTGTCAGCAGTCAGCCAATGGCAATGGGGTACAGTGTTGGGGGTGGCATCAGTGCACCCACCTGTGGACATGCCCAGGCATGGCCTGGTGTGCAACACCCACCCTCAGGGTGCTGCCCATTAGGGCCATGAACACTGTGAGTGACAGCATGATGATCAGGCAGATGACCTCTTAGAAGAGCACACCGCATACTCCAAGATTCAGTTTATCAGCAGTTGCGGCTTGTGACAGTGGTGGACGACTCAGTGTGGCCCTGTGCCAGGCAGAGGAGAGGTGCAGCAGGGACACAGGTCTGCTCCTGGCAGGGATGGACGGACGCGGAGGATGTGACCGCTGCCATTGACAAGCTGACACAGACAATCACAGCTGCCATGGCCACAGGGGGCACGATTATTTGCCCATGTGTTGCAGACACCGCACAGTGCAATGTCCACCCCGTTCCGGCGTCGTGGCAACACCCTCCTTGTCGACAACGGGTTTAGCTGTGGCATCCCGAGCACGCCTGGTGCAGACATGTTGGGTGTGCAGATCCCTGCACAAGCATGGTCGCTTTCACACAGCAGAACCTCTGGGGACTGTCGGTGCCACCCCATGAGGCCATTGGTCAGCCTGTCACTGCTAGTGGGTCTCGGTGGAGCTGCCCGCCATCCGTGGTGGCCGTGGCACTATGGTGCATGACTGACCTGTCTCCCACCAAGGCTACTGTCTGACGCTGCCCTGTGTGCAGTGTGTTGTTCAACTTGCAATGCATGGGTGGGGTACCGGCCCTGTACACACACACACATTCCATCTGCACACCCTCTTGGCTGCTGTCCACTGTGGCGTGTGCATGATGATGCCTGGCGCTGCACTGTCTGCCACTGTGCAATGGTGCCCAGTGTCTGACACATGCACAATGACAGGCACTGGGCGTGGTGGTCTGTGGATGTGTGTGTGGGGCTAGGGGTGGCGGTTGAGGTCGGCATGCCTCCCTACCCTTTGTGCATGTCTTGTGGGGGTGTGTGTGTAATTGTGTGACCGCATGCCGTGTTAGACCTTACCCATCCCTGGACGGTGTGCAGTTCCATGCTCGGCCAATTCCCTTTACGACATGCACCCCTGGGTTTGTCCATGCATGTTTGTGGGTTGTGCCTTGCCACTGGTGGTTGCACATGGCCCCATGACTTACCTGGGTTCGCTGAAGTGCTCCTCTGTGATGGTGTCCTGGTGCAGCGCTGCCATCCGGATCAGTCGGGGTCCCTTCAACCAGGTGGGCTGCCCATCACCATCTTCACCAGAGTCCTCATTGTCCCCATCGCTGTCCCCTCTTCAACCTGTACGGCTATCCCACAGTTGTTGGCCATGTTGTGCAGGATGCAACACGCCAGGAATAGCCCACAGACCTTTGAGGGCTATACTGTAGGGCACCGCAAGATGTGTCCAGGCAATGGAAATGTGCCTTCAGCATCCTGAACACCGCTCGATGACATTGCATGTGGTGGCATGTGCCTCATTGTAGCATTGCTGCTATGGGGTCACGGGCCACCAGTATGGTGTGAGCAGCCAGGGACAGAGTGGGTATCTGCTGTCACCTGTGTGTAGAGGGTAGAAATTAGTTTAATGATCAGCGTCACCCTGCCATGGGCCATCTAGGCCAGTAACCATGTCACCTCTGACTATGCCCTCCCAAGCTCCATGTCTTTCTGCGTGATTTGCATAGTCACCCACTAGGTGGCCAGTGGGATTGTCCCCACTCTCGAACCTGTGGCACAGTGCAGACTGGTGCCAGATGAAGGCATAATGTGCTCCCCAGGTGCGTGGCACAGACATTGATTTCGCCCACTGGCATCGCACACCACCTGGCATTTGATGCTTGCATACCCCTTCCGATTTAGTGTGCGGCCCCTTGGGGCCAGGTGGCATGTGGATGGCCACACAGGTGCAGTCTATTGCCCCGAGCATGCCAGGCATCATGCATACCCTGTGGAACTCATGTATATTTGCTGTGCACTCTGCCAGTGTGCTGGGGAAATGGATGTACTCTGCAGCATGTGGCAGCAGTGCGCTGAGGAATTGGGTGAGAAGGCATGACTCGCCAACTGGGTTATGCCTGTCATTTCCCTGTTGGTCTCTGGAAGGTACCCTGGTGAGCAGGCACATGACAGCGCTGTCACTTTGGTCTCCACTGACAGACCATGGCTCCGCGTGTGGGTGCCTGCATCACATCACTGCACAGCTCACAGAGCCACCTCAGGATCACCTGGTTCAGGCGGTACTGGCCCACGATCTCAGTATCAGTATACAGCTTGAACCTGGTGTGGGCTTAGTACTGCCTGTTGGGGCATACTCTGATGGGCCCTTCCATGGCTGTCCCCCTGCTTCCTGCCCTTCTTACCCCCCTCATCTGCCTCCATCTGGATGGTGGCACTGGCCATGTCCCTGGCTTGTGTTACCCCCGACAGCTGTTTCACCGCTCCCCGCTGACCTTATTGCTACTCCCTGCAATGGGAACACCTCCCAGTAGTGGCCGTACTGCTCACTGTCTGTGCCCTCAGTGCTGTGTGGCACTTCCCAATTTTGTCCTGCACAGTGGCACAGGCTCCCACACCTTCACTGTTCTTGGTGGTTCCAGGTGCTCTGTCCTGCTCCTGCCCTGTCCTGCTCACAGTTACTGTGTGCCTGCCTGCAGTTCACCAACATGTAGCTTCTCTGTAGCATTCTTGCACCTCTCTTGTTTCTTTTTATTTGGATCATTTCCATATCCAGCGCAACTTCCGCTTGCTCCCTATTGTGCATGGCGATGTTGTTGAATATCGCAATGCTCCATTTATTCATGGTTCCTCCCTTCAGTTGCACATGCATTCATTACCATTTGCTCTTGCGCATTGTGATTTAGAGGCATCTGCCTCTTGCTGAATATCAGCACAATGGCACATTTTTGGACTTAGCTGGCGCATCCTGTTGCGCATGGTGCAACCCTTTGAATATCTGGGCCCAGGGATTTAATTAATACTAATTTATTTTTACATTGGGGCAGTGACTAGTGGGGGACCACTAGACACAGGGACTGAATAAAAATTTACACCAGGTGGCAATCGGCTGGAGGTGACACTTGATACCAGGGATTGCAAACTAATTTATTTTTACATCAGACTGCTGATCAGTGGGGGTGGGACACTAGACACCAGGGATTTAATAAATAATTTATTTTTACATTGGGGCAGGCAATTAGCCGGGGGCACTAGACACCAGGGATTGAATTAATTACATTTTACACTGGGTGGTGATCAGCGAGGTGGTAGGAGACCTCTAGACACAAGGGATTGGAAAACAATAATTTATTTTTACATTGGGCAGGTAATTAGCAGCAGAGACACTAGACACCAGGGATTTGGGGATTTGCCATTTCTAACTTCTCTGTACTTCATTTTTGTTTCAGTGCAATTTGTACTGAAAAAAAATAAAAGCAAGGTGAAGTAACAAACAGTGAATTTTTATTAAATGGGGCAACTTCTGAAGTGATCCAGGGAGTCAAATATGGTGACCTTACTGAAAATTTGCAGTCAAAGTAAAACTTTACTGCATCTCTACTGAGAGTCCTGATGGGAACTCTTTCTTCTCTTCAGAAGAATCTTGTTCCAAACTGCTTCTTCAGCATATGGCACTGTCTCAGCTAATCTATCTCCTTTCTCTGTGGCCTACATTGGCTGTGCCCTTGTATGGAGTGGAGGTTGACACTCTAGTTATCTCTAGACAGACATGTGTACCGCTCCATGTGGTTCCATTGCATGATGGATGCTATGGGCATTGCTGCAGCTGGAGCCAGAAGATCCATTATTTCTAAAGTATATGTTGTTTGAGATTGCATTGTAACATTGAAATGCCACATTACTGCTTTAATGAAGTAGCCCTTATATTTACTGTTCCATTGAATTAAGTCCAGTTATGTTTGGTTAAACATGCTTACAATATATAGTAGCCATTATGTTTTCTTTCCATTTTCTGTTGGGCTTATCTTAGTCCAATATATGTACAGTGAAGACCACCAGGATGAAGCCCAACTCTGCAGAATTCTGCAGTAGAGTTACTACGGCAAACAATGCAGTTTCTATGGGAGTTAATCCCTTTTGTCATGCAGAAACCTGTGACACTGCACTTCATTCTGGCAGGCTTGTACAATCAAAGACAACTTCCAGCTTGTTTCCTTCAAGATCCAGAACTGCTTTTTGAGTTAGACTTGTCTATTAAGGGCACCTTTACAACTACAGAATCTATCCTTAAAGGGATACTGTCAACCCCTTAGGTCTCAAAGTGTCCGTAATTAAAAAAAAAATTATGATTGCCTATATTCTGTAAAGATTGCTGATGTAGCTGGTAGTTTGATTCTGACTCTTGTTTTCTTTAAAAAGTGAAAACATACCTGTACTATACTGGTGTTACCACACCAACACAGGTTTGTTTACATTCCTTGATCAGCTCCAATTGCATCTTTCCTGGACTTGGGAACACCCACAACACAGTCTAGCCCTCATGATGCAGTGGGAGTTTGGAGGCTACTGTCTCATGAGTGACAGCACTGTTTGGATTTGTTTCGATGCTCAGGAAGTATGTAGTAAGAACAGTTCCAGGATTATAAACAAAACAAGGTTGTTTATAAATATACATTAGCATGCATTTCAGTTCTACTAAACAAGGAGACAGACAAAACAAACAGCAACATTAATGAATTTTAGAGAAGGTAAGCAATCATAAAATGTAGGTTTATAACTAGAAATAATATGGTGAAAACAGGTTGACAGTGTCCCTTTAATATCAGTTTCTCCTGAGGCAGCTGTTTTATAAGTGCTGGTTCAAATTCTGTTATTGTTTCATCTACACATGTCTTTTAGTAACCTCAGGCGTGTTTCTGCTCTACAGTCTGGTGGTAGGTATCATTTTAGAACTGTGTGATGTAGTTCATGTCCCAAATAACCACAGACTTCTATAACAGAATATGGATGCATTGTGCCAACAATAAACAAGCAGAACATGGTTATAAACTACATCATACAGTTGTAAAATGGTTCATACCAGCAGCATGTAAATCAGAAACACTAACTAGGATAACTAAACAGCCTGTATAACTAGACCAAAACCAGAATTTGAACCAATATTTAAGAAAAAACAGCTTGTACTGTGAAAATGACTCACAGATTCAGTGCAGTTTTCGTTAATGTTCATGTCCCATGTTACTGAAAGGATTATATTTGTGACTGCAATAAATGTCTTTAATATTGTGATGTCCTCAACATGCAGCATCTTTAATAGGCAGATTTCACTGTACCGTGACTTTTGATTTGATGATGTTTCTAGATTCAATCTATTTGATCTCTCCTCAGACTTACCTAGCTTCCTTTGGAGCCCCATGGTAGTTAAAGCATGGCATACCTGCCATCATCAAAAGCTAAAATCAAGCATCTTATTGTTACAATAGCTTGGAAGAAGTATTTATCATCTTCAAATTTTGAAAATATCATGTAAGCATACAGTACAAATTGAAACGTAATGGAGCCAAGGTATACCCCTGCTTGACACCCCTCCCTGCACTATTTGTTGGATATCTACTAGTTATTTCCTCCTTTAAATTATATCTCACCACTGGCAATATTTTTAAGTGCAAGTTAATACTCATATAAAATATCAACATCCAGCTCTAGTTCCCCAGGATGGACCAAAGTGTTAAATGTGATGGTCAAATGTTGCCTATACAAGTCTGTATATGCAGCGATACTTTTACTTTTAAAGAATAAATATTTCTCAAAATGTGTGAAGAGTGGTTAACCAAGATGAATAGTTGAGTAACAGTTTTGATAACCAGCTAGAAAAATGATTTATTTATTTCAAAAGTTTCACCAGGAAAGACATACTGAGCTACAATTAGCTCATTTCCATATGCGTCCCTGGGGAAGAGGCACAGGTATAATTGCAAAGTAGTACAACAGAATATGCACTAAAACAAAACATCTTACAGAGAATTAAACAGTGCAAAGCTTTGTTCATTAGACATGCATAGAAAAATAAATATTTGTCATCTATTCACAGGTTGCCATTCTGCAGTCGCTGTTTTGATGGCTACCCAAAAACAGCACAAGCCTGAAGATTTTAGTCAGTGCAAAATTTAATGTGGATCAGTGTAAACTATTCCTAGCATATCAGGGTGCACTACCCTTTCTCAGGGAGCCTTACTGCAGTGCTTGCTCATGCATGCCCTTTAAGTACAAAAGTAAAAAGTCACATGATGTTCCAGTTATATCATAGGTTATTACTTTTTCCAGTGACATGGTATCAGCTTTGTACTATGTTGTGATCAGCAGGAAATTTGAAATACATTTACCATATATACAGTGGTAGTCACGCAAGGTTGACTGATCATGTGGTATATTCAATGTCTACTGCACTAAAGTACTGTGATAGACCTTGCTACTCACCAACTACCACTGTAAATATTATTCACTTAAATACAATTCTCAAACACACAGTTATTACTGTCAGTAATACATAATATGATGTATATACATTGCAAAAATATGCCTTGTGCAAATTTGTGCTAAAATAGCATGATATTTTATGGAAACTTACTTTAATAAAACCACAAAAGTGGAGACAAGAGAGACTATGTATTTACAATACAATTTTCAGTGCCAGATTAGCCAGTACTGGAGAATATTGAAATATGGAAGTCTGAGAATAGGATGGCGGGAGGCGTGTGGGGAGATGAACAAAAAGTACTAGAAAAATTACAATAAGAAAGAAGTGACAACTCCCAAAGCAGAGTCATACAACAAAAAGGAAAAGAGAGAGGACTGTGTGGGGCGGGGCAAGAGGTAATATGAAATAACAGTATGATGTAACAAGAACACCATATGACATTTTTACCTGTGTACTTAAATGGCAGACATGTGTTAGCAGTTTAGTAAGGCTGCTTAAGAAGGGTAGTGCACTCTGAGGAGTTAGGAACAGTGTGCACTTATTCACATTAAATTTGGCACCTTCTGAAATCTGCAGGTTTGCATTGATTTTTCTTTGCAATAGTTGCCTTACGATGGTTTAACAGCAGACTCTGTCTTTGTGAGTGTGTTATTTTGTCTTACTTGTTTGTTTCAAGTGTTCATCACATTATTTAATGCTGCTTTGAACATTAGTCAGGAACTGCTGGCTGATATAAGTACTTAAGGCACTGTACATTTTCTGAAAAACCCTGAGGGGGATACTCCTTCTGAACTCCAGAGCAAGTTACAGAAATTTGGGAGTTCAGACTTCTAAAACACATCTGAACACCTGTGATTTGGGAATGAGCATGGGGAATGGTCAAACCAGCCTGCGGACACAAGCAGCACTACCAGAGCAGTGGAGGATCTCAAAATGTCTTGTCTTGAAAGGTTGGAGACAATTGCAGAAAAGTGAAAACAACTACTACATCACAGCAATGCAACTCAAACTATGGCACAGACATTAGTTTGAAATCCTTATTTCTTTAATTAGAGAGCGACCCAATACAATAAATCAGCTTATGGCACAATTTTACAAGCCTAGTAGAGTAAATGAAAATTGAATAAGCACCTAGGATTCATATTGACAAAAGTCCATTAGCTAGGCTGGAGAATTATTACTACAGAGAAAGTGGGACGGACACTAGCCGAGTGCTTCCACTAAACCGATTCAGATTCAAATAAAAGAAGATAAGTGGAATTATCAAAGAATTGAAACTGAAATCAGGAACATGCAGGTAAAACTGATTAAATACAAAGATGCACCCAAGTTTATTAAATGAGAAAGAGAACTAAATTTGGTCTTTAAAAAATATGAATTAGAGACAGCAGAAGGAAGAGTAACAAGGCTACCTGACATTAATGTGATTACTTAATGGTCAGAGGCTTGATTTTCAGTTAGCCCATAGATTGCCTCAGTTGCCTGATCTACAGCTGCAGCAAACTCTGTATGCATCAGGGACCCTGCACCCCATTGTATAAAATGGGGCTCCTCTGCACCAATGTTCTAAGAGTTGCTGCAGCTACAGGGTTGCACCAAACATTTGGCACATCTGAGGGGTTTGATGGAGAGTCCTTTTTTATTGTTCTTCCAAAACATATTAATTTTGGACATTACAAACATACAATTTAATACAATGGGTACAATAAACATGTGAGAAAACACAGGCCGGATATTCAGATTAGTTATGCACTGTGCAACAGGGATGTACTGGCACAACTGCGCCCAATGAGCCGGAAAGCTTATATTCAGTGGCAGCAGATGCACAGTACAAGTTCCAATGTGCCAATGTGCAATGACAATGAATGCATGTTCAAGTGCAGGGGCATAGCCATGCATAAATGGCACAGTGCAATATTCAAAGGCAGGCAAATGGCACAAGCGTGGAGCAAATGGGACTTGCATGGAGCAGATTTGTACACATAAATAGAGGGAGCAAGTGAGGGAGGAGGTTTGCGCCAGAGGGGAGCCACAAAGAGGGAGAGTGATGGGGCAGGCTGAACAGCTGAAGGGAGCCACAGGAGTGAGGCAGGCTGGAGAGGTGCCAGTGTGGACCAGGGAGTCTGGGAGTGTCAGCGCGTGTGTGTGTGTGTGTGTGTGTGTGTGTGTGTATGTGTGTGTGTGTGTGTGTGTGACTGTGTGGGTGCGAGACAGGGCCTGAGGCAACTCACAGGAGTGCCAGTGACACCCAGCACAGAAGGGGCTGCACAGGGGCCCAGAGAGGTGGGAGGCAGAGTCCACAGACTGCAGGCCAGGAAGCCATGACACAGGGTGCACCCGTGCAGGGGCACAGATGACAGCACACAGCCGGAGGGGCCTGGGAGAGAGCTTCCCAGGGGGTGACATACAACCCAGGACATGGCCAGTTCCATATTCCAGATGGAGCCAGTAATGAGGGGTGTGAGGAGGCAGCACAAAGACCAGTGCAGCCATGGAAGGGTCCATCGTGGTACGCCCAGAACAGGTGGTACCATGCCCGCATCACCTTTGAACAGTACAGTGATACAGAGATTGTGGCCAGTACTGCCTGAACTGGGCTATCCTGAGGCAACTCTGTGAGCTGTGCAGTGAGGAGATGCAAGCACCCACAAGACAGAACCATGCCCTGTCAGTGGAGACAAAGGTCACGGCCGTCATGTGCCTGCTCACCACGGGGACCTTCCAGAGACCAACAGAGGACGCACAGGCATAATCCAGTCATCCGCGCACGGCCTCACACAGTTCCTCAGTGCACTGCTGCCACATGCTGCAGAGTACATCCATTTCCCAGCACAGGCAGAGTGCACAGCAAACATGCAGGAGTTCCACAGGGTGGCAGGTTTGTCTGGCATGCTGGGGCCATCGACTGCATCCATGTCAGCATCCGTGCACCACCAGGCCCGGAGGGGTAGCATACATAAACAGGAAGGGCTACCCAAGTGTCAACTGCCAGGTGGTGTGCGATGCCAGGGGTGCATAATCAATGCCTGTGCCACACACCCTGGAGGAGCACATGATGCCTTCATCTGGCACCAGTCAGCACTGTGCCACAGGTTCACGAGTGGGGACATCCCCACTGGCCACCAAGTCGGTGAGTATGCAGTGGATGCAGTATGCTGGGAACAGCAGGGCAGGTTGTGGGGTTGCTAGGTATGGGTGCCGGGGTTGTAGCCAGGATGGTCAGGGGGTGCAGTGACACAGTCCACCATGCTAACCAGACATCTCTACACACAGGTGACAGTGGCTACCCACTCCAGCCATGGCTGCTCACCCCATACTGGTGTCCATCTACCACAGTGCAGGAGCAATACAATGAGGCACATGCCAGCACACAGAAAGTCATCGAGCAGGTGTATGGGCTGCTGGAGGCTCGGTTCTGTTGCCTGGACAGGTCTGATGGTGCCTACAGTACAGCCCCTCAAAGGCCTGTGGCCTATTCCTGGTCTGCTGCATACTACACAACATGGCCACTGACTGTGGACAGCTGTCACGGTCAAAGAGGGGACAGCAGTGGGGACAACGTGGATGCCGGACCTGGAGATGGTGGGCAGCCCCCGTGAAGGGATCCCTGGCTGACAAGGATGTCCCAACAGCACAGGGACACAATCACAGAGGAGCACTATGGAGCATGCAGGTATGTGACCATGGCAACATGCAAGGACCAGGGCCTATGGCACAGTGGACAGGCATGCACGGCACACCCCATACCAGGGACAGCTGGAGGGGGTGTGGATAGGCATGGGACTGGACACCGTGGCAGCATGCAGCACAGCCCTGCACACTGTGCCCACACACCCAGACACACCTGCACAAACTCATGCACACAGGACCCTCTGATGACCCTACCCAGAGGCAGGCACTGGGTGTGTGTGTCAGATGTTGAGCATTGGTGCACAGTGGCAGTCAGTGCTATGCTGGCATCATCATGCACACACCACAGTGGCCAGCAGCCAGGTGGGTGGGCACATGACCCATGCGGCATCGACCATGGATGCCACAGACATGGGATGCACATGCACACGCCACACCAACGCACACAGGGCAGCAGCATACGGTGGATGCGGAGGTGGGCAGCTCAGGAGTGCCGCACAGTGGCACAGACACTGCGGACACATGGATGACCTGCCAAGAATGCACAGCTGAAACAGGCTGAGCATTGGCACTCAGGGGTGTCACAGATGGTCCCCAGGTGACACTGCAGCATGACCGGGTCCTCGCAGGTGTCTGTGGGCCCCAGACATGCCTGCTCCTGGTGTGCTCAGAATGTCCACAGTGGACCCCAGCATCGACACCGCTGGGGTCGCACGATGCCGGGCCCATTGGGTGGAGAATGCACCTCTGGAGTCTGCAGCAGATGTCCACGCTCCAGGGAGGCCAGTGGTGCCAGTTCAACTGTGACTGCAGCGATGAGCTGGTCCATGGCAGTGGTTGTATCCACCCGCATTCGATGGTCTCAGCCAGGAGCAGGGCAAAGTCCCTGTCACACCGCTGTACTGCCTGATGCAGCTCTGCATGAAGTGCACACACCTCTGCCACAACCAGCACCTGCTGCTCAACTGAGGCCCAGAGCAGACGGGTGTGCTCATCCAAGAGGTCATCGCCTGGGGTGCATGGGTACTCTGCTGACCCACGGGTGTAGTCCGACTCCGCGGCCTAGCCCCTGTGAAGGTGGGTGCTGCTCAGCCGGTCCCCCTGGGACTGTATGTTATGTGGTGCTCTCATTGGCGGCGCTGCCCCAGGCCCCCTCAATGCTGCCCGGACGCAGCCACTGCCCTCCACCTGATGTATGTAGGGTATCACTGGCATGGCTGCACCATCACCACCATAGAAACATAGAAACATAGACTTTGATGGCAGATAAGGACCGCTAGGCCCATCTAGTCTGCCCATTTCCTACCTACAGGATAGGCCGCAGATCCTAGTTAACCAACAGCCTATTTATTCTTACTCCCCACAAGAATTGCCTTATGTCTGTCCCATGCATTCTTGAATTCTCCCACAGTTTTAGACCCCACAACCTCCTGAGGAAGGCTGTTCCATGCATCTACTACCTTCTCTGTGAAATAATACTTCCTCACATTGCCCCTGAACCGCCCTCCTTCTACCTTTAAAAGATCGTGCACGTGGCAGCCTTGGTGATGCAGACACAGTGGTGGGTGGGCAGGCAACCACCACTGGGACACCGTCCGCACTGCTGTGGAGGGTGTGTGGTATGGGCACCTCCTGTGGCCACAACATTGCTGTCCATGATGAAGGTCTCATCATCATTGGATCCAGACCCCTGCCCCGATCTGTGTCTCAGCACACAGAACACCATGCCTGGCGCAAGCTGGAACACTGCCAGGGCCTCGTCCGCACTCCATGCCACAGGCATCCAGATGGACAGCGGTGCTGGGCCTGCAGTCGATCCAGCCCCGGAGTCTGGTGGAGGTGGATGGATGGTCTTCCCGTCCAGGAATGCCACCGTGGTGGACACCCACCATTGACGCTGCATGCAGCTGCTCAGGAGCTGAAAGGGAGCAAAGCCACATTAGTGTTGCTGTCGCCCACCCCTGCCTCCAGCCCCTCACAGCCTTATCAACCATGCAGTGATGGGCTGCCACCTGTCTGGAAGCTCCACCGGGCACGCCCTCAAGGGCACTGCACCGCATGGTGGCCATCACCATTTTCTCCTGTGGCATCAGTTGGGGCACAGCAGGCTGACCCCACCTGTGGTGGCACGCACAGCCCAGATGGTTCCCACCTTCTCCATGATCCGCTCCGGTCTGTGCCGACCTTCATTTGCACTCCTGCACAGACCGATAGTGGTTTCCTGCCAGTTCACAGCACAGGCCACATCCTCCCATGCTGTTGCCTGGGCCTGTGAGATGCCTGAAGAGCCACTCAGGAGAGGCTTCGGTCCAGGTATGCCTGGAATAGGGTGTCCGACTCCACCCTGGTGAAGTTGGGCCTGTGCTTAGTGCAGACTCATGGTCCTCATTCTCCTTTCTATCGGTCATACTCTTTCCTGTGGGAATGTCATGTGTTAGTACAGCCTGGTAAATCTCCTCCACCCTCCCATTCCACCCTCCCGATAGCCCCCGCAGCATTCCTCATACTTCTAAGGGATTCAATACCAGTCCATACCCTGTGTATTCCCGTGGCACCTTTATAGTGCAACGATGCAAATGAGGGAATGTAATGAGATGCAATGCAGCAGATGCACCACAGATAGGCTAATAAGCTGATTTGCATATTGTGGCTGAATATCGTGAAGTTGTGCATTGCACAATGAAGTTGCTTATGCACAAGTCAAGATGCAACATTGTGACATGCGTAATACGCCATGCCAATACCGCTGTGGTGCCATCATGCCAATGTCACCCCCGCGCTTATGGGTGTCATGGCATTCCTGCGCTATGGCTGCCATGGTGCCCTGCACTATGGGTGCCATGGTGCCCCTGCAATATAAGGCCATGAACTGTAGATCCTACATGCCCCTACCATGCACCATGCATGCCATGCCCAATGGCGCTGTGACGCAGGGTGCATGGGCTGACCCTTGACCAATGGTTGTCCTTTGCCCTTCTGGGCTCCCTGCAGCATGTGGCAGTGTTGTGTTGTCAAGTCACACATCTTTGTGACTGCGTGATAGGTGGTGGAAGCGCATCACAGTGTGAGGCGCGATCCCAGCATGTGTGGCTCGTAGACCTGCTGGGCACCATTTTGTGTTGCCGAGTGAGCTGCAGACATGCTGTGCTGTACAGGTCCCAGGGCTTCTAACTGGACCCAGGTGGAGCTGGTAAACTCCTGGCACTCATGGAGCCACAAGCTGGCACCTTGTTTGGCTAGGTGCCCTCAACAGGCCTCAGACTGAGGTTTGGCAGGAGGTGGCAGAAGATCTTGAGGAGGCCACAGGTGATCAGCGCACTGGGGAGCAGTGCAGGCACCACTATGGGGACCTGCAGTGGAGGGACCCTGAGTGGCTATGGACACTGCAGGCACATGTCTGGAGGGGTGCCATGACACAGCCTGTTGCCCATTCCCATTCAGTGGTACGTGGGGCGGTGCTGTTGGCACACCATGCTGCAGGTGTGGGGGCTGGGCTGCACATTCTGTTGGCTGTGGTGATACACCATGGATGCTCTTGCCACTGTGCCACTGCGCCACTGACACACTGGGCAGGGTGTCACACTGTGCCAGGGGTGGCCCTGTGGTGTTGCCTGGTACTGATGTGTCTTTCTCCATATTTCCGTCCCTGGGCCCTGAAGATCGGAGGTGTGCCTGTCTCACAGGTGCTGTGGTCCGCCAGGACTGGCCACCACAGGGAGCAGTGCTCCAGTTGCTGGCTGCAAGGGTGGTACTGCTGGACAGCCACGAGCTGTACCACAGCTTGCAGGTAGGCACAATCCATGCTTCTTTTTGTGCTGGGCAGTGGGGTGGGGTGGGTCACGGCCCTCTATGCACATGGCCCCTCCAGCTGTGCACTGCCTGCGTGTCCATTGCACCATGCTGTGGCTATCACACATGTGGGTGGCTGCTGCAGGTGGGCTGTGGGTGCACCTGGGTCCTGGCTGCCACTGCCATCCTCCTGCATAGCCATGCCATCTGCCTGCCATGGCGGTGGTGTGATGTATGGGCGGAGTTGGCATGAACTGTTCTGCATGGCTGTGTGCCCTGGGTATGTGGCTCATGGGGCGCACTCACTGTGAGTGGCTGCTTGCTGGCACAGGGGCGCATGTCACCACTGCACGCTGTGCATGGTGGGTGGGGTGCAGCATTCTGTACATGCACTCATAGCATGTTCACCCTTTATTCTAGGTGTTGGTCCCACTGATGTCCATGCAAGGCTACTGAGGCAGATCCTGCATGTGTCATCTGCCACGCCCAGGTGGTATGGCTGCTGGGGATGTCGCAGTGCAGATGGCAGTGGCCACCAGCAGCCAGCTACTGTGAGGCATGGATGCCATAGGGCCTGTTGGCCCACTTCCTTTCCCCTTCCTGAGCCCCTTCCCTTGTCTCCTACTGTTGCCTTTACCTCTGACCCCTGCCTCCCTTTCTGACCACCCTGTTTGTGGGTGGTCCCACCTTCCTGTTCACATTACCCGCTCCTTGTACATATATATATATCTTATATGCCTGCTGCAATACATTATTTTATGGTTAACCATCTGTGTCTGTGGTCTGCTTTGCAGCTGGCATGCGGAGCCATGCTGCAATGGTGTGCTTGACTGCTGTGTGGTGCAACTGGGGTGGCCCGGGTTGTACCTGGTGGGGCTCCACCATGGGATGGGCGGGTGGCCACGGCCTGTAATTTCAGGTCATGTGGTGTATGTCTTGTGTGCTGTTCACCTGCGTGTTGCTGGCTGCGGTCCAGGTGGTATGTACCGTGTCTCCTGTAGGGTTGCCAGTGTCTGTGCGGCAGGGGCCATTGTTGCCACCCTGCCATTGTGCCCCACTGTGGTGCGCATGGTCAGGGGCCCTACTGCTGCCTCATGCTCCCTGGCATGGCCCCACATACCTACCTTGCCTCTCACCTGGCACACTTTGTGCCCTGGTGTTGGGCCCTCCATCCCTGTGGCTTGCCACCTGATGTGCCTGTTGCCTTTCCATGTGTGTCCTGGAGCATGCTCCTCTGCACCTTGCACATCACTAGCTGCTGTTGCTGCTGTTGTGCTTCTTGGCTTGCTCCCCTGTGCATCCCTGGTTGCAATGTGCACTTCATGACATGCTCCTTGGTGCATCCCTGGTTGCGCTTATGGTGCATCCGTGTGATATTCAGCTGCATTGTGCAGGTGCATCCTGTCATGTGCAGCCTTTGAATATCGCGCCCGTTGCTCCATGGCACAGTGATATTGCACTGCACCCTCTTGGCCTGCCTCTGGCGCATTTCTAATATCTGGCCACAGTGTACATATAAGCTATAAGTATTACAAACAAAGAAAAAGTTTAAATGATACATATTCTAGAATAAATATTTCATCAGATGTGCAAAGGTGCTTGATTACAAGATTACATCAATTGCTTTTCTTTGTGCAAGGAATCTTTTTCTTTAGGGATAATTAATGAAGACAAAAATGTAGCTATCATTTCTGCATCTTCTGCAGCCATAGGATGCATTAGAATTAATACTGTATCGTAAGCTGTACTTGCATATCTAGCAGAAATTATTTTAATGAATTGTCTCTATAATAATTATATAATGGGCATTGAATTATGATGTGAGACAAGGTCTCCTGAAACCACTGTTGCAAAAACTTTTATTTTCTTGAGCAGTATATTATAAAGTCTGTTGATTAAAATAGGTATATGTGGAGGTAATGATACCACATCTGGCCCATGTGATCATCTTTCAAGTCTTGGGAGCTTTTGAAGTAACAAATAATCCTCGATAGTTGAATCAATTTTATTTTGACTATACCAAGGAGCCTGTTTTGGGGATCTGATTTGATACATCTGCTTTTTCTGAGCTGAAGAGAATATTTTCCAGTAATTCTGATTCTATAGGCTAAGGATATTGTTTACCTATCTGGTAATCATTCCATATACGTATGGAGTTAATATTGTGTAAAACTGCAGTAAGCACCTTTAGCCAAGGTGAGTGAAATCCACATTTAAACCATAATCTCTTTTCAGTTGAACAAGCTAGAGGAATAATATTACCTGAGTTGTTTATAATTTTAAACCAATACGAGACCAAATGTAAATTTATTATACATGCAATAGGTATTCTACCCAGCTCCGACCTAGCCACAGGGTTCAATATACAAAGTGCCACTTGCAGAATAGACTTATAGTAATAAGATAATGGAAGTTCAAATTAGGGACATTTGTAATGCCCCAAACTTCGGCTCCATAGAGGAGAAGAGAGGTGATTTTAGTTTCTCCAGCTATAATGGCAGGTGCCATGGTAAGGCCTCCAAACTTAAAATTAAATCATTGGATTGCTTTGGCAGCATGCTTTGCTTTTATTACTTGGTTCTAAGTGTAGGTTCCAGAAGCCTTTTGTAGAGCGAGAGAGCTTAAACCAAAGGGCTGGCAGTATAGCCTAGAGGTTGGAGGAATGAGGTGTGAACAAGCTTGGTACATCTAACAGACCAGACCTGAGTTTGATTCTCAAGACCTCCACTTGCATACTGTGTGACTCTAAGCAAGTCACTTAACCACTCAGTGCTCCCAGGTCACCCCTGAAAACAGGTACTTGTGCCTAGTGGGCCTTACCGATTACCGAAGACTAAAATAAAATAAATAAGAAGAAACAACTTCAATGTAATTTTGTCTAAAAGAGATTTGGTTGCCAGGATTGAGTTCCAATATCATAACTTTTGTTTTTAAGATTAATCTTTAACTCAAGTTGATCACATTTAAGTTTTAACTGGTCCAATTTACACTGTAAACCTATTGTAGAAAGTAACAAAAGTACCAAATCATCTGCATAAGCAAGTATGTGAATATGCATATTATTAATTTTTGAGAATCTACAGGAAAAGTGGTGTCAAAATATAATAAGGAATCTATGTAGATACTGAATAGCAGTGGGGCTAAAAGACATCCCTGCTTTGCTCCTGTATTGGTTGAGAAGTATTCTGAAAGATTTTCATTATTATCATATCTAACAGCTGTGTAAGTATTAAATGGAGAAGATAAATCGTAACTAGTAAGTCCAAGGTAAGCCATAGTATGGAATATATTCCAAAGAGTTTCTTTGATCACTGAATCGAATGCAGTGGTGGAATTTATAAAAGTGCATAAAGTTTCATTTTTCTAAAAGTTTGCACTTATCCATCAAGTGAGCTGCAGCAAATATGTTGTCTATAGTAGAAAGACCTTGCAAAATCCAGCTTGGAATTTAGAAAGGGGCTAAAATTATTTATCCAAGCTTGAAGTTTCTCCCAAAGTATCCCAGAAAATATTTTGCAACTTACATCTAATAAACTTATTGGTCAATAATTAGAGGTTGTTTGAAATGAGCCTTTTATGTTGTCCTGTGTGCATGCACAAGCAACATATTGTGGTAGGTCTGGGCTCTGTGACACAAATGAAATAGCATGCTGTCTATGACAGCAGTGCAAAAGCGTGCCACCAACTTGAAATGATTTCACTGCTGCAATGAGGGAGCTCCCCTCATTGCAGGGTGTGACTTGCCTGGTGTAATATTTTAATAAACATGGCAGCAGCGGTCACCGTCTGCCTCTTACAGTCCCCAACAAGCTGACATTGGGGGTGCCCATTCCCCCTGTTGGCATGCTCCTTCCCAGTTCATTTGCAGATGGGGCCCAATCCCTGTCAGCATAATGTCCCTCATATTATAGTTTGTATGCCAAGGGGTGCCCAATCCCCTCAGCATTATGCATTCCCAAACACAGACACATTTTCTGTGCTGACAGGGGCCCAATCACTGTCAGCTTCAGTCCCCGTCCCTAAAATACAGGTGGCACACTGGGAGCCCACCCCAGTGTGCAAAACAAACCTGTAAAAAAAATCCTGCAATGCATTTAAGGTTTTATTTTTTACCTGTAAAATAGAAACTGTCCTTCATTGTCTCCGGTGCCCTCCCCAACCTGCACCCACCTTCTGTGTACCCCACATCCCCACCTCCTCACCCCATACTTACATCTGGAGTCCAGTGTGATGATCTTCAGTGGAGCAGGAACATGTCTGCACTCTTCAACGCTGACCATGAATTGAAGAATTGCTGGTAAGATGTATAATGGCATCAATTGGGGTCATCTTGAGTTGAATATCTCAGCCATTTTGAGAGGGTTGGCACCAGATTTTCAATATGGGGTTCTTGGGACCCCACCTCATGGATTCAGTCACTGTCGTGCCATTATTCTGTCCCGAAGGGATTTTACGGTCACTGAGTGGAATCACCTTTTGGGACTGATTAAGAAAATGAGTGTCACTGTTCATGAGGTGGACTCCCAAAAAGCCTATACTGTAAATTTGGTGAAAAAAATCCCAAAAAATGACTGTGTTATGAGTGTGCATTGCGTGAGTTTCCATGCACGTTCATAAGTTCGAGAATTTTAATATTTTTACTCCAGATTTTCAATGTTGCCATTTTTCACACTTCCTTATGAACAGTACAACTGTCATTTTCCACATCCTGCCCAAAATGAGTTTTCGTACATCTGGCTCACAATGGTGCTGTCGCTGTGGGAAATCAATGTTCGGACAGATTAAGAAAATCACAGTGACACTGTTCAGAGCTGAAGTCCTAAAATGCCTACAGTATGTTGAAAATTTGGTAACAAACTTCCACAAAATGACTGTTATGAGCGTATGCTCGCAGTTTCCATGCACACTTGTAACTTCAAGAATTTTTAATATTTTCATTCCAGATTTTCAACATTGCCAATTTTGCACACCTCCTCGTGAACAGTATAGCTGTCATTTTTCACATCCTGCCCAAAATGTGGTTTTCACATATGGCGCACAATGGCGATGGTTGCTGTGGGAAATCAACATTCAGGACAGATTAAGAAAATCATAGTGACAATGTTCATGAACAGAGGTCCCAAAATGCCTATGTTGAAAATCTGATGAAAGAATTCCACAAAATGACTGTGTTATGAGCATTCATTGCACAGTTTCCATGCACGCCGTAATTTCGAGAATTTTTATATTTTCACTCCAGATTTTCAACATTGCCATCTCTTCACACCTCCTTATGAATGGTACATGCTGCCATTTTCACATCCTGCCCAAACTGTGTTTTACATATCTGGTACAGAATGGCGTGGTTGCTGTGGGAAATCAACATTCAGGATAGATTACAAAATCAGAGTGCCACTGTTCATGAGCAGAGGTCCCAAATGCTTTCATGAGGTGGGGTCACCGAAAAGGCCATGTTGAAAATTTGGAGTGCAAATATCAACAAAAGCCAGGGCGTTAGGATTTCCTAACTATAATATCCCACCCTGTACAGACTGACAGGCATCAGGGGTGTGCCTTTGATTGCCAGCTGTAATGCTCAATCCTTCCACCTCCACCCTGCAGCCACAGACAAGCATCAAGGTGTGCCTTTGACTGTTCGGCCTCAAAGTTCACCCATTCTCCTATACTGCAACCATCTCAATGTACTTTCTTATGGAATGGGGTTAGCATAAGGCCCAATGACCCCAAAGCACAACACAACACTTGTCAAGAGTCTGCAGGGTAGGTGAAGTGATATGGCATGAGGTGTTATGGCAGATGACCCAAAGGCACACCTCAATGCCTGTCAGTCTCTACAGGGTGGGTGGAGTTGATGTCAGTTCCATACTTCACTGCCATTCCTATTATGCATCTCTCAACTCCTGACTACCAATTCCAACACCAGCAAGACATTTGGCATTGACAATTATTTGTTTATGTATAGAAACAATGATAGTTCTAGACCATGTATGAGGCATGAATCTTTCAATGAGACATATGTTGAAGAAATTTGCCAAAAAGGTACCCAATAATTTTTATGTTTCATATATTTCCCTGGAATAGTATCTGGTCCTGGTGCTTTCTCGTTAGTTAATTGGATACTGCCTGTTCTACATCACCTATTGTAATAGTTAAAGGTTGATATGTACCAACCTGCATCCAGACTGGAATATTGTTAGTGCCAGCTATAGTGTTTTCTCTATTAAATACTTTTTAAAATAAGAAACCCACTTTTCTTTGGGAATATGGACAGCCAGTGTATGCTGATATAATTTAACCCACTTTGCTACCATAAGCCAAAATGCTATTGAATCATTAGATGCAATAGTTTGATGCATTACAGACCATTGCTTTTAGGTAAATTCAAACATTTTTAATGTGAGAAATTTGTTATACATTCTTATAACCATATTCAAGTGTACAAATCTTACTTTGGAGGGATTATTTTTAGTACTCCTAATCAATCTCCCCAGTTTGTGTTTTCCTAATACACTGAGGGCCAGATATTCAAAACTGTGCTCCAGGGCTAAATTAGCACTGCCTGGAGGGCAAACTTAGCTCGGAGCAAAATGCAAGCTATATTCAAAAGGAATAGCCCAGAGCAAATCCAGCTGAATATAGCAAGCAAGGAAGCCGGGCAAACAGGGCCACAAGTGCAGGGCAAAAATAGTCCTGGAATAAGACAGCACTGAACATAGCAACAGGGAAGTGCACACTGCCACTGCAGCTCATTAGACCCTAGAGAAAGCCAGTGTTGCAGGCGGAGACATTGTGTGTGATTGCACAGAGATGTCGCACATCTACTGCAAACAACAATATAGGCCACACACTGCAGAAGTGAGGTTTGCCCATGCTAACCTGATTGCACAGTGCTAACACATTAGCCCAGGGCACACTGGTTAGCCTGGGCAAACGGGAGCTATATTCAAAGCTCCCATGCAAATGAGCCTACTTAGATAATCTGTGGGCAAACAGGTACATATGCATTCCATTAACTGCTGCTTAGCATACATTACCATGCGGTTTGCCCAGTGCTACTGTATGGAGCACACAGAACCCACTTTAGTCAGAATGGAAGTATAGGCTGGATGCTGCTGGCCGTCATGCCCACAGCATCCCTACTGGTCAGAATGGAAGTACAGGCTGGATGCTGCAGGATGTGGGTGCTGCAGGCACAAGCGGTGCATACACCTGACCCCTGCAGCACTTCAAGCAGCTCAGAACAGTAGATAGAGACATGTCTATCAACATATAGACATAGATATGTAGCTAAGTATATATATATATATATATCTATATATATAGATATATATATATAGATATATATATATATAGGTATATACGGATATATATATTTATGCAATAGGTGTGAGACCAAAAGCACTGAATAAATCCATTTATTTCCACATATGTGGGATAAATCTAACCACCTAGATTTATCCCACATATGTGGATAAATGCAAACTGTCAATCAAAGCTATTTTGCTCACTTTTGACAAACAAATGTGAATAACTTTAAAAAAAAATGATAGTGTAGTACTGTGAGCACGAAAATGTTCAGGACAAAATATCTCACAAAATGAGTGGTGTTTCATTTATAGATACCTTTTAGTTTTTTATAATTAGCAAAAACAGCAAAATATCATATTTTCTTTTCACTTTTCAGACAAACAAATATAAATAACTTTAAAATGAAAACGATAACATGGTACTGTGAGCACGAAAAATGTTCAGCACAAAAATATCTACAAAATGAGTGGTGTTTCATTCATAGATACCTTTAAGTTTTTGTAATTAGCAAAAACAGCATAAAATTCTAATTTTCTTTTCACTTTTCGACAAACAAATGTGAATCACTTTAAAACTAAAAATGATAGCATGGTACTATGAGCACAAAAATGTTCAGTATGACAATATCTACAAAATGAGTGGTATTTAATTAATAAATACCTTTTAGTTTTGTTTTATAATTAGCAAAAACAGCATAAAATTAAATTTTGTTTCACTTTTTCATCAAACAAATGCGAATAACTTTAAAACAAAAAGGTAGCATGATACTGTCACCATGACATTTGTTCAGCAAGAAGTTCTCTACAAAATGAGTGGTGTTTCATTTAATAGCAACCACCCTGCTAGGTGGACATACACCAGGAAAGTTAACCGAAAGTCCCAGAAAGTCCAGAAATGATCATTTAAAAAAAGAAGATAAACAGTCAAAACCAAATGTTCCACACTGATAAGAAGCATCCCTATTGCATAAATGAAATATACAATGGTGAGCTGTCAGATAAATGATTTATCTACACTTGTACTGTTTGACTTCGATACCTCACCGTGGCTTCACGCCACTCTTGAAGTTACCCAAGGTCAAACAGCACTTGTGTAGATAATCATTTATCTGACAGCTCACCATTGTATATCATATATATATATATATATATATATATATATATATATATATATATACACACATACATATACATATTTATGCAATGGGGTGGACATATATTCAGTGTGATAAAATGCGTTATCTGAGTCACTGTCTGTATAAATAAATTTATACAGACAGTGACCATTTATACACACAGTTACTATGTCACAAATCTCTTTAGAATTCATTTAGAATGTTCGGCCTCAGAAGCAGTTCTAACTATATTCAAATGGGAATAACTTTAAAATGAAAAAGACAGCATGGTACTGTGAGCACGAAAATTGTTCAGCCAAAATTATGTACAAAATGAGTGGTGTTTCATGTACAAATACGTATAGATTTTTACAATTAGTGAAAAGCAGAAGAAAATTTAATTTTTGTTCACTTTTTGACAAACAAATGTTAATAACTTTAAAACAAAAATGATAACATGGTACTGTGAGCACGAGAAATGTTCAGCACAAAATATCTACAAAATGAGTGGTGTTTCATTTATAGAAACCTTTAGTTTTTGAATAACTTTAAAATGAAGAAAGGTAGCATAGTACTGTGAGCATGACATTTGTTCAGCAAAACGTTTTCTACAAAATGAGTGGTGTTTCATTTAATAGCAACCACTATGCTAGGTGGACATACTCTAGGAAAGTTAACCAAAACTCCCAGAAATTATCATTTAAAATAAAGATAAACAGTCAAAACCAAATGTTCCTGCACTGATAGAAAGCATCCCTATTGCATAAATGAAACATACAATGGTGAGCTGTCAGATAAATGATTATCTATATTGTGCTGTTTGACTCGGACACCTCACTCGTGGCTTACACCACTCGTGAGGTTACCCAAGGTCAAACAGCACATGTGTAGATAAATCATTTATCTGACAGCTCACCATTGTATATCCCTTATTTATGTACTGCCTACATCCAAACATGCACTGGGAGACAGCCCCACCCCCAACAACAGTGGCACTCCACAGCAGTCATGGGTGCAATAACAGGGGTGTGTGTCATGACTGCATGGAACAGTTATGAGGCAATGGGGTGGAGATGTAGGTCGGAGGCATACTAGGATCCACAATGATACAATACTGTTGGGGACTGGGAAGGCTGGGTGGGCCAAGCAGTCTGTCTGAGTCATCAAGGCTTTGTTCCTATAGGTGGAAACACCCTGGTAGGATAGTGCCCCATACCTGTCAACTTCTTGCCTCATGAATCAGGGACAAGGCTTAAAAAAATCAGGAATAAAGACCCCCAAATCAGGGACACATCTTAATAATCGGTACTATTCATGCAGAAAGCTGATGGAGTGAAGAGATGTATGTTAAGATGCATTTGCTGATGTAGAACAAGTCTGTAACTTTAATGTTTGACATTCATTTGTGCTCTTAACCCCGCTGTTCTGTTACAAACACACAACTATTAAGAGGGTCAGAGGAAACATTTTTAAGGCAAATCAGGGATGTCCCAGTAAATCAGGGACATTTGAGAGGTATGTAGTGCCCCTCCCATTGCAATTTCTGACCTGGTAGCCGCTCAAATTACTGTATTCCTGGTAGTCAGTGGTTCCCCCAGCCCCAGCATGACTTCCAACCCCCATTCTTTGTACAATATCTTTATTTCCTCAGTAGAGTGGTCCTCTCTACCCAGCAGCACTTTTCCTGCTCATCCACTTACCTGCCACAAATCGAGCCTAGTGACCTAGTTTCTGCCTTCCACACCACCATGGCCAGCCACCGACTGAGGAATATATGAGCCTGTACTGCATTCTGTGCCAGTACAGCTCATTCATTCCTTCAGTCATCAGCTGGCCATGGTGGTGTGAGGAGGGCTGAGCCGGACACCGTCTGATTCGTGGCAGATGGGTGGGATGAGGGGGAGGCACTGCTGGTGGGGGGTACCACTGGACTACCAGGGTAATGGGCGGTATCTACAGGAATGGGGTTTGAATACATTCTGGGGTGGGGGAATGACTAGACTACCAGGGCATTAATGTATTGCTATGGAGAATGGGGTTAGGTTCATGTGGGGGCACTGCCACCATTAGCGCTGCATTACTGGCAGGTTTTTTGGTGGTAACTAGCACCGAGCTACAGGGTTGCACCAGTGCCTGTAGCACAGTGCTATGTTTTCGAATATGCCTGTGCAGCGCCATTCAGGGGCCCCTCCTCTGTCCTTCCCTGCTTACAATTATGGTTTCTTGTCGGTGGCTAACACCTAGCACCAGTGCTAACTGTTCCTTACAATATTGCAGTCGGGCACAAAGTTGGTGCTAGTCCAGCATAACGGGCTTTGTGCCTGTGCTGATCTTTGGACATCTGGGCCCCAGTGTCAAACCAAGTAGGGTATCAGAGCTCTTAACATTATAGCAATAGATTTTGGAGCTGATTATCTGAAGACAAGGCTCAATGTGTTTATAAATACTTTGGGCTGTAGTAGGGCCTCTGCCAAAGTGAATAGTGAGGACATCAAAGGAGAGTATATTACTTCAGAGACCCCTACTTTATTTTCATATTGAAAGCTAATTTAGATCTGCCACTTGAAGACAAAGATGCCAAGTGATAATCATTATCTGCAATCACCTGGTTATCTATTAATGTATCAACAAGCAGCAATAAGGCAGTGTGATCATTCAGATCTCATAAGTATGCAGAGTTTTTGAAATGAGAATACCTTTCAGGGAAGCAAGAAGATAGTCTATAACTCTTTGACCTGTGGCAGAAAAGATACAGGAACCCTCCTGATCACCACTCACTCTATCATTTAGAATCAAAAAGTTGTTACTGATAATGAAATCAATTAGATTGTTGCCAGCATCATTAGTGATACTATCAGTTGAGTTCCTTACACTAAGGTCCCCTAAATATATTAAAGAATGTAGCATGGGCAGGTTACCAAACTTAGCTATGCATGAATTAAAATTGCCTGCAAGGAGTACAGTATCTACCTGATGTTTAATAAGAAGTGAGTCAATTTCAAAGTTATTTTAGACCATATATCATATTGTAAGTTGAAATGGTGTTTTGGGAATGTATATATTCACCATAAGAAACGTGAGGCTATCCCATTGATGGAGAGTACGTCAAGCCACAACCACCCAGCACAACTCTGGACAACAAATGGAGTTGGGGGTAACTATGTCTGGAATGCAGAGACTGGGGGCCAATGGAGCCCTCATATGGTGCCATGGGGAGATGGGGGCACAGCACCAGTGGGAGGGACATGAGGAGGCACCTGGAGAATGTGACCTGCAACATGGGACAGAGCCCATTGGGCCAGGTGGGGGCATGGCCAGACCTTCATGACCCAGATGACAGCAGCCCTGGCACCTGCTCCACAGGACCAACAGTGTCCAGCGGTGTAGTTGGGCATCCAATGGCTGCCACAAGTGGGGCTGTGTGCATGGGGCACATCTCCGCTCACCAAATGCACCTGCAACTGGCACCCTCTGCCATATTCTGCATTTAGAGGACTGTGAGTCCTGTGAGACAGATGTCAGGGCTGCTGTGAACTGGATTCTAGGTAATGATGCCTGGCTGTGCCTCCCACCTGGCCTACTGGCCCAATCAGCTTTGCACCACATTGCAGGGCACCTCTGCCTGGTGCCTCCCCACATTCCTCCCATTTCTACCATGCCCCATTTCCTCTGTGGCACCACAAGGGCTCCTTTGGCCCCAGTTCCAACCTTCTAGCCCCAGTCACTGCCCTGCAAGGCAGTGCAGAGCCCTTAAAACAGCTCCTGGATGATCTAACTGAGCCCCTCTTGTGACCATGGTGGGGCTTCTGGAATTCCATATAACAGAATGGTACAGCCCTGCTGTGGCATAAGCCCCATGCAACTGGGCAAGGGGCACTTCTACCACTAGGGTAGTACAGGGTGGCTTTGGTGCATTGGCAGTGCTGCAAACTTTGCTGCAAGGTGCCACTTGCATCAAAGTTGTTTACACTGCATCTTGCCCCAAAGTTTTCTGTTTAAACATTGAGCCCCAGGTGTTCATTCATTTATTTTTTTCTTTGCTTCTGTTGACCAGGAAAGGAGGGCTAAGCAGTTCTGCTTATTTTCAGCCTTGTCCTTGGAGGAGGAGAGATACAGATAGAAACAGTGAAATTGAACCAGATTAAGCTGTTGGTGTATTTTTTTAGTGAATGGGAAATTTGGCCAATACTACACTGGGTAAATTCTTTTACTCTTTTCAAGAAGTAACAATGGATCTTTAATGTTGACCTGAACAACCACCAGAACAGGCAGACAGGACCACAGTTTACCATCTCCTCTGAAGGATGGCACCTGAGAAGTGCAGCATCCCTGTCATGATGCACTTCAGTGTCAGTATTATGTTTTACCCCAAGTTCCAGGTGTTGGGCAAAACCCCCAATCTTCTGATCTTCCAGCCTCACAGGCAAGTGTTCAACCTGCTGAACCACTGACACTGCACTAATTGGGAGAGAACATCCAGGTCAAGAAGTAGGGGAAGGAATTATAACAGTCAGTCCTGTTCAAGAACTGCTACCAAACCAAAGCCAATAATTAAAAATAAAAGTCAAGGAAGAAAAAGATATAGTAGTTCAGACAACTGCCAAACTGATTCTGACTCTGGTTCAGATACAATGCAATGTTTTTTAGAGGGAACACAAATAAAGAATACACCAAAAACAGATCTAAAAGAAATACCAGAAAAACTGAGGGTAAATACAAGGAGGCAGGAAGTTTAGGAGTTACTACCAGAAAATAGGCAAAGACAAGGAGAAAGACAGCAATGCATGCAAGAAGCAATTAACATGCACAATACAGAACTGACAACATTGCAAGAAAGTGTTCTCAAGAAAGCTTTGAATTTCATTCCTCACTAACAATAAATATATTTACTTTAGAGGTAGAACTACTTAAAATTTTCAAGAAAATCAACTTGAAAAATCACTTCTCTACAATCTGTATAGGGACTGATTGGCTGCTTTATATCAGTCTATCAGAGACAGTAACTGAAATTAATATTCTGTTATCAACACTTGAGAATAACAATGTGTCAACCAATACAGGAAATTACAATGTAATTGTTACAACTGTACACAATTTGGGGTGTTAGTGAGACTGTAAGTACTTCTGAACTTCTCCATGGAATGTTTGCAGAAGAGGACCTTATTGATGACATTAACTTATGGGGCCATATTTTCAAACAGCTAAGGTTGCCTCAAGTCCTGGGTACATCAACTATATGGTGCACCAAGCCTGCAGTAATCTTTAAGTATTTTCTATCCCTTGCATTGAAGTAGAGCTGGCTAGACCATCTTTTCATGATCTAGTTTGTGTCAATACTGGGATCCATTTCATAGAGCTTTGGGCAGATGTTTGGTGCAAACTGCCATAAATCAGGCTGATTGTCGCAGCTGCACCAAGATTTTAAAATTGGGCACAGTTGGAGCAATCATCAATTCCACAGTACAGTGCTGCAAGGGTTTGATGCAGAGCTGAAGCAAACCCTGCATCAGCCTTCTAAAATCTGGCCAATGGTCTTTTAATAACAATACTGATATGCTAAATATTGATACTGAGTCAGGAGGCAAGAGGAGCAAGGCATAAGAATAATGGTATGAATATTTTAGGAAGCAGACAATTATTTTTTTACAGTTAATCTTTTCTTAGTTTTTAAAACACATAACAATACAGACACAGTTGCACAATTTAACAACATATAGATTGATACAACAATATTAAGAATCAAGGACATTACAGCATTTGCATTAGTTAGTATTACCAAGGGAATCCTAGGAACTGTAACTGCATATTCAAAATAGTAAATTAAGTCCAAAGACAGATGAAAGGAAAAGAATGTATCAATGCTCTAATACAAGTTTATATACATATTCATTGTTGTAAAGTATATGAGTGTGTGTGTGAAGGAAAACAAGAACTTAACAGTGTAACAATAACAATAACTATAAAAACAATTAATAGGAGAGACATCATCCTTACGAGGTTGTACAAAATATGGGTACTAAATCGAGTATATCTAAGTAAGTAAACAATATATATTTTTAAGGTTATCCTGATTGCAAATATGTTAAAAGTCCTGCCAGCACAAATCATATTCATGCAATCGGTGGGCAGCGGAATAGGAGAAACGCTCCAAAGATGCTTGTTGGGTTAAACTTTTAAAGAGGTCATTTATATTAGAAATAGTTAGGGATTTCAATGCATTAGAATAAGTTGTTTGACTTGTAAGAAAATGTATTTAACCATCTGTGTTGGAATTTGAAAGTGTTTGGTGGTGTTAATAACACCAAGTAAAAAATATTTAGGGTCAATGGGGAATTTGTGGCCTATTATTAAAGATGCAATTTGGTAAACAGATTGCCATAATTTGTAAATAGGTTTACATTGCCCTAAAATATGGAGTAAGTCACCTCCTGAGAGTTGCAGTGCCAGCAGGGATCATTATTTATTAGGCCAAAGCGATATAATGTTGTTGGTGTTCTATATCAGAGATGGAAAATTTTGAGCTGGATAAGCAACCGCGAGCATCCTTGAAGGTGTTATGGCAAAAGTCCAGCAATTGTTCCATTAAGAATCTGTCATATCGCATTTCAGAGCTGTGCTCCATTTAAATTGGGCTGCATGGGATTGGTTGGGTAAATTGTCTCTATGGTCTTTATAAATTCTACTAGTTATGCCAGATAGGTTATTGGCCCATCGAGAATATAGTAATTGGAAGGAGACTGGGTTGAACGTTTATTTAAAAGAGTGAAGGATGCACAATGTAATTGTAAAATTTCCAAAATCATGTTTGGAAATGTTCCATTTGTTGCATAATTCAGAGAAGTAGTTTAGATATAGAGAATTGTTACGAGAATATCACCCAGAAAAATACTTTATTTTTCCAAGAGTGGAAAACATGGCTGATTATCGAGGGAAATATTACGATTTCCCATATGGGGATATAGAAAGGAGGTGAGGGGTTATATTTTAGCAATGTATGAGTTTTAAACCAGTAGAGAACTGATGAGGAAATGATGGGGTGACTTTTAACTTAAAGGGTAACTTATTGTAAATGAAACAAGTAGGAATATTACCAGTTGATAGAGAAGATTCCATATCTACCCATAATGCCATTTGAGCTGTAGGTTTAACAAACCATCTAATGGTCTGGGATGCACGAAATGCCCATAGATAGGTTGGAAGCAGACAATTATTGAGAGAAGAATGTGAGAGATTGTTCGAAAGCAAATCAGTTTTCTGCCCAGTTATTATTTACCATACCATCATTAGGACCTATCAGGCATTAGTAATAGGGGATGTAGAAACATTGTTAAATCAATATTGGAAACTGGGAAGAAAGAATTTAAGCAGGAGGAGATGTCTGCTATTGAAGAGCTTTAAATAAATAATGAAATAATAATATGCAATGCAGATAAAGGATGCAATGCAGTACTCTTACACAGATTAGATTACTTAGCAGAAGCCCTTCTCTTAAGTAATGGAGATACTTATGAACTGCTCCATAGAAACCTCATTGAAACATATAGTGCTGCCTTGTTTAATATGCTAGATCAGGCAATGCTCAAGGGTGACTTACATAGCATGAAAATGGGTATCTCAAAGAAAATAATTCAAAAACCACAACATTTATTATTTGTCAAAGGTCCATAAAAACAAAGAAAATCCTCCTTGGACACAGTTGTCTTGGGCATAGGATTGTTAGCTAACGTCTGAATATGTTTGTACTGTACATTTTTCTGAAACCAATGTTTGTATAGCTGTTGTCCTATATCCAAGATTTTATGTACCTTGGAGCAAAATTGAAAATCTTATGTGGAAGCCCAGTTAAGGTATGGCTGTATATATATAAGCTATGACTCTATACCTGCATCCATTGCAAAGAAGGATTACATGTATTATTGTAGCATAATAACAGGGCTCCATTTTTCCCATAGAAGAAACGAAGTTATAATTTTTGTTATAAACAGCTGGTTATAATGACAGACACATGCTGACTTTTGATATGTGAAACCCATAAGTTAAAGTTGTCCTCACACACAGAGACATTCTTTTGCAGTACTGTAAAGCCCTTCACAATGCTCACATTTGATCTCCTCACAAACGGTTTTTTTTGCTTGCCAGAACTCATATCTACTGAAAAAAACCTGTACTGCTCTATCCTTCTCATGCTGTTCTCTCTCTCTGTCTCTTTCAAGGCATTGCGATCTTCATGTAAGTAGCCCAATTGTCATGAAAAAACAGTTTTATTTTCTTTTATCAAGGATGTTAAAACCTGCTTCACAAAATGAAAGACTGTCCTCAAAGTATTTTCAGTAATAAAATGTTGCTACTAGTTCTAATTTTTATTTCTGAGCTTAAAAATGTTCTGCATCTCATCCACTTAAATATTACTTGTGCTGTTTTTATTGCCTATTCTATTTTACTCTTTGGCAAATAAGCGTGACATAGCAATTATAGAACAACACATGGGTAGATATGCAAAACTCAAATTTTGTTAACACCCTTGGCGTGGGATCTTTTATAAGCCCTCAAGGTTTGCTTTGGGGTTTATGTATAGTTAATCATTTTATTAAAGTTTCCAAAAGCATACATACAAAAGGAAAATCTATTAGCATGCCTTATACTGTCTCTATAAAGGAACTACATATATAACATTAGCAAAAGGGTATAAGAATGAAAAAGTTATCTGACCAAGAACTATGAACCATTTTGAAAAACTGAAATGATAGTATAAGTAAATTCAAACTATGTTCCATAAACTTCAATAAACTGATAAGGTGCAAGGAGTGAAACTAACTCTATAATAACAAAATACTACAAAACCTTATAACAAACATAAAACTATGTACATCCTAAACTATCAGCTTCATGAAGGATTGTATCCATCTGTGCTGTACAACCATCAAGTGTCTGTCTCACTTAAGGATGACAGAGTAAGGGGTTTCTTTGTGGCAGAACATATGAGCCTCTGAATCTATCTGAGCTGTAAGGTTATTACAGGACAAGTAGAGAAAGGGTGTCATTCTTTGTGTGAATATTTTAGTCAATGCCCTATTTCATTAATGATCAGGAAGTTATATTCCCTAAATGTGATATGCCTTCATAAAATGAAGGAAAGAATTCCAAATTGAATAGTACTTTGCCAAGGTATTACTACTCAGATGTGATAGATGTTCATATTTTGCCATGACTGCTAGGCTATTAAGGAGTTTGGCCATTGTGGATATTTCCTTAGTCTGCCATTTCTGCAATATCTGGCATTTGGCTTCAATTGCTACAGCTAATACAACATATCGCAGATGCAGGTATGTGGGTATAAAGATAACACTGGACACAATAATAGGTATAACACATCTGCAGTGTGTTTTATTTTATATAACAATAGAAAAATAAATAAATATGAATAAGACAGTTCAAACAGAACAAGAAAATAAACAATAGCTCAAGGCTATTTCATCTTACATCGAGTATCTCAAAACAACGCATTAGCTTTCCTGCTGTTAGAGATAAATTTCTGTTCAGGCACAGGTCCTTCTGCCTACCTTCCTTCAGGTAAGTGAGACTGGCTATGCAGCTAATCTGAGGTTTGAGGAGGGCTTATATAGCCTCCCATTTATGGAAAGTCCTCTCATAACATCCAATTAGTTTTAGAATGGTTCCAAAATATGGAAACTCCTCCTCTATTACATAATGAGGTTTTACTTATGGGAAGACCTCCTATAGGAAATCCCTTCCTGAGGTCTTGCTAACAGGTCAGCACTTTATTTTCTATATATTCAAACAGTGCAAACATTTAGACAATCATTGTCTAGCTGCTCTGCTTTGGGGCTCTGTATGGATTTGGTAAGCCTGCCTCTACTAGCCTGTACTGGCTGTACACATGCTATGGACTCCTCCATGGTTAGTTAGCACAGTTCCATAGCAAATTTTATTCATAGCCAGCAGCTAGGAGTCCTAATAATACAGGGGCATCAGTAATTATTTAAACAGATACCAAGCGCAGCAAAAGTAAAAGTTAAAGTTTGCCACTCAGTTCAAACAGTTACTGCTTTGATGCAGGATTTCTTTAGTATAACATTCTACATAACAGTGTAGTGGCAGCAAAATAATTCAAACAACATAAGCATAATGCTGCTTCATTTGTATCCATAATCCACCTATCTAAGTGGATATTATTTTGTATTTTACTGCCATTTTAAACATTTCTAAGAATTCCTGCACCATATCCATAAAATGGCATAAGCATTAACTTAATTAAGCACTTCAGCACTTTAAACTGAAAATATGGCACAAAATGCACGCCATCCACTTAAAGATCAAATGCCAATGTTTTACAGATTTAAAATACACACAGGAATTCAAGTCCCTGTGTCATGATTAGTGTTTCCTGAAAATATCATGCTGTTTGGTTGTGTGTTTTTAAATTAGCATATGTTAATGTGCTCTGTAGTAACTGAAAACTGAAGAAACTGTGAAGATTTTTCTGTCCCTATCAGTGAGTGATGACATCATTCCTATCCAGCCAGTTGCAACAATGAAGTCTTTAATTGCCTCCTTACTCCAAGTGTGTTACTAACCCATCTGGTTTGTGTCTAGATAGATTGTTTCATTCTGTTCTCATAAAGAGCTGGTCATTTGTGTTTCAGTGGGTAACTGAAGTGGTATAAACAAATGCCTGTGAGAAATCTCCTGTCTGTATCTCAAGCTGAGATCTTTCATGTCAAAACTCTGCATTGTTTTCTGGCTATATAACACATAATTGTTTAATGGATACAAAAGAAATCAAAAGTTTAAGTATAGAAGTAGTGTGTCTTTGATGTAGCCTCCATACATACCTGTATATTCATGTGAGAATAATATTGTTGTTATGTCAGACTGACAAACAGGTGTCTGCCATACTTTGCTATTTCAGGAACATGTGCTGTACTGTATGAACTCACAAAATTCAGTTCTATGAGGGATTTTGTGTGGAAATACATCATGTATGTGTGTAACTAGGTATACTATATGTCATCCTGATGCCCCTGTCTCTTGCCCTCAGCTGAGGCTGCTGCACCTGCTACCCTCTGCCACCCCCACAG
Organism: Neoceratodus forsteri; assembly: GCA_016271365.2. Taxonomy (NCBI): domain Eukaryota; kingdom Metazoa; phylum Chordata; order Ceratodontiformes; family Ceratodontidae; genus Neoceratodus; species Neoceratodus forsteri. The sequence continues at coordinate 841,736,557 of CM057454.1, read as the reverse complement.
GCAGGGCCAATGCCCCTGTTGCCCCTGTTCCAGTCTCCACAGACCAGACTGCTGTGCTCTGCTAAGCCCTAGAGTCCCAGGGCTTCTACCTCCGCAGTTGAGGCTACTGCACATGCTGCACAAAGCCAACAAAAGGTGTGGGTTTTGACCTGCACTGCCCCAAATGGGCAGGGCAGCTGCAACATGTGCACCTTTGTCTCACAGTCAGGACTGCTGTACCCTGATGCCCCACTGTGTCCTTCCCCACAGTTAAAACTTTTGCACCAAGCTGTCCTCTGCCCACTGCCGCCACTGTGCCCAGTTGCACCATAGAGCCTTATGCTTCCACAGTTAGGGTTTTGCACCATGCTGCTTCCTGCCACCACAGTCAGATCCTTTGGTACACTACCCAAGCTGCTTGAAAAAAACACTTTCATCTTGTTTTATAGGGTGGAGACAGAGAGTAGCAGGGTGCAGGAGCCCTACCTGTGGATGCATGGGGCTTTAGGGCACAGCAGGTCACAGCAGCCTTGACTGTGTCAACATGGTTGCAGCAGCCTTGGATGTGGTGACAGAGACAGAGGACAGTATGGTGCTGATGCCTCAACCATGTGGCTGAACAAAGGATGGCACCAGAGCATAGCAGCCTGACTGTGAGACAGAGTGCATGTAATGCACTGGCCCTGCCATTTGGGGCAATGAAAGTGGATAGCAGGGTGCAGCAAAGTGAGACTGAAATTAGGACACTTCAATACAGGTGACACACACAAGACTGCCTTTATAGCTCTAAAGGCCTCGTCACCTCAGGATTCCATTTTACTAGATTACTACACCTTTTCTTTGTCAGGTCTGTTAATGGTGTGGCTATAGAGGCAAAATTAACTATAAACTGGTGATAATATTCAGCTAGGCCTAGGAATGACCTGACATGTTTTTGGTCTTTGGCACAGGACTGTTATCTACTGCCTCTTTTCTCTATTTCTGGCCTCACATACCCATTACCCCAAAGAAATTCAAGGTATATAGTTTCCAACATAGCTAGTGCACATTTTGCTGAGTTTACAGTGAGTCCAGCTTTCTGGATAGAACACAACACAGCGGTCAACTGTGTGATGTGCGTCGACCAATCTGGACTGTAGATGACAGTGTCATCCAGATAGGCACGCAGGCAGTGTGTGGGTCAGAATCAGATCCATAAGTCTCTGGAATATTGCAGGGCTCCTGTAGGCCAATGGTTATGGTAGTGAACTGGTATGATCCAAGTGGCATGCTGAATGCTGTTTTCTCCTAGACTCAGGGATAAGGGAATTTGCCATTATCCCTTCATTAGATCCAGAGGTGTATCAATCAAAGTGTGATACATTATTGACCTTCCAGTCTAGGCACAGTCTGATGTCACCCTCCTTTTTAGGGACCACCACTATGGGAGATGACCAAGCACTAGTGGATGGTTCGATTATGCCAAGTTCTCCAACTCTCTATCTCTTGTTTCACCCTTCTCTGACTTTTCCAGAAGCCTGTAAGGTTTCTGCCTGATGGGGCTGGAATCAGTTCTAATGTAATGCTGTACCCAAACTGCCTTTCCCAGGACACTTGTAAACATGGGTGCAAAGGCTTTAACAGCAGGTGTATGCCCTCTTTCTGCTGTGTTTCTAGCTAGAGGTTGATTTTTATGTTGGAGAGGTTGTCCCTTTCTCTACTCTTTGATTGGCTATCTCTAACTCAGACATGTACCTCTCTGGGAGTATGTACACAGTGCCTGCAGCTTCCTTTTTCTCTATCCATTTCTTAAAAAGATTGGAGTGGTAAATCTTTCTCCTTGGGTATTCATCTGTGTCTCCACTTCAAATGTTACTGGTCCAGTTTGTCTGATGATTGTGTATGGCGTTGCCACTATATTAGTAACGTATTCTGGGTGGTGGGAGTTACAGCCTATTTCTCTTCTGTCTGCAACTCTTTGGGCTTACAATTCTGATCATAGTAGATCTTCTGCTTCTCCTGATACACAATACTATTTTGGTGTGCCTTTTGTGTAATCTATCAACCCTTTGAAGCTGAACCATATAACAAGTGATGCTGGCTTGCCCACATTGTTTCCTCTTTCTAAAACTCTTTTACCATGTCCAGTGTCCCTCAGGGATTCCTTCCTTGTAGTAGGAAAAGGAGTACCCTGTAGCTACTTGTGGAACCTCTCTGTAAGAAAACAACAGGAGGGAAGTACCTATCCAGTCCTTTCCCTTGTCATGAACAAATTTCTTTAACATACGTTTCAGTGTTTGGTTGAAATGCTCAACCAATCCATCTGTTATGTGTGGTAGGGCATAGTTCTTATTGCCACTACCCCCAACAAATGGTACAGTTCTTTAAGTAATGTAGCCTGAAAGTTACTGCCTTGGTCAGTCAATACCTCCTTAGATATCCCAAGATGGCTGAAAACCTTAACTAGCTCCTCTGATATTCAGGAAGTATTGTCTGTACACAGTGGTATGACCTCGGGTATTTTGTTGCATAGTCACAGATGACTAATATATATTTGTATTCTCAGGCACTTTTTCTGTAAAGGCCAACAATGTCCCTTGCCATCCTTTTGAAAGGTGTGCTTACTATGATCAAGGGTACTGGTCACATCCTTGTGGGCTATCTGGGCCACTTTCTGACACTCTGGACAGGCTCTGCAGTATTCTGCCACTTGCTTATGGATACTGGTCCAGTAAAACATTGTAATAGCCTGGCCAGGGTTTTATCCTACCTACATGACCTGCCATGGTAACTCATGGTCAAGATACAAGGTTTGGTTCCTAAACTGTTTAGGGGCTACTAGCTGTTCAGCAGTTTCACCTGTATGGGGTTATTATATATTAGGTACATTATTTGGTTGTTATATTTAAACACAGGGGCCCTGGTGGTTTCTTCTGATCTACCTGTTGGAAAAAAAACAGCTAATGTGTTATCATTACATTGTTCCTGGACAATATCACATTTAGTAAGCAGTTTATCTACAGTGTCTTTAGGCAGTCCATTTTATCTCACCAAATCTTCTGTACTTTCTTCTTTTCCCCTTCAATCTGCTGTGGGCACTAGCTGTAACAAATACATGCCCCTCAAAGGAAATTTATCTTCAAGGGTTTTAGCCTGGTCTGCAACCTGGTGGTAATTGCTATCACATTTTTAGGAGTCAACAATGCTAAAAAATGGGGAAAGTCTGCCTAAAAACCACAGGTACTGGTGGCTTTGGTACTATTCCAACCACCATTTCTGCTTCCTGTCCATTGATGTTTAAAGTCACCTTGGTGGTGGGATACTGATCAGTGTCACCATACACACAGATGACGCCAGTAACACATCAGAAATTGAGGCCTTTTCTAGTACATCTGGATGTACTAATGTCTGTCGACTGCCAGTGTCAATTAAACCCATCATTTTCTTCTCTCTAGCGGTGACTGTTGAAAAATACCCCAGTTAAGAAGGGCCAGATGGGTGGCCTCACTCTTTACTTGTAACAGAACCATTCAATATGACCTTTACTGTCACAGTATCTACAGATAATGTCTGTATTATATGGCCTACCCCTCTGCCTTCTTGTTACCTGCATTTCTCCTGGGGATGTGATGGGGTAAAAGAAATTGATCTTACCAGCTGCTGGGTGGGGGTGATGGCTAAGTCCATTGTCTGGTATCCCTTCCTTGTTGGTTGCATGGCCACCAGGAAAACCTCTGCCAGGGTGAATGCAACTTCAGCCTTTTCTGGATGGTGTTCCTTACCCAGATCTGGACCTCTACAGGAAGAATCTGAAGAAACTGTCTCATGACTATAGCCTCAATTATATCCAACAGTGTCTTCCCCTCTGGTTGCAGCCATTTGTTGCAAAGTTCTTTCAGACGTGTATACATCTCGGGGAGCACTGTTCCCTTGGAGTTTCAGGGAGTGGCGCTGCCAATAAGACTCGGTATTAATATTGAAGCACTTCAAAATCTCCTTTGACAAGATCATTCTTCTCAGTTTTGATGGTCCATGTGGCTATAGGCCAGTTGTGCTTGACTCCATTAAATAGGGAGCAAGCCTGACTCACCCACTGCTCTGGAGGCCATCCACACACCATTGTTACTCTTTCAAAGGTGGTTAGGTATGCCTTGGATGTCATCTGTAGCTGACATCTTGGTCAATTTGATGTCTTTAGGGAGGTCAGGTGAACCTTCTCTGGGCTTTACTTTTCTAATGATCTGTAGGTCCCTCAGTGTGTCTGCCCAATGCTTATCTTGCTGTCTTCTTTCCCTCTCTCAGTTTTGGCTGTCCTTCTCCCAAAGCTGCTCCATCTGTATTGTTTCCTTGCAATCCACTTTAATAGCATGCTCATGTCTTCTGGTGTTTCAACTCTCACTTCCTCCAGTCCATCTTTTCCTCTTCACTGTCTTCTCTTCCAAAGGAATCTGTTGATTGATGTTCTGGCTTGTCCCTTGGTTTCCTCTCAAACTCAGGGCCTGGGAGCAACTGCTCACCTGTCAGTCAGCCTGCTGCTGTGGTCAAAGTGGTCTTACAGGGGTTTCATGATGACAAAACATTCCACTGTGCCATGGGTTACCTTGGTATCAGGTCTAATACCTACTGGAACCCATCCTGTGACTAGGACTTCCAGTGTCCCACCCTAACGCCATATGTCTCAGATACGTAGGTATAAAGATAACACTGAACACAGTAATAGGAACAGCACACCCAGCAGTCTGTTTTGTTTTATATAAAAGAAAAAATAAACAAATATAAGTAAGACAGTACAAACAGAAAAAGAAAATACACAATAGCTCAAGGCTATTTCACCTTACATCTGGTATCTCAAAACAATTCATCAGCTTTCCTGCTGCTAGAGATAAAATCCTGTTTATGCACAGGCCTTCTGCTTATCTTCCTTCAGGTAAGTGAGATTTGCTATGCAGCTAATCTGACTCTTGGTGTTTGATGAGGGCTTATATAGCCATCCCACTTATGGAAAGTCCCTCCCAAAACATCCAGTAAATTCTAGAATGGTCCCTAAATAGGAAACTCCTCCTCTAGTCGTAATAAGGTTTTACTTATGGCAAGTCCCCTATAAGAATCCCCTTCCTGAGGTCTTGCCATCAGGTCAGCACTTTATTTTCTATATATGCAAACAGTGCAAACATTTATTGTATTTATACATGTGCTGTATATTGTTATAGTATATGGACACTAGCCCTTTAATTTATATCTCAAGGCTCTATACATAATGAGGCTCCTTTAGAGACCTGCAGTGTCTCTTTATTCTGTAATTTGTTTAATTTCTTTAATATGTTTAGTTTATCTTGCAGCCCTTCACTATTCTGAGGGCTATTTTAACTGTATAGCATTTCAACATACATAGGGCATTCCTGTCCCTTCAAATCATTGTTTTCAATGTTGTAGCAGGCGGCAGACTGCTAGACAATCATTGTCTAGCTGCTCTGCTTTAGGGCTCTGTATGGATTTTTAAGCCTGCCTCTCTAGCAGCCTAGACTGGCTGTACACATGCTGTGGACTCCTCCACAGCTAGCTGGCTCACTCTATAACATATTTTATGCAAAGCCAATAGCTTGGAGTCCTAATAATACCGGGATGTCAGTATTTATTGAAACAGATACCAAGTGGCAGCAAAGTAAAAGTTAAAGTTTGCCACTCGGTTCAAACAGTTCCTTCCTCGATGCAGGATTTCTTTGGCATAACATTCTACATAACAATGTAGCAAAGCAAAATAATTCAAACAACATAAGCATAATGCCACTTCATTTGTATCCATAATCCACCTATCTAAGTGGACATTATTTTATATTTAACTGCCATTTTAAACATTCTAAGTATTCCTGCATCATATACCTAAAATAGCATAAGCATTAATCAATTGAGCACTGCAGTGCTTTAAACTCATAATATGGCACAAAATGCACTCTATGCACATTAATACAAAAATGAACTTTATTCAACCAGCATCTTATATACTTAAAGGCACTTTGTATCTTTGACATTTGTAAGTCCAAAGGGTAAACAACACAGTTCAAAGGGTCATTGCTTGCCGAACAAGGCAGCCAGCTAACACAAAAGTAAAGCGATAAGGGAAGCAGCACAGTGCATTTCTGCAAACAATTTACTATATTGCCACAGTAACTGCAAAGTGGACAAGCAGAGATTAAACACACATCAGTACTAAAAATGGCTTAGTATATACTTGGTAGATGTCAGCGCTTTGACTCTTAACAAGTCTTCATCAGTGTATTTATCTCTGCTTGTCCACCTTGGAGTTACTGTGGTAATATAGCAAATTTTTAGAAGCACACCTTGTACTGCTTTCTTTGCTTTATTTTTGGCATTTAATGCCATAAATGCACCTTATTTCATTCTTGTCAACTGGCCTTAGCCTAGTGCATTATTTTGGGCAGTTCTTGGTGAGGGATGGAAATATTGAAATTAGAAATAAAGTATTAGGAAAAGGTTTAGTAGAGAGATGAAAAGACTGACATAGGTGGCCAACCTATGCCAAGGATGGAAAAAGATAAAAGTATAGTATAGGAAGATACTGTTGTGCAACATATTTCAGTAGGAAAAGAGAGATAGGAAAGGCACCCTCCACCAGGGTTCTTGGACTGGCAGAATGCAGTTCTGCCACAACCCAATGTAAAAGGTTGGTTGGCAGGTGTTCAGCCAATTCTGATGAACCAAGGACCAGAAATTCTGTAGACATAGGAATAGGTTGGGTCAGCACTTGACTGAGGTTTTGTGTGACCTGCTTCCAGTAAGGTTGGACTTTGGGGCATTGCCAAAGAATATGTTAAAAGTCTCTGCTTGGGGATCCACAATGCCATCACTCCATGTGAAGAATAAGATGAGCAGCATATACAGTAGCATAGAGGTAGTCTGGTACCAGCAGTGCAGTATTTTGCTTTGCATCAACCTGGCTTTCAGGTCCCTGGTGACTGTGGCTTAACTTCCAGCATGATGACCAGTCTATAAGTGAGGTGGATCTCCCAAATTAACCACCCATTGCTAGTGGGTGCTGTGAAATGGTTAGGGATAGAGTCCATGATATGCTGGTAAATCCATCCAGCTGTCCTTTTGGGCTGCTTGTGTCATTGCAGCATTGGTTTCTGAGGGCCAGCTGTATCTATTGGCTTAAGCTGCTTAAGATGTGTCTCACCACACTTCTTATTTGCAGGAAGCACCAGAAATCTATCTTAACTAGCTGATACCTAGTTGAAAGACCCTGAAATGAGTCCAGAGTTTTGGTGCCCAGAATTAACAAGTCAGAGATCTTGTAGATTCCCTTATTGCACCAGGAGCTCCAGTGCACAGTATAGTTCGCTATAAAGATGGCAGGGTTATCCCATAAGGGGTCTCCACAGGATGGGCTAGAGTTATGTCAAGCTTGTGCTGTACTTTCTTCAATATAGCCAGTGATGTCCATCATGGGATGAGAGGTGGGTACTACATGCACGGTGAGAATAGGAAGAGATAGGATAACCCTCCACCATAAGTGCAGACTCAATGGCCACTGAAGAGAGGAAGATTGGTCCAGTGTGGATAGCCATTTGAGCATCTGCTTGATAGGGAAAGCCCAGTAGTAAGTTTGGAACTAGTAAGGCCCCATCTGCCTTTAATCCAATGTAACCACAGCTTTGTGTGACTATATCTGGGGTAACCCCTCCCAGATAAAGTTCTCAATCATCTTATCGATGAGACAGAACCATTTGGTTTCAATGTGTGTCAGCAAATGAGCGACATGGAACAGCTTAGGAGCCATGACTATTTTGAGGGCTCTATCTTCCCAGCCATGGAGAGTTTTAGAGGTTTCCATCTGTCACATTCAGTTTGAAGTTCCTCTTTCGAAGTGCTAGATTCATGGAATTCATCCTAGAGAGTTCAGAGGGTACCCAGTATTCCCAAGTATTTTGTTTTCTGGTCCCATTTCAGCCAAAGCTGAGTGAACAATGAGGTTTGCATAGATTATTCAGAGGTGGAAGTTCTGTTTTGGACTTATTGATTTTGAGTCCTGTAATATGTGAGAAATCAGAAAAGAGTTGCAGCAGATGGAATCCCAAAGAGGAGCTTGAACAGTAACAACTAGCAGGTCAACTGCATACAGGAGCACCTTATGAACTTCTTGCCCCACCTGGAGACCTGCTGTAGGAGGATTGGTATGAACTGCTAGGGCCAGGGGTTTGATAGCTAATACAAACAGCAAAGAGGAGAGTGGACATCCCTAACAGATACCCTTCATTAAAGGCAAGGATCAAATTGTGTCAAATTAGTCAACACTCTGGTCATAGGGTTGTAATACAAGGTGTGTACCCGACAAGAAATTGAGACCGAACCCCATACATTCCAAAATGCCATATAGGTACAGTAACTCCACTCAACAGTCAAAGGCCTTGTTGAAGTCAATTTCCATGGCTGCTACAGGAGATTTAGCACCTTTGCAATATGAATCAGGTTGATGAGAGTACAGATGTGATCTGTGCTATGTCAGCTCTTGACAAAACCCACTTGTGATAGATGTATTAGGAAAAGTAACATAGTTTCTAATCTGGCAACCAAAGTTTTGGCAAACACTTTGCTGTCTGCAGTGATCAAAGAGATCAGTCTGTAGTTGGCTGGATCTGTTGGGTCTTTCCCCTTTGGGAAGCACCATAATTGCTGCCATTGCCATGAATGGTGGTAAAGATCCCATGGACATGGTCGCTTGATAGAGGCATTCCAAACTAGGACATACTGTGGGAGATAGGAGTTGCAGGAATTCAGCAGGAAGCCATTCCTTCCTGGAACCTTGCCCTGGTTAGAAACATAGAAGCATAGAATTTGGACAGCAGATAAGGACCGCTTGGCCCACCTAGTCTGCCTATTTTCTACCTAACAAATTAGCTGCAGATCCTAGTTAACCAACAGCTTACTTCCTCCTACCCCTCACTAGGACTGCCTTATGACTGTCCCATGCATTCTTAGATTCCCCACTGTTCTTGACTCCACGACCTCCTCAGGGAGGCAGTTTCATGCATCCACAACCCTCTCTGTGAAAAATACTTCTCACATTACCTCTGATCTGTCCCCCTCTATCTTCAAATTGTGCCCTTGTTCTTGCACATCTCTTTTCTGAAAGATGCTACCCTCTTGGACTTTGTTGATTCTCTTGAGGTACTTGAAAGTTTCTATCATGTCCCCTTTCTCCCTTCTTTCCTCAATGGTATACATATTAAGCTGCTTTAGTCTCTCCTCATATGTCTTCTGGTGCAGAGCTTGCAACATTTTGGTTGCCCTCCTCTGAACAGCCTCCACTCAGTCTATGTCTTTGCAGAGATGGGGTCTCCAGAACTGCACACAGTACTCCAGATGGGGCCTCACCAACTGTCTATACAGAGGGATAACAACTTCCTGTTTTCTACTATTGATGCCTCTTCCTATGCATCCCAGTATCCTTGAGCCTTCCTTACTGCCTTCTCACATTGCTTGTCCACCTTTAGATCATCTGATATAATTACCCCAGATCCCTTTCCATTTTTACTGTTATCAGTATCTCACCCCCATTGTGTACGCTTCCCTGGGTTTTTGTTTCCCATGTGCATTACCTTGCACTTTTTGCACTGAATCTGAGCTGCCATACATTTGACCATTCCTTTAACCTTGCCAAGTCCTTCTCATCCTTTCCACTCCATCTTGTGTATCAACCCTGTTGCAGATCTTTATGTCGTCTGCAAAGAGACATACTTTTCCTTCCAGTTCCTCTGCAATGTCATATAAAGACATTAAAAGGACCAGTCCCAGTACTGAACCCTGTGGTACCCCACTAGTAACCCTCCTTTCTTCACTGTGTACTCCATTAACTACTACCCTTTGTGTCCTGTTGTCTAGCCAATTTTTATCCAGGCTACCACCTTGGGACCCACTCCAAGGCTGGCTAACTTGTGTATTAATCTTCTGTGTGGGACTGTATCAAATGCCTTGCTAAAATCTAGGTAGGCCATGTCCACAGCCCCTCCCTGGTCTACTACTTTGGTCACCCAGTCAAAGAAATCTATTAGATTCATCTGACATGACCTTCCCATCATGAATCCATGCTGCCTTGGGTCCTGTGCCCTCTGGCCTCTAGGTACTCAACAATTCTTTCCTTCAGAAGTGATTCCATCATTTCCCTACCACTGAGTCAAACTAACTGGCCTGTAGTTTCCTGCCTCTGCCCTGCTCCCACTTTTGTGAAGAGGAATCACATCTGCCCCTCCAGTCCTCCGTACCATCCCATCTTCCCATAATTTGTTAAAGAGAATAGTCAGCGGTGTCACTAGTTCTACCCTTAGTTCTTTTAGAATTCTTGGTGAATCCCATCAGGCCCCATTGCTTTGTCTACCTTCAATTTTATTAGTTCTTTCAGAACCCTTTCTTCTGTAAATGGACTGGTATCGACCCCATCTTCAGAGTGTTTCTCTTGTTTGGTTTGGTACCTTCCCTCCTCTTCCTTTGTGAATACTGAGCAGAATTATTCGTTCAGTATCCTGCTTTCACTGTCCCCTCTACCCACTTTCCTCCCTTTATTAAGCCTCAGTATCCTCCTTTAGTCTTTCTTCACTCCCTAATGTACCTATAAAGGTCTTATCTCCCCTCTTAACACAATTGGCTATCCTTTCCTCAGTTTGAGCCTTTGCTATTCTGACTGCCTTCCCAGCCCCTTTCTGCTTTAACTGATAAAATTCTCTGTCCTGCTCCTTCTGTGTTTCCTTATATTTCCTGAATGCTGTCCTTTCTCCTTAACCTTCCCTGACACCTCTTTTGAAAACCATAGAGGTTTTTCCTTCGTTGTGTTTTATTGATTTGCTTTATACAAAGGCTCGTTGTCTCTATGATGGCTGTTTTGATTACTCCCCATTGTTCCTCCGCCCCTCCTTCTTGCCTGTTTGCTAGTGCTTTTCTGAGGCACTCACTCATTTTCCCAAAGTCAGGCCCTCCTAAAGTCCAATACTCCTGCTTTTGTATGGCTTGATTGTATGGCTGTGTTTATTGTGAACCACACTGTTTGGTGGTCACTTGTTCCCAGATGGCTACCCACTACTAAATCTGAGATTCTTTCTCCGTCCCCATTTGACAGTACCAGGTCTAAGACTGCTCCCTCCCAAGTGGGTTCCAATACTAGCTGTCTGAGGCATGCCCTCTGTAGGGCATCAAGAATGACCCTACTCTTGGATGTGCCTGCAGCAAAGGTGCTCCAGTTAACATCTGGCATATTCAGGTCCCCATCAACAATATCTCCCTTTTCCTGCCATTCTAAGGAAGCCTTCTATCATTTTCTTGTCCATTCCCTCCCCTGAGATGGGATCTGTATACAATCCCCATGTGGATTGTGGTGCCATTTCCTGTCTCCAGGGTGACCCAGAGTACCTCATCTGCTCCTGTTTACTCTTTAGTTCTGTTGCTTTGATCCCTTCCTTTACATAGAGAGCTACTCCTCCTCCTCTTTTACCCTCTCTGTCCCTCCTGTAGACTGTGTATCCTGGTATGTTGACATCCCAGTCATGGTTCTCTGTGTACCATGTTTCTGTGACTGCCACAATATCCAGGCAACCCTCTTCCATCAAGGCCACTAGTTCAGGTAGCTTTTTACACAGACGACGGGCATTGGTACTCATCACCCTCCACTTTTGATAGCCTTACCCCTTTAGCCCATTCCTGTCCTTTCTGCCTTTGCCTTTTTACATTTACCTCTATTCTACTCCCTAATAACTTCTCTACCTTGGTGTTTACCTCACTAATTACCATGCTTTGTGGGAGACTGTGATTTCCCTGCTCCCTTTCAGTGCCCCCAGCAATAATTTAAATGCTTCCCAATGAAGCATTTAAACCTCTCACCTAGGATCCTGGTTCCCCCGGACAGATGCAGACCATCACACCAGTATGGGTCTGCATCCTCAAGGTGGCTCCCCAGTCCCCAGTGAAGCCAAAACCCTGATCTCCACACCAGTGTTTCCAACCACTCATTGAATTCCCTGGTGAGGGTGCCCTAACATCACCCTTGCCATAGACTGGCAGCACCTCCGAGAAGGTTACCGTGTCAGCTTCTTGTCTAAGCCCCTCCCCAACTCTACAAACTCCTCTTGCACTGCTCTGATCCCATTCTAGCCAGGTCATTTGTTCCTAGGTGGACAATGACATCCAGCTCCCTCCCTCGTGCAGCTCCTCCTACAATCCTGAAGATTCACTTCCTGTCCCTCAAGCCCGTGGTGCCAGGAAGGCACCTTAAGCGCTTTGAGCACCACTTCAATATCCTGAAGTGTGAAGGGGCATCCAGAACTTGTTTGAGTTGCTGTAAGTTTAGGAAGTAGTAGCAACCACAGAAAGGCCTTAATTTGTGGGCCTAATTCACCTGAAGTTGAACTATATAACTTCTTATAGAGGGCTACTATCATCACCTAGATAGCATCTCCTTTGGCATGTATGCACCTGTTTACATCCTTATTTCCTGCAATATATTATTCAGCTTGCTGCTTTTTCAAGCAGTAGTCCAGAATCTTACTGAATTTCTCACCACTCTCCCACTATTTATCTTGAAGTAGCAGTAGCACCAATTCAGCTTTCTCTTGCTTGCAGGTTGTCAATCTCCATACAGAGCTTGAGAACCTCCTTGTGTAGTCTGAGGCTAAAGCTCTATTAAATAGGACAATATGTTCTGCCTCCTTGATCTTAAGCTTGTTCACCAGTTCTACTAGCTGGGTTTCCCTTTCCACTACAATCCACAGTATGATCAGTACTATATTAAAGTTGCCCCACCCCAACCAGCACAGGGCCCCGTCATTGAAGTCTAGCAGTTTGGTAGCAAGCTGATGAAAGAAAGATGGAGAGTTCTTATTGGGAGCACACAGATTACCTAAAAGTAAAGAGGCCTGATCCCATTTCAGTCATAGCCAGCACCCACCTGCCATCTTAATCCTGTTCTGTGTTAGGGACCTTCCAGTGCAAGAACTTATGAAAGAATATGAACACACTTTTTTAACCAGGGCTGAGCTATGTAATGCCAGCCCAACCCACTGTCATTGCAGTTTCCGAGCATCAGGGAAAGCAGTTTAATTTCCTGCTGTAGGACCACCTGCATTTGAGAATGCTTCAAATGTGTGAGAACTTGTTTCCACTTCACTGAGAATTCATTCCCTGACATTCTAGCTAACAAATTTTATGTACATCATTGTGTTTCAACCATTGGAAGTATAAGTTCAGATGAGACCTCGGAGATCCAGATGAAAGTATCCTTAACAACACTTTTTTGCCTATACTATGCAGCAAATGAGCATCCAGACTACAGTGGGAGGAAGGGTAGTCCATGCATGGAAGGCTCTCAGTTTAGAGATGTACAGGCACTTACAACAAGTTGAGTTGATAAAAGGACAGTTAGAAACATATAACCAGAAGTAAGATCTAATACATAAGCTATTAAAACTATATACAGTGGCATTCTAGTCTGAGACAGTAGGGAAATTACCAGACAACTTCTGGTATCCCATAGTTGCCTACTTGCTGTCATGGGCAAATGCCCAGGTTTTGTGTATAGCAGAAGTATGGTTTGATCCACAGTCTCTGGAAATGTAATGACGGGAGGTGTGGGTTTCCATATGTCATAGGAACCTTTGTTGTGTTAGTCACCAGGGTCATAAGGGAAGGAGAGGAAGAGCCTGCACATCAGGTCTTGGGGCTGTTTCTTGCTTAGTAAAAGGGGTGAAGGGAAATAGATGCACCTTGGCTCATATGGACTAATTAAAATTTAAAAGCTGCAAGTCCCAAAGGTGGTGATAACTCACATCTGTCTCCTGTGAGGTGGTTGGCACCATGAAGTGCAGCAGTGCTAGCATGAGAGACACTTGCCTTCAGGGAGGGGAGAGGACATCAGGTATGGGATGCTGTCTGGGGCCCTCTATGCTGGGATCATTTGTCGAATGCCTGGCAGTCGATGTTGCTCATTGCACATGCTACTCCCATGCCTAGGCTTCCCTGGACATATTAGGGTGAGGGCTGGCTTGGGTTTTGGGGTCATTGCTTGTGATAGGGTACCATTGTTACTTCATCCAGTGCAGCTCTGGAAAGCTACTTTGCCTCCCTCCAGACAAGTGTGTATATTCAAAAACAATCCTCCTGCTGTACACCCATAGGTAATGAATATAAAAGAAAAGAATAAGGGCACAACATTAACTAATGAAAGAGAACATATAATAAGTAAACAGGTATGTTCCCACTGCCTTTTGCTATGATGTTATTTATCATTCACTGAATTATAACAAAAGTTTTAGCATATTGTGAATTGAGACTAACAAGCATGTTTTGTCTTTGTTTAAATTGACAGCCCACGGTATGTATTCTGATGAAGGCAGTCCTGAAACATACATTAACACTATGTGGGCAAGATATTAAAGAAAATAAGTGCATAAGATACTACTGACTAAGAAATAGAAAGAAAATAAAAGAACATAAAGTGGAAAGAAGAAAGGTCTCTTTTCCCATTTTTTTCTAATGGTTGAGGTATCCTATACTGGTACAGAATTATGAATATTAATAATGCTTTTAGGCTCCTCCCTCATTGTTTTCTAATATACAAAAAGGGAATCCTGGGATCTCCAGCACTTCTCTTTAAATTGATTAATTTAGCATCCCACACTTCAGGTATGTGTAAAACTGTCATTATGCACATCCACTCATGTATCATTCTATATATTTTGAAAATAATTCCTGTACCAGTACCCCCATTTTTTCAGGATTGTGTTGAGTTTATTTTAACATATAATTAAGTCAAATCTGAACATAAACTTTTTGGCAGAAAGGAATTTTTACATATTTTTTCAGACAACAAACCCTTTCTCCCAATTTGTTGCACTGGCACAGGTTTGTTGATGATGTGCTCATCATCTGGATAGACCTGAGAACAAAATTCTGGATTTTATGGAATTCCTTAGTGTGAACAATTTAAATCTCTCATTTACACATAACATACAAGATGAGTATAGTTTCCTGGATTTATAACTGTACATCAGATAGGATAGGAAGATGGGACCTAGAAGGTTTAGAAAACCCACAATTAGAAATAGTATCCTGCATGTCACCAGTGCACATCCTCCCACTCTGATAAACAGTATATCTTATGGACAATATTGAAGTTAAAACAAAATTGTACCTCAAACACTAACTTTCAGAACCAGGCTGAACTGCTGACTATTAGAGATATGATGTGTGGTTACAATGAGATGCATTTAACACACGTATGAAAATGCAAAGTTGTCAGGTAGGAATACATTGTTACGGGACATCACGTGATGCAGAGTGCTGAGTAGAAGCTCCTCCGCTAAGCTCCTGCCTCCTGATCATAAAATCGTCTTTTTAGACGTTTAAATTTTTCAAAATCCTCTGCTTTTGAATTCTCCTGCTAGCTAAACATCTTGTGTACCTGTTTGTGAGTCTGATCGGTGGATGGAGGCTTATATGAAGAAGCCTACAGAAACATAACCCTCACGCTACTCCTGAAAAGGCCCCAAAGAAATCCGGGCCTCGGTGGGCCAGATAGGCCTGATCTTTCGAGTTAAGTTGGGAACAAGAACCTTTAATGCTTAATAGGTTCTTAGAAGAGTTTAAACCCTTTAGTAAAGAGATGAAAGAAATGGCGATCAACCTGAAGACTCTCCCCCACCTATTATTTGCAGTTTCTTAAATTTCCTAGAAAGGCAGCACTTCTTGCAGAAAGTGAGAGCTTTACAGGAGGTTCGTTGGGAGAATACTAAACTGAGAATTGCACAAGATCTCCCAGGATCAGTTTGTTTGAAATGAAAAGTGTTTCATCCCATCGTATCTAAGATCATTGCCGTGGGCCTGAAATTCAGGATGGCATACCCGCCAGGCTACAAGTTTTTGCAAGCGATCCTAGGCAAATTTTGATGATCCTGAAGCTGTCCTTTTGAGCTTTAAAACCGTGTTGCCAGACTTGTTCCAAGAGCCCTGAGATACTCTGTCTACATGTCGAGGAGTTGTCTGGAGTTGCATCACTGGAACTGTTTCTCTTCTTGCTTGCGGAGATAATGTCGACAGCTACATTTGGAAGTTCTTGTTTTCTCATCTGGACTGTGTTAATTAGTATATGGCCTACCTGTTAAGAGTATCTCAGGCCCTAACTCTATATAGTTAACTGTTGTTCAGGGCAAGGACGTTTGGGGTGTCTGGGTTGGCTTAATTGGAAAAAGAGCTTTGTGTTCCAGCACATTCAGTTTTGAAAATTGCATTAAAGAGGGAAGTTTGTATTATTTATTTTGGGACTAATGTTTCACTTTAAAGTTTGCTGGAAACAGGAGCGGTGTTAGGCTTTCTCAGTAAGTCATATAATTATCTTGTCAGGATAGGGTTGTGGCCATGAGAGGGCATATCATGCACATGGAATGTAACGTCATGCTGCTCTTAATTTGAGGAGGATTTCCCTCAGTTTTGTCTCTTGTTTCGAACTCAGGGCAGCAAATTACCCCAATGGGGGTTCTTGTGCCCTAAGGGCTGGTATATTTCTGGGAAGAGTTGTCTTTCTCATTTCTCTTCCTGGGGCCCATGATCTCAGTGTTTTTTCTCGATTTATGCTCTCATTTTGATGGGAAAGGGTTATTCCCTTCATTAGTTTTTCCGATCTGGTTTTGGTTTGTGTAAAGGTTTCTCATGGGGTAATGTAACCCTATTTTTCATTCAGGTTCCCGAAGCTATTTGGCACACTTATGAGCTTGGCAGGTTACTTTGTTCCCCGTTTCATTATTGTGTTAATGTATTTGCTTGTGCATGCATTGGAAGCCCAAGAGCGCTCTCTAGTTTTGTGGGTTGTTAATATTATTCACATTGATTAGTATTTACTACGGATGTTGTTTGTATTGGCTATTAGCAGAGGTACATTATTGGGAGGCGGGAGAAGGAGGAAAGGACCCAGTACTATGCTAAATGTTACTTATGGCAGTATGAGTGGTTGGGTGGGGGTGGTAAATATGGGGGTTCTGTTAGCTGGAATGGGGAAGATGGGGAGGAAGGGGATGGGTTATTTGTGGGGGTTGGGGAGGAGGGATGGTTTTACAGCAGTAACTTCTGGAGTATGGTTGAATGCTTTATGTAACCTGTGTGCAGGGCTGAACATACTAAGTTCAATAACTACTATTAGATGGCCAATGAGGTGACTTTTGCTACTTGGAATGTTAAGGGATCAGGAAAAATCCAAACAATACCAGGTTCTCAAACATTTAAGCTTATTAGGTTCTCAGATAACTTTCCTACAGGAATCCCATTTACTAGAAGCTGAAGACTTACAGTTAAAGAGGCAACAGGTGGGGCTGGTTTATGATGCTCAGGTTCCACTAATAGTTGTGGAGTCATGCTTATTGTCAACAGAGGCATTCCTTTGTTTCTCACGAGGTTATCAAAGATCCTGAGGTCAGATTTATTTTAGTTAAAGGCACTCTCTGGTCAGTTCAATTTTACTTGGTAGTATGTATGGTCCTAACGTGGACAATCCAGGGTTTTTATGAGACTCATAACCATTATTCTTCCAATGCTTCCCATCAGGATTATTCTGGGGGCAACTTCAACCAAGTCATAGATTCTAATCTTGACAGGTCAGGCAGTGGACTGGGAGGGGGTGTCTCCTGGGCAGAGGGCTTTTAGGGACTTAGTAGACCAGTGTGAGCTCTGTGATGTCTGGTGCATGTTATATCCTGACTCTAAGGGTTTACTTTTAGGTCAATGGTGCATGGCTTACAGTCCTGCATTGACTACATATTTATTTCTCAGGCTCTTCTACCTGAGGTCAAGACCTCCTCGATTCAACCTGGCCTTGTCTCTGATCATTCACTTGTGTTATGCAAATTGGCATTCCTTAACTTACCTAATAGGAAACCAGATGGAAGCTCAATGAAAACTTCTTAAAGATGCCAAGTATTGCACGCCATAAGGGAGCAAATTAAGTTCTTTTTCATCTAACCCTTAGACAGTACAAAGCCGGATATCTTATGGGAGTCTTTCAAGGCATACATGAGAGGGATCCTTATTAGTATGGCGTGAGTAGGAAAAGGGCACAGGAGAAAGAACTATTATCATTATTGTCCCAAATTGGTCACTTGAAGTGAACACTTCGTAAGTGTCCCAGATAAAGACAAGAGGAGGTTGCTAGTGTTCAAGGACAGATATCTAGAGTTACTAAGGGAAAAGCAGAATTAGCTATTATTTGAACCAGAGCTAGTTATACGGATCAGGAAGAGAAAGCGGTGCCTATTGGCATTATGTGATAAAACAACAAGAATCTGCAAGATTCATTCCATCAATTTGGGCAGTGGCAGACGGGTCCCTGAAAGTATCTCCTACTGAGATAGTATAGGAATTTGCTCTATATTATGAAAGACTGTATAGTGACATGGAGTATCCTCCCTGTCCTGGGAGTACGGAGAACTATTTGAGGGACTCCCATCTGCCCTTCCTATAGAGCAACACAAGGTTTTTTGGTTACCCCTATATCCCAGGAGGAGATTGCTGAGGTTATTAGTGGATTACCTGCAGACAAAGTCCCAGGCCCTGATGGGTTCTCCTCCCTATTCTACAAAGTTTTCAGGATCTTCTACTACCAGCACTTTATCGCCTATTCCAATATATTTTAACTGGGGCAGAGGCAGACCCCACCTTTTTGAGGCCTTGATTGTTCTTCTCCTAAACCAGATAAAGACCCTGAGCTTGTTCAAAGTTACAGACCTATCCCTTCTAAACCAAGATATTAAAATTCTTTCAAAGATATTAGCCAATAGGTTAACTGTAGTTCTCCTGAGCTAATAGGTATGACCAGGTAGGATTCATGAAGGGTGCTCATCATCAGACCACTTGCACACCTTTCTCATGTCTTCTCGGCTACCAGGGATGCTGAGTTTCCCACAGGATTGGTTTCCCTGGATGCCGAGAAGGCATTTGATCATAAGTGAACTGGAATTTTTGTTTCAAGTTCTGGAAGCTTTCCAATTCCCCTGTATTTATATCCTGGATTGCTACATTATATAAAACCCTACAGCAAGGATCTCTGGGAATGGGGCCTTTTCTAAACCTTTTTCACTCCATTCAGGGACCAGACAGGGTTGCCCTTATCTCCTCTGTTATTTAATTTGTACCTTGAACCTCTCATCCAAAATATTCTTAATAATGTCTCAATACAAGGTATTTGGGTTAGAGCCATGAAATCAAGGTCACTGCATATGCGGATGATTTGCTGATACACTTATCCCATCCAGTATCCTCTTTTCCGGCTTTGCTGGGTGAAATAGTAAAATTCAGTGCCCTATCCAATTACAAACTGAATGCTAACAAATCTTCATTCTTTCCTTTAAACCATAAGGTATTCAAGAATGATATTAGTCCATTAGGTCTATGTTGGGCTCCCAGGTCATTTAAGTACTAGGGCATTACACTAACTCTTAACCCTTAACATGGTTTAAGGAAAATCTTGAATCCCTCTTTTATCTTATAACTCAAGACCTTGATAGGTGGTCCAAACTTCCCATTTCATTATGGGGCCGGATCAACATAATTAAGATGAACATATTTCCTAGAATGTTTTACCCTTTATCTCTTCTCAATACTATTATCCCGTTACTCTGGTTTAAAAAGTTGATTGGCATATTCACTAGGTTTATCTGGGCCGATAAGTATCCTTGATTGGCCCATTATAAATTGACAGCTCTAAAATTTGAGGGGATTTACGGATTTCCATTTGGCTAAATATTATTGGGCCAGTCATTTAGCAAAATGTTTAAAATGGGTACATCCGGCCGGAAAAAGAACAGCCGGTTTGGCTTAGGATTGAATTGGATTTATTTAGGTCTAAGAACCTGGATACCCTAACCTTATTATATCTTAAAATGTCTCAGGAATGATAGCTGAGGAATGCCTATAGTAGTTACCTCATTAAAGGTATAAGCACAATTATGTTCCTTTTGCAATATACCCCTCAGTTAGATTTGGCCCAGTCCATCTGGAATTCCTATCTTTCACCATTAACAGGAAGCAGATTCCTAGTAAATGGTTGTCCCAACTGGGGGATGGGAAAGTGCTCTCCTTTGTGGATGAAGAGAGACAATGGTTGTCAGTAGGTGATATTATTAGGAAATTCAATATTCCAGCTCCCTCTCACTTTAAAGTTGTACAGTTAAGGCATCTACTTACAATAGTTCTTGGCAATGCCCTCCTTCCCAGACTGTCATGGCCCTGATACCTGAAGTTTCTTCACTACTTGGATCTTCGGGTATCATATCTAAATTATACCAAGTGTTGTTTCATAAAAGATATGGGGACTGTTTTGGACCCACAGATTCTGGAACTCCATTCTTCCTCAGTATCATCTGGATTGGCAGTCCCTGTGGAGATCCTGCCATAAATATGTTTCTCAAGACAGACTACGTCTCATGCAATATCATATTTTACATAACATGTATTATACCCAGTAAAATTAAAGAAATGGGGTCTCTTGAACTCCAATTTATGTACTAAGTGTTCTCGGGAAGAAAGAACACTTCTTCATTTGTTCTGGTACTGCTCCAAAATTTCTCTTCTATAGGATTTGATCAAGACTTCCTTGGATCCTTTACTGGGCCTTCAGGAGTATTTCACACCTGATAGTTGCCTTTTAGGGACTTGTCTCCTATTAGAGTCAGAGTAAGAAGGTTTCATATATCTATGATTGCCTTATCTGTTAAGAAGCTTATTCTAGTCACTGGAAAGACAAGACTACCCCAACTTTTCAAGAATGGGTGAATAGAAATTCTTGCCAATCTACGTATAAACGTTGCCGTCTCCACAACAGACTGGCAGTATATCTAAAATATGGCATCCCTTCACTCTCTAATTCTAGTTGCTCAGTCTTAGTTATGTCACAGTTCAATTGCCCTGCAGGTTCTCAGGTAATGAGTTGATTTTTATGGGATATATGGATTTGTTACTGCTGTATGGGGAGGGACGGAGGGTCAGGCAGTTATATCTTAATAAGTGGCTGTACTCTTGTTTCATTCTCATTGTAATTGCCTTTTATTGTGGAAAATGTACTAATAAAGTTTGAATTAAAAAAAGGAATACATTGTTACAAGTAAAAGACAGATCCCTGGATACCCCCATTCTTTGTACTGCAATATAATAAACTGGCAACAAGAGTAAAGGAAATTCTACTTAAAATTGGCATGTGGTACAGTACTCAGGAGATCTGAATGCCTTCTTTGAACACCCATGTTATCACATGTAGCAGATGAAGAAACTTAAAAGACCAGTGGCCAGATTCACAAAAAATTGCCTGGCACACACCCAGTTGACACAGTGCAAACCTGATTTTGTGCCAAATTGGCATTCACAAAGCCAGTTTTCCTTAAACAGAGTTTGCATGAGGGCAAAGTCTGGATGGGACTGCAGTGCAAATTAGGGGATGGGATCTGCATATTGGTGCAGTCCCATCCACAAATATTTTCTCTCATAAGGGCCATTTAAGGGGTTCTCTTGCATGAAGAAAATACCACTGAGGAAAATCTCTTCTTTACCGTGTTCAACCTAGTGGTTGGCAGAGGTACTGCAGCCTCCCATCTATCAATCCCCATTACGTAAAAGCAAACAGCTCCCTGGTGGTCTAGTGGTCCCTCCCTGTCCCATTGCTGATCCCTGGCCCATTCGTACTACAAACAAAATGTCCCTGGTAGTTTAGTGGTCCCTCCCCCAACCCTGATCATGGATTGCTGTCCCCTACAAAATAAAACAGATGTCCCTGGTAGTCTAGTGGTGCCCCAATCACCGGTTGCCATCTCAGTAAGATTAAAACTATCACTCTGGTGGATAGTGGTCTCTCCCCTCCCTCCCACCAGCTCTCTCTCCCAATATATAATATATATTCTCTGGTGGCTAGCAGTTCCTCCCTGCCAGATCACCCACCTGATCCAGAAATATATTTTCCCTGTTGTCAGTGGTACCTCCACCCACCCAATCACCTGCCTGATCCAAGATACATTGTCCCTGGTAGTCTAGTGGTCTATCCACTCTTGGATTCCAATTGCTGTACCAACAGCTTAATCTGGTTCAGGTCAGTTGGCATTCATCTGTATCCCTCCCCAGGTCGTGCCTGAAAATAGGCAGGATTTGTCTAGTGACTTACCGGTCAACAAAATGAAAAAAAAAAGTATAGTGAAGAATAATTTCCCTGGTGGTCTAGTGGTCCAGTGGTCCCTCACCCTCCTCCATACTCCAATCATCATCCTGAGTATAATGAAGAATAATTTCCCTGGTAGTCTAGTGTTTCCTATCTCCTCCACATATTCAATCGCAGTGCTGAGTATAATTAAGCAATAAGGCGCGACAGGGTGTGTGTTAATCATGTAATAACGTCACTCCTGGGGTGGGTTGAAGCACAGGTGAAGCCAAGTGCTTCCACCACCCTAGAGTGATGTTATTACACGATAACACACACCCTGGAGTGCCTTTATTGCTATTATAATAGCTCATTTGTTTAAAAAGAAAGAGAAAATTTGTTTGAAGTATTTTTTATTATTATTATTATATTTTTTGGGTTAGGCAGTATATACTATTTTTGAAAAAAGAGTCCCTGCCTACTTTATAAGTTGTCCAGCAGATGGCACTGCTGCTTCACAGTTTGCATGTGTTCTATTTTAGGTCAGTGTTCTTGTCCGTAATTTTGTTGTCTGTGACCCCCCCACACACACACGTCTTTTATTGCCGTCCCTTCTCCCACACACACTTTTGTATTTCAGTTTGTTCTTGGTCTTAGAAGCTGGTACCATTGCAATCCAGAGTCTGACTACAGGAGTTGGAGTGGAGGAAAGTACAGTCTGAAGCTTGAGTGGATCAGGAGGAAAGCTCTTATCTGCTAACAGTGCTAAGTACATGTTGTAAATCTCCGGCAGGCTGCAAGACTTAACAAATAATTTAATATTACAAGATTAATGAGCTGAATTTTAGTCATCGAGTGTCGATGTGGCGGTAAGCTGTGCACGCGCTGTCAGTTGCGATGTTGACCGGCAACAGAAAAACATCAGAGCGTTAAAAAGCTGCATTTTTTTTTTCTTTTCAATGGACAGAGGTCAAATTAAATGTTTTATTACTCCTGAGTGGCGAGTTGAAATTACTGTGTGTGGTGGGACAGGGGCTGCAGTGATGAATTCAGTGTTCACTCTGTTTTTGGGTTTCTATGGCACAGCAGTGAGAGCTGCATGGTGGCTTGTATGGTGAGGGAGGATTTCTTGTAGTGTTCTCGCCACCTGTGTGCCTGGACCTCATACAGTGATGTTATTGTTCAATAACATCACTGTCCCAGGCACACACTGACCAATCAAAGAAGAGGAATTTTCCTTGCCATTGTATAATGAAGAATAATTTCCTGGTAGACTAGTGTTCCTCCCTTCCCCATTCTTCGATTGCTGGGCCTGTTATATGAAGAATAATTTCCTGTTAGTCTAGTGGTTCTTCCTGCTCCCCTAGTCTCTATTCGCCAGGCCCCTTATATGAAAAATAATTTCCTGGTGTCCAGTGGTCCTCCCCATTCTATGATCACTGGGCCCATTGTATGAAAAAAATGTCCCTGGTAGTCTAGTGGTCTCCCCCTCCATACTCCAATAGCCATCCTGAGTATAATGAAGAATAATTTCCCTGGTAGTCTAGCAGTCTCCTCCCCGCTGATCAATGATCACTGGCCAGAGAAAAAAGGCTTTCTACCTGATGGCTAGTGGTCTCTCCCCACACCTGATCCCTCACCTGACATAGGAAAATGCTGATCCTGGTGGAACAGTGGTCCCTCCTCCCAACAATCGCTGCCCAAGAACATTACCCTTAGATAGCCCTCGTGGTACATTGAGTTCACCCCCACCCAAAGCCCTGCCCAAAATAGTGATAGTATCACCTGGTGGCTAGTGGTCCCCCCCCACCTGATCACCTGCCCACCACATTAATGCTGTCGCTGTTATTCAGTGTACTCCCCATCCCAATCCATGCATGGGACATTGAACAATTCCCTGGTCCATATCCCTGTCTATTTACCCTGGTGGTCTAGTGGACCCCCCACCCATGCAGGTAGTAACCCACTACCCTACTTGCACCTATCTTGGAACCGAGCCTGTGACCAGCACAGCCCTCCTCTCTCCACCACAGCTGGTCACTGACTGAGATCTCAGTGAGCATGTACTGAATACAATACATGCTTGTTTGCTGACAGCTCAGTCTGAGCTGTTAATCAATGTCAATAAGAGTGTACAGTATACAGTACACACTCATTGACAACTCAGTTGGTGGCCAGCCATGGTGGAAGAGGAAGGCTATGCTGGCCACCAGCACAATTTCAGGATGAGGGAGCAGATTGGGAGTCACTACATGCAAGGGTAGGGCTCAACTAGACCACCAGGGTAAAGGTTTCTGTCACTAGACATGGATATTGAGGGGGTTCCACAAGACCACCAGTGAATTGTTTCAATGTCCTATGCATGGGATTGGGATGGCGAGGTACACTGGACACAAGGGCAGTATTAATGTGGTGGGTGGGTGATCAGGTGGGGAGGGACAGCTAGCCACCAGAGGTTACTATTACTGTTTCAGGCAAGGCTTCAGGTGGGGATGAGACCACTGGACCACTAGGGATATCAAGGTAATGTTCTTGGGTGGTGATCAGTGGGAGGGACCAATGGACCACTAGGGACAGAATTTTCTATGTCGGTGAGGGATCGGATGGGGAGGGATCACTAGCCACAAGGGAAACAGCCTTTTTTTTCTTGGGATGATGATTGGCAGCAAGGGGGACCACTAAACTACAAGGGTAATTATTCTTAATTACACTTGGGACGTGATTGGAGTACCAGGAGGTAGGGACTGTGGTGAGCTACCCCACTGCTAGCCCTTATTTGTAGATACATAGAAACATAGAAACATAGAATTTGATGGCAGATAAGGACCGCTTGGCCCACCCAGTCTGCCCATTTCCCTACCTACTGATAAGCTGCAGATCCTAGTTAACCAGCAACCTACTTCTTCCTACCCCCACCCCTAGAATTGCCTTTATGACTGTCCCATGCATGCTTGAATTCCACCACTGATTTTGACTCCACAACCTCCTCAAGGCTGTTCCATGCATCCACAACCCTCTCTGTGAAAAATACTTCCTTAAATTACTTCTCTGAGCCACCCCATCTTCAAATTGTGCCCTCTTGTTCTTGCAGACCTCTTTTTTGAAAGATGCTACCTCTTGGACTTTGTTGATTCCCTTGAGGTACTTGAACATTTCTATCTTGTCCCTCCTCTCCTCCTTTCCTCGAGGCTATACATATTAAGCTCCTTCGCTCTCTTCATATGTCTTCCAGTGCAGACCCTGCACCATTTTAGTTGCCCTCCTCTGACAGCTTCCATCCTGTCTATGTCTTTGTGGAGATTGGGTCTTGAGAACTGCACACAGTACTCCAGATGAGGTATCACCAGCTGTCTGTACAGAGGATAATAACTTCCTGTTTTCTACTGGTGATGTCTCTCCCTATGCATCCCAGTATCCCCCAGCCCTCCTTGCTGCCCTCTCCATTGCTTGCCCACCTTTAGGTCATCTGATATGACTACCCCCAGGTCCCTTTCCATTTTTGTTGTTGTTAGTATCTCACCCCACATTGTGTACTCTTCCCTGGGTTTTGTTTCCCAGGTGCATTACCTTGCACTTCTTAGTATTGAATCTAAGTTGCCATACTTTTGACCATTCCTCTAACCTTGCCAAGTCCCTTCTCATCCTTTCCACCCCCACCTGTGCATCAACTCTGTTGCAGATCTTAGTGTCATCTGCAAAGAGACATACTTTCCTTCAGTCCTTCTGCAATGTCGCTTATAAAGACGTTGAAGAGGACCGTCCTAATACTGAACCCTGTGTACCCCACTAGTAACCTCCTTTCTTCTGAGTGGACTCCATTTACTATTACTCTCTGTGTCCTCTTCTCCAGCCAATTCCTTACCCAGGCTGTCATCTTAGGACCCACTCCCAGGCTGGCTAACTTGTATATTAATCTTTTGTGGGACTGTGTCAAATGCCTTGCTAAAGTCTAGGTAGGCCACGTCCACAGCCCCTCCTTGATCTACTACTTTGGTCACCCAGTCAAAGAAATCTATCAGATTCATCTGGCATGACCTTCCTGCTGTAAATCCATGCTGCCTAGGGTCCTGTGCCCTCTGGCCTCTAGATACTTGACAATTCTTTCCTTCAAGTGATTCCATCATTTTCCCTATCACTGAGGTTAAACTAACAGGTCTGTAGTTTCCTGCTTCTGCCTTGCTCCCACTTTTGTGAAGAGGAATCACATCTGCCCTCCTCCAGTCCTTGGGTACTACCCCATCCTCCCATGATTTGTTTAAAAGGGTAGTCAGTGGTGTCACTTGTTCTACCCTTAGTTCTTTTAGAATTCTGGGATGAATCCCATCAGGCCCCATTGCTTTGTCCACCTTCAGTTTTAAGAGTTCTTTCAGAACCCTTTCTTCTGTAAATGGGCTGGTATCTACTTCTGTATCCAGAGTGTTTCTACTGTTTGTTTTATGTACCTCCCCTCTTCATTTGTAAATACTGAGCAAAAATATTTGTTTAGTATCTCTGCCTTTTCACAGTCTCCTCTCCCACCCTTCCTCCCTTTATTAAGCCTCACTATCCCTCCTTGGTCTTCCTTCGCTCCTCGATGTACCTATAAAAGGTTTATCCCTCTTCTTAACTGAGTTGGCTATCTTTCCTCGGTTTGGGCCTTTGTTGTTCTGACTGCCTTCCCAGCCTCCTTTTGCTTTAAATGACACAGTTCTCTGTCCTGCTCCTTCTGCGATTCCTTGTACTTCCTGAATGCTTTCTTTTCTCTTGAACCTTCACTGCCACTTCCTTTGAGACCATAGTGGTTTCTTACATAGTTTTGTTTGTTTATTTGCTTTACACAAAGGCTCGTTACCTCTGTGATGGCAGTTTTATTATTCCCATTGTTCTTCCACCTCCTTCCTGCCCATTTGCTAGTGCATTCCTTAGGCACTCACCTATTTTAGCAAAGTCAGCCCTCCTAAAGTCCAATACTATTGTCTTTGTATGGCTTGACTCTATTGCTGTGTTTATTGTGAACCATACTGTTCGATGGTCGCTAGTTCCCAGATGGCTACCCACTCTACATCTGTGATCCTCTCTCCATCTCCATTTTGAGAGAATCAAGTCTAATATTGCTTCCTCTCGAGTGGGCTCCAGTACTAGTTGTCTAAGGCATGCCCCTGTAGGGCATCTAGAATAACTCCACTCTTCGAAGTGGCAGCTGCAACTGCACTCCAGTTAACATCTGGCATATTCAGATCACCCATCAGCAATATCTCCCTTTTCTGCCATTCTAAGTATACTTTCTATAATTTCCTTGTCCATTTCCTCCCCTGAGAAGAAGTCTGTATCTAACCCTGTGCGGATTGTGGTGCCATTGCCTGTCTCCAAATTTACCCACAGTGCTTCTTCTCCTCCCTGTTTACCCTTTTGTTCTGTTGTTTTGATTCCTTCCCTTATGTAAAGAGCTTCTCCTCCTCCTCTTTTACCCTCCCTGTCCCTCCTGTAGATAGTGTATCCTGGTATGTTTACGTCCCAGTCATGGTTTGTGTGCCATGTTTCTGTGACTGCCATGATATCCAGATGTTCCTCCTCCATCAAGGCCACTAATTCAGGAAGCTTGTTACCCAGACTACGGACATTGGTACTCATTGCTCTCCATTTTTGATGGCTTTATGTTCTGTTGCAGCATCCCCACTGACCATTCTACCTCGATCTTTTCGTTTAGTACCCTGTTTTGTAGGGAGAGGCTGGGATTTTCCTGCTGATTGTCAGTGCCTCCTTTGACTAGTTTAAAAGCTTGCCAATGAAGCATTTAAACCGATTGCTCAAAAGACTTGTTCCCTTCCTGGACAGATGCAGACCATCCTGCCAGTATAGGCTGGTGTCCCTCCAGGTGGAACCCCAGTCCCCAATGAAGCCAAACCCCTGTGCTCCACACCATTTTTTCAACCATTCATTAAACTGCATGGTGCTAATTACCCTCACCTCCCCATGCCTTTGACAGGCAGCACCTCTGAGAAAGATACTGTTTGTGCTACTTGTCTTAGGCCCTCCCAACTCTGCAATGTCCTCCTGCACTGCTCTAATCTCATGACGAGCTAAGTCATTTGTCCCTAGGTGGACAATTACATCCAGCTCAGACTCCCTTGCAGCTGTTCTCGTGATCCTGAGGATGCTTCCTGTCCCTCAAGCCATGGCACCAGGCAGGCACCTTACTTCAGTTTTCCCTGCTCCCCACAGTTCTATACCCCTAATAATTGAGTCCCCCACCAGGAGCTGCTTCCTTTCCCTGTGGTGTCCTCTGTCTCCTTCCTGTGGGCCTCCCTTGTGACAGTTGTCATCAGTCTTCTCTGCGGGTGCTTCCATAGGGAGCTATGCTCCCCAGAATGGTGTATGGATTGTGGAGTGGAACAATTGACTGGGTGTGCCTCTGTTCCACCATCCTTACCCTCCTGAGTGCACTGTGGTCCAACTGCTGTGCTTTCTTCCACATCCTCTGAGGTAGTGGTGGTGGTGCTAGTGTCCCTGGATGGGAGAGGTTCCCTTCCTACTGTCCAGTGTGGCCTGGGGAAGGTTTCCTTACTACTGTCCAGTGCAGCCTGAAGATGGGCAACTTCCTCCTCAGATCATATAGTTGTCTACAAATAGGGCAGCATCTCAGCCTCCATAAAGACTCCTGGAAGACTGCTGCCCCACAATACTACAATGTTGAATATATGTTTTTTATTTAATCATATGTACATGCCAACGCTCCACCCAAAGGCACAGTGGGAAAAGACTAGATTAAAAAAGGCTTGACCTTCCTTTGACCTGAAAGCAGTTGTTTGCCAGGAACTGAAATTGCATTGCCAGTTTTTAACAGAGATACTGTATGACAAAATCCAATTGTATGTCTTAAACCATGCACTCAGGAGCGGAATGCTTTGAACTAAGGAAGCTGTTATAATATGTTACATTTTATGGGGTAATCAGAAAGGAACATGCTTCTTATAGAACCTGTGTGAATTTAATCTTATGGGTGCCAATGGTTTCAGGGGACTTCAAAGGGCTGAACTCTTAAATGTCATATTCATGACCATGCTAATTATAGATCTAAGAATCTAATTCTTAATATGCTTGAAAATTCTGGAAACAGTGCAACAGTGCCATCTTCTGGCCTAAAAGAGACATCGCCTGGTCAAATGGAGTAGTTGCTCTGATCTGAAAAGTGATGACACTGCAAGTTTTCAGACAGGTATAAATAGCCCAACTCAGGGCATTTTGAACACACAAATTTTGCTTGGACTCTCCTGACCACAAGACAACAGCTGCCAGCCAATAACTGCCTAAGAACCAAGGCTGCTACAGAAAGTCTGAAATATATTTGCAACTCAGCAATTCTCTGCACTTTGAAATGTTCATGCCTACAGTAGAGACTTAGCTAACAAGTTTTAGTGTGGTTCTTCTGTATATATTTTTCCCATTTGTTTCTGCATACTGTAACCCAAATTAGTATTCTCTTTTAGCTGTAACTGTATTTATTTAGGTATTTTAGTAAAAACATTGCTTTTCTAAAGAAATTCTGCCTGCGTGAGAGTTCTTAAATTGTATGTGTGACTGTGGGAGGTTTATTAATAATCTGTGGTAACTGTATATTGTTTAGAGAGGCCACCATAAGCAACCAAATTGAGAAAAGGATATGTTAAGGGCTGTTTGAAAGAATATGGAGCTACCAGAGTCTACAAAGATTTTGAACAAGGCTGTTGCATGTCTTGTAGTGAGAAGGCCAAATCAGGTGTTATGCTGCTACCCCGAAGGAGTGTTATGCCTGGACCTTCCTTCTTTGTGTAATAGCCAAGGAAAGGTTCATATATAGCCACAAGACTCATGACTGGTATTGTGCCCTTATCCAGAACCAGAGGGAAGCCAGGATCCTCATGGCAGAGGTGCAGTCGTGACCTCAGTGAGCATTCTAAATGATGAGGAGGGTATCCCTGTTCCCCTACCCCCATCATGAACTGCACTTAAATGTGGGCACTGTGAGCTCAGTGGGCCTGACCTCCAGGAGTAGGTTTGTGACAGATCTGGTGTGCAGCTTTGGAATCCAAGGATTTGGTTGCACAGTGTCACAATTTGAGAGATTGGTGGTATGGGAATAACAGTTGGATTTGAGCCTAGTGTATCAGAATGACAAACTGTAAACAATCCACACACAAATAAGGCAGAGATTTAAAAATATATATAATTTGGTTACAGTATAAAATTCCCTACCTGTTTTTTTTTTTTTTTTTTTTGCAGGCTAGTGTAGCAGTAGTTAGGGAAGAAGATGGCTTCCATCTAAAGTGAATATACTGCAGACTACCTGAAGCAGTTGTGTCAGGAAAGAGGAGTCCAGTGTGAGGGTGAACCCAAAGGACCTCATGGAGGCTATTTTGGCAGCCGATGAGCAAGTGATTGCCCAGGACCTCGAATCACAGCCGATGACTGAAAGGGACCAGATCATGGATGTGTGGGTGCCAAGGGATATCACAGAGTCCAGTCCCAGGGAGGAGGACAGCAACACAGAGAGAACCCAGAGCCACAGAGCCTGGAGAAGATCAGCACAATGCTGGAGCCAGAAGAGATCAGGCTGCAGTTACAGTTGAGGAGATTGGAGCTGGAATTTGAGCAGAGGAGTTCCAGATGGAGCTGGAGATGCAGGGAAAAAACAGTATTGGAGAGAGGCTGAGGAAAGATTAAGGCAGTTTCAGAGAGAGACTGAGATAGAGAGGAAAAAGAGCACCAGAGGGAATTAGAACTGGCAAGTTAAAACTCCAATGACCAGCACCAGAGGAGGTAAGTGCAGGGTGAATCTGGAACTCCAGGACTGGGGTATGAATTTAAATCAAATTATTAGCTGAATTTAAAGGGGGATATGAATGTATTTTTGAATTCATTTGAAAAGGTCTGTATCCAGGCTAAAATACCCAGGAAGTCCTGGAGCTTCCAGCTATCCCCACTGCTTATTGGGAATGGGCATGAGGCAAAAGGCCAAATGGACACTCAGGAAAGTAGTAATTATGAGAAACTGAAAGCTGCATTGCTTAAAAGTTTGAATTAGCACCAGAGGCATGCAAGGTTAAGTTCCGTAAGCTCCGGAGAAGCTCTGACATG
Source organism: Neoceratodus forsteri (assembly GCA_016271365.2). Lineage (NCBI taxonomy): Eukaryota > Metazoa > Chordata > Ceratodontiformes > Ceratodontidae > Neoceratodus > Neoceratodus forsteri. The sequence goes on along the minus strand of CM057454.1, from coordinate 841,705,344 downwards.
AGCTATGAGGAACTCGCCAAAAGCAATGTCAGTTTTGAAATACTGGTGGGAGGGACAAGAAGCAAACTCTGTAGAGAAAATTGAGGATGATGTCCTTCTGGAGCATTTTGTTTTGACTTGCCCAGCAGAGATAAAAACCTGGTTAGAGGACCAAGACCTCAAAACAGTGCAGGACCCCATGCCAGGAACTGGCCTGCTTTGAAAGGGAGTGGGTGGGCATGGCAGCACAGAAGGAAGAAAAGCTTGCCTTCAGGGCAGCTAAAACTCTCACTGCCTCTACAGAATGGGGAAGCCCCAGGTTACAAAAAATGTAATTATCGGATAAAAGAAATGATGATGTTGGTTTTGCAAACAGCCTGGGCATCTTGCTAGATAGTGTCCTAAAAAGGTACAGAGTGGCCAAAGTGGTGCTCGAACAGAGTTGGGTGCACTGTGTATCCCTGAAAGCATGCCTATGAATATGAGACAGCACATACACTGGGTAACTATAAATGGGTGCAGACCCATGGGTTAAGGGACATGGAGGCATCTCTTACCTTAGTAAAGGGGATTTGGTTGCTTGAACAGCTTATACCTAATCAGTTCATCACAGTAAGGGGATTCATTGGGAGGAGAAAAGTCTGCCACTTGCTAGTGTTCTCCTGGACTGGAATGAGACAGGAGAAAGGGTGCAAATGTGGCTGTGGCAGACAACCTCACCCTGGATATGATTATAGGGAACAATCTCCTGATGGAGTGGTGTGTGTGGTTATCTGCAGTCAGATGGCAAAGGCTGATTGTAGTTCCCTGGACCCCATAGAAGCCCCTGTGAAAATAATGGGAGGCTGGTTCTTCAGCCTGTGTCTCCTGAAATGGAGAGTAGTGAAAGGAGGTAGAACTTCCCAAAGTAGCAGTTCACAAAACAGCTACAAAAGGTTACGCTTGAGGAGGGAGGGGTAACCAATGGTCAGAAGGTTAGGGATGGCAGTGACCCTGAATGCCCTGATGCTAGAGCTATAGACCCCAGTTTAGGTACTGAAGGGGTCAAGTCCCATGCCTTGGGAAAATGTGAAGAATTTGCAGCTGCTCAGAGGACTGATCCTAGTTGGAGAGGCTGAGGGCTTGTGCAAAATCTGACAGGACACAGGGAGGTGACATGAGACATACAGTATTTTGGTACAATGGACTGTTGTATACAGAAGATGTAAGGACAGAGGGAAGGGTGATGGGCAGGCAGTTTGTCATTCTCCAGGGTACTGTGAGTGGTTGCTCAAGATTGCTCTCAATATCCCCATGTCCAGACATCTGGACATCGTGTGTGCACCACACAGCAATTTACCTAGAATTTCTATTGGCCCAACTTCACCCAGCAGGTGAAGGAATATTGCAGTCTTGTTATCGGCACCAACAAATAGGGAAGGCAGGTAGTAAAACCAAAGCCATCCTAATTCCTTGCCCATTGTGGAGGAGCAATTCCAGAAGGTAGGAATGGATATTGCAGGACTTTTGAGTACCCCAAGCCCTCTAGGAAGAGGTTTATCCTGATGGTGGTAGATTATGCCACCCGATACCCAGTGGTGGTTGCCCTCTCCTCACTTAGGACAGACAAAGTGGCAGATGCCTTGCTAGGGATTTTCTCCCATGTCAGGTTTCCACAGAAGGTTATCACTGATCGAGGGGTACCTTCATGTCAGACATGATAAAGTGTTTATGGGAGAAGTGTGGGGTGGTGCAGAGATGCACAACACTTATCACCCACAAGCCAATGGGCTTGTGGAAAGGTTTAATGGTACCCTAAAACCAATGCTCGGGAGCGCTTAGACAGCACTCTAGTGAGCAGACGTCTTCTATTAAGAGCTCTGTTGAAAAACAAGAATTCTCTATTTTATATTATTATTTGTTAGTTCTGGACAGGGTATTTGGTAATCAGTGGTGCTAGTAGACAATTCTGCATTGAACGGTACCAAATTTAACTATGGGCAAGACACATCGTGGAGCAGGAAACAGCTAAAAACTCCACTGTCGGGTGAGAACTAGCCGCCACGCCTACTCCCACACTTCCTGAGCACAACGCAGATCCCCATTGGAAAGTCCTTCAAACCTGCATGAGGGCTATTGATATGAAGATAGAAGCTCTTCTTAAACGTTTTGAAGAACAAGACGCTAAAATAGAACATGCTACCAAAAAGCCACGGAAGCAGAAAGCACCGCCTCCCAAGCTATGGTTGCAACTACTAAGATGGTCCAGGAGAACAGCCAGTTAAAATATAGGCTAGAAGTACTCGAGAATGCAAACAGGACCCCTAAAGTCTGGATAGTTGGTTTACGGAGAGGGCTGAAGAGTCTGATTTACTAGCCTTTTAAAGGACTGGTTACCTCACGACTATACATTTGGATCCCGAATTAAGTGATACATTCTGGAGAGCATAGAGTCTCTCCTCGCACAGTGGATGTTCAGAAGGACTTACCGAGGACTGTACTGCTGGTGACAGAGAGTGCATCCACTGAACAACTGGTGCTGTGAGCAGCAGTAATGCTGATCATTTTCACTATATGGGAATTACTTGCATCTTTTCCCCAACCTATCCTTTGTGACCAGGGCCCTGCCAAGAGATTTGATGGCATCCAAGCAAAACTGCGTAGTCTGGGGTGTCACACTCACTACTTATGCCTGCTCACCTCCGGATCTTTTATGTTGACATACATATCAATTCAATGACCCAGAGGAGGTAGGCAGGTGGTTGAATACAGGCCAAATTTAGAGCATCCCATGTTGATACACCTCAAGAAAATTAATCTGAGGAAGAGGAGGAGGAGACCTGAATCTCATCTAGGCCATAGGGATTGCATCACATACATTGACACAGCTCACTGTAGCCTTAATGGGTAATAAATAACTTTCCTTTTTCCTTTCTATGGGACATTTGAAGCTGTATAAGTCATGTCTGGACTATATAAATGGACTAGATGTTGAGAATTATTAACCACTGTTGCCTTTTGCAGGCCTAGAGCCTTTATAACAGTTATTAGTTATACTATGTTTAGTCATAAAAGGAACGTTGTTACAGAGCCTTAGGAGGGGCAGCATTATGATGGATTAAAATGTTTGAGGAAGGGTACAATCAGTACTGGTTGTTGAATTTAAAATGTTTGAGTTCAAGCATCTTGATCTGGAGATTCTTCTCTTGTAGAGTGTAGCCATTCTAATATAATTCCTTTTGGACAATTGTATGGACTTCCCCGTATCCATAAATGAAATGCTTAGATTGTATAAATCTAGTCCATTGGATGGCTCCTATAATTTGTAATATGTGATGTCTGGCATTTGGATATCTGCAAACTGTAATGTTTATTAAAATAAATAAACAAACAAACAGAAAGTTAAAAAATCAATGCTCCAAGTGTTTGCTGAACAGCATGCGAGGACTGGGAAAATACTTTCCCTACCTGTTATTTGCATACAGGGAGGTGCCCCAAGAGTTGACAGGGTTTCCCCATTTGAACTCTTACATGGACTTAGGGTGTGTGGGCCTCTAGACTTGATCTGGGATGACTGGGAAGACAAGCAAGCCACCCAGGGATTTCCCATAGTGGAGTATGTCCTTAAGTTCTGGGAAAAGCTGAATGAGCTTATGGGAGCAGCCCAGAGCAACCTGTCAGCTGCCCAGCAGAAGCAAAGGTCTGGTATGACTGCAGAGCCAGAGCTCACTCATACAGTGTAGGTCAAGAAGTCATGGTCCTAATTCCGGTCCAGAAGGACAAGCTGCAAGTCGAGTGGGCAGGACCATACAAGGTAGTCCAACAGGTAAATGACATGAACTATATCATAGAACTGCCTAACAGGAGACATACCCCAGACTGTACCATGTCAACATGATGAAGTCATATGCAAATAGGGCTGACATGGTTGTTGCAGTGTGCAGTCCTGGGGAGGTGACGGATGAAGAGGACCCCCTAGTGGACTTGCTTGAGGAAAGCAAACGGAAGTCATCAGTGAAGGCAATCAAACTGTCACCCCAGTTGACCCCGGAACAGTTCAGGAAGTGAGGAGGTTTTAGTGGGCTTTGCCCTTCATTTATGGCCAAGCCTGGTCTAACCCCGCCATGACACATGATGTAGACATGGGGACAAAAGCGCCCATATGGCAGACCACCTACGGGTGTCTGAGACATCCTAAAGGACATTAAGAGGGAGGTGGAGGAAATGCTGGATTTAGGGATAATCCAGAAATCCCACAATCCCTGGACCTCACCCGTAGTCCTCATTCCCAAGCCAGATGGCTCTACTCGCTTTGTGTAGACTGTTGTGGACTCAACACAGTCACGAAGTCTGATGCCCACCAATACCATGGATGGATGAACTACTGGACAGGTTGGGAGGAGTGACATACCTTACACGATTGACTTGACAAAAGGTATTGGCAGGTGGAGTTGACTGCCAGAGCTAGGGAGAGGTCAGCCTTCATCACTCCATTAGGATTATTCAAGTTCAAGGTAATGCCTTTTGGAATGAAGAGCGCACCTGCCATTTTCCAAAGGTTGATCAACCAGGTGTTACATGGTACTGAAGAGTATGCAGTGGTGTATCTGGATGATATTGCCATCTTTAGTGCCAGTTTGAAGGAACACCTGTCCCACTTGAAGGAAGTGTTGGGCAGGATATGGAGGGCAGGGCTCACTGTCAAGGCTGAAAAGTGCCAGGTGGCCATGGCAGAGGTGGCATACCTAGGATATACCAGTGGGCGGGAAGCTACGCTGGTGGTGAGTGAAGTGGCTCAATCCACTCCACTAAAGTGATTCATAGAGCAAAGGCAGATTCGTGAGTGCTCCTCAATGCTAAGCAGAGTACTTAGATCATAATGAGTAATGTGAACTCCATTGAAAACAATGACTTTACATTACTCTGCCTTCCCAGACCACTACTTCACCAAAATCTTAAGGCTAAGTACATTAAAAACAACACACTGCCTCACTTCCCTTGTTTTAAGCTCCAAAGGCAAATTTTGCAGTGATTCATGGGATTTCAGGTCACATGGGCTCTGTATTGATCTGCACAGCTTCAGTTCAGGGTAGTTTGTGAGGAAGGGGTAGGAGACAGTGTGCTCTGAGACCTGTTTGTGATTGAAACCTGCTAAAAGCTGTTAAAAAGCATTTTGCTTTTTCTGAAGCATAAACTTTAATTCATGTATTGTAAGAAACCCTCCTGTGTTCATATGATCGAGCATTTTTGTTTTGTGTGGATTTTGAATATTAATGTACAACATTGAGTGTGTGTAGTGAAAGACAGTGAAAGTGTGCTTTGGTGGAGGGGCATATCTTTGGTGTAGGTAGATTTAAGTTGGATAAATAGTGATTTCTTTGTTTTTGGTTATATTTTTGTTACACAACTAACTGTTTTGTATACACAGTAATATTGTTAGTAATTGTTAACATTTTCTTGCTGATTGTGTGTTGTGTGGATCTGGTGCAGCACTTCATAATTTCATTTTGTTTACATTACAATACATGGCATATTACTGAACTTTTCAATTTGCTATACATTACTCATTCACCATTGTAGACAAACTGTTCTGTGTGTGTGATGTGTGTGCGTGTTGAGTGACATCAAATAATACACCTTTTATTGTGCCACTGATTTTGTACTGCGATTGTGGTATCTGTTCTTTGCTTTGCTACTTGTACTGCCGTAAAATCTGCAGTCAGTCCCCCCCATCAACAAAGGAATTTTTACCAGATTGGATTGTTTTGTGACCTCATCAACACCACTAGTTACTGAAGTTGTTTTCATTGTGTGACAGACTAGTCTATCTGTTGCTGAAGCTATGGTTGTTTTTGGCTTCACCAGTGTCCCCAATCAGAGAGAATGTATCAAAATCTAAATTTGGTATAATATTATTGTTGAGCCCCAAAATGCCCGCAAAGAGGCATGCAAGCAAAGCTGGTTCTCACTGGCAATGCTTACTGTAAGATAGTCTGTGGGCATGGTAGTACTCAGACTCAGAAGGGAATTGCTGATGTGAGGAAAGGTATTTCTCCTGCAATGTTTTTGCAGCCCAGTCAGTAGCTTCACTCATAGTTGGAGGAGATGATGTTTTCCCAGCTGGTGGTGTTAGTGTTACTGGTGTTAGTGGTGGTGGTAGTATTAGTACTGGCGCATCAAATTCAAATTCCGACCAGTGTACCGCATCCAAAAATAGTGAGTGTGAAGCAGTGCAAGTGAGTGGCAGCATAGGTGATGTCATACTTCCCAGTAACCTCCAGTAACTGAACCTGAGGATTCTGATAATCATGTGAACAATAGCATGCAATGTGATATTCAGTCCACCTTGGCAGTTAACGTCATTCATTTTCCATGCAGTAATTCACAGTGTGGTGAAAAAATATCAGGTGATGGTGGTGTAGATGATGATGATGAATGTGAGGATGACGGTGATGTTGCTGTTGTTGCAACATGCAATCCATATGCTAGCATCCAAGCAGATGTGGATGTGTGTGACGTTGATGAATATGATGATGATGTAATTGACCCCAGTTGGGAAACAGAAAAAAAAATTCAAAGTGACTGTGTCTGAGTCTATTTGCAGGAATCCCACCCCACTGCAAAAACTTGTGATTTACCAGATTTAGTTGATGATGATGACCCAGTAATAAATATGATAGGTAGTTGTGGTGGTCGTTGCAGTCTAGGTGTGCAGTGCCCGAAACATCACATTCCCCCCACTTCAGTGCTTAAAATAACAGACTTAAAATAAGAAACATCATGGACATGTTAAAAGCAGAGCATCACAATCCCTTGTTTGAGATTTTTAGTTCAAGATGCAAATGATGAGTCAGTTATAATCTGCCAGGTGTGCCAAGTGCATGTGAGTTGAGGTAAAAGGGAGCCATCTGCACACAGGAGGACAGCATACGCATCATAAGAATAGGCACTTAGCACTGTGGACCCATCACAACCTGGCAGCTAATACCACAGTGGGTGTTCACTCTCGTCACCGGCAACCACAGCGAGCATGTTATCCCTTTCCATGACTATTAAGTCCAGTAGTAAATTGAACGTGTGCAGTACTGAGGTAATAACAGCAGAGGACTACTACATGCATGATGAAGTGGAGGACCATAATGACTTTGAAATGTTGTCCAGTGCTGGTGAGAGTACCAGTTTTAGTGGTGGTGGTGAATGCAGTATGTCTTGGGCAAGTGGTACATCAACCCCGGTTGGCAATTCTGGCAAAATAACTGCATTTCTGGGTTTGTCATCATCACCTGTGCAACCGTCTCCATCAAACATCCACACTCCACCCCTGCCAATGCCATTCATCACAGAGCACAACTATTTGTGATCACACTCCATGTAAATGTTTAAGTCAGCCCATGTTACAAAGTGTTTTTGCACATGAGCTGAAGTACCCCCAAAATCATACAGTGTCACATGAACTTAAAGCAGCTGTAGCAGAAATGCTGGCAATTGATCTTTGCCCTTCTCCTTTGTGGAGAATTCTGGGTTCCGTGGTTTTCACACATGCCTGTCCAAAATGGAAAGTAACATCCAGGACATACTTTTCTACCCATGCTGTCCAAGAGTTGTTTTGCACTGTGTCTGACTCAGTAAGACATGCCCTTCAGCATTCCTCCTCTCCATTCATCCATTCAAGTATGGATATGTGAACAAGTGGCACAACAGTGGGAGTTCATATTTGAGTATAACTGCACACTGGCGCAGGTGTCAGGGGTTGTTTGAGATGTTGGTAGTGTGAATAATCAGTGCAGTAAAGTGGATTGTCATGGTAGCAATCTTCCAGGAATTCAACAGTATGCAACAATTGCTATGCAATGTGACCTGTTAACACACTGGTGAGAACATGTTGACATGGTACTGAATGAAATTGGCAAATGGCTAAACCCTCTGTCCCAGAGAGCTGGGTTCATAGCAAGTGACAATGGATCAAATGTGTGAAATGCATCCCAAATGGTGTTGTTTTCGTGTTCCATGCATGGCCCATTGTTTAAATCTTGTGGTGCAGGAGTTTCTGCAGCACCATGATGTAAAGAAATGCTGACCGTTGCATGACATATCTGCTCTCACTTTTCAAGATCTGAAAGGCCCGTGACCAACTGCAGCAGTTGCAGATACAAAACAGCCTGCCTCAGCACCGCTTGAAACTGGAAGTTGTCACCCGATGGAACGCCACTTTATACATGACAGAGATGTTGTATGAACAACACAAAGCCATCTCAGAATATCTTGTGATGCACACTAGCTGTGACAGTTCTGGGGCCTCCATGTCTTTGATGATTGAACAGTGGCGCCTCATGGACTTTGTAATAACAATTTTGCAGCCTTTTGAACATGCCACACAGGCAGTGAGTGGCGAGTCTGCCTCCATTAGCCAATCAATTCCACTGCTGCAGGTGTTGCAACAGACATTGGTGAATGTACAGCATAGCCTTGATGTTGCTGGAGACGGTGGTAGCAATATGTTGCTGCAACACATGCTGAGAGCATTCGACCAGAATCATCACATCGTGGCATTCAGTGTAGTGACAACTTTGCCATAACAACAATGCTGGACCTACGATACAAATGTGGAATAGCATCAGTATTGGTGGAGGGCCTGTACAGGTAAAAATATCAGTAGTCAACTGGTGCGCTTGGTTCATAGGGCACAGAAGTCATGTGCCAAGGTCAGCAAACCTCAGCAGCATAATCCAGCTGAAGGTGTACCTGTAGGACTATCAAGCATATCCTGCAAGGGAAGGGACAGTAGTTCAAGGTGGTCTGTCATTCAAATTGGCTGGCATCAACCTGCTTTCGGAGGCTTTGTCCCAAGTGGATATTTGTGAAATAAATCATTCTGGAGAACAGGATGATTCATCAGCAACTGGACTTAGTGCGGATCAGAGAATGGTTGAGTCATATTTGTCTGAAAACAGGCATCTGACAATAACTGAAGCTCCTCTTTTGTACTGGAGTGGAAAGGTCAGTGAATGGCCAGAGCTGACTGCAGTGGCACTGAAGTACCACACATGCCCACCCTCCAGTGTAAGTGTTGAGAGGGTATTCAGCTCAGCAGGTGCAATAGTCAGGGATCGTTGGACAAACGGTCTCCTGCAAATGTTAGTTTGCTAACATTTATTAAAATGAATGAGAGGCATATACCAGCACAGACTGCAACCTCTGCATTCGTACTCCAGCCTAGTCATGGTGGTTTTGGTGATGTGGAAATGGACCATCCTGGTGGCACTGGCAGTGGCTGCCTGAAACAGCCCACCACTGATGTAGATGACGACACAATGGAGAAAGAATTTCCTAGTGGTCAAACTTCAGACATAGATGACTGTGAGGAAGCTTTTTATGAGGATGATGATGTGGCTAATGTTGGCAGGTTTTAATTGAAGTTGTTAAACGCGGTGTGCCACCCCAGACCACCACCACCACCACCACGGGACTGATGTTAGCCACTGCCACCACTGAGGAATGAGTCTGTCCGTCCCCTGGACCACCACCACTTGGACTGATGTTAGCCACTGTCATCACTGAGCATGGGTCTGTCCGCCCCGACCACCACCACGGGACTGATGTTAGCCACTGCCACCACTGAGCATGAGTCTGTCTGGACCACCACATCCATCAGCCACAGACACAAAGCTTCTTAATATTTAAACCATAAAGTGAGTATGTGTACTCATGTTTGTTATGCTGTTTCTCTTCCTTTAGTTGTATGTTTTTTTTTTCTGTAGCTTTTCAGAGCCGCAATGGTCAAACACATATGGTACACTTATTTTGTTTTTTTTACAGGTTAACAAAAAAGTCTCCATCACTAAAACTCAGTGGAATGGTACTGCAGCTGTACCGTACAGAGAGGAACTATGGAATATCCTTGTGAAATCCATTCTGGTAAGTATGAAGATTTTATTTCATCCATTCCATTGTTTTGGAAAGACTGCAGCAAATATTGCACATAGGTTGTGTTAGTTAACAAGATGTGGGTTTGAAATGTAACTTGACTTGAGACTGAGAACCAGGGAGGGACAAATAACAATTAAGTTGTAAGAAGTCATTCATTTCTTTTTAGGAAACTTCCAGATGCTTTGTTGTTCTGTCAAAGTGGCCTTATCCAAAAAGTTCTTCAACATCAGGCACCCCTCCCGGCTTGGGCACACATGCAACATGCAGAAGTCATTTCATTAGATGACAATGACCATCATTAACAACGGACTCCAGAAGGATGCAGATGAAATCTGTGAAGAAGTAACAAAATAAGAAACCATTCCAGACAAACATGTAAATATGCTTCCCCACCCCAAAAAAATACTTATCTTCATGTGCTTGAGAGTTATCCATTTCCAATTTCAATGCAAAAATTCTCATTGAGCACTGGAATGTGCACACCAACAGTTTCTGTGACCTGTAATACAGAACAATACCATAGGTACATGTCCATGTCAACCCTCTCCTCATCTACAAAATACATAAACATATATCTATATATAGCTACTCACCAAGGCTACTATTATTATACAGACAAAGGGCACCTTCCATCCAGTTGAGATGATCACATTGCATTTGCTCGAATCACCCCGCAGAACAAATTGGACCAGCAACAGTATGCTCATGGTCATCATTTTTTCTGGGGACTTTGTATGTGCTGAAACACGTCCACTTCATTGTGTTACCACTTGTCAATTTTCTGCACACAAAGTGGATGCATTTTGGGCATGCAGAAAAATCTGGGGACTCTGTGCCACCACTGCATGCATGACTGAGTGCTCCATTAATTCTGGGGACTTTGTATGTGCTGATTCCTGAAACACTTCCATTTCACTGTGTTACAACTTGTCAATTTTCTGCACACAAGGCATGACTGAGTGCCATTAATTTGGGGATGCATCTTGTGTGTTGTGTGATTGTGAGCTCATGATTTCATACTGACATTATCAATTAAAGCAGCATTGCAAGAATGTTGTGACAGTTTTGAACTGTACTTTTGTATGCTACTTTACATTGCCACAGCCACTAGTTATCTCCGAGTTGTGACTTGAATGATACACTTCTTTCACAAATTCTGTCTGCTTTACTTAGTTGACTGCTTTTTTCATGTATGAAAAAGTGAACACCTTTTCAATATTGTTCTGAACAGGTTTGTATTTATTTATAGCTGCTTTTCAATAAATATTGTTCAGTGGTGTCATAAAACACTGCCTGTTGCATAACTGTTAATTTACAACAGAAGTGATATATAACAACTAACTGATGTGATGGAGAAAGCAGAGGAAAACAATGACAAAGACCTGGTCAGCACCAATTTAAAAGGAATTCTCCTTTCATTATTTAACACATGAAAAAAGGTAGTACAGCAGACTCAACTACTGGAAATTCCGTATCATTCCAGCCAGGATGTAAGTAAAGGAAGTTGTAACATAGCATTAAAAATATAGGTCAGAGTTCTCAACAGTTTGTTGCACTGTTGCTTTACAGAGATTCACCATGTTACATAGTTATGGTGATGCACATAACCCATGTGGGTACCTTACTTCCAGGGAACATTTCTTGCTCACATAAGGCAATACATTTCTGAGATAAAATGCCATAATTTCATTACAGTGTGTCACGTGATGGAGGAATTCCCATTCAGAAAAGCCACCACATTCTGCTTACTTTCCAGCAAAAGTTAGGACGTGATGCCAGGGGAGCGCAGGTGCATGCTCCACTACAGTGAATGTCCAGTAGCTATCCCAATGTTTTGTTATGTTATAAGGTTCATCTTGTGGTGAAATGTGGAACGCTTTCCACTAACAAGGCTCTTCTTACTGGAAAGCGTGCCACACGTTTCACCACAAACTGACCATTATAACATAAAGAAACATTCAGAAAGCTGCCTGACAATTGGACATTCACTGTAATGGAGCACACCTGTGCTCTCCTGGCATCACATCCCAACATTGCTGAGAAAGGGGAGCAGAAATGTAGGTAGCTTTTCTGAAAAGGAATTCCTCCATCACGTGACACATTGTAATGAAATTACGGGTGGTTTTCACAGAAATGTATTGCACTATGTGAGAATGTAAAGATTCCAATGGAAGTATACCATTTATCGGGTGCAATGCTGTAACTTGGTGAATATTTTCATGTTCATTTCACAAGCAAAATAGTTATAGAGCCTCAGTAATCTTTACTTTGCATCGGACCATGAATTGGATTTTAAGTGTTTCACAAAACAGCATGAAGACTGAGCAATGCGTAGTATGTTAGAATTAAACTGCATGTGTGTCATCACTGTTCTTTCCTCGTGTGCATACATTGTACAGCTTCATGCAAACATATATATGGTAAGACTTGTTGCATTATCAAGAATAAAGATTACAAAAGAATATCTGATGTGTATTTGATTGGTACTATCAGTGCAGCGGACTAACCCGAATGATAATTTTTCAGAGGTATCGGGTCACTGTGCAGCTCAGTCACTCACAGTGCACACATGACTTTGTGAAGATTATAGCACAAAAACACATGCTCCTCATAAAAGTTATGTGCAGGATAGTATATATTGTAACTAAGGTGCAATCTGGCCAGACACCTCTGAAAAGTATTGTACCACTTTAGTCCACTGATGATGATGGTGACAATAAAATATACTGTATTCTGCTCGCTATTCTTTATAGCATAAACACTGCCTGCAACAAGTCAGCAACAGCAATATATGTTTGCAACACACTGCACAATGTCTGATGTCACATGCACACACACACACACACACACACACATAGGAAACAACACTGACTACACACATGCAATTTTACACATCATACTTGCGCTTGCTCACAACAGCTTGTCCACAAGCACTCCAAAACAAAAAGTAAACATTACTGAGGCACTGCAACTACAGAAGGGAAAATGTGTATTGTTAAACAACAAAAAAAAACAACACAAAAACAGTTCCACACAGTAGTGGGGTGGGGGGTCCAGAAACAATCCTCAATGTGGCCGAGGATGCCGTGGTGGTCCAGCAGAAGGTGCAGCAGTGAGTATTTGCTGTTGCTGTTCTTGGATTGTATTGACCTGCTGCTGCACAGCACCTACCCTCTCATTATTCTCCTCCAGGGCCACCCACCCAAGGCAATGTTGGCCCCTGTTGCAGGGACTGTGGCGGGTCCACTGCAGGTGGAAACCCAGGTAGTGATGGTGGTGGAGAGGGTGGTGCTGGTGGCTGTGGTGGTGGTGGTCAGCAGCTGTACAGGCCTCCTCCTGCTGTGGTGGCGAGGCACAACTTCAACCCCAGCAGCACCCTCAGCCACTGCCACAGAAGGGCCAGCAGGTGGATGCCTGGCCCCTTTCATGGCAGCCTGCCACTCTGCCTTGTGGTGGTTCAACATGTGGGTGCACTGTCCACGGTCCCCAAATGTGTCCCTGGGGGCCATAGTACACCAGCACACTGCACAGATGACACACCATGACTGTGCTGTCTCCTCCCACAGAGTTAAAAACTCCCACACTGGGGAGCTGTGGGGGACCAGATACAGTCCTAGCACCACCTGTTTTCCTGGGGCACCTCATGTGGCTGTGGAGGTGGTGGGGGCTGCTGGAGCCCTACAGCTGCTACCAGTGGTGTGGTGGTTGTGGTGCAGTAGGTGGATGCACAGCAGCCACCGGTGGCACTAGTGCTGCTGCTGTTGCTTCCACAGGTGGGAAGCAACACCCAAGAGTCAGGAGTGGTCCAGCAACACACGATCACCACCATGTGTGTGCACTCCCACTTCTCTGACCGCTGCTTACAGGCCAGCGACTCTTCTTCTCCAGGGTCCATTCTTCCCACAAGTCCTCGACCCGACTATAAAAAGTCAAAACAGTTGATGCCTAGCCTTCACCCAGTGGCCACACTCACCTCACACTCCCAGACACACACACACACTGACACACACACACAAAACAAAACAAAACTTATAAAAAAAATTCACTACCAAAGAAAAAATCACAAACACAATACAAAAACTAAATAAAGCTATAGCTTTTAAAAAGAACTGTTGTTTTCAGACACAAAGGCAATAAAGCACATTCTGACAGTGACTCAAACTGCTGTCCTCTCCACAAGGCCTTCTCCTCTACAACTGCAAAGGAGAAAGTGAAACTGCTTCTCGACTCACTTCCTTCCTGCTTGTGTAAAGCATGCTTGTGACTTACAGTGCTGTAAGCCATGTGATGTATGGCGGGCTGCCTATTTACTTGTCACTACACCTTATTTCATATTAAGACATAATGACAATGCAAAGTAATAATGAATGTAGTAGGCACTTTGCAGTGGCCACTTAGCATTGTGCTCTGCCAACGCAAAGTGGCTACTTCAGTTCACTTCACCAGCAGATTAAAATTCACTGCATCTTCAAGCTTATCCTAATCAAGCCAAGATTGAGGCAATAGAGTGTGGCCTAGGCCTGAAACCCAGCAGCAGGTTCAGAGTTTTATAGGGATGACCAGGTACTATTGAAAGTTTGTACCAAATTACAGTACCCTGCCAGCCCCTGTCTAGCCTATTAAAGAAAAGGATGCCCAAAAAGGTAAAATGGGAGCCAGACTGTGAATGAGCCTTCATACACAGCTAAAGGAGGCACTGTGCAGTGCCCTGTGCTGTCCAGTCCAGATTACAGTAAGCCATTTGTAGTCCAGAAAATGCCTCAGATGTGGGATTGAAGCAGTCCTCAGTCAGACCTCTAACCAAGGAAATATCACCCAATAGTGTATCTTAGCAAAATGTTGCTTCCCTAGGACTAGGCCTATTCCACAGTTGAGACGGAATGCCTTGCACTGGTATGGGCCCTGAAGAAATTAGAGCCGTACCTCTATGGGAGGCGCTTTGAGGTACAGACCCATCATAACCCGCTGGTGTGGTTAACACAGATGGAGAAAACAAATGGTCATCTCTTAAGATGGAGTATTACCTTACAGGTCTATGATATGACCATTACCCACAGGGCCAGATCAGCCAATGTCAATGCAGATGGACTATCTTACCAGTTAGAGCAGTGAACAAAATTTGTGAAAATCATACCCTGCCTAGGGATGGCGTCCCACAGATTCAGTCTAGGAGGGAGAGATTTGTAAGCTACCCACTGCTAGTCCTTATTTGTAGATATTATTATGTAGTAAATATTGGTTTTTTTATGTAATCATATGTACATACCGTTTCAGCCCAAAGACATATAAGGAAAAGACTAAATTTAAAAAATAAAAGGCTTGACTTCTTTTGACATGAAGGCAGCTGTTCGACTAGGAACTGAAATTGCAATCCCAGTTTTTTAACAGAGATATGCCAAAATCCAATTGTATGTTGTAAAATCATGCACTCAGGAGCAGAATGCTTTGAGTTAAGGAAGCTATTATAATATGCTACATTTTATGAGGTAACAGGAGAGGAACATGCTTCCTACAGAACCTGTGTGAATTTTATCTTAAGGGTGCCAGTGGTCTACAGGAGACTTCAGAGGATTAACTCTGAAATGTCATATCCATGCTAATTATAGATCTCAGAATCTAGTTCTTAATATGCTTGGAAATTTTGAAACAGCTCAACAGTGCCATCTTCTGGCCTAAAAGAGACATCTCTGGACAAACAGAGTAGTTGCTCTGAGCTGGAAAGTGATGACACTGCAAGTTTTCAGACAAGTATAAATAGCCCAGCTCAGGGCATTTGGACACACATATTTTGCTTGGACTCTCATGACCACAAGAGAACAGCTGCCAGCACAGAGACTGCCTAAGAACCAAAGGCTGCTACAGAAAGACTGAAATATTTTGTAAACCAGTGATTCTCTGGACTTTGAAATGTTCATACCTAAAGTAGAGACTTAGAAACAAGTTTTAGTGTGTTTCTTTTCTGTATATATTTTTCCCATTTGTTTCTGCATTCTGTAACCCAAATTAGTATTCTCTTTAGCTGTAACTGTATTTATTTAAGTATTTTAGTAAAATGTCACTTTTCTAAAGAAATTCTGCCTGCATGAGAGTTCTTATATTATATATGTGACTGTAGGAGGTTTATTAATAATCTGAGGTAACTGTTAATTGTTCAGATGGGCCACCATAAGCAACAGATTGAGAAAAGGGTCTGTAAAGGGTCATCTGAAAGGACAGGAGAGTACCAGAGTCTACAAAGATTTGGAACCAGGCTGTTGCATGTTCTGTAGGGAGAAGGCCAAATCAGGTGTTATGCTTCTACCCCAAAGAGAGTGTGATGCCTGGCTTCCTTCTTTGTTAACTAGCCAAGGAAAGGTTAATATTTGGCCACAAGACTTAAGACTGGTATTGTTCCCTTATCCAGAACTAGAGGAGGATGGGTATCCTTGTGTCAGAGGTGCAGCTGTGACTCAGCTGAGCATTCTAAAGGATGAGAAGGGTATCCCTGTTTCCCCATCATGGATTGCACTTAAGGGTGGGGCACTGTGAGCCCTATGGGCCTCACCCCAGGACTGGGTTTGTGACAGGGACCACTAGACTGCCAGGGAACTTCTTTTCCTATAACGGCCCAGTGATCAGAGAATGGGGAGAGGAATGGACCACTGTACAC
Organism: Neoceratodus forsteri; assembly: GCA_016271365.2. Taxonomy (NCBI): domain Eukaryota; kingdom Metazoa; phylum Chordata; order Ceratodontiformes; family Ceratodontidae; genus Neoceratodus; species Neoceratodus forsteri. The sequence continues at coordinate 841,688,810 of CM057454.1, read as the reverse complement.
CAGAGAAATTATTTTTATATAATGGACCTGGTGATTGGAGAATGGGGAGGGGAGGGACCACTAAACTACCAGAGAAATAATTTTCATATAATGGGCCCGTAGAGCCAGCTCGGTGGCACTGAGGGTTGAGGCACTGACTCCACACCTGGTGCCACATTGGTGATCCGTGTTCAGGAATGGGCATGGGTCATCAGGGGTCAGCAGGGGAGGAGAAGGATTGAGCATCTGGGAGGACTGCTCCTTCCAGGGTGGGGACCCAGAGTGTCAGTGTCGATTCCCAGCAGAGGCTGGGGACAAAGCATGCTGCACCTAGATGTGGGGTGGAACTAGAACAGACACACTCCCTTGCATCATTGCATGTCCTAGCTCCAAGGGACTCTAATTAGGAAAAATACTGGCCCCCGTGTATGAGCCAGCACGTTGCCCGACCCTTCAGCCATGACAGTTCTGCTTCTGCTGCTCCACAGGGGGCTTCTTGGAGTAAGGGTCAGGTCACCATGGCCGGGTGAGCCCATTTGCAGGGTTAGGGGCTTGGCCAGAAAAGAAAAGTAAATTGCAAAAAATAAATAAATAATGAGCCCGCAGGTCAATCACTGTCAATGGCTGTGCTGAATACAGTACTCTGTCAGTGAGATCTCAGGTGGTGGCAAGCTGGTGGTGTGTGTGGTGGGCTGTGCTGGTCCCAGGCTGTGGGTCGGGCTGGGGGAGGGGGTGGTCAGACTATCTGTTACTGGATGGGGGGTTCACTAGACTGCCAAGGAGTTTCACTGGTTCATGGAGTCGGTGATGGGGTATGGGGTGCGGGAGGACTACTGGACCACCAGAATTATGGACATTTTTTAAGGGCTGCGATGAAAGACGGGGTGGAGGTGGGACCACTGGACCACCAGGATTATGGACATATTTTATGAGGCCAGCGATTGGTGACTGGGTGTGGGAGGGAACCACTGGACCACCAGGATTATGGTAATTTCTTATGGGGCTGGTGATCAGGGAGGCCACTATACTACAGAAACATATGAACACCGTGAGGCCTCCACCAAGTGAGGAGTGGAGAAGAAACCAGATGGAAGAAGTTTAATTGTAATTTTCTATATTTTCTGTCTGCAAGTGTGTGAAGGGACATAGTTAATGTAGCAGTGTTTTTGTGTGGGGACAGTGTTTGGAGAAGTAGGGGAGGAGGAGATGCCAACAGAAAGAGGAAGAGGAGCAAGTGAACAAAGGGAAGAGAAGGAGGATCACATGACCCAGGCAGACCAATCAGGCTGAGTAGTTCCATATTTATTACCTAGAGGGCCAAGAAACCCTCGCATAAGCGACTCTGAAGCATGGTGCCACAAAGCAGGAGTGTGGTATCTAAGTGTCATCTGTAGAGCATCTGCAGGGAGGACCACAGGCTGCAGGTCATACTGAGGCAGTACAGTAAGGGGAGGAAAATATTGGGGTGAATCTAGGAGACCAGGATAGTATAGATACAAGGAGAATGTTGCACCAAAGAAGCTGGGGGAGGTGAGGAAAATGTGGAGGAAGGCTGGAGGGGCAGGGACAGTAGATGGAGGACATGGGGGAATGGGAGGATGGTCAGATGTAACGGGTGTGGGCAGCCATTTTCCTGGGTATAATGTGGAGTACAGGAATATGCCTAGTATGTAGGCAGCTTGGACAACTTTGGGAGGAAATAGTGAAGCTGAGATGGGGAACTGGGTAGGAGTACGGGGGCTGGCAAGGGACATGAACAGTGGGTGATGGAAGGGTATGTCAGTGCCGGTCAGCATAGAAGATAGAACTAGGCAGAATCCAGGGGAGGTGCAATCCAGGAACACCAGTGCTACAGGGAGCAAGTAAGAATGAAGGGGAAATGGCAGATGGTGAGGGTAGATGTGAGGGGGAAGAGTCAAGGCAAGGAGGAATGATGGGGAGCAGGGAAGGAAAAGTGAGCATTCCAGACAAAGGAAAACAAGCACCAAACAGGTTTACAGTATTGCAGAGTATGGACGATCAAGTGGAGGAGGGAGATGGGGTGCAGGGGGGACCAGAGAGCAAGTATAGTAACAGGGGGCAGGAGAGAAGGGAGGGGCTAACGTCAGAAAGGAACCAGTGACAGGATGGCAGGCGATCCAAGGAGGAGAACAAGAAAGGAGGTAGGGGAATACAGAGGTGGGCAGCATGTGCATGGTAAAGGCATCTCCAGGAGGAGAGACCAGTGTGGGGGACTGGGCCAAGGGGAGGCAAAGCAGAGGACAAGCAAGAGGAAGGGAAAGCTGAGGATAAGGGAAGCAGTGAGGCCACAGGTCTTGATCAAAGGAGGGAATCATGACAGGATGGGGCAAAAGTGTGGGCATTATGACAGGATGAGGCAGGAAAGGGGAGAGGATTGTAATTGTGAGAGAATCAATTCTGAAGGGAATAAGATGTGGAAACAAACACATGGAAAAGCAAAGGAAGGTGGAGCGTATGCCAGGCATGATGACAAGGAAGATGAGTGGTATTATACCTACATGTGTGGGGAAAGGAAAAGGGAAGCCTCACGTTGTGGTTCATTTGAGCACCAATGATCTTGCAGGATGAGGTGAAGATGGTCAGGAAAGGTTCAAGGAGATGGTTGCGATATGCAAGAGGGTAGGAAAATCAGTAGCTTTCTCAGAGGTCCTGCCAGTCCCAAGGGCTAGCACTGTTAGAAAGAGTTGATAGAGGAATTTAACTCATGGTTGGAGGGATGGTGTGAGTTAAATGGGTACAGGCTAGTGGCTGGTTGGGGAAGGACTTGGGAGCACAAAGACCTTTATGTACCAGACAGGCTACACTTAAGTAGGGAAGGCAAATGGGTCCTCAAAGACAGATTGGAGAGTCACTTGATGGAAGAGCTTAATTTATTATTCATTTTGTAGATCTGTTCTTTCAACAGGTCCACACATTATTATATTCCACCTTTCGGGTATAATTACTTTATTTTCTTAAAACAACAGGTTATTTCATTTTACCTGTTATTCATTTCGGACGGCATCCCTATAACTTTAAAGGCACAAATAAATCTGTACAAAGTAAGGTATGGAGTTAACAGGTCTATGCTATTATCAAGTATTTGTTTAAGTTGGCCCTAGTGTTATAACTTTAGACTAAAATGTTATTAGGCTGTAGTACAGGTTGAGTAATTATCATAGTATCTGATGTGCTGTGCCACTTTCTCTGGGAGTGAGAGCTGTGGTAGATAAGGACTATTCATTTCTGTGAGAGAATGCAGCCCTGTCATTAGCAAATATATAATGTGATAGCACCAATAGCTTCACATGTCGAGCATAGAGGTTTGAATATGAAAGCAGGGGAGGTCTACGGGTCATAATGTCATACATAATAGCCACATTATAGCTAACCCGAAGAGTGCTGTCAGGACAGTGAATGGTGCAACACCACTTATACTGCTGTCGCGGTATTGCACCATTCACACCTCAGGCAGAGGATAAGACCTCTGCTGGGTGCAAGTTCCACTGAGCAGCTGCCATGGCTCACTGGACTGAAACACAGCAGCAGGAACCCAGGTGCTGCATATGGGACTGGGTTTGATTCCTGGTCCCAGACATATTTTTTTTTCTGAATTTGTGCGCTCCCCAAGTTGGACCCCCTGGGTTGAGAATCTTTAGTGGGGGTCTGTGGGGCACAGACCCCCATACCTGGGGTGGGGGGCAGAGCTCACCACAGAAAATATGTCAAGCAAGTAACAGTCGCAGTATTGGCAGCACGATTTGTCATGCAACATATGTCTTGTGACATTATGACCCCATGCCAGGGAAGAGAACCAGGTGCTATGGATAAACTGGAAATATTAATAAAGAATCACCAAGAACAGTGAATTCTGCAGCATTGCAGATATTCTGTAGTAGGTTATGAGTTCTGCACAAAATTCTGACACATGAGATTCTAGGAGCATAGTGGTAGCAGTGAATACAGTAGACAGCTTCAAGTGGGGGGGGACAGGGTGAAAAGAAAATCAGAACGGGAGGAATAATTTCTGTGAAGGGGAGGGAGAGGGAGAGTGTATGGGGTGGATGACTCCAGGAGGAGTAGGGAGGGGTAGCTCCAGGAATCTAGACTGCTGCACACTCGAGCAGACTAGATAGCCATTATCGCCTGTTTCAGCTGGTAATTTCATATGTATGTTCATATGTACAGTGACAGGGATCAGGGGACGGAGGCAGGGTAGGGACACCACATTCTGGAAAATAACTTTTAATTTATTTTACAGTGACAGGGTTTGGTGATCAGGGAGGGTGAGGGCCACCACACTACGGGAAATAGCTTAGGTTTCTTTTACAGTGACAAGGATCAGGGACTGGGAGGGCCTCTACACTATGGAAAATAACTTTAAGTTTATTTTACAGTGACAGGAATTGGGGACTGGGGAGGGAGGAGGCCACTTCACTATGGAAAATGTAATTTTCACTTATCGGGTGGGCTATCAGGGCATGGGGAGGGACCACTACAGTATGGAATTATGTTTTCATATAGGGTGGGTGATCGGGACTGGGAGGGACATCGCCGCAGCACCTCCGCCAATAACAAAGGGTTTGCTCAAATTACTGCAGATTTTCATTGGCAGTGCTTTGCTACAGGCAAGGACCCTTTGAAAAGGCCCTTGCATGGAGCAAAACCTAGTGAATGGGATTGCAGGGATATGTAGGTCCTCTCCTTCATTTGCATTGCAGCCCCTCTCACTACTTTGCCCGGTGCAAACCCTGTTTGTGGGGCAAACTGGGCTTTGTAATTCCAACTCCTGATATAAAACAGTTTGCCCTGGGCAAACTGGGTTTACTCCAGGCAAAGTTTTGGAATCCTGACAATGAAGTGGATTGCATCCACCATGAGGAGGGACAGAATAACATTATTATCAAAGAGACAATCTGACTTGATTTTTCGATTAAAATCACTGCAAAAATTAGGTTTAAAGAGCAATTTAATTTGGCCATATTCTTATGAATTTGAAAGGATGTATAAACTGAATATCACATGAAAAGTTTGGTCTGATAAGTGTGTACACATACACTTAAACATTTTTCTGCTTTATTGTAGATTTAACTCAAGAGAACATGGAAAAACTGTTTCTTTGTTCTGTATGTACACACCATGGCCTAGATATTCAAAGGAGTTGCACCTGGCGCAACTAAGTTGCACCAGTGCAACCCAGAACTGTGCCCCAAGGCAATATTCAAAGAGGAAATTGTACAGCACATTCCCAGTGAGCTGGGGTCAAAGAAAATGTATCGCACATCTCCAGGGGCGTGCCCATTCATATGTGCACATCCCAATATTCAGCCTGGGATGTGAGGTACATTTGCTGGCACAACCCAGAGATATGCTGCATACCTGGGCTCAAAATTGAGCCGCAAAAATAAGCTTAAGTACTAGTCACCCAACAGCGGGCGCTGTAGTGCAGTGTGCAACACCGCAGCCACCAGCCATGGGTGACAACCCCTCAACACTGTGCACAAGCGCACACAATAGTCCCTGGTAGTCTAGTGGTACCCTCTCCCCATCCCATAATCCAGATCACCCGTAATAAAATATATGCACTATCCCTAGTGGTCCAGTGTTTCCCTTCCCTTCCCAAACCACCGACTGCTGAAATATATATATTTCACATCCCTGTAGTCTAGTGGTACGCCTTCCCTGCCACTAGCCCAGATCACCCATACAATTAATAAAACTGTTCCCTAGTGGTCCAGTCATACTCCCTCCTTCCCGTACCTCCAATCTCCATGATAATATTAAATATAATGTACCTGGTGGTCTAGTGTTCCCCCCTACCACTTGAATCTCCAATCACCATCGTAATGTGACAAGTACCCTACCTGGTAGTCCAGTGGTACCCCCACCTACACAGAACCCTCAACCCACCAATCTCCCCAGTCATCGGTGGGCAGCATACCTGCCTGCATACCACCATGGCTGCCTGCTGAATGACAGCTTACAGTAGTTACTGCAAGCTCATTGTGCACACTGTGGACCAAAGGGCTTGCAGTGCATACTGTAATCATTCATAACTTCCCCTGGGTTTTTGTTTCCCAGGTGCATTACTTTGAACTTCCTTGCATTGAATGTAAGCTGCCATACTTTTGCCCATTCCTCCAACCTTGCCAAGTCTTCTCATCCTTTCCACTCAACCTTGTGTATCAACTCTGTTGCAGATCTTTGTGTCATCTGCAAAGAGGCATACTTTTCCTTCCAGCCTCTCCCAATGTCTCCTATAAAGACATTAAAGGTGCTGGCACAGTGGCACTGAAGGCTGAGGCACTGAATGCCTTACCTCTTCTCACACTGATGACCCGAGTTCGGGAATGGGCACGGGTCATTGGAGGTCAGCAGGGATAGAGAAGGATTGAACATCTGATGGACTGCTCTCCTTCTCCAGGGAGGTGGGATCTTCTACTGTCAGTGCCCATTCACCCTAGCAGAGGCTGGGAGACAGAGCCCTGCAGTTGCTTGGGGGAGCTGGGATCAGACACCTGGAGGGAGTGCATATGGACACGTGCATGCTCCCCTCTGCCTGGCATCATTGCACACCCTCAGCTTCAAGGGAAAGTGAACATGGAAAATGGCATCCTTGTCGAGCAGCTTGTGGCCGTTCAGAAGATCTCTGGCTCAGGAGGTGTACCTAATCTGGATCCATTTGGGTGGAGAGTTGGGGGCTCCTGCCAACCCACTGCAGGAGACAAGCCGCAGGGGACAGGGGTTCTCAACTAGGCATGTAAGGAGTGCGGACGGTGGGCCGGAATCCTGGTGCGTTGCCAGTAGAAGAGCAGACAGGTATAGCCAAGGAGAAATAGTATCTTAAAAAAAAAAAAGACATTAAAGAGGACTATTCTCAGTACTGAACCCTGCAGCACCCACTAGTAATGACCCTTTCTTCTGAGAGCACTCCATTTACTATTGCCCTCTGCATCCTGTTGTTTAGCCAATTTGTTACCCAGGCTACTACCCTGGGATCCACTCCCAGGCTGGCTAACTTGTTAATTAATCTTTGCGTGAGACTGTGTCAAATGTGTTGCTAAAGTCTAGGTAGGCCATATCCACAGCCCCTCCATGGTCTACCACTTGGGTCACCAGTCAAAAAAATCTATTAGATTCATTTGATATGACCTTTCCACAGTGAATCCATGCTGCCTTGGGTCCTGTACCTCGCTGGCCTCTAGGTACTCAACAATTCTTTCTTTCAAATTGCTTCCATCATTTGTCCTACCACTGAGGTCAAACTAACAGGTCTGTAGTTTCTTGCCTCTGCCTTGCTCCCACTTTTGTGAGGGAAATCGCATCCGCCCTCCTCCAGTCCTCAGGTACCACACCATTCTCCCATGATTTGTTAAAACTGGTAGTGAGTGGTGTCACCAGGTCTCCTCTTAGTTCTTTTAGCTGGGGTGAATCAGGCCCCATTGCTTTGTCCACCTTGAGTTTTAGGAGTTCTTTCAGGACCCTTCCTTCTGCAAATGGACTGGTATCAACCCCCATGTCCAGAGTGCTTCTATTGCTTGGTTTAAGTACCTCCCCTCTTCTTCTCTTGTGAATATTGAGCAAAGATATTCATTCAGTATCTCTGCCTTTTCACTGTCACTGTCTGCCCGCCTCCCTCCTCATTATTAAGCCCCACTATCCCTCTCTTGGTCTTCCTTCACTCCCTGATGTACCTATAGAAGGTTTTATCCCTCTTCTTAACTGAGTTGGCTATCTTTTCCTCAGTTTGGGCCTTCGCTATTCTGACTGCCTTCCCTCCTTCTGCTTTAACTGATACAGTTCGCTGTACTGCTTCTTCTGTGATTCCTTATACTTCTTGAATTATCTGTTTCTCCTAACCATCTCCAACACCTCTTTTGAGAACCAGTGCTTTTTTATTTTGTTTTGTTTTATTTGCTTCACCGAAAGGCTTATTACCTCTGTGATGAGGTGCTGAATAGTATTGCCAGAGGGGCAGCTAGCACATGCTCAATTCTTTTAGAACCCTTGGGTGAATTCTCTAGTCCAATCACCTTATTCTTCTTTAGGGATTCAAAACTCTTCCTGATTCACTCTCGCTACTGAAAATGGTTTTGTGTCCACCCCTCCACCATCTACTTGCTTTTACATGCTGTCCCTAGCCCCCGTGAAGACTTGAGCTGAAGTAATCATTAAAAATCTCATCTTTTTCTTGACCTTTCTCCACAGTTCTCCTGCCTTCTCGATTCTCACTATCCCTCCACTTGAGCGTCCCCTTTTCACTCATATACCTGCAGAAGGTCTTGTCCCTTTGACCTCTTTAGCTATACTCTTCTCTGTTTGTGCTTTAGCTGCTTTCACCCTCCTTCCTGCATCCTTTGCTTTACCATATATACAGTAGCTCCCTGTCTTCTTTTATCTGCATTTCCTTGTACTGTACTTCCTAAATGCTGTTGTCTGGTCCTTCACTAATACTGTCACCTCCTTAGAGAGCTTCTTCCTCCTCCTTCTCTTGCTCACTTACTTCAAATAGTGTGCCATTGCCTTGGCCATTCCCTCCTTAATCATTTTCCATTGGGTCTCCACTCCCCGGCCACCCCACTCAAGGTATTTAGAGGCAGTTTCCCATTTCTTTAAAATCTACCCATTTGAAGTCTAATACCCTCTTCTTTGTGTGATTTTCCTCTTGCCCAGTATGTATGCCAAACCACACAATATGGTGATCACTTGTATCAGAGGACTACCCACAGTGATATCTGCACTGCTGTTTCTGTTAGTAAATACCAGATTTAGCATTACCCCATATCTAGTGGGTTCCGTAACCAGCTGTAAGAGAAATATCCAATGTAGGGATTCAAGGATGGTAAGATTCTTGTAGCTGTAGTCAGAATGTGCTGTCTAAACATGGCAGATTAAAGTTCCCAAAATTAATACTTACCCTTGCTTGCCATTTTGCTAATGGCCTTCCCAAATCTCTGCCTAATTCCTCCCCTGCATTGGTGGTCTGTACACCACCACGTGAATAAAGGTCCCGACCCTGTCTCTAGGCTGACACATACAGTAGTATTTCCAGCCCTGTCTTATCCCTCTTAGGCACCTGCATATTTGTGGTCTTTATATGTTCCTCACATGTAAAACAACCCACATGCCTTTACTCCCTGTCCTGTCCTTCTGGAACATGATGTAGTCTGGGAGGACCACTTCCCAGCTGTGGCTGTCAGTACACCATGCCTCCATTATGGCCACAAGATCGCGGTCTGCCTCTGCAACAATTGCTTCAAGATCAGTAATTTTGTTTCTCTGGCTTCTTGCATTGGCACATATGGCTCTCCATTCCCTTTTTCCATCTTGCCCCTAACCTGTCACACCTTCCTGTTTCCATCATTAGCCTGTTTCATTTCTGCCATCATGTCCTCGCCTTTTCTGCTATGTCTATGACTACCCTCCTGATCCTCACTTCCAACCTTAGTTCCTATTTCTGACCAACCTGCACTGCCATCCTCCTTGTCCTTACTCCCTCTACCCCTCAAGAGTTCCTTCCCCATGGGATTCTCTTCTGTGCTATTCTAGATTCTGGGAAAGACAATCTCTGCCTCCCTCAAGTTTTCCTGCTCCCCGCCTAGTTTAAATGTCTATCAAAGTAACATCAAAGCCTTTGACCCAGGACTGCCATTCCTGTCCAGGATGGATTGAGGCCATCTCTTTGATACAGGTATATATTCTCCCAGATTAGACCCCAGTCCCTGATGTAGCCAAATTCACCTCCTTGCACCAACCCTTTAACCACTGACTGAGGACCTGATGAGGAGCTCTCTGGACTTCCCCAGCTATGCACAGGTAGCACCTTAGTGAAGGCCACTGTGCAAGCTAACTGCTTCAGTATGTGAGCTGTCTATTCACAGTAGCACTATTTTCCATTTTCTTTTTTTATCATTTAAAGTTTATTCATACATGTTCCATCATAAAGGCAGCATACAGAGAAAACTGACAGAGTCTCATTAATACATAGTGAAAAGATGCTGCCCTTCCCACCTCCTCTTACTGCAGTAACCCATCTCGGTACCGTAGATGCCGAGCCTCTAATTAGAAAACCATATAGAAACAACAACCTAGTATAGGTTTAGTTTGGAACCAGAGAAATTAGTGAGTGAAGGGGATCCCAAATTCTAGTATAAACTGCCAGTCTATTATATAGGCTGGCTATTGCTTTCCTTGCACAAGTTGGATAACACTTCTCTTTCCATTCCTGGAAGGAAGGAGAGGACCTGTCTTTCCAATGATGAAGAATTATTTTCTTAGCCGACAAAGCGACCATGAATATGTGAAATTTATGCACCTTGACTCTAATAGAGGACAGGTCCCTAACACAAATACCTCAGGGATAAAATATTCTTGGACGCCCAACAAGGGGTCTAAGGAGGTTTGGATTAAAACCAATAAAGTGGAGATTCTTGGACAAGACCAAAGCATGTGAAAAAGTGTACCATCATCCTGCAAACATTTGTTGCACTTGTTTGAGTCTAAGTAGCCCCACTTGTGAAGTTTAGCGAGTAATATAAGTTGTGCAATACATGATATTGCATGAGACATGAGTCTATCTTGAGAAATAAATTTATGACATGACTTCCAGAGAGAATGCAATCCAACTGAAGGTGGGGAGAAAGTTACTCCAAAATCTTGATGGTCCAAATGGGCTCCTGAATTTTTATGAAACAAAACCTGGTATAGTTTAGAGATTACACCAGAAGATCCAGAAAGTGGGATACTTGGCATCAGAGAGGAGATATTCTGAGAAGGAGGAGTACTACCAGGGTAATTACAAGTAAGTGTTTCAATTGCAGGACTTTGAAATAAGAAGAGGTCGGGATGAGAAATTTCCTAACCATCTCCTCCACTGATAACCAATGTCCCCACCATCAGTAAAAGTCAAGAGCTTCCCTCTCCCAATTGAGGCAACCAAAGATGGGAGATTTGACCCTATTAATAGTAAATGATGGAGAGTTCCAGATAGACTGGGCCAGGTCCAAATGGGGAGTGCTGCAAAAGGAACATATCTGTGAGTAGACCTTTAAGGAGGTCCTTATTGTGGAACACCTCTACTGCCATACTTACTTGGGATAACCTAAGGAAAAATAATGCAAGAGGGTCCAGATTTTTGGCATTGATTGCATCCAATTCAATTTTGAGCCAGATAGGTTGCATTTCTTCTGGGCACAGAGATACCCACCGCAAACATTTCACAAGGTGACTAGCCCAGTGATATATAGTCAGATGGTGGATTCGCAGCCCCTCCAGCTTTGGAGCTGCCAGCTTATGATAAGTCAAATGGGGATACCTGTCAGCCCAGATGAATCTAGTGAAAACACCATGTACCTTTTGAACCAGAGTAAAGGAATAAAGGCATTGAGAAGAGACAACGGGTAGAAAATCCTAGGAAATATATTCATTTTAATTATGTTAATTCAGCCCCACAGAGAGATAGGAGTTTAGACCACCTCTCAAGGTCATGTGTAATCTCCTGCAATAAGGATCCAAATTTTCCTTAAACCATGCTAGGGGGTTATGTGAAAGTTTGATACCCAGATACTTGAAAGACCTGGGTGTCCAACATAGCCAAAGGGCTAATGTCAGTCTTGAAAACTTTGTGATTTAATGGGAAAATAGGGACTTACTGGCATTCAATTTATAGTTGGATAGAGCACTAAACCTTGTTACGCCCCTTAGTAAGGCCGGGACAGAGGATACCGGATGGGACAGAGTATTAACAGGTCATCTGCACATGCAGTGACTTTAACTTCATGCCGCCCAATTCTCACCCCTGTATAGAATCATTATTGAGAATATTTTGAATAAGAGGTTCCAGAAATAAGTTAAATAATAAAGGGAGAGGGGCACCCTGTCTAGTCACCGAGTGAAGCAAGAAAGAATGGGAAAAGGCCCCATCTGCAGAAATTCTTCCGAGGAATTTTTATAAAGGATGGCAATCCAGGAGATAAACAGAGAGGGAAGTGGAAGGCTTCCAAAGTGTGGAACAAAAGTTCCAGTTCACATGGTTGAATGCCTTCTCAGCATCCAGGGAGACCAAGCCCGCAGGGAACTCCGCATCCCTGGTAGCCGGAAGACATGACAAGGTGCTTAAATGATCGGAAGATGAGCCTCTTTCATAAATCAAACCTGGTTTGTACCTATTAACTCCAGGAAGAACCAGTGCAACCTATTAGCCAGTATTTTAGAGAGAATCTTAATATCCTGGTTTAAAAGCGAGATAGGTCTGTAACTTTGAACCTGTTCGAGATCTTTATCAGGTTTGGGAAGCATGACAATCAGAGCCTCATAGAGATATGGATCTGTCTCTGCCCCAATAGGATTTGCTGAAATAAGCGACCAAGTATAGGTATGAGAAGGTCTCAAAAGACCTTGTAAAATAAAGCAGAAAATCCATCTGGACCAGGGACCTTGTCAGCAGGCAACTCACTAATTACCTTAGCAATTTCCTCCTGGGAAATAGGGACAACCAGAGTATCACCACACTGGTCAGGGAGAAGGGGCAAGTGGGAGTCCCTTAGATAACCCTGTATGTCTTCAGGGCAGGGGATGCTCCATGTCGCTATACAGTTTGGAATAATAAGCAGCAACTTTTGAGCTATCTCAGTAGGAGACACCTTAAGAGATCCATCTGCCACTGACCTGATGGGTGGGATAAATCTCATTGATTCCTGTTGTTTATCACGAATGCCAGTAAACGCCCCGCTTTCTCCCCAATCGGTGTAGTTAGCACTGGTACTAATAATGGCTAGTTCTGCTCTCTCTTGAAGTAACCCCAAGTATTTATCCTTTAATTTCAGGAGTTTCTGAGTATCCTCATCTAGGGATTACGGAGGATTAACTTCCAGAGATCTGATTTGGGTTAATAGATTTAAGCTCTTTCTCCGCTCTCTTTCCTACCAATCACCATGCTAATCAGTATCCCGCTCATGAAAGCTTTGAAGGCCCCACAAGATGTCAGGTTTTGCACCATCTAAAGGGTTTAGTGAAAAAAAGGATTCTATTTTTCCCTAAGTTTGCAATACTTAACGTCTTTAAGGAGCTGATCATTGGGCTTCCATCTAGTTTCCTATTAAATGGCTTGATCAGTACCAAATTGCATACTACTAGTGAGTGGTCAGAGATTGGGCTGGGTTGAATCGAGGAGGTCTTCACCCGGAAGGAGATGCTGAGAAATAAATAAATAGTCAATGCGGACCGCGTAGCTATGTGCCATAGACCTAAAGGTAAACTCCTAGAATCAGGGTGTAAAACACGCCAGACATCGCAGAGCCTACATTGATCTAATAAATCTCTAAATGCCTTCTGCCCAGGGTAACCCCACCAAGGCCACTGCCCAGTCTGTCTAAGTGAGGATCAAGTACTTGATTGAAATCTCCCCTAAAATAATTTTAATGGGAAGCATTGGGAGAATAATAGATATAAGCCTCATGAAAATCCAGGGTCATCCAGATTAGGCCATAAACACAGCCCATTAATAATGGGACAGACTAAAGGGTACCTTTAACTAGGATGAACCTACCTCAGTATCTTTAATCACTTGTGTGGAAGAGAATGGAATACTCCTGTTAATCAAGAGCATGACCCCACAACTATTCATGGTGCCCTGGGCCTATAAATCAATCCCACTTGTTGCCTCCTTAATGGCAAAGCTTCCACTTCTAATTAATGGGTTTCTTGCAAAAGGTTATCCGTGAACTGAACAGACTTAAATGTTTGAGAACCTGACATTGCTTGTGTTGTTTTCTGATCCCCTTAACATTCCAAGACAAGAATGTTAACTCATTAACCATCTAGAAGAGATAATCGAGGTGAAATAATTACACTCAGCACACGAGATGCATATCCTCTTTACATGTATCCCCAGGGTTACTGCAGTAACACCCACCTCTTCCCTAGCCCCCTAGAAATAGATACCACTCATCCCTTGTATCCCCCACCCTCCAACTGCACTCCAAACCCCACCCACACTCCCCCACAAAACTGTCACAAGCAACGCTCAGCACAGTACTGGTTCTAATCCTCTACTCCTGCCACCCCGATAATGAACCCAGATATTTAGTGCTGTTGCACACAAATCGCAGTCTATAGAAACCAAACACTGCAAGTTATACCCCAATGAAAGAGAATGGTCCTGGGCCTTCACCTCTGTCCAGCCAGAGCATGGACATAAGAGAGATTGTCATAGGGGACTATGGTAAAACCATCTCATCACCCAGATGTATGTAATAACCTGAATTGAGACCAGAAGCACAGGGTGAGCCACCAGAAACCAGAACTGGAACAGAAACTCCTGAAGGGAAAATACCCCAGCTCGTATTAAGAGCGAGAATTGAGATGGGAAAAGCTGGGTTTGCTCCACCAGAGTGGAAGGCATAAAATCAGCCTCTACCCACTACAAGCCAGTATCTGATGGACAGGTCCTCCTGAAAATTGAGAGTGCTGCACCCCAGCTAAATAGTGAAACACTGCTAATTCCTCCTCGAGTAGAGTTTCCTCATGAGTTCCCAAAGGTTGGAACACCCTCTAGTGGCCAATTCCGACCCAACTAAATGAAAAGCCAAAATGGAGAAAGCCCAGGACCATCCCAGTACCAATCCAAAATGAAAAAATGAGAAACTAGCCCACAACCGATCGAACTGGGCTCTTTCAACCCCAACAAAAGTAGCTGCCAAGACCTGGCTCACAACCCCCCAAGAAGGCCCCAAACCCAAGTGTCCACTGCTTCCAGACCAGCTTGGGCCCATTATCAGACAGAAAGTAAAGAAAAGTCGAGGCGGTCTCGATGATCCCCCAGTCCACTGCGTAGATGCAATTTCCCAAGTCTTCACATTTAAAAATTTCTCTAAGGAAAAACAAAAGTTCGAACTCTCTAAATTGTAGTACTCCATACTGCACCACAACCATTCAAGAGTCCTTAAAGAGATCTGGCAGCATGGATTTAAGGCTCCTCAAAAGCTTCTTCAGGGTCTTCGTAGCTTTTCCAGGATTCATTAGTTGAAATCTGTAGTCTGGCAGGGTAACTCATCCTAAACTTCAAACCTGCAGTAATTAGCTAAGAAACAATAGTGTAGAAGGCCTTGAATTTCAAGCGGACTGAGACGGGTAGACCTTGTGAGATTCTCAGCTTTATATGGTCCCAGTGAACCTCTTGCAAAACATCCACTTTTGTAGGAAATGCTGTCTCTCCAAGTAATTCAGGAACTGGCACACAATAGGGTGGGGGTTCCTTGGGGATAGTTTAAGCCATAAAGCCCTGTGGGCATGCTCTATAATGTAGCTAGGGCCGAATGGAGATGGGCCTGTCACCCGCTCAACCAACTTCTGAATAAATGCCTCAACATTTTGGCCTTCCTCTCCCTTCGGTAAACCGAGAACCACTACGTTATTTCTTCCCTCCACCCTCTAGGTCCTCGAGCTTAGCTTCAAAACGACAATTTCTGGCACATCGAAACCAGTTCAGGGTCAAGACAACCAATTATTTTCTCAATAGAAGCAATTTGGGGTGCATTATCAGACACAGACAGCGAGAGTTCATCTAATTTTCTGGATAGCGATTTCAAATCCATTGCAATATCCTTCATTTCCTCTCAAGGTTTTAAACTCCTCAAGAAATCTGGAAAGCTTTAAAGGCTCCTGATCACCACTTTGGCTCAGAGGATCAGGCCCAGAACCACCTGAGGCCCTGGATTTCTTAGGGGCCTTCTCGGGAGTTGCTGGAGGGTATGCTTCGTGGGGCTTTCTTCATGTAAGCCTCCATCCGCTCAAGATATAACCAGACCAGAGTGTGACAGCTATTATACAGCGTTGAATCTCAGAAACAAGGAAAATAGTGAATTAAAACACCAAAATGAGATAAATAACAAACAGGGAGGCAGGAGCTTCTTGAGGGAGCTGCTACCCAGCACTCTGCATCATGTGATCTGTCCCCAGACTGGGTGGGCCAAGTGGTCCTTTTCTGCGTCAAAGTCTATGTTTTATTTTCCATTTTCTGAGGAGAGGTTGAGAGTGCACCTGACTCAAGTGAGAGTTTCTATTATCCAAAGTCTGTTTATTTTCTTTCCCTGAACTAAGCAGTGACTCTGTATCTGGATCTTCTTGCTCAGTTCATAAGATGTCCAGATGGTTAAGTTTTGTAGCTTTCTCCATTATTTTTATGACTAGCTGTTGAGACTCCATCCCCAATGCTAAAAAACACTCCAGAACATCCAGTTTAAGTTTAACATCAGAGCCCATCCTTGTGCTTGAAAACATTTAACACAACCCAAGTCCCCCACTGCAATTAGTTTCCACCTTCTTATTATTTCTTTATATTCTGCAATCAGAAGGAGAGGGTGGAAAGCTGTGGGTTACATAGAGCCCTTTGCACCACAAATGATGGGTGGTGTTAGAGCATATTGAATGGTCCTGCAATCCTTTTCTCGCCAACAAAATCTATGTCCCTATGTTTCTATGTAACATTTGTGTACACTCACTATCTACAATTGTCACAGAAGTTTCCTGAAACTTGACTGGGTACAAGCCATTCTAAGTTGTGGCAATATCTCATGAAACCAGTTATTGCACTTCACTAGAGAGATTCAGTTGGCTACCTCTCTAACAGCAGCTTATATTGCTTAATAAATGTGCAACTCAGAAAAACCTAAAATATTAAACTAACAGCTTAGAATAATCAGATTCCCAATATACCCTAACATGATATGGTATCTAGAGGCTGTAGGCCATCTATGATCACTTAATGTTTGTTTCTACTGCTGCCATATGTTGGAACCAGCTCCTTACCAAAACCCACAGTATTGGAACTAAGACTGGCTTTGTATGCATTACTGATTTAATAATAATAATCTTTCAATATCTACATTAATAATATTGCTGAGGGTTTGAAGGTGAGGGGTGCCTATTTGCTGATGATACTAAATATGCAATAGGGTGGACACCTTGAGTGGGGAGGACATAAGGGGTGACTTAAAGATGCTTAAAAAATGGTCTGGGATGTGGCAATTGAAATTTAATGCCAAGAAGTGTGTTGTGATGCACTTGGGGAGTAGGAACAGAAGAGTAGGGTACACCCTATGTGAGGAGGAAATTAAAGTAACAGAACAAGACAGGGATCTGGGGATCACAGTCTCCTTGAACCTAAGGTAGGACTCCAATGTAGCACAGCAGCATAAAAGACCAATGGAATGTTGGTATGCACAGGCAGGGCATTACTAGCAGAAAAGGAGGTAATAATACCCCTTTACAAAGCCATGGTGAGGCTGCACCTGAGTATGGGGTTCAGTTCTGGAGGCCACTTCTTCACAAGAATATAGATGCATTGGAGAGAGTTCAAAGAAGGGCAACCAAGAAGGTGCAGGGTATGTAGGGAAAGTCATATGAGCAGAGGTGTAAGGAGCTGGATCTGTACATGCTGAGACAAGGAGGGAAGGGGAGACATGATTAAAACTTTAAATATGTAAAGGAGCTCAATAAAGTGGGAGAAGAGGGCTTACTTATGAGGAAGGAGGGGTCAAAACTAGAGGGCACAGCCTCAGACTGCAAGGGAAAAATACTGGGGCAATCTGAGAGGAGTTTCTTCATGGAGAGGGTGGTGGAGCCCTGGAACAGACTACCAGACAGAGTGGTGAGGGCTAAACCGGTGGAAGAATCCAAGAGGGCATGGGACAAGCATATGGGGCTGAGTATCAGGGGAGAGTGGGGCTGGCAGGAGGGGAGGTGTAGGGAAAAAATGAGCAGACTAGATGGGCCGATATGGTCCTTTTCTGCCATCAAGCTTCTGTGATTCTATGCTAATGTTGTTGCTAAATAGTCTCATATACGCTTTGAGACACACCTTTATTTAAACATTCTATAATATCGATTGTACACTGTGCTATATTGAGTGCATGCCAATGCTTCTACTGCTCTACAATTTTTCTCATGTATTGGACACTTAGACCATTATGAACCAATGTTTTTCAATCAGGATGATCCGTAAATAGGATACTGTCCAGTTATCCTAATACTGTAAACATATTTTATTTAACTAAATTATGATGATACCACTGTCTTGAAAACAGTTCTTGTCTACTTTTTACTGACCTGTAATATATTTTGGAATAGCAATAAATTATACACTACAAATCTGTGGTATCATTTGGAATAATGCCACTCTCACGTGATTGAAGATAGAAAGGTTTATGTTCACAATATATGGCATTACACCATGAAAATACACACCACCATGTGTCACTTCTGATTGCTGCCTAATTTTAGAGCAGTACTACATTTTCTCAATGTACAGTAGCAGTTTAAGATCATTTAATTGAGATATTCTTACACAATTCCAAAACATTGTTGTGACTCATATAATGGGTGATCACAATATAGAGGTTTCTAAATGCTACAGATCACCTACAACTGCAAAACTAGTTCTAAGAATATGACCCAATATTGTGAGGCATAAAGTATATGAATGAGAACACAGAAGCCAGTAATCACATCTGAAAATAAAACACAGATGGTGTGCTACAGCACATTCTTGAACTGTGAATTGAAGTATTCCCACTTTGTAGTGCCAAATAACTGAAGGGTCTTTATGAATTTCTGCACATATCCTGGCAAATGTCTATGTGTTATAATCGACTCAGGTCATTTTATGAGTACTGTATTAAATAGTTGACACAAGGTGAAGAGTTACCTTGCTAAAGCTTAATTACTGTTACCAAGATAGTTTATTTATATATCATTGCTGGAGACAGACAGTCAAACTGGGAATATGTGTAGAAGAATAAGTAGGCAATAAAGCATTATAGGGTGTTGAATATGTGGTATTAGCCCACCTCCTGATGGCATTGTGGGGCTGATGTAAAGCAGAATACTGTGCATCTGCTACATACAGATGGTTTAAGACCACACATTTCAGATCCTGACTGTATTGGGCTTATAAAATAGGTTAGCATTTGTGAAAGATGAAAAAGTGAGAAAGAAATGTTTTCAATATTAAGAAAATGTACATTTTAACAACCGAACTAAATCATATCTGAATTAACTGTGAAGAATTAGGAGATACAATAGCTTCCACCCACTACTCAGTTTCATACAGTATAACTCTTTCATACAGTATAACATGTAGTAGACATTCTGCATGTTCATATAGGTGCTTTTCTTTTGTTAAGTTCAGCTGTCATCACTCCTCCCCCACCATGTAGTTGCTTACAGTCCTTTTCCCACCCTTAGTATTCCAAAATGTTGAGTACATTAAAAGCAAAAATAGTCAATGCTAATAATGTTGGCTTACAAGTTTTAGTGGTGAAATGTTTGTTCTTAGTAAGTAATGGAGCCCATTATCTCATCATAGCACAGAGGGTTATAGGTCTGTAAGACAGTATGATTTGGTTTTCAGTCCATCTCTCTCTAAAATAACATTTATGTAGAGGTTTCATATAAAACAATCACTATCCTCAGCCAAAGAAATAATACTAGAGCAGCTTTCTCAAGTTGCTGATGGCATCACAATAGCCATCTTATGCCCTAAGCCAGCTAAACAGAAATGTTATAATATACAGACCAATGTATGTAGACTGTGTGTTATGCATTTTTACACACCTAAGGTGTGTGATAACTCATACAACTAGAGAGTGAAGCTTGAGAGGTTTATCAGGTCATCACACATCGAGGATGTGTAAATAATCCCCACAAACAGCTGTCTGTGTTTTATTTTTATAATTACTGATGTAGGAGTATTCATCCCTTTTTAATTCACTGGACTGCTGTTTTTATATTTTATTTTTATTCCTTAAAACAGAAATCACATTTAGATTTAATTACTCTACATTTATAAAAGAAATTCAATTTAAGACTGCTGATTTTCTGATAGTATACATGTAACTAAATAAAGCACAAAACACTTTTTGTTTTAAATTTTGGGGGATAGAATATTTAAGCCTATTATAATTAAATTAGAGCCCTATTGTTAAATAATTAGTAAGATAGATTAATTTATGCTCCAAGCTTTAAAATCCCAACTAATAGTTATAAATCTTAACAAATAGGCATCTTCCCTAAATTTACTCTAATAGTCAAGGTTCATGGATTCAAAATAAATGAAAACACAATAAACTAAATTCATTCCCATTATTTATTTATTTATTTGCTTTTTTAACCAGGTAAGCACACTAGACAACCAACCCAAGTGCCTATTTTCAGGTGTGACCCGGAGATTTCAAGGTACATTCATAATCATAGAGGATGATACTCAATCAACTCTGCTCCTTTCTCCTCCTCAAAATCAAAGCCAATATTCACAGGAATTCTAATATTAGTTTGAAAAGCTGTGAGTAACATCTGGATCATCAGAGTAATGGTTTTGCCCTGTAACTGAATCCTCAGATTGGCTGGTGTGAGTAGGGCCACTGTTATTCCTTCCTTGAAATTTGACATTATGGGCAAGAATGACTTTCATGTGTGCTGCGTCTGCATACAAAAGTTTGGATATGGGTGAATCTGATGACCCTCATAAATAATGTATTTTTCTTAGCTTAGCCAACTGGAGAAGTTTGTTTCTTTCAGCTAGAGTATGAAAAGTTATAATTACATATCTTGCTCCATATTATTGAGATGTGCTCAATGGACCTTTAAAATGATGTGAGGCAAGATGAAATATAATATCTAAGGAAAGGGAAGGTTCAATAGAAAACATTGTTGTTAGTGCATTCTGGACTGCTTCTTTTAATATGTGTTAGGGACAGTCCCAGGAAAACCTATGACCCTAAGATTTCTACTCAACATGTTATTCTCTAGGCACTCTAACTTTGCCATCTGTGATAGTTGTTCATGTAACACTGCATTTGCATCTCCCTCTAAGGTAAGGACTCTTGCAGAGATGGCTTTGATCTCCTTCATTCTTTTCCACAACATTTCTATGTTCTCCATCCATAGCTGCACAGCGGCATAACAAGAAGTTATTTCCATGAGTGAGTTTTCAATTTATAAGTTTGATTGCCTAACCTTGGCTTGAAATTCATTCAAAAAGGCTTGTATAGACATGACAGTGTGTTTTTGTCACGCTTTTGATTTACCGCCCGCTTCTGAGCAGGGTCACTACAGCAGGGGAGACCCTGTCCTGACCCTCCAGCAGTCCTCTGGTCGAACACCTCTGCCTGCAACTTTCAGGGAAACAAGTTTGTCAATATTAAGTAAAGAAGATTCCATCCACAAAATATAGAAAGCTCAGTGAAAAGTTCAATAGAAAATCTACTTTTTGGTGGATGTTCCATTCAGAATCAGCAGAGCTCTAAACAAACTTGTCTAGCTCACACAACAGCTCAGCAGCACTCCCAGTCAACTGGTTATGAAGCTCTTATAACAAAGTTGCCAAATTAAAGTTAGAGAAAAGTCATATAAAGTTCATAAAGTGGAACCTGAATTAATAAATTCTTCTAATAGTGAAACTGCAACTGCTAAAAGCGGTCTGATTTCCAAGGAAACACAGGTCAGGTGCTACTGTCTGAAGCATTGAAAAATAAGGCTAGAAATGCCCTACTGATTCTTCCCGTACCAGTTACCTCTAGAACAAGTCTCAACCTACAAGCACCTGGGTATCACCTTCAATTCTGCACTCACTTTCCACTCATGCATCAGCACCTCACCACTGCCACCAGCACCAGGATCAGACTACTCTATCATCACAGTGACTGCTTTCCCGAGGCCCTCCAGCTGGCTATCACCTCATCCATCCATACCTTGGTGGACTAAGGCCTCACAATCTACATTGCTGCTGATAATACAGCACCTCAAAAGTCCACCTCACTATAAACAAGGCGGGCAGACTCCTGACTGGGCCCCAGGCATATTCACACCTGCCTACTGTCTCCACTTCCAACCTGTTGAATCTAGATGAGAGAATCCACCACCAGACCTGCTTACTGGCTAAAAAACCCTACTGGGACTCTCCCCTTGGGCTATCCATCTTCTACACCCATCACCACTGCCTCCACCTGTGGTGCTGGTAAAGCTGTCCTACGAGTGCCAAGAATCAAGACATCCCTAGCTCAGAGGGCTTTTGGCTACAGGGCCCTACCTGGTTCAACTCGCTCCAACTAATGTCACAAGCTCTGGGCCGGTGGCACTGAGGGCTGAGGTGCTGGATGCACCTCGCACCACACTGGTAGACAGGGTTCAGGAAGGAGCCCGAGTTGAGGGAGTCGGTAGGGAGGGAAGGATTGAGCATCCGTGGACTGCTCTTCTTCTTAGGGAGGAGGTGTGCTGCTATCGGTGCACTGGTGGCCTCTAGCATTGGCTGGGGAGATACAGTAGCACTAGCAGTGTAAAGAGGGACGTGATGGGGCAGACACAGGAAGGAGTGCGTGCATGCGGTAGCATGCGCCCCTGTCCTTTAGGCGTCATTGCATGCCAAACACGTCAGAGAAGAAACCAGAACAAAGAAATCAGGCTCCTGGCTGTGGCAGCATGATGGTCAGAAATGGAGGGGGCTCCCCGTTTCCGGGAGGGCACACAGCACTTACTGGATCCTGTTCAGGTGGGAGTATGGGGACTTTCTGCCACCACAGGGGTAGCTGCGGGCCTGAATAGGAGTGGGAGTTCTCATGACGGCGTCGGAAGACCTAAGGAGAGGCCAGGATGTGTATAAGGTAAGGCAGACTGGGGAGCCTAGGAGAAAAGGATTAACTAAAAAAAAAAAAACTAATGTCACAAGCATCCCTAAATTGATTCTTCAATGTGGCACCCAGGAATCACCTTTGCCACCCGCTGCTGCACATGTACCTAATTTCTCCCCTCCCAATAGGGCCTATTTACCAATCCTCTATCAACAATTTCCCATTGACAGCAAAATCTCCAGCATTGACCACAGGGCCCATCCATACCAATTCCTGAAGCTGACTCCAGCCAATGTATTCCCAGTACATTATTTGAACTGTTCATGTATCCCGGAGGACATTCCTCCTGTAATACTATATCTGTATCCTGTTACCATTCAAACTAACTGCCTGAATTCATGTAGCCTGTATTATAAAATTGCACTTTGCCTGTAACCATTGACTATTCTGGCCACCCACCTGAAATCATGTAAGTTGTATGATGGAAATGCGCTTTGTTTGTAACCTCTATGCTATTATGGCTATTTTGTTCACTGTCCTATGTATCACTGTATGTCTTTGTTTCTATTTGATGAGATGCCTTGTAAATTAGTCCCTGACTCAAAGGTCTGTAAATCTGATTTTATACAAATAAATAAATAATCAAGGAAACAAGTGTAAGTTGGTATTTTTAAGCAGTTTTCAGCAGTTTTTACAGGTTGCGGTTTACTGAGGACACAGACATGGTGAGATGAGATACACTGAGTATCTGAAGGGTCACTCAGTGTAGTGTGAGAGTGCTGCAAGGTATTGAGGATGAGTCAGTTTTAATGACAGTCTTGAGACAACCATTCCCGCTTAAGCAGACAACTGAAGAAAAGTGATCCAAAACTGCAGTAATAACTGGATAACCCAGTTAACACGGCATTTGAAGCAGCACATGACTGTTGTGTATTACAGGGGTCACCAGTAATTATAGTAAAATTGTTATGTTCTGCTAGTGGTGCTATTACCCATGAACCTAGCAGTTGGCTCTGGTGCTATTATTCCTGAGTCTTCAAGCCAGGATCTGGTGCTGTTACCCTAAGCCTTCGGTACCATGTGATAACAGCTAAGAAATAGTGCGCTGACATAGCACAAATACAAAATAGCGATAAGCATATCGCAGACCAGAACTACAGCTACACTTTAAAAATGATGTACTTTCTTACTTTTGAGCCCCTGTACTCCCTGTTGCAGGGGTTCACCTCACACCCCCTAACTAAAATAACCATCTCCAAGGGGGACAAACTCAGGGACTGGGAGACACATGGGAGGGAGATAGTCACCAGTGGAGGCAACTCAGAGATGGGCAAAATGTTGGCGGGGGTGAGGAAATCTCAATATCGCAATGAGAGGTGACAAAACTGAGGGAGCAGGGCAAAAAAAACATCTCCTAAACACAGATAAACCAGTCCCATAAAACAAACACCCAAAACATGATGAAACAAAAAGTAGCTTACAGGATTCATATCCCATGTACTGCACAATCCAGCATCCCACAGGTGGTGCCTCTAACCACCATGCTACGCTAGAGCACAGCTTGCAGACCACACAAACTACACTACATCCACACAATCCTAGCTGTTCCTTCCTCCCATACTACTCACTCTTTTCTCCACTAGCTATGCTCACATACTCACTATTCTTCCCCACTCACTATTTTCCTAGTCGCTCATATTGAGTCACCAATTTGAGTAGCCCATAACATAGGTTACCAGCCTTCAGCCCTGTTCTTTCAATGTTATCCATGAGTATACTAGCTCTGCTCTGACACTAATTCCACACACTTTACCAGCTCTGATCTGCCTCCAGCCTTTCTGGTGCTACACTCATAGACCATATCTGTCTTCATCTGGTATGGTGCTAGTGTCATTGGATCTACCAGCCCTGCTCTGCCACTACTACCCCACTGAGCCTACCAGTCCTTCTCTGGCACTATTACCACTATTACCCTAAACCTACCAGCCCTGGTCTAGTGCTGTTATCCTTGAGTCTATAGTAAAACATGTCGATATTATTCCTAAGCCTGCTAGCCCTGTTCTAGGGTTCATATCCCTGAAAGTACTAGCCCTGCTCTGGCACTATTACCCAAGACTCTACCAGCTCTGATGGGGTGCTCTTACTGCTGAGCCAACCAGCCCTGCTCTGGTTCTATTACCCTAAGTCTAGTCAAGTTTGCTATAGCACTATAGAACAGAAAAACTGCTTTTGTATAGCTCTATTAATACACACTGTATTCCAAAGAACATTAAAAGCAACAAGTTAGACACAAGCTGTGCAGGGACTATAGAACAGAACATGTTGATTGCTATAGCATCTTTCATGTACACACAGTATCCCAAAGTGTTTATAAAGCGATTCATTAGATACTGGCAGTTGGGACTCTGTTATAGAATATAATTTGTACTGTATTTATATCATTCCATTCTCATACACTATCCCATTATGATTTACAAAGCAATAAGTTAGCTACTAGTTGTCTAGGAAATGTAGAATAGACTAAACCATGGAATTAAATAGTCCATTTTATACACACTGTATTTGATTTTCAAAGCTTATGATGCAGAACAGTTCCTGAAATTGGACATAATTTGCATCATGGCTAAAACATCAAAATGCCGGTGGGTTATTTTCAACAGTTTTGACATATTTGTAAATGTTCTGCACTTAACTTTCATCTCCAGTCCCACTATGCTTCCCTAATCTCTAAATACTGGTTTGGGTCCCTCCTTCATCTATCTCATCTCCTCTCCCATCCATTCCTCTTCCTTCTCCTGCACTCAAGAGACCCATGCACATTCACCATTTGCTACCACACCTCAGTCAGGGACTCTGCTTTCATACTGCCTCCTCCCTCTGGAACCAGCTATCATTATCCATCCATCTCTCCTCTCTTCTCTCCATTAGATTCCAGGTAAAACTCCCCACCTCCCTGGTACTGCCAACCCTCTTCCTTAACCCTTCCTTACACGTGCTTAGCTTTTGACCACCACTTTACCTCCCTCCCCAACCTCATATGTCTTACAAAGTTGTTGAATTTTATCAACTTGTTTTGACTCCAACTTTCAGCACCAGCTCAGTCCCTTCACTCTGGCACTGTGCACTTTGACTTTGCTCAAGCTACACAGATGATCTTTATGTCAATTCATTTGTCCTCCACATGAGGTGTTTTGCCATTTTGTCTGTACTGCACTCTGCTTATGCTCTTTGTCACACTCATTATAACCACAACATCCGACTGGCTGTATTTTGTTTTCATTGTGCTTCTCCTCTTCCCCTTTGCCCCAGGCTGAACCTGAAATGAGCCATGGCTCAGTGTGCCTCCCAGGCAACCAGCACAGACCCTCCACTACATCCATAGCAGCCACCAACTGAATGACAGGTCACAATTAGATACCTACTGTAGTAAAAGCTGTTTCTATAGTAGGTGTGCGATCATGAACATAGAAACACTGAATCTGTCATCAGAAAAGGACTGATTGGTCTACCTAGTCTGCCTAGATGTTTCCTGCCTCATCTTCTTCCTCACATGCTGTCTGGTCTCCATCAACCTTCCCACCTCCCAGCCTCTTCTCTATTATACCGCTATGTCTCACGCCACACTGCTTGAAGACCCCTACTGTTTTAGCCTCCACCACTTCAGCTGGTAACCTGTGCCAGGCATCTACCAATATTTTCTCACATCCTCCTGCCCCCCTCCCCAGCTACATTGCATTCCCCTGCTCCTGGTGCTCTTTCATATTTGAAAGAGACTCAACTGGACCCTGTTCACTCCTGTGAGATACTTGTAGGCCTGTATCATGTCATTTTCTCTTTCCTCTCTTCTAGGGTGTACATGCTGACATTCCTCTGTCTCTTCTAGGCTTCTGATGTAAAGCCTGCACCATTTTAGTTGCCCTCCTCGAACTTCCTCCACCTTGTCTATGTTCTTTCTGAGATTTGTTCTCCAAAACTACATCGACACCAGGTGGGGTCTGACAACACCACCTCCATCCTCCTGATGGAGATACCCTCCCATGCACCCCAGCCTCCCACTAACCCTACCCACTGCTTTGTCACAGTGCCACCTTGAGGTCCTCAGACATAATAACCTCAAGATCCCTTTCCTGTTAATTAACTGTCGATAAGCCCCATCCTATACTCAGCTGTTGGGTTCCTTGTCCTAGATAAATGATTTTACACTTTTGGCACTGAATCCAACTGCCATGATTTTTACCACCTCAAAAGTCACAAGATCCCCGATCATTCTTTCTACTACTCCTGGGTGTCCACCCTATTGCAAATTTTGATATTATCTGCAAAAGGCATACCTTCCTTCAGTTCTGCTGTAGTGTCCCCACGGTCAAAAGGATTGGTCCCAGTACTGAGCCCTGTGGTACCCACTGGCCCCTCTCCCATCATTAGAGTGAGTGCTGTTAACCACCACCTCTGTCTCTTATATATTAACTAGCTACTGTACTAATTGGAAGGCTACAGCCTGTAGTTCAAGGGCAGTGTAACAGGACATCCCATACAGCCCATTTAAGGGCTGCTCTCCTCACTCCACACACAAACATTTTTTCCTTGCCCTCCATCCACCCCTCCTCCTTCTCCAGCAGCATGCCTCTTTCCTGTGGGCTTCTTCCCAAGGTACCTTTAGCCAAGGGAATCACTCCTGTGGCACCTCAAGGGTGGAATCCTCCTCTAGGTTCCTTCCATTTGTACCAGACAGGGTAGTATATCCCATGGATAGAGAGTGAACAGCTAAAGAATATCTATGTTACACAAGCATGAAACCAGCTGCAAAGGCACACTGAACTCATTAACCATTTTGGATCCCACCCCAGGCTGTTTAATTTCTTTATCAGCCTCCTGTGTGGCACAGTGTTGAAGACCTAGCTAAACTCCAGATCAATCATGTCCACTGCTCTCCCTTATCTAGTTCCCTGGTCATCCACTCAAAGAAATCTACCAGATTCACTTGGCATGAACTTTCCCTGTGAATTCAGGCTGCCTGTGGTCTTGCAGCCCACTGGATTCAGGATACTCTAACAGTCTCTCTCTCTTTAGTATAGATTCCATTTATTTCCCATGTCTCAAGTAAGATAGACCAGACTATGCTTGCTAGCCTCCCTCCTGCTGACGCTGTTACAAATTGGGACTATGTCTGCTCTCCTCTAGTCCTCTAGAACCACCCTGTTTCCAGTGAGTTGTTGAATAAGGCCATGAGTAGTGCAGCAAACACCTCCTGCCTAGGTCCCTTAATACCTTGGGTGTATCCATCCGTCCTATGGCCTTGTCCACTCCTATAATTTGAAGTCCCTTCAATAATAATTCTTCCTTTGAAAATGGACTTGTGTCCACTTCCTCCAGTGTTCATGCTGCTCTTGTGGTCTGTCCCTGTCTTCCACTGTGAAACGGTAGAAGTACCTGTTCAGGATGTCTGCTTTTTCTGATCCCCTGTGCAGTCTCCTTTGTCATCCTCCTTATCCTCAGAATCCCTTTTCCTTGCCTTCCTCTCCTTGCTTCTGTACCTGAAGAAAGTCTGGTCTTCTTTTGATACCCTTTGGCTATGTTTTCTTCTGTCTGAGCCTTTGATCCCTCATTACCTTATCTGTTCCTTCTGTTTTACCTGGTACACCTCTCTATCCTTATTCTTCTGTGTTTCTTTATACCTCTTGAATGCCACCCTTTACAAGCTTCTGAAAAAGGCTATTCTGATGTATCTCCCATGTCAGTGAAGTTTGCCTTCTTGAAATCAACACGCTTGCCCCTCGTGTGACTGAACTGGGTCCCTGTTCATGTTAAACCACACAATGCGATGGTCCCTGAATCCCAGTTGCCCCTCCACACAGACATCTGTGTTCTGTCCCCATTGGTCAGTATCAGGTCACGAATGGCCTTTTCTCTGGATCAAGCACAAGCTGCTTGAGACCTGTCCCTGTAGGGAATCCAGGGTGCTTCTACTTCTGGCAGAAGCAGCTGCCTGGGTGGACCAAGCCACATCTGGCATACTGAAATCCCCAGCAGCAGGACTTCACCTTTTGTTGCCATCTTGTGTATTCCATACACAAGCTCCCTGTCCACTTCTTCCCTGTGCCAAAGACCTGTAGATTACCCCTGTGCTTATTGATGAGCCTTTGCCAGGTTCAAGAGTGACCCACAGTGCCTCAGCCTCCCCTGTCTACCCTAAATCTCTGTCACCTTTATATCCCTCTGATGTACAGAGCCACACTTCCTCCTTTTTTACCCCCATCCCTCCTGAACAGTGCATAACCCGTACATAAATGTCCCATGATTAACAGTGTACCATGTTTCAGTTATTGCTACTATGTCCAGGTCTGCCTCACTATCAATGCCTCCAGGTCTGGGATTTCTAAGTCTGAACCCTCCCAATTCCACCTGTTAAGTTCCTTCCATCCATCTCCCCATGGTGGCCCATAAATTACTGCAGCTGCCAGTCCCTCCCACTACGACAGTGACAGGCCCAGCCACTTGCTTGCACTTCGGCAGCCACTTTCTGAGTGACAGGGAGTGAGCACACACTACTCTACTATAGAAACAGATGTTTTATAGTAGGTGCGACTCACTCCCTTTCACTCAGACAGTGGCCATCCAAGGTAATGAGCTGACAGGCTGTACCAATCACAGTCACAGGAGGTGGCTGCAGTCTTGGGTAAATGGGAGGGCAATAGGGAGGGGTGGTGGGACCTGGCTAGATGGCTTTGGGAGGGGGGCCAAATTTGTGACAGGGGTGGGGCTACCATGTCAGGGATCATGGACAATGATGGCAGAAAAACAATGGTACATCCAGTCCACCCTAGTTCCCTATTAAACCTCATGACCGATTGTCCATACAGGGTACTAGCCTTCACTATCCACTCCTGTTCCTCCATACTACTGTCAGCCTGAGTAACCATTATACTCTTCACTTTGTCACAGCCATGCTTGAAACCATTTATGGTTTTGGTTTCTGCCATCTCAGTTGACAGACTATTCCACATTTCCACCACCATTTCTGGAAAATGAAACTTTCCAATATCCCTCTTGAACCTCCCTCCCATCAGTTTCTACTTGTGCCTCCGTGTCCTTGAACTGTTACTCATTCTAAGTAGTTCTTCTCCATTCACCTTTGTTTATTCCTTACAGGAACTTGAAGGTCTCTATCATATCACTCCTCTCTTGTCTGGTCTCCACTGAAGACGTGTTCAGTGCCTTGAGCAGATCCTCATAAGATCTGTCCTGTCAGCTCTGAATCATCCTGATCACCCTTTGTTACATGGTCTCTAGCTTGTCTGTATCTTTCCTGAAGTGAGGTCTTCAGAACTGGGCACAGTACACCAGGCACAGCCTCACCAACGATCCATAAAGAGGCAGTAAACATCTTTTCTTCTACTATCAGAACCCCTTCTGGTACATCCTAGCATCCTATTAGCCTTACCAGAGGCCTCACCGTACTAGCTTGATTGTTTAAGGAAGTCATTAATGATGACTCTTGATCCCTTTCTCAGCTGTAGTGCACAGCTCTACCCTCCTATCCATTACTCTGTCTTGGGGTTCTTGTTCCCTAAGTGAATCACCTTGCACTGTTTGGCATTGAATTTCAACTGCCAAACCTTAGGCCACCTCTCTGCTCTTTGCATGTCACTCTGCAGTTTCTTACTTCCCCCATCACTATCTACCTCCCATGAGCTTGGTGTCATCTTAAAAGAAACACAGCCCAAGATTCATTCTCAAATGTTGTTGATGAGCATACTGAAGAGGACAAGACTCAGGATGGATCCCTGTGGCATTCCAATCATGATCTCCTCTCTTCCGATTTGACACCAAAATCATGAACCTCTGCTGACTCTCTTTCAATTAAAGCTCCCTCACCCCACCAAAACACTGCTTATATTTTCCTTCAAATCCCTGGACCTCACCCCTTTGCACCATGACCTAAGCTACTCTGATTGGTCCCTATCTCATTGGCCTCCTCCATTAACTCCATGCTAACGTATTTCAAAATGAAATTCCTTGAAATATGGTACCACCATGCCCCCAGTGCAGGACATGAGAAAAGATACCACCTCCCTAGATCATGGCCAGACTCATAGCTTGCTTGCAAGTGCATGATTTGGCCTTGTTAGACAATAAACGTAACCCATCCCCATGGCCTCCAGAGGTACCATTACCTCCACAACACCTATACCAGTGCAATAAGACCTGCCAAAGGTGAGTAGTTTACATCCACCTTCAGTGCTAACATTGATCACCTGTCTAAATTTTGGAAGGTTGCCACAATCTCTTCCTCCTCCCACTCAATTCCTTTGCTATCCTCAAAGTGGGTGACACCCCTATTTCCAACCCCTCCTTCATCACCACAGAGGTTTAATTTCTTTTTATCACTTGCACCTCCTCTCTCCTCTCTCTCCTCCTCTTCCTCGCCTCCTCCTCACCCCTGCCAGCTTGCATGACAGTCATCTCTTCCTTCCCTATTTTTCTTCTCTCCAGTAATTCTATCCTACATCACTGACACCCTTCCCGCCTTAATCCTTCCAAGGGTAGGAGCCCAAATGGCCTGGATAGCAAGCTCCTCCATCTCTCTGCTTTTGCGATCTCCTCTCCCATTGGTGGACCTCCATAACCTCTCTTTCTGCTGTTCTTCAATCCCTGCTAACTGGAAGACTGCAACTATTACTCATCTTCCAAAGATGGTGATCCATCTGCTACTAACAGCTACTGACCCATTTCTCCTCCCTCCAAAATACAGGTCTTCTTATAACTCTCTTCCTTTCTGGACTCCTCTTCCTTTTCACCCACTACAAGTCTGGCTTCTGCAAGAACCACTCCACCACAATCTCCCTGCTCAGGCTCACCAAATCCATCCACAATGGCATGGATTACAGTCTATTAACCTCTGCTATCTGTGCTGATGTAGCCAAAGTGTTCAACACTGTCTCCCACCCCAATTATTAGCCAAACTCCAGGCTGCAGGCCTCTCCAACTCAGCCATTGGCTGTTCCATTCCTACCACATGGTAGGTCCCAGGCAGCCACAATTGGTGACCCTCTCTTCTCTGCCTGTATCCACTGGGTCCCACAAGGAGCTGTGTTAGGCCTCTACTTTTCTCTATTTTCTTAATGATTTCTCCATATGCTTGTCTGGATCCATTCACATGTACATGGATGATACAGTCCTCTTCACAGCAGGCTCACAGACTCCAGCTGGACTTCAATTAAGTTCAGTCCTGGCTGCACATAAATCAGCTTTTTCCTCAATGCCAAGAAGACTGCCTCCATGTCCTTTGGCACAAGGAACAGACTCTCTAGGCTCCCTCCTTCCTACTTTCCACACCTGGATGGCTCCCCAGTGGAGGATGTTACCACCTTTAGGTATCTCAGTATCTGGCTAGACCAACACCTAAACGTTTCTGAACAATTGGATGTTATAGTCAAAAGCTACACCCTAATTTGTTGTGCTTACAGGAACTGTGACTGTATTCCACCTCCAGCACACCAAGCTATTATCCAGAGAATGACCATCCCAATCTTTGACTATGGTGATGTGGTTCACAGTGCAGCCCAGTCACTACCCTTGCCAGACTGGACACACTTTTCAACCATTTCTGCCATTACACTCTCGACTGTCCTCCAAGAACTCATCACTGTTCTATGTATAAATCTCTCTACTTTTCTTTTCTTGTGGACAGACACCATGCCCACTGTGCCAGCTTTGTAGGAAAAATCTGGTTTGTTTCCTTCCTCCTACCTCTCCACCCCCACAGCCATACCTTCAGAAGCTCAAATGTTTGAACCCTAGCAGTCCCTTCAGTCTCCACAACCATCAGCAAAGCCATGTTCAGCCACCGCTTCCCAAAATATGGAAATCCCTTGCCCCAGCCATTCATCAGTCTCCTCCCTGGATCCTTTCAAACCACTTCAGAGGTCTCACCTCTCCTCCTGCACTTGTCCTAATTTTCTTCCTGTCTCCTATGACTTGTTTCTAATTTAGGTACAGCTATAATTTAGGCACTTATGCTCTACTTTAGGCATTATGCAAAATGTTTACAACTTGTGGTTGATTAGAGAATGGTGACCATAGAGAGTTTTAAAAGCAGCCTAAAACATACTTATTCAAGCAGGCTTTCAGCATTTGATGTTTTATGGATTGTGGAAAATTTTAATTGAACGTGAATTTTGTAAGATTTTATTGAACTGTTTTTTTTTTGTTTAACCAGGTATAGCACACTAAGCTGAAAGCTTTTTACAGGAGTGACCTGGGAGAACAAGGAGGTTAAGACTTGCTCAGGGTCACACAGTATTCAAGTGGAAGCTGTGATTTAAACCCAGGTCTGGTCTGCTGGATGTCACTGAATTTGCAGCTCAGAGCCTTAACCACTGAGCTATACCGCCTTTTATGATATGTATGTTTTGTACAGCACTTTGCTGTTGGAATTGTGCTATATAATTGAAAACATCATTATTATTAAACTGCTATGTATTTGATTGACAACATATGTTTGTGGTCTGACTGTGCTGTGTATGCATTGTAGATTGTTTGCTTGTTACCCAAGTTCTCACATCTTGCATGTATTATTCCTAATGTAATTTGTGATTGTGTGCCACTTATTCTGCTCTGTCAATGGTCTTCCACCATGTATGTTATATATTTTGAACTCTTGTGATACCTAAGCCCCACTTGTACAAGTTCCCTTCCCCAGGATGCATCTGGAAATGAGCTCCCAACTTAGTATGCCTTTCCTGGTGAAACATTTAAATATGTAAGTGAGTAAATAATAGATAAATTCTACACCAGATTATTATAATAATTGGGTCATCTGAATGGCAATTTGGGGACACTAGACACCAAGGATCATTTTACTATAATAATTGGAGCCATTTAAACTGTGATCAGGGTGTGGAACCTTTAGATGCCAATGATCATTTTGGTACATGACTTGGGAGCATCACAATGGTGATCAGGGTAGAGTGACAATATGCACCACTGTGTGCTTCAATGAGCACAGGATTTTTGGAAGCAGTAAACAGTATTGCAATTTCAGTTGTTAAGCACTTTCAGAATCTTTTATATAGCACTGTGCTCAGAATGCAGGAGGATCCCTCGTTTGCAAGGCTGTAGTAGTACATATGCACATGCACATGATCAGGTTAGCATCCTGGGCTGCTAAATATATGGCACCTGTTCAACCATACTGTTCCCATATGGCACGGTGCTTAGATGTTTAGCACTCCACTAAGCTTCTGAAAATGGAGCTCTAGTTGATTAAAACCTCCTGCTGATGCCTTTTAAGATGCAGAAAGTAAACAAAAAGGATTATCTTATTCTGTATCTTTATGTATTTTTATGTTATTTTCCTTGAAAACTTTTATCCAATTTCAGAACATTGTGATGTGTCTTAAAATATGTATAACAACTGAAGCTAAAATATAATTTCTTATTTCATCTGAGTGCTGTTTGTATTTATTTATAAAATACAGTTTGTGGGCTGGCTTAGTGGCTTGGTGGTAGCTGTACAGCTTACATGCCAGTGGCCCGGTTTGGGGAGGATCTGGGTCAAACAGGGGTTAGCTGGCAGGAGAGATGATTGAGCATCTTGGGACTCCTCCTCTCAGGGAGGGAAGTCTGACCACCCTGCTCTTTAACAGCCACCTAGGTGAGGAAGGCTGGCAGTGCATCAGAGTGGCATAAGGGGCAGGGCTTAGGCAGGCACAAAGCAGTACTTGCCTTTAATTGCATTGGCATTACTGATGCTTGGCTTCCCAGGGATAAATCAGAAGCAGAAAACCTCCAGTGGTAGAATAATCCACCAACCTGCCACAGGCTTTGCACTACTAACCAGGCTCTGCTCCTGTCTGAATATGTGTTTCCTTGTGAATGGCCCTCTCCTCCTAGCCCCACCATGGGGATGGTGTGGAGACCATGAGATATCTCAGAGCAGGTAAGTCCTGGTGATTTTGTTGATGAGGATGGACAGGTCAGTGTGCAAGGGCTAATTGGGTGACCTAGAAGATAAACAACTCCATGGAAAAGAAATAAAATACTGTTTGGTAATCTCAAACTCAATAACACAGTCATATCATATAAACAGCGTAACTGTGCACCATGTGGCTAGATCAGGGCAGGTTTATTAGTGAAGACCACATGCCTGGCAAAGCTCTGCCCACCTTGCAGTGCCCACATATATGTAATAGGGAGGTTAGGAGCTCAAAGGCATACTCAGTGAGGCATCACAGTGAAGTAATGCAGAACAGAAATGTGCAAATTATGCAAATGCCAGCTGAGCTGCTGATGGAATTGAGCCCTGAGTGATTGCTGTAACAAATATATATATATTATTTCTAACCAAGAACCTTTATTAAACAAAACATTCAAATAAAACAAAAAACTAAATCAAAACTAACTCAGTAGAGTACAAACTAGGAAAGCCTTGGCTTACACTTTCACAGTTCCTGCAGTGCTTCCCAAGCATTCAGCTCAGATAAGTGGCTTAACTAACATAGTAATTAATTACACATAAATCTGATCAAAATTTTGACTTAGAAAAATGCATGCAGTCCCCTGTGTGTAAATGGTATGAGAGTGATATGTTAGGAATATCCTAAGTATTAGCTTCCCATACAAATGTGTTTAAACAGTAAATGAGGGCAGCACTTATTTAAAAGAATAAACAGCATTTTAAATTAGTTCTAAAAGTTTCTTGTCACATCACAATGTTCTGAAATTTGATTAAAGGTGTGCAAGCAAAACAAGATGGAAAACCACATAAAGATGTAAAATAAGAGATAGCCCAGTTTTGTTTATCTTCTGCTCTGTAGCTTTAGACATCCTCTCATCAGGCCAGCAGCTCCTGAATACAACGGGAAATGAGTGCAGGGGCAGGCCATTCAAGAGGAAGGGGTAATTTCAGAATGTAGTCCATTTCAGTATATAGTTTATTTGTTTCAATATATGGTGTATGTGATTTTTCAGTCTATAGTGTATGTATTTCAATACTTGGTGTATGTGTTTCACCATATAGTGTTTGTTTCAGTATATAGTGTATGTGGGTTTGTTTAAATATACTGTGTATGTATTTCAATACACAATATATTTCTTTCCGTATATAGAGTATGCAAAAGTTTTCTATGGATAGGTAAGTGTTTTAATATGTGGTGTATTTGTTTCAGTATATAGTATGCACATTTTCAAAGCATAGTGTATTTATTTCAATTGATAGTGTATGTACTTCAATATAAAGTGTAGATATTTCAATATATAGTGTATTTGTTTCGTAGACAGTGTATGTGGATTTTCAATGTGTAGTGTATTATTTCACTAGTGTATGTATTTCAATATGTAGTGTATTTGTTTCAGTATATAGAGTATGCAGATTTTTCAATATATAATGTATATGTTATAATGTATAGAGTATTTGTTTCAGTAGATAATTTGTGGATTTTTCAGTCTGTAGTGTATGTATCTCAGCAGTCGTGTATATGTTTCAGTACATAGCACATTTGTTTCAATATATAGTGTATGAGAATTTTCAGTACTCAGTATGTGTATTTCAATAGCTAGTGTATGTATTTCACTATATAATGTAAGCATTTCACTATACAATGTATGTATTTCAGTAGATAGTGCATGGTTCACTACATTGTGTATGCATTTCACTATATAATGTATATATTTCACTATATGATGTATGCATTTCACTATATACACTGTATAGTGTATGTTTTTACTACACAGTCAGAGGTTCTGAATTATGTCCCTAACGACTTGCCAAACAATTCCTTGTCCTTGAGACCTACAGAGAGATCATGTTTTATGTTGTCTAAGAGTTATGTCACAAGTAACACAATTGTGCTACAAACGCAATGCAAATCTTTGAAAATCTAGCTCTGTGTCTCAAAGTGCTCTGCAAAAAGTTAGAACTGATAATACAGGGAATGTATAATACAGTGGAACATAATTAGTTCTTTATAAGTTACACCTCATATACACACTGTGTCCCAAAATGGTTTAATGTACAAAGGAATTATTTGGACACTGGAAGTAAAGGACCTGTTGAACAGAACAGAGTTCAGGTTTCTATAGCTCTGGCATATAAACCAGCCTGAAGCACTTCACAGATCAATGAGTAAGACACTGGTAGTGCCAGGCCTGTAGGACAAAGTAGAATTTGGATCAACATTAAACTGTTGTACAAGTATTCAGGCCACATCATTGCTATAATTTCAGGGAGTCATGCTGTCATTTGTAGAGGTGAGTGAGGTCAGGAAATGTCTGCACCCAATGGTGCTCACAATGTCAACCAATCTTCATACAACTGACTCCCTGCCCCAACACCCTCTAGCTGTCACCACCCTCCTCCCACCCTCCACCCCACTAACATCACAAAATGGACACAGCTCCAGGGTTGCATACAGTGAAGGTTTTCC
Source organism: Neoceratodus forsteri (assembly GCA_016271365.2). Lineage (NCBI taxonomy): Eukaryota > Metazoa > Chordata > Ceratodontiformes > Ceratodontidae > Neoceratodus > Neoceratodus forsteri. The sequence goes on along the minus strand of CM057454.1, from coordinate 841,651,783 downwards.
CATCTGAAATTGTAAGGTAATCCTATGGTGGATAATTGCCATAGCCCTCCCACCTCCACTACCAGGCTCTGACTGCCTAATGAAGAAAGATGTGAAAAGAGACAATGTCTGAACAATGTCCACTATACATGTACATGGACTTAGTTTTTGTGCCTACATTTTCTGTTTGTCATAACTTTATTATTTTCAGATTTATTTCACCAAACTCTTACTAATATGCTAATGACCACCCTCCTCATAACCTCCAAGTGGTACCTTTAACCCTAACTGTGCTACATACTGATATAGCAGTCCAAAACTCATATATGTTCTAATTCAGTTGGCAGCCTAAGGGTTAAATCCCTCACAAATGTGTTTTATGGTACACCCTGGGATTTTAATAGGTGCAACTTATTTGGCCAGGATCCTAGATGATAAGTTTAAATGCTTCATTGGCAAGTATTTATACTAGACAAGATGGGAGGCACTGGAAAGAAGCAGGGAAACTTAGCCCCCAAAAAGTCATGGTAGAAAGTGCAGTAAACACCAACATAGAGATGTCGATAGGGAGAAGGGCAGGGGTAAATGGAAAAAGTGACAAAGGCAAGAAGGACAGGAATGGGACAAAAGGAGTAAGACCATCAGGAAATGGAGGATAATGAGTACCAATGCATGTAGCCTGAGAAACAAGCTCCTGAACTGGTGGCCTTGATGGAAGAGGGATGCCTGGATATTGTAGCAGTCAAATAAACTTGGTACACAGAGAACCATGACTGGGATGTTAACATACCAGGGTATGTAACCCAAAGGAGAGACAGGGAGGGAGAACAGGGGAGGAGTAGCCTCTATGTAAAGGAAAGGACAAAAGCAACTGAACAAAAGAGTAAACAGGAGGAGAGGAGGCACTGTGGGTCACCTTGGAGACTGGAAGTGGCACCACAATCAGCACAGGGTTGTGTACAGACCTCCGGGTCAGGGGAGGAAATGGATGAGGATATGATAGAAGGCATCCTTAGGGTGGCAGAGAAAGGGATATGCTGTTGATGGGCGATCTGAATATGCCAGATGTTAACTGGAGCACACTTGCTACAGCCACATCCAAGAGCAGGGCCATTCTTGATGCCCTACAGGTGGCATGCCTTAGACAGCTAATTTTGGAACCCACTCATGATGGAGCAATCTTAGACCTCATACTCTCAAATGGGGACACTGAGAGGATCTCAGACCTAGAAGTGGGTTGCCATCTGGGAACAAGTGACCATCAAACAGTGTGGTTGATGTTAAGCTCAGCTCCAGAGTCAAGCCATACTAAAGTGATGGTACTGGACATCAGGAGGGCTGACTTTGGCAAGATGGGAGAGTGCCTCAGGAAAACACTAGCAAACAGGCTAGAGGGAGGGTGGAACAACAATGGGGAATCATCAAAACTGCCATCACAGAGGAAACGAGCCTTTGTGTAAGCAAATAAACAAATTAAAATGAAAGAAAAAGCCACTCTGGTTCTCAAAAGAGGTGTCTGGGAAAGTCAGGGAGAAAAGATAGCAATCAAGAAGTATAAGGAAACGCAGAAGGAGCAGGACAGAGATCTGTACCAGTTAAGGCAGAAGGAAGCAGGGAGGAAGTCATAATGCAAAGGCCCAAACTGAGGAAAGGATAGCCAACTCAGTTAAGAAGGAGGATAAAACCTTTATAGGTACATCAGGGAGTGTAGAAGACAAAGTAAGGGATAGTGAGGTTGAATAGAATGAACGGTGGGTGGGCAGAGGGGATAGTGAAAAGCAGGATACTGAATGAATATTTCTGCTCAGTATTCACAAAAGAGGAGGTGGAGATGCCTAATCCAATTAATAGAAGCACTCTGGATAGGGGGCTCGATCCAGTCCTTTCACAGAAGAAAGGGTTCTGCAAGAACTCCTAAAACTGAAGGTGGACAAAGCAATGGGGCCTGATGAAATTCACCCCAGAATAATAAAAGAATTAAGGGAGAACTAGTGAAACCACTGACTACCCTTTTAACAAATCATGGAGGATGGTATGGTACCCAAGGACTGGAGGAAGGCAGATGTGATTTCCTTCATAAAAAGTGGGACCAAGACAGAGGCAAGAAACTACAGACCTGTCGGTTTGACCTCTGTGATAGGGAAAGTGATGGAATCACTTGAAGGAAAGAATTGTTGAGTACCTACAGGCCAGTGGGGCACAGGACCCAAGGCAGCATGAGTTCACAGTGGGAAGGTCATGTCAGACGGATCTAATCGATTTCTTTGACTGGGTGGCCAAAGTAGTAGACCAGGAGGGGCATGGACATGGTCATAATAGACTTTTAGCAAGGCATTTGACACAGTCCCAAACAAAAGATTAACAGTCACATTAACCAGCCTGGGAGTGGGTCCCAGGGTGATAGCCTAGGTAAACAATGGCTGGACAACAGGACACAGAAGGTAATTGTAAATGAGTCCACTCTGAAGAAAGAGGGGTTACTAGTGGGTACCGAGGGTTCAGTACTGGGTCCAGTCCTTCAATGTCTTTATAAGTGATATTGCAGAGGGACTGAAGGAAAAGTATGCTCTTTGCAGATGGCACAAAGATCTGCAACAGGGTTGATACACAAGGAGGTATGGAAAGGATAAGAAGGGACTTGGCAAGGTTGGAGAAATGGTCAGAAGTATGGCAGCTAGATTCAATGCAAAGAAGTGCAAAATAATGCACCTGGGAAACAAAACCCAGAGGAAGATTACAAAATGGGGGAGGTAGTAACAAAAAAAAAGGAAAGGGACCTAGGGGTAATCATATCAGATGACCTTAAGGTTAGCAAACAATGTGAGAAGGAAGTAAGGAGAGCTGGGGTATACTGGGATGCATTGGGAGAGGCACCACTAGCAGAAAACAGGAAGTTGTTATCCTCTATACAGACAGTTGGTGAGACCGCATCTGGAGTACTGCATCCAGTTCTGGAGACCCCATCTCTGCAAGGACATAGACAGGATAGAGGCAGTCCAGAGGAGGACAACTAGAATGGTGCAGGGTCTGCAAGAGAAGCCATATGAGGAGAGACTAAAAGAGCTTAATATGTATACCATTGAGGAGGGGGATCATGATAGAAATGTTTAAGTACCTCAGTGGAATCAACAAAGTCCAAGAGGTAGTATGTTTAGAAAAGAGACATGCAAGAAAACAGAACACAATTTAAAGATGAAGGGCAGTTCAGGGGCAATGTGAGGAAGTATTTTTTTCACAGAGAGGGTAGTGGATGCATGGAACAGCCTTTGTGAGGAGGTTGTGGGGTCTGAAACTGTGAGAGAATTCAAGAATACATGGGACAGACATAAGGCAATTCTAGTGAGGGGTAGAAGAAACAGGCTGTTAGTTGACTAGGATCAGCAGCTTGTCCTGTAGGTAGGGAAATGGGCAGACTAGGTGTGCCAAGTGGTCATTATCTGACATCAAAGTCTATGATTCTATGTTTCGATGATAGAAGGTGGTAGCTGTAAATTTGTGAAAATGTGGAGAGAAAATATTTTAGAGTAATAAAGTTATGACATAAAGAAGATTTAGTGCAAAAAAATTAAGTCCTTGCATCTGCCTAGTATACATTGTTAGGGCTTAGTTTGGTGGTGTGTCGTGTGTGTTTCTAATTAGTCAGTGGCTGATTGAAGGGGCTTGAGAGCTGTGCCAGTGTCCAGCTGTGGGATTCCTTAGAGAAGATCCCACTTCATCCAACCCTGGAGCTTTATCCTTTTTGGGGGTGGAGGGTGGAGGAGGGTAGTGGTGCCAGAGGATGATACTGTGGGGAGGGTCAGTTATTTACATACTGCTGCAATCATAAAATAAACAGCTTCTACTCTGGATATATGATGCTCTTGAGGTTTTGGTGATAAAAGTAGGCAAAGTGAAACTTTTCTTGGTAACATTGGAAAGTTTCTGACTTCAACTCAGTCACTTCACATAGTTCTTCGGTGAGGTGCCAACTTCACGGGGAAGAGTTATTGAACCTACACTACCCAGTGAAGTGACAACACACATTATTCTTCACCTGATGACATGGGCACATCAACAGAAAAATAGGCACTTGGCCAGTGAAGTGATACTATGTGAAGGTTGTTTTCACCTTGATGCACCTGCACACCAAATGTTTTGTCAGGAGTGAAAAGGAATTTCAGGGGTGGTCACTGCCGTGGCCCATTGCAGTTCAAAATAGCAAGGCTCAGCAGTCTACACCAATGACCAGCAGTGTGGCAGTGACACCACTCACTGTTTACTGGGCTGAAACTTTGTACTTCAAAGGACCGAGCTGGTCTAATCAGAAATGGCTTCAGTCCTTTGATTTACATGAAGCCAGTCATCAAACAGCTGAGTAACTTTCCATGTCAGGAGCCTATCAACCTGTTATAAGGAAAATTATCCACCGATGTCTGTTGCAGCCACTGCTGTAACTCCTTCCCAAGCCGACACACATTATTATAACAGCAAGGGTGCTGAGAATCCCCTGCCAGCTGCTACCCCACCCTAACCATTTTAGTTAAGCAACACTGGGGAGCCCACCCCTGGTGCTGCCAAACATAATAATGACACCGTGGGTGCCAATCCCCAGTTTCATTACCTGTAATAGAGAAAACCAACCTCATCAATTTTTTCTTTTTTTAACTTGCAAAAAGAAAACCATCCATTGATGTTGGGTTCCAGCCCCTTATAACTGCCCCACAAGCACAATCCATGTATTATTATAGCATGGGGTGCCCAATCTCACGCTAGCTGCCACTCCCTACCTTGCCTTTTAGTAATGCAGGCCAGAGAGACCACCCCTGGTGCTGCCAAATATAACAGTGAATCTGGAGGGTACCCAGTCCCCAGTGTCGCTACCTGTAATAGAGAAAACATCCTCATTAATACTTTTTTAATTTTGTAAACCTGTAAAAGAAACCATCAATCGATGTCTGTGTCACTGTTACCCCCACCTGACTCTCCCACTCAGCACCTAGCACCCCCCAAAGCCCTTATTTACCCATCAGAGGTCCAACACCATAATCTTCTCTGGACCATAGAAGCGTCTTCACTCTTGAATACTAGACCACAAACTGAGAAATCAGGTATGTGGTTCAATGTATTTAATGGGATATTGAACTTAGTGGCATAACTTGGCCATTTTTTAGTATTGTTGCCCCAAACTGTAAACATGCCTTTTTGGGACACCACCTCAAAAAACAATGCAAGTGAAGTTAGGCAAATCTGTCCTAAAATGTGATTTCATGGTTGCTGTGCTAAATCATCTTTCAGGCAGGAGTGAAAGTTGTCACCATTATTTCATGATGTATGGTCTTAAGAAGGCTATGCTGACAAATTGGTAAAAATATTAAAAACAACACAGTTATGAGCCTACGGGGCTGACAGTATAGCCTAGAGGTTAGAGGAACAAGGTGTGAATGAGTTTGATACATTCAGCAGACCAGATCTGAGTTTGATTCTCACAACTTCCACTTGCATATTGTGTGACTCTGAGCAAGTCACTTAACTGCCAAGTGCTCCCAGGTCACCCTGAAAACAGGCACTTGTGCCTAGTGGACCTTATCTGTTTACCAATGACTAAAAACAAAAAATTGAGGTTTGAGAAGGCAAGCTCGAACTTTGGTAATTTTCAGTATTTTGACTCCAAATTTTGCAAATCCTTGCCAAATGTGTTTTTGTATCCTGAAAGGTGATTTCACAGTTGCTGAAAGCATCTTTTGTGCAGGAGCTGAACATTTTATCTGTACTTTCCATGGTGAGGGTCATAGAAGGCTATGCTGAACATTTGGACAAAATTGTTAAAACAACAAAGTTATGAGCCTATGTTGACATTTCTGAATGCAGGCTTATAACTTTGGTAATTTTCAAAATGTTGACCTCAAATTTTCAAAACAGCCATTTCTTAATAGCACCTCATGAATGTGATAGCTGTTATTTTCAAATCCTGCTCAAAAATTGTGTTCATACCTGTGGCATGGAATTACGTGTGTGTGGAATGACATTTTGGTGGATTTGAAAATCTTCACCTACTGTGTTCATTAGGTCGAGTAATAAGATGGCTATGCTGAAAATTTGATGTACAAATGCAATACCTTGCCTAGGATATGATTGAATGTTACACTACTGTATTTCAGGGTTCACTGATAACTTCCCTAATTTTCAATATTTTGAGTCTAAACATTCAACATAGCAATTTTTCAACATCACCTCATAAACATGATGTGTGTCATTTTAAAATCCTGGATGAGATGTGTTTTCACACCTCTGGTGAGAAATGACATTTCGCCAATGTACTATAAAGGGTACTTGTCATGAATCCTAAAACAAGTCTCTTCAAAAATTAAATATAGTAATAAACTTTTAGTGGTGCACAAGCCTCTGTGTAAGAGGCCAAAGGACTTTGGTGTGCCATTAGAAGAATTAATATTCACACCTGAACATCCTTAAAAAATGTTCACTTTATGTGCACTCAAACAGCAACAAAAGAACTGAATACCAGATTATTTCTTTTCAGCCTTCTGGGCTCTGATTTATTTAGAGAATTAATAAAAGCTTTTAATTTTATTTTTAAGTGTTTGTCATGTATTTGCCCAATTTCTTTCTATATGATGTTTTTTATTCATAACTGTTATTATGCTCTGTTTTAAAAATATTTAGGCAAACGAATAAGACACTTGTCTGGATGTGGGTTTCAAATTGTTTAAACAAACAAAAAGTACTTATCTGGTTTGAGTGCACATAAAGTGAGCATTTTAAGGATGTTCAGGTGAAGTCTCTCTCAAAAGTTGGTGTCAAACATTAGAAACAAAAATTGTTTAACAAGCATCAAATGTTCGGCATTGACAAATGCTTTTTAACAGTTGTTTTACACAAAACAACCACCTCCACTCTCATTCTTACATTTCCCATACTCCTCCACCTCTCTGACCATTTAAAAGTATTTCCCTACCCTAACCACCCTCTAGCACCCTCCTCTCTTGGGCCCAGCACTTTATTTACAATCACATCCATTAAAGTATGTTAAACTAACCCTCATCCTACCATCCTCTGGCACCACCCACTCTCTTCCCAACACCACCACTCACCCCACTAATAAGATACAACCAGGGATGGAGCTTAAGGTCACCCCTAACATCTTCAGTCATAATTAAATCCTATTGCTTGTGACTGGCACAGCACTCCTCTACCTCAGCCAACTGCTGAACATCTAATAGAAATATGGAAAAAAATTTAGCCTGGAAAATGCACACTAGGCATCTACATGGACTTATGCATAGGTTATTTATAGCAACATTTTATTTTGCTTAAAACGTTATCCTTTTAAATATTCCTTACCATATTTTCAGTAATATAGTGTTACTGTACCGCCCCCTTAAGACCATATACACTCTGTGGCACCATTTGAATCCTCCCAAACTATGTAAACCAGGCATGTATATTTTCAGTGACGGCATTGACTTGGCGCCATGATTACGATTAGAATGCGTTTGCAAATTCAACTTTGCTGGGATTTGAGGTAGGACAGATGAGAGTGCTGGGAGGTGTGGTGAAGAAAATACTTTGAAATGGTCAAGGTGGTGAAAGAAAGTTGAGCAATGTAAGAACTTGTGTGGGTGTGATTGTTCTAGTTAAGAAACCCTTGCCGATATGGCTCCATCAGGTTCAGAGGATCACAGAGTGGTGATGTTAAAATAAACAACTGTGGCTTCATAGATCTCCCAAGGACTGGGAAGCTTCAGTCTTGACAAAAACAGCCAATGGAACTCCATGGAGCTTCTGAGGAGGAAAGCTGAACAGCAAGACACCACTGGCTTAGTGATAATGCCTTGGCAGACTTGACAAGTTCTGCAGAGAGATTAGTATTACTGACACCTTTGAAAAGTGTGCATGCAAATCCAAGCCTGTATCCTCAACCAGGGCCAGCAATCTTGGCTGTAATGGAGGACAGGCTCATTTGCACATACTTCATTGTCTAATAGCCTAACATTCCTCTACAGCTACCTGTCTCACTAAGACACTCCTAATATGATTGCTTTGTATTCTGCATGCAAACACAAACATGACACTCTAAAATGCTGCTACTGTAAACTAATGTTGTTGATCTCGGCTACAGTCATTAACGGTGTGATATACTGCCACTAGAACATGTCAGGTTGCAGTAGAGCAGTAGTTCTTCCACTAAGTGTAGGCTAAAGCACTCACTGTCTATGTATAGTACTACAGCCTGACACATTGAAGTGGTAGTGTCAGGCTGGGCATGATTGTGGCAATTAGTGGCTGCATCATTGAGGGAGACAAGAATAAATGACTACCAAAAGCACTTTCTGTGGTGTTGCAGTGATATACCACTTCTGCAGTGTGATGTTATGATTAGTAATTAACAAACCATGTAAATAAGCAGTGTTTTTACATGGACCTGAGGACCTGACTAGCAATTTAGAAACAGAATTTTTAAAACCCATTATTTAATAATTCATATATTCAAGGATGCTGCAATCAAGACTAAACTTAAGGCATGCAGGGCATTGTTAGTACCTGGCTTTGAAGACACTGTACAGGCTACAGGCTTGATTTTGACAGTGTGTGACTAAGAAGGATCATTGGCATGTGATGACAGGAAAGAATGCATCATGGAGTCAGTCAAGGTCAGAGCAAGAAAAGCAAATGAGATTGCAAAGCACATCTTAGCTTTAGTGCGTTTGTTGTGGAAACATGGATGAACAGAGAATTATCAAAATATTAAGAAATGGGTACCTGAAAGAATGAGGCAGATACAGGTTCTGGACTATAATAAAACCATTAGCCTAAGGTTTGAGATTTTCTTGAGGAAGCCTTCTGCATATCTTATTACTTGGTATAATACATACTGTATATATATATATATATATATATATATATATATATATATATATATATATATATATATATATATATATACATATAAATATACATACAGTACATACTGTATATGCACAAATACAAATACAAATTAAGGTAGAAAAGATGACCAGAGGACTTTTAGTTCTCTCTCTCTACACAGATCAGTGGAATAATCTGTCACAGTATTAGCTGACACCACATGCACTGGCAGTCTATTCCAAGTGTTCACCACTTATTATGTGTAGTAGTTCTTTTGAATTTTCTCTTAAATATTCCTCTTCAGTGACATTGAATTGTCCCATTGTCCATTTATCCTTGTGCATCTTAATCTGCTGTACTTTCTATGATGGTGTTATATCTTTAGATACTTCAATACTGCAATCGTGCCTCCCCGAGTCATTTTTACAAGAAGAACAGCACATGTTTTGCAAAGCAGGTCTCATAACCTATATTATCAAAGCTATTGACCAGAACAGTACACTGTACTGAAGGAGAAACTGGACTTAGGATCTTTATAAAGGTATGATAACATCTCTGGAACTGCTTATGAAGTTTCTCTTAATGAATGCAATGGTTTTGTTTGCCTTACTAGCTGCTGCCTCACACTGCTGCTCCCATTTAAAACTGTTGCTGATCAGCACTCCCAGTTCTTTACCTTCCTTCTTTCAATAATCTAAATACAATTCATTCATTTCCTTTAATGCTTTTTCCAAGTGTATCCCTGTGAGGGACAGAGAAGTTTTCCTGGCAGTCTGAAATATTTTGTCAAATGCTAGTACTATCTATATCAGTAGGGAGCAGGCTGGAAGCATTGAACAAAGGTGAGAAAAGCAGCTTATTTAGGAGATTCTCAATAGCTCAGCCAGGTTTCTAAGTGGTGTGGACTTTCATTGCATTGGCTTCCTGGAAGGGATACATTCATTAGTACACAAAGGGCTTGGAGATAGACTGTCTCAGTGGCATCTGAACACAAATATACAGATGCTAAATTATCTGCAAGAGGAAACTGGTCCCAGAAACACAGTGGACAGATAATATTGCAAGGCAGGTGCCACCCAAAATTTGATGCTTAAACCAGTTTCAGCCAATCAGTTGGACGTGGGTACAGGGAAGAGATATCATAGCCCCACTTGACCAAGACAACAGAGCGAGAAAGAGAGCAGAGAGGCTTAAATGTGACAACCAATTAGTTTCTGTCTTTTGCTGTGGCTCCTCCTTACAATGAGAAATCCAGATTGTGAGTCTGCAGAGAGAGGTTAAGGTACCAAGGCTACAGAATAGAGAGGTAAGAAACTTGTAACTTTTATGAAAGATAGAAGCATTTACCTGAACAAGTGCAACTGCTTTTATAATCTTGTATGTGTGCAGTTGTTTTACTATATATATAAATAGCATTATACCTGCTTATTACTATTGTTTTACAAAACATGTGTTTATTACTAAAAATAGTTATTTTTCTAAAGGCTAGAGTAACTGGTTGCTTGTAACTGTGTCTGTGGGGAAGGGTGCCTGGATTAAAAGGGTGCATAGCAAAACATTTCTCAGAGAATACAGTATGTCCTACCCAGAGCAGAGACCCTCACTAAGGAGAGTGTAAGGGCAGAAGCTGATGGAAAATGGCCATCAGAGCATCTGGTTGGGCTCTTGCTAAAGAGTGGACTTTGACTGTGGTGACACTGGTCTCTACAGTTTCATTGACAAAGGCCTGAGAAAGAGAGAGAGAAAGAGAGAGAGAGAGGGAGAGGAAAGAGAGAAAGAGGTTCACTTAGTACATGTCGGTACTCTGACCATCACTTATGGTGGCAGCAGGAGGATGAAAAAGGAGACATACTTGCATAAAGCACAATTTGGCTACCCAGCACCCAAGAGTCTGTCCCAAAATTAATCAGGATCAACAGGTATGCAACAGTAAGCACTATAACTCTATCTTCTCTCACTTCTAACCTTTTTTAATTTATTTTCTATCTGGCTTATAAGTTTAGAGATAGAAATGCCTGGCAAGTATGATGCAGTGAGATTGCCTGAGCTCCAGCAGCTGTGTGATGAGAGGGCATACTGCGCATGAAGGCTTGAACAGGTTAAGCTAATTCAGCACATGCTAAATGGTGTCTCAAGTGCCATTCCCAAAACACAGAAGAACCTGTGTCCAGTCTGTAAAACAACACTTTGACACAAGGATTGAGGGACAGTGGGGCCAGTGTCACAGTCATCCAGCAATTTGTTTGAATTCACTTTTGTGCTTTTTGATCTGAGGAATTCACCCACTACTTTCCAAAGGCTAGTTGACAATTTCCTAATAGGCCTGGGAACTTTGCTCTGGCCTACATGGATGATATAGGCATATTTAGCAGGACATTGGGTGAGCATCTGTCCCATGAAACAAGTCCTGACCAGACTACAGGACGCAGGACTGACTATTAACCAGGCTAAGTACCAAATCAGGATCGCAGAGTTGCCATACATAGGACATAATATGAGAGAGGGGTACATTAGGCCTTTGCCAGTTAAGGTTGCGGCAATTCAGGATTCACTCAATCCCCAAACTAATATACAACTGAATTTATTTCTGGAAACGGGGAATGCTATCACAAATTTGTAAAAAATTATAGTACCACTGCAGCACCTTTAACAGACAGCACTCATAAGAAGCAGCCAGAGATGATTCCGTGAATGGAGTGCTGTGAAAGAGCCTTCCTGCAACTGAAATTGGCACTATGCTAAGCACCACTGCTGGTGAGCCCAGATTACAATTTGGGGTTCATTGTTCAGACAGATGCAAGTGACAGGGGCCAGGGGACAGTTCTGTCTCTAGTATCCAGGGATGGGCTAGAAAGACTGGTTGTTTCTTCTGCCAGAAGCTGCTACCAAGAGAAATGAACTACTCCACCACTGAGAAGGAGTGTCTAACCATTGTCTTGGCAATCAGGATATTGCACCCTAATCTGTGTGAAATGTTACAGTGGCTACAGACCACCATCCATTGCAATGGTTGAACAGAGTGAGTGGACAAAATGCCAAACTGTTGCACTGGAGTAACAGACTCCAGGACTAATATTTCACCGTGCAGTATTGCACTGGATTGAAAAATTCTAGTGTAGATGGAAGGTGGCACCAGTATGAGTAAACATTTGACCAGTAGCCCACATGAAGTACCTATTAGTGGACCTCATATAGAGGCAACGTCTGCTGTTAGTCTAAATATTTGTCAAATGCTAATAGCCTCTGTAGCAGTTTGGGGGCTGCAGGAGGCAGTGATTAAAGATGAGAAAACTGGCCCATTTGGGAGATTCTCAACAACCCAGCAAGGTTTCTAAGTGGTGTGGACTTTCACTGTGGTTGTTTCGTTTGTTAATACCCTAAAGACTGAGAGACATGCTGTCTCAATGCCATCTGAACACAAACCTTCAGAGGCTAAATAATGTGTGTGAGTAAACTGGGTTCCTGAAACACAGAGGACATATAATATTGCAAGGTCACCCTTCTAAGCCTGAAGTAGTTTCAGCCAATTGGATGAACCTAGATAGAAGGAAGTGACATCACAGCCTTGTTCAACTATAGCACCAGAGAAAGGGAGGGGACTTAACTGCTTCAACACGTTAGTCTCTCTCTTTTGCTGGGGTTCCTGTGCATGCAGAATACATGGGATAGACATAAGGCAATTCTACTGGGTGGGGTAGGAAGAAATCAGCTGTAGATTGACTAGAACCTGCAGCTTATCCTATAGGTAGGGAAATGGGCAGATTAGGTGGGCCAAGCAGTCCTTATCTGCCATCAAAGTCTATGTTTCCATGTTTCTGTGATAGAAGGTGGTAGCTGTATATTAGTGAAAATGTGGTGAGAAAATATTTTAGAGTAATAAAGTTATGACATAAAAAGATTTAGTTGCAAAAAAAAAAAACGAAGTCCTTGCATCTGCCTAGTACACAATGTTGGTGTTTAGTTTGGTGTGTGTGTGTGTGAGTGTGTGTGTGTGTTTCTTAATTAGTCAGTGGCTTATTGAGGGGCTTGAGAGCTGTGCCAGTGTTCAGCTGTGGGATTCCTTAAGAGATCCCCACTTCATCCAACCCTGGAGCTTTATCCTCTTTGGGGAGATGAGTGGTGTGGGAGGAGGTGGTGGGTGCCAGAGGTTGATACTGGAGTGAGGGTCAGTTATTTACATACTGCTGCAATCATAAAATAAACAGCTTCTACTCTGGATCTACAGTATGAGGCACTTGAGGTTTGGGGATAGAAGTGGGCAAAGTCGGAAACTTTGCTGACATTGGAAAGTTTCCTGACTTGCAAGCTCAGTCACACTTCACATAGTTCTTCTTCCGGTGAGGTGCCAACTTTACGGGGAAGATTTAATGAACTACACTACCCCAGTGAAGCGACAACACACATCATTCTTCATCTGGTGACATGGGCACTTCACCAGAAAAATAGGCTCTTGACCAGTGGAGTGTTACAATGTGAAGGTTGTTTTTATGTTTGATGCACCTGCACACCAAATGTTTTGTCAGGAGTGAAAAGGAATTTCAGGGTGTGTCACAGCTGAGACCATTGCAGTACAAAATAACAAGGGTCCAGTAGTCTACACTAATGACCAGCAGTGTGGCTGTGACACCACTCATTATTAACTGAGCAGAAACGTCTTGTACTTTAAAGGACGAGCTACTCTAATCTGAAATGGCTTCAGTCCTTTGATTTACATGAAGCCAATCATCAAACAGCTGAGTAGCTTTCCATGTCAGGAGCCTATCAACCTGTAAAAGGAAAATTATCCACCAATGTCTGTTGCAGCCACTGCTGTAACTCCTCCCCAAGCCCAACACACATTATTATAACAGCACGGGTGTAAAAATCACCCTGCCAGCTGTTACCCCACCCCCAACCTAACCATTTTAGTTACACAGCACTGGGGAGCCACCCTGGTGCTGCCAAACCTAACACTGACACTGTGGATTCCCAATCCCCAGTTTCATTACCTGTAATAGAAAACCATCCCTCATCATTTTTTTTTCTTTTTTTTTTAACTTGAAAAAGAAAACCATCCATCGATGTTGGGTTTTGGTTTTAGTAATGCAACACCAGAAAGCCTACCCTGGTGCTGCCAAATATAACAAGTGACTCTGGAGGGCACCCAGTCACCCAGTGTCGCTACCTGTAATAGAGAAAACATCCCTCATTAATACTTTTTAAAATTTGTAAACCTGTAAAAAGAAAACCATCAATTGATGTCTGTGTCACTGTTATTCCCCCACCTGACTCTCCCACTCAGCATCTACCACCGCACACCCCAAGCCCTTATTTACCCACAAGGTCCAACACCATAATCATCTCTGGACCATGAAGCGTCTTCACTCTTGAATACTAGATCACAAACTGAGGAAATCAGGTATGTGGTTCAATGCATTTAATGGGGTTTTGAACTTAGTGGCATAACTTAGCCATTTTTTAGTATTGTTGCCCCAAATTGTAAACATGTATTTTGGGACACCACCTCATAAACAATGCAAGTGAAGTTAGACAAATCTGTCCTAAAGGTGATTTCATGGTTGCTGTGCTAAATCATCTTTCAGGCAGGAAGTAAATTATTGCCACCATTATTCATGATGTAGGGTCATAAGAAGGCTATGCTGAAAATTGGTGTAAAATATTAAAAACAACAAAGTTATGAGCCTACATGGGCTGGCAGTATAGCCTAGAGGTTAGAGGAATGAGGTGTGAATGAGCTTGATACATCCAGCAGACCAGATCTGAGTTTGATTCTCACAACTTCCACTTGCATACTGTGTGACTCTGAGCAAGTCACTTAACTGCCCAGTGCTCCCAGTCACCCCTGAAAACAGGCACGTGTGCCTAGTGGGCCTAGCAGCGTTACCAAAGACTAAAATAAAAAACATTGAGCTTTGTGAACACAGGCTTGTAACTTTGGTAATTTTCAATATTTTGACTCCAGATTTTCCAAATCCTTGCCAAAATGTGTTTTGTATCCCGAAAGGTGATTTTACAGTTGCTGAAATCATCTTTTGTGCAGGAAACTGAACATTTTATCTACACTTGTTCATTTGAGGGGTCATAAGAAACTATGCAGAAAATCTGGGGCAAAATTGTTAAAAACAACAAAGTTATGAGCCTATGTTGACATTTATGAATGCAGGCTCTTAACGTTGGTAATTTTCAATATGTTGACCCCAAACTTTCAAAACAGCCATTTCTTAATAGCACCTCATGAATCTGATAGAGTTATTTTCAAATCCTGCTCAAAAATGTGTGCTCATACCTGTGGTATGGAATTAAGTTTCATTGGTGTGGAATGACATTTTGTTGGGATTTGAAAATCTTCACCTACTGTGTTCATTAGGTGGAGTAATAAGGCAGCTATGCTGAAAATTTGATGTACAAATGCAATAACTACCTAGGATATGATTGAATGTTACACTACTGTATTTCAGGGTTCATTTATAACTTCCCTAATTTTCAATATTTTGATTCTAAACATTCAACATAGCAATTTTTCAACATCACCTCATAAACATGATGTGTGTCATTTTAAAATCCTGGATGAGATGTGTTTTCATACCTCTGGTGAGAAATGACATTTCGGCCAATATACTATAAATGGTACTTGTCATGAATCCTAAAACAAGTCTTTTCAAAAATTAAATATAATAATAAAATTTTAGTGGTGCACAAACCTCTTTGTAAGAGGCCAAAGGACTTTTGGTGTGCCATTAGAGGAATTAATATTCACACCTGAACATCCTTAAAATGCTCACTTTATGTGCACTCATACAACAACAAAAGAACTCAATACTAGGTCCTTTCTTTTTAGCCTTCTTGGCTCTGATTTATTTATAGAATTATTAATTGCTTTGTAGTTTTTCAACCTATGGGAGAGACAGGGAGGGCAGAAGGGGGAGTAGCTCTCTATATAAGAGAAGGGATAAAAGCAACTGAACAAAAGAGTAAACAGGGAGGAGAAGAGGCACTGTGGGTCACCTTAGAGACTGAAATGGCACCACAATCCACACAGGGGTTGTATACAGACCCCCATGTCAGGGAGGAAATGGATAAGAAATGACATTTGGTGGGATTAAACTATTAAACTCCCCTGCTTCTCTACAACACTACCACACCCTCCGAAATAATTGCACTAAAGCCTTAAGACAGGCAAAAACCCCAACTATTTCCGAGATGCTCTCACCACTAATCTAAGTCACCCATCCAAATTCTGGAAAACGTTAAAACCCTGTTCTCTCCCCTGCCCAGCCACCCTCCCTACCTAAACATACAGGGCAACATTATATCAGCCCCAGCAAAGTTGCTTCTGCTTTCAACTCCTTCTTTTACACTAGTGCAAAACTCTTCTAGATCTGCCAACAGCCCCCACGCAACATACAACCATCTCATAATGCCCCAGCTGACCCCAAGCATGCCTCTTTCTCCCTTTTGACTGGTCTCCCCAGCTGAAACTTTAGCCGCCATATCGACTCCCCTAGACCCTAGCAAAGGCAAGTGCCCTCTAGGACTGGATGCCAAACTCCTCTTCCTATCAGCCCCATAAAAGCCACCCCCAAGCCGACCTCCTAAACTGCTCTTTTCCATGGCAAAACTTCCAGTAGCCTGGAAGGAAGCAGTAATTATCCCACTACTAAAGGAGGTGATCCATCTGGGCCTGGCAATTACCGCCCGATCTCTCTCCTACGGTTCTGGCCAAGCTTCAAGAGCAGCTAGTCCTCTCCCAACTCACACAGTTCTCGACTCCACCTCTTTCTTCACACCGCTTCAGTCGAGCTTTCATAAAACTCACCCACCATCACAGCACCATTAAGGCTCACAAAAATGGACAAGGGCCACATCACCTCCCCTATTTTCATTGACTTGGCCAAAGCCTTTGATACTGTGTCCCTCAAAACTTCTCACAAAATTGCAACACGAGGCCTCTCATCCCGCCTCCTGCTGGTTCCAAGCCTATCTGACAGGCAGGAAGCAGGCTGTAAAATTGGCCCTCACATCTCCACCTCACTACCAGTTAACATGTGGGTCCCCAGGGTTTGGTCCTGGGCCCCTGCTTTCTTTTTGTTGTAACCTTCTTTATTGGATTATAACCAGTGACATACAGACAAACAAACAAAAATTCCTAAGGAGCCAGGATCCACAACACAAACTGGTTGTAACATATATACAGTAACAACTATTTACATGTACAGCTTGGGGATATCCCCTGCAAACAAAAGCAAACATAATCATGAGAATATCTTCAAAAGTATCATCATTAAAACATGTGACGTTAATAGATAACAGAACACCATTACTAGACCCTTTGTCCAATACATTATTAACTTCACGCTACCTACATTGATCCCCTAATGTTCTGGAGGCAGTCCCTGCCATGCCCCTGGAAAGAGAGAGAGTCCCCCATACCTAAGCCCTGGCAAACTGGAGCCTTAAATCCATTGCCCTTGTCCCATAGATGTTATAGCCAAGAACTAGTCCCAAAAATTAACATCTTATAACCTGAAAGAACCATCCTCCCAAGTGCGATATAATTCTGCCCTATTCATATCTACTGCTCAATGTAACCCGACAGATGTTTTTCTCCATATTTTTAAACAACCTGCTTCAAGTCTGCTCCAACTCAGCCTTTCAAATGTACGTGGTTTATACAGTACTGTACACCTCCGGCCCCTCTACGGTGACAGAAGCGTTTCTTTTTCAACGTGATTTTGATGCTGTTCAAACTTGACTTAGGTTCAACCAGATATCCTAAATGCTAAGAAAACCATCTCCATAACTTTGGCACCCATCCTAAACTATCCGGCTATCAGCCCCCCATCTTCCACACTCTGGATGGATCAACCTAAAATTCTGCACCTCCTTCAGGTACCTGGGGTCTGGCTCAATCAACACCTTGATTTCCATGCCCACATTGACTCACTACAGAAAAAACTACACCCTAAATTAGATGCACTTTACCACAACAAAGGCAACCTTCCTACCTCAGTCAGGAGGAGCTAGTCCTCAAAATGATCCTCCCATTTCTGACTATGGTGATGTGGTCTACAGTGCAGCCCTCCATCTACCTTGGCCAGCCTGGACCCTCTCTTTCATTCTTTCTGCCGTTACATCCTTGACTGCCCACCTTCCACCCATCCTCACGACCTGTACAGTGCCCTTGCCTTCCATTGCTGGAGTCTCGCGTAAACTACATTGCACAATCTCATTTTCAAATACTGGTCAAATGCCTTCCC
The DNA here is from genome assembly GCA_016271365.2 of Neoceratodus forsteri. Lineage (NCBI taxonomy): Eukaryota > Metazoa > Chordata > Ceratodontiformes > Ceratodontidae > Neoceratodus > Neoceratodus forsteri. The sequence goes on along the minus strand of CM057454.1, from coordinate 841,633,685 downwards.
CATCTCAGCTGTGCACTAGCAACTCAACCCCCGCTTACCCCTCAGAGGCTCAAATTCAAAACAACTCCAAGTCCCTTTCATAAGCACCTCAAAGGGCCAAATGGTCTTCAAGCATTGGCTGCCCAAACTATGGAATGAGTTACCATGAGATGTCAGGCTCTCCTCCTCCTCCCACTGGCTTCCTCAAACTCGTCTGCTTACCCACTTCTCAGATGTATGTAATTGTTACCCACAGACTAATTGTTACCCACAGACTAGTCCTACCACCAGGGTCATCCAATTGGCTCTAAAACAATAACCTAAACAACCCAGTTCCCACTGTGTAATTAATCTTACTGCTCTACTGCTATCACCCATTAATGTATGCTAACAATTCTCACAACAAACTATGTACTCTGCCCTGTACCAAACCTTACAGTAATTGTATCGGCAATCAAGCTGCACTTGCTGTACCTACAAATCTCACCCTGTATAAATCCACTCTCATCTGTTGCAATACCACTGGCAATTTTCTCTCCTGTTTTTGAATCCACTTTCCAGCTGTTTTATATACCATTTCAATTGTAATGTCTACTGAACCTGCTGTCTATCTCACCCGATGTACTGTGCATTGTGTACCTATTCTTGACCTATATGTAACCCCAGTCGCATATGGAAATGAGCAGTCCCAGCTCAGTATGCTTATCTGGTAAATCTCTTAAATAAATAAATAAATAAGATAAAAGGCATACTTAGGATGGCAGAGAAAGGGAGATACTGTTGATGGAGGACATTAATATGCTAGATGTTAACTGGAGCACCTTTGCTGCAGCCACATCCAAAAGCAGGGCCATTCTTGATGCCCTTCAGGTGGCATGCCTCAGACAGCTAGTTTTGGAACCTACTCATGATGGAGCAATCTAAGACCTCATACTCTCAAATGGGGACAGTCAGAGGATCTCAGATCTAGAAGTGGGTAGCTATTTGGGAACAAGTGACCACCAAAAGTGTGGTTCATGATAAACTCAGCTTCAGAGTCATGCCATACAAAAGTGAGGGTTCTGGACTTCAGAAGGGCTGACTTTGCCAAGATGGGAGAGTGCCTTAGAAAAGCACTAGCAAACAGGCTCGAAGGAGTGGTGGAGCAACAATGGGGAAATATCAAAACTGCCATCAGAGAGGCAACACGCCTTTGTGTGAAGCAAATAAACAAATCAAAATGAAAGAAAAAACCACTATGGTTCTCAAAAGAAGTAGCGGTGAAGGTTAGGAGAAAAAGATAGTATTTAGGAAGTATAAGGAAGCATGGAAGGAGCAGGACAGAGAACTGTACCAGTTAAGACAGAAGGAAGCTGGGAGGGTAGTCAGAATAGCAAAGGCACAAACTGAGGAAAAGATAGCCAACTCAGTTAAGAAGGGGATAAAACCTTTATAGGTATATCAGGGAGCATAGAAAGACAAAGGGAGGGATAGTGAGGCTGAATAGAATGGACAGTGGGTGGGCAGAGAGGACAGTGAAAAGCAGAGATACTGAATGAATGCTTCTGTTCAGTATTCACAAAAGAGGAAGTGGGGAGGTGCCTAATCCAATTAACAGAAGCACGCTGGAGAGGGGGTTGATCCCAGTCCTTTCACAGAAGAAAGGGTTCTGAAAGAACTCCTAAAACTGAAGGTGGACAAAGCAATGGGGCCAGATGGAATTCACCCCAGAATTCTAAAAGAATTAAGCAGAGAACTAGTGACACCACTGACTAACCTTTTAACAAATCATGGGAGGATGGTGTGGTACCTGAGGACTGAAAGAAGGCAGGTGTGATTCCCTTCACAAAAGTGGCAAGCCAGAGGCAGGAAACTACAGACCAGTCAGTTTGACCTCTGTGGTAGGGAAAGTGATGGAATCACTCTGAAAGAAAGAATTGTTGAGTACCTAGAGGCCAGTGGGGCACAGGACTCAAGGCAGCATGGGTTCACAGCGGGAAGGTCATGTCAGATGAATCTAATTGATTTCTTTGACTGGGTGACCAAAGTAGTAGACCAGGAAAGGGCAGTGGACATGGCCTACCTAGACTTTAGCAAGGCATTTGACACAGTCCCACACAAAAGATTAGTAGTCAAATTACCTAACCTTGGAGTGGGTCCTAGGGTGGTAACCAGGGTAAAACATTGGCTGAACAACAGGACACAGTAGGTAATCGTAAATGGAGTCCACTCTGTAGAAGAGGGTTACTAGTGGGGTACTGCAGGGTTCAGTACTGGGTCCAGTCCTTTTAATGTCTTTATAAGTGACATTGCAGAGGGACTGGAAGGAAAAGTATGCCTCTTTGCAGATGACACAAAGATCTGCAACAAGATTGATACACAAGGAGGCATGGAAAGGATGAGAAGGGACTTGGCAAGGTTGGAGGAATGCTCAGAAGTATGGCACCCTGGATTCAATGCAAAGAAGTGCAAAGTAATGCAACGGGAAACAAAACCCAGGGAAGATAACACAATGGGGAGATGGTAGTAACAACAACAAAATGGAAAGGGACCTGGGGTAATTATATCAGATGACCTTAAGGTTGGCAAGCAATGTGAGAAGGCAGTAGGGAGGGCTGGGGGATACTGGGAAGTATAGGGAGAGGCATCACCAGCTGAAAACAGGAAGCTGTTATCCCCTGCACAGACAGTTGGTGAGACCCCATCTGGAGAACTGCGTCCAGTTCTGGAAACCCCATCTCTGCAAGGACATAGACAGGATGGAGGCAGTTCAGAGGAGGGCAACTAAAATGGTGCAGGGTCTGCAAGAGAAGCCATACAAGGAGAGGATAAAGGAGCTTAATATGTATACCCTTGAGGAAAGGAGGAGGGGGACATGATAGAAACGTTAAGTACCTCAGTGGAATCAACAAAGTCCAAGAGGGTAGCATCTTTCAGAAAAAGACATGTGCAAGAACAAGAGGACACAATTTGAAGATAGAGGGTGATGGCTCAGGGCACTGTGAGGAAGTATTTTTTCATAGAGAGGGTGGTGGATGCATGGAACAGTCTTCCTGAGGTGGTTGTGGGGTCTAAAAATTTGGGAGAATTCAAGAATGCATGGGACAGACATTAGGCACTTTTTGTGGGTGTAGGAAGAAATAGGCTGTTGGTTAAATAGGATCTGCAGCTTGTCCTCTTGGTAGGAAAATGGGCAGACTAAGTGGGTCAAGCAGTCCTTACCTGCCGTCAAAGTCTATTTCTCTATGTTTCTATATACTTTTATTTTTAAGCGTTTGTCATGTATTTGCCCAATTTCTTTCTACATGATGTTTTTTATCCATAACTGTTATGCTCTGTTTTCAAAATATTTTGGCAAACAAATTAGGCACTTGTCTGTATGTGGGTTTCAAATTCTTAAACAAGCAAAAAGTAATTATCTGGTCTGAGTGCACATAAAGTGAGCATTTCTAAGGATGTTTAGGTGTGAAATCTCTTCAAAAGTTGGTGTCAAAACATTAAAAACAAAAATATTGTTTAACAAGCATCAAATGTTTGGCATTGACAAATGCTTCTTTAACAGTTGTTTAACACAGAAACAACCACCTCCACTCACATTCTTACATTTCCATACTCCTCCACCTCTCTGACCATTTCAAAGTAATTCCCTACCTAACCACCTTCTAGCAATGTACTTTCCTCCTCTCTTGGGCCCAGTGTTTATTCACAATCACATCCATTAAAGTATGTTAAACTAACCCTCATAATACCTTTCTCTGGCACCACTCACCCTCTTCCCAACACCACCACTCACACCACTAATAAGATACATCCAGGGATGGGGCTTAAAGTCACCCCTGACATCTTTAATCACAATTAAATCCAATGGCTTGTGACTGGCACAGCATTCCATCTACCTCAGCCAACTGCTGAGTATATAATGAGAACTATGGAAAAAAATTAAGACTGGAAAATCGCACTAGGCATCTACATGGACTAACTGATAGTTATTTATAGCAAAATGTTATTTTGCTTATAACGTTATCCTTTTGAATATTCTTTACCATATTTTCAGTAATATGCATGTGACTGTACCACCCTTCCTTAAGACCATATACACTCTGTGGCAACATTGCAATCCGTCCCAAACTATGAATTCAAGGCATGTATATTTTCAGTGACTGTACTCACTTGGCACTATGATTACGATTAGAATGCATTTTGCAAATTCAACTTTGCTGGGATTTGGAGGTAGGACAGATGTAAGTGCTGGGGAGGTGCGGTGAAGAAAATACTTTGAAATGGTCAAGGTGGTAAAGGAAGTTGAGCAATGTAAGAACTTGTGTGGGTGTGGTTGTTCTAGTTAAGAAACCCTTGCCGATATGGCTCCATCAGGTTCCAGAGGATCACAGAGTGGTGATGTTAAAATAAACAACTGTGGCTTCATAGATCTCCCAAGGACTGGGAGCTTCAGTCTTGACAAAAACAACCAATGGAACTACATGGAACTTCGAGGAGGAAAGCTGAACAGCAAGACACCACTGTCGTAGTGAGAATGCCTTGGCAGACATGACAAGTTCTGCAGAGGATTAGTACTGCTGGCCCTTTGAAAGTGTGCATGCAAATCCAAGCCTGTATCCTCTACCAGGAGAGCAACCTTGGCTGTAATGGAGGAGGCTCATTTGCACATGCTTCTTTGTCTAACAGCCTAACATTCCTCTACAGCTACCTTTCTCACTAGGATACTCCTAATATGATTGATCTGTATTCTGCATGAGAACCCAAACATGACTTACTCTAAGATGATGTTACTGTAAACTAATGTTGTTGATCTCAGCTGCAGTCATTAACAGTGAGATATACTGCTACTGGAACATGTCAGGTTGCAGTAGATCAGTAGTTCTACCACTAAATGTAGGCTAAAAGCACTCATTGTCTATGTAGTACTACAGCCTGACACATTGAAGTGGTAGTGTGTCAGGCTGGGCATGATTGTGGCAATGAGAGGCTGTGACAATTAGTGACTGCATCATTGGAGGAGACAAGAAAAAATGACTACCAAAAGCACTTTCTGTGGTGTTGTAGTGATATACCACTTGTGCAGTGTGATGTTATGATTAGTAATTCCCAAACCACGTAAATAAGCAATATTTTTACATGGACCTCTGAGCCTGGCTATCAATCTGAAACAGAATTTTAAAACCCAATATGTAATAATTCATATTTTCAAGGGATGCTTCAATCAAGACTAAACTTAAGGCATGCAGTGCATTGTTAGTAATTGGGCTTTGAACAAGACACTGTTCAGGCTACAGGCTTGATTTTGACAGTGTGTGACTAAGAAGGATCATTGGCATGTGATGACAGGACAGAATGTGCATCATGGAGTCAGTGCAAGGTCAGAGCAAGAAAAGCGAATTAGATTGCAAAGCACATCTTGGCTTTAGTGCATTTGTTGTGGAACATGGATGAACAGTGAATTATCAAATATTAAGAAATGGGTACCACAAAGAATGAGGAATGTACAGGTTCTGACTATAATAAAACCATTAGCCTAAGTATTGAGGTTTTTCTTTAGGAAGCCTTCTGTGTATCTTATTGCTTGGTATAATAGATACTATATATATATATATATATATATATATTTATATATTTATATATATATACATATACAGTACATACTGTATATGCAAAAATGCAAATGCAAATACAAATTAAGGTAGAAAAGATGACCAGTGGTCTTTTCAGTTCCTCTCTTCCACCAGATCAGTGAGAGTACCCTGTCACCATATCTACTGATACCACATGCACTGGCAGTCTATTCAATGTGTTCACCACTTATTAAGTGTAGTAGTTCTTTCCAATTTCCCTTAAATATTCTTTCCTTCAGTGACATTGAATTATCCAGTTGTCCATTTATCCTTGTGCATCTTGATCTGCTCTACTTTGTATGATGCTGTTATCCTTTTAGATACTTTAATACTGTAATTGCTCCCCTGAGTCCTTTTTCCAAGAAGAACAGTGCATGTTTTCCATGCAGGTCTCATAACCTATATTATCAAAGCTATTGACCAGAACAGCACACTGTACTCAAGGAGAAACTGGACTTAGGATCTTTATGAAGATATGATAACATCTCTGGAACTGCTTATAAAGTTTCTCTTAATGAATGCAATAGTTTTGTTTGCCTCACTAGCTGCTGCCTCACACTGCTGCTCCCATTTAAAAATGATGCTGATCAGCACTCCCAGTTATTTACCTTCCTTTGTTTCAATAATCTAAATACAATTCATTCATCTCCTTTAATGTTTTTTCCAAGTGCATCCCTGTGAGGGACAGAGAAGTTTTCTGGCAGTCTGAAATATTTTTCAAATGTTAGTACCATCTGTATCAGTAGGGAGCAGGCTGGAAGCAGTGATCAAAGGTGAGAAAAAGCAGCCTATTTAGGTGATTCTCAATAGCTCAGCCAGGTTTCTTAAGTGGTGTGGACTTTCATTGCATTGGCTTCCTGGAAGGATACATTCATTAGTACACAAAGGGCTTGGAGATAGACTGTCTCAGTGGCATCTGAACACAAATATACATATGCTAAATTATCTGCAAGAGGAAACTGGTCCCAGAAAAACAGTGGACAGATAATATTGCAAGGCAGCTGTCACCCAAAATTCCAGGCCTAAACCAGTTTCAGCCAATCAGTTGGACATGGGTACAGGAAGTGATATCACAGCCCCTTGACCAAGACAACAGAGAGAGAAAGAAAGCACAGAGGGCTTAAATGTGACAACCAATTAGTCTCTGTCTCTTTTGCTTGGGCTCCTCCTTGTACAATAGAAATCCAGATTGTGAGTCTGCAGAGAGAGGTTAAGGTACCAAGGCTACAGGATAGTGAGGTTAGAAGACTTTGCAACTTTTATGAAAGATAGAAGCATTTACCTGCACAAGTGTGCACGCTTTCTTTATAATCTTGTATGTCCACTGTTGTTTTACTATATGTAAATAGCATTATACCTGATTAATACTGTTGTACTTACAAAACAAGTGTTTATTAATAAAAGTAGTTATTTTCTAAAGACTAGAGCAACTGGTTGCTTGTAACTGTGTCTGTGGGGAAGGGTGCCTGGATAAAAGGGTGCATAGCAAAACATTTCTTAGAGTAGAGTTTGTCCTACCCAGAGCAGAGACCCTCACTAAGGAGAGTGTAAATGACAGAACATGATGGAAAATGCCATTAGAGCATTGGGGTCGGGGCTGTTGCTGAAGACTGGACTTTGACAGTGGTGACACTGGTCCCTACAGTATCAAGTTCAAATTCAAGTTTATTGCAGGAAAGACTCCATTGAGCAAGCTCATTCTTAAGGAGGTCCTGAGGCACATACACATTCAGTTCACAATTACATAGACAGGAGATATAAAATGTAGAACAACAAAGAAAAAATATATATAATACAAGAGGTATACACAATAGAAGTCCTTATGCTATATATAGCAGTACATTCCAGCTTAACCTTGCCTAAATTATGCAACACATTTCAACTTAATAAGTAGAGGGCCAGTTGGTACCTATGGAAGTTGACTTATGCTCAGGGCCTAGTAGCACCTACATATGTCTTTTAATTTAGAGATAGCTATTATTTTGTAGGAGTTAATTGATACGATGCTGGTTAGCTTCAGCATGGCTTGTAGTTGGTTCCAAATGTTTGGGAGGGCATATGAGACAGCTGTTTGGCCAGCTATGGTATGAGTCTGGGGAACATCTAGTAGGATAAGGTCAGATTTCCTTAGGTAGTAGGCGCTATGCAAGATGTGTATGACAGACGTTAAATAGACAGGCAGTTTGTGGGGTAGTAATTTGAGGGTCCAAATGCCAGCATTCAGGAGGTGTTTGGTGGCAAGAGAGGTCCACCCAACTGCTGCATAAAGATCACAGTGGTTGGTCCTGTATGCAGAGTTAGTAATGAAGCAAAGAGCACAGTGATAGAGTACGTCCAGTTTTGATAGGCACAAAGTTGGAGAGAGATAAAGATAATGTCTCTGTGGTCAAGCAAGGGAAGAATAGTTACTTGGACAAGTCTTTTGGGTCACAAGAGAATAGAGGGTCCTATTTCTAAAGAAGAAACCCAAGCTTGCTTTAAGCCTCTTTGATAGATCCTCGATGTGGTCATTGAAGGAAAGCTTGTTGTCTATCCACATACCTAGATATTTAAATTTAGATATGACTTCCAAGGGTTCACCTAGTGAGGTAACTATGAAGTTTTTAGGTGGGGTAGGTAGGGCACCAACAAGGCAAGTCTCAGAAAATCATTGTCGTGTTTTTTGGCATTTAAGAGAAGCTTGGCATTGATGATGTTGCTTTCTAACTGGATAAAGTCAGCTTGAAGTGCTTCCTGACTTCAGTTAAGGATGAGCATGATGCATAAAATCGTATCGTCCACAAAGAAAGGTATGCTAGAGTTCTTCATGTGGAGTCAAGGTTGTTGATGTACAGGAAAAAGCATTGGTCCTAGGATGGAGCCTTGAGGGACTCCTCTGGCAATTGGAAGGGGGCAGATAGTAGGCTATCAGCTTTGACTTTTGTCTCCTTCCTGTGAGATAACTGTTAAATCACTGTAAGGTAAGTGGAGTGGCACCTATGTAGGCAAGACAGGTGATTAGGAGGTGATGGTCTACAGTGTCGAAGGCCTTACTGAGGTCTAGAATGACTGCACCAGTAGCCTTCTTGGTGTCCATAGCATGGATCCAGTCATTAGAGACTTTAGCCAAGGCTGAGATGGTACCGTGCTTGACCTGAAGCCAGAGTGGGCGGGTTTAGGAGTGAGTGCACTTCGAGGTGATTTTAGTTGGTTGTATATAAGTTTTTCCAGTACTTTGGAAGGCGAGCAAGATAGAGATAGAGACGGTAGTTGTTTAAGTCACAAGGATCTCCTGATTTGAAGAGAGGAAGAATATGGGTAGATTTCCAGCAGGTTGGAACAGTGGCTGTGGTAATAGAGAGGCTGAAGATGTGAAGGATGGGGGCTGTGAGCTGGGCACAGCCTAGCCGCAAGAAAAATGATTCAAGGCCATCGTCCCTTTACTTTTCTTGGTGTCGAGGCTAAGAATTATGTCTTCGACTTCTTTCTAACTGAACAGGCACAACTGGAAGGGATGAAGTGGAGTAGGATGTGTAGTATCTGGGATAGTGTTGCTATTCACTAGGCTATTGTATGGGGAGGAGTTGAATGCCAACCCAGTAGTGACAAAGAGAAGGTTAAGTTATTCGAGGATTCACAGTTTGTTTTCAACCATCCCATCCTTGACCAGAATCTTGGTGGGAAGGGAGGAAGCAGCAGGATGGCCTTCAATGGATCTCAGTGTCTTCCAGATTTTGGGGAGTTCCTTTGGCCTGCTCCAGAGTGGAGATGTAGAAGTTTGCTTTAGTAGCACGTACACTTTTAACACAGGCATTTCTGGCAGTTCTAAATGCCTGCCAGTCTTCAGGTTCTTTGTGTGCCTGCCCCTAGCACATAGCTTGTCTTTATTAGTAAGTGCAGATTTGAGCTCTTGGGTGAACCACGGATGTGAGAGTTTCTGCACCTTCATTTTGATAAGAGGAGCATGCTTGTTAATTAGGGTGGTGAGGTTGTCATTTAAGACAGAGACAGTGACATCAGCAGATTTGGCAAGATATAGGTCTTGCCACCTGATCGTAGCTAGATCGGTTAGGAAGTTTACTGAGTTGAATTTATGGAACGAGCATTTGATTCTGAATTTAGGGTGCTGCTGGTTTTAGATTGGCATCTTGTACATACAACGATACTGTGCTCGCTCATGTCATTATGGAAAACTGCAGAACGTGAGATTTTATGGGGATCAAGTTAAGATGACATCTAAGAGTGAGCTGTTGGCAGAGTTAGAAGCATAGATTCCTGTGGGTTCAGTTACTATCTGTGTAAGTCTCAGCTCATCACAGATGGCTTTTAGAGAGTGGGATTTAGCAGTGAGCCAATCCATATTGAAGTCCCCTAAGATTATTGTTTCGTGTTAGCAGCCAAAGTTATGGATTTCAACACGTTAAGAATTTCTGTGCCTCCTGATAGGGATCTATAGCCACCAATGATTGTGATGCACTCTGAGGTTGGAAGGTGAAGTTTAAGCAAGACAATCTAGCATTCCTTGGGCTTAGTTTTACAGGAAATGCTGCTAACATCAAATTTTGATTTGGCGTATACAACCACTCCAGCCCCTCGAATCCGTATCAACCCTAAAGAGCTTAAAGCCCGGTATAGTAATTTGTGGATCAGTGTTGGTCTTTTTAGCTATGACTCGGTAATTATAATCAGATCTGGTCAGTGTGGGCTGCCCAAACTTGAAGATGATCAAGTTTTTGAGCAGGCTTAGAATATTGACCATGATCAGTTTCATCCCAGAAGCAGCTGCAAACTCCGATGGACAAGTGATTTGAGTTGGGGGACCTGATTTAGTTTGACATTGCCTGAACAGAAAAGGAGAATTAGAAACATTTTCTTGAGGCATTTATCAAATAGAAGTGGGCTCTTTTCGTATGGGTTCTTGTGTGGTGTTCAGTCATTGAGGTACGTCTAGCCGGGCATAGGAGATACTGACATGGCCATTCAAGGCTAGTAGGGAAGTCCACGGAAGGACATTGGCAAGGGAGGAGGGCCAGAGGAGAAGGATGAGAATTAAAATGAAAACCCGACAGATTAAGAGTAGGGAAGCAATATGAAGATGCAGCAGGAACTATGATTGTGGGTTCCCAGGCTGGATGACTTCTGACTCAGCATGGATCAGTGCTTTATGAGTCAGACTTTTGCCAGGATTAGAAGTAGAATGATAATGCAGGCCATATTGCCCACAATTGAGTACAGTGATTTGTGTAGAAAGATCAAGAATCCTTCTAGTGGCAGTTCTTTATAACCTGCTAATGGAAAACTAGCCACAAAAAACTTCTATTACACAGTTGAAATGTGCTTAGTTCTATCCAAAATCTATTTGTAAAAGTGCCAGGTGGCTGAAGCAGGGAAAGTCCTGGCCAATCAGAGCGGGTTTGCTGGAAGTGCCCGTGTTCTGATTAGCTGTGCTGTTCTGTACCTTCCAAGGAGCTGCAGGCAGGCATCCTGGCTTCCAAGAAGCTGCAGGTGGGCTTCCTGGTCTCGGGTCGGTGGCTGGCTGGGTGTCGGCCAACCGTGGTTTCATTGACAAAGACCTGAGAGAGATAGAGAGGAGAAAGAGAGAAAGAGGTTCACTTGGTACTGTCGGGTACTCTGACCATCACTTATGGTGGCAGAAGTGAGGATGAAAAGTGAGACTTGCTTGCATAAAGCACAATTTGGCTACCCAGTACCCAAGAGTCTGTCCCAAAATTAATCAGGATCAACAGGTATGCAACAGTAAGCACTATAACTCTATCTTGTATGCAGATGATACAGTTCTGTACACATCCAGCCCCTCCACAAGCAGTGTAGCATCTCTCCTTCAGGAGGACTTCTCAGCCATCCAGCACTGGTTCAGGAAAAACAGCTATCTCTAAACCCTAAAAAGCGGTGTACTACGTTTGGTCCCAACAAAGACTCTCCAGCCAAACCCGTGTCCCCATTCTCAACCCTGGAAGGAGCACCCCTTGAACAATGCACTAGCTTTAGATATCTAGGCATCTAGCTCAACCAACACCTTGACTTAGCCTCTCACATAGATTCCCTGCATAAGATGCTGCTCCCAAAACTGGGGGCACCCTATCGAAACAAAACCTGTCTCCCCAAGGAAACGAGGCATGCCATAGTTCAAAAAATGATACTCCCTGTACTGGATTATGGTGACATAGTTTACTCTATCACCTCAGCGTCCACCCTGGCAAGCCTAGACACCCTATTCCACTCCTTTTGTTGTTTCATCCTCAACTCCCCACAATCCACTTACCACTGTACTTATATAGCTCTCTAGTCCTACCATCTCTCCATGACACTGAGATTAATAAACTGCACTGGGTTTGCCACTAAATTCTGGACCCCCCATCTTGAATATACCCTATCCCAACAACCTTCCCCTGTTTACTCTTAAGAGGCACAGACCCCAGACTCCTACATGTCCCACTATCGCACTACCAAAGGCCAGTCAGCTTTTAAATTCAGAATCCCACAGATCTGGAATGTCCTCCCTGCCCCCATCAGACACGCACAAAATCCCGTCACCGCTCCAGACTACTCCATGCATACTTCTCCTCCAGCTGCTCCTGCTAATGTTGTAAGTTACAGCCTCTATTAAATTAAATAATGTACAAGTAATACTCCTGTTATGTGCATATTTGTCTGTAATCTACTGTACTACCATACCTGGAATATATGTTATACTGTATTATAATTGTACAAATCATATGCTATGTTTCTTTATTTTCAATTACTGTACCTGTATTTATTTCTAATATTTGCCATGTACTGGGTCTAGGCCCCAGGTCGCATCTGGAATTGAGAATGTTGCTCGGAATGCCTTCCTGGTAAATCTAGTAAAGAAATAAATAAATAAATACATCTTCTCTCACTTCTAACCTTTTTGGGTTTACAAGTTTAGAGATAGAAATGCCTGGCAAGTATGATGCAGTAAGATTGCCTGAGCTCCAGCAGCTGTGTGATGAGAGAGGCATACTGCATGAAGGCTTGAACAACTTAAGCAAATTTAGCACATGCTAAATGGTGTCTCAAGTGCTATTCCCAGAATACACAGAAGAACCTGTGTCCAGTCTGGGTAAACAACACTTTGACACAAGGATTGAGGGACAATGGGGCCAGTGTCACAGTCATCCAGCAATTTGTTTGAATTCACTGTTACACTTTTTGATATGAGAATTCACCCACTACTTTCCAACGACTAGTTGACAGGGTCGTGAATGGGACTGGGAACTTTGCTCTAACCTATATGGATGATATAGGCATATTTAGCTGGACATTGGGCAAGCATCTGTCCTATGAAACAAGTCCTGACCAGACTGTAGGACTGTAGGATGCAGGACTGACTATTAAGCCAGAGAAGTGCAAAATCAGGATTGAAGCGGTGCCATACATAGGACATCATGTGAGAGAGGTACATTAGGCCTTTGCCAGTTAGGGTTGAGGCAGTTTGGGATTCACTCACTCCCCAAACTAATATGCAACTAAGTTTATTTCCAGAAACTGGGTAATACCATCACAAATTTGTTAAAAATTATAGTACCACTGCAGTGCCTTTAACAGACAGCAACATAAGAAGCAGCCAGAGAAGATTCAGTGAATGGAGTGCTGTGAAACAGCCTTCCTGCAACTGAAATTGGCACTATGTTAAGCACCACTGCTGGTGAGCCCAGATTACAATCTGGGGTTCATTGTTCAGACAGATGCAAGTGACAGGGGCCAGGGAACAGTTCTGTCTCAAGTATCCAGGAAAGGGCTAGAAAGACTGGTTGTTTTCTTCTGCCAGAAGCTGCTACCAAGAGAAATGAACTACTCCACCACTGAGAAGGAGTGTCTAACCATTGTCTGGCAATCAGGATATTGCACCTTTATCTGTGTGAAATGTTACAGTGGTTACAGTCCACTATCCATTGCAATGGTTGAACAGAGTGAGTGGACAAAATGCCAAACTGTTGCATTGAGTAACAACTCCAGGACTATGATTTCACCATACTGTATTGTACTGGATTGAAAAATGCTAGTGCACATGGAAGGTGACACCAGTATGAGTAAACATTTGACCAGTAGCCCACATGAAGTACCTATTAGTGGACCTCCTATAGAGGCAACGTCTGCTGTTAGTCTAAATATTTGTCAAATGCTAATAGCCTCTGTAGCAGTTTGGGAGGGTGCAGGAGACAGTGATCAAAGATGAGAAAACTGGCCTATTTGGGATATTCTCAATAACCCAGCAAGGTTTCTTAAGTGGAGTGGACTTTCACTGTGATGGCTTCCTGGAAGGGAGAAGTTTGTAAATACCCCAAAGACTCAGAGACATGCTGTCTCAATGCCATCTGAACACAAACATTCAGAGGCTAAAGTAATCTGTGAGAGGAAACTGGGTTACTGAAACACAGAGGACAGATACTATTGCAAGGTCACCCTTCTAAGCCTGAAGTAGTTTCAGCCAATTGGATGAACCTAGGTAGAAGAAGTGACATCACAGCCTCGCTCAACTATAGCACCAGAGAAAGGGAGGGGGACTTAACTGCTTCAACACAGTTAGTCTCTCTTTTTGCTGGGGTTCCTGAACATGCAGAATACATGGGACAGACATAAGGCAATTCTAGTGGAGGGTAGGAAAAATAGGCTGTTGGATGTCTAGGATCTGTGGCTTATCCTGTAGGTAGAAATGGGCAGACAAGGTGGGCCAAGCGGTCATAATCTGAAGTCAAAGTCTATGTTTCTATGTTCCTATGACAGAAGGTGGAAGCTGTATTTTAGTGAAAATGTGGTGAGAAAATATTTTAGAGTAATAAAGTTATAACATAAAGAAGATTTAGTTGCAAAAAACAAAACAAAGTCCTTGCATCTGCCTAGTACACATTGTTAGGGCTTAGTTTGGTGAGTGTGTGTCTGTGTGTGTGTTTCTTAATTAGTCAGTGGCTGATTGAAGGGGCTTGAGAGCTGTGCCAGTGTCCAGCTGTGGGATTCCCTAAGAGAAGATCCCACTTCATCCAACCCTGGAGCTTTATCTTTTTGGGAGGTGAGTGGTGTGGGAAGAGGGTGGTGGGTGCCGGAGGATGATACTGTGGGGGTCAGTTATTTGCATACTGCAGCAATCATAAAATAAACAGCTTCTACTTTGGATCTATTAGGCTCTTGAGGTTTGGGGATAAAAGTAGGCAAAGTGGAAACTTTTCTTGGTAACATTGGAAAGTTTCTGACTTCAACTCAGTCACACTTCACATAGTTCTTCGGTGAGGTGCCAACTTCACGGGGAAGAGTTATTGAACTACACTACCCAGTGAAGTGACAACACATTATTCTTCACCTGATGACATGGGACATCAACAGAAAAATAGGCACTTGGCCAGTGAAGTGTTACTATGTGAAGGTTGTTTTTGCATTTGATGCACCTGCACCAAATGTTTTGTCAGGAGTGAAAAGGAATTTCAGGGGTGTGTCACTGCCGGGCCCATTGCAGTTCAAAATAGCAAGGCTCAGCAGTCTACACCAATGACCAGCAGTGTGGCAGTGACACCACTCACTGTTTACTGGGCTGAAACTTTGTACTTCAAAGGACCGAGCTGCTCTAATCAGAAATGGCTTCAGTCCTTTGATTTACATGAAGCCAGTCATCAAACAGCTGAGTAACTTTCCATGTCAGGAGCCTATCAACCTGTTATAAGGAAAATTATTCATCGATGTCTGTTGCAGCCACTGCTGTAACTCCTTCCCAAGCCGAACACATTATTATAACAGCAAGGGGTGAAATCCCCTGCCAGCTGCTACCCCACCCTAACCATTTTAGTTAAGCAACACTGGGAGCCCACCCTGGTGCTGCCAAACATAATAATGACACCGTGGGATGCCAATCCCCAGTCACATTACCTGTAATAGAAAACCATCTCTCATCTTTTTTTTCTTTTTTTAACTTGTAAAAAGAAAACCATCCATCGATGTTGGGTTCCAGCCCCTCATAACTGCCCCACAAGCACAATCCATGTTATTATTATAGCATGGGGTGCCCAATCTCCATGCTAGCTGCCACTCCACACCTTGCCTTTTAGTAATGCAGCACCAGAGAGCCCACCCCTGGTGCTGCCAATATAACAGTGACACTGGAGGTACCCAGTCCCCAAGTGTCGCTACCTGTAATAGAGAAAGACATCCCTCATTAATACTTTTTTTAATTTTGTAAACTGTAAAAAGAAAACCATCAATCGTGTGTCACTGTCATTCCCCACCTGACTCTCCCACTCAGCACCTACTACTCCATACCCCCAAGCCCTTATTTTCCCACCAGATGTCCAATGCCATAATCTTCTGGACCATAGAAGCATCTTCACTTGAATACTAGACCACAAACTGAGGAAATCAGGTATGTGGTTCAATGTATTTTAATGGGGTTTTGAACTTAGTGGCATAACTTAGCCATTTTTAGTAATGTTGCCTCAAATTGTAAACATGCCTTTTTGGGACACCACCTCATAAACAATGCAAGTGAAGTTAGGCAAATCTGTCCTAAAGGTGATTTCATGGTTGCTGTGCTAAATCATCTTTCAGGCAGGAAGTGAAAATTGTGCAACCATTATTCATGATGTAGGGTCATAAGAATGCTATGCTGAAAAATTGGTGTAAAAATATTTAAAAAACAAAGTTATGAGCCTACATGGGCTTCCAGTATAGCCTACAGGTTAGAGGAACAAGGTGTGAATGAGCTTGGTACATCCAGCAGACCAGACCTGAGTTTGATTCTCACGACTTACACTTGCATTCTGTGTGACTCTGAACAAGTCACTTAACTGCCCAGTGCTCCCAGTCACCCTGAAAACAGGCACTTGTGCCTAATAGATCTACATGATTACCAAAGACTAAAATAAAGAGTTAAAAAAGTTGAGGTTGTGAACACAGGAAGTCGTAACTTTGGTAATTTTTAATATTTTGACTTCAAATTTTCCAAATCCTTGCCAAAACATGTTTTTGTATCCTGAAAGGTGTTTTCACAGTTGCTGAAATCATCTTTTGTGCTGGAGCTGAACATTTTATCTGTACTTTCCATGAGGCGGGGTCATAAGAAGGCTATGCTGAACATTTGAGGCAAAATTGTTAAAAACAAGAAAGTTATGAGCCTATGTTGACATTTCGAATGCAGGCTCATAATTTTGATAATCTTCAATATGTTGACCCCAAACTTGCAAAACAGCCATTTGTTAATAGCACCTCATGAATGTGATAGCTGTTATTTTTCAAATCCTGCTCAAAAATGTGTGTTCATACCTGTGGCATGGAATTAAGTTTCGTTGGTGTGGAATGACATTTTGGTGGGATTTGAAAATCTTCACCTACGATGTACATTAGGTCGAGTAATAAGGCAGCTATGCTGAATATTTGATGCAAAATGCAATAACATGCTCAGGATATGACCGAGTGTTACACTGTATTTCAGGGTTCACTTATAACTTCCGAATTTTCAATATTTTAACTCTAAACATTCAACATAGTAATTTTCAACATCACCTCATTAACATGATGTGTGTCATTTTAAAATCCTGGATGAGATGTGTTTTCACACCTTTGGTGAGAAATGACATTTCGGCCAAAATTCTATCAAGAGTACTTGTCTTGAATCCTAAAACAAGTCTCTTCAAAATTAAATATAATAATAAACTTTTAGTGGCGCACAAACCTCTGTTAAGAGGCCAAAGGACTTTTGATGCGCCATTAGAGAATTAATATTCACATCTGAAAATCCTTAAAAATGCTAACTTTATGTGCACTCAAACAACAACAAAAGAACTCAATACCAGGTCCTTTCTTTTTAGCCTTCTTGGTTCTGATTTATTTAGAGAATTAATAAATGCTTTTTAATTTTTTAAGAGTTTGTCATGTATTTGCCCAATTTCTTTCTGTATGATGTTTTTTTATCCATAACTGTTATTATGCTCTGTTTTACAAAATATTTTGGCAAACAGATAAGGCACTTGTCTGGATGTGGGTTTCAAATTGTTTAAACAAACAAAAAGTACTTATCTGGGATGAGTGCACATAAAGTGAACATTTTTAAGGATGTTCAGGTGTGAAATCAATTCAAAAGTTGGTGTCAAAACATTAAAACAAAAATATTGTTCAACATGCAATTTATGTTTGGCATTGACAAATGCTTCTTTAACTGCTGTGTTACACAAAACAATCACCTCCACTCACTTTCTTACATTTCCCATACTAATCCACCTCTCTGACCATTTAAAAGTATTTCCCTACCCTAACCACCCTCTAGCAGTACTTCCCTCCTCTCTTTGGGCCCAGCGCTTTATTCACAATCACATCCATTAAAGTATGTTAAACTAGCCCCTCATCCTACCATCCTCTGGCACCACCCAACCTCTTCCCAACAACACCACTCACTCCACTAATAAGATACATCCAGGGACAGGGCTTAAGGTCACTCCTGACATCTACAATCATGATTAAATCCTAAGGCTTGTGACTGGCACAGCACTCCTCTACCTCAGCCAACTGCTGAGTATCTAATAAGAACTATGGAAAAAAAATAAGACTGGAAAATGCACACTAGGCAACTACATGGACTTATGTATAGGTTATTTATAGCAGCATTTTCTTTTGCTTATAACATTATCCTTTTGAATATTCTTTACCATATTTTCAGTAATATGCAAGTTACTGTACCACCCTCATTAAGACCATATACACTCTGCGGTAACATTGCAATCCCACCCAAACTATATATCCAGGCATGTATATTTTCAGTGACTGTATTGACTTGGCACTATGATTATGATTAGAATGCATTTTGCAAATTCAACTTTGCTGGGATTTGGAGGTAGGACAGATGTAAAGTGCTTGGGAAGTGTGGTGAAGAAAATACTTTGAAATGGTCAAGGTGGTGAAAGTAAGTTGAGCAACATAAGAACTTGTGTGGATGTGATTGTTCCAGTTAAGAAACCCTTGCCAATATGGCTCCATCAGATTCAGAGGATCACAGAGTCATGATGTTAAAATAAACAACTGTGGCTTCATAGATCTCCCATGGACTGGGAGCTTCAGTCTTGACAAAACAGCCAATGGCACTCAAGGAGCTTCTGAGGTAGGAGGAAAGTTGAACAGCATGACACCACTGGCTTAGTGAGAATGCCTTGGCAGATATGACAAGTTCTGCAGAGGATAAGTATTGCTGGCCCTTTGAAAAGTGTGCATGCAAATCCAAGCCTGTATCCTCGACCATGGCCAGCACCCTTGGCTGTGATGGAGGAGATGCTCATTTGCACATGCCTCATTGTCTAATAGCCTAACATTCCTCTACAGCTACCTTTCTCACTAGGACACCCCTAATATGATTGCTTTGTATTCTGCATGCGAACACAAACATGACTCTCTAAGATGATGCTACTGTAAACTAATGTTGTTGATCGCAGCTGCAGTCATTAACAGTGTGATATACTGCTACTGGAACATGTCAGGTTGCAGTAGATCAGTAGTTCTGCCACTAAGTGTAGGCAAAAGCACTCACTGTCTATGTACAGTACTACAGCCTGACACATTGAAGTGGTAGTGTGTCAGGCTAGGCTTGATTGTGGCAATGAGAGGCTGTGGCAATTAGTGGTCGCATCATTGGAGGAGACAAGAAAAATGACTACCAAAAGCACTTTCTGTGGTGTTGTAGTGATATACCACTTGTGCAGTGTGATATTATGATCAGTAATTCCCAAACCATGTAAATAAGCAGTATTTTTACATGGGCCTGAAGACATGACTAGCAATCTGAAACAAATTTTTAAAACCCATTATGTAATAATTCATATATTCAAGGGATGCTGCAATCAAGACTAAACTTTAGGCATGCAGTGCATTGTTAGTACCTGACTTTGAACAAGACACTGTTCAGGCAACAGGCTTGATTTTGACAGTATGTGACTAAGAAGGATCATTGGCATGTGATGACAGGAAAGAATGTGCTTCATGGAGTCCAGTGCAAGGTCAGAGCAAGAAAAGCGAATGAGATTGCAAAGCACATCTTAGCTTTAGTGCATTTGTTGTGGAACATGGATGAACAGTGAATTATCAAAATATTAAGAAATATGTACCACAAAGAATGAGGCAGGTACAGGTTCTGGACTATAATGTAAACCATTAGCCTAAGTTTTGAGGTTTTTCTTGAGGAAGCCTTCTACATATCTTATTACTTGGTATAATATATACTGTACCTATATACATACAGTACATACTGTATATGCACAGATACAAATACAAATACAAATTAAGGTAGAAAAGTTGACCTGTGGTCTTTTTAGTCCTCTCTTCCACCAGATCAGTGGGAATACCCTGTCACATTATCAGCTGATACCACATGCACTGGCAGTCTATTCAAGTGTTCTCCACTTATTATGTGTAGTAGTTCTTTCTGAATTTTCCTTAAATATTCCATCCTTTGGTGACATTGAATTGTCCCATTGTCCATTTATCCTTGTGCATCTTGATCTGCTGTACTTTGTATGATGGTGTTATCCCTTTTAGATACTTTAATACTGTAATCAAGCCTCCCTGAGTCCTTTTTCCAAGCAGAACAGTGCATGTTTTGCCAAGATCTCATAACCTATATTATCAAAGCTATTGACCAGAACAGCACACTGTTCTCAGAGAGAAACTGGACTTAGGATCTTTATAAAGGTATGATAACATCTCTGGAACTGCTTATGAAGTTTCTCTTAATGGATGCAATGGTTTTGTTTGCCTCACTAGCTGCTGCCTCACACTGCTGCTCCCATATAAAACTGTTGCTAATCAGCACTCCCAGTAATTTACCTTCCTTTCTTTCAATAATCTAAATACAATTCATTCATTTACGTTAATGTTTTTTTTCCAAGTGCATCCCTGTGAGGGACAGAGAAGTTTTGCTGGCAGTCTGAAATATTTTTCAAATGCTAGTACCATCTATATCAGTAGGAGCAGGCTGGAAGCAGTGATCAAAGGTGAGAAAATCAGTCTATTTAGGAGATTCTCAATAGCTCAGACAGGTTTCTTAAGTGGTGTGGACTTTCATTGCATTGGCTTCCTGAAAGTGGATACTTTCATTAGTACACAAAGGACTTGGAGATAGGCTGTCTCAGTGGCGTCTGAACACAAATATACAGATGCTAAATTATCTGCAAGAGGAAACTGGTCCCAGAGCACAGTGGACAGATAATATTGCAAGGCAGGTGCCACTCAAAATTCCAGGCCTAAACCCGTTTCATCCTATCAGTTGGACATGGGTACAGGAAGTGATATCACAGCCTCACTTGACCAAGACAACAGAGAGAAAAGAGACCAGAGAGGGCTTAAATGTGACAACCAATTAGTCTCTGTCTCATTTGCTGGGTTCCTCCTTGTACAATGAGAAATCTAGATTGTGAGTCTGCAGAGAGAGGTTAAGGTGCCAAGGCTACAGGATAGTGAGGTTTGCAGACAGGTCAGGTCATTCTCGACATGGCCTTTCCCGGCTCAATGATCATTCAGGAGTTTCTTAGATTCTGCAGGGGCTCTGTAATGTATGGCGTGTGCTTCATCCCAAAGATCGGGATTACACTTTTTGTCTCACAGTACATGGCACTTCTTCATGGATCGATTACATTTTGTGTCTCAAATACTTTTGTCCGGGGTCCGAGATTCTAGTATCGTCCCAGGCCACTTCGGATCACTCAGCGGTAGTATGTAGGATCTCCTGTGCTCTTTACCTAAAAGGGAGTAGATGGAAGTTGAATAACCAAATTCTCAAGGAACCTGATAAGGTTGACTATATAGCATCCCAAATACATTAGTTTGTGGTTTTAAATAATAATTCTACACATCGACGGATATGGAATGATGCGCTCTTAAAGCGTATTTGAGTCACATTATAATTGGCCTAGCTTTGAAAAGGAAAAAGGAATGGGAAAATAAAGTCTCCCATCTTCTGTCCCAAATTAGGAACATGGAATCCTGTCTTTCCCTGCCTCTTGGAAATCTTTAAGCAGGATTTAGTTAAAGAAGGATGCTTATCTTGACCTGTTAAGGGAGCAAGCTGAGTTTGCTACAGTATTTTAAGAACTAATGCAATTTACACAGACCAAGGGAGAAGGCTGGGCGGCTGTTGGCAATGCGTGTTAAACAACTAGAATCAGCCAGATTTATCACAGCTGTTCGTTCTTTAGAAGGATTCCCTTAAAACTTCACCTTCAGAGATAGTTGACGTATTTACTAGTTACTTCCAGGATCTATATGGTCCCATGGTCGATCCTCCTCTGGGAGGATTTGCAAAAATATTTGATAGATCTGCATCTACCCTCCCTTACCAATTTTCAGCAAGCTACATTAACGTCTCCTATTTCTGAGAGGAAAG
This sequence comes from Neoceratodus forsteri, assembly GCA_016271365.2. Lineage (NCBI taxonomy): Eukaryota > Metazoa > Chordata > Ceratodontiformes > Ceratodontidae > Neoceratodus > Neoceratodus forsteri. The sequence continues at coordinate 841,611,731 of CM057454.1, read as the reverse complement.
AGCTACAGTAATTAAATCTCTGCCATCCAATAAAACCCCTGGTCCTGATGGTTTTCCTCTAATTTTTATAAAGTATTTTCCAAGCAATTAACCCCCATTTTGTTGTCACTTTTCCAATTCCTTCTTTCTGGTCAAGGGTCTGATCCATCCTTTTTGAAGCCTGATAGTTCTATTGCCCAAACCAGATAAGCCACAGGACCTGGTTTCAAGTTATAGACCTATTTCTTTAATCAATCATGACATTAAAATCTTAGCCAAATTATTGGCGGATCGTCTGAATGTGGTTCTTCCTTCCATAATAGGGAGGAGCAGGTGGGTTTCATGAAGGGAAGATCATCAGTTGATCATCTACAAACCCTCACTCACATCTTCTCGGCCTCCAGGGATACCGCTATTCCCATGGCTTTGGTCTCCTTGATGCCGAGAAGGCCTTGACAGGGTTTTATTGGAATGCTTGTTTGCAGCAATGGAGGCATTTGGTTTTCTCAAGAAATTTCTGAGCTGGGTTCATTCATTATATCTGATGCCTCTGCTAGAATCTCTTGTAATGAAATGATTTCCAGTCGATTAAATTGCATGTGGGAACTAGGCAGGGTGTCCCTTGTCCCTGTTGCTTTATCATATACCTAGAGCCCTTATCCAGGGGTTAATGAGAGCCCAGGACATCCCAGGTGTATCTCTAAATGGACAGTGGTTGGTTGCAGCATATGCAGACGACCTCCTTTTGCAAATAACTAATCCAGCTACATCTATTCCCTCTATTCTCGATATAATAAAGGGATTCAGCAAGGCTTGAATTATAAACTTAATATTGGGAAAAACGTGTTTTTCCACTAATCGCAGGGTGTATAAACAAGAATTACTACCTTTGGGCTTGCCTGGCAGTCTGATTCCATTAAATATCTTGGAACTATGCTGACACGGTGTAACTCAGCTTAAGCAGTTAAACTTGGATTAGTTGGCCCAAAAATTGATCAAGATCTCCACAGATGGACACTTCTTCCTCTCTCTTTATGGGGTAGGATTCATTTGATTAAAATGAACGTTTTTCCCCATCTACTCTATCTCCTTAATATGTTGAATATTGGCCTTCCATTGTCCTGGTTTAAAAAATCCATAGTATGTTTCGAATTTTATATGGGTGTATAAAAATCTAGAATGGTGTTTCAGAAACTGACCGCTCCCAAAGGAAAAGGAGGGTTAAGATTTCACATATGGGGCTGTATTACTCAGGCCAGCCAGGCCACTAAATATTTTAAGTGGCTGACAGTGGAGCAACAACTAGTACATCCCTCATACACTCCGGTTTGGCTTAGGGTGGAGTTAGACATTATTAAAGCACAGATTCCTTCCTTGTGTGTTGTTATACACTAAAGTAGGACTCCTCCCTGCATCACTGCGTAACTCTCCCATTGCAGTGTCGATTAAGGCCCATGCCCATTTGTGTGCATTTCTCAAATATGATAATATTAAGGACCTGTCTCAGCCAATAAATGGTAACCTAATTTGCAATTAGATAATAAGCCTCTATTATTTAATTGGCTTCCTCTGATAGGAAACTGTCAGCTGAAAGATTTTATTACAGTTGATAGACAATGGTGCTCCTCAGTGGAAATTATGCATAAGTTCACGGTACCTGGTATAAACATTTTCAAGATTTATCAGCTTCGGTGTCTTTTGTTAAAAGTATTTGGGGTTACTCCGCCTTCTCCCACTCACATTAGTTTCAGGTCACCCTTGTAGAACTGGCTGGAGTGTCCCATGCGATGTCGAAGATATGTAGTATTCTATTCGCATGGGCATACCCTGACAATTTTGCCCCAGTCATTTATTGGTCTTCCTTTTCCAGACAAGGAGTTAGATTGGTCTCTTCTCTGGCATAACTGCCATGAATTCTTATTACAGGATAGACTAAGATTGATGCAATTTAAAATGTTACATAATATTTATTATACTCTGCAGAAATTGGCCAAAATGGGTGTTGTGTCCTCTGCATTCTGTACAAGATGTAAGCTGCAGCCTGGGGACCTTCTTCATATTTTTGGAAATGCCCCAAAGTTGCTGTGCTGTGGACCACTGTAAAGCAAAGAGCTGACCCACTTTTAGGGCTTTCTGATTTGTTTACACCTGAAGTATGACTCTTGGGGATTTTTCATGTATTTATGTGTGTAGGAAATACTATATGGCATTAATTTCCATGTCTGTTACAAAAGTGGTCCTGAGACATTGGAAAGATTCTGACAACCTGACTTATCTTGAGTGGCTCAGGAGCTTCTTGCTAATCTCAGAACGGAGAGAACCGCCATGAAGTCTTTCTAGTAAACTTAAAGTTTAATAGAATATGGGTTCTTTTCAAGCTTTGTACTCTTTACAAGTCTGACATACATGCTTATTATAGTTTATGGTGCCATTTGGTTGGTATGAAGCTGCGCTAGGATTTGGGGGTGTATGAGGGTGGGGGTGGGCAGGAGAGAATGAATCAGTATTACTTTGTATAGTAACCACAGTCTCATTATGCTAAGTGTTTTCTGGATTTGTTCTCTGTATTGTAAACCTTAATAAAAGTTGAATGGAAAAAAAAAGGATAGTGAGGTTTGAAGACCGTGTAGCTTTTATGAAAGATAGAAGCATTTACCTGCACAAGTGTGCAAGCTTTCTTTACAATCTTGTATGTGTACTGTTGTTTTACTATATGTAAATAGCATTATTCCTGATTATTACTACTGTATTTACAAAACAAGTGTTTATTAATAAAATTAGTTCTTTTCTAAACCTAGAAACATAAAACACAGAATTTGACGGCAGATAAGGACCGCTTGGCCCACCAGTCTGCCCATTTCCTACCTAATGGATAAGCTGCAGATCCTAGTTAACCAGCAGCCTACTTCTTCCCTACCCACCCCTAAATTGCCTTATGACTGTCCCACGCATGCAGATTTCCACCACTGTTTTGACTCCACAACCTCCTCCGGAAGGCTGTTCCATGCATCCATAACCTCTCTGTGAAAAATACTTCCATAAATTACCTCTGAGCTGCCCCCTTCTATCTTCAGATTGTGCCCCTTGTTCTTGCACACCTCTTTTTTAAAGATGCTACCCTCTTGGACTTTGTTGATTCCCTTGAGGTACTTGAAAGTTTCTATCATGTCCCCCTCTCCCTCCTTTCCTCGAGGCTATACATATTAAGCTCCTTAAGTCTCTCTTCATATGTCTTCCGGTGCAGACCCTGCACCATTTTAGTTGTCCTCCTCTGGACAGCTTCCATCCTGTCTATGTCTTTGCAGAGATTGGGTCTCCAGAACTGCATGCAGTACTCCAGATGAGGTCTCACCAACTGTCTGTACAGAGGGATAATAACTTCCTGTTTTCTACTGGTGATGCCTCTCCTATGCATCCCAGTATCACCCCAGCCCTCCTTGCTGCCCTCTCACATTGCTTGCCCACCTTTAGATCATCTGATATGACTACCCCCAGGTCCCTTTCCATTTTGTTGTTGTTAGTATCTCACCCCCATTGTGTACGCTTCCCTGGGTTTTTTTTCCCAGGTGCTTTACCTTGCACTTCTTAGCATTGAATCTAAGCTGCCATACATTTGACCATTCCTCTAACCTTGCCAAGTCCCTTCTCATCCTTTCCACCCCACTTTGTGCATCAACTCTGTTGCAGATCTTTGTGTCATCTGCCAAGAGACATACTTTTCCTTCCAGTCCCTCTGCAATGTCGCTGATAAAGACATTGAAGAGGACCGATCCTAATACTGAACCCTGTAGTACTCCAATAGTACCCTTTCTTCAGGGTGGACTCCATTTACTACAGTATTACTATCTGTGTCCTATTCTCCAGCCAATTCTTTACCCAGGCTGTCATCTGTGGACCCACTCTCAGGCTGGCTAACTTGAATATTAATCTTTTGTGTGGGACTGTGTCAAATGCCTTGCTAAAGTCTAGGTGAGGCCATGTTCACAGCCCTCCCTGATCTACTACTTTGGTCACCCAGTCAAAGAAATCTATCAGATTTGTTTGGCATGACCTTCCCACTGTGAATCCATGCTGCCTTGGGTCCTGTGCCCTCTGGCCTCTAGATAGTCAACAGTTCTTTCCTTCAGAAGTGATTCCATCATTTTCCCTACCACTGAGGTTAATCTAACAGGTCTGTAGTTTCCTGCTTCTGCCTTGCTCCCACTTTTGTGAATGGGAATCGCATCTGCCCTCTTCCTGTCCTCGGGTACCACCCCATCCTCCCATGATTTGTTAAAGAGGATAGTCTGTGGTGTCACTAGTTCTACCTTTAGTTCTTTTAGAATTCTGGGATGAATCCCATCAGGCCCCATTGCTTTGTCCACCTTCAGTTTTAAGAGTTCTTTCAGAACCCTTTCTTCTGTAAATGGGCTGGTATCAACTTCTGTATCCAGAGTGTTTCTGCTGTTTGTTTTAGGTACCTCCCACTCTTCCTTTTTAATACTGAGCAAAAATATTTTTTAGTATCTCTGCCTTTTCACAGTCACCCTCTGCCCACCCTCCCTCCCCATTATTAAGCCTCACTAACCCTCTCTTGGTCTTCCTTCACTCCCTGATGTACCTATACAAGGTTTTATCCCCTTCTTAACTGAGTTGTCTATCTTTTCCTCGGTTTGGGCCTTTGCTGTTCTGACTGCCTTCCCAGCTTCCTTTTGCTTTAACTGATGCAGTTCTCTGTCCTGCTCCTTCTGTGATTCCTTGTACTTCCTGAATGCCTTCTTTTTCTCTTGAACCTTCCTGCCACTTCCTTTGAGAACCATAGTGGTTTCTTACATCATTTCATTTTGTTTATTTGCTTCACACAAAGGCTTGTTACCTCTGTGATGGCAGTTTTATTATTCCCCATTGTTCTTCCACCCTCCTTCCTGCCCATTTGCTAGTGCATTCCTTAGGCACTGACCCATTTTGGCAAAGTCAGCCCTCCTAAAGTCCAGTACTTTGCCTTTGTATGGCTTGACTCTATTGCTGTGTTTATTGTGAACCATACTGTTCGATGGTTGCTAGTTCCCAGATGGCTACCCACTTCTACATCTAGGTAACTGGTTGCTTGTAACTGCATCTGTGGGGGAAGGGTGCCTGGATAAAAGGGGTGCATAGCAAAATGTTTCTTAGAGAATAGAGTCTGTCTTACCCAGAGCAGAGACCCTCACTAAAGAGAGTGTAAAGGGCAGAAGGTGATGGAAAATGGCCATCAGAGCACTGGGGTCAGGGCTCTTGCTAAAGAGTAGACTTTGACAGTGGTGACACTGGTCCCTACGGTTTCATTAACAAAGGCCTGAGAGAGAGACAGAGAGAAAGAAAGAGAGAAGAGGTTCACTTGGTACTGTTGGGTACTCTGACCATCACTTATGGTGGCAGCAGTGACAATGAAAAGTGAGACTTACTTGCATAAAGCACAGTTTGGCTACCAGTACCGAAGAGTCTGTACCAGAATTAATCAGGATCAACAGTTATGCAACAGTAAGCACTATAACTCTAACTTCTCTCCTTCTAACCTTTTTTAATTTATTTTCTATCTGGGTGTAACCCTCTCGTTACCGGGTTACTAGAATCCCAGTAAGACCTAGTGGTAGGCAGGGAAGGCAGCTTGTGAAACTCTAGTTAAATGGGTTTCACATTGTCTCACTCTGTTCTCAGTCTCAGCAGAGACTGAGGGATGACATCACCAATAGAACTATCGCAACTGCATGACCACATTGGAATCTGCAGCAAGGGAGTTGAAATAGAATGTTGGGAAGTTTAAACAGTTTCAGCATGGAGTTGGTGTTGGAAGCTTGCTGTGAAAGCAGCTCAGCAGCTCAGTGTAGACCCCAGGAGCCTCAGCCCTGACAGAGGGCTACTTTTAAGTAAAAAGGGTGTGTGTCTCCACCAAAAAGAGACACAGAAGGTAATGAAGTGGTGGAGATTGCTGTTTTCAGGTCTCAGTGCCCCTCCTTCGGGGGCAGGAAAGGTTCTCTGCAGATTCCTGGGGTAACCCACTAGTTCTGCTACTAAAGGAGAAGCTGCCTATGTGATCCAGAGTTTATTTGGAAGAACAAGAAGACTAGTGAGTCTTCTGTGGGGCACCTGCAACCGGAGGGCTAGTGTCTGCTCTTCCTGAAAGGGCCTATGTTTTTCACCCTGGGATTTGTGTGACAATGTGGGAATTTAACTACTAAAATAGTGGAAGCCTAGAGCAGGGGTTCTCAAATGGTGAGGCCAGCCTCCTGGGAGGCCACAACCTGTTCCAGGGGAGGCTCAAGCAAGTCTTGAAAAAGTATTATATTTCAATTTTGAACTTTATAGATTTTGTGTGAAGGATAAGGCAAACTGAAAGAAGAAAACAGGTGAATTTATGTATTTATTCACAAGTCTGTGACCAGGGAAGGTACTGTACACTGAGCCATGGCTTATTTCAGGTGTACCCAGGGAAGGGTAGTGAGAGAATACAATTCAAAATGTAACTGTATAACACTCAAGTAATACAAAATGAATAAAAGTGCAAACAAATTAAGAACAATAAACTAACAATGCGAGGAACAATTGATCAATTAGACTGGCAGCAGAACTGTCGAATACAAGAGTCAACCATACAGGCACTAGGAATAAGAGCAGGAGGGAGCAAAATGATCCCTGAGAATTTGCTTAGAGCAGGGGAGAGAGGGAGGCAGAGGTTGGCAGGATTGTTATTCCAGTTAGAGGGGAAACAGAAAACACAGTCTAACCCATGAAGGTATGGCAGTAGGGTAACAATGGTTCAAGAGTCAAAATATTTGAGCAAGTAGGTTGTCCTGTTTTGGGGGGGGTTACAATAAGCTTAATAACATGAGAGCCAGCTATGCAAAGAGGTTTCAATTTATTCATGCTGTACTGTGAAAAGTAGGCTATTTTTCTATGGGAGGCCCAAAAATATTTCAGTATTTTGGGGAAGCTCCAGATCTTTTCCATGTCTTAGGGAGGCTCACTATGACGTTTGAGAACTGTTGGCCTAGAGTAATGGGCTAAGCAACAAGTAAAAGTAGGTTCAAGTCCAGAGCTTATTGGGATGAAAATGATATGTAGAGGAGATGTGACATATGTCTACCCAGAATCTACATTTGCAAGTTTTCAGTAAAGGAATTGTTTAGTTTCCAGAGAAAATGGCCGGGTATGGGCTGTGGGAGCTGGAGGTGGAGACCCCATCTCTAGTGACCAGGTCCACCTCTACAGATTTCTCTGTGGTTCTACTTTACCTCAGGCACTTGGCCAGTGATGAGGAAGTACCCAGATGTGGGATTGTAAGGAAAATTCTCTCTAGGAGTCGAAGGCTCTAGTGTGGTTTGGGAAGTCATGACAGGATAATTGGTTCATTCCCAAAATTGACCGTGGATCAAATGGCCAGCAGGAGCCAGGCCAGTGGGGAAAACCCAAGTAGAGTACAAGTTGGGCTGTGTACCCAAAGCTGTGTGCAAGTCCAGGCTGTGTGCCTGGTGGGTTTAGAGCCTGAGGGCTGGAAATAGTGATAAAATGTTCTGTTGTCTCTAATCTGCATTACCAGTGTAGCCCCATGGGGTCTGTCTATGCTTTGTTTGTTCAGCTTGGATGTGAATAAAAGCCACACTGGAGAATACCATTCCTGGTTCTGGACATTACAGTTATTGCTTCCTGTGTTTGGATTTACTTAGGTGCCCTGTGCAGAGTAGCCAAACCTAGGTCCCCTGTGCCAAGTAACCTCATCCTCCCCAAACCCAGTCCCCACCAGGTACTGCTGTCAACTTAATCAGCATGTCACCTGTCGTTTTGTTAAAAATGCAGGGTGAGGGGTTATGTGGGTTTACAAGTTTAGAGATAGAAATGCCTGCAAGTATGATGCAGTGAGATTTCCTGAGCTCCAGCAGCTGTGTGATGAGAGATGCATACTGCATGAAGGTTTGAACAGGTTAAGCTAATTCAGCACATGCTAAATGGTGTCTCAAGTGCTATTCCCAGAATTCACAGAAGAACCTGTGTCCAGCCTAGGTAAACAACACTTTGACACAAGGATTGAGGGACAATGGGGCCAGTGTCACAGTCATCCAGCAATTTGTTTGAATTCACTGTTAACACTTTTTTTATTTTTTTTTAAACTTTATTTTTGATTTTATCTCATATCCTTTTACATATACTTTTACCATATTTAGGACATACCATCATCATTAATACATGTCAAGAGAGAGAAGTAAACCCCTCAATAATCAAAGGATTAGTGATTCCCAAATATTTTGATACCACATATGGGGTTAACCAAACATTTCGTTTACAAATAAAGCAACGTAATAAAACTGTTTAAATGAGCCCATGAGCAGTGTGGCTACTTCCTCTATACTTAAGTGAATCAAAGTCTGTCCAAGTATGAGCCCTATTCAGGGATTATTTTGCCACACTATCTGCCTAAAAGTCCAAGTACAATTATATATTACAGGCAGCATCCCCTAAGCCCCTTCTAGTCAAACTACTGCCCCTTTGAAAACAAAAACACAAGCGGGAGAGAGGGCGTTATTGCCAACGTTGCTAGACCTATATACAGTGCAAAAAAAAAGAGGCGCTAGCCCTGTCCTGTAGATCTGATGTACAGGCTAAAATAGGCCTTGCATTTCTGGCAGTCCCTTTTAATTTAAGCAGGGGAATCATTTAAGGATCTGTTTATAGGAACGTAAATAAGACATATATATAAATCAGAGTCTGGCCTGTCCGAACACTTTCAAGTGTCCTCCTGATCTTCTGACCCACTGGACTCCTCACCACGGTCTCTCCGCCGCTTCCGACTGGATTCAGCAAAATATGCGGCCCACTTGCCAGCCTCAGTGGGGTCGAGAAAACCCATACTTTCCCTCTGTGCATTATCCTCAGCCGCGCAGAAACACCAGTGAATGGGAGATGTTTGCTTGCTTGAGCCGTTTCGGATCCCGTCGAACCTTTTCCGTCTGAGGCGGGTAGCGTAGCTGATGTCTGGGAATAGGTGAATCACTCGGTCATCCTGTAGAATAGGCCCTGCTTGCCGGGCATATCGAAGAAATTGGTCCTTGTGCCCTCCGTCCATCACAATTAAGAGATGACGAGAAGTCTCTGCGTCTTCACGGTACCCCGAGTAATTCTATATACTTTCTGTAGGTCAAATACAGTGCTATGGGCTTCTGGGGTCAGTTTTCGGCCAGCCATTCCTTCATAAACATTAAAGGGTGATCTCCTTCGATTCCTCTGCATGCCCAGGACTCAAACGCTGAGAGGCGGGCCTGATTTTCAAGGGTCTCGAGCCTGGCCCTTAGATGTGTGTTCTCCTTGACCTGCATTGATGTTGCTGCTGGCTGGCGTCCGCTTATTTCTTAATGCTTTCAGCCTCGGTCCGCATGTCTTCCATAGTAGATTTGACGCCGCAACTCTCATTCAAAAGAGTCTATTTTATTGTTCAGGTCGGCCACGGATGAAAGCAACCTGTTCAGTTTAAGGCCTAGGGAAGCCATAGTTTCCTCGGAGTCCCACTGTGGTGCGGCCTGCGTCTCAGCTAGGCTCCTCGTATGTTGCGCTGTATCGGGTGTCTTAACGCCTGATCCTCCACCTCCTTACGAGGGTTACCCATTTTTAATTAGAGGATCCTCTTCCAAACAGTAAGGTTATTTAGGGTCACTTCCCAACGATTGAAGAGTTTTTAATGATTTATATGAGTTGGAGCAGGAGCTGTTGGTAGATGCTGCCGTTCTGCTCGGGCTCCACAGTGCCCCCGCCGTTAACACTTTTGATATGAGGAATTCACCCACTTCTTTCCAAAGGCTAGTTGACAGGGTCCTGAATGGGACTGGGAACTTTGCTATAGCCTACAGGGATGATATAGGCATATATAGCTGAACATTGGGCGAGTATCTGTCCCACATGATACAGGTCCTGACCAGACTACAGGATGCAGGACTGACTATTAAGCCAGAAAGTGCCAAAGCAGGATTGCAGAGGTGCCATACATAGGACATCATGTGAGAGAGGGGTACATTAGGCCTTTGCCAGTTAGGGTTGAGGGCAGTTTGGGATTCACTCACTCCCCAAACTAATATGCAACTGAGTTTATTTCTGGAAACTGGGGAATACTATCACAAATTTGTTAAAAATTATAGTACCACTGCAGCACCTTTAACAGACAACACACAAAAGAAGCAGCCAGAGAAGATTCAGTGAATGGAGTGCTGTGAAACAACCTTCCTGCATCTGAAATTGGCACTATGGTAAGCACCACTGCTGGTGAGCTCAGATTACAATTCGGGGTTCATTGTTCAGACAGATGCAAGTGACAGGGGACAGGGGGCAGTTCTGTCTCAAGTATCCAGGTATGGGCTAGAAAGACCAGTTGTTTTCTTCAGCCAGAAGCTGCTACCAAGAGAAATGAACTACTCCACCACTGAGAAGGAGTGTCTAGCCATTGTCTGGCAAATCAGGATATTGCACCCTTATCTGTGTGAAATGTTACAGTGGTTATACACCACCATCCATTGCAATGGTTGAACAGAGCAAGTGGACAAAATGCCAAACTGTTGCACTGGAGTAACAGCCTGCAGGACTATGATTTCACCATACAGTATTGCACTGGATTGAAAATGCTAGTGCACATGGAAGGTGGCAACAGCATGAGTAAACATTTGACCAGTAGCCCACATGAAGTATCTATTTGTGGACCTCATATAGATGCAACTTCATAAAATAAAAGGCAACGTCTGCTGGTAGTCTAAACATTTGTCAAATGCTAATAGCCTCTGTAGCAGTGTGTGGGGGTGCAGGAGGCAGTGATCAAAGATGAGAAAACTGGCCTATTTGGGAGATTCTCAATAACCCAGCAAGGTTTCGTAAGTGGTGTGGACTTTCACTGTGGTGGCTTCCTTGAAGGGGAGAAGTTAATTAATACCCCAAAGACTTAGAGACATGCGGTCTCAATGCCATCTGAACACAGACATTCAGAGGCTAAATAATCTGTGAGAGGAAGCTGGATTCCTGAAACACAGAGGACAGATAATATTGCAAGGTCACCCTTCTAAGCCTGAAGTAGTTTCAACCAATTGAATGAACCTAGGTAGAAGGAAGTGACATCACAGCCTCGCTCGACTAAAGCACCAGAGAGAGGAGGGGACTTAACTGCTTCAACCGGTTAGTCTTTCTCTTTTGCTGGGGTTCCTGTGCATCCAAGAAGGAGCCAGACTGTGTGTTTGCTGATAGAGTTTGAGGTAACAAGCCTAGTAGATAGTAAGATAAGAAGATTTTGTATCTTGTAGCAAAGATAGAACTATTAACCTGCACAAGTGCACAAGATTTATTTTATTATCCTGTATATGTACTGTTGTTTTACTATGTGTAAATAGTGTTATACCTGATTATTACTGTTGTAGTTACACAACCAGTACTTACTAATGAAATAGCTATTTTTCTAAAGTCAGGAGTAACTGGTTGTTTGTGACTGCATCTGTAATGGAAAAGTACCTGGATAAAAGGGATGCATAGTAAAAGGTCTCTGAGAGAGTAGAGTGTGTCTTATCCACAGCAGAGACTCTGACTACAGGAGGTCTAAAGGGTAGAAGGTGGTGGAAAAGGTCATCAGACAATCAGGGTCTGAGCTGTTAATAAAGACCTTGACAGCGGTGATGTTGGTCCAGACAGTCTCAGTGGCAAAGGCCTTAGAGAGAGAAGAAGGCTTACTAGGTACTGTAGGGTGCTCTGAAATCACCTTGCGTTTCTCAACATTGCAGTCCTTGTTCCATTTGCCTCCACTTTCTAAACATGTCTAATCCTTCTACATTTAGTTTTGCTCCTATTGTGATTTAACTGCTCTTTCCAACTTGGTGTCTTTGGCAAACTTAGTGATCCAGCTAAAATATAGGCACTCACCTCCAGATCACATATAAATGTAATAATTAACAATGTATATGAGAACCAAGACCTGAGGAAACCCACTGGTCACTTGTTTCCATATAAACTGATTTTCCCCTTTCCTGAAACCTGTTTTGAATCCATTTCTAGCACCCTCATTATGCATAGGTCCTCTACAGTATAGTTTCCATTTAACTGTCATATCAATGAGTTAGTTTAGCATTTACTCTATTTCAACAAAGCTTACAATTCAATGCCTTACAGGAGGCTGCTGAAGAAGGTGGAAGATTTGGGAGTGGAGAAGGATTGGTCAGATGGATAAGGTATGGTTTGAGGGAGACAGCAGATGGAGTTAGTTAACAGAATCAAATCAGAGAATGAGAGTCCTGAGCAGGAGTTGCAGGGATCAGTCCTGGGACCAGTCTTACTCAATATATTCATTAGTGACACAGACATGGATATCCAGGAAATATGTGTCTCTTTATAGATGACACAAAGCTATGTGACAGGGTGGACAGCACTGAGGGGTGAGGGATTTAAATTAAGACCTAGAGGGGCTGGAGGTGGTCCAAAATGTGGCTGTTGAGATTCTATTTCACAAAGTGCCCTGTGATGTACGTAGGAAGTAGGAACCCATGTGCAGAATACTGGATTGAGAAGGGGTTATGCTGACCACAACAGTGAGGAATGGGACTACAGTATGGCTTGCAACAAAGCAACAAGGATGTTGGATGCACTGGGTGTAATTTTGCAGCACGGTTTACAGTAAGGAAAGAAGGATGTTTGGATGCACTGGGAGAAATTTAACAGGTGGAGAAATTAGGTGGTATTGTCTCTGTAAAGCTGTGTGATGAGACCACACCTGGAGTACTGTGCCCAGTTCTGTTGTCTGCTTCTGAGATAGGATAGTGATAGGCTGGAATTGGTGGAGTGAAGGGGAACCAAGATGATCCAAGTCAACAGGGCAGATCCTATAAGGAACAACTGGAGAATCTAAACATGCACTTGCTGGAGGCCAGGGGGGGCAGTATGATACTGATAAAAAGTTTCTATGGGAAATTAATAGAGTGGACAGTGGATACTTGTTCAACAGGACTAGGAATATAGACACAAGGAGATGTGAATGGAGGCTAGTTAGTGGAAACTTCAGGAGGAATATAAGGAAGTTCTACTTCACTGAAAGAGTGTGGAGCAGTGCAGCAAATTACTGTCAGAACTTGAGGGGATAAGAACTAAAAATGGATTCAAACATGGCTTGGACAAGTTAAAGGATTGTTTTTCAAGGAGATTCTAGGAAGGTGGTGGACCTAGGAGAAGGGTAGGGTAGATGCCCTTTCAAAGACTTTAGCTCAAGGGTGAGGTATGAATCTCTTTTTGGGCAAACTGGATGGACCCTTATTCTTTATCTGTTAGCAGTGTCTATGTTTCTATTTTTAAGGTTTGAAATGCATTGGCAACTCACACTGCATTGTTTTTCTACAATTAACCAGCTGTAGAGGAATTTTTATTTAATGTTTTACACAGAAACATAGAAGTTGTTGACAGATAAGGACCACTTGGTCCACCTAGTGTGCCGACATTCCCTACCTATAGTGCTACCTGAGACCCTACTTGGACTCTGTCTTACATCCCCTCTGGCTTCTAAGATTCTCTTGTGTCTATCTCATGCATTCTTAAATCCTGTGACCATTCTAGCTCCCACCATTTCCTCTGTGAGGCTGTCCCAAGCATCCAGCCACCCTCTCCATGAAGAAGTACTTCCTCATGTTTCTTCTCAGCCTCTCCCTCCAGCTTCATATTGTAATCCTTATCCTTGAGCATCTTTTCCTTGAAAAATGCTCCATTCCTCTACTGTATTTATTCTTGTGAGGAACTGAATGTCTCCATATCCCTGTTCCCTTCTGTCTTCTAGGAGTACATATTTAAATCCTTAAGCTTTTCTTCATATGGCTTCTGTTGCAGGCTCTGCACCATTTTGGTTGCCCTCCTTTGCATCACCTCCACCTTATCTATGTCCTTTTGGAGATGGGGCCTCCAGAACTGTACACAGTACTTGGAGGTGGGTCTCACCAATGATCTGTACGAGGGTATTATTACTGTACCTCCCTCTCTGCTGGTGATACCTCTCCTATGCATCCGAGCATTCTGCCAGGCCTTTTCCACTGCCTTGTCACTCTGTTTAGCTACCTTCAGGTCATCACAAATGATAACCTCCAGGTCTCTTTCCTGTTTTGTGATGGCTAATACCCTCCCCGAGTTGGTATGTTGCCCCTGGGTTTTGTGCCCTAAGTGCATGTTTTGCACTTTTGCAACGCATTTGGAATGCATCTGCAGTTTTGCAACAATGCAATGCTAAACTGAGTTGTCACCCAAGGTAACAGTTTTGTAAGGATTTCTGCTAGATCCAGCAGCAGCTAGTCGAGAGAAAAGTTTAATGTGAATTATATGGTAGTTTTTGATAATGGTAGTCACAATAAAAACTATTGAACTTTAAATTCCCACTTGACAGATGCATAAATAAATGAAAGAAGTGTAAAGATCCACATACTGTATGCCACCTGCAACTACCAAGGTCAACAATAAATTAAATTATTGCCTTTTGCTGAAACAAGTCCTGCATCTTCTTAACTCAGATATTTAGTGCCTTGCATGAATCTCATCTTTCATCAAAAGGTTAAAAAAGCTAAAGCAATTGAGCATGTGACCATCTTGGGTTCTGTAGTTATGTTGTTTCCTAAGATGGGTTCAAAATTAAACTCTGTACATTTGTAAACACTAAGGCAACTGTAAGCTTTTGAGAATGCATACAAAATTAAGTGTCACTTTCAGAACTTATTTCATTTGTATCATAACATGATTTTAGTCTCACTTCTTGTGATACTGTTTCAAACTATGACATGAATTACATATGATAGCAATTGTAATACCTTCCAGATTCATCCACACAGCTATTCACTTAAAGAGCTAGTGTACTGCCTGGAAACTACCTGCAATTAATTGTAATGTTCAGATGTAGTCAGCTATCGCTTCTTATATCTCAAGTATTTATTCTTTCTGTTTGCTAATTTGAGATTTTCCACCAGGCAGTACTGAGGTGATATGTGACGTAACACTCTGTCTGGAGGAAACAAAAGTCAATTCTGTTCCTCCACTATATCAACACTGAAACCACACTGACTATGACATCACTAGTAACCAATGAGAACCATTTATCACTGCCAGACTTCACTTTCACATGAAGCGGTAAGGACTGGCTCTCCTGCTTACTAGTGATGTCAAAATTCCTGCATTTTGATTGGTAGTTTGTGAAAGTCATTGCTCAGGCTGCAAGGATTGTGGTGCCTTAAGGTGTTTGGTCTCATTTCTGTTGATGTAGTGGGAGGAACAGAAATGATTTTTTTCCTCCAGACGAGTGCTGCTCCACACAACACCCCAGTACTGCCAGGTAGAACATCTTCTAATTAACAAACAGAAAATAAAAAAAAATGCTTCAGATATTGGAAGTGATAGCTGACTGCATCTGAAAATTACTATTAATTCCAAGCTGTTCACTAGCTCTTTAATACTGAATCATGAAGATATAAATGATTTGCCTCAGCCTGACTTAATTCAGTCATCATTCCTTGAACTTCCACTGTGATCCTCAATTTAAGTGTATTCAGTTAGAAAACCCTGGTGAATTCATTGTGTGTCTAGAGATAAACCAATCTCTCCAACATCCATAATGAAATATAAACAGTCATTTACAGTAACCTTTAAGTAACAAGCCAGCAAGCTTTTCTCTCTCATCACTGCTATAACAGCATCCTTTATTGACTCTATCTTGCTACTAACTAAACAAAATTCTACAGTATGTACTATGCATATCCTTCCATATTATGTTTATGTTTTTCCTTTACCAACCATTTGTGAAGAAGATCTGGGTCCGATTCACAAAACTTTTCCCTGGATCAAACCCAGTTTGCACTGTGCAAACTGGGTTTGGCACCAAAATGGTATTCACAAAAGCCCAGTTTGTACTCATAAACTGAGTTTGTGCCTGGGCAAAGTTTCAAGGGGCTGCAATGCAAATGAGGGAGAAGGGACATGCATATCAGCACAGGCCCATTCACTAACATTTTCTCCACACAAGGGCCTTTAGCAGGGTTCCCTTGTGTGAGAAAATACTTCAGAGGTAATCCTCTCTTAACTCCACACAACACTAGTGGTTAGCTGAGGTAGTGCAAGGTGCCCACCCTCCAAACCACAACACCATGTTTCTGTAGTCCAGTGGTCCCTTCCTCTCCCCATTCTCTGATCACTGTCCCCATAAAACTAAATAAGTTCCTGGTAGTCCAGTGGTCCATCATCCTTCCCCAATGCTGATCTCATCCCATTATTTCTTTCATAACAGTTCCCTGGTAGTCTAGTTATATTTCCACCCTCCCTAATCACCCATCGCTGTCCAGTTATTTATGTTTTCAAATTTCCTGGTAGTCTAGTGTCCCTTCCCTCCCTGATGCTGATTGCTGTCCAGTTATTTATTTTTCAGAATTTCCTGTAGTCTAATGGTCCTTCACCCCTCCCATGGTCGCGCTGATCACTGTCCCATATTATTATAGGAAAGAATTCCCTAGCAATCCAGTGGTTCTCCCTCGTGTCCTATGATTGCCAGACCGTAAGTAATTCAAGAGTGGAAATAGTGTCACTGGGGGCTAGCCATCCCTCCCCACTGAATCACCCACCCAATATACCATACATAAAGTAGTGTCATTGGTGTCAGTGTACCCCTCCTCCATCCTGATCACTTGTGAAATAAAGTGATCCTTTTTTCTAGTAGTATAATGAATTCTCCACCACATCAGATGGTGACCCACCACCCTGCTCCCTCCCCATACTGAACCCCAGCCAGCCAGAGCACAGCCCTCCACCACCATGATTGGCTGTAACTGAGCTCTCAATGAACGCATACTTAAGTACAGTACACACTCATTGAGAGCTCAGCTGGTGGCCAGGTATGGTGGTGAGTGGAGGGCTCTGCAGGTTGCTGTGGCTGGGGTTCAGCTTGGGGGAAGTGGATGATGGGTCACTATCTGCTGGGTGGGGGTTAACTATACCACTGGGAAAATGGGTCACTTTATTTCACAAGGGATAGGGATGGAGGGGGTACACTGGACACCAATGGCACTACTTTAAGTATATTGTGGTGTGATTTGGTGGGGAGAGGCAGTATAGTGTGGTGATTTAAAGGCACTGAGCTGCAAACCTGGAGACCTGGGTTTGAATCTCATCAGCCTACACTTGCATACTGTGTCACCCTGAGAGGGTCACTTAACTTCCTTGTGCTTCCAAGTCACACCTGGAAACAAGCTCCAGCTTAGTGTGCCTTTCCTGGTTAAATAAGTTATGTATATTGACTGGGTGATCCAGTGGGGAGTGATGGCTAGCCCCAGTGACACTATTTCCATTCTTGACTTTCTTATGGGTCAGCAATCATAGGACATGGGGGGCACTAGACTGCCAGGGAACTCTTTCCTATTATAATAAGGGACAACGATCAATGACTGGGGAATGGGGAAGGGACCACTAGACTACAGGGACAGTTTTGAAAAATACATAATTGGACAGTGATCGGCATTGGGGAGGGTGGGGTGAGACCACTCAACTATCAGGAAAATTTCTGAAAACATAAACAACTAGACAGCAATTGACATCGGGAGAGGGAGTGACCACTAGGCAAATGACCAGCTATCATCTTGCATGTCCAATGGGCTCATTTACATAGCTGGCTTTGTGAATTTCAACTAGCACAGTAGTACTATATATTGGAGTGTGGTAGTCCTGGCTCTAGGTCTGGGTAGTGCTACGGGGGTTAGTGCTGGCTCCACCTGGCCCTGACTGTGAATAGCAACTTTTGGACCCTCGTAATGGCAAGGTGTAGCAAGCTTTGCGCTGCACTTTGTGATCTTTTATGAATCTGACCCCGGATGGTCAAAACTTAATTTCACTTTATTTTCTATAAGCATTCAAAAGCTCTATTATTTTATTCCACATTATAAATATTATACAAATGTTGAATGGTACCCAAGTTTAATTTCTTGATCCTCAAAAATAAAGTTGCCAGAATGATACTGTTAGCAAAACAACAGGTGAGCAATACTATACTGCAGAAACACACAAAGAAAGCAACACGTCACAGAACTTCAAAAATATCAATAATTTTTAGAGTTGCTCCAAACAAACAATGGGGCCATTGTGTGTTTCTGCAGACTTTGTCTGTTTGAACAGCAGCTCCTCTCACTAAGTTATCACACCTGTTCTGTGTCTTTCTGAGCAACAATATACTATGTAATCTGCATAAGAATCCCCAATATACTCTACATTTGCCACATAATTCCACCTAGCTAGTAATGACTCAGACCTTTGCTTAACACCAGAAAATCACTGCACCACATTTCTAACAGGTAATTTCACAAATGGTTTCAAAATTGCTTCATATATCATGGGTGCCATATGGGAAAATCCAGTAGGACCATGGTAGCCAGTGACATGATACAGAATGACCTGATTTACCATGATATGTCACAGAAAATCCCCATTCACCTATTGGTATATTATCACTGGTTACCACAGTGCAGTATGTCACAGTACAATTGATTTAGCTATAGTGGTTTATGTAAGCAATATGTCATGATGTGATGTGGTCCAAATGCTCGGCATATGGAGTGTGTTTATCAGACACACAACCCACATCCCTGATTGACTTATTGTACTTATACAATGGGTTAATCAAAAAAGATGCTAAAAGAATAAATAGATTAACTCAAAAACAATAACATTGTTTTAAAGTGTCTTGTAGTTATTTTTTTATTTTGTAAACAAAGTAGTCCCTTAGTTATTTTATTGTCAGATCCTTTCCAAACACTTTCATTTTTCTCTCCCCTGCCACAGCATCAGTGTAGCTGCTGAAAAATAAAAGGAATAACTAATTAACTAACATTAGGAGCTGCAAGAGACTTCCTGGTTGAGGAAAAACAATAATTGAGAGCACTAAGCAGACTGCCCCCCAGACCCGCACACTACTGTAGCTGTTGTTGTTTTCATATAAAATACAAAGAGATTATGTTTGGGTTGGGACCACCATGGCTCATGGCATGGGTTTGGAAGCGGACCCAGGGAAGTCATCATGGGAGTCGGAACTCAGGACATACAGTACTTGGACACTGTATTGTGTCATATGCTATCCATCTCCCACAGGGCACAGCCTCTGTCCACAAGCATGCCTCACTCACTTGCTTTCACCTGTGACTAACTCAAGTGGCATGATTCAGCACTGCACACTACAGACCTCACCTAGAGCAGCAGCAAAAAAACTGAGCAAGAGGAGTGAACACCAGATGACTGAAAGCACACCAAAAACTGTGTCTCCATTAGAAATGGGATCGGAAAATTAAGAAATCTCATTTGCTGACAGCCCGAGTAGAGATTAATTTATTTTCTGATAGAGCCAAGCATCAAACAAGAGCCTACTCAGGGTGCCCCATTTCTGAGTAAATCCTTGGGCTCCCAGGCGTTAGGAAAATTCACCCACCATCTTCCCCACTCGCAAAGCTAGCCCGAAAAGTGGCAGCGAGGCCGCCCTGCTACCCAGACCTCCAATTTTTTTCAATTGTTTAACCAGGTGAGACACACTAAGGTGAAATCTTGTTTACAGGTGCAACCTGGGAGCATGGGAAGTTAAGTGACTTGCTCAGGATCACACAGTATGCAAGTGGGGGCTGTAGGATTCAAATCCAGGTCTCCAGATTTGCAGGTCAGAGCCTTAAACCACTGCTATACTGTCTCCCTAATAAGAGAAAACAGCCTTTACCTGTGGAGATAGAACAATTTTCCATCATACAACGTTTCCGATAGCAAACCCAGAGACAGTGATAGCTGTCACTGCGTTATCTGTGGCACAGCGACCAAGCATGAGAGCAGCGACATTTTCTTGAGTTTCCATACTGCAAGATGGACGTCTATCTGCAGTATGGAAACTCAAGAAAAATACGATCCTCCATGCACAATATCAGTGTCAGGATAACACACTGTCTGACTAAAGCCACCACCAATTGTAGACTTTAAAATGTTAAGCATGGATAACACAAATAAACCTAAAGTAAAGCTACCAAAAAATTGTTTTAAAGCAAGTTAAGTGACACTGAAACAAATCTGGAAGTAAAATCTGACCTGACAGTCCCGAGCTCAGCACAAGGTGACAAGTCACATGTCTCCATACCCTAATTTTAACTTAGGCTAACCACCAGTCTCAAAACAGAGGCACATAAAGACCACTACATAAGCAAAACTGTTACTTTGCTATTTTTTTTCTTTACCCAGCTTCCATTAAAAAGGGAGTATTTTATCTCAAAACTCAAGAAATATGTTATGAAAAGTTAAATAAATAATTGTAACATTTTAAAACTTTAAAAATTGTGTCTGAGAATTTGTTTCCATTTTCTAAATGCAATAATACCCTCCAGGGTGGGTGGTATGGTTATACCGTATCTTCCAGGAGCTATAAGGCCCTCTATCTGTGGCATCAGGCCTCATTACACCCCTGGGCAGTCTGGTATAGCCCAATACCATCCACCCTGTTAGTAATATTGCCCATAAAATGGGTAGCTGGCAACTGTGGTGGGAGTGTTGTGAGCTATTGGCTAGCCAGCCAGCCAGCCAGAGAGTAGTATCTGTAGGAAGTAGCCATGGATTCGGGGCCTGAAAATGTGAATTAGAAAATAAATTGTGAAAATTGCTTAGTTATTACTGATAGTGTTCTTTTTTTAAACTTGCAGTTTATTGTAAACTTTGCATAGACTAAATGTACTGTAAAGAAACATACTGTACAAACAGTGCATTTCATGCTATAGTACATTAACAGAATTGCTGACATTTTACAGAGTCAGTGTTACAGTTATTTCATATTTGTGAATGAGTCATCCAAGAAGAAGCATATTTATTTACTAAGTTTATTATCAGATAGGTTATACTTTTCTTGGTTGTAAATTGTATGAGCTGTCAAATTTCTTAACCCCTCCCCCAAACACTTGGTGGTGATGGAGATGTGGAAGGGTAAACAGAGAAAAGTCTCTTGGTCTCAGAGTTAATTTGATGGAGGTGGTGTGGGAAGATGTGGGAAGTGTGTGGAGTTGGAGGGCTAGTGTATCTCCTTCATCATCCTGTGGGAGATCCCTTTGATCTGGGACTTATACTAGCCTGTAACTGATCAGTTTTCCACCATCTTCAGATAATTGAAAGGTTAGCCAATATGAGCTTAATTTGTTGGCCTGCAGTCTAAGCTTCATAGTTATCCTTTCTGTCTCTCTAACCATTCTGCACTGGCTCTCCCACTCTCCCAGTGCTAGGCACACTGCCAACCTTCACCATCTGGTGATACATTTATAGCTGTTGCAATGAAAATATGGAACATATAACTGGTGTGAGCTCCTCTGCAAGCTACTAGGGTCAGACCTATGATAAGTGAACTGCTTCTAGCTCTACTCTTAAATGGAGTATCTCTTTTGAGCTCAGTTGAGCTTACGCTGTTTCCCTCTAACACCGACACCGGCACAGCAAACGACACTACAGTGACTACAGCACCACATCACTGTAGTGCCTGTGCTGGAACCCAGCACTGTCTGTTAGGCTCGGCACCCCTCAAATCAGCTTCTACCGGAGTTGACAATCCTTAGTGTGGGGGTGGGTGGGCACAGCCTCCCATGGGATTCTAGGATGAAGCCCACCAAAGAAAACATTTTGTTTTTTGGAACCAGCAGCCAACCGTGAAAAGTGGTCGACCTGTTGGTTTCACTGTCTGGTCTTTGACAACATTTTTGTCAATGACCAGTCATGGATCCAAGCTTGCGCAAGGAATGTCTAGGACTAATGACATTTTGGAGTTTTGTCACAGCCGAACTAATGACAGCTGAAACTGTAATGGGCTTGGTAGTGTACACCAATGACCAGGCACTCTGGTCATGACAGTGATTTTCTTGATAACATGGCATGTCCTCTACTTGAAATAAATGATCCACTCAATGAGATGGGCTCATTTCTTTCTTAGAAGAGACTCCGCCATGTGCATTACAGTTCACACTAATGCACATGGCCGGAGTTACAGTCACAGTTTTCCTGCTGCCCACTGCACTATCTCTCCCAGTCCTTGCTGTTTTACCCCCAGCTTCAACATTAGCCACAGTTTGGCTATCATTATTACCAGCTCCTGCTGCCCACTGCACCCTCTCCCTTCCTCACTCTTTGACCTCCCAGGCTTCAACATTAGCCACATTGATGCTTTAATATTGGCAGCTCCTGCCACCCACAGCACTCATTCCCCTTCTCACTTTGACCCCCCAGGCTTCAACATTAGCCATGTTACAGCTTTTCTTATTGGCAGCTCCTGCTGCCCACCACGCTTTCTCTGGTCCTCGGTCTTTGAACCCCCGCCTTCTACAGTAGGCACCCGTGACTTTTCTTATTGGCTGTTCCTGCCACCCACCAGCACCACACTCTCTATTCCCAGTTCTCAATCCTCTGACAGCATCCCCGGTCTACAGCAGCCATGATGTGGCAAGTGAACGTTCAGCATTGACAAATGCTTGTTTTAGTTTCACTATTTCCTTCCAGTAATGGAATATTTGGGCATGTCTGAAAAATATGCACATGATCCACCCTTTGTCTACATTTCTTCCAGCACAAGTCTGTTAGCTGGACTAAAGTGCTTCATTATGGTGGAGGTTCTAAAATAACAGTTCATCACCTTCCACCTTCGCTCTTGCCAAGAGATACTGGCTGTGGTTCTGTGTACCTCTTCCCATATTTCTAGCCATTTCATTAGCTTCTTTTATAGTTGAGCTGGGTTTTCCAGTAGTTCTGTGCTACAAATGTAGATGTGTAGCCCGAGAGCTCTGTCAGGACACCAGCGGTGTTGTTATTCGCTTTGTGGTTCCTAGGGTCCTTGTTAGTTGTAGAAATGTTTTCAGGACTTTGTTAGGTTGTTGTTTCAGGAATCCTTTCTTGGACAGGCTAGTAAAAATGTTGTTGGTAAGGTCCTAAATAAGTTCCTGTAGGGAGGTTAAAAGCCTTTTTTAGATACATAGAATTTGTCAGCAGATAAGGACCACCTGGCCCATCTAGTCTGCTCATTTTTCCAGTTTTAATTCTGTAAAGTTCTTAATCTGTTGTTCCTATTACACTGGATAGCTACTGTCCCAGCCTACCATTACAACTTGTCACCCTACTGAGTAGTCTCCTTGCATTGTTTTTAAGTTTTGGTGCTGGGATGAAACCTGTCTGGGTGAGGGGTATTATTTTACCCATCATCTTTTATAATCTGCAAACCAGGATTTTAGAAAAGTGTTTCTGGTCTTGACTGAGCAGAGAGGCCAAACAGTTGTTTCCCACTCTTGCTGTCTGCCCTTTTTAGAGCTGCAGTGGGTGGAGTCCTGCAAGCCTCTTGCTATGAGAAAAGGACTCAGCGCATTCCTGTGAACAAACAACATGTTGGAGCTGCATCAGAGTCCACTCTGCATCCGTGAAACCCTCCACTCGTGTTGTCACTGTTGACTTAGCACTGTACTATTTTACTAGTGCCAGCGGCATAGGTAGAACACGGCATACTCCATCATGTCCAAGGTGGCTGCCATACCCACAGTGCATGTGCTAGTGTGCTAATGGTTACACATGTGATAGTAGCATGCAGCAGCCATATTAGTCACAGCAGAGTAAACCGTGTTCCATCATGACCGCTTAGTTGAATCTTTTAATTTATTTTATTATAAAAATCCCCCACCCAACCATCCCTCTCATTGCCCACCACACCACCCCCAGAAACATTGTAATGGACACTTGAGGGTGCCTAGTCTCCCAGTGTCATGACTCGTGGTCCTTTTTATTTTATTCAATATTTATTTCCCCATCTGACCCTCCTCTCAGCACTTTCATCCCCCAGAAACATAACAGTGACATTGGGGTGCCCAGTTCCCAGTGTCACAATCAGGTATCCTCCATCCTTTTTTTTTTATCTGTAAAAGAAAACCATCCATCCATGTCTTTGCACCATTTCTGGACTCCACACCCAACACTCCCTCTCAGCAACCACCACCCCACACCCCAAGCCCTTACTTTCCCATCGGAGGTCCAATGCCATAATCTTTTCTGGACCACAGACTTCACTCTTCAAAGTTGGACCATGAACTGAAGAAACAGGTATGCCATTCAATGTTTGGCTCAATTTTTCAACATGCCTTCTTTGGGACCCCATCTCATGAACAATGGCACTGTCATATGAATATGAAGAAGCCAGCAGAAGAAGTTCATTTGGTCTATCAAGTCTGCTTGCGTTGCAGGGGCCATAGCTTCGAGCTAATGTCCCTGCCATCCCTCCCCTCCTCCCATCCTCTCTACTCATGATCCTTACCTTTCCTCTGTGCCTGTCCAAGCTTCTCTTAAAGCTTCCCACTGTCTTCAATGAGATGACCTCTACCAGCAGTACATTCCAAGTGTCCACCACTCTCTCTGTGAGGAAGTGCTTCCTGACCTCCTCTAAACCTCCCACTTTCCAGCTTAAGACTGTTCCTCCTCGTGTTATGGTTGCTACCAACCTAAAGAGACTCTTCTTATCAACTTTATTTATCTCTTTCAAGTGCTTGAAGGTCCCAATCATGTCCCCTCTCCTCTCCTGTCTTCCAGGGAGTACATGTTCAGTGCCCTCAACCTCTCTTCATATGACTTACCCTCTAACCTGCTATCATCTTTGTAGCCCTCCTTTGGACCTTCTTCAGCAGGTTAATGTCCTTTTGAGGTGTGGGCATCAGTACTGAACTCCATACTCTAGATGCAGCCTACCAGTGACCTGTACAATGGCAGTATAACCTCCTCTCTCCTATTACTTATCCCCTAGATATGCATCCCAGCATCTTGTTTGTCTTTGCTGCAGCTTTCTTGCACTGCTTTGAGTGCTTCAGATCACTAGTGATCATCAGTCCCATGTCCTACTCCTCTGATGCAGATAATCAGACTCCACCCAGGTAGTACTCTGTCCTGGGATTCTTGGCTCAATATGCATAACTTTGCATTTCTTGACATTGAAGCCAAGCTGCCAGATCCATGACCACCTCCCCAGCTTTTCCAGATCTCCCTGTAGGTCCTGTATCCCTTCAGCTGTGTTCACACTCCTGTAGAGCTTATTGACATCTGTGAACAGGCACATTTTGCTCTTAATGCCATCCCCAATGTCATTGATGAAGACATTGAACAACACGACCCCAGCACTGAGCCCTGCAGGATCCCACTGGTTACCTCTCTGGTGCCAGATAACTCTCCCCACAATGACCCTCTGGGTTCCTGTTCATAGCCATTTTTCCACCCATCTGACCATCTATTCCTGAACCCTGAGATCCACCAACTTCCTGATCAACCTTTGTGGGGTATAGAGTCAAAAGCCTTGCTGAAATCAAGATATAGGATGTCTACCGCTTGGCCCCTGTCTACTGTCTTAGTGACACAGTCAAAGAGGTCAATCAGATTCATTTGACATGATCTCCTCCATGAACCCATGCTGCCTCACATCCTGGAGATCATGCTTCTCTAGATAGTCCACCAAACTTTCCTTTAGTATGGTCTCCATGAGCTTGCCCACAATGGAGGCCAGGTTGACTGGTCTGTAATTCCTGTGTCATCCTGGGGACTGCTTTTGTTCTTCAGTCCTGTGGTACTACACCTAACTCTAATGAACTATTTAATAGGTGAGCCAGTGGCCCTGCCAGCTCCTCCAGCCACTTCCTTTAGTACTCTTGGATGTACTGTCATTAGGCAAATCTGTCCCAAAAGGTGATTTTGAGGTCCTGTGCAAAATCACCTTTCTGGATCGATTTGCTTAATATCAGTGCCATAATTCATAAGGCAGTGTAATAAGAAGTCTATGTTTAAAATTTTGTGTAAAATATTATAAAACAGCAAAGTTATGAGCCTACATTAAATTTTTGAACGCAGCCTTGTAACTTTGGTAATTTTTATTTTTACCCCAAATTTACAACACAGCCATATCTTTACAGCACCTCATGAATGTGATAGCTGTCTTTTTCTAAATTTTGGCCAAAATGATTGTTTTACAACCTGAAAAGTGATTTCATGGCTCATGCACAAAATCACCTTTCAGCCAGGAGTTGAAATTTTCTCTGCCTTTGTTCATGAGGTAGGGTGCTAATTGTAATAAGGCTATGTTGAAACTATGGTATAAAAATATTACAAAACAACAAAGTTATGAGCCTATGTTGAATTTTATGAATGCAGGCTCATATGTTTGTAATATTCAATATTTTACTTAAATTTTCAACATAGCCATTTCTTTACAGCAATGGGCATGACAGCTGTCATTTTCCATCTCCTGCCCAAAATGTGTTTCTGCATCCCGAAGTTGAATTTGCAGTCCCTGCACAAAATCATCCTTAAGCCAGGAGTCTATCATTTCTCTACCTGTCTTCATGAGCAGGGTCATATACAAGGCTACTGTATGTTGAAAATTTGCTGTAAAATATTAAATAACAGAGTTGTAAGCCTACACTGAATTTTGCGAATGCAGCCTCGTATATTTGGGGATTTTCGATATTTTACTGCAAATTTACAACATAGCCATATCTTTCCTGCACCTCATGAATGTGACAGATGTCATTTTTCAAATCCTGGCCAAAATGTTTTTGTTTTTTACATCCCGAAGGTGATTTCACAGTCCCTGTATGAAATCATCTTTGGGGCAAGTTGAAAAATTCTCTGCCCTTGTTCATGAGGTGAGGTCATAAGGAGGTTATGTTGGAAATTTTGTGTAAAATATTAAAACAACAAAGTCATGAGCATACATTGAATTTTGTAATGCAGGCTCATAATTTTGGTAATATTCAACATTTTTACTCCAAATTTTCAAAATAGCAATTTCTTTACAGCACATCATGAATGTGACAGCTGTCATTTTTCAATTCCTGCCCAAATTGTATTTATGCATCCCATAAGTTGATTTTGCAGTCCTACACAAAATCATTTTAAGCCAGGAGTTGAACATTTTCCTGCCTGTCTTAATGAGGCAGCGTCATAACAAGGCTATGTTGAAAATTTAATGCAAAAATATTACAAAACAACAAATTTATGAGCCTATGTTACATTTTGCAAATGCAGACTTGTGACCTTGGTAATTTACAATATTTTACCCAAATTCCTCAGCTGCAGCCCTATCAACTCTACATCACAGTTTGTTTGGAATAACTGTTATGGACTCTCCCATGTATATGGTATTTCTACTTGAGATACAGTTCCTGAAGGTGTCTAACAGAGGTTTCACTAATATTTGGTGATTTTTTTGTAAAACTCTCTGAAAACCTGTCCAGGCCCAGGCTTTGCTTGCTTCAGCTGCTTAATGGCGGTTAACACTTTCCCCTGACTTTTACTTTCTAAATCGATCTATCTTTTCAGATAAAGTGGTATATCCACCTCTTCAGGAAGGCTATTATATTGTTCAGGGTCCCTATTTTTCCTTTTCTGTATACAGTTCTGAGTAATATTTGTAAAGTTTTCTGCAATGTTTGTAGGGTGTATAAAAGTTTCATAGGGTTTCCATGTTTCTCAGCACTCTCACTGTATGTCTAGCTATAGTATTTGCTTGTGCATTCACAAGGCAAGCAACCTCCTGCCCTCTCTCCCTGCTAGCAATGCTGAATGGTGTATTTTGGTCTCCTCTGCCTGGTCTATATGGAGGTCTCTTAGTTTCTCTCTGGCTGTTTTGAGTTTCTTTTATATTCTGTCTCCAGTTCTACAATGTAATGTTCCAGTGAGGACTAGAAATGAGCCAGTCTTTTCTCTCTAGTTGTAGCATAGCTAATAATTTCCCAAGATAATACTGCTTTGAGGCCATCCCAGATATACTTTTGAAACCCCCATGGTTTATTTGTTGCTTTATAGTTGTGAATCACTGTTGTGACTTTCCTCACAAATGCTTCGTCATTGAGAAGTGATGCATTTAATCTTCATATTGACTTTGTTTCTTTTGGGCCTAACTGCATCTTTGTGATCAGGGCAAGATCTGAATGGTAATGTTATGTACTGTACTGAACTTAACTCTGTGTGTTTTCCCTCATCTATGTACACCATGGGCTGGATTCAGAAGGGTGAGGACACAGGGCTTGCTTCAAGCCCTGTGTCACACCAATTGGGTGGCACAGCTGCACTGAAAACCCTGCCACAGAAGGCATCCAATTCAAGAAGATCAAGTGCATTAATGACAATTTTTCCAGTTTACAGGTTTGTGCCAAATATTTGG
The DNA here is from genome assembly GCA_016271365.2 of Neoceratodus forsteri. Classification (NCBI taxonomy): domain Eukaryota; kingdom Metazoa; phylum Chordata; order Ceratodontiformes; family Ceratodontidae; genus Neoceratodus; species Neoceratodus forsteri. The sequence continues at coordinate 841,583,551 of CM057454.1, read as the reverse complement.
TGCAAGCTCCATAAAAGGATATAGGAGATTGCCACAAGCTAGACCAGAAAAGTTGGTCTAACTTGTAGCAATGAGTACACAGGATTGAGAATCCTGATTGCCAGCCAGGAATACTGCAAGCCCCATGCACCATATGTTCAGTGCACCCAGGGCTTACAACAATCTCAGAACTTTGAGAATTGGGCCCCTAAGAGTTGTTTGGGTGAAAGTAGAATAAGAAGTCTCTTTTCTTCTGGTGGTGATGCCACCACATAGCTATAAGCCCACCTCCTTTACCACCATTCAACTTCCTGGTTGCTATTTTATCTATGTCTCTGTTCCTCAATGACTTTTCTCATGTGGATGAAGGGACACAATTGAAGTCACCTGTGATCACTGTTATCCTGTGTTCTTGCTGATATTTTCTTGGCCATTACCGTTGCAACCACCATCATCCATGTTCTAGCTCTGGTATATTTTTGTTAGTACCCTTGCAAAGTATGGATCATCTTTGTTTGGGACATACAAATTAATTATGTTTAGTTTTGTTTCTGCTACTGTAAGGCATAGTTCTGAAAACAAAACAGCTCTCTCACTCACTGGACAGTGCTCGGTGTGTAATGGAACAACGTAATGCAGCAAATACAGCACTGCCTGAATCGGCAAAAGAGCAGGCTCTATTATACAAATATAAATATAACATGTTCCACCATAGTGGTGACAACTGTGACCCAACAAGGCCCCGACCAGGTTTGTGCACAATATGTCCTCAGGGGGTACTGTCCTGTAAGGCATTCAGTGGCCATTCTTCCTCGTAATCCAAATCTTGTTTGAGTATGTCTACTGGAAGACCTTTCCTAAACAGGATTGCCACTCCTGTCTTCTTGGCCATCATGTGTGATGCCACAATTGCTGTATCTACCCACCCCTGTGTAGTTTCTTGTGTTCCTTCTGAGACATGTGCAGCTCCTGCAGAAGATGCATGTCATACCCTACTTTTTAATTCCTGCGGAACCTTTGCTCTTTGATGGATGTACTGAGGCCCTTAATGTTGAAAGAAACTATGCTAGTGTTCCTCATTGTTCCTATTATATTTTAAAAGTCAGGTGTACCTATGCCAATAATTCCTTTGTAGGTTGCTAGTTGGGCGGGGTTTAGATAAAGTTTACCTTTCTTGCCATGTTTTGCTTTAGTGGGAACAATCCTCTCTCCCTGCCTTGACCCTCTAGCCTCCATCCTCCAGCTATGCCTTCCCATTATAAAGCATTCTGTCCCTATCCTGTGGGTCCAGCAGCCAGCCATCATGATGCCCACTCCTGCATAACCCTCACCCAGTGCTTACAAAAGGTACAGGGGTTGTCTAAGGTTTGGTAGTTGCATTTCAATGACAAAAGTGCAGTGTAATGTACTTAGAATAAGAACTCCAGGACAGAGCACTGGATGGGTGGGGTGAGACTTCACACTATGGCTGAGGAATGTGACCTAGAGTTATCATCAGTGACACACTCAAGCAATCAAATCAGTGCAACAAAGCCTATGGTAAGGCAAGTATGATACTGGGGTGCATAGGGAGGGTAGTGATAGCAGAAGGAAGGCAGAAATAGTTACTACCCCCTTATAGATCTTTAGTGAGGCCACACCTGGAGTACTGTGCCCAGTTCTGGAGCCCTGACCTCATGAAGGATAGGGACAGGTAGAGGTCAGGTTCGTCCATGAACAGAACCCAAACTGAACATGAACTTCTCTGAATTTCTGTTAATTCAAATCTGAACCCCCACCAAAAGAAAAAGATGAACCCTTAATCAAACATGAACCATAACAATATTTATTCTACACACATTACTATTGTAACAGGTTAAAATGGTACACAACATGGGTGGAATATTTTATAGCTATTGGTTAGCAAACTGCTTCATGTAGTCCCAATGTGGTGTTTCTAATTTCCAGTCCTACAGCTCTTTAACTTGCCAACATCATTTTGCAGACATGCCCCTTCCCTTTTGAATCTATGGGAATACAGATGCATTATGAATGAAAATTAAAACATCCATTTTTATTTAAAAACTCAGGTTTAACAGTGATGGGATCATAGTATATATTACACCTTGTATTAAAGTAAATTTGAGTGTTCTGGTGTTTTACTGTGCTTCTGTTGAAACAGAATGACTACAAAGCTGAAGTTAATTTAAATTAAAAGTTAAATTTAAAAAAGCATGTTAAACTGTAGCATGTGAGATTGCAGGCAAGTGCAGCTAACTGACACTGAGCATTCAAATCTGTACTACAGTCTACTTTCCTTCAGGCTTCCAGTTGGCATTTCAATCCACATGCATCACATAGGTACCAATACAATAACCTGTCAACAGGCTGCTTTCCAATGGCTTCTTTGTAAAACACCAGACAGAGCAGATCAAGAAAATGAAAAGCTGGATGTGGTAAGGAAGTAACAGACTGAGAAATTTAAAGACAGCTTTTGGAACTCTGTTGTAGAAGGGAATGTAGATAGGAGATGGGCTATCTGCCTAGCATGTAAGGAATCATTAGCCATTCCAGCCAACACCACAACATTAACCCGACATCTACATAGTGATAGCCACAGGAAGAAACTAGCATCTGTATGTAACAAGCAAGCTACAGTTCACTTCTTCTATGAAAGAAAGACTTGCATCAAACTTGGCCTCAGCTGCTTGTTCTTCCATTTCTGTGCCTAAGTCACTGAAAAGTAAAGTTGAAACTGAGTATGCAATAATGTGCTGCAAAGAGTTAAAGCCATTTGACATGATTTCAAAACCTGATTTTCACAATTTCTGTCAGCTACTTCTGGACATTGGTGCTTAGAATGGAAAGATAAACGTGGCAGATGTCCTTCCAGATGAGTCTACCATAAGGCAGAATAATCTTCCTATTGTATACAACAGCGTCGGAGATAACGTTATTAAGCAGTTAACTGATGTTTTTTGGGTGAAACGACTGATAAATGGTCTGATGACTACTTAAGTGGTATTTTATGTGCCTGATGGTGTAGTATGTTGTCAGTGTCAGTGGCTCAGCAGGTAGCACACTTGCCTCTGAGGCAGGGAGATCAGAAGGCTGTGGATTTTATCCCCACACTAGGCACATGGGTTAATATCCTAATACTGACACTGTAGTGCAGCATGAGGGGTGCTGCACCCTGAGGTGCCGCTTTCAGATGAGACATTAAACTGAGGTCCCATCTGCCTGTTCTGGTGGTAGTTTGGGTGGATGTTAAAGATCCTATGGCACTTATCAAAAAAGTAGGAAGTTTTTATTGTTAAGAAAACAAAAGCAATACAAAATATAAATCACAAAATCGTAATCAAAACAATGCAATAAACATTCAAAATGTGCAACATTCTATTGTAAACAATACTCCCAACTGGTGTCATCTTTAATTAATTATTTATATTTAATACAAATATGGAGACCTTTCCACCACCTATCAATTTTTGGGAGAGAAAAACTAAAATCTAAATATATTTTCCCCATTTCTTGAAAGATCAATTGACTAAAACAGCAGTAATCTATCTTCCTTTGATAAATGACCCACTGACACCTTGCTTGCCATAAATAAAAGTGAAGGCAACAAAAAAGGGACAACATTTCAGAATGTTAATGTGAGAAACTTTTAGGGTATTTTCCAACTACTAAAATATCTGTAAGTAAGGTGTGCCAACCACCCCAAATTCATTGTTTAGCCAAGAATACCCATAAAGGTTTAGAATATGAGCAATGCAAAAGAAAATGTTCCATAGATTCTTCTAAGTTTATACAATCTAAATATGGATAGTTTTGTTCTTCTTCAGCCTTATATTTAGTGTTCCTCTTAAATTCAATCTGCCGTATATGATTAACCAGAGGGTTTCCCACATAGGGGAACTATCTTACTGTTAAGTTGGGATAAAATACAGTGATTATCTGCTTCAGGGCAATTCTTAAAGCTTGGCACTATAGGATATATCTGACACATAATTGCTTTATAAAGAGTTTTCCCAGTACCATGCAGTATCACTTCCTTAGAAATATGCAATTTATACAATTTCTGTACTGTAGGTTTAAAATACAATGGGATGTGTAAATATTTACTTAATTTTGGAGCTACGCTATGCCATGCATCAACATATCTTCCTAAAATCAACTTTACCCAACATTACCACCCTTTCAACAACCAGTAATCCACTTTGAATGTTTGTGAAAGGAATAAAAGTAAAACAAAACACTACTGGATCTATTATTCTTATACCCCTTTGTTTTTATCTAAATAGGTAAATTCCATTTAATCGGATTTAGTCTGTTCCCCACAACATCTGAAAAACAGACTATAAAGCCTAGTTTCCAATATTGCAGGTAATGGGAAAATCATAGCTATGTGCTGTAAGCAGGGCAAAATAAATTGTTTCAGAATATGAATTCTTTTCTGCTTTGAAAGTTTCACAGTTTCCATCTAATAACTTTAGCTTCCACCTTTTGGAGAGCCTTATGCCAGTTCTCAACTGGCAAATTTTCTGAGCCAAATAAAATACCTAAAATGGGAAGAAGCTCTGTGGAAATAACAATACCATTACTTTAAAGTCAACTGACTTCCTGTACCTATAAACAAGCCACGGGTCTTAGCAAGGTTCAACTTAGCATTTTAGATCAGGACATATTTCCTAAATACATTTATCTAAATGTTCATAATTAGTAAAGAAACCACACACATCATCTGCATATGCTTGAACAACCAGTTCTTGCTGTAGTCCCAGTCCCATAATCCCAGCCCATTTAGGATGATCTGCAAGCCATCTCAATATGGGGTCTAGCAAAAGACATATAATAAAGGGCTCAAGGGCAGTCCTGTCTTACTCCCTGTAGACCAAAAAACCTGTAGCTATTTGACCCTGTATAAATGGGAAAATTTGACACTAATGATATAGAAGTTTAATTTGTTTTATAACCACCAATGGGACTTTGTAAGCAGCTAGGACTTGAAATAAAAAGGATGGTAAACCCTATCAAAATCCTTTTCTAAATCAGCTGCCACTATTCATCTTGTAAGGCCAGAAAGTGTGGAGTGTTCAATAACATCCCTAACTGTCATCAAGGCAGTCTGTGCCATCTATCAGGAAGACCACAAAGCTGCTGGGGAAATGACTTGAGCAGCATACTGCTTTAGATGAGTATTAATTAAAGTGGCCAAAATTTTATAGTCAGAATTCAACAGTGATAGGTCTCAGTTCTTGATGTCATGTCTATTTCAGTTTTAAAGAAATGAATCATTAAACCTTCTGAAAAGAAGGTACATACTATCTGTGGAAAAAAATAATCAAAACCAGCTTCAAACAGAGTGCCAGTATTTGTGAAAAGTTTTATAAAGCTTATTTGGGAGCCCGTCCTACCTGGTGACAAGTCATTTTTAAAGGTTTAATAGCCGATTCTATTTCCTCACAGATATTGGGTCCTGTAAGCAGAAATTTCATCTGCTAGAATGGGATATTAATGTGACATAAAAATCCTTTATATCATTCTGTAATATGGGTGTTTGAGGTGCCAGAGAGCTGAAGTGATGCTCCATCAACTTATTAATTTCTTCCACTGAATCAATTTTTTCCATCTTGATCTATAAGATATTCTATAGAAGTTGAGTCTTTTATCATTTTGTAAGCTTCAAAAGGGTCTTCTAGAGGGGTTTTCTGGGTGCCACAAGACAACATTGCCTGAATTGTCTGTGCCCTATCATATAGATATAATTTCATCATTGCCTTTAGCTGTGTTATTTGGTCCGTATAATCAAACTGTGATGTATATGAAAAGTGTAGAGTTTTTGTAATTGTTTCCTAAGTGGTAAGTATCTTAAAAATGTGTCATTCTCTATCTTTTCCCATATTTAATGAACCATGACCTTAGGTCTGTTTTAGTGTCCACCCACCAGTCCCTAAATTTGGGTATAAAAGGCAATGTAAAATCTTGCTGTAAGAAGACCAGAAATACTATGATGCACGTAACAGGGCTGATAAGACAGAAGTGTTAAGTTTCCATCTATTTAGCACCTTCCTAGTCTGAAACCCAAGTTCTTGGGTATAAGATAATAGTAAGTGGCCTGAAAATTTACTGGATGTGATTGAAAGATACTTATATGTACATTAGAAGAAGTAAATAAATAATATATCGTTGTATGAAATTTGTTACGAGTATGAATAAATCTTGATCCATTAATCTGATATTTACCACAGTCAATAAGAGCTGCTGTTTTAATAAGGTGCACTCAAGCATTGGAATTGCAATATACTTTTTGTTATCAGTCGAGGCAGTATTTTTACTCCCTTGTGTTAAGTTACAATTAAAATCCCATCCAAAAAGAATGGGATAGGACGCTAACTAAATAGGGCTGAATGGCCTTTATCAGATTCGCCCTGTCTGCTTTAGTCTGTGAATTATAGATATTAATTAAACAAAAACCCTCATTATCCCATATGCCATCAAGGATTAATATCTGTCCTGCAGTCATATCTGTTAATTTGTGCAGAGTGAATTTATATGAGTTAAAAGAATACCAACCTCAACTGCTTTATCCGGTCCAAAGGATCAATATAAAGGATCCCAAGGCCAATCTCTGTTGAATGACACCACTTGTTCAGCAGAAAACATCCAAGTTTTCATAAAAACAGATATCAATATGTGAATCATGAATGTATTGGAAGACAGCCTGACGTTAAACATGATTAAGAATACTATGAGTGTTACATGAACCCCAAGTACATACAGTCATTTAGCAAGGTGCCAGATTGTGCAGACTATTTCTTTCTTTTTTGCATTTTCCTTTATAATCTCTGATATTCTGAGAAGAAGGATCCAAATAGACGTTTGCAAGTCAGAACTCCTGTTCCATTTCAGAGTCTCCCAAAAAGTGCATCATAGGAATTTCCAATATCAGGAGGTGCAAGGGAAGGAGGGGAGGGGCTTGGATTTCAAAATCTCGATGACCTCCTGCAGAAGGGTGAGACTCCACTGGAGGAGCTGTAACAGACCCTTCTGAACCCACAGGGTTCACATAGCACACTGGAGGGAGATCCTTATGGTCAAGAGCAGGGACAGGATCAGATACTATTGTAGGAGCAACCTGAGTGAAACCAGATCTACTGTAAAGGAAGTGGAAGGAAGCAGAAATATTATGGTTGTCAGGCTCAACAACAATCACCTCTGTAGCAGAAGGGGAGCGGGTCAGGATGGGGCAGCAGAATCCTGAGCCTGTTGAATTAGCAGCTCAGGACTAACACAAAAAGCCTTGTTTTAGCAGCCCAAGGCATTCTTCAAAAGTATGTCCATACTTCTCACATAAATCACATCTCGTATGATTGGTACATTGCATGGTGATATGACCTATTTCCCCACAATTGTCACAGTGGGGCCTATCACAAGTAATGGACAGATGAGTATGAGAACCACACTTGTAGCAGGCCTGAGGCTGCCCTCCATAAAAGCAAACCCCTCTATCCTTCCCCAACAGGAAATAACTTGGAATATGTTCCACCTCAGAGTCAGTCTGCCGAAGTTTCACCTTATACTTCCAACCTCCTGTCCAGAACATTTCAGTATCTAAAACTGCTTCTGGAGCACTAAGCACATCACATTTTGGCTCAACTAATATGTAATATCCCCCACATGGACCCCCCATTGTGAAACATCACCGTGACATATTTAATCAAAGGTTTGGTAAGTGGACTCACCAAGAAGGTGTCCATGTGGGGAAAAACTTCACTTGTCCATAGTGTTCCCAAACCAAATCAAGAGCATGGGCTGTATGAAAGCTAACGCCAAAGTTTTCTCCCCAGATATGTTAATGAAAGCAAAACATCATTAGAGTGAAATGTAGGAGTCCTTCAATAAATGTCTCCCCACATAATAATGATCTGGCCTATCTGCCAACCCCCTTTGTATCTAATACGGACAGCATTCCTCCTGGGGGCCGCTTCTTTCTAACTTTGTAAAAAGGTCAGACAGTAAAGGTTTTAGTTTGGGGATGAGGTTTGTTCAGGACCCTGTGAAGAGCAGCCTTGTTCCTTGTCCTGATGAACAGGGACAGTAACTGTTCAATTAAAGGATCACCTGTGGAGGATGTGCACAATCCAAAGTAGTCACCGAATTTCAGATGCAGCAACAGGCAAACTAGTCTGCATTAAAAGTTCAATCACTGACTCTGCACCAGGCCTTGGTTTCCAGTCAGGAGGCCTGTGAAAAATCTAAACTTGAATCCAAGGCAGGGTCAGGTAGCCAAGTCCCTCTTGACATTTGTTTCCACTCTACTTAAGAAGTGCTTTTTGTGAGGACCAGGAGCACAAGGGAAGACAGGTACTTCATTGGTTGCACAGCAGTATTAAGGGATATAGGTAAAGCAGGCTGGATAGAAGAAACCCATCTGTTGGCAAGCGTTAGAGACTCCGTTTAATTTATTATCTTCTGATACAGGTGGTATATTTTTAGCATGCTGGTCCTTAAATGAAAAAGAGGTAACTGCATCTTGCATATGATGGCTCGTTTGATACTTATTATGGCCCTTAGACCAGTCATGGTCTCAGTTGCCACAGGGTGCTTTTGAAAACAAAACCAGCTGTTTTCATAAGTTGAGTGACCAGTTGGGAACTCTTGTTAGTACTGAGTGATTGAAATCCCTGCCCCGACTATGCAGACAGAGACTCTGAGTTTAGTGTAACGTCAGGAAGAGCATCTTTCTCCAAAACAACAGTAGGCTTTTGGCACACGTTTGACTGCAAAACGTTAGTAATGCCAGCCTGTAAAGTACCAGAGTCAATATGCTGAGATATAGAAAAGAAGCTGTTGACAAGATAACTCACCCGGCCCAGTGGGGCCTTAATGCTGCTGTGTCATGCGATGAACTGACAGGCAAAGCGGAGCTGTTGACAAGAACTGAATCATCATGCTGCTTGGATATCAAAGCTGCCCAGTAATCAAGCTCAGTCCCTTGTCGGGTTTTCTCGGTAGAGATTCATTATTCAACTTTATCGTGGCACTTTCTGAGCCTTTCTCATTCAATTCAATAACATCTTGTGCAGGAGTTGCAGGTACACTGAGATCCTCAGTGGAAACATAGACATAAGCGATGTCTTATTTAAATTCCTTTTCTGATCCATAATATTAACAACAATCTCAGCCTCTGGTAGAACTAAGATGGAAGAAGAGGCCTGCTCTCCCACCTGGACAGCATCCACACACCTTGAAGACTCACCTTGAGTGGCCATCCTAGAGTTGGACTAGCAGATCCCCTACTGACAGCAATTCAGTAGGGGAATTTCCGTGCCCCACCAAATTTCTCCCATTCTACAATAATACCACCAACAGCTTAATCTGGTTCAAGGTCAGTTGGCATTCATCTGCATCCCTCCCTGGTCATGCCTGAAAATAGGCAGAATTTGTCTAGTGCATTTACCTGGTCAACAAAAACTAAATAAATAAATAAATAGTATCTTTCAGAGTCCTTTGAGCAAAAACATGCTGTGCCAGGGGTTTTCTTGACAAAGGCCAAATAAATGCTGTAAATATTCAGGAATCAGTGAGAGCTCTACAATCACGTCTTCCACCAGCTGCAGCAATTGTCTACTGTATATGATTGACAATGCTAGCAACATGATTGCCCCATTTCCCTACAATTAGAGCCAGCTGTTCTGATCACAATCTGAATATGGTGATGAAACACTCAATCTGGAGGAGAAAGCAAGTCGGTGAAGCTTCTGGAAGTGACCAATATTTTGGCAACAGCAAGGCAGATAGTTAAGAAGCTAAAAGAAAGATAGGACAAATGCCAATGTTCCAAAGTCACTTGAACTTGATATTGATACAAGATGGAATAGTCAATTTACCATGCTGGATTCAGTTGTATATTCCATGCAGGAAGTAGAAGCAGTCCTTCAAACAAAAAGAGTATGCGCTTGCAGGGCAGTTGATTGAGAAAAAAAATTAGGCTCATACGTGACTTCCTTGAAAACTTCAAGAACATAATTGATGCTTTGTTGGCAGATCAAACTTCTACAGCTCACTTAATTTATCCTTGTTATTTTACACTTTTTCAACTGTGCAAAATCCAGCAGACAGAAATGATTTCATAACTGAAGTCAGTAACGATTGCCAAAATCCAATTCAATTTGTAGTGCATATGAAATGCTGGGTTGCAATGTAAGGGTATATCCTCAAGGAGGAGGAGGTGATTCTGCCACTGTATAGGTCATTAGTTAGACCACACCTAGAGTACTGCGTGCAGTACTGGTGCCTATATCTGAAGAAGGACATTAAGTTACTGAAGGGGTGCAGCACACGTGACAAAGATGATCAAGGGACTGGGGACTTATCATACGAGAAGAGGCTGAGGAAGTTGAACATGTACTCGCTGGAGGAGAGGAGGGATGGGGGACATGATTATAACCTTTAAGTACATGAAAGGAATAAACAAGACAGGTACAGAGGGGCTTGTCAAACTAAGGGAGGGAGGGACACTAGGGGCCATAATATGAGACTGGAGGGAGAAAGGTTCAGGAGGAGATGAGGAGACACCTTTTACAGAGAGGGTGGTAGCTGGGTAGGATGCATTACCTGCAGAAGTGGCATCCAGCAGAACAGTGGACTGCTTCAAAAGGGATGGGACAGGACAAGGGTAGGGTCAATGGAGGGAAGGGTGGAAGGAGGGCGGCTGCAGAATAAGTGCAAGCTGCACATCGAGCAGATTTGATAGATCTCAGGGCCTTTATCTGTTGGCAAATGTCATATGTTCGTATGAAATTTAAAGTGGCAACTGTATTCTTCCCTGCATACAAACAGCTTAAGTTTGCTCCATCTGCTGAATGGGAGTCTATTTAAGACTTAATTAAGGATGAGCTAATGAGTGGCCAGCAACAGGACACATATGTATCCTCCTGCTCTGATGATGAACCATCAGCAAAGCAACAAAAACTGATGTTCAAGGGTATTATCCAGTCTTGGCTCCTTTCCTCAACAGTAGCTGTCAACAGTGTCATCCTGTGAATTAACATATTTAGAACATGACAGTTACACTTATAACTGCATGCAATTCTGGAAACAGACACGTGACAACTATTTCCAAAGCTAGCAAAGCTTGCCATGAAGTACCTTCATGGTCAGCTAGTAGCAGCAGTAGTAGTGAGACAGCTGCTTCATTGTGCAAGCAGTGCTTGATGACAGAAAATCTAATTTTCTGTAAACATTCTTGCTTGTTCTGTTTTTATTAAATTTAATCCCTGAGTATGAGTCAAGCCAGAATGTAACACAGTGTAATTAAATTCTTGAGTATTCATACAGCCCCTTATTAGTTTGCTTGATTACATTGTAAAATAAAGTTTAATAGCATCTGCCGGCTATTTGTGTTATTGTCTCTTTTTTATGGTTTAACACTTAATTCAACCACAAATTGAAAACTTACACAAAAAAACCTCAAACAAAACTGAACTCAAAACCAATCTTCTAGTTATCAAATTGAACTGAACTGAACTCGAACTATACCCTGCTGAACCTGGACCAAACTAAACCCCAGAAAACACATTGACCCTCTCTCTAGGGAAAGGCTGGAGACAGTGCAGCCAAGGGAACAAAATGATTCAAGCCCAATGGGGCAGGTCTTAAGAAGAGTGCTCTAAACACTGAATATGTACCTGCTGGGGACCAGAAGAGAGGGAAGTTATGACAGGGACCTTCAAGTTCCTCAAAGGAATAAACTAAGTGAACAGCAAGGAACAAATTGGCTTGAGTGCTAGTTCAAGGTCATGAGGATATGAGTGGAAACTGACAGGAGGGAGGTTCAGGAAGGACATGAGAAAGTATTGTTTACAGAAAGGGTGGTAGAGCAGTGGAATAGTCTACCAGCCAAAATGGTGGGTGCTAAAACAGTTGATGATTTCAAGCATGGTTGGGACAGAGTGAAGGGTATAATAGTTACATGGGCAACAGAATTGGAAGGGAAAATATAGGGGATGAAGTGGAGGGCTACTATGACTGACTGTGTTCTACACCTCCAACAGAACCATAAACTCTCCACCAGCACCTGGAACCTGCACAAAAGCTGCAGAACCAGCACACAGTACAGCCCACTGGCCTGCCTAGTCAAAGGAGCCCTGGGCCAAATGCGTGACCTCCATCCTAGCAAAGCCACTGGCCTACCCCCACCTTCTGCAGACCCATCCACCTATCCAGAAAATTCAGAGTTTCCACAGAAACATCCAGGCTGATAAATGATAAACTGTAAGTTTTCTAAAATTTTCTATACTTGTTACATATATTGACGTTTCACCCAATTTTATACTGGAGCCTTTAATGGTCTTTATCACTGTCCCTCCTAGTAAATTCCTGGGGCTTCTGTTGCTTGAGCCCTTTCCAACTACTGGCTCACATCCAGAGGACTCCATGTCCCAACTCTTACCTGGAGAGGAAATTGGAGGGGGAATGATTGGCTCAACTTCTACATGGGATACAGATCTCTCAGTCTGAGCTGATATATACCCAGGAAGGTATCCATGTGTCGTAATGAAGCTGACTGCTCCTGTTGAACAGCTCGTACAGCTCAGTACATCTATAGTATGATTTTACTCTACATGCCTCAATTTAATAATATCCTTTTGAACATGTCATACATTGCAAGGCTGGACACATGTCACAACTATAGTTTTGTAGTCCCTTTTAAATGTTTTCCTGTTGATGGAAGTTCACTATTACTCTTACATAGGTGGTCTTTCATTTTGAAGATGGGCATTGTCTCCTCCCAGTTGCCTGAGGGATGTTTTAGCCAAGGCTGGGGTGGGCAGTCACTGTTTAGAACTAGTTATGCTTTCACAAATCACAAAGTAAATTACCCACTTCTCTGCTTTTTCACCCCTTCACACTTCCCATTCTTCTCCCACCCATTTTCTTCCCTCTGCCGCCAAGACTAGCTTGTAAATGACTTGTGCTAACAAAGGGTTCTTTATGCCACAAAAGATCTTGGTGTGTTTCTCAACTCTCATCCTCTGAACTCTGACACAGGGTTCCACTGAACAACTGTCCCTTGAAGGCAAAAGGTTACTAGGTGGGGTGTACTGGGAAAGTCTTGAATATCTTCTAGAGAAATTACAAGAAGATCTGGTGCATAACACTGTGGGTATGGGTGCACCACCCTTCCACCCAGGTTCCTTGTTTTGAGAACAGGAGGGTGGAGCAAGGGGACCACCTCACAACACAGCTTGCCAAAGTAGCTCCAACAACTATACCTCTCTACACCCCAGATGTTGTTTGCCTCCAATATGCAGAGTGCTGCTCCTCCTCCCTTACCTGTTTTCTATGTATTCGATGGAGCCAGTTTGCATATCTGACAGATAGGTCTATGTGAGGCACATCCTTTAAGTAGTAGGGCAGTCCAGGACCCCTTTCCCTTTGTCCCCACCCTTGCCCTGATGCCCCTCTTCCTAACTCTGGGGACAGTGCCTGTGGCAAAAGCCTGACAATCCTTGGGTCACTATGATTACTCACAATGGTACTAGTCACATGTCTCATAAGTGTTAATAATGTGAAGTTCCATGTCTGACTTTGAGGTACTTTTAAGTACTTCAGTAGAATCAACAAAGTCCAAAAGGGTAGCATCTTTCAGAAAAAGAGATGCAAGAACAAGGGACACAATTTGAAGATAGAGGGAGACAGCTCAGGGGCAATGTGAGGAAGTATTTTTCACAGAGATGGTGGTAGACACATGGAACAGCCTTCCTGAGGAGGTTGTGGAGTCTAAAACTGTGGGAGAATTCAAGAATGCATGGGACAGACATAAGGAAATTTGTGTGAGGGGTAGGAAGAAATAGGCTGTTGGTTAAATAGGATCTGCAGCTTACCCTGTAGGTAGAAATGGGCAGACTAGGTGGGCCAAGCGGTCCTTATCTGCCATCAAAGTCTATGTTTCTATGACTGACGTTTATTGTTTCAGTAATTCTCCTGGGGGCAGCAGTCCTGGGTATTCTTGGTTTCAACTTTTTCTTCTCTGGTGCAAATAGCATCAATCCCAATCCATTTGCAATGAAGTTCCAGACAGAAGTGGACATAAATCACATAACAGCCAAGAAATGGAACTCTATTGTAGACAAAAGTCATATAACAGGCAAGAAATGGAACTCTACTGTAACTGAGTACTACCTTCTATATCAGATTATAGCTTTGCTTTTAGTGGTAATGTGTTCATACTGTATGTTTATGGCTTCTCTAGCATATCTTTAGCGCAGGTTAAGGTATAAGCAGATATATTTAATATCAAGGTAGGAGGAAATGGATCTGAGAAGGCTAACGGGAGCCAGTTAAGTAGGCAATGCTGCATGGAACTCAACGAATATGTGCTGAGCATCTATACCATCCCTAACTCTTTTTCTTGGAATGTGAGATGATTAAACTCCCCATCAAAAGGAAAAGGGTCTTTACCAGGTTGAACTTCATGAAAACCAAGGTAGCACTACTGCAGAAGATTAAGCTCAGTAGAAGCCACTATGCTTTGTAGGGAATGACTAGGCTTGGAAGTTCACAGTTGTGCCCTTCCTCCAAAGCAGGGTATCAATTTGATACATAAACAACACTTCTGGAGAGTTAATAGAGTTAAGGACACCATGGGAAGGTGGATAGTAGTCCAGCTGGACACCCCTGAAGGCCCTCACCTTCTTGTCAATGTGTATTGTTCCAATCAGGACAAAAACAAAAACAGTCTAACACAGTCACATAAAATAAAATGTATTTCACTGTTTGACCCATTAATAAAGTAATTTGTTATTTTTAACCTATGCCAGCATAAGACATTTTATCTGGCATTGCTGTGTTAGCCTGTTTTCTAGAGCTGCAGTGGGCGGAGCCCTGCAGACCTCTTGCTATCAAAAAGGACTCGGCATTCCTAGCATTCTTTGTGACCAAACAAACTGCTGGAGTTGCATCACAGCCACCTTCACATCTGTGGAGCACTCCACTCTCACTACACTATTTTGTACTTTTAAAAATCAGCAGTGGCCTGATTGCAACACTGGGGATTGGGCACCCCAGTGTCTCTGGTATGATTCCTTGGGAGGAGATGCTGAAAGGAGAGTCAGGTGTGGGATATCTCTAATTTAAAAAGAAAAAACGTGGTCACATACAACACGCACACTCCCCCATGTCCAAGATGGCCACCACACTCTACTGTGCATGCGCGACTACTAGCACATGAGCAGTAGAATGTGGGGATCACAGATTATTTTTTCTTTTAAGTTAGAGATATCCCAACCACCTGAACCTCCCTCTCAGTACCCCCTCCCAGAATGTACGGTGACACTGGGGTGCCCAATCCCCAGTGTCACTATCAGGATGCTGTCAATTTTTTTATATTCTCCCATCTGACCCTCCTCTCAGCAACCCCCAGAATAATTAGTGACACTGGGGGTGCCCAGTCCCCAGTGTCATGATCACCAATCCTGTTTTTTAGGGATGACTACCCTCCCACTACCACACATGTGCAGTTATTTATTTTTAAATCACCTACACCACCCTCCTTCTCAGCACTCACCACCCACTCCCCCAAGAAATGTAATAGTGACATTGGGAGTACCCAACTCCCATTGCAGGAATCCTCTCTTTTCATTTTTAATACCTGTAAAAACAAACTGTCCTTTGATGTCTTTGCTGCTGTTAGACTCTCCCCACCTGACCCTGCCACTAGGCACCCACAACCCCACCCCCCCAAGTCCTTACTTCATCGATCTGGGGTCCACCAACGTAATTCTTTCTGGACTGCAGACACATCTTCACTCTCAGAGCTGGACCACAAACTGAGGAAACTGATATGTAGTTCAGTGTATTTCAACTGGAATTTGAACTTTGTGTCATAACTTGGCCATTTTTGTATATTTTTAGCCCACATTTTCAATATGCCTTCTTTGGGACCCCACCTCATGAACAATGGCACTGTCATTAGGCAGATCTGTCCTGAAAAGTGATTTCACAGTCCCTGTGCAAAGTCACCTTTGGGCAGGAGTTGAAAATTTTCTCTGCCCTTGTTCATGAGGTGGGGCCATAAGAAGCTATATTGGCTCATTTGTGTAAAAATCTTAAAAGACAACAAAGTTATGAGCCTATGTTGAATTCTGTGAACGCAGGCTCGTAACTTGGTAATTTTCAATATTTTTCGCCCAAATTCATAACATAGCCATATCTTTTCAACACCTCATGAGCATGACAGCTGTCACTTTTCAAATCCTGGCTCAAATGATTTTGGGGATTTTGTTTACATCCTGAAAAGTGATTTTATGGTCCTGTGTGAAATCACCTTTGGGCAGCAGTTGAACATTTTCTCTACCATTGTTCATGCGGTGGAGTCATAAGAAGGCTATTTTGAAAATTTTGTGTAAAATATTTAAAACAACCAAGTTATGAGCCTACATTGACTTTTGCAAATGCAGGCTCGTAACTTTGGTGGTTTTCAATATTTTCCCCAAATTCACAACATAACCATATCTTTACAGCACCTCATGAGTGGAACAGCTGTCATTTTCCAAATCCTGGCCAGAATATTTTTTACATCCTGAAAGATGATTTTGTGGTCCCTGTGTGAATTCACATTTCGGACAGGAGTTGAACATTTTCTCAGCCCTTGTCTATTAGGTGGGATCATAAGGCAAGGCAAGGCATGTTTATTTATATGGTGCCCAATCCTGGAGGTTCTGGGCATCTTACATAAAAGAAATCAGGTAGGGTTAGTGAGGTAAAATAAAGGTACAAACAAATACCATGTATAACATATAATACACCATTAAAACAATAAATATAGTCTTAACAATATAGTATCTTTAAATTATATTAGCTCTGATTAGTCTGATTAGTCTGGGAAGACCAAGCAATATAAGGAGTCTTTAGATCCTTCTTAAACACCTCCACCATCGGGGCCCCTGACAGAGATGGGAAATGAGTTCCAAAGGGCCGGTCCATGGTATCCAATGATGATGACTACTGCAAATGAGCAATGCATTTTCAATGCCTGACATGTGAGCTACCCAGCAAGGGTAGCAATGGACAGGTGCAGCGAGAATAGAGATGAGTGAGGGAGGTTAGGTACTGTTGGACAGCAACCAGAAGGAGAGGGATAGAAAAGAGGGTTTGTGTGGTGCTGAGGCTGTGATCTGCTCTGCATGGGTGGGAGGAGAAGAAGAAGAAAACCATGTGCTGTGGTGGTGAGGGTGGCTAGCTATTGTACAGCTGGTACAGAGTTCAGGGCAAGGGAGGTAATGTGTTTGTACTTTTGCCTGGATTTATTTTTGGACTGTCTCCCTCTTCTTGACATGCACCCCTGGGTTGGTAATCTATAATTGGGGGTGGGGTGCAGCCCCACATAATTGTTGTTTTGGTTGTCGGCTGTGGTGTTGCCAAGAAGTGTGCATCACTGTTTTGCTTTTCGGTGATGTACACTCACTGTGACAGCGATTGCTGCTTTCTGATCACTATCATGACACGGAACCCCAGTCTAGTAACTTCAAAAGCTTGGTCATTGGAAGTTTTTAACCTGGCCCATGGAACCAAAAAGGAGGCCCATAGTGATGGAGTGGAGGAGAGTGGACTGAGGTGGCAGGTGTCTGGAGATAAAACATGTAGCCCAGGCTCTCTCCATATAGGGCCTTGTAGGTGAGCAAGCCCACCTTGAAGATGATTCTCCAACTGACAGACAGTCAGTACAGAGCTCACAGGACTGGGGTCACATCACTAAACCTGGACTGGGCCATCAGTAACCTGGCCGCTGTGTTCTGCACCAACTGCAGCCAAGAGATGGTCCCTCCACTGACTCCAAAGTATAGAACATTACAATAACCAAGCCAGGATGTACCAGTGATAGCAGGTACTTGGACAGAACTAGGGTGATGTTCCTTAGTGGTAAAAACACTTTGGACCACAGATGACACCTGAGCTTCAAGTGTCAATCTGTCAACCAGGATAACAGCAAGATCTCTCACCCTAGGGAAACCATCAATGGAACGGACCTCAGGACCAGTTCTGTCACCACTCTGGAGGCACTTCCATCACTCCTATGACTCGGCTCTATCACTAGGACCTATGTCTTGTCAGGGTTCAGTCACAGCCAATTGGAGGACATCCAGCCATTGATCTCAGCCAGGCAGTTGTTAGGCACTTACTATCAAAACATACCCAGGAAATACCCCTTGAACAAGTGTCAACATTTAAATACCTTGAAATCACCTTTGATCAAGGTCTTACCTTTCGACTCACATTGATAACGCAGCAAAAATGGTGAACCAGTGCATTGGTATCCTGTTCCGAAACTGGCAATTCCTTACCCAAGCTGCACTGAGGATTGTTATCCAAAGCTCTGTCATCTCAATCATAGACTATGGCTTAATTATCTATGGCTCTGCCACTACCACCGCACTAAGACGCCATCACAACCACCCTAAACAAGGCCTGTTGGCTGCTCACTGGAGTGCAAAGACGGACTACATGTGAGCTCTACACTGAAACAGGATGGTTGCAACTCAAATCGTGATAAGGTACCTCACATGCTTGATGGCAAAAATCCATCTTGGGCCACACTCTGCCGTGTATCCAAGACCTACTTTGCCCGAATACCAGCATCCATCCCACCAGAAGATCAGAACACCAGCCTCTCCAGGTCCCCAGATGCCAGACCACACAGGGCCAAAGATCTTTTGCCTATCGTACACTAGCTGGTACAATGCCCTGAGCTCACTCTATTACATCCTCCACATCACTAGGAGCTTTCAAATCTATGCTTTACTCTCACCTCTCAGCCTCTAGCTCCTGTGACTGCCTTGACTAATGATTCTTCCCTCATGGCTGTTTTACTGTTTTCATCCTCCTCCTCCTCTGCTCCTTTCTTGACAAAGGCATCTGAGTACCTCTAACTACTCTAAGTCTGCTTCCTCCCCATATCTCCTCCTACCCTTCCCATCTTGACCATTCCTCCAATGTTTTTTTTTTCCTGTGATGTACTGTATTATACTGGTTTATTGAAACCTTTACTTCCACAGCATCATGTGTTCCAAGGAGAAAAGACATATACATATAGGTATCATCTACATTACAGGGAAAACCTGAACCGTAATGCCTAATGAGCTCACCCAGGGGCAGAATGTACACCGTGAATAACATTGGTGGCAAGATTGAGCCCTGAGGCACTCCACATGGCAGAAGCTTTGGGGAGGAGGAGGAGAAGTTCCCCATTACCACTTGTTGCTTCCTGCCAGAGAAGTAGGACTCAAACCAGTTGATGACAGTAGCGGTGAGTCCACAATAGTCTCTAAGGTGATCTACTGTAGAAGCACAGTGTGATCCATTGTGTCAAATGCTGATGAGAGATCTACTGTAGGAGAACTAGAACTGATCTGTCTCCCTATCTCTTGCCCTGAGGAGGTCATTTTCACATTAACCAGCACTGTTCTGGTGCTATGCCTAGCCCTAAAACCCAACTGGAATGGCTTATAGATGTCAAGGTCATGATGTGCTCCTCTAACTGCTGTGCCACTATTTTCTCAACAACCTTTCCTAAAAATGGAAGGTTGGAGACAGGACTCTAATTTGCCAAGACATCAGGATCGAGAGATGACTTCTTCAAGATAGGCCTCACCAGTGCTTCTTTTAAGGCATCCAGAAAGACTCCTCCAACAATGAACACTGGATAATCCTGGCAAATACCAGGCCAATGGTCCTGACACATCTCATCATGAAATGGGTTAGGGCAGGGTCCAGTTCACAATAAATGTGCCTCAGCTTCAGTATCACCTCAATGACCTCAGCCACCTACAGTGGTCTAAACCCCTCCCAGACAATAGGATAACTTCTTCTCCAGACAGGCTGGTTACTGAGAGGCAGAACTTGTCTCTCTGATGGCATCCTCGACTCATCGCATAATACAATTGAAAAAGCTTTCTTTGGTTGTAGACAGACTGGATAAAGAAGTCTATCGACAGTCAGAAAAGGTTGAGATGGTCTGTTCTTCCCTGCAGAAATCTCCTGGGCAGGAACTCTGCCTTTTATGGCTGATTGCCTCTTGTTACTCTTGGCAGTGAGCACGAAAGACCAGTTTGTCCTCCTCTGAATGGGTCTTCCACCAGCAATGCTCTAATTTCTGACCCTTGATCTTCATCACCTTGAGATCCCCATCAAACCAAGGGGATCTCAAATGAGAATATTTAGGTTGTATATGGACCGTACAATGGCATCAAGTGCCTTAGATACTGCCTTATTATAGGTGGCCACTGCCTTGCCTGTACCAACCACACATGCAGTATTTCCAATAGATAAATCAGCTACCACCAGCAGTCTTCTGGGGACAATCCCTAAAAGGGTGGTAGGTGATCATCTCAATAGGGAGGGAATATCGGCAGGGCTCCAAACAAGAACTTCACTGTGCAATGATCAGACCAAGATAAGAAGGCTATGTTGAAAATTTGGTGTTAAAATATTTAAAAAAAATGAAGTTATTACCCTACATTTACTTTTGTGATACAGGCTCATAACTTTGGTAAGTTTCAATATTTTGCTCCCAAATTTACAACATAGGTGTATCTTTACAGCACCTCAAAAATGTGACAGTTGTCATTTTTAACTCTTGGCCAAAATGTTTTTCAACATCCCAAAAGGTGATTTCACAGTCCCTGTATGAAATCACCTTTCGGACAGAAGTTGAAAATTTTCTACCCTTGTTCATGAGGTGGAGTCTTAAGAAGGCTATGTTCTACATTTGGTTTAAAAATATATAAAAAAGTTATGAGGCTATGTTGAATTTTGCAAACATAGAAACATAGAAACATAGAAGTTGACGGGAGATAAGGACCGCAAGGCCCATCCAGTCTGCCCATTTCTTTTTCTACCTTATAAATGTGCCATCGGCCTTTGCTATGTCAGTGACCTATCTATTCATAGTCATTTGTATTGCTCCTTATGCCTATCCCATGCCTGTTTGAAGCCCTGCACTGTATTCATAGCCACTACTTCTTGTGGTAAGCCATTCCATGCATCTACCACCCTTTCTGTGAAAAGAATTTCCTCACATTCCCCTTAATCGGCCTCCCTCTAATCTCATGCTGTGTCCTCTTGTCCTGCTATTTTCTTATATTTAAACATGTTAGACTCTTTCACCTTGTTTATGCCCTTAAGGTGTTTAAATGTCTCGATCATATCACCTCTCTCCTCCTTTGCTCAAGGGTATAACATATTGAGCTCCGTTAATCTGTCCTCATATGTCTTCTGATGCAGTCCCTGCACCATTTTGGTTGCCCCTCTCTGGACTGCCTCAATTTGGTTAATGTCCTTGTGAAGGTGTGGCCTCCAATACTGCACGCAGTACCCAGATGGGGCTCTAACCAATGTCTTGTACAGAGGGATTATTACCTCCTCTTACGACTTGTGATACCCCTACTAATACACCCTAACACCCCTAGCCTTACCTACTGCTTTAGAGGTCTGCTTGGATGATTTCAGGTCATCAGTGATGATGATGCCCAAGTCTCTTTCTTCCTTTGTGACTGCTAGCAACTCCTCCCAGCCTATAAGTGGCTTCAGGGTTTCTCTTCCCTATGTGCATGATTTTGCACTTCTTTGCATTAAATCCCAGTTGCCACTCTTCTGACCATTCTGCTAGTTTATCCAGATCTCTTCTCATTCTGCCCACCCATCTGGATCATCTACTCTGTTGCAGATCTTGGTGTCATCTGCAAACAGACAAGCCTTACCCTCTAGTCCATCTGCTAGGTCACTAATGAAGATGTTGAATAGGACTGGCCCCAGGACTGATCCCTGAGGTACCCCACTTGTGACTTGCATCTCTTCTGACTGTATACCATTTACCACCACTCTCTGTTTTCTGCCAGTCAACCAGTTTGCCACCCAGTTGACCAACTTCTGACCCACCCGAGCCTACCTAGCTTATTTATCAATCTTCTATGTGGAACAGTGTCAAAAGCTTTGCTGAAGTCAAGGTAGGCGACATCAACTGCTCCCTTGGTCCACCACTCTGGTTACCCAGTCAAAGAAATCTATGAGATTAGTTTGACAGGACCTTCCTTTGTAAACCCATGCTGTCTTGGATCCTGTGCCCTATGGATTCCAGGTGTTGCACTATCCTTTCCTTAAGGAGTGCTTCCATAATCTTGCCCACTACTGAGGTAAGACTGACCGGTCTGTAGTTCCCCGCCTCCTCCCTGCTACCACTCTTGTGGAGTGGGATCACATGAGCCCTTCTCCAGTCTTCTGGGACCTCTCCTGTGCTCAGAGACTCACTAAACAATTCTGCTAATGGCTCTGCTAGTTCCTCCTTTAGCTCCTTAAGTACCCTGGGATGTATGCCATCAGGTCCCATTGCCTTATCCACCCTGAGCTTAGCAAGCTCTTGTAGGACCCTTTCTTTGTGAAGGGGTAGTGCTCACCTCCCTCCCCTGTGTCCATGATGCTGAGCTGTGGGCCCTGCCCTACCTTCTCTTCAGTGAATACTGAGCAAAGTATCTATTTAGGATAGATGCCTTTACAGGGTCCTCCTCCTCACATGCTCCCTTTTCTCCATTAAGCTTAGCAATACCCCCTCTGGACTTTCTCCTTTCACTAATGTATCTATAGAAAGTCTTGTCACCTTCTTTTACTGTTTGTGCTAGTGTTTCCTCAGTTTGGGACTTTGCCTGCCTTACTGCCTTACCTGCTTCCCTTAGGGCAGTTTGGTATGCCCCCTATCTTCATCCCGCTGTGTTCCTTATATTTTCTGAAGGCCAGCCTTTGGCTCTGACCTTTTCTGCTACTGTATTTGAGAACCAAAGTGGTTTCCTTTTTTTGCACTTCCTTTTCTGTCTAACACAATGGGATGTTGCTTCAAGTATTGTATCCTTAATGCTTGCCCACTTTGCCTGTACCTCCTCACCTGTGTTTCTTTTTGCCAGGGCTAGCTTAACTCTGTTGGCCATCTTATCAAAGTCAGCTCCTCTGAAGTCCCATATTTTTGCCTTGGAATGGGATGATTTAGATGTAGTAGCCAAATTGAACCATACCATGTGATGGTCACTGGCCCCCAGGTGACCTTCTACCTGGAGATCTGTGATCCTTCTTTGTTAGTCAGTACTAGATCTAGGATAGCCCTGTCTCTTGTGGGTTGCTGTACCAGTTGTTTGAGGCCCTCCTGCAGGGAATCCACTATGAGTCTAGTTCTGGCAGATGTTCCTGCTGGTATTGACCAATCTGTATCTGGCATGTTGAAGTCTCCCATTATCAGAACCTCCCTTTAGCTGTCATGTTTTGTATATCTTCTAACAGTAATGTGTCTATGTCCTCCTCTGGTCTGGGGCCTGTAGACAACCCCAGTTCTTATGGCTGTCCCATTTCCTGTTTCCAGGGTGACCCACAGTTCTTCTGGCTCCTTATGTATTCTGAATTTCTGTAGCTTTGATATTTTCATTAACATACAGGGCCACTCCTCCCCTTTTGCACCTCGGTCTCTTCTGAACAATACATAGCCAGGTACTGAAGTCTCCTAAGTGTGGTTACTGGTAAACCACGTCTCACTAATTGCTACTATGTCCAGTTTAGCCTCTGACATTATTGCCTGCAGGTCTGGGATCTTATTTCCCAGGCTGTGAGCATTGTGTACATGATTTTCATTGGCCAGATTTTGGTGTGTGTTAGTTGTTGGGTGAGGGTTTGGCATTACCCTGTGCATCGATATGGGAGACAAACCTTTTTCTTACCTGGTGATGCAAATGAACGCAAACACACTGAATTCCAGTTTGACCACTAGCTGAGGGGAGGGTGTTCTTCCCATTCAACGTATGGGGTGCTGCACCCTCTCCCCATTTGCTAGTTTAAATATTCTGCAAAGATGTCAAACTTCTGCCCCAATGCACTGACTCCTTCTTTAGTCAGATGCAGTCCATCAAATTTAAAGAACTTTGCTCCCAGAACTGTTGCCAGTTCCCTACAAATCTGTGTCCTTTTCCTGGCACCAGTCCTTGAGCCATGTGTTTAGCTCCTCTATCTCCCTTCTCTGACCTTCCGTCCATCTGCTCCCTCTCCCAGACTGGCAGGATCTCAGAGAAGGAGATGCCGGACGAAATAGATGATAGTTTGTCACCCAGCCTAGTCAAGGTGTTCCTGGTCTCACAACTGACCGGCTGGCGAGATCGATAGTCCCTATGTGTACTAGGACATCAATGTTTTCTCCTGCTTTGTGAACAATTTTATAATGCGGTCAGTGTCTCTCCATGCTGATGTACCTGGGAGACATCTGACCATTACCCCTGGCTGAGATGGGTATCAACTCCCTGAATCATGGAGTCTCCTATGATCAGAAGTTTTTGGATTTCCTTTTGCTTGTTTAGTTTTGGTTCCTGTTTTGGGTGAGTATTGTTGTTAGCTCCTGTGCCGCAGTGTCCTGCTCTGCAGTGTCTTCTGCCTCTTTATTTGATTTCAGAGATAGAGGCAGATACCTGTTTGTAGTGTTTATATGGTTTTGGAGGTAATGTGTTGGAGAGCAGAGAGTGATGGGGCACCTGATTTGCTCCTCCTAACCACCTGCCAACCTCCTGGACCAACTACCCTCTGCGGTTGAGGTTTTCTATTGGATGCTGGGGAAATGGCGGTGGTTTTATAATGTATTTCCTCTTCAATATGAAATTTGAGGCGTGCAATCTCTGCCCATGCTGCCCGGAGCTGAGACCTAAGATCTCCAAAGGCCCAGCATGTGGGACAGTGTCCTAAATCCTGTAAGAATGTCCTTCTGAAAATTGTTCCACAGTACCTGCAGTTAATGAAATCCATTCCAAATAAGTTGCTGGGTTTGTAACCTAGTCAGAGTAATTAGAAGGAAAAAAAATGCAAGTAATGGTTTAATTAGTGCTTTGTTTAACTTGTCATAACAAGTTAAATTACTAGTGCCCTGTAAATGAGATCACCTTGTGGAGGCCCCACTGATCCGTCCTTCCTGCTCTGCCACAGGAAATGTCACAACTGTGGTACCCTATAAATGGAGTGTAGCGTGGGGTGGTTGGGGATGGGGTGGTGGCTGGGCCCTTCCCCTGCCTAAAAAGAAGAACCACGGACGAAAGAACAAGGAGGTAAGAGCAGAAACAATCAGTCAACAACAAATGCAGTAACCCTGAAAGCTTAACCTAATGTTAGATAAAACTGTAAAACCTGTAAAGCACCACCTGTAATAATTTCAGAGAAGATATACCCTGTAAGAAACACTTTGCTCCAGAGAAAATAAAGCAGTAACAGAAGATATACCTTGCAAAAGACAATTTGAATCAGAAGATTACAGCAGTAATCTGTTAGCACACCTGTAGGCACACCTTGTAATAATGCAGAAGAAGGTATACCAGCAACAACAATTTGAATCAGAGAAAATAAAGCAATGAAATGTTAGCAACAAACAGTAGCAATCCCTGTGAGTAAAAATAAAAACACCACCACACAGTAAATCTGCTTAGCCAAACTAAGTCTTAATCCTTCTCCCTTGCTCTGGTAAGTTTCTACTCTGCCTTTCAAGCAGTCTTAGAAGGAAAGAGCTCAGGTGAAGCTAGGTGCCTGACCAGCAAAACCAAGTCTTCTACCTCCAAGATATCAACTAACCTGACTTTTAACCCTTCTTTCTGTTGGAATTACTGACAGTTTGCCAGCTCCACCCCCACATACACACCTAATCCTTTGGAAGAGCTGTGGGAGGAAAAGCAATTAGCTCCTTCAATGTGAGAAGGAGACTGAAACACCTCTGAGACAACAAACCTTTTCAACAAACAAGAATAAAATAAAACACAGTGTCAAACAGTAATTTTGCTTAGCCCAATGATAAAAAGTCACAAAATGTAAGCTCCACCTGTAATACAGTAATTTCAGACAAGATATACCCTGTAAGAAACACTTTGCTCCAGAGAAAATAAAGCAGTAACAGAAGATATACCTTGCAAAAGACAATTTGAATCAGAAGATTACAGCAGTAATCTGTTAGCACACACCTGTAGGCACACCTTGTAATAATGCAGAAGAAGGTATACCAGCAACAACAATTTGAATCAGAGAAAAAATAAAGCAATGAAATGTTAGCAACAAACAGTAGCAATCCCTGTGAGTAAAAAATAAAACACCACCACACAGTAAATCTGCTTAGCCAAACTAAGTCTTAATCCTTCTCCCTTGCTCTGGTAAGTTTCTCTACTCTGCCTTTCAAGCAGTCTTAGAAGGAAAGAGCTCAGGTGAAGCTAGGTGCCTTGACCAGCAAACCAAGTCTTCTACCTCCAAGATATCAACTAACCTGACTTTTAACCCTTCTTTCTGTTGGAAATTACTGACAGTTTGCCAGCTCCACCCCACATACACACCTAATCCTTTGGAAGAGCTGTGGGAGGAAAAGCAATTAGCTCCTTCAATGTGAGAAGGAGACTGAAACACCTCTGAGACAACAAACCTTTTCAACAAACAAGAATAAAATAAAACACAGTGTCAAACAGTAATTTTGTTAGCCCAATGATAAAAAGTCACAAAAATGTAAGCTCCACCTGTAATACAGTAATTTCAGACAAGATATACCCTGTAAGAAACACTTTGCTCCAGAGAAAAATAAAGCAGTAACAGAAGATATACCTTGCAAAAGACAATTTGAATCAGAAGATTACAGCAGTAATCTGTTAGCACACCTGTAGGCACACCTTGTAATAATGCAGAAGAAGGTATACCAGCAACACAATTTGAATCAGAGAAAAATAAAGCAATGAAATGTTAGCAACAAACAGTAGCAATCCCTGTGAGTAAAAAATAAAAACACCACCACACAGTAAATCTGCTTAGCCAAACTAAGTCTTAATCCTTCTCCTTGCTCTGGTAAGTTTCTCTCTGCCTTTCAAGCAGTCTTAGAAGGAAAGAGCTCAGGTGAAGCTAAGTTGCCTTGACCAGCAAACCAAGTCTTCTACCTCGTAGGCTCGTAACTTTGATAATATTCAATATTTTTACTCCAAATTTTCAACATAGCTCCATTTCTTACAGCACCTCATGTAAATGACAATTGTCATTGCTCAACTGCCCAAAATGTGTTTTGTGTCCTGAAAGCTGATTTCACAGTTACTATGCAAAATCACCTTTTGGACAGGAGTTGAACATTTTCTGCCCTTCTTCATGAGGTAGGGTCATAACAAGGCTACGCTGAAAATTTGGAGTAAAAATATTACAAAACAACAAATTTATAACCCTATGTTACATTTTGCAAAAGCAGGCTCATAACTTTGGTAATTTTAAGTTCACGACGCGCATCAAACTTCTTGCTATGAGTGACTTTTGAGGGGTGTGACACTATCTGTCCAATGCAGAGTGCTCTGCAAAGGTTCAACAGTATCACACTAATCATCGGCCAAGATGATCGTGATGCTGTTTTGCCTGAAGTGGTCTGCTTTTGAAAAGAAAAGCCGCACCAGTCATGTGGCAGCTTTTTCCTTTCATCTGCTGGTCACCACCCAGTAAATAGCTGTTTGCATCCCAATCAGCCTGGCTGACATCTCCCCGACACCACACCAGTCCCTTCCTCTCCAGCATCTTGCACTCCAGGCTGATAGCTTAAGCCCTGTAGGGCATAAATAAATTACAATAGTGCCACTGGAGTGGCAATACTGGAAGGTGGGAGAAGGCACATTCCTCCCCTGCCTCCTCCACTTCCTGCTGGCTCATTTTGCTCTTCTTCTTTCCTACCCATGCAGAGTAGGCCACAGCCTAAGCTCCATACAGGTTGGGAGTTTACAGTGCCTGAAGGCACTTTCACTTAAGTGTGATCATGCTAGCAGGGCTGGCTACAACTGCAGCCCACCATGAGAGACATTGAGGTGCTAGTGGACATTGGGATGCTCAATCCCCATGTCAGTATGTATCCCTGCTCAGTCGACTTAGGGTGCCCAATCCCTGTTTGGCATTGATCCCCCTGCTGACATCAGGGGCTCAATCCTGTGTCAGCATATATCCCACCATCTCTATTAGTGGCACACTGGGATCCCACCCCAGTGTACCAAAAAACTATCTCTTTGATTTTTATGACACCGGGATGCCTACTCCCAGTGTTGGGTGTGCTGCCCCCATGCCCTATGTTCTCAACTGACCTTGGGGTGCCCATTCCTCTGGTCTGCATTGATACTCCCCCAGTACTTCTGCACACTGGGAGCCACCTCAGTGTGCCAAAATCTATTTTATTAATATTTCAATGTAAAAAGAAAACAGTCTCACAAGGTCTTTTTTAATCTGAAAAAAAAGAAAATGGCCCTTCCTCAACCTGCACCCTCCTCTGCACACCTTCACCTCTCTGCACCCTCCCACCCATACTTACCTGCAGAGGTCAGGAGCAGCGATCTTCTGTGGACTGGGAACACGCCTGCACTCTTAAAATACCAACCGAACTGAAGAAATGGCAGTAAGTCCTATAATGGCAGTCAGTGGGGGTTCAACTTGGGTTGATATCTCAGCCAATTTTTGGAGTTTTGGTCCCAAATTTTCAACATAGGTTCTTGGGACTCCATCTCATGAACACTGTCACTGTCATTTCATTTTCCGCCTTGAAAGGTGATTTTGCAGTCACTGCACGGAATCACCTTCGGGACTACTATTGAAATGACAGTGTCACTGTTCATGAGGTGGGGGTCCCAAAAAGCTCTTGTTGCAAAGTTGGGAAAAATTCCAAAAATGACTGCGTTATGAGCATTCATTGTGCATTTTCTATGCACACTCATAACTTCATCAATTTCTAATATTTTCTCTTCAAATTTCCAACATTGCCATTTTTCAAACCCCTTATCAACAGTACAGCTGTCATTTTTGCATCCTTCCCAAAATGTGTTTTTGCACCTATGGCACAGAATGGCACAATCACTGTGCAAAATCAACTTTTGGGACAGATTAACAAAATTCCAGTGTCACTGTTCATGAGGGAGGTCCCAAAAGGCCATGATGAAAATTTGTAAAAACATTCCAAAAGATGACTGCATTATGAGTGTGCATTGCACAGTTTCTACGCTCGTAACTTGGCTACATTTTCATATTTTCACTCCAGATTTTCAACATTGCCATTTCTCACATCTCCTCATAAGCAGTACAACTGTAATTTTTCACATCCTGCCTGAAATGTGCTTTTGCACCTGTGGTGTGAAATGGCACACTGTCTGTGCAAAATCACCTTTTGGGATTGAGTAGGAAATGATACTGCCACTGTTCCTGAGGTGGGGTCCCAAAAAAACATGTTGAAAATTTGGAGGAAAATACTAACAAACACCAAGGGCATTAGGGTTTCAGCCATAATGCCCACCTATGAGCTGACAGGCATTGGGGGTGACTTGGGATCATTGGCCATAATGCTCACCCCATTCTCTATACTACACCCATCTCTGCTTATTTCCTTATGGAATGGGGTGAATGTAAGGGCCGAATACCTCAAGGCACACTGTGACACCTGTCAGTGTCTGCAGAGTGGGGTGAGGTGGAATGGTGTGAGTGTTATGGCCGACGACCCAAAGGCACCCTCAATGCCTGTCAGTCTCTGCAGGGTGGGGTGGGGTTGAGGATGCAGGGACCATGGATAATAGAAAGTTACCTGGGGAATAAATAAAACCTTGCATTGTAGGGTGAGAAATTATGCTTCTCAACTGCATGTAAATAAGCCTGCACTGGGACCTGTAGCCTGCTCCACCCGGTACAATACTAACACGTGTACCAACAGAGAACTTCGGTTTGACAAATGCTTGTTAATATTTTTACCCCAAATTCCTCAACTGCAGCCCTATTGGCTCCGGCCAGAATTTTTTTTTTGTATAATGTTGGTTATCATCAGCTCCAGCCATACTGAGAGCAGCCCCTGGTTGCTTACACCTAATCAGGACAACCTTGAGTATTTTACATCAGCCACACTATCATGGAATTGAGAAACTCCACTGTCCCACCCATCATGAAGAGAGACTTTAATGTTATGCTGGATGTCTACTTGAATAGAAACACTGGCAAGCTGGAACCCCATGTGAAGGAGATATCTGCTGCAAGGCATGAAAGCCCAATTGCCCTTAATGGACTTCTGAGGCTGCATCATCCCCAGGATTGTGACTATTCATGTTTCTCCTCACTCAAGTCACCTTGATCTCTGGCTGACTTCTCCAGTGGAAACTCTGATGGCAGTCTCATCTCCAGTTGTGCCCCTATATCTATCTGATCTTGTTCCACTTGAGCTGGATGTGCTATTGGGCCCTGCACCTGTTAATTCTGCCTCCTGGTTACCTGATAAGCTCCTGCTTAGTTATAAAGCTTTTGTTGAATGGTTCAAAAGGTGTCCTCCTCCTATTTCCAGTTAAATGATACAGGGTATTCAAGCAAAGCCACCATCTGAGAGGTGTGAACACAATAGTATTATAAGCAAGTGTTTATAGCAAACTCATCAGAACAGCTAATATTTTTCCTAGTCAAACTCTCTCTTGTTGGGAGCTGCAATACTGAACATAGGATTTGCAAGAAAGTGAGTTGTGCTCACAACAGAGGAGGAACCTTTCAATTGTCCTTGGTTTGTAGCAGATATACTGCAGGTGGAGGCTGCTTCTAACTGAAAGGTGAAATAAGGAATTTACAATTATCAGGAAAAGACAGTCTTGTTACAATTCTTAAGATTTTCAGTGCAGGAAGAGTTCAAAGCACAGCTGACTTATTTTGGGGCTGACTGCTTTCAGAGCACAAACCACCAGGCTGTTTTGGGGCTGGGGAGGTTTACCTGTGTCTGACTTGTATGTCTGGATTTTTCTCTGTTTGATTAGCAGGGATTTTCTCTGTCAAATTGTTGTGTATAGTATCTTGCAGACAGGAAGGCACCTCATCGCAGCGTGGGCAAGAGCTCTTAGCTGATTGTTTTGTGAAGGCACAATTTAGGCCCAACCCTTCCCACCCTCACCCCACCCACCCCTGGAAATAGTTCCTTTATACCTGGGGTTCTGACATCATTTCCTCAAGAGTGCAAGGTGCATATCAATGTCATATCTCTCTAGCACACAGCACTGAAAATATACACATACACATTGTATAATATATATATTTTCTATATAACAAACCAATCACACACAAAAAACATAGTCATGAGGGGAGTAGTGCAATGTAATGGCTGTGGGGGCAGTCTTCCTGGAGTCTTCCTGAGGCTGAGATGCTGCCCTATTTGCAGACAACTCTGCCCTGAGGGAGGAAGTTGCCCATCTTCAGACCACACTGGACAGCAGTAAAGAACCTTCCCCAGGCCAGACTGGATGGTAGGAAGGAATCCCCATCCAGGGAGCACCAGTGCCACCACCACTACCTCAGAGGTTGCAAAGAAAGCACAGCAGTTGGACCACAGTGGGCTCAGGGAGGGTAAGGAGGGTGGAACAGAGGCACACCCAGTCAGTAGTTCCACTCCACAATCCATACACCATTCTGGGGAGCACAGCTCCCCTATGAATGCACCCACGGAGGAGATTAAGGAGGCTGAGGACACCTGTCACAAGAGAGGCCACAGAAAGGAGGCAGAGGATGCCACAAGAAAAGGAAGCAGCCCTGGTGGGGACCCAATTATTAGGGATATGAACTGGGGAGCAGGGAAAACTGAAGTAAAGTGTCTGCCTGGTGCCATGGCTTGTAGGGACAGGAAGCACATCCTCAGGATCATGAGAACAGCTGCACAGGAGTTCGAGCTGGATGTCATTGTCCACCTAGGGACAAATGACTTGGCTCAACATGAGATTAGAGCAGTGCAGAAGGACTTTGTAGAACTGGGAGGGCCTAAGACAAGTAGCACACACAGTATCCTTCTCAGAGGTGCTGCCTGTAAATGGCATGAGGAGGCAAGGGTACCTTGCACCATGCAGTTTAATGAGTGGTTGAAAAATGTGTGGAGCACAGGGATTTGGCTTCATTGGGGACTGGGGTTCCACCTGAGAGACACCAGCCTATACTGGCAGGATGGTCTGCATCTGTCCAGGAAGGAACAAGTCTTTGAGCAACCAGTTTAAATGCTCATTGGCAAGCTTTTAAACTAGTCAAGGGGGAGGCACTGATAAGCAGCAGGAAAATCCCAGCCTCCTCTTTCAAAAACAGGGTACTAAATGGGAAAAGACTGAGGTAGAAAGGTCTGTGGGGATGCTGCAACAGAAAGTAAAGCCATCAAAAATGGAAAGCAATGAGTACCAATGCACGTAGTCTGAGTAACAAGCTTCCTGAATTAGTGGCCTTGATGGAGGAGGAACATCTGGATATCGTGGCAGTCACAGAAACATGGTTCACACAAAACCATGACTGGGACATAAACATACCAGGATACACTATCTACAGGAGAGACAGAGAGGGTAAAAGAGGAGGAGGAGTAGCCTTTACATAAGGGAAGGAATCAAAGTAACAGAACAAAAGAGAAAACAGGGAGGAGAAGAAGCACTGTGGGTAAATTTGGAGACTGGCAATGGCACCACAATCCACACAGGGTTAGATACAGACCTCTCTCAGGGGAGGAAATGGACAAGGAAATGATAGAAAGTATACTTAGTATGGCAAAAAAGGGGAGATATTGTTGATGGGTGATCTGAATAAGCCAGATGTTAACTGGAGTGCAGTTGCAGAGCCACTTCAAGAGTGGGGTTATTCTAGATGCCCTACAGGGGCATGCCTTAGACAACTAGTATTGGAGCCCACTTGAGAGGGAGCAATCTTAGACCTGGTTCTCTCAAATGGAGATGAAGAGAGGATCACAGATGTAGAAGTGGGTAGCCATCCTGAACTAGCGACCATCGAACAGTATGGTTCACAATAAACACAGCAATAGAGTCAAGCCATACAAAGGCAAAGGTACTGGACTTTAGGAGGGCTGACTTTGCTAAAATGGGATGCGCCTAAGGAATGCACTAGCAAATGGGCAGGAAGGAGGGGTGGAAGAACAATGGGGAATAATAAAACTGCCATCACAGAGGCAACAAGCCTTTGTGGAAGCAAATAAACAAAACAAGATGATGTAAGAAACCACTATGGTTCTCAAAGGAAGTGGCAGTGAAGGTTCAAGAGAAAAAGAAAGTTTCAGGAAGTACAAGGAATCACAGAAGAAGCAGGACAGAGAACTGTATCAGTTAAAGCAAAAGGAAGCTGGGAAGGCAGTCAGAACAGCAAAGGCCCAAACTGAGGAAAAGATAGCCAACTCAGTTAAGAAGGATAAAACCTTTTATAGGTACATCAGGAGCGAAGGAAGACCAAGGGAGGGATAGTGAGGCTTAATAAAGGGGAGGGTGGGCAGAGGGAGACTGTGAAAGGCAGAGATACTAAACAAATATTTTTGCTCAGTATTTACAAAGGAAGAGGGGGTACCTAGAACAAACAGTAGAAACACACTGGATACAGAAGTTGATACCAGCCCATTTTAGAAGAAAGGGTTCTGAAAGAACTCTTAAAACTGAAGGTGGACAAAGCAATGGGGCCTGATGGGATTCATCCCAGAATTCTAAAAGAACTAAGGGTAGAATTAGTGACACCACTGACTACCCTATTTAACAAATCATGGGAGGATGGGGTGGTACCCGAAGACTGGAGAAGGGCAGATGTGATTCCCTTCACAAAGTGGGAGCAGCGAAGCAGGAAGCTACAGACCTGTTAGTTTAACCTCAGTGGTAGGAAAATGATGGAATCACTTCTGAAGGAAAGAATTGTCGAGTATCTAGAGGCCAGAGGGGCACAGGACCCTAGGCAGCATGGATTCACAGCAGGAAGGTCATGCCAGACAAATCTGATAGATTTCTTGACTGGGTGACCAAAGTAGTAGATCAGGAGGGGCTGTAGACATGGCCTACCTAGACTTTAGCAAGGCATTTGACACAGTCCCACACAAAAGATTAATATACAAGTTAGCTAGCCTGGGAGTGGGTCCCAAGATGACAGCCTGGGTAAAAATTGGCTGGAAAATAGGACACAGAGAGTAATAGTAAATGGAGTCCACTCTGATGAAAGGGAGGTTACTAGTGGGGTACTGCAGGGTTCAGTATAGACAGTCCTCTTCAATGTCTTTATAGCGACATTGCAGAGGGACTGGAAGGAAAAGTATGTCTCTTTGCAGATGACACAAAGATCTGCAACAGAGTTGATGCACAAGGTGGGGTGGAAAGGATGAAAAGGGACTTGGCAAGGTTAGAGGAATGGTCAAATGTATGGCAGCTTAGATTCAATGCTAAGAAGTGCAAGGTAATGCACCTGGGAAAAACCCCAGGGAAGAGTACACAATGGGGGTGAGATACTAACGACAACAAAATGGAAAGGGACCTGGGGGTAATATATCAGATGACCTAAAGGTGGGCAAGCAATGTGAGAGGGCAGCAATGAGGGCTGGGGGATATTGGGAAGCATAGGGAGAGGCATCACCAGTAGAAAACAGGAAGTTATTATCCCTCTGTACAGACAGCTGGTCAGACCCCATCTGGAGTACTGGCGCAGTTCTGGAGACCCAGTCTTCGCAAAAACATAGACAGGATGGAAGCTGTCCAGAGGAGGGCAACTAAAATGGTGCAGGGTCTGCACTGGAAGACATATGAGAGAGACTAAAGGAGCTTAATATGTATAGCCTTGAGGAAAGGAGGGAGACGGGGACATGATAGAAACTTTCAAGTACCTCAAGGAATCAACAAAGTCCAAGAGGGTAGCATCTTTCAAAAAGAGGTGTGCAAGAACAAGAGGGCACAATTTGAAGATAGAGGGGGGCGGCCAGAGGTAATTTAAGGAAGTAATTTTTCACAGAGAGGGTTGTGGATGCGTGAACAGCCTTCCGGAGGAGGTTGTGGAGTCAAAACAGTGGTGGAATTCAAGCATGCATGGGACAGTCATAAGGCAATTCTAGGCGATGGGGATAGGAAGAAGTAGGCTGCTGGTTAACTAGGATCTGCAGCTTATCCAGTAGGCAGGGAAATAGGGAGACTGGGTGGGCCAAGCGGTCCTTATCTGCCATCAAATTCTATGTTTCTATGTGTTTAAAGCAATGACCAGGGACACATAATGGATTATGCTCTTCCAGCCATGTGTGCACCAGAGCACAGCACCCATCATAAGGGCACCAATGGCTGTTGTTGGAATATTTAGAAAGGGGACTCATGGGAGCACATGGGGAACAGTCCCCCACAAATAGAGGGGCCATGACATTGGGATTTGGCACCCAAAGATTGGGTGCAACATGAGTGGCACTGTACATGCCTGGAACCGGATTATGCTGCCAACATAAGTGCAAAACAGAGGCAGAACAAGAGGCACTGGAGGAGTCATTAGCAGCAATGGAGAAACTGTAAAAGGAGAACAGAGGACATTAGCTGGATGCTTCATTGTGGCAAGAAATAAGATCTACAGTAGCTGTATACAACTCAATATATTGGCTACCAGGAAGTCTGAGCTTGCAGTTATCAGACTGAAAAGCAGCTTCTGGGATGGGAGACCAAAGCTGGCAAATATTTGTCCTATAGACTTTGGAAGCAACTGGTGTACTGGTATATTGGATGCCTAAAGGGTGAGGTGGGCACCCACAGGCCCTACCAGAGAGAATTAACAGCACCCTGCATACTTTCTATTCAGAACTATATGCCACCAAGGGCAATGTAGATAGTGCTAAGTGCGATGCTTTTCTCCATTAGCCCCTTTCCTCCTTGACAGCTTAGTATAGACCATCACAGATCCCGCTTCTTTCATGGTTAAGGCAGTGCTACCCCACTCCCACCACAGCAGTCACTATTGATTTAAAAAAGCATTTGAATTGGTGAAGTGGGGGTACCTACTTCATCATGAAAAGAATAGGTTTTGGATTGGACCTCTTTTGGAGGTTAGATCCATACTGTATACACACAACTCACAGTGTGGGTCTTGACAAATTCCTCCTTTTCCCCTCCACATGGGGACACATGGCTGCCCCTTCCCCACTGATATTTGTCTTGACCATAGAGCCTTTGGCAATTGCTATCTGCCTGTACCACACCCTGGACACTATTGAGATGGGGAAACAGGATTTGCACACACTGTTAAATGCAGATATAGCTTAGTCATGTTGAAAGACACCCCACAGTATAATATCTCTCCTGGACCTTCTATCAAACTTCCAGTACATCTCGGCCTCAAACAAACCCCAGCAAAACTGAGATATTATCATTCAATCCTTGTGCTCCCAAGCCACTGTATCCAAACAGGGCACCAGTGGTCCCCAAAATGCATTAAATATCAGTGGATATGATTCACCCTGACTCATAGAGGAAAATTAAGTGCAGCCTTCCCTTTGCTTAAAAGCTGAGGGAGGAGTGTGACCACTGGAAACCTCTCTGCCTTTCCCTGATTGAGACATTTTCTTCAATAAAGATGAACACATCAATAAAGATGAAGCCATCAAAAATGGAGATCAATGAGTACTAATGCCCGTAGTCTGGGTAACAAGCTTCCTGAATTAGTGGCCTTGATGGAGGAGGAACATCTGGATATCGTGGCAGTCACAGAAACATGGTACACACAAAACCATGACTGGGACATAAACATACCAGGATACACTGTCTACAGGAGGGACAGGGAGGTAAAGAGGAGGAGGAGTAGTTCTAATAAGGGAAGGAATAAAAGCAACAGAACAAAAGGGTAAACAGGGAGGAGAAGAAGAACTGTGGGTAAATTTGGAGACAGGCAATGCACCACAATATGCACAGGGTTATATACAGACCCCTTCTCAGGGGGAGAAATGGACAGGAAATGATAGAAAGTATACTAGAATGGCAGAAAAAGGAAGATATTGCTGATGGGTGATCTGAATATGCCCAGATGTTAACTGGGTGATTGCAGCTGCCACTTGAAGAGTGCAGATTATTCTAGATGCCCTACAGGGCATGCCTTAGACAACTAGCACTTGAGCCCACTCGAGAGGGAGCAATATTAGACTTGATTCTCTCAAATGGAGATGGAGAGAGGATCACAGATGTAGAAGGGTAGCCATCTGGGAACTAGCACCATCGAACAGTATGGTTCACAATAAACACAGCAATAGAGTCAAGCCATACAAAGACAAAAGTACTGGACTTTAGGAGGGCTGACTTTGCCAAAAT
The DNA here is from genome assembly GCA_016271365.2 of Neoceratodus forsteri. Lineage (NCBI taxonomy): Eukaryota > Metazoa > Chordata > Ceratodontiformes > Ceratodontidae > Neoceratodus > Neoceratodus forsteri. Next base: position 841,546,472 of record CM057454.1, on the reverse strand, counting down.
GGGTATGTGCCTAAGGAATGCACCAGCAAATGGGCAGGGAGGAGGGTAGAAGAACACTGGGAATAATAAAACTGCCATCACAGAGGTAAAGCCTTTGTGTGAAGCAAATAAACAAAACAAGACGATGTAAGAAACCACTATGGTTCTCAAAGGAAGTGGTGAAGGTTCAAGAGAAAAGAAAGCATTTAGGAAGTACAAGGAATTGCAGAAGGAGCAGGACAGAGAACTGTATCAGTTAAAGCAAAAGGAGGCTGGAAGGCAGTCAGAACAGCAAAGGCCCAAACCGAGGAAAAGATAGCCAACTTAGTTAAGAAGAGGGATAAACCTTTTATAGGTACATCAGGGAGCAAAGGAAGACCAAGGGAGGGATAGTGAGGCTTAATAAAGGGAGGGAGGTGGGCAGAGGAGACTGTGAAAAGGCAGAGATACTAAACAAATATTTTTGCTCAGTATTTACAAATGAAGAGGGGACATAAAACAAACAGTAGTAACACTCTGGATACAGAAGTTGATACCAGCCCATTTACAGAAGAAAGGGTTCTGAAAGAACTCTTAAAACTGAAGGTGGACAAAGCAATGGGGCCTGATGGGATTCATCCCAGAATTTAAAAAGCTAAGGGTAGAACTAGTGACACCACTGACTACCCTTTTTAACAAATCATGGGAGGATGGGGTGGTACCCGAGGACTGGAGGAGGGCAGATGTGATTCCTTCACAAAAGTGGGAGCAAGGCAGAAGCAGGAAACTACAGACCTGTTAGTTTCAACTTCAGTGATAGGGAAAATGATGGAATCACGTCTGAAGGAAAGAATTGTCGAGTATCTAGAGGCCAGAGGCACAGGACCCTAGGCAGCATGGATTCACAGCGGAAGGTCATGCCAGACAAATCTGATAGATTTCTTTGACTGGGTGACCAAAGTAGTAGATCAGGAGGGCTCTGGACATGGCCTACCTAGACTTTAGCAAGGCATTTGACACAGTCCCACACAAAGATTAATATACAAGTTAGCCAGCCTGAGTGGGTCCCAAGATGACAGCCTGGGTAAAGAATTGGCTGGAGAATAGGACACAGAGAGTAATAGTAAATGAAGTCCACCAGAAGAAAGGAGGTTACTAGTGGGTACCGTGAGATTCGTATTAGGACCAGTCCTCTTCAATGTCTTTATGTTACATTGCAGAAGGACTGGAATGAAAGTATGTCTTTTGCAGATGACACTAAGATCTGCAACAGAGTTGATGCACAGGGTGGGGTGGAAAGGATGAGAAGGGACTTGTAAGGTTAGAGGAATGGTCAAATGTATGGCAGCTTAGATTCAATGCTAAGAAGTGCAAGGTAATGCACATGGGAAACAAAACCCAGGAGAAGAGTACACAATGGGGTGAGATACTAACAACAACAAATGGAAAGGGACCTGGAGGTAGTCATATCAGATGACCTAAAGGTGGGCAAGCAATGTGAAAGGGCAGCAAGGAGGGCTGGGGGTTACTGGGATGCATAGGAGAGGCATCACCAGTAGAAACAGGAAGTTATTATCCTCTGTACAGACAGCTGGTCAGACCCCATCTGGAGTACTGTGTGCAGTTCTGGAGACCCAATCTCTGCAAAGACATAGACAGGATGGAAGCTGTCCAGAGGAGGGCAACTAAAATGGTGCAGGGTCTGCACTGGAAGACATATGAAGAGAGACTTAAGGAGCTTAATATGTATAGCCTTGAGGAATGGAGGGAGAGGGGGACATGATAGAAATTTTCAAGTACCTCAAGGAATCGACAAAGTCCAAGAGGTAGCATCTTTCACAAAAGAGGTGGCAAGAACAAGAGGGCACAATTTGAAGATAGAGGGGGTGGCTCAGAGGTAATTTAAGGAAGTATTTTTTCATGAGAGGGTTGTGGATGCATGGAACGGCCTTCAGAGGAGGTTGTGGAGTCAAAATCAGTGGTGGAATTCAAGCATGCATGGTACAGTCATAAGGCAATTCTAGGGGTGGGGGTAAGAAGAAGTAGGCTGCTGGTTAACTAGGATCTGCAGCTTATCCAGCACGTAGGAAAATGGGCAGACTGGGTGGGCCAAGCGTCCTTATCTCCCATCAAATTCTATGTTTCTATGTTTCTATGTAACACTGCCCCAGCTTCTGCATTGCATATCCCATCTGGCTATAGAAATTACACCTACAGCATATGGTTCTCAAAGATGGACAGATTGGTCAGTGATTTTCTACAATGTTTCTATGCATAGTATGTGACTTTAGGAGTGTGCAGGCACTGCGTGGCTCCCTCCTGATAGCCCCCGGTGGTTGGACATAGAAGAGGAACTCTTGCAGGGCATATGTCCTCTGTTCTTCTCTAGTCCCCATCTTCTCCATTATTAAAGAGCAGACCCACCTTTTCCCCTCTCTGAGGTCATGGAAAAAATTGGAACACTGGGTTCAGTCATTCCTGACATCCAAAATGCACATCTCTGCACATCCCTTATGGTCTCACCCATGGATTCATATAGGTGGAGGAATCTGCAAGCATGACAGAACAGGAAACTCTCCAAAGTCATGGATTTGTTCCTACCATCATAGTTCCAGTTTCCACCTAGATTCATTTGAGAACCTCTGACAGATAAGCTCTGCCCCTGGAGATTTTTGGAAATATCTCCAGAAGCACAGTGCCTTAGATGCACTGCTGAAAACACCCTCTCAGATCCCCTTGGTTCTGGTGTCATGGATTATGTCTCAAAAATGGATCACATAACTGTCCATGTCTGTGTTCTGCTCAACCACTGAGTTATTTACTCAATAGTATACAATTTTACTGAGCCATTATCTCCACACTTATGTCAACTAACTTGCAACAATTGAGTTTTCACATTTATGGAGGAAATATGGGAGGGTAGCTGAATTACCTGTCTGCTGACCTGGCTGTCCATCATTAAGGAGGGAATCATGGTTGCAACAGAGGAATGCATTAGTCTTAAGGTGAAGAGCTCAAGGGCCAAAACACCCAGCTGGTTTAGTATTGAGGTCCCCAGGTAAATAAAGGACAGGAGATTAGTCTATAGAAAATTCAAGAGGACCAAGAGAAGAGGACAGACAGGATTACCTGAAAATGGCAAGCAAGGAAGATAAGGCTAAGGCTTATAAGTAACTGCAGAGAGCTGAAAGAATTAAGAAGGAGGAGAAGGCCTTTTGTACTATATAAGTGAAAAAGGGACAAGAAGGATGGGATAATTAGGCTCAGGAAAGGAGGCAGGAGGGTGGAGGTGAATAGGGGAAAATTGGAGGTACTGAACAGTACTTCTGTTCCAGCTTCACCAGTGAGAAAAATGGATTGTTGCCAATGGGGGAGAATAGGATCAGGGAAGGATGAGAGCATGGATGTGGTGATAGGGGTTGATGGGGTAAGGGCAAGGCTAGCTTTGAAGGTGGACAAACCACCAGGCCTGGATGGAATTCACCCAAGTGTGCTGAGGTAACTGACAGAGGAGGTTGAAGAAACATTGGCTAGCCTGTTCAACTGTTTACTGAAACAGGCATGGTACTGCAGGACCAGAGAATGGAACATGCTATGCCCTGCATAAGAACTGTTCAGGGATGACCCAGGAGTTACAGACAGGTCAGTCTCACCTCAATCATGTGCAAGCTCAGGAGACCATACTAAGGAAAAAGTTGGTAGAGGATCTAGAGGAGCATGGTCTCCAGGATGTGAGGCAGCATGGGTTTATAGACAGAGGTACAGTAGTGTGAAATGAATCTGAATGATTTTTTGAGTGGGTCATTAAAACAGTAGGCAGGGGCCAAGCAGTTGGTTTGCTTTACCTGGACTTCAACAAGTCCGTTGACTCTGTACCCACAAGAGTTGATCAGGAAGTTGGCTGATCTCAGGGTCAAGGAGAAGTTGACCAGATGGGTGAAAAACTGGCTGAGGAGCAGGACCCAGAGATTGGTGGGGATGAGCTATCTAGCACCAGGAAGATCACCAGTGGGGTCCCACGGTGCTTGATACAAGAACTAGTTTTGTTCAGAGTCCTCATCGATGATACTGTGGATGGCATTAAGGGCAAAATGTACTTATTCATGGATGACACCATGCTCTCTGAGGGTGTACACAGCAGAAGAGAAACAAGATCAAAAGGAGAATCTGGGAAAACTAAAAAGTGGTCTGAGATTTGGCAGCTTGGCTTCAATGCAAAGAAATTCAGTTATGAAAATTGGAGCCAAGAACCCGAGGACTGAGTACAGCCTGGGAGGGTCCATGTATCTGAATCTCAAGACAACAAGGATCTGGGAGTGATGATCAGTAGCAACCTGAAGCACTCCACCCAGTGTAGGAAAGTGGCAGCAAGGAAAATAAAATATTGGACTGCATTGCCAGAGGAATCAGCAGCACATGACAGGAGGTTATACTCAATCACTCAATCAATTAATCAATCAATCAATCAAATCTTTATTTATCCAGGTGAACATTGTTGAGCAAGCACATTTACAAGATGGACCTGGTTAAGTCCAGGTTATAGTACAAACAGATATATTTACAATGTGAATAAAACATAATCGAAGTACAAATCAAAACATAAGGAACATACATAACAGTTTGTTAGGGATCATCAGTAAGACACATTCAACAATATAAAATAGTGGGAACAGGCTAGACCACAGAGATTCAGAGATGGATATTATCACAGAATTACCCTAAAAACACAAGAAAGACCTAGGTATCCCTATCATTACAATCAGACAAAGTAAATGATAGCTTTTTCTTGACACAGTTCACAAAAAGGAGTAAGACCGGTATGGTTAGGTCTGAAAGGAACAAAACACCTTGCCAGGTGCTATCAATGGCAGCCCCAGGGAGCACTTACATTATGACTGGAGGTGGCTGAACTGCAACTTGCTAGTAGGAGGTGTGAGCTAGGTACTGAGGCAATGGCTGGGACAATGCCTACTGCTCATAATTTCCAATTCTATGGTGCTAGCACTGGCTGGCTATCGGGCCACTAGGAAGGTTGCAAGGCAGGGTAGGTGATGAATTTGCTTAACGCCTAAGGCCAATCTCATCCAAGGGTTCAAAAGGAGCATAATCATTCATACTCCTGATATATGCACTCTGAGCAGTAAAGAAAAGGATCCCATCGGTCAGGGAAGCAGTGGTTACAGCTATTTTAGCAAAGTACAAGCAGACCATCCAATTTTGCAGGAATTGGAAGGATCTGAAGTAAACTGCAGAAGCCAATCAGGAGCAAGAGCAGAAAGCACTCACAATCCGATTGGTTGGTGGCTTTTGACGGTGCTTTGCTAAAGAAGAATCCAGGCAAATGGCTTCAGATGGCAGCTTGTGAAGGTGCCGACCACCTGGGAGTGAGAGATTTTATACCTTAGGCGTAAGATGCCCTGTAAGACTTGGCTATGTCTAGGAAGAGGAGTACAGGGACTGTAAAAGTAATAAGTGCATTAGGCTTATTAAAACATGCAAGAATTAACATGGGTAAAGTCATTCATGGCTATGGCTGACTCGGGGAGCAAGCTAACAGTGGTTTGTGATTAGGAGCCAGGAAACAATTGCACCACTCACACACCTCGAGAATATAATGACTTGAATGCATTGATACTTTGAGGCAGCTTAATTTCAGTAGTTTTGCATTTTGTTCCACAAGGATGGCAACATAAAACTAATGGTCCTTCTTGCAAAGTGGTGGAAGCCTTAGGGATGCATAGGGAGATATAGGAGGCAATTCTTAAGCTGTATGGTCCCAGCTCACTTAGGGAAGACATTCTGTTATATAATGTGGAGCCTTTTCATAATGGCTCTGTACATCCAAAGGACTGCATTTCTTTCACGCCTGAACATAGCGAGGACTATCCTACAGCTTTATACAATAAGCAGTGATGGGGAGACTGGCAATAAACCTGATGGCCCTATGATAAAGCGTATCCAACTTGATAAGTGAGGCTTTGGGACAGTGACTATATAGAAATTCCATATTCGATACTGCCCTTCTACAGGTCATTAGTGAAGCCACATCTGGAGTATGGTATGAGGTACTGGTGCCCATACTTTAAGAAAGACATTTACCTGCTGGAGACAGTCCAAAGGAGGGACATGAGGATGATCATGGGACAGCAGGGTAAAATGTACGGAGGGAGGTTGGTAGCCGTGACCATGTACTCCTGGAGGAGGGGAGAGAGAGATGGGACATAATTGAAACCTTCATCTACTTGAAAGGAATAAATAGAGAAAGATAAGGAGGGTTTCTTTAAGCTACGTGACAACTGAAACATGAGGGATAGACTTAAGTTGGAGGGGATTTAGAAGGGAGGCTAAGAAGTATTTCTTCATGGAGAGGGTTATGGTCCATTGGAATGCGCTGCTCAAAGAGATGGTCTTGTTAAAGACCACTGGCAGCTTCAAGAAAGGTTGAGAGAGAGTTACGGGATAATTCGGCCCAGGGAGGGATGGAGGGAATGGAAAGGATGGGAGGTTTGGTGGGGAGGGAGGTCAGTAGCTTAAGCTTTGGATCCTGCAATTCAAGCATACTAGATAGACCAAATTACCTTTTTCTTTGTATATACTAACAAATTCTCCAAGGAAATGTACCACTTTCTCAATTCTTGACTTGATTTTAAGACAGATGTTCAAAGAAATTCTTCACCAATTAATATAATCTTTATACTGTTTGTTTTAAAGCTGCTATGCCCAGCTTAAATCCAGAATGAAGATGAAGTTCATAGGATAACACTGCCTCAGAAATGCCTCATGGTCTTGTGTGCTGTTCTACTTTTCAAAGAAGGTCCAACCTGGAAGATGTTTTTATTTATTTAATATTTTATTTCAGCCAGCTGTGCAGAGAGAAATAAACACAGAAATTACTAGTCTTAGCCGAATGAATTTGCAAGAAAATTCTACACTTTTGCTGGCTGCTCAAAACAATCCCATGAAGTTACTCTAAGAGCCCAATCCATTGTGCAGTATATGCATCCTCATATGGGTGTGAAGGGCTTGCACACATCACAGAGGCCTCTGTGCCTATTTCAGGGCCCGCTGCAGCTATAATAAATCAGTGTTCTGCTCCCTTTGCACCTAATCACTGAAGAAATACATAGCTATTCATTGGCCTGAACTTTTATGAGCAGGAAGTACTGTAGAACCAACTCACAGTACAAAGAATCCCGAAAGATGCCAATCTACCCATCCTGCAGCTCCAGAAATGCATAGCGCCCACCCTCAAAAGGCAGTCATAATAGCTATGTACCCTAAGCAATCATTGTAGAATTGGCAGTCTATTTAGAGATCAGCTGCTCTTGCCCCATGACTCCATACTGGGGTTTGGGAGGCATTAAGCTTCAAAGAGGGCCATTGCAGCACAGTACTGATTCCAGAATTGATTATGACAACTCACGGTGCCCATTTATTATCAAAGATTCCTTCTGCAGTCTCACAGATCATTGCATCTTCTACATGTGATGCATTTCATTCAGCATGCACCACCATTTCTTTTATTTAAAATTGCTTTTGACTACCTACTAGTGATAAAATTTCTTTGCAGTAATTACGAATTGAAAATTGATGTTGTTTTGTATTTTTATCAGTTAAACACATTGACAGTAACCTGGCAAATGATTACCTGGCAAATTCTTTCATTTTTTGACTTTCCAAATTTCACTAAAATGTATAGTATTGTACTGATTACAACAATTAAATGTTTATTTCTGTTTCTAAATCTTCCTCATGACTTTCTCTTACCCAACACTCCCAATATTTTCTCACTTGCTGCATATTCAAACTTGGGTGTCGGTCAGTTTCCTGCAAACTAGAATCTTTTGAGTATTTTCCAGAATATATTTTTAATGTACTATTTTACTATATCAAAATGATGGCAGAAAATTACTAATGGGCCCAAAATATAAAATAAAATGGCAACTTTCCATGCAACCACTCCCAGACTCCTCAATTTGTGGGATGATAAACATTAGTTCAAATCTGTTTCCACTGTTAGTCAAGAGGAAATGTATTATATTCTCTTTGCCTTGTCTCTTGGATACCTATCCCTTTCAATTTCAATAACTGTGACCATCTTGCAGAGTCTGAAGTCTGTTTTGTTTGCAGATTCCCTTTAATCATTTCTATACATACTTAAGTTTGCAAAATTATGTATATGGCAGTTTTCTGCCCATTGTTGCTGTATTATCAAAAGCTCTTGTCCCCAGATTCCTCCGCCTAATGATCACACAGATACAGACACACTGTTAGTGGCTGCTCAGATCGGCAATAATTTTACTAGTTACAAGGTACAAATTTTACATGTAAACATCATAGTCCAACATTCCATGCCCCAGCACTCGTTATCATAATACATTGATTCCAGTTTCAATCCACGCACCTTTATTTGCATAATTATATACTTACATTTTACATTTTAACATTTTAACATGTTCCTTCTTTTCTCCCCAGGTGTACACCTGGGGCTGTTCTGTTCTTCCGCTTCTTCATTCACTATTGGTGTGCACCATACCAGTCTTGAATTGCTTGTAATTCTGTCCTTTCTGGATCCATTTGTCTCTCCCTCCCCTTTTTTACTTCTCCTTCCACTCTTTTGTACCAGCTGACCACCCTAACTGTCCCTGAACATCATTCCTCTTATATACCTTGATTGTATACTCTTTTTATTATCTCTTGCGAGATACCTTCCAACTCTTTCTCTGCTGTCCACCTTCAGCAGGCCGGTATAGCTCTTTGTGTCTGATTGACCCTGACTTCCCTGTAGGGTGGGAGGCAATGCTCTAAATAGTAGAAAAAGAGGGCTTCTTGGGTTCAGACTGCCCCTTTTAAATCCCTTGCCCTCCTCTCTCTCTCTCTCTCTCTCCTTCTTTCAGCCAATGGGCTGCCTGTCTCTCCTGTGCCAGCCCTCCCTTTGTGAGGTCGTGCCTACCTCCTCCTTCCTTGCAAGGTCCCTTCCACCTCTGAGTCGACTTATCCCCACACCCCTCCATTTTCTCCTTCTCTTCCTCACAATCATTATGAGCTACCCCATTGATCAGAGGGTACTGAGACAACAGTGGTTGCCCTTTACTCAGGCAAATCTCATTGTCCCCAGATTCCCCATCCAGTGATCATGCAGACACACTGTTAGTAGGTGCTCAGATCGGCCATAATTTTACAAGTTATAGGGTACAAATTTTACATCTAAACATCATGGTCCAACATTCCATGCCCTGACACTCTTATCATAATACATTGATTCCAATTTAATTCCACACACCTTTATATGCATGATTATATAATTACATTTTACATTTTAACATTTTAACATGTTCCTTCTTTCTTCTCTCCCAGGTGTACAACTGGGGCTGCTCTGTTCTCTTCATTTCTTCACACCTGTAACAGTGTACACTGATACCGGTCTTGAATTAGTTGTAGTTCTGCAGCCTTCTGGTTCTGCCTGTCTCCACCCCACCCTTTTAATTTCTTTTCCTCCAATAGCTTGTCTCCAGCTTGCATGGGATGGCAGGCATTCCCCACCTACTTTACTGACCTATTTGTTTCCTCCAGGTTTCTACACGCCTGTAATTTGGAATTAAACATGTTGTTGCCCATACCCAACAAGTGGACTCCATCCTCTGTAAAACCCAACATCATGTTCTATACCCTCTCTACCACTAATCCCACCATGGATCAAAGCTACACCCCACTCTCTGATTCACGATCTCCTGGCTCTGTCAATCACTTTGTGACAGAGAGCATGCCACCAAACCCTCCTTGGTACCATGTGTGCACAGACCAGCAGTGCAGCTGGCCACCATCTTTTGATTTTATCAACATCATCTCTTATTTAAAATAAATGACCAGCCAGGATCTGGTGCCAATGTCATTGCCTCCTATGTGTATAATGATCATGTCTGGTGCGGACCCATGTCTCCCCTATCTTCGAAGAACAGGCAGAAGCTGTGGCCACCTCATCCCTCTGATTCTTCTCCATGTAATTCTACATTTCCTTGGGTCCTGATAGAGCTGCTTTCCCGTGTTTCTGTTCCGTCTCTTCTCCACTAATAAATAAAAGAGTGCCCTCAAATCCAGACTTCTAATAATTTTCTGGACATTATTATCAATAGAGAAGAAAATGAGCTTAATTTGGCTTCCCAAAATCCTCCCTTTAATTACTCCACAGCTCTTGTGTCCCCTGTTTTGTCTCTGAGTGTCACATTCCTGTAAGACAAAGAAAAAGTCATTAGTCTTCAAGATTCCAAAGGTCTCACATAACGTAATAGCCATCTGATGCCCAGCATCCTAATTCCTTAGTCTTTACCTGACCCCCCATCTGCAGCGGCTTGTGATGCCGCACAATCCTGAAAGAATGTGATGTGAACCGCTTTGTGTCCTTTCCAAGAAATTCCATCCACTTTTTAAAATGGCCACCACCTTGTATCCTGTCACCGGTTTTCTGTCTCCATGCCTGAACATCAAGTCCGTTCTGATCTTTTGCACTGTGGTGTATGCCCAAAATGCCCAGACCAGGCACACCTCTTCATTTTGCTGCATGACCAGCTTTACCTACCCCTTATACCTGTCTGGTTACTCTTTGATCACCTGATTGTCACAGTTATCTTCCCATTTCCTAGACCGTATCCTCCCAACCTATCCCACCTGCCACCTCCCTTTCCCGTGTCCTACAACTTCACTGATTCTAAATGCCCTATGGTACATCACGGAATGTATGGCTACTAACAGAATGGCCTCCTCAGAAGAATGGCAGATCTTGGCCAATGCTTCCAGTAGGCCCAGTAATAATAACTCTGATACTGGATGCATGCTGTCCTTGGGTCTACCCTAATGTGGCCTCAACCCTGCTTCATTCTCTTGACTAACATGGTTTTCGTTGGATCCCCAACCTCTCAGGCTGCATACCACACTGATTGCTGCTAGGTGTACCCCATTGTTGTGTGTGCCACCTCTCTCCCAGTTGTAAACCAAGTACTTTCCCGACTTGGTCATCATTGACTGACCCACTTACCTCCATTTGTTGTCCCTCTCTGAATGTCTGTAACATCCACCAGGCCCCTTGTATGCTCTTAGGGTCCTGGGTGACCAGGAGTCACAAAACAGCAATTCGGCTCCTTCCAGCCAATCTCCCAAATGCCTGATGGTATTGGTGTTTTCGTACCTCTGCCCTCGGAGTATGGCCTGGAACCTGTCCAGCTGCAGGTGGAAGAGGCTGTGAGCTATTGTGTTCTGTATCCCTTGATATGTCTAGCTCTAAAAGACATATTTAACTTCAAACTCTGCAGACTAGCTGTCATAGACCCTCATGACTGATTCCAACATCGACCCCTTTTGTTCAGAACACCAACTACCACTCTATTTTCACACCAGAATGTGACTTTCTGGTTGCACAAATCCTCCCCACACTAAAGTGCACACCCAGATGGGCAAGATCTCCAATAGTGTGATTTCCTGTTAGTCCCTCTCTTTGCATTCCTGAGGCCAGGTCTCTGAACACCACTTCCCCTGCAGTAAGTTCCCATGCCTAGACCCCTGACACCGTCTGTATATAGTTCCAAATCCGTATTGAAAACCAGTCACATTAAACTATTGCAGAAAAATTTCCCATACCTATAAGTCACCCGTGCCCTTCGAGATGTCTACCAAGTGATGTGGCCTGGTTGCCCTTTTGTGACTCTTGCCTGGCATCTCATGAACATCCCTCATGGACAATTGCTCTGCAGGCAAAGTTTAAATGCCTGATTAACTGTTGCACCTGCTGCAATTGGTTCCTTCTCTGCCTCATATGTTCCCTTAATAAATATTTGAGTCTCTGTGCTTTCTTGTCTGGTAGGTGAAAAGCCTCTGCCTCTACATTTATCTCAATGCCTAGGAACTCTAATACCTAGCTGGGCCCTTCAGTCTTGTCCAGCATTAGGGGCACCCCAAGCCCTGGCACATGTGTTGGAAACAGGCCAGCATATGTTCTGTTTCCTCACTTCCCTGCTGATTACAAAGAAGTCATCCAGGTAATGCATCACAGCCCTGTAGCCTGTCCTTTCCTGGCATACCCATTGAAGGCAGCTGCTAAAGAGCTTGAATGTGGCACAGGCCATGGAGCACCCATAGGCATGGCCTTGTCCCACCTTGAAGCCCAGAAGGTCCCAGTCCTCCAACTGCACTGGTAGCAACCTAAACACTGCTTCAATGTCGATCTTGGTCAACCATGCCCCTGGGGTGGCCCTGATGATCTGTACAGCCTCCTCCTGGGTAGCATATCTTACCTTGCTGTCTTCTTCATCAATGTAGTCATTTACTGCCTCCTCTTCTTACTAACTATGTCCCGCCCACCACTATAACCCCTCCCCCACCTCCTCCCCATTGTTATCCCTGAAACCTGATTGCCCTCCTCGAAAGGACTGATTGGACTGGTTATGATTAGTGCTCACTTGCCCTATGTTAACCCATGTTGTCCCGCACTTGGAGGCTGGATGTCCCCTCATTTGGAGCAGACGTTTAAACCTGCATTATGGCCAAGATCAAAATGCCCTATTGTAACCCACAACATTTTTGGGATAGGGTGCTTCTTTCCCACATCCCCTTATTATTCACTGTGTCAGTCATGCAATCTAACTATGGGTCTGATTGTGTTGTATCCCATCTCATGTCCTCGAGGTGTTCTCTGTGAAACAGCTCATCATACTGGGGCCAGTTATTCCCTCCTCTCATCTTGGCTTTTTTGTATTAGTGAATACATGAGGGTATCACCAACTCTGGCTTTTTTCTATTACTATGGCCATATAGTGGTAAACCCAATGCACAATGCATCCCATGTCTTCCATTTTAAGGACTTGTCCTCCTCCCCTTTCTCCAAAGGACCACAGCTGCTGCCATGTCTTTTTGCTTATGCTCTCTTTCTCATCATATTTGGCTACTGACTTTTTGCTCACTAATTCAAACATATCCACATATTCCCTTTCCAAATCTTCTCTTGTTGCTATGGGGATGTGTTTGCCTATCCTCACCCTGGCATATCCACTTCCCTTTTCACATGTCTTCTCTTGGGCCTGAGGACATCCCTACCCTGGCTTCCTCACTTTTCACTTTTTATGTCTGCCAGTGCTGTCTCAAATTGTCCTAAACCGTCTTCACGTAAGGAACTGATCATCTGCTCTACATATCTTTATGCTACTACTCAAGGTCAAACCATCATTACCTATCTTGGGCACTGCATCTGGTGTGGGCAATGATCCTGGTTTGAAGTCCACCATTGTCTGGTGTCAGTGGGTTCCCAGGTGAAGGTGGAGGGTGCTACTGGGCCTGGTGTGGGTGGCGGACCAGGGAGTGGTGAGGGTGCTGGTGAGGGTTCTAGAGCCAGAAGGAGGGAGCAGAGCAGGCTGAGGATAGGCAGCAAGGCAAATCTGGCTCCAAGGAGCCAGGCTGTGAGCCATGGTGGTGGTGGCCGCTTACCCCCTTCCCCCACCTGCTTTCCTCTTCTCTCCCTACCAGGCTCCTTGCCCCTGCAAGCTCCCAAATCTTATTGGCCTTGTCCACCAGCTTCACGATGACCTTGAAGGCATCCTCCTTTGAAATACGGTTCTTTCTGGGTGCCATGATTAATGTCTTCTCAAAGCTTTACACTAGAAGTAGAAATAAAACACTGTTAGTCTCTTCCTGTGTGGCCACTGCTCTCTAAGCCCCAGTCCCCCCACCGCCACTTCATCTTCTAATTTATTTTTATATATATCTTCCTCCTCATCCTTTGTGGTGATGTAATTGTTTCACTATAACAATGGCTAAAGTCACTGTGGTTTTATGTACAGAACTAACCTGTTTTGTTATGCTTTCTTAAATATTTCCATTTTTTTATTTCCTTGCTTGCTAGTAATTTACTTGAAGCACAAATGCATTGCTAAATCCTTAAATGTGCTGCTTCTGTCCTGACTAGGCATTCATAATTAATTCTTCTTTTAATCATTGTGAACTGAAACTGCAATAGCTTCCAGCTGTATCCTTGTTTGCATACTGTAAGAGACCCATGAACTAGGTTCTGTTGCCCTGAATTTCCAAAGCAAAGCCCTATGGCTTTAACAAAAAACAGCCCTCCTTATCCTGATGAGCTCCTTTTATTTGAACTTAGCCCTCATTTTTTCTTTGTTTGTTTGTTTTAAATAATGGCTGTGTTTCTAGTCGCCGGTGTAACCCTCATGGCGGAATGCTGCCCGCCTCCTTCAGGCCCTGTCACCATGCACTATGCCTGCTTGCAAGATGGCAGCCACCAAGTGTTGTGCTCAAAATGGCAGCTGCCCTGCTGCTAATATTTAGGGCCCTTCCACTAAAAATAATACATGCCATAGGCCCGCTGTCCTCTATCTCCCAACCCTCTCCATTGGTGAGAACTTTCACATGAACAACCAAAACAAGAATGTTTTCTGAATCTGGCCATGGGCGGATACAAACTGCCCATCACACTCCTCAACAAATTCACCAAAATAGGCAAATTCACTAAACAAAAACAAGATGATCAGAGTTGTAACCTGGTAAGTGTACGAAGGTGCACTTGGAATAATCAAATTTGGCTACAAAGCAAAACCCTCCCTTCTCCAAGGCACAGCACGTATACCTCCCATTTTTTGTTTTATTTTTCCTTGTCCCTGATGCATCCCCTGATCTTCCTGCTAATTCTGCTCTGACCTTCCCAGTTTAGCTCTGGGAACACTGAAATCCCCAAGGGTTGGACCCTCCTCTTGCTATCTGTGCCCAAGCATGTGTGGCAACCCCACCAGCCGTGGGCTAGCCATTCTCCAAAACAAACAAGCCACCCCATAAACCTATGGGCCACACCCCACAGTAGTGTTTCCACGTATGCGCACTCAGCCTTCTCTTGGGCCCGGCGACTCACCTACAGTAAGTGATGATCCCAAAATCAAAACCTCCACCGGTGTGGCCTTATGCTGCCGCATCTCTGACCCATTCCATGGTCCCAAAACTGAAAGCGCCTACCAGCTGGCCCTCTTGCAACAGCCCAATGCCCCCTTCAGACACTCCAGTAATATTTGAATGTGCTCCTGCCCTTTCCTTACCTAAATCAATGACCCACACTGTGGCTGTGCTTGCCCTTGCTACAATTGAAAAGAAGGTTCCTTGTCTCACCTTGCAGCTTGGCTGAGTGCTGAAATTTCTACCTTACCTGATAGTCTGATGAATGTCCTCACCAAAAGTTGGTCAATTCATCCAGCTGTATCCTTGTTTGCATACTGTAAGAGACCAATGAACTAGGTCTAATGCTGCCCTGGTATTTCAAGCAAAGACTTGCTTGTTTCCACCAAAATGTAGATTTGAAAAGTTTCCAAGGCCTGCTGAACAAACCAAAATTTCAAACTATATTATACATTCTTTTATATAATCTTTTTTTGTGTCAGTTGCTTATATTTTCAATGTAATATATAATTTCAATGAATAAAATTCTGCTAGTCTGATGTGCTGCTCAGAGCCACTGCAAATGCTCTAAGTAGCAGAGAAAAATAGGGCTTCTTGGGTCTAGACTGCCCCTTTTAAACCCTGTTGCCCCACTCTTTCTCTCTCTCTCTCTCTCTCTCTCTCTCTCTCTCTCTCCTCTCCTTCTTTCAGCCAATGGGCTGCTCTGTCTCTCCCAGTGCCAGCCCTCCCCTTTGTGAGGTCATGCCTACCTCATCCTTCCTTGCAAGACCCTCCCACCTCTGAGTCAACCTGTCCCCCCTCCCCGTCCCTTTTCCTGCCTCCCTTCTCCTCCAATCATTATGATCTACCCCCATTGGCCGAGGCACTGAGACAATAGTGTTTGCCCTTACTCAGCCAAACCTCATTATCTGGAAATACAAATGTATATTTGGAAAAGGAAAAATATATTTGCACCTAACATTAGTCATGGTCACAGAAATGGTAATCAAGTTATAAAACCATTTTGTTTTATCAAAGTGCTGCAACACATCTATATTAAACATAAAAACACAAGGAGAAAAACATTAATATTTCTCAAGGTCACAGCCTTGCTTCATTAGATGCAACTTGTATGTATCTTTCATTAAAACATGCAAAATTGCAAGTCATTTCAGGAGGAAGTCTTTGTTAATATGAGTTCAATATACATAAATGGTCAGTTCACCATTACGCCCAAGCAACAGCTGAGCTACCTTTATGTGTTGCAAAGTGGGCCATTTGCTCTTATTTGAATTCATGGGAGCAAAGACTCCTGAAATAACTTTAAACATTTGCTTTTGTTAATAAGTGTAAAACAGTATTTCTCTTATGTTTTGTATTAAAATGTGCCAATACAGTATTTCTGTCTATTAAAAGAGTGCCTTGTTAAAAGTGCCTTTTACCTGCACCCTTTTCAACTGCAGCCCTGAACCCCACTATTCTACATGTTCCAGCACCCATGTTAGAAAATATCACTCCAGGAAGGGAACCAAGGAAACGGAACTTTAGATGAGTAGACTAATCCCACTAGCAGCCAAAGGCATAAGAGGAGGAAGAAGAGCAGGTATGCCCCAGGCTCTGATCACATGGTAAAAGCAGGTATGGGAAGGATAAGGATGGCAGGCAGGCAGGCAGGACAACCAGCAGCTACAGAAAAATAGCAAGTGTCCAAATGACACTTGATCACATGCAATTAAGCAACACTTGGCACGGGCATGGTGTTTGTCACCTGCTGCCCCACTGAACCTCAAGAATGGCCTTACAAATCAATTGGAGGCATGGGTTTAATTTCTGTAAATCGGAACATATCTAACTTCTGACAGGTAGCACAAATGTCATTCCTTTAACACAGACAAAAGTATTTCTTTTGGCTTACCCTGTTATTTAACACAGCAAGGATAAGAGAGGAAAATACAGTAAAACGTTCACATAAAAATGAATATTAGTAGCTGACAGTTTAAAGTATTTCTGCAAACATCAAAGTACAAAACAAATAAAACACATGGGAAGAGACTGATTTGGCAATCTGTTAGTCATACCTTTCCAAATTGTACTGTTAAGCAGAGGAAAAAATGAAAAAGAAATCAGTGAATTTAAAGAGGAATCTGGTGAAAATTTCGAGCATCAGTAAATTCAGAATTTGGATCAGCATATCCCCAGTCAGTCGCATGCCAAAATGAGCTCTCTAAGTTACTTTATTTAAAGTTAGAAGTTATTTTGTAACCTAAATTTACTGCCTGTTCAAAAAGCCAGTTACAGTAAAACACTGATGATGATGTCACAACCAGAATTCACAACCAATCCTTCTTGCAGACTTCCATACAAGACTTATTTCTCCCACATTACATAAAACTGCAGTGGTATTAGACATCTGGAAAAGGAAAGCTAACAATGGATGAGTCAGGGTATGCATTTCCATGATGTACAGATGCAAGGTACAGTACTCAAGAATGTGTGTTGGGGGTTGAAATGTAGCGGCAAGAATGACTTTACAATGACAAAAATATATGCAATTTTATTATAGTGCAGGGATGAGATTTCAAAATGTCTCCAGATTACAATTGTGGAATGCAGCAATGACACAATCTCAGAAAGAAGGTGGGACACAGTTTTAGAAAGTGGCAGGGATGTTAAAATTCTTAATGCGGTGATGTTATATAGTTTTAGAGTGTGAGAGATACACAGTTTGAAATGCAGGAGACACTTCGTTGTGGAGGGTGGTAGGGATATGTAATTTCGTAATGTGTCTTGGAAGGATTAATTTGGCATGTGGTGTAGTGATGCAACATTTCAAAACGTGGTTGGTATGCTTGGTTTCAGATTGTGGTAGTAGCATTCAATTTCAGAATGTGGCATGGACATGAAATCTCAGAAAGTGGCAGTGACACAGTTTCAGAATCTGGTAGCCACATGGAATTTCAAAATGTTGCAGGCAGGTACAATGTCGGAATGTGGCAGGCAGGTACAATTTCAGAATGTGGCGCTGATGCACAATTTCGGAATGTGGCAGTGCCGCATGACTTGAATGTGGCAGTGATGCCGCGACTTCAGAATATGGTGGTGACACACGACTTGGAATGTGGCAGTGATGCATGACTTGGAATGTGGCAGTGGATGCATGACTTCTGGAATGTGGTGGTGATGCATGACTCGGAATGTGGTGGTGACACACAATTTTGGAAAGCAGTGGTGATGCACAGTTTTGGAATGCAGCGGTGATGCTCAGTTTCAGAATTTGGTGGTGACACTCAGGTTCAGAATGTGGCAGTGATGCGCAGTTTTGGGATGTGGTGGTGAAGCACAGTTTCAGAATGTGGCAATGACACTATTTTGGAATGTGATGGTGACAGTTTCAGAATGTGGCACTGAAACTCAACTTTGGAATGTGGTATGGATGTGCAATTTTGGAATGTGGCAAGGATGCACTATTTTAGAATATGGCTGGGACCCACTATGTTGGATTGTGGTGGGATGTGATGCACAATTTCAAAATGTGATGGAAGCATACAATTCCAGAATGTGGTAAGGACAAGCAGTTTCAAAATGAATTGGCGGGTCCTGCCATATTCCAACAGTGTACATCCTTATTTATATTCCAAAATTGCCATTCCCCACTAAATTCTTCAATGTGTGTCCCTGTCACATTCTGAGATTGAGTGTCCCACCACACTGCGAGATGGCACATCCTACCACATGCCAAGATTACATGTCCCCCCAACATTATAAAATTGTGCACCACTTTGACAAGCTATACCTTTGTCAGCCTGCATTCCAAAACCACCCCTGGATGTGTTCTTCAAAGTACAGTGCCATGCATCTGAACATTCTGGAAATGCAAGCACTGCAGGCAATCCTGTGTCAGTTTTGTTTTCTAAATAAATACTACAGCTACAGTTTTGATAACTTTGAAGAAATAGGTCCAATGAGGTTGCCAATAAGGAGGACTAGTCTGTGAGTTATAGTTGTGACATCATCAGTGGCTTTACACTGAAACTGGCTTTTGAACAGGGAGTGGAATCAGTGTTACAAAATAGCTCGTAACTTTATAACAAAGTAAAGTAGAAACCTAATTTTTGGTATGAGGTTTATTGGGGTAGGCTGAGTCTAATTCTGCAATGTAGTACTTTTGACTGGACCCTCTTTAAATAGCATTGAAATGGCTATAAAGTTAATTATAAACATGGTCTCAGAAATACTGCAATGTGACGGGCTGTCAGCATTCTGAGACCCGTATATTAATCTCTCCTACACGATTATGTGTAGCCTGATAGATCATGAATTTTTCCTGTCAACATTTCATCCTCTAGCACTGCAGAGTGAGTTGAATGATGCATTCTGATTCAAAACCAGGATTCCTAAACAGCTGGTGGATGAACTATTTTATTAAAACCTCTCTGAATGAGAAAACATTTAAAAAGTATACTTTTGACACCTTTCTTTTGGAACATTTTTTTTATTATAGAAACAAGTGACTCCTAGGAGTTAGATTAACAGTCAGTTAATCACCTCCTAGAGTGATCTGGTACTCAGGTGCACCTTGTGCCACATTCGCCCCTGGAGGTGATAAACAGACTGCTAATCTAACCTCCAGTCATGCCTTATTGCTTAATTGCAGGATGGATTCCTTGCACATATTAGTTGGTGCCTTTTACTGACTGAGACAGTGAATGTTGACTCACTTTTATTATATTGTTTGTGGTAGTTTAATGTTTATTATTACTTTGGAATTCACCCACAGTAACAAATTATTATTGTGTTCACCTAAGTTTGTTTTTTCCTCCAGTTCTTCCACAATTCTGAAGCTATCCACTGAAGTGGTGGGGCTGGTTCCACCACTGGAAAGACTTTTAATGTGCAATTGAGGACCTGCCAAAGGGAGCAGAATGGGTGCACTGCAGGACTAGGTACAGAGAGGGGGCTCACAGGAGCCATCATCCAGAGCATTAGGGTCTTTTTGTTGTTGGGGAACAGCCTTTCCCTTGTGTGTGCAATTGCTGTAGTAGCTTAGGGTGTGATGTCCAGCACTATGTGAGCACCTGCACTGCCAAGGACATCTTTGCAAGCCTCTGCACTGCAACCTTCTCCCAGAAGGAAAGCATTCCTAGGATGCTCATAGTCCACCCTGCTGTCCTTCACACCAGATGTTCTGATTTCTGAGCATGAATATGGGTCACTGGCATGCAAGAGCCATCTCACATAGCTCAAGGTTACAGTATAGAGCTCTGCCACCTAAGAATTGTTAGTAAGCAGAAATCATATTTACCTAGACCTGGGGGACCTCATGTGAGGTCTCTGAAGACACGACAGGTAAAATGCAATACAGAAGGTGTCACAAAGGATATGTAGCTCTTTGTGAGGACAATTAATACAGATAGGAACAGTGAAACAAAAAAAATCATACTTATTTGATGGACTGGAGCCTACATCTGATCAGGTCTGGGTAAAACCAGAGACTCATATTTAGAGAAACATGAATAAACACTGAAATACAAAGAAAAAAAAGGTTATTATAACAAAAGTATATACTGTAGTATTGAGAGTAGAGTAGTTCAGAGGTGCAAAAGATATAGGAAGAGAGTAAAAATAAACAGATCAGGAAAACAAAACAGTTTATTGAACCATGCATTGAACAGTGAGAGCTAAATTATGTGTAAATAGAAAAGGAAGTTTGTTACTTATGCATTTAATTTATACAACAAAAATTATTTACAAAAGAGAATAGAATATAATTGTCTAAACAGAATACAAAGTTAAAGGGAAGAGGAAAGATAAGAAAAATAAGACAAACTGTTGCCATGGTTACTAGCACAAACTTAAAAATAGTCTTAAAAATACAGGTATGTTTGAAAAGGTGAAAGGGTGTTCACTGTTTGTTTTTTATTATTTATAAAAAGATTACACACCCTTTCCCAATATCTGCCTATAGCAACTTCTGCCAGTGCTAGTCAATGCCTCAACTCTGGTGGGCCCCAGCAAGTTTCTACCTCTGGTGGATGACATACAGGTGCACAAGGGCTGGACAGGTTTCTTTTAAGGAGGTAGTATAGTGCAGTGGTTTAAGACTCTGAGCTGCAAACCTGAAGACCTGGGTTTGAATCCCAGCCCCCACTTGCATACTGTGTGACTTTAAGCAGGTCACTTAATTTCCTTGTGCTCTCAGGTCACACCTGTAAACAAACTTTCAGCTTAGTGTGTCTCTCCTGGTTAAAAAAAAAGGTTTCTATGAAGAGTCATGGGTGCAGTTCCCCCTCCCATTTTAAGACCTCTCCTTGAGCTTAGAATGATCATCTTGCTTCATGTCCCACTAACCCAGTTGTAATCTTGATCTGCTTCTCTGCTCTTCTGGAACACATACCAGTTGACTGCTTAAATTTCTGCTGGGCTGTTTTGCTGTTGTATTTGAGGCAATGTACGTTGTATATTATTCTTGCTCTCTCTCTCCTCTTAATCATGGATCTGCAATCCATGTATTAACACAAAGAGCTTTGCTACTGGAAAGAAAGCAGACCACTACTGATGTCAAAGATCCCATTTGACACCTGGGTGTTTTTCTTTAGTCACATAAAGCTGTTGGACCAACACTCCACACTAATGTATTGTTACGTACTATTAGTCTCAATCTCTTTCCTACAAGAAATCTGTTCTTCATATTGGGGTGCTGAAGAATGAGACAGATACACTGTTGGACAGTGACAGTGACTTGGGTCATGTACTGCAGTGTCCACAGTGATGTGCTGTCATATTTCTAACACCCTCCACCTGGGCCTGCACATTACCCACTCACAACCCAACTCATACATCCTCCACCCCCACCCAGGCCCACAGAAGCCCCTTCCCAGGCCAGTGCACCGCCCCAGCTTAAGCCCACACAATTCCCCACCACTGTACTTGCACAGAAAGCCTTGTTCTGGCTGGAGCATAGACAATACTCGACATCAAAGATTCCGTTTGATGAGTGCGTTTTTCCTTTGTTAATTACAAGCTGTTGAATCCAAACTCCTTAGTAATACAATGTTTAGTGCTGACTATCACTTTCTAGTTCTTCCTTTCAGTAGGTTTGTTCTGCTTAACATGGTGCTAAAGAATGAAAGAGGCATACTGTTGGATGTCAATGATGACATGGAGAAAAGTACCACTGTATCCACAAGGATGTGCTGCCACATTTTAACAATTACACCTACATAGGCCTATAGAACCCCCATCCCACCCAGGACCACACAGTCCCCCACCCAGGCCCATACAAACTCTCCGCATAGACCTGAACAACTGTCCCAACCTAGGCTGGTAAAAATCCTCCACCCCCATAGTGCCCTCTATCATTGTCCCTCACCTGCACTCCAATCCCTTTGCATCACTGTTGTGGTAAGTTGCAGAAGGAGGGATCACACACATTGAGTTGTGGTGTTAGTTAACCTGGTTTTACCAGAAGGCAGTCTATCTACCATATTTCTAATTCAACCTTTGCTTGCCTGACAAACTCCTCATATATATAGTGCTGAATGCTGACTATTACTCTCACCACCTCTTCCTTCCCATAGGTCTGCACTTCATATTGTGGTATTGGGGAAAGAGAGGCACACTATTGGATGGTGACAGTGACTTGCAGATATGTAACATCATGTCTGCAGTGACATCGCTGAAAATTGTCAACAGCACTCCCACCAGTACTGAAAACCCCCAACCAGGCCCACAAAGCCCCCACAAAGCCTCTCAGCCACCACCTAGGCCTGCACAACCCTCCCAATCTAGGCCCTCAAACTCCCCACAGTCCCCCGGCAGTGTCTTTTTATCCTCTAACCACTTCCTTCTCCACCACTGTAGCACTAAACTGCTGAAGGTCAAACACAAAGAGTTAGTGGTGTTAGCCTGCTTTATCTGAATGCTGTCTAATGTACCTACCATATTTCTCAGTAGCTATTGTACTGTACATAGTGCAGAAACTGCAACACACACACACGCACACACACACACACACTTACAGTTTACCAAACAATGCAATGCAGTAAAACTGGCTTTTCTGTTTGCCAATGCAACCTTGCCTTAAAAATATAAAAGATGAATGCAAAGGAAATATTCCATGTTAATGAGCTTTCCAACAAAAGTAAATAATAAGACACAATGACATGTGGGTTATTTGCCTGATAAGAGCATGCTCCAGGTGTAGTAAGATGAAGTGCTTACACCAAGTGCCTTTGCACTTGGGAAATACTCTTATTGAGCAATTATATACACCTCAGAGTGTCTCATAAAATGGGCAAAACATTATTTTAAGTATGCAAATAGAACAAATGAATAAAAATCAAATATTTCATAATCATCGGTTTATTGCTTTTTCCAAAGTAGTTCAAATGCAGTTTCATTATGGTGGTAACCACTAGAGGGCTCTTAGCAATTTTATTCCCTTCCTTTATATTGTGCATATGCACTTTACGCCCTCTCCCATTACCTAGCTTTGTTTTGCATAGCCTCTGCCCAGCCCTCAGAAACAGCCAAAAGCACATCTCTCAGCCCATTATATTGTTTGTATTTAGAAACATAGAATTTGTCGGCAGTGAGGACCATTTGGCCCATGCAGTCTGTCCTGATTTTTCCAGCCTGTTCTGTCCCAGCAGACCCTAACTGGTCTCCACAACCATCCCCTTTTATTTACTAGTATTCCTTATGTCTTTCCATGCATGTTTGAAACCACCCAAAACATTTTCTCTACTATTGTTGATTGCAGGCTGTTCCAGACATCCACCACTCATTTAGTGAAATAGTATTTCCTCACATCCATCTTTGAAGTCATCAGATATAACCCCTAGGTCCCTTTCCTTTGTAGTGACCAACAGTACTTCTCTCCTCCATTTTATACTCTGTTCCTGGGTTTCTGTGTCCCAGGTGCATGATTTTATACTTTTGGTATTGAACCTTAACTTCCACACCCTTTACCACTCCTCATGTTTTCTAACGTCCCATCTCATTTTCTCCACACCGTCCTGAGTATCCCCTTCTAACAGATCTTTGGGTCAGCTGAAAAAAGACATACCTTCATTTCAAGCTCTTCTGCAATTGTCACTTATGAAAATGCTGAACAGGACTGGTCTCAATACTGAGCCCTGTGGCACCCTGTTGGTCTATTGCTCCTCAGTAGAGTGAGCTTCATTTACCAGCACCCTCTGCCACCAATCCATTAACTAGCTTTTTACCCAATTTACAGCTTTGGCTCCCACCCTATACTATCCAAATTCTTTATCAGACTTCCATGTGGGACAGTGTCAAGGGTTAGCTGAAGTCAAATAGAGCACATCTACTGCCTTCCCTGATCTATTTCTGTGGTTACCCAGTCAAATAAATCAATCACATCTGCCTAACACAACCTGCCCCTCATGAATCCATGATGTCTCTGGTCTTGCAACTCCCTGGATTAAAGATATTCCACTAGCCATTCTTTTAACAGGGTATCCATTAATTTCCCCACAGCTGATGTGAGACTAACTGGTCTATGGTTGCTGACCTCTTCCTGCTGCCACTTTTATGCTGTGAACTACATCAGCTCTCCTCCAGTCCCCTGGAACATCTCCTGTTTCCAATGATATGCTGAATAAGGCTGACAGTGTTGCAGCAAGATCCTCCTTGAAATCTCTTACCATCCTTGGATGCATTTGCCAGATCCCATGACCTTGTCCACTTTCAGGTTTGCAAGTCCCATCAAGACACTTTTCTCTGTAAATAGACTTGTGTTTACATCCTCCCTTCTGGGTACCTGTTGTTTCTTGTTGAATTGGCCCCCATACTGTGAAGAAACATAAAAACATAGAAATATAGAGGCTTCACATATGTGGTGAGGAGCCATGAGGATTAAAGCACAACACGGGTCATGCTCACTCTCATGTTTTAAATTTAATACTGCTTGCATTACAGCATAATCACACTTTAAAAATATTGTAGACATAAAATTATGTTTACTCTGAGATGACTGTGGCTTAACTGGAAGAGGTTGATCTTGTTTTGTAGGGTATTAGCAAGTGAGTGGAGTGTGAGTGGTGTAAGGAGCAGCAAGTGATAGAACGGCCAGATATGCAGGGCAGGGGACATCTGAGTTACCAGCCATCACCTTAGAAGAACATTGACTGAGTAATCATAGATTAGAGGTCTACATGAAACAAAATGAAGAGAAAATAAAGAATAGGTCAAATAATGGGTTTAGTTATTTGTGCAACTACATTTATGCTGGTTGGGTGTGAGTGGGACTGAGAGTTTTTTATGTGTACAAAATTGTGTCATATTTAAGGGTAAGCAATAAGTGAAACGTTTTATTACTCTGTTAACTTGGCTATGGTATATTTTGTTTCCTAAAGTTTCTGGGAGGCACTGATCTCTAGATGCACTGCATCCTGCTTGGCTGAATAAGTATTGGTTGGCAAAATATGTACTGCTATGGACATGGCAAAAGGTACTTCTCAACCACCAATGCACACGCATCTTCCTACCCAGTTTATAAGGAATAAATATAGTATCTATGGATGACACTGCAAACAAATTGTGGGTATTATTACCTGTCCTTGATGAAACTATGTCATGACACATAATACCTTCAACATGGTTTCTCATCCCTCCTTCTTAACACATTACAACAAATTGGGGTCTCTCATTGTCCACTCTCATGGTTCTCCAGCTATCTTTCATCTAGAACCCAATGTGTTAAAATTAATAATACCATATCTACTATGCTGCTTGTGCATTCAGGAGTTCAGAGCTATTTTGACAGCAGGGTGCTTACCCCAGTGCCAGTTCATTGTCCCTCTGTTGCAATTTTCACCCCTGCCAACCACTGCAACATCCTGACACCGGTGTGCCAGTCCCCAGTGTCAGTTCAGAGCACTCCTCCCACTTACTCAACAGTCTTTGACACAGGGGTGCCTAGTCCTAGTGCCAGTACCTGCAATAAAATCCCTTGACATTTTTTCTTTTTAATCTGTAATAAAGAAAATGGTCCGTTGTTGTCTGTTGCACAGCATTCCCTTATTTATTTAAAATTGGTAACTGAAGAAGAGCATTGAGCCAAGGCTCATTCTCAGGTGTGACCTGGCAGAAAGGGAAAGGGAAAACACAGTTACAAACAAAATACAGCCAGTCTGGTGATGTGACTACAATGACGATGACATAAAAAATAAGTTGATTGATGTGCAGACAAAATGACAAAACATTGTATATGGAGGATAAATAAATTGCCATACAAATTATCCATGCAAGTTGGGCAAACTCAGAAAGTACATAGTGCCAGAGTGATGGGAGGCTGGGCTGTTTCTGAAAGGAGGAGTCAAAACAAGTTGATAAAGTAAACAAGGTTTCATAGAAACATAGAACACATAAGTTGATGGCAGATAAGGACCGCAAGGCCCATCCAGTATGCCCATTTCTTTTCTACCTTATGAATGTGCCATTGGCCTTTGCTCTGCCAATGGCCTATCTCTTCATACTCATCTGTATTGCTCCTTATGCCTATCCCATGCCTATTTGAAGCCCTGCACTGTATTCATATCCACCATTTCCTGAGGTAGGCTGTTCTATGCATCCACCACCCTTTCTGTGAAAAAGAACTTCCTCACATTAACCCTTAATCATCCTCCTTTAATCTCATGCTGTGTCCCCTTGTCCTGCTGTTTTCTTATATTGAAGCATGTTAGACTCTTTCACCTTGTTAATGCCCTTGAGGTGTTTGAATGTTTCAATCATATCACCTTTCTCCTTCTTTGCTCTAGGGTATACATATTGAGCTCCGTTAATCGGTCCTCATATGTTTTCTGATGTAGTCCCTGCATCATTTTGGTGGCCCTTCTCTGGACTGCCTCAATTTGGTTAATGTCCTTGTGAAGGTGTGACCTCCAACTGCACACAGTACTCAGATGGGGCCTAATTAGTGTCTTGTAAAGAAGGATCATTACCTCCTCTTCCGACTTGTGATACCCCTACTAATACACCCCAATATCCTCTAGTCTTACCTACTGCATTAGTGGTCTGCTTGGATGATTTCAAGTCATCAGTGATGATGATGCCCAAATCTCTTTCTTCTCTTGTGACTGCTAGCAACTCCTCCCAGCCTATAGGTGACTTCAGGGTTTCTCCCTATGTGCATGATCTTGCACTTCTTTGTGTTAAACCCCAGTTGCCACTCTTCCGACCATTTTGCCAGTTTATCCAGATCTCTCTCATTCTGTCCACCCCATCTGGATCATCTACTCTGTGCAGATCTTGGTGTCATCTGCAAACAGACAAACTTTACTCTCCAGTCCATCTGCAATGTCACTGATGAAGATATTGAAGAGGACTGGCCCCATGACTGATCCCTCGAGGTACCCCACTTGTGACTTGCATCTCCTCTGATTGTATACCATTTACCACCACTTCTGTTTTCTGCCCATCAACAAGTTTGCCACCAGTTGACCAACGTCTGACCCACCCTGAGCCTACCCAGCTTATTAATCAATCTTCAATGTGGAACAGTATCGAAAGCTTAGCTGAAGTCAAGGAAGGCAATATCAACTGCCCCCTTGGTCTGCCACTCTGGTTACCCAGTCAAAGAAATCTATGAGATTAGTTTGACAGGACCTTCCTTTGTAAGCCCATGCTGTCTTGGATCCTGTGCTCCTATGTATTCCAGGTGTTGTACTATCCTTTCTTAAGGAGTGTCTCCATAATCTTGCCCACTACTGAGGTAAGACTGACTGGTCTGTAGTTCCTTGCCTCCTCCCTGTTACCACTCTTGTGGAATGGGATCACATGAGCCCTTCTCCAGTCTTCTGGGACTTCTCCTGTGCTCAGAGACTCACTAAACAGTTCTGATAGTGGCTCTGCTAGTTCCACCCTTAGCTCCTTTAGTACCCTGGGATGTGTGCCATCAGGTCCCATTGCTTTGTCCACCCTGAGCTTATCGAGCTCTTGTAGAACCCTTTTCTTTCTCAATGGACTAGTGCACACTCCCCCCATGTCCATGGTGCTGAGCTGTGGCCCTGCCCTACCTTCTCTTCAGTAAATACTGAGCAGAAGTATTTATTTAGGATAGATGCTTTACCTGGTGCCTTTGCCTGCCTTACTGCCTTCCCTGCTTCCCTTAGGGAAGTCTGGATGCCTCCTATCTTCATCATGCTGTGTTCCTTTATATTTCCTGAAGGCCAGCCTTTGGCTCTGACCTTGTCTACTACTGTGTTTGAGAACCAAAGTGATTTCTATCTTCTTTGCACTTCCTTTTCTCACTAACTCAATGGGATGTTGCTTCAAGTATTGCATCTTTAATGCTTGCCCACTTTGCCTGTACCCTTCACCTGTATTCCTTTTGCCAGGGCTAGCTTTACTCTGTTGGCCATCTTATCAAAGTCATCTCCTCTGAAGTCCCATATTTTTGTCTTGGAATGGGATGATTTTTGTTCTAGTGGCCAAATTGAACTGCATACCATGTGATAGTCACTGGCACCCAGGTGACCTTCTACCTGGAGATCTGTGATCCTTTCCTGTTAGTCAGTACTAGATCTAGGATAGCCCTGTCTCTTGTGGGTTGTTGTACCAGTTGTTTGAGGTTGAGGAGAAGGGAGCAGTATGGTATAGTCAAAATCCAGGTAAGATTAAGGAAGAAGGTGCAGAAGCAATGGTAGGATCATCTCCACCTACCCCATCTGACCACCCACTCACCACCCACCACCCTATTCCCTTCACTCACCTGAATACAGTCCACCAATGTAGATTCAATCTCTGAGTCAAAAGACATTCTCCTCCTGGAAGTACAACTGCAAAATGAGGAAATAAGGTAAGTCTGGTTAATCTATTTCCAATGGATTTTGAATTTTCACTCATAATTTGGTCATTTTATTCCATACTCTGTTTATCCTCAGGGGCCACATTGAGGGAGGGCTTCCTTCTGCTGGCTGCCACTCACCCCCGCCACTGTCCACTGTCTCCCCAGGATCCCAGCATTGAGGGTACCCCATGGATTATCTGCCATGGCAGGGTCAGAGACAGAGGTTCATCATCTCCCCAAACACATAATCCACTGCCTCACCACAGGCCAACCCAGTGATGTGGGGTAGAGATGTGATTAGCGGGCATCATATGTCCTTGCTGTGCCTTTCTGTTTCTCTCCAGTTTTATCTCCTACAACTCCCCAAGGGTTCAGCAAACTCAGTCGCACATGGGCATTGAGGTGTAATACATGCTGGAACTGGCGGCCCGCCTCCACCCACCAGACCTAAGGCCAGTCTCCCATTTGTGTGGCGCAATCACTGAGCCTTCAATTGGTGGCAGCCAAGCACCAGGAAGACCTACTTCCCCAATTCAGAGAGGAAAACTGCCTGGCAACTGCTCAATCCTGCTCCCAGCCCCCAAGCCAACCCCAGTGGCCTAAGCCTGTTCCCAAACATGGATTGTCAGCATGGGAAATGTAAGGTGTTTTAAGTGCCTCAGCCCTTTGTGCCACCAGGCTGACCTTATAACTTGGTCATTTTTTATATTTTTCTCCCAAATTTTCAACATGGCCTTTCCCAAACCCCACCTCATGACCAAGGCATGTGAAATGTTTCAGTCCTGCCAAATGGTGATTTCACTGTCACTTTGTGAAATCACCTTTGGGTGATTTATTTTCCCCACCAGACTCATGACATGAAATATAAACTTGGGGTAAAATGTTAAAACAACAAAGTTCTGAAGGTAAGTTGTAATTTTTCAATGCTCGTTCATAACATTTGGTAATTTTCAACATTTTAACCCAAATTTTCAACATAGCCATTTTTCACACCACCTCATGGTTGTGACATTTGTCAGTTTTTGAACACTGACCAAAATGTGTATTTTACCTTGCCTCTCCCCACCACACACACACACACACCTGCCTACTCTAACTTACCTCCTGTTTTTCTTCCTAACTCTCCTCCCCCTTCTTCCAACCTACTCACCCCAACCCCTTCTCATCCCTGCCCTCGCCCTCTGTTACCCTGACAAAATTTAGCTTGACTGCCTTATTGGGTGCTTGTTAAATATGCTACCCATATGTAAATTTATATACTGTAACACTGCACTTATTTTACTCTGCCTTACCTCCTGTTCCCCATTCCAACCTACTCACCCCAACACCTGTCATCCTCCTCCCCTCTGCTACCCCTGACAAAGTTTAGCTTTCTGACTCCTTATTGTGTGCTTGTTAAACATGTATTCACCTGTATATAAAATTTTATACTGTAATACTGCAGCACTTATTTTTCCATTTCCTACTTGTTTTATATTTTATTGTCTTGACATGGAACCTTTGTAAATGAGCTTCCAGATCAAAGGTGTTATTTCAAGAAACAGATAAAATAAAAATTAATAAAATTATTTTTTGCCAGTATATTAAAATGATACCCATCATGTTCAGAAAGGGGTCATAAGAAGACTGTTGAAAATTTGGGATAAAAATGTAACCAAAAATTATGAAGTAATATAGTTTGTGGGACAGTCGTTGGTCCAATAGGGTCCATGTTGCCTTCCTGTGTCAGTGACCTGAGTTCGAGTTCAATTTCAATGAGCCAGCTAAATGGGCAAGAGCTGGGGAGAAAGCACTAGGCATGTG
This sequence comes from Neoceratodus forsteri, assembly GCA_016271365.2. Classification (NCBI taxonomy): domain Eukaryota; kingdom Metazoa; phylum Chordata; order Ceratodontiformes; family Ceratodontidae; genus Neoceratodus; species Neoceratodus forsteri. The sequence continues at coordinate 841,515,979 of CM057454.1, read as the reverse complement.
ACTCTGGCTCTTACCTGGGGAGAGACAGAACAGTCCTCTGGTGCACAGATGACACCTTGTGGAGGCTGGGGAGCCTTCCTCACAAGGGATTGATGTGTGTCAAGGCTATAGGGCACATTTGTCCTGTGCAAATAAGGATATGATTCTACTGTCAGAAAAAGAAGGAAATTCATTGCAAAAATACATTAATGCAGACATTATGGTTGAAGAAAGCAAAGTGCACAGTAAGTAAATTTGGTCTCCAGAGTCTTGGTGAATAAGTGGTGGGTCTTATCTTTATGTTAAGAGTTCTATAAGCAGATCTCTAGTGTGGGCTAAATATGTGTGTTTTAGTGTCTTTTCTGAAACTTCAAAATTGCACTGCATGTATTTTTTCTGTTGCACTATTTGGCACTTAAAAGGGTTGTACTGTATTGTTTTTAATTGGACACTATACCTTCAAGAGAATTAAGTTAATGATTACCCTCAGTTACAATACTGGTATTTAAGGGTGAGATCACCATCAATTCATGCCCCGAGAGAAAGGCCAGGAAAACCAGCACCAGGGTTTTGAACGAGGGTGTGTGGGCCTGCCAGGTAATTCATTTGCTACTTTGAAATGTTGCACTGTATTAATGTACCCTAAAATATCAGACATATTGTACAAAGTCATTGACTGTGTTCATTTATTAGCACTTTATCAATCACTAGCATTGTTGCAAACTTTGTTTTTTCTGTGCAAAATATATAGGGCTCTTGAGCAATTTGTTTGATGTCTACTTGTACTACCATAATGAATCTTTGACTGTAGTCAAAATCAAGTTCTTCTCTGCACTGTTATAATTTTTCTAAGTTATGTTAACGTCACTGCCTGATATGTTTGATTACCTCATTTAATCTCATCTGAGTGCATGTTTCAGTCTTTTGGAACTGGGGCCATTCTTGGATTTGTCAACCTATTAACCACCCTCTACCCTGAGCAAACAGGGATCTCTTTTTTTTCAGTGAATAAAACTACTACAGATTTTTAGCAACACATGGTGAACAATACATCTCTACCTCTGAAGAGTATATCACTATGAGGTATTGGCTTGAGCTGTACCATGCCTTTCAGACAGAAAGCTAAAAGCTTGGGATGGTGTGAGGGGGTAGGCTTTAGGAATGAGAACCCAAGGTAGACTCCACCACTGATTCACCAAGACTCCAGAGATCCAAGACCCTAATAGTTTTTCATTTCTCATGCTGTGCACTTTGCATTCTTCAACCCTAATGTCTACATTAAAGTAAGTTTTGCAATTAATTATACAGGTGGGATTATACCTGTATATTATGGCTGAGTAAGCACTTTTTCCCCTGCTCAACTGATTTACTTGAAATTTGAAAACTCCAAGACAGTGCCATGATCTCCGGATATGGACAATTTTATGGCAATTGATTTACCAGGGCAAAGTTGCATAAGGGCAAACCACAAAAATTACATCAATTAAGATATTTTTTCTCATATGTAAATAAACAAGCATTTGTCAAGGCCAAATTTATAAACTCTATAATTTGGGAATTCCTGCACTGATGGTTAATTGGATATCCAAATAGCTAACAAATCGCACCCAATTGGTTAGAATAAATGGGTCTTTTCTTCTCTGGTATGGTGACTAGTGGAGTACCCCAGGACTCAGTGCTGGGGCCTGTTCTTTCAATCTTTTATACTTGACATGAGCATCAGCTCTAATAATTAGTTATCCAAATTTATGATTACACAAAACTTGGTGGCAGAGTTGACACCATAGCCAATATCCGCAACTCAAGCAAGATCTATCCTCTATTGAGAAATGGGCAAATGATAATTTGATGCCCTTTAGCATTGAAAAATGCCAGATTTTATACCTTGGCAGAAATAATACAGCACGTAAGTATTATCTAAACAACCAAGAGATTAAATCAACAAATTGTGAACGAGACCTAGGTATTATGATAAACACCAAGCTGTCATCAAGTGATCACTGTAGTAAAATTACTAGAACATCTAATATAATTTTGAGACAAATAAATAAATCCTTTATTGGTAAATCTGAACACTGTCTAATCCCATTGTATAGAGCGTATGTTAGACCTCATCTTGACTATGGTTCCCCTTTTGGAACCCTTATCTTAAAATTGATATAAAGTGTCTTGAGCAGGTCCAGAGGAGGTTTACTAAATCTATTCCAGACTTAGAAATAAAAGTTATGATACTAGACTCAAAGAAACTAAGCTACATTCATTAAGCCTGAAAAGACAAAGGGGGATTTGTTACTAATGTATAAATTGGTGCATAATCCTAGTCTATTTAACACATGTGGACTTAAAATGGCACATAAGAGAATTGTAGGTGGACTTCATTCTATGCAAGTAAATGTTGAATGGGCAAACACAAAGAAATTTGATAACTGTTTCAATATAAGAACAGTAAAATGCTGGAACTCTCTTACACAGTCTATTATAGACTCAGTTAGTTTTGATTCATTTAAATCTAACCTTGACTCCTGGTTATTGTATAATAACCCAGTATAATATCCCGCTTTTGAGGAGGACAATCTTGATGGGCCTTGTGCCTTCTTTTGTCCTACTTTGACCCAGTAAACCCAGTAAATCAATGGGGTAAGTCCTGTGAAGGGGCAAATGGGTTAGGGGTTGATGGCAGGAGGGAGCCAATGGGGAGGTGCAAGAGGATCAAGTCCATATAAAAAAAGGATTTCAAAAATATTTGAATGATAAATTGATTTGTATCTAGCTCACATTTTGCAAAGTTATCCAGCTGGTGTCAGTGGCTCTTTAGAGGAACATAAAACAATTTGTAATTTAAGTAAACTATTAGTGGTGTTTGTTCATTACTGACATGCTGTTAACATATTTTAAGCTATTATATTTGTATTCCGTGATGCTGTTTTTCCCAACTTTGTTTAGTGCTTTCGAGTAGGAACTTCCTGTCTGTATTCTGAGGGACACACACACATACATACAACACACACACACGCACACACACACACACACACACACACACATACACACATGCACACACACCCATTCATGATGTTTAACTTCAAAGCCTGATGATATCTGACAGCTGGCTAATGAGGAGATAATCAAAGTGATTGGTGGGGCTTTTTTTCTTGAACTACAAGTTTGCATCCATCAGCTAGCTAAACACTGCAATTGTCAATATTTTCAGCCCTGGCTTTTGAGAAGCAAGCTTGCTGCATTCTTATATCCACTGGCTTATACAGTACACACCTACATAGACCTCTACACTACAGTAATAATATGTTTGCTTTGCACATGTGTGCAAGCAAAATAAAATAATATGTTTGCTTTGCAAATGCATGCAAGCAGAATAGAAACTATTAGGATATGACTACTGAAACTTGTACTGTATGTCTGATAGGGTTTGGCCCAAGGTATGTGCTCTTGTGTTTTTTTTTGTCTCCTAAACTGAAGTAGTTTTTTAAACTATTTATGAAAACAGTTCTGCATGCACAGTTAGAAAAATCAGGAAGATTTCACTGCCACCACCCACTCCAACTAACCACAGGCCCAGATCTCTTTTACTCCCAGACCGAGCACTGCCCTTCAGTGGTGCGGCTGATTTTACTGCCACCACCCGCTCCAACTGACTGTAGACCCAGGTTAAAGCCCTCTGTTGAGCTGGAGCTTTCTCTTTTCAATTCTTGGTACCTTCTATTGAGCGTAGCCTGATTGGCCACTCCCACTCACTGGCACCCACCGATTGGCCCATACAGACTGCTGCCGAAAGCCACTGCTGACTCTAGCTCTGCCACGCCTCTGCTCTTCTGCCTGCTACCTTCTCGAAATTGAAAATTTTAACTGCATTATTTTTAAGCCATTTATCTGTTGTACAGTTACTGTCTACTAATTACTGTATCTACTTGCAAATGAACTTATTCAGATGATTATTATTGAACAAACTGCTTACTGTATTTGTAGATACCAGGCTGCAATCAAATCTGTATTTTGAGTCTGCTACAACTTTAAAGATAGAAGCTAATTATTTAATCCTGCTAGAAGCTACTTATTTAATCCTGCAAGATGCTACTTATTTAATTCCTTCTTTCTACTGAGTCTATCTTGCCATTCTCTATCCTGATTACCTTACTTAATTTTAACTAATTTCAGCTTCTCTCTTGAGTCCCTCACTGTTTCTTCTTGCCACCTCCCCCTTGAGGGCTGACTAGCCCTGCCTCCTTCTAATTCCTTATCTGTCTCTTAATTGTTCCAGCCCTATTATATCTTAATCTGTTCCTGGATCCGACTTCTGCTGCTTGTAGTTCCTGCCCCTTCTCAGCTCCTTTCTGTATCTCTGTCCCTGCTATACCTTGCATTTTCCCACCCACCCTCCCTGTTCTCTATTTAATTTCATGTTTATTTTGTCTCCCGTAGATCTCTCTCTCTACTCCCAGACCAGGAGCTCTGCCCTTCACCAGTGCGGCCAATTTTACTGCCGCCATCCACTCCAACTAACTGCAGACCCAGGTATGGTCCCTCCATTGAGGCTGAGCTTTCTCTTTTTCAGTTCTTGGCACCTCCTATTGACTGTAGCCTGATTGGCTGCTCCCACTCATGGGCACACACCGATTGGTCCATACAGACTACTGCTGAAAGCCACTGCTGACTCTAGCTCTGCCACATCTCAGCTTTTCTGCCTGTTACCCTCTCACAAATTTTCTCCTACCTGCCTCCCCTCTCCTGCTACTCTTTAAATCCACTTGCCTGTTCACTAACCCCGCCCCCTGCTCTCAGTCTCCAATTATTACTCAGCTTCTATGCCTTCCTAAACTGTCACAAGTGTCTAGCAGTAGCTAACTTGCTCACCCTAGTTAACTATCAACACCAACAAGAACCCAAAGCACAGTAGTTTATTTCAGCACTGACGTTAGGCTACTAGTGATATTCTGGCTGCTTTAGATCCAATAATCTTCTCAGCAATGCAAATCTAATCTATTCCTTACCAGGGAGTAGTCATTGCAAAGTTCTAAGCAGCATTTAATTTATTACCCTTGCTCTCTGGTCCTCCTTTTTGCCATTTATTATATACTGCCCTGTCCCTCTCTGTCACAAGGCTAAGCTACTGTCATGACTCCTTGTGCCATGTATATGGCCCCTTTAGGGCACTTTTCACTATCCTCCTTGCTCTCTACTTTCCTCTCCTCACCTCCACCCTAAACCTCACATATCCTGACTTACCCTACTTATCCATCCCTGCACCCTCACCAATTTACATGCTGACTTCTACCCTTCACCCTTCCTTATTAATTGGATGCACTACCCCTTTGACCCTGTCCAACCCTCCTACCTATGCCAACCCTCCTCACCTATTTCACATAATAAAATGTTAATCTCCACCATCTCATCTCCTTCTATCTACCTTTTCCCAAACTAAAATCTTCCTTTTTGTAGGAGGGCAACAACCCACTTCTTAGTCATTTGCACTACTCTTATCCTCTGGTGACAGACACCTAATCCTGGGCCTTACACCATAGGTACCCCCAAACAACATCAGCATCTGTGGCCCCTACCTTAAACAACCCCACTATCCTACCACATGGCTCAAAATCCTACATTTAAACATCCGCAGCCTGGTCCCTAAAATTGATCTACTTCAACCTCTATTTGCCTCACTTACCTCTGATATCCTCATCCTTACTGGAGACATGGTTAAATCATAAAGTAGGTTGCCCCACCATCTCAATTCTTGGCTACACTATCTCACATCAAGATTGTATCACTAGGGTGGCAGGGTGGCAATATATGTCTCCTCCTCCACCCAGTTCACCCATGTGTTTGCTTCCATGGTCCCTAAAATGTACAAGACTCTAGTTCTTAAATTTTCCTCCCTTTCTCAGTACCAGTCTATGTTGTGGGTGCATACTGCTGCCCTGGACCCCCCTCTGTCACTGAACTACCTTAGTATCATCACCTCACTCACTTCTGGAGGTGAAACTTATATAATGGGGATTTTAGACAAACTGGTTAACACCCTCACTCACAAAAACCTGTAATATCTGCCCTCAACCTGTCGCAGCTCATTTCCGAGCCAACCCAAATGAACCATAAGTCCAGTAACAATTCCTTATAGACTGGGCCCTTACCTCCCACATTCATGGGTGATCAAACTGGCATCTTGCCATATGCTGTTGGTGATAATTGCAGTGTCTTTTAGTAAGTAAAATACACAGAACAAAAGTCCCCTAAAATAATTTTATTCCACTCATATACTGTAAGTCACTAAACCTCGCTGCCTCCTGCAGGATCTGGTCCACTCAAACTGGGAGCCAATAGCCTTGTCAAACTCCAGTGATGCTGCATACAACTACTTTCATTCTAAATTTCTTGAAGTCTGGAACAACCTTGCCCTGCTAAGGTGTGCAAGAGTGAGAGGAAACCACCTCCATTGGATCACCCAGAACGTCAAGCATGTCATAGAGCCAGGGAACAAGCCTGGAAAATGTACAGATCCACCAAATGTTCTCACACACATGACACCTACCGTCATTCTGTAATAAATGCACAAAAGCCACTCACTTAGGCAAATCTGACTAATTCTGCTCAACTTTCAACTCAAACATAAATAAACCATCCAAATTCTGGAAGGTAGTTTACTCCCTCTTCTCTCCTCCTCCTGCCTCACCTCCAGTGCCTATCCTTAAAATAAACAACTCTCAAGTTACCAACCATATTAGTGTTGCTACTGAATTTAATACTATTTCACCTCCTGTGCTTCAGCTCTTCTAGCCTCCTTACCCTTCCCTCTCATGTCAGTCCCCACCCTCCCGTCCTTCCACTCCTAGCATACCCTCTAGATCCCCTCTTTCTCCATCTCAGTCATTACACCTGCTGCTACCTTTGAAGCACTTTATACCCTCAACCCCTCCAAAGTTAGTTCACCTAATGGCTTGGACCACAATCTGCTGTACCTATTGGCGTCAGCCAACTGTGTTCTGCTTGTGGATCTATTAAACCACTGTTTCATCATGGCTACTATTCCTTCTGTCTGGAGTCATGCTACTGTCCATCTTTTGCACAAGAGTGGTGATCTCTTACTCCTGACAACTATCACCCCATCTCTCTCTCCTCCCCATCCTTCACAAACCCAAGAGCACCTACCCTCACAACTAGCTTCCTATCTTTCTGATACTAACTTTTTACCCCTTCCAAATCTGTTTTGAAAGAACCACCCACTTGCACCTCCCTGATTAGGCTCACTGATTCTATCCTCTCAGGGATGGACAGGGGTCAAACCACATCTGCCATTTTTGTCGACCTTGCTAAGGTTTTCACACCACTTCCAACACTCTTCTCCTAGGCTTTCTATCAGTGGCTGACCTCTCACTGTGCTACTGATTGGTTCAAAGCCTATCTAGTGGGCAAGACCCAGTCTGTTAGAATAGCAGAAGCCATCTTGGCTACACTATCTCACATCTTCCTATCAATACTGGCGCATCTCAGGGTTCTGTCCTGGGCCCTATTCTATTCTCCATTTTCCTAAATGACCTTCCATCAGTCTGTTTATCCACCCCATCTAAATGTATGCCAATGATATGGTTCTCTTCACCTCTGGCCAATCCCTTGTAAATGTTGAAACCAGACTTCAGCATGACTTCAATCAAATTCAGCTCTGGTTCAGTTCCCACCAACTCTCACTCAATGCCAAGAAGACTGTCTCAATGACCTTTGGCACCAGGCAGAGACTCTGTCAGCTCCCTCCTTTCCTCTTTCCACACCCTTGATGGGATGGTCCTCAAGGATGCCTTCTCCTTCTGGTATTTGGGGTTTTGGCTCTACCAACACCTCAACTTCTCTGTCATGTTGATGCCATCCAGAAGAAATTTTCACCAAGCTAGGCACATTATTCAGGAACTGTAGCTGCCTGCCACTACCGGCTAGGCATGAACTGGTCCAGAAGATGCTACTACCTATTTTGACTACTATAATGTAGTCTACAGTGTCACTCCCAGGTCCTCCCTCACTAGATTGGATTCTCTTTAACACCTTCTGTTGCTTCATTCTTGATGCCTCTCCTCGCACCCACCACTGCTCTCTTTACCACTCCTTAGCATTCTCCTCCCTCAAAAATAGTGACATCTCCACTGCACAAAATTATCCTCTAAATTTTGGTTTGGTACGCTCTCCTTACCTTTCCTCCTCTATATCTATTCTTTCCCCACTGGACCATTCCACAAGGTCCTATGACTCTACTACTAGTAGTTCCTCTTTGATCTACTTTGGTAGGGCAGATGGCCTTCGCATCACTTGCCAAAGTTATTGAATGCCCTCCCTCTCCAGATCCACCACTCCTTGTCCCTCCCACTCCATTGCAATGGCACTAAATAACTTTCTGGCTGTAAATTGCACCTGCGACTGAGCCACTACTACATTCTGTTTCAGCTGGTTCATTGCATTTAGTTTCTCTACTCTAACTAGTAGTCCAGTTGTTTTATTGCAGCATTCTCTTAGTCAGTATACCTAAATTGTTCTCTCAGATATCAGCACTTCCTTTTTAATCTTGTTTTATGTTGTACTATACTTTTTCTCTATGTGTTATGCTGTATATTTGAACCATGGTCCTATTGCTGTACAATGCTTGTACTGTAATTTAATTGTTTTACCTTGTTCAACTTTGCTTATTTCCTGCCTTATATATAACCTACTGTCTAATGTTGTTCAATATTTGTTACTATGTATATTGCTTAGCCACTTACCCTCCCCAGGACACACCATGAGATGAGCAACTTGTTGTTCAGTGTGCCTTTCCTGGGTATCACATGAGGTGGGAGCATGAGGAAGGGCATTGTCCGTAATGGCAACTCATTCCCTGCACAATTCCTCATGGCGTGGGAGGGTAGGGCTATCAGATGAGGGGGGCAAACTGGGCAACAGGATGTAGGGTGTATGTGTGCACGGGGGGAGCTGGCACAGTGAGTGTGGGCTGGAGGGGGAGGAGGGGCTGTAGGGGTGGCACTGCGGTGGATGGCTGAGCTGCATTGTGGCATTGGGGTTGGCTAGTGGTTGGGGTGGGTGAGTTACTGGGTTCAGGTCTGGGCACTGGTGCAATTTTATTGTGCCCAACCCGAACCTTTATTTTTTTAATGCTTTCACCCCTGACATGCACCCCCTGGAGTTGAGAATCCTCAAGTAGGGTGTGTGAGGGTGAAGCCCCATGAGGGGTGGGGCACAGCCTCCCAGAAAGCATTAAACTCTCCTGACACTGTTGTCCTGTGCATCGTTGTCAGAGTGCCCAAAATCTTTTCAGCACTCTGAGCGATAACGGTGATTGCTCTTAGACATTCACCATTATCACATAGACCCCTTTCCTGGTGAAATATTTCAATAAATAAAATAAAAAATAAATAACTGAGCTTTTATGACCATATTGCTTCATGTATTTATAGTTTGAAATGAATATGTATATGTGTATAATCTGGTAGGTTGTTTCTGTGTGCTTATAATGATTTTGTGTGTTCATTCAGCAGTGATGTGGCTACATATCTGTGCATAACCCAGACTCTGCTGAACATGTGGTGCATCTGTTTGTTTGGATTTTATTGCCATCTGCCATTAGCTGTATGAGTAGTCTCCTTACTTAAAATTGGACACTGTGTGCCCTATCCCTGGTACCTGCAAATGTTTCTGGTTTGAAATATACCAGTGCTGAGGTGCCCACCCCGTGCTAGTTTGTCTCCCTCCCACTGCCCACAATTTAAATCTCAAACACCAGGGTACCCAGTCCCCAGTTTTGCATGGTCTGCCACTGACCTAGAAGTCTGGGACACTAAGGTGTCCAGTGCCCCCAAGTATGAAGCCAACAGTGGGGTGCCCAATGCCAAGAGTTGAAGAACCTGCAATGAAGAAACCATCCTGCAAAATCCTTTTCATTTTTTAAAGCTGAAATAAAGAAATGGCCTCTTGTTGTCTTTGCCACTGTAATGCACCTACATCCTGATCCCTCGCTCAGCACCCACCATCCCACATCCCCTTATCCTAGAATTACCAACTGGAAGTCCAATGCAGTAATACACTCTGAACTGAAGACATGTCTTCACTCTTCAAAGTCAGACCAGGAACTAAGGAAATAATGTGTCATTTAATTTCAATACATTTTAAACTTTGACTCATAACTTGGTCATTTTTAATATTATTTATTTATTAATAGTTCTTGACTCAGAAGAGGCACACTGAACCAAAGCTTGTTTCAGGTGTGACCCATGGAAATGGGAGTGAGGGAGTTATGTCAATAAGCAGAAAACTTATATAACAGGGAACTAGATGAATACTACAAACAAAGTATTGACATTTGGTTTACAAATAACTAGGCTGAAAAACTAATACAACAGGGTACTAGATTTAGAAAATAAACACAAGTATTGAATTTGCAGGAGTCAGTACAGGTTAGGTAGAAAATGTAGTGATTCATACAGTGATAAACAGAAATGTCTAGTCAAAAATAAATTGTGGAGCCATCGAAGGTTAGACATTAGGCCAGGGTCAGAGGAAGGTAGAAGGGGAGAATGAAGGAAAGAAAAGAAGAAATAGTGATGTAGCTGAGTGAAGGTCATGTGGGGCAGTGTATTAATGAGAGAGATTGTCATGACAGGGTATGGGTCAGAAACACAGTTAAGAGGGATTGTATTTGCTTAAAGAAAAGATGGAGGGAGAGTTTCTGATGTGGGAAGGGACAGTGTTCCAGAGGGAGGGCAGTCTGTAAGAGAAAGCAGCAAAGCCAGAACAGGAGTACAGTTTGGGGAGGAAGAAAGTGCATGTGTCCCTGGACCAGAAGGGGTAGGAGGCCCCAGCGAGGAGACAGAAGGGAGGAGAGGTAGGAGGGTAGGAACCAGAATCAAAATTTAGTGATGAGAAGGAAGAGTGAAGTAGCCAACAGTGGCTGAAGGAGGTAAGTGAGAGGGATGAGTAGAGGGACCAGAGGTGTGTGTGAGGAGGGATGTTTAGTGCAAAGTGGCAGAAAGTGTTATAGAGGGAGTCTAGTCTGGCTATGGTGGAGGCTGAGGCAATGTCATACACTATGTCAGCATAGTCAAGGATGGTATAATCATCTTAGTGGGGGAGTTCATAACAGATATTTAGGAAAGGGCCTCTTTATTTTTATACAATGCATCTAATTTAGGACATAGTTTTGCATGGATGTGCTCTATATGCTTGGTGTAGTCAAGTCAAGCAATGAGCCAGACACTCAAGTATTTATAATGTGGGACTATTTCCAGTAGCTTCCAAATTTTCAACATCACCTTTTTAGGATCCCACCTAATAAACAAGGCAGGTGAATTTTTCAAATCTATCCAAAAAGGTGATTTTTGAAGTCATTTCACAAAACTCCTTTCAGGAGAAATTTAAAAGTTTCACCTACTGGGTTCAAGAGGTGGGTATCATAAGAAAGCTATGTTGAAAATATGGGGTTAAAATATTAAAATGCAACAACATTCTGAATGTATATTAACATTTTTAATGTTCTCTCAAAACTTTGGTCATTTTCAGTATTCTGACCCCAATGTGCAACTTAACTATTTTATGTTGGCTCATGCTTGCATGGCCAACTTATTGCACTAGTAGCAGATTTGGAGGCACGGTCACTGTAGGCGAATGCAGGCACATATCAGTAAGAGTGTCCTTATTCCCAAATAAGGTAGCATGCAGGCACCACACCAGGAATATATAATGTGGCGAGAACATCTAAGGAAAGGTCCGCTGCAATGAGAGCCAAGTTCATCAAGTAGCGGCACCTCCTGACGTGCCTTTCCTGGTGAAGCATGCTAGTAAAGATAGTGGCAGTGACTGCTGCCGCTGCCTGCCACAATTCCAATTTTGGGGTGCCCAATCCTGCTGTGGGCATGCTCCTGAATTAGTTCATGTGCTGACGGGAAGCACATTCCCATCGGATAATGCTCCCCACATTTGTTGTGTGCCAAGGTGGTGCCCAATCCCCTCTGTTTCAGCCCTCCTTTGGTATGTGCTGACAGAGGTGCCCAATCTCCATCAGCTAGCTTCCCAAACATTAGGTGCATGCTGGGTACCCACCCCAGCATGCCAAATGCCCCGTGAAAAAAAAAGTCCTACAATTTTTTTTACCCTGTAAAAGAAGGAAATGGTCCTCACGGTCTGTCCTGCTCCCTCCCCAACCCGTGTCCCATCCTCTGTGCACCTTGCCTCCCCATACCTCCCCACCCCATACTTACCTCTGAGTCTGACATGACGATCTTCGTGGACCGGGAACATGTCTGCACTTCAAAGCTGACCACTAACTGAAGAAATGCCAGTAAGCTGTTCAATGGCATAAATAGGGTTTTGTTCAACTTGGTGCATATCTTGGGCATTTTGGAATTTTGCACCAAATTTTCAACATGGGGTTATTGGGGCCCTCCTCATGAATTCAGTCACTGTCATGGCATTATTCAGTCCCAAAAGGTGATTTTTGTGGTCACTGTGTGAAATCACCTTTCAGGAACAATTAATGAAATGACTGTGCCACTGTTCATGAGGTAGGTCTCAAAAGCCTATGTTGCAAATTTGGTGAAACAAATCCAAAAATGACTGTTTTATAAGCGTGTGTTGAGCAGTTTCCATGCACACTGTAACTTCATGAATTTGTAATATTTTCACTCCAGATTTTCAACATTAGCACTTTTTCTCACCACCTTATGAACTGTCATTTTACATATGCTGGCCAAAATGTGTTTTTGCAGTTCCTGTGCAGAATAGCGCAGCCACTGTGCAAAATCAGTTTTCAGGACAGTTTGAGAAAATGACAGTGACACTGTTCGGAGCAGAAGTCCTACAATGCATATGTTGAAAATCTGTGATGCAAGTCCATAAAATGAATGTGTTACAAGCATGCATTTGCAGTTTCCAAGCACCCTTTGCAACTTCACAAATTTGCAATATTTTCATGCCAGATTTTCAACACTGCCATTTTTCACACCTCCTTATGAACAGTATAGCTGTCATGTTTCACATCCTGCCCAAAATGTGTTTTTGCATCTGTGGTACACAATGGCTTGGTCACTGTGGGAAATCAACTTTGGGATAGATTAACAATATCACAGTGCCACTGTTCATGAGGGAAGTCCCAAAATGCCTATGTTGAAAATGTGTCTCTTCAGGGTGGGGTGAGGTTGGCATCAGTGCAATACTTTACTGCCATTCCTATTATGCATCTCTAACTCCTGCGCTACCAATGCCATTGCCAGTGAGAACATTTGGTATTGACAAATGCTTGTTTTTTCATGCCACCTCATGAATGTGGCACCTGTCATTTTCAAATCGTGGCCAAAATGTGTTTTGCACTTGTGACACAAAATTATGTTTTGGCCAGGATTTGACAATTTTTCCTACTGGGTTCTATGAGGTGGGGTCATAAAAACACTTTGCTAAAAATTTGGGGTCAAAATATTAGAAAACAATGAAATTATGTTGTCATGTTTTCACACTGTCTCATAACGTTGGTAATTTCAATATGTTGACCTCAAATTCTCAATATAGCCATTTTTTAACACCATATCATGAACCTGACAGCTGTCATTTTTCAAATTCTAGTCAAAATGTGATTTTACAATTGTGATACAAAATTACATTTCATCCATTATTTTATAAATGACACCTGTCATTGTCAGAAGGAGAGGCTGTTAAAAGACTGTGTTGAAATTCTGGGTTCAAAATGTCACAAAAAAACAATACTGAAGGAACAGTGTTTGCAGGGATGGTCATAGAATCAGTGGGGACCATACTGCCTTCCTGTTCCAGTGACCTGAGTTCAGATGCAGGCTCAGTGAGCTGTCTGAATGTGCCAAGGCTGGGTGTGTTACTTTGTGGCATGTGGCATTGGTTCAAGCCTGGAGAAGGACAGAGTAGGGTTCTGGTGCACACATAACACCTTGTGGCAGGTTGGGAAGCTTTCCTCATATGGGACTGAGGCGCATATCAAGGCTGATGAGCCCATGCATTGCTTGGGACTCTCTCTCCAGTATTCTATTTATTTCAATGAGGATATGATTCTACTATCAGAAAAGAAAGGAAATTAATTGCAAAAAAACTATATTAATGCAGACATTACAGTTGAAGAATGCAAAGCACACAAAATAGGAAAAAACATTATGGTTTTGGATCACTAGAATATTGGCACATCAATGGAGGGTCTTTCTTCTGGTGGTCAACCCTAATGCTCACCATCTCCTGAACAAACAAGGTCAGATGTGATTTATTTTCTTTATTCAGGGTCACAGGGTCTTGCATGAAAAAGCTATGACAGATTCTGTTGGCAACGTGGTGAGCCATACTTTCTACCTTTGAAGAGTGATCACTATGAGGCACTGACTTGGAAATGCACCTTGTGCTTTGGACAAGAGACTACAGAATTGGTGAGGGAGGGAGGCATAAGGATTGACAACCCAAAGACGACTCCACCACTGATTCACCAATACTCCAGAGACCCAAAACCATAGTGTGTTTCATTTTCTCCTATGTGTGCTTTGCATTCCTCAACCCTACTGTCTGCATCAAAGTATTTTTTTTAATTAATATGTATTATGCAGGCATGGTAGTGCCTATGTATTGGGGTTGAGTAAACACTTTAATGTTAAACCCCAATTTTTACACCTTAAAACTCTGTCCCTGTTTAATTGATTTATTTAAAATGTGACAGACATGGAGCTGGTGCTAGGATCTCCAGATCATGAAAATGTTTTGACAATCTGTTAACTATAAGAAACATACAATTGGCCAAAAATTAAGACCTTTTCTGCCCACCTACAATGAAAACAAATTTGGTCAGAGCCAAATGGCTGCACTGAGCTTTTACTAGTGCTGCCAGAGTATGCTGTGCATAACATGGTGGTGATGATAGAACTGCACTTGTGCAGTCTGAGTCAGTGCCGCCATCTTGTGCATGGTGGCTGTCACTTCTGCAGTTGTAGAAGAAAGAGAAGTGCCTCTGAATGGTGTGTTTATGGCCAGTGGTGTGAAGGGCCACATAAACATGATTATAAGGGTGAACAAGAGCCAGCTTCTCCTTATCCCCACTCACACTGACTCACCCACAGCACTCTCATAATTGCTGTGAAATGGCAACCACAGAAACAGTTCCAGGAAATACCCAAGTGACCAAAATTCATCACAGAAGTAAAATGGAAAAATAAATTTCTAACTTACTGAACCACTACTGGGCTGATTAGGATCTGACAGTTACAGAGACCCAGCTTCTGCTCCCTGCTTGCACTTAGTCAGGTACTTTGGTTTCACAAAATCAGCAGTCAATCATTGCCATTTTCTGGACTCCCAGACAATAACTAATTTAAAATAAATCGCACACACAAAAAAAAAACACAGCTCAAACTGTGTTTACTCACATTGTAAAAAGTTTTTCGGGTCTGGTTCCTCGGTGCCACAGTGATATGCAAATGAGCCACAGAGTTACAACTCTGAACACAGAACTGTAGACCCTCATTTGCATATCACCATGACAACGACCACCCAGACCTAAACCAAATCTTTAAAATATGAAGTAAAACCACTTGACAGCAAAGTCTGAACATTCTTTTCACAATGTTTTAACCCCACAGCATAACATCTGAGTATTTTCTGCTTTTGTGTAACATCTTCTAATACAAAAAGCAGACACAAGACCTTACTAAAAGCAACATTTATTTCAATAAATCTGGATGGAGAAAAACATCCTCAGCAATTACATTAAAATAATTCATGGGGCAGTACAGCTTGAATTTAATGGCAACCTGGGTGTGGGATGATTTGATAAAATGTAATATCTCACACCTCGGTGTGCATTAAATTCTGATTATGCATTCCCTGTGTATTATTCTATAGATTATTGTCTAATGCACTTACCCAGTAATCGAAAACCAAATAAATAAAAACTAATTCAACACCTCCATGATTTTCTGCAGAAGGGCAAGATGGAATTGGTCACTGAACTGTAAGGCACATTCCAATCTTGTAAGAAACAGCTTCTCAACAGCAAGTGGTTAACTTAGTATGACCTTCAAAAGCCCCTAAGGCTTTCATGCAGCATATGCTCATATGGAGTGGGCACAGTCATTTCCCATATCTTGCCATAAGGAGATGAGTAGTCAATCACTTCACTTCCAGAACTATGTCCTCCAGTGAAAGGAATTATGCCCAAATTGAAACAGAAGCACTGAGCATACTTTTGGCATCAAAAGGTTTCATAAATATTTATATGGCTGTGGTTCACTCTCATCATGGACCACAAGTCTGTCCTGGCCATTCTAGGGCCAAAAGCAGCCATGCCAATGCTCACCACCCTCAAAATGCAACACTTGTCTTGAATCCTGCTGGTCCATGTACTGTATATTTATATAGAGTATTGGAGAACCCAGGACCACATCAATGCAGACACACTGTCTTGCCTGCCATGCAAAACCAAACCAAAGAAAGATGATGATGGTGAAATCTTTAAAAACACTCAGGAGCAGTGTGGCCCACCTGTACCTAAAAATCAATAAGAACTCAGTAGGAAGCAAGCTCCAAAAACTCTGTCTATTGCAGACACACTTGAAGACAAGGAGACCCACTCACCAGAATAGGTTTTAGAATATTTCACCAAAGCTGTGTACAAATCTGATTTATGTTTCATAGTTAATTCACTTCTTCTTCAGGATCTTTTAAAAAATACAGCTCTCATTTAGTCATAGTTTAATACAATATATAAAGTTCAACAGTCATTCTGAACACATTTCTAGTTATATAAATCTACCTTGTATGAAATACTTCCGGATACAATGTTTTTGTTTTTAAAACTGTATACCATCATGGATAATTATTGTGCCCTTATGAAAATGATTAAGATATATAAAGAATTGTTAGATCTTTAGACTACAGTATGTATTATTAAAACCTTGTACTCTTTCACAAAAGTAGATTTTCAGAAATGAATTCATATCCCACCTTTTTGGTATTGTCAATAATTTTCCATATTTTTTCTTTTCTTTTGAAAAATAATCCCACAGAAAAACTGCAACACAATCAGGATAAAAATCTCTTAAGTTTTTCAATGTGTATTTATAAACAACTCTCTAATTATGTTACACTTATTGTGTCTCCTATTATAGGACTCTTTCCTTTAAATTTCTAATCTCCTCTGGATGCTGCTTTCTGTTACTTTAGCTCCCCTACTCACACAAATGTGTTATTAGTCTCATATTTCAAAGATTTACAAATATGTTTATTCCTTATTTAGGCAGTATTCATTCCTCACCTTTTAATACTTACGCGATTTGTTCCTCTGTCAAGTCTAGTCCAGGTGAATGTTTAAGTATGCCATTTACATGTAGAATACTGTTTAAAAATGTTCTGGCCATGAATGGTTTATTGTGCCTCCCTATGATTCAAAGAAAAGCTGGTAATCATTTTATATTCATTAAAAGAGTTTTTGTTTCCTTTTGTCTCCTACATCAGAGTTTATAAAATGTTATTTACATTTAACATATGGGATCCCTGAAAAGATGCATCAAGTAGAGAGCCTCTTAGAGGGTGTCACATAGTATGAACCCTAAAATAGGAAAAACAGCTTTAAAATTGCCAATGTCATAATAGAAATGGTAAAAGTACTAAAAGACTTAGAGAGCATGTTCTGATAAACAGGGAACACAGTAAATTTTAAAGTATAAAGAATAACCATATGAGCATGTGCTGGCTCATAGAATGGCATCCAAAAACAGCAGAAGGCACTAAGACATGAAACTAGTATAGCATGCATGAGCAGCATTTGACATTGCTGTTTCAGCATTACCGTGATAGCCTGATGGTATATAAACAGAGAGTTGAACAGCAGTCAGTGTCCATAAAATACAGCTCTCATTTAGTCATATTTGAATACAGTACATACAGTTCAAGATTCATTCTGAACACATTTCTAGTTTCATAAATCTACCTTGTATGAAATGCTTCTATATACATAAAAAAATACTGTATACCTTCATGGGTTAATTATTGTGCCCTTTATGAAAATAAATTCATATATATAAAGAATTCTTAGATCTTACGACTATGTATTATTAATACCCTGTACTCTTTCACAAAGTAGATTTTAAAATGAATTTTTATCCCACCATTGTCGGTTTTGTCAATATTTTTCTATATTTTTTTTGTCTTGAAAATTAATCCAAAAGGACAACTACAACACAAGTGGAATAAAATAATCTCCTAAGTTTGTCAATGTGAATTTATAAACAACTCTCTATTTATGTTACATTCATTGTCTCTACTTTTATAGGACTCTGTCCTTTTAAATTTCTAGTCTCCTATGGATGATGCTTTCTGTTATTTTAAGCTCCCCTACTCACACAAATAGTTTATTAGTCCCATCTTTCAAAGATTTACAGATATGTTTATTCCTTATTTAGGCAGCATTCATTCCTCACCTTTTAATACTTATGCTCTTTGTTCCTCTGTCAAGTCTGGTCTAGGTGAATGTCAATATGCCATTTACACATAGAATACAGTTTAAAAATGTTTTTACCATGAAGTGTTTACTGTGCTCTCTATAAATCAAAGTAAAGCTAGTAATCATTTTATATCCATTTAAGGAGGGTTTTTCCTTTTGACTCCTACATCAGAACTCATAAAATGTTATTTACATTTAACATATGGAACCCTGTTAAAAGACACAGTGCCATTCTGAAAAGTTGCATCAAGTGAGGGGCCCTCTTAGAGGGTGTCACGAGTATTATAAACTCTAAAATAGGAAAAACAGCTTTAGAATTGCTAGTGTCATAATACAAATTTTAAAAGTGTGAAAATAAACTTAGAGAGCATGTTCTGATAAACGGGGAACATAGTAAATTTTAAAGTATAAAGAATTGCCATATATGCATGCGCTGTCTTATAGGCAGGCATCCAAAAGAGTAGAAGACACTAAGACATGAAACTAGCATAACATGCATGAGCAGGGGTTGACACTGTCATTTCAGCATTACCATGGTAGGCAGTCAGCGTCCATACTATAAATAAACATAATACAGGCAGAAGTTAAGACGCTATTTTAATATGAAAGCATATAACCTATTTAAAGAGCTAGTGATGCCTCAAAGAAAATATAAAAACATAATAATTAGGTAAAATTCTGCTTGCATTCCATTTATATTTTATATATTTCTCCTCTTCATAACTTATTACTAAAGAAACGTGTATAAATATATGATTGTTGTCCCTTACAGTTCCTTTAGCATTCATCTGCCTCTGTAGTTCATTCCCTACTTCAAGTCATAATCCTCTGTTGTGACTTCACAATCTGTTGCCATGGGAGTAACTGTGAGGTTACAAGCTGGGTATTATGTCCTCAGGTAGGGAGAAAGCAGCAGGAATAGATGAACTCTTCAGGAGCAAATATCCTGTTTTCATGCAGATGACCTCATTACTAAATAGTAGGGAGGAGGAATGCAGAACTAATGGAAATGCAAGCAAATAGTGCCTAAATGTTATGCTTTGTTAAAGTTCTCCTGAACGTATCACTAGATCTTGAACCCTGTGGAGGCTTTAGACTTGATTTACATATGAAAATGTGAGAGTAGCAGTGTTACTGCATTAAATATGTGCCCACTAAGTTGTTTACATAGCTAAGTTTGCCAGAGTTTGCACCAACATGTGCATTTGTGCTCTTTTGTGTCCCTTACTTGCCTCATGTTTGAGAAATTAAAACATGCACATGGTCAGTTTAAAATAGAACATTCTAAAGATATTACATTTTATGACCACATTTCTAAATGCAGTATTTTGTGAAATGTGTGCATCTGTGGTGGGTGGCTCATTTCATGCTGTATAATGTGTCCATTTCCATTTTAACAGTGTTCGCTCAGCGGTGAAAGGGCTACATGTCGGTCCATAGCCCTTCCCTGCTAAACAAAGCTGTGCATGCCTTCAGTGGCAATTAGCTGCATTAGCAGCCTAATTTGCTTAAACTGGACACAGGTGTGCCCTATCCTCAGTGCCAGTAGTATACATATATTCTGACACCTCAGTGCCCACATCTAGTGTCAGTTCCATCCCCACTCTTCATTATCATCCCTCCCCTGCCCACCACACCAACATCCTGACACTGGGGTGTCCAATCACTGTGTTCTGGCTCAGACCACCCAACCTCTCTAGACTCAACAAAGTGTAACATCAGGGTGCCCACCCCAGTGCCACAAAATATCAAGTCAACACTGGGGACCCAATCCCCAGTGAGTGTCAGTTTCTAAAAAGAAAAATGGTCCCTTGTCTCCTTTATTTTTCTAACCCTGTAATAAAGAAAACCGTCCATCAATGTCTGTTGCTCCATTGTCCTCATTCCCTCCCACCAACTGACCCACCCCACTCATCACCCACAACCCCACCACCCATTCCCCTTACTTACCTACTGGGGTCCAGTACTGTAATCCTCTGGACTGAAGACACAGCCTCCTCTTTCAGTGCTGGACCAGGAACTGAGGAAACAAAGTAGGTGTAGCTAATGTATTTTTAAGCATGTTAAACTTTTACCCATAACGTGACACTTTTTAATATTTTACCCCAAAATTGTTAACTTGGCCTTTTAGGACCCTACCTCATGAAAGGCAGGGAAATTTTCAAATCCTGCATGAAGGGTGATTTCAAAGTTACTCTTTGAAATGAGCTTTCATGCATGATTTGAAAATGTTCTTTTTAACTCAGATTTAATGATAGTCAAATGATCAGTACAACCATACATGGCATGATACATATTACAAAGAAAAAACTAATTTTGTGACCTATTGCCTAGAGTGTATAACAGCACTCAAGGCTGTAGCTTGTAATAACTTTGGCTTAGGCTGGTATAATTTACAGTGAACGATGCATTTGCAGCTCAAGATCATCTTCACCTACCAAGTTCCCAAGGTAGGGTCATTAAAGACTATGTTGAAAATGGGGTCAAAATATTAGAAAACAACAAAGTTATGCAGGTACATTGAAATTTTTGACACTTGCTCCTAACTTTGGACATTTTCAATATTTGTATCCCAAATTTTCAACATAGCCCATTTTGTTAACACCACTGCATGAACATCACTACAAGGGCTTTGGGGACACACTTTCAGTATAAGTATGGGAACACACATCAAGTAATGCTTGGACACGGGGAACTGAAATGATGTTATTACAAAAAGTTATTAAAATGCATGGAAATGTATAGCAAAGAAAACTACGTTCATTCTCATTAGGATTGCTACTGCACAAAACACAAACCACGTAAAGGTTGGAAATAAACTATTAGGGTGCTTATGAGCTAACTCCCACCCATCCTACCATGTTCTCCCCTCATGACACAAGGACAGTCTGCAGAGTACGGAGCCATACATCAATTGTATGGTACCTTTGCAGGGTCAACATAGTAAAACTGGTATACTGTAGCAACCCTAATCCCAACCCACTCCCCTTTCTCCTACCCTCATGACTGATGGAGTATGTTATAATGCATGTAAACCCTCACCAGGTATGCATTCCAGACTACTGTAATTGTATATTTACAAAGTGCATGCCCAGAGTCACACCTAGGTCTGGTGTTTCATACATATTGTAAATATGTAATTACAGTAGTCTGGAATGCATACCTGGTGAGGTTTACATGCATTATAGCATTCTCCTTACTTGCGCACAATAATATTGTAGACTGTTCAGAAAGCATGAGAACTGTTACAAATTTGAAACTACTGTACACATTGCATAATTGTGAGCTCCTTTAGTTGTAAATAGTCAAAGGAAGTTACATGTTTGAGACATGCATGCTATTTTGTGCAGGGTCTTGTAGTAGCTGAATAAACAATCCCTCAGCACAGCCTTGTAGGATGGTACTAGACCTGTAGCTTTGCCTTGCATCACCACCATGGTGGAAGAAACTAGTTTGTGAGGTGGTGGTAAGTTCAGCTAGTAGGTTTCAATATGTGCTTCCAACTGAATATTTTAGTGCTTACAATTTTCCAGGGCTCTAAAGTTTCTTCACTAGCAGGTACCCAGTTTTCCAGTAAGTATCAAAATGTGGTAGCAAACTAACTGTTTTCCTAACCACTGGACTTCTGAATAATTGATTTGTCCCACCCTAGTCATGATGGTACTGTAGGAGAGGGACGATGGAGGCTTAGGGTTCCTATAAACCAATTTTACTATGTTGACCCTGTATGAGGTGCCATACAATTGATGAATGGCTCTCTACCTGCAGACTCTCCTTGGGTCATGCAGGTAGGGAACATAGGGTGGTGGGCATTAGACATAACCCTAATAACACTTTTCAAAACTTTGTGGGCATTGTGTTTGCAAACCTAATAGTTTATTTCCAACCTTTGTGTGGTTCGCATTTTGTGCAGCAGCAACCCTAATGAGACTTCAAGTAATTTCTTTGCCATAAATGTCTATACTTGTTAAGATATTTGTGTAGTAACATCATTTCAGTATTCCCATGGCCAAGCATTATTTGATGTGTGCTCACTACTTCTGCTGAAAGTGTGTCACTGAGGCTCTTGTAGCAAATGCAGCACATTTGTTTGTGTATGCAGAGATGCACTGTCATTGATACTTTTATATATTAAAAGTAAAGAAGTATTATTTTATACACTTGATTTGTGAGTGTTTTTTTATACAAAAGGGACAGTATCTTCTCATCGGTTTTACACTCAAGGATCAACCAGAATTACCCTGACTCAGGCACCAATTTACAGCACTCCCTGACACTGGAGCATATTTTCCTAAGCAGACACTACAAGGAGACAATCAAGGTAGAAAGGAGCAGTAAAAGTAACTGTGGTTGCAATGTGAAAGTTAGGCAGGTTCTGAACATGTTGACAGAAATGGCATTTGATTACATTGTGATTAGGGCAAATAGAAAAACAAAACAAAGACCAGCACTCTCACTCCTCTCAACCCCTCAACCCTTAAACCATGACCACACAAGTATTAAGCATTAAGCACAAGAAAAGTGATAAAACAAACAAGAAAACTACGGAAAAACAACATCATAAATTGATAGTTCCGATAGTACAGCTCAGTACCCAGTAGTACACTATTGTGCTTGTAATTTTAATAGCAGAGCAGCACTATCAGGCACAGCGATCAGACACAAGAAATACAGGCAGTAGTAAAATCACTTATACAAGACACCCAATGTACTGTAATGGACAGGACTAATTACAACCAATGTGTATGTAACAAAAAAAAAAAGAATAACATGAGAAGCAATGTATTAAACTAACACTAACATGGTATGTATAGGATAGACCACTCATTCATATGCATGGTAACAACAGACATCCCACCCATAGAACAATGATAATAGTTATTTGCCAGTCTAGAAAGAGTTTTAGCTTCCTGTGTATTAATTTATAATTTCAAAATTTGATATGACCTTGTGGCGTTACAACTTATAAAATCAATTAAAGGGGACAAGAATGAGTTGCAAGTACTAGTAGTAGCCATTATTAAATGGGTTATGTTAATAAAGAAGAGAACATAATGGGTTGGATTTTCAAAGCCAGGGCATTGACTCACAGTGTTTGCATCCAGCTGAAGTGATGCAAGGGCCCCTGCATCACACTATGCATCAGCCCCAATTTTCAAACAGTGCCTGCACCCAAAGTGAGGCTGTATGTGCCAGCCGGGCCTGGGCCACACTTGCAGCAGATACTTGGCTGCACCATGGTGTAAATGGACTTGTGCCATGATGTGGTTGCAGCCTCCCTTCTGCAGGATTCTAAGAGCCCCTCCCCATAGCCACTGGATTCACCAGTGGTTAGACCAGCCAAAGCTGGTCTAATAGCCATGTGTGCTGACCTTCACGGAAGGTGAGCAGGATAGTAGATGGTAGTGGGTAACAGAAGGACAGATTTCTATGGTGTTATGTCACCCAACCATGCCACACAACAGTTTGTCCCTAGGACAACAGTTCTGCCCACATCCCATGGTACTGTCAACTCCAAGGGTACCCTGACATCCAGAGGCACTCCCATAGAATGCCACAGCACAACTACTGTGCACAGGGGTGACACATGAGCATGTGCTTGTGACTCACAGCTCCTCTGTTGCTGTAGCTATGCTGATATGGCTCAGAGGAATGTCACTCCCATGTACACACATTGCATACTAAGGACCATGCCATGTACTGAGGAGTGAGGAGGATGTACATGTCCACTACATCCATTGTGAACAGAGGGACTCAGTGCCATGGTGTGCTATAGTAGCAGCTGATAGCCCATGTACTGGGGCTGTCAATCAGCAGGAGTGCCACCTGCATCTAGTGAAACAACTGTACACTTTGGGTGCACCCCAAGAAATAAGAGGTTGCTGCAGTTCTCATTCTGATGCAATGGTGGCATAGTGTAGTTCCCATATGGCAGGCAGTGGTAGCATGTGTTGCATCCATCCACAGAGTTTCTGGTGGTGGTCTCAGAGCTGGCCATGGAGTGGCACACTGGCACATGGGGCCCCATGCCCAGTGATGGACTCAAGTTCAACATTCAACTCTAGGTGGGCAGGGGTCTGCTGATGTGGGTTACTCCATGGGTCTCAAACACCTGCACCAGCAGACAGCACTGAAGCACCACTGCCGATAACATCCACAATGCCTCTGCCAACATTGATGACTGGTAGAGGACTGGTGCTATTTTAGACTTGAGCCACTATTTGTGAAAATACTGGATGGAAATGTACTAATATCATGCACTGCAATTTCTAGAGATTAACTTTCTGTCAAAAATCTATACAATCTATTAAATACTTTTGAATACAATATTGCTTAAAGGAATTTTCTATTTTATGAATGTTCTAAGGTGCAATATATTTTGTATTAAAGTGTGAAATTCTTTTTTTTTTGAATGGTCTACTTAATTATGGGAGCTAGCCCTGTTCCCAATGCACCACATCATACTATAGCAGCTCACACTCTATTTGTGGATTAATGTATGAAGATGTGCTGTGCATCAGCATCCACTGTTTGTGCCTTGGAAAATTAAATTGATGGGTTGGTGGAGATCTGGGTGAGAAGAGCTGGTTTCTGGTGAAACACGCCAACCCCATAAGTCACAGACTAACAACATCAAGTGTAATATGCATGGTGGCTTTAATTATTTTCATGTTGAATGAGATTAAAGTATGCCTCACATGTGTGAATAATAAGTGAAAATGTTGTCAGAGCACACAGTAACCACTGTGATGCCTAAGTCATTGAAGTTCTAGATGTTAGACACAAATGCTTGTTTTGTGTGTCTGTGTGTGGTGGTGGGTGGGGGGCTTCGCCTTGTGGGATGTGCCAAAACAATTAGAACTAAGTTCAGGTTTGCATGTGAGTTGGCAGAGTACATGACAACAGGCACCCTCCAACCACCCAGTAGGAATTAGTTTATGCTTTGGTGTCAAATACATTAGAATATAATGGAAGGGCGGAATCTCATCTGAGTATGAACATCTTGGAGTCCACCCTAGTTCCAGATAACATAGAAACATAGAAACATAGAAACATAGAAGTTGATGGCAGATAAGGACCGCAAGGTCCATCCAGTCTGCCCATTTCTTTTCTACCTTATAAATGTGCCATCGGCCTTTGCTCTGTCAGTGGCCTATCTATTCATAGTCATTTGTATTGCTCCTTATGCCTATCCCATGCCTGTTTGAAGCCCTGCACTGTATTCATAGCCACCACTTCTTGTGGTAAGCCATTCCATGCATCCACCACCCTTTCTGTGAAAAAGAATTTCCTCACATTCCCCTTAATCGGCCTCCTCTAATCTCATGCTGTGTCCTCTTGTCCTGATATTTTTCTTATATTTAAACATGTTAGACTCTTTCACCTTGTTTATGCCCTTAAGGTGTTTGAATGCCTCGATCATATCACCTCTCTCCCTCCTTTGCTCAAGGGTGTACATATTGAGCTCCGTTAATCTGTCCTCATATGTCTTCTGATGCAGTCCCTGCACCATTTTGTTGCCCTTCTCTGGACTGCCTCAATTTGGTTAATGTCCTTGTGAAGATGTGGCCTCCAATACTGCACGCAGTACTCCAGATGGGGCCTAACCAGTGTCTTGTACAGAGGGATTATTACTCCCTCTTACGACTTGTGATACCCCTACTAATACACCCTAACACCCCCTAGCCTTATCTACTGCTTTAGAGGTCTGCTTGGATGATTTTAGGTCATCAGTGATGATGATGCCCAAGTCTCTTTCTTCCTTTGTGACTGCTAGCAACTCCTCCCAGCCTATAGGTGGCTTCAGGGTTTCTCTTCCCTATGTGCATGATTTTGCACTTCTTTGCATTAAATCCCAGTTGCCACTCTTCTGACCATTCTGCTAGTTTATCCAGATCTCTTCTCATTCTGCCCACCCCATCCGGATCATCTACTCATTGCAGATCTTGGTGTCATCTGCAAACAGACAAGCCTTACCCTCTAGTCCATCTGCAAGGTCACTAATGAAGATGTTGAAGAGGACTGGCCCAGGACTGATCCCTGAGGTACCCCACTTGTGACTTGCATCTCTTCTGACTGTATACCATTTACCACCACTCTCTGTTTTCTGCCCGTCAACCAGTTTGCCACCCAGTTGACCAACTTCTGACCCACCCCGAGTCTACCCAGCTTATTTATCAATCTTCTATGTGGAACAGTGTCAAAAGCTTTGCTGAAGTCAAGGTAGGTGACATCAACTGCTCCCCTTGGTCCACCACTTGGTTACCCAGTCAAAGAAATCTATGAGATTAGTTTGACAGGACCTTCCTTTGTAAACCCATGCTGTCTTGGATCCTGTGCCCCTATGGATTCCAGGTGTTGCACTATCCTTTCCTTAAGGAGTGCCTCCATAATCTTGCCCACTACTGAGGTAAGACTGACCGGTCTGTAGTTCCCTGCCTCCTCCCTGCTACCACTCTTGTGGAGCGGGATCACATGAGCCCTTCTCCAGTCTTCTGGGACCTCTCCTGTGCTCAGAGACTCACTAAACAATTCTGCTAATGGCTCTGCTAGTTCCTCCTTTAGCTCCTTATACCCGGGATGTATGCCATCAGGTCCCATTGCCTTATCCACCCTGAGCTTAGCAAGCTCTTGTCATCCACACATTTGAATTGGCTTCATAATCCATTGGTAATGCAACAAGGAAAGATATATACAACTGAAATTAGACTAACTACTCACTTACAAATTAAAGATATTTGAACATTTAATAATGTATAAACATTAGTAGGTCTAAGATTTCATAAGCAGTTTGAAGCAACATCTTCACTTTTACCAGGTTAGCGACAATTATTACAGTGTAGCTCGCTTCAATGCATACTCATTTTGCATGAGAAATTTGTGCATTAAAGCAGGCTGTGTATTTAAGGGGATTGCATAGTATAACATTAGAACACTTTTTAATGCTTGGGTAGTGAATACATATTTTTTAAAGGTGCATCATATCACACTACACTACATGGAATTATGAGTTGTGGGTCAAGGTGTATGTAAATTAACTTTACTCCAATACAGGGGTTTACATTATGAATGATGCCCATATCTAAGGACTGATTAATGCTGTTGTGTGTAAGGTGGGTAAGAATTTAATGTTTGATAGCTGGATATTTGGGTGAGTGCTACAGTTATCAAGGAAGAACATGACTTTTCTTCAGCGATGTTGCATCTGACTGTTCACTTTTTTAACCATTCAAGAAATATCTCTGCTGTCATCCACACATTTGAATTGGCTTCATAATCCATTGGTAATGCAACAAGGGAAAGACTGGCAAACAGAGTGGTCATTTAGATCTACCTGTCACCAAAGGTTTTATATGATTGGAGCTGTCCATATGGCAACAAAACAGCACTGATACCCTCTTCCTAGCTTTTTCCCACCACAAGGTAAAGAGGATTTGAAAGAAAATGTTCTGTCTGAGGTGGCTCTAAAGTTCCATCACAGTTGTAAATGGAGTCCAGTTGAAAACTCTTGTAAGATCTGAGGCAAAATGCTAGTCAGCCTGTGAATAACTAAATGGCCATTGGTGTCTTTATTATTTCTCCATGACAATATTTAACAAGTTCTGGTCACAGCCACTACAGCTCCTAATGCATTAACTTGATAAGGGTGTTTCATGGCTTAAATGTAAACTGAATTGCTGTAGAAAGCTTTTATGTGTAAATTAAATTTTGGTAAAGTTAGATCATTTATCTGGTGGATCCTGTGTTTACTGTGGTTTAAAATGCGAGCCTCGAGTGTGTCTTGTACTATGTGGGAAGAAGAGGAAGCTCTGCACCAAGGCCTTCAAGTTATGGTAGAAGAAATGGTGCAGAAAGGAGAGGTATGGCTACAATGATGACCGTGGGCCTACCTGGAAGGATGGGAGCCTATACCGAGGTGATAACCAACTTCCATTAAGGAGGGAACCATAGTCCTCAGTGCACAGTTGAAATGTTACTTGATGGACATTTAAAGTAGCCAAGGGGGTGATGGACAGAATGAGAAGGTGGAAAGTGGGCCACCACAGGCTTAGATAGAGAGTAGGGAGATCCCAAGCAGGAAATTAGTAGAAGAGGAAGGGGAAAAGAGAGCAGTCAAAGAAGAAAGGAGAGGAAGGAGGGACAATTGGAAAAAGGAGAAAGTGACAAGAAGAAAGCTGAGGGATGTCAAAATGGTGCAAGGTCTGCATCAGAAGCCCTATGAGAAAAAAACTGAAAGAGTTCAATATGTACACCCTGGAGGAGAAGAGGGAGAGTCCTTTAAATACTTACGGGTGCTAATGAGGTACAAAAGAGAGGTATGTTTCAGAGAAAAGGTGCTGTAGAACAAGGGGTCATGATATGAAACTTGAAGGAGGTAGATTCAGAGAGATGTGAGGAAGAGTACATCTTCACAGAAAGAGTGGTGAATTCCTAAACAGCTTTCAATGGGAGACAGCGGAGGTGAAACCAGTAGTGGGTTTAAAATGCCTCGATAGGCACAAAGGAACCCTTGGAGGAAGGACAGTAATGGAAGAGAAAGTGCTGTAGATCAAGTTGGGTCTCCAGCAAAATTGATCATAATTAAAAATGGGCAGACTAGATGGGCACAGTTGTCTTTAACAGCCATCAGTTTCTATGTTTCTATGTATGACAGGTTATGCGATTCAAATGGATGAAGTGCAAAATTATTAATATGCACAATGTCAGTACTGTAAACAGTGTGGTACAAAAATGTATGTTGTACTAAGCTACACAGACATGATAATGAAATCAATAATAACTCATGCATGGAGCAAGGGAGAAAAATCAAGAGGAACATGTGTGAAGGAATATACTACTCTGAGTCATGACACCATGATAGGTACATACGTGTGTGAATTTACCATATTATGATTGTACTCAGCTGTATACCAATGTTGAGTAAGTTACAATATGGGATTTTATTTACTTTTGTTTTATTTTTAATAATCCAGAGAGCCTATATTGAGGTGATAGGTTCTATTAAGGAGGGAACCATAGTCATAAGTGCATGGTTTAAATGGTACTTTGATGGACATTTAAAGTAGTCGGGGTGATGGAAGATTTCATAATAGAACTGAAATGCCTACTAATAGTGTTACTATACTCAGAGCTGTTTTGTTTCAAATTCTTGACCTACTCTTATTATATACTCCTGAACATTAGGAACAACCCCAATCAATGCAGTCACCATGATGCCATACTCTCCTCCCATTCCTCTGAGTCATTATGTTTTTTTGGGAGGGGTCCTAAGTCCAGGAAAGATGCAGAGGAGTTGATCAAGGACAGTAAAATATTTTTTGGCAAACAAGAACCTGAGGTGATGAGTTGAAACTGGAGGGTGAAGCTTTAAGAGGGATGTGAGGAAATTCTGTTTTACGGAAATGGTGGTGAAGCTGTAGAACAGTCTGCCAGTGGAGGTGGTTGGCACCAAGGTCATAAATGATTTCAGCCATGGCTGGGATGGAGTGAAGGGCTTGATGGTAGCTCAGGTCTGCAGCATTAAGGAGGGATCAGGGGTGCTATGTATGGACAATAGGTACCAGGGAAGATAGGAAACTCTAGGCACAGTAGATGGACTTTTGGTCTTTTTCTGCTGTCATTGTCTTTGTAATAATATATGCATTGAGCAAGGAGACAAAATCAAGGGGAACATGTGTGAAGCAATCTACTACTCATAGAGTGGTGACACCATGATAGGTACATACTGTATTAAGTGACTGTATTATGATGGTGTCCAGCTGTATACCAAGGTTTAATAAGCTGCAATACGGGATTTTATTTAAGCAATAAATTGATTGGAGGATGTGGAGTCAGGATTTACCACGGCTGGCGAGGATTTACCCACTCAGCTACACCTCATGGGCAAACCACTCCAGCTGTGGTAATCTCTGATAACCCACATCCTCTGAGTGGCTTATTGAGATTATACCAAGGTCAATTTTTACTATAATAAAATACAAATATTAAAGAGGCTGCTTTGTGTTTTTATTTTTATTGTATTTATTCCTGGGCTGCTGAGGATTAGGATGTTGATGACCTTTTATACTTGCTCATCAGCAAGTGATTATCAGAGGATTTACACCGGTGGTAAACTGCCAGTCTGACCATTTCATTGGCTGTTCACTTATGTCCATGGTATAATTATTTTGTTTTATTTTTAACAACCCAGACATTGTCTACACAGTAATAACACACAGCCAATAATGCTGCTTAAAAGTTGAGACCTTGTTTTTTTTTTACCACTTTATTAATTTTTGGGAAATCACTTGTAACATGGCTGCAATTCTGTACAGCCTGTTAACTTATTATTTACCTATGCATGCTCCTTACAAGAGAGTCCTGCATGTATTAATGCCAGTGCACAATATTACCCTTAGGACAGGTTGTGGAGTGCATTTGAATAGATGTAAAATTGTGACACTGCACTGTATGTCAGATAATAATGGTGTCTCTGATTGTGAGTCATACCTCCCAACTGTCCCTGATTTTGCCTCAGAAATTTCTTCAGTCCTTCTAAATTTGGCATTTCTGTCACTTAAGAATAGGGATTTGAATCATAAAATAATGCCAGCTATTGGTGTTACAGTCTAGTTCTTATTAAGAAAATGTTATCCATTCTAAGAAGCATATTGTATACAGCTTCTGCAACTAATATACAATTTTTTTCAGATGTGTTCTGATTTTAGTCTTTTGGTCATTTGTCCCTGATCATTTTATGCCTACACACACACACACACACACACACACACACACACACACACACACACACACTGGACAGCGGTCTCTAAAGTTTCTGCTTTTGCTGCCTTACCTCTTCAGCAAATTGGTCCTATAATTCCTTCTGGTCTGGCCCTGGCGGCCCTACACTGGGCACCATGCCCAAGCTCACCTCCTCACCTTCTCACCCTCTTGGCCACATTGCACACCCTCTACAGCATGGAAAACCACTGGGAGTCAAGGCCAGAGGGATCACCCTGGAGTGTCTGGTGCAGCGCCATGGGGGCCGACCTTCATGAGCACTGGAGGATTGGGGATATTTTGTCTATTTCTCCCTGGATCCCCACATGGCATGGGTGTGCAAGGACATCAATGACACTGCAGTATGCACTTCTGTGCACCACACGTCAGACATCTGTCTGCTCTGATCCCTCCATTGCACTATGGCTTGCGCCATACCCTAGCTGCTGCCAGGAACCAGAAGATTTACAGGTGTCCTCCCACCTTTCCCCAGAGGAGGACAGCAGCCCTGAATGCTTAATCCTCCTCCCCAGCTGACCCTCCGACACCAAGGTCCTCCCAATCCCAGATCACTGGCATAGCTTGAGGTGTGGCGTCCAGTGCTCAATCCTCAGTGCCACCCGGCGGCACCTCTATCTCTCAAAGTAATTTGAAACTCCTCTGAATTTCTTCTAAATGCTTGCTGACTCTGTTGCAAATTATGAAACTGGACAGCTAACTCTCTCTCTCTCTCAAAGTAATCTGAAACTCCTCTGAATTCCTCTTTAAATCTCTCTCTCTCTGTCTCTGTTTCTCTGTCTCTCTCTCACCCCACTCCCCATAGCTGGTTATTCCAGCAAGGCTCTTTTGACACAAGTAGGCAAAAAGTTTCTAGTGCACTGCTGCAGACAGTTAAAGTGCATCAAAGAAGTGGTATAAAATAACTTGGTGAAAATCATCTTAAAAGAGCATTAGAAAATGGGCTAAGAAATCTCCGAGCTCTGATTGGCTGATAGCTTTGAGAAGGTGGGCATCTATCAGACAATAGATGCCCACCAAATAATAAGTCCCAGCCCAAACCTGCCTCATGCACAACTAGTATTATTGTGCCCAGCCTGTTTCATCATTGGCTAAAGCACTGGGCACATACTTTCAAATTGCTACCATTTTTTCCATCCCTTAGCGAGTGAATGAGTGAGCTCCCTCCACCCACATACAGACACAACTCACCTCACTCCTTAGAAAAGACAGCAGCATGCCATTACCAAAACAAACCTGTACCTGATTCCTAGTTTTAACACAGTCGCTCTTTTTTTTTTTTTTTTTTTCCTTTGGCTTGTACTGCCCCCCCAAGACTGCCACCGCTCACTAAGTCTCACTTGTCGGCAACATGGAACCAGACCCATACTCAAATCTCATAAATGGGACAAATTTGATATTCCTGCAAAATGAAACTACCTCTTTCCCCTCATGCAGTTCCTCTCCGACTCCAGTCGGTCTTCCCGTGACAACAGCAATAACGTCCATAATTTTGCTACCTCCTTTTTTTAGCTAACGCATACACATTCCCATTCTCACCTGACCACTGAGCAGCTCGAACAGGCTGTCACGCCTCATGCACCTCAGATATTAAAATGAAACAAAGCAGCTGCTTAACTTTGGAGTGCCGTGGTTAAATGTAAAAATAATAATAATGTAGTGCACTGCCATCTCACACTGTAACGCTACTTTCTTCATGGTTTGACGGTTTGACGGAGCACAGCCGCCGCCTAACAGCCACATCTACCCACAGGAGCCACCGGAGGAAAAACACTGAAAATGATACAAATACGGGGCACCTCATATTTTCCTTCAGCAATGAAACCTGGTACCCACATAAACAATCAGCAGACATTTTCTTTCTTTTCACTTTGTAGCATTACTCCAGATCCTCGATATTGATCGCATTTCAGCCATGCTCTGCACTTCCTGGTTCAGTGTGTTGGGTCAAGTGAGGTCACGCCTGTAACATCACATAAATTCCAATTGTAAAATAAAAACACTTTTTCAAGGGCTATATTGCTTGTATGTCTGTCTGGTTGTTATCAATGTACTACTGTGGAGGTGATGGGGAGACATAAGTACAACAGAATAGTGCTGTGAGGGGGAGTGGCAATAACAGATGGAATGGCACAGAAAGCAAGGGACTACTTTGCAAGCCAAAGACTTAAAATTCAGTCTTTTTTTTTAATTTAAATTGTTTAATTTTGTAGAAACCTACACAAACTGCCACATTACGTAGGCATTATTAGAGCAATCGACCTTCCAGGGTTATAGGCCCTCCGCCTCCAGCCGCCGGGCCTCATTAGCTTCTTGGGCGGTCCGGGTATTGCCTAATACCGCCCACCCTGAGGGTATTATTGCTGTACATATCCATTACTTCACATTTCTGAGTCCATAATTCTCTTCTGTTTGTAGTTTTCTCTGGTTCCATGTCAACTCCATGAAAAACAGTGTAGCATGGTAGAAACCACATGGACAAAACTACGGAAGTCAAAACTGCACCAGTCAATAACAGCAAAGCACAAAACAGTGAATATAGATTTACTAGTATTAACACCACACTGCCATGGATCACCACTTCAGTAAATGTTTGGCTTGAGTAAGATTTAAGCAATAATGCATAACAGGGTGTGTGCTGGGATAAGTGCATCCAACCACCTCAAAAGTGACATTATCCCAGCACAACACACACCCTGGAGTGCATTATTGCTATTATATAATGGCCCTTTGTAGAACAAAGGAAAAAAATTACATTTAAAGTACATTTTTCTGCCAGTTTTTGAATGGGTAGGGTTACTTTACGAAAAATGGTGCCTATTTATTTCAGCTAGCAGGTGGAGCTGTTTTTCCTGTGGCTCTGTAGTCTCTATGGTAACCTTTATCAGTGTTGTGCTGTCACTCTTTGTGCCTCTGCCTCTACATTTATATTCTATTTCGCATTTTTCAGTTTGTGTTTCCTTCTATGTTTTTTGTTACTATTTATGCTGCTGCTGTTTCTGAATCAGACATTGACGCAATTGTGGCAGTTTTGAGGGAGTTCTGGAACAGAGAAATGCATGGAAAGTACCGGTGAGTGTTACAATCGTGTTTGTGCTGCACTTTGCATTAACCCGATCACGATCAGTATAGCTAAAGAAAGAGAAAGATGCTGTTTGTTCCAGTCCCGCTGCCTATTCTGGAACCAGTATAATGTTTTTGACTTTTTTTTGTTTTGGGAGCCACAAAGACTGAACAGAAAGTGAGAGATCTGTCCACTGAAAGAGGAATGTGGTAGTTTGAAAGCACTCATGCTGCTGCTGAGGGAGGATCAAATACCATCTTGATGACGGCTTTTTAAAAATGTTAATGTTTTTATGTTTGGGGAAATACTGTGGAGGGGTAGGAGGTTGGTGCTAGTAAGTTTGGTTGTGGCTGCTGGTGGCAAGCTTATTGAGGGTCACTGAACGCGTCACGAAATGAAATTTAAATGAAGAGAATTACTTTTGTCACATCAGATATTTTGCTATCAAGCTGTTGATGTCACTGAAGCAATGCTATGTTCACCCCCAAAGACAAAGCAAACTTTTTATTTTCCATACTGCCTGCCATTGGAAGCTCTATCTCAGGAATGTAGTATGATCAATTCACACCTCACTGATGTATTGTTGTGCACTTAATTACAAAATGATCACACTGCTGGATGTGAAAAATTTGTACTTAAGTGTGATTTGCACTTAGTCAGTGTGATCAGAACAGGGAAAAATAGCATAAATGATATAGGGAAAATGGGGAAAATGAAATCATGTGCACTTAAATGGGCGTGTTTACTTATCCAATGTGCATTTATTGGGCTACACTGTATTACTAATTCTCACAGGCTTGCTGTCAGAACTATACAGTGTGACAAATATTATTAAATGCTGCATTGGTGGTATTTAAACTCAGCTTGAGGGGAGACAGGATAAGCAGGCAGACATACCCCCCACAACAGGCTCACAAGATCAGTAATGGGAATCCTGAATGACTGAAACCCCAAAAATAACTGAATAACAAAGAAATCCAAGTGGCAAAAGGAAAGAGGAAAGAGAGAAAGTAAAAAATAGTGGGGAAATAAGGAAGGCAAATGGGAAATGGGGGGTAGGACAATCTGACAGCCATATTTGCAAATGCTCAAAGTTGAGCAATAAAATTGCAGAACCAGAGGCTACCATGGCAGATGCAGACCTGGACATAGTAGCATTACCAAGTCCTGGTTCAATGAAACCAGGACTGGGATGTAGCCATACCAGGTATACTCTGTTCAGATAAGGCACGGTAGGTGTAAAGGGGCAGAAGTGTCTCTTTATGTCAGGAACATCATAAAAGCTATGGAATTACAGGGAGAACAAGGAGGAGCTGAGGTACTGTTGGTCACCGTGAGACACGGGGCTGCTATTCATACAGGAGCTATCTATAGATCTCAGCACAAGGGAGAGAGGTGGATAGAGATATAATGGAAGCAATCCAAAGGATGGCATACAGGGAGGTGTTGTTGGTAGGGAGCCCATTCTACTGGATGTGGATTGGAGCCTACCAGCAGTGGCAACAAACAGAAGTAGGTACATCCTGGATGCACTGCAAGGGCATGCCTCAGGCATCTAGTTAAGGAACCCACTTGTGGGGGAGCAGTACTGGACCTGGTACTGATAAAGGGGGACAGTGTTGCTGATGTCTCAGTGAGTGGCCACTGGGGACCAATGATCACTGTACAGTGTAGCTCAATAAGAGAACTAGGTTAGAATCGAGCCTCACTGAGGTGAGCGTCCTGGATTTCAGGACAGCTGATTTAAGAAAATGGGAGAATGCCTCAAGGACACCCTAGCAGGGATAGGGAAATGGGGATGTTGAGGAACAATGGTAAAAATAAAGGAGGCATTGAAAAGCAACAAATCTGTGTGTCAGGCAGATTAACAAAGGCAAGAGAAAAATGAGACCACTATGGTTCTCTAGAGAAGTATTGGATAAAGTGAGGGTAAACACACTAGCATTTAGAAGGTAAAGAGGACACAGAAGGAGAAGGATAGGGAGAGTTACAGGAGAAACAAAGAGAGGCAGGGAGAGCAGTTAGAGTGCAAAGGAGCAAACAGAGGAGAATCTTGCCTAGTCAGTAAAAAAAGGATAAAACATTATTTAGATGTATAAGCAGGAAGAGAAAGACCAAAGGAAAATAATAAAGCTAAAGAAGAAGGAACTGTTTGTGAGGAAGAGGACCAAAAAGCAGACATATTGAACAATTCTTTTGTTCATTATTTATAGAGGAAAGGGTAGGCGTTGGGCCAAAGATAAAGGGACAAGGACATTAAAGGAAGGAGGTGGACACTAGTTCTTTTACAGAGGAGGCCTCAAGGAACTGGCACATTTAAAAGTAGACAAGGCAAGGGACCTGACAGGTTGCACCCTAGGATACTGAGGGAGCTCAAGGAGGTGCTGGCTGCACCTCTGACAGCTCTGTTGAACCTATCACTAGAAACAGGGGCAGTTCTAGGGGACTGAAGGAGAGCAGATGTCCCACTACACAAAGTGGAAATAGGCAGGAGATAAGAAATTACACACCAGTCAGCCTGACTTTGGTAGTAGGTAAGAGTACTGGAATCACTACTGAAGGAAAGGATTTGGAATACCTTTTAATCTGTGGATTACAGGATCCAGGCAAAATGGTTTCTGGGGAAGGTCTTGTCAGACAAACCTGATTGAGTTCCTCACCTGTGTGACCAGGAACTGGATCAGGGAGAGCAGTAGATGTGGCCTACCAGGATTTCAGTAAGGCCTTTGACACTGTTCCACAAAGAAGACTGTTGAGCAAGCTGTGAAACCTAGGAGGGAGTCCAAAGTACCAAAATGGGAAAGACATTAGCTAAGCAATAGGAGTCTGAGGATGGTGGCAAATGGGGTCCACTCTGGAGAAGGCAAGGTGACCACAGGATGCCACAGTCAGTGTCAGTATAGGCCCAGTCCTCCTCAATGTCTTTATTAGTGACATTGTAGAAGGCTGAGGAAAGTATGCCTGTTCATGGATGACACAAAAGTCTGCAGCAGAGTGCACACAACATGGATGGTGGAAAGCATGAGGGACAATGTGAAAACCTAGAAGAATGGTTGAGGGAATGGCAGCTGGGTTTCAATGCAAAACATGCAAATCATACACTTGGGGCACAAAAACCCAGGGGCAACATGCAATTTGAGCAGTGAGGTATTAGCAACCACAAAACAGGAAAGGGACCTGGGGTAATCATTTCTGATGTACTGAAGGTAGCCAAAAAGTGTGATAAGGCTGTGGGGAAGGCTAGCAGGGTTTCAGGTGCATAGGGAAGGCATCACCAGCAGAAAGAGGAGGCAGTATTACCCTGTATAGATCACTGGTAAGACCCTACCTCAAGTATTGTGTCCAGTTCAGGAGGACCCACCTCTGGAAGGATATAGATAATGTGGAGGTGGTACAAAGGAGAACTACCAAATGGTGCAGTGTCTGCATCATAAGCACTATGAGGAAAGACTCAAGGAACTAAGTATGTACTCTCTAGAGGAGAGGAGGGAAGGATATGACAGAAATATTCAAATACCTCACAAGTATTCATAAGGTACAGGAAGGTAGCATTTTCCATAGAAAAGATGCTCCAGGACAAGGGGTCATGCTATGAAGCTGGAGGGGGAGCTCAGAGGAGATGTGAGGAATGGTTCTTCATAGGCAGGGTGACGGTGCATAGAACAGCCATCCAGCAGAGGTGGTGGGTGCTAAAATAGTAATGGGAAGCAAGCATGCATGGGATAGACACAAGGGGACCTGAGAAGGAAGTCAAGGGGGGAGAAGACCGGATATTGAGTAGGGTCTGTGGTGGTACAGGAGGTAGGGAATATAGGGCAGACTTGGTGGGCCAAGAGGTCCTTATCTGCAGACAGCTTCTATGTTTTTATTATTATGGGTGGAGGATTGATGTTAAATGATAGACGTATACCCAGAACCCCTTAAATGAAGATATAATTATCACTTCACTGTCTAATCACATTGTTTCTCTTCTATCTGTTTATTTATTTATTTATAAACTTGATATTCAGCAGAAAAATAGATTTAATATTTTCATTATGAATGAGTGGTTATTCTCTCCCATATGCTGACTGCTTGAGGTTGAGAAGAGTTAAAATTTATTAGTGTTTCTCATATTAGCCATTCCTGGGAAATAAGTCTACTATGCTGACAATAAGCACCAAGTGTGATCTCATAGTGCATGGGTCTGTTCTCAGAACCTGACCAGTAATAACTTTCTGTCAGGGATAATACAGTCTTATATATACTTATTGCATGACTTAATACTGTCAGGGGATGCAAGTGTCATAACATAGTGGTGACAATGGGCGGATGGGGTCTATTATTAGACAAACACACTATAGAGCTGCATGTCCTACTGTCCCTCATGGAGACTGCCTTCAATTCACAGTATAAGGGAACATTGCATTATGATGTAGTATTATGTTTGTAGTCTTAGCGTGCCACCTACTTACATTAGCCAATATGCAAAGCTTAGCATTATATACTGAAAACTCTATTATTACCCAAAAGTAGTATTAATCAGCAATATTGCTTATTTATGTGTATGTGCAAACGTTATACTTTTGGTGCCAGATGCACACCTAATCCACCAGTGAGAGCCATGTACTGCTCGCCAGATAAGCCGTTACCCAGATAATGGACTTTCTTATCACAAGTATAAAATATGATGTAAGTTCTTTTTCACTGAATTTTTGCATAATCACCCAGTAGTTCAGAGAGGTACCAACTCCCGCTATTTAGGTAAGCTGTATTTGTGTGTAATTTAGAACAAACCTTATAGTCTGTAACACCTGTCTCTGTGTAGTGTTTTGCCATCAGGTTATAATATTCTTCCAGAACCAGCTAACAAAATGGCAACTGTGGTAGGACCTGATTGGATAGAACTGAACCAGAAGAAGTAAAAGTGTTCAGAAGAATGGGCATGGTATAACTTAGGTGGAGAGAACCTGCACCCCTGGTTCGAGTACTATACAGAATAACCTTCAGGAACTTCCATCCATGGATGGTTCTGGGATCATGGAAGGTGATCGAGCCTACATCCTCTCATTCTACAGTTGATGGGGTCTGAGAGATTCTGTATACTGGTCACAGGACTGCTTAATTTGGGACATAAAGTGGATCGATATGCTTTGTTCTGTGTTAATGCAGGAAAAAGCAGACCTTCTCCAAATATGACCATCAGCACAGAGCTGAAACTAGACATGTC
The DNA here is from genome assembly GCA_016271365.2 of Neoceratodus forsteri. Taxonomy (NCBI): domain Eukaryota; kingdom Metazoa; phylum Chordata; order Ceratodontiformes; family Ceratodontidae; genus Neoceratodus; species Neoceratodus forsteri. The sequence goes on along the minus strand of CM057454.1, from coordinate 841,476,472 downwards.
AAACTTCCTAGCCTCCCATAGGGGCTGGGACAATTTTACTTGGACATAAAATCATACAGGCATCCAATACAGTATGTGTGCACCCTATATTCAGAAACCTGAAATACTGCTTAAAAAGCTTGACCATAAGGGTCTGAGAGTAGTCACCCTTTTGCTGCCTTACAAGCAGTGGAAATGGAGGTCTTGACTTTGAGAAAGGAGTTGGTATCAAAACCCATGAAATGGGTGAGCTGTGGGCCAGCTTGGAACAAGAAACCAATGGGTTCGTGAATGAGGCTTAGAGTGAACTACATTGTACTGTACAGGATTATGAGAAGGTTTTGTGGGATAAGAAACATGTGTCACAGATGAATGATTTGTTGACTAGGATGAACAATACATTGCAGAGTGAGTATGGGGAGTTGTATGATGAGATAGGAAAGTGCCAGGAAGCACTGGAAAGGAAAATCAGGGAAAATCATGAGTTAAGCACCGTGTATAGAGTTTTGCAAGACCATGTAGCTAAAGGACAGTTCAAAGGCAGGGATGGCAGGATGAATCACTCACAATGTAGAGCCAAGATGGTGATGTTACACCAGATGCTGATGATCCTGAATGGTCATGCACTAGCTATGTCATACCCTCCACCCATTAATCTGGCATAATCAAAGGATGAAGAAAGCGGTGATGGGGGTATCCAAGATGGTGGTCCTTGGTACTCTGATGGATGGCAGCCTCAGCCTCCACCAGTTGCTGCCTTGCTTTAAATAAGCAGGACAAAAAGAGGTAGACACGATGATTGGGTGTCCAAGGCACAGTCTGTGGTGGTCTGGCAGGCCATGACCAAAATGCTTAAAAATGAGGTGGAGAAACAAACCCTCATACAGGGTGTGGCCACCGCCACAGCAGAACTGTCATCAGAACCATAACAACTGAGTGGAAGAGCATTCCCCAATGTTCTATAGTCCACACCGGCCCTCCAAACAATAACGGACAAAGTGGGCTACATGTGTCCTAATGACAATTTGAGCTGTCATTTGGAAAAAGTGAAAGGTCACTGCAAATGCTTAGCCTTTCACCTGAGCATAGAGTTCAGGTCTTGAGACAAAAGTCGATCCAATGCTATGGGCTAAATTGCCTGAAACGATCCGGTCGAACAACAAAGCTAGATTTGAAGTTGCAGCCACCCTGCTGGCAGTTAATCATCCCAGTCTCATCAGTGTGATGTTGGCCCATCCAGTCAAGCAGTATGCCAAAGAGACACCAGCCCAATATGACAACTGATGGTGGCTAGCCTACCAAACCAGTAAGACCATGGCAGGGAGGATTCAACTGAGAACAAAAGTTTGTTTTTGAAAAGTCTACAGCCAAGTCTGTGAGAAAAGTTGAACTGCTAGTATACGCAGGGAGAGATAATTTTCCACAATATCCTAGAAAGGGTGGAACAGGCCTTTCAAATTTTTATTTGGAATCTGACTTCTAAGCCAAAGTGGCTGCAGTGCAGCCCACCAGTGAGCCCTCCACCCTGTACATAGTGGAAGGAAATTCCAAGGAGTACCAACTGGACAAGGCCTCCAATCAGAAGGGGGTGGGCAAAACAAGAACAACAGAAAATATAGGCCCAAATAAAAATCAACAGGGCCAGAAGGGATACAATAGCAGAGGCGCAGCCCTTCCAACAGGGAACTGGCTGAAGAGAACAATCAGTTCAGAGAATTTATGGCAAAAATTCAATTAGTAGCAACAAACCTACTGTGATGGTGTGGGATCAAAGAGGACACCAGATTCAGACTCAATCAAAAGACATTATTTATTTCTTTAACATAAAGGCGTACTAAATGGCATACAAAATAAACAAAGGTAAATAAAAGGCAAATAATTATTTTAGTTGAGATACCAACACTAGAAAACAGCTAGTGTTCCTTCAGAGCAGGACCAAGCATGTCTAGTCCTTCCGAACTCTCTGAAAATGAAACAGCCCTTCTTTTATACAGACAAAATCAGGTGACCTGAGAAACTCTGCCCCTTTTTAAAGACTATCACAATGTACTGCAATAATATGTATTTATTAAATTATTAAGCCATTATACCATTTATTATGTAAAAGACTTGGAAATAGTTCAGATATTCCAAATAATACTTAATAAATAAAGACTTTACAAAGAAATGCTGAGTAAGCCCTGTCCCTTTTGCTCCAGTCTATAAAACATGGAAGACAAGGGCCGGCTGGCTCTATAGAGCAAAGGGCAGCAGAGAAAGAAAACATGGCTTCCAACAAACACTACAACAGAACCAAAATATACCTTTTCTCAGGTTTAGTTTCTTTACTGTACTAATATTTCTTTTACTCAAGAAATACTGGTTAATATTAGAATCCTGACACTAACTTTGCCAGCTCTGGTACAAATGTAAGACTGAGGAATGAAAATGAAGGTGTTTTTCTAATGATAATTCCTTTCCTTAAAAGTATTACTTTCATTCCTTTATTCTCACAAAGAACAGACTCCTTTGACTTCAAAACGCCAATGCAACCTGCACATTTATTGTAGCAAGCACTCCCATTTTACATCATAAGGCTAACTGGCTGTCTTTTGAGGAAAAAACAAAACAAACTGGTAGAACTAAGAAAAGACAATGGTTTAAGCAAAAGCCAAGTGACTTTAGTGTTCATCAGTGTTCTCTCTCGCTAGTGCGCACTATCGAGAAGAACTCGCATTAGTACAATCAAAGCTGACGGTTTACAAAACAATAACCTTCGGCTGCTACTTTGAGAAAAATAGCTGAAATGTACCTCTTGCAGGATTCTGAAGACAACAGGAAATTAACGGGTTACTTAATTCCTAGCTTCCTAGTCTGAGCTAAAATTATCGCTAAACATTTAGATCTCAAAAGTAAATGGAACAGTTTCTCCTTTTCTTTTCACTTGCTTTCTGTTTGAACTATCTTAGTTTCTTATACATTCAGGAGATGAGATAGTGCTCCTATCTTTAGGGACAAAAAGACAAACATAGATATTCCAAGACTTACAGACAGACAAAACATTAATACTTGGGATATACACAGATGGCCAGTCTGCATATATGTCTTAACGAGACAGTAACACATAATAAAGAGAAAGACATAAATAAAGGAATACTATGCTGTTGCAACAGACTTATTAAAAACAAACAAACAAAAAAACAGAACATAACAGAATAGAACAGAAATCAAAGTAGTCCCAAGATCTGGCTTCTGTCTCACACCTACTGACATTGTTAATGCGTACTGTGGCCACAATCCCATCCATCCCTCTAGTGGAAGAAATGCCTGAGGAGACCAAAGGCCCCAGATGCAGAAATCTCTTTATGTGGAAGTATACCAGATGCTCAATGAAAGGAGCCCCATGGGTGATCAAAGCCAAGAGGGATCAGACTGATGGTGTCAGACCCTGGTACAAATAGTCACTACCATAGTGACTGATGAGTCCAGATGTCCTTGTGTAGAAATGCTGGTTTGGGGCTGCCAGTTTAAATTACTTCTAAACATAGGTGCCATGGTTTCTGTGCTACATCAAGATGCTCCACAGCAGTTATTTTGGTCAACAGGAAGTCCACATCAACCAAAACCTTCGACGGGACAGTAATAAAGACTTACAGGTCCAAACCTATTCCAAGGGTTATAGGCACATTGAAGGTCAAGCACCATTTTAACCTGAAGGTGTTACATCATCACCAGAGCATTCTGGGAGTGGATTTTCTTGCACGCTATGGATGTGTGGTGGAGCTAGCCAACTGGCTCGTATTCCAAATGCCAGGCTGGTGTTCCATGCTATTTATCTTTGGTTCACATAGAATGGCCACGGTGAAACCCAATGATGCAGAATATGATGTCATAGTCATGTTGCAAGACCATGAGCTGTTTCCAAAGCTCAAACAAATCTTACAAAAGCATCAAGTGGCTTTTGCAAAGTACATACATGATTGTGGGAGGATGAACGCATTCATCCAAGTGGCTGGTGATGAGCAACCCAGGCGGAGAAAATATCCTTTTCCTGCAAAGACAATACCTCTCTGAGGGCAACTATTGATTCCTTCTGAAACAAGGGTCCATTAGGTCATTTGTGTCTACTGTCAGCTCTCCAATTTGGCCAGTGAAGAGGCCCAACAACAGCTGGAGACTCACAATCAATTACAGACTCTTAATCAAGTCACCCCCAGCTGTGCACCTCCTTGTGGCATCTGCCCCAGATGTGTTAAAATTGCAAAACTTGAACACAAGTGGTTCAGCACTTTGGACATCTCCAATAGTTTCTGGTCTCTTCCATTGGCCCCAGAGAGACAATAAAAGCTTGCCTTCAACTTTGAGAGAAAACAGTGCACGTGGAATTGCCTCCCACAAGGGTTCCACAACTCATCCTCCCTCTTCCACATCCACATGAGGAATGCCATCTAAGATTCTCAACAGCACAAAGTGTCTTGTTGTATGTGGATGATCTCCTCCTCCTGTTAACCAAGATGCTGGAAAACCATCTGGAACTTCTAGATAAGCTTCTAGGCCTACTGCAGACAGCAGGCCTCAAATGCAAGCCTGCAAAGGTGTAGTTATGTCAACCAGAAGTTTCCTTTCTGGGCCTAAGATAATCCACTGAGGGCAGAAGCCCTGCCCTGGACAGGTTCAAGCATCCAAGATATGTTACGTCCCACCCATGTGGCTACCTTAAGACATATCCTGGATACAGTCATCTACTCCAGAGACTTAATTTGTTGTTTTGCACAAAAGCTGCACCTCTGTATGAGTTACTCTAGAAGGATGTCCCCTGCACTGGTGACCTGAACACACAGCTACTGTAACCATGCTGAAAAGGCATTGGCCTCAGCTCCAGCTTTGGTAAATCTGAACCCAGACCTGACATTCCATCTGGAAACTGCTACCTCTGAAACAGGCATGTTAGCAGTTTTATACAAAAAGGCAAATGGGACTCTTAGACCCATTGCCTATGCCTCTATATGTTCTCTCCTGTGGAACTGAAGTACTCTCTGTGTGAAATAGACCTTTGGCAACTTATTGGACTGTCAAGCACTTCTCTTACTTTGTAGGGTGTTTCTCCATTGTGTTATACACCAACCATACCTCTACCAACTTTCTGTTGAATGACAGAATCAAGTATGGAAATGTGTCTGACACCAGAATCACTCACTGGTCACTCCTGCTACAAGATTGTGACATCACTGTCCTTCCCACCAAAATGCCATCCATTTTGGTACATGGTCTCTTATACCTAGGAGAACCACATGAGGTAGTCTACAGTCACCCATACTGCCTGACCCAGACCCATTCCTGCCAGCTACAGAAGGTATTTTAACAGATCTCACATTTTGCCATATCTTTACAGATGGCTCATCCTCATATTTTGAGGGAGAACAAATTGCAGGATTTGGAGTCTTGGTTCTGACTACTACAGGAGACACCACTGAGGTATCCAGAAAGTGTAACATTTGGTCTTCAAAGTATGCAGAAATTGCTGCTATAACATGTGCATTGGAAATAGTTCAACAGGGAAAGAGGAAACAGTCATCTTTTCTGACTTCTCATGGGTGTGTAACTCTCTGAGTTTCTTCCATTCTGGAGAACACATGACTATGCCTCATCGGGGTACTTATAAAATACAGAGATCTGTTCATTTACATTGTTAGCCTTGCCGAGCAATTTCTTTTCAGGTTGTACATCCACAAGGTGAAAGCCCATTCAAAGGTTAAACCCTTCCATGACCAAAATGATCAAGCAGACACCTTGGCTAAGGATAGAGCTGGAGAAGGAGGTATGGACAATGCCCTCCCACTGAGGAACACATACTGCAACACGTAGCTGCCATCAGAAAAAACAATGTGGTCCCTCTGAACCCCAATGCAGTACAGAAAGCAATCCTGAAATCAGAGAGGTATTCAATGACTCTCCAAGGAAATGTCTATGAACAATCCATTCAAAAGACATGGTGACAACTCTCCTCTCTGCAGATCAACAACTGGTATTCTACTAGTCTGAAAATGTGATAATCAGAAACTTTGGTTATACCCAAAATGCTTAGGTTGGAGTTCATACATCAGGTCCATAATACCCCTTCAGGTGGACACCAAGGGTGGACAAGACCCTGTGGAGACTAAGAACTGTGGGATGGTGGCCAGTGATGATGGTGGATGTCCAGCACTATGTGGACAACTGCACACATTGTGCACAAAACAACCCAATTCCGCAAGAAAAACACCAAATTATTGCCCCAGAGGCATCAGGCCCATGAAATGCAATACAAATTGATTTCATTGGATCTCTGACCACACCAGCAGACATAACAAGCATGCACTTGTAATTACAGACCTCTTCTCTAAAATGATAGAGGCCTTTCTGTGTAGAACAAACAAAGCAAAGGAAACTACTAGAATTCTGGTGGATCAGGTGTTCACCAGGTGGGGCCTACTTCTCAAGGTAGACTCTGACAAAGGGACTAGTTTCACAGGTGAGTTGATGCAAGAATGTTTGAACTTACTAGGAGTCAGCCAAAATTCCAGACTGCCTACCATTCACAATCATCAGGACAGGTAGAAAAGCAAACAGACATATTAAGCTCATGTTGTGTAAATTTGTAGGTGAAACACCCCAAAGGTTAGGATACCATGTTGCCCTTACTCCTAATGGCAATCAGAGGGATCCCAGCAAGAGCTACCTGGTATACCCTTTGAGGTAATGAGGAGGCAAATGAGACTACCTGGTAAGTGCTGTACTTTTTCTTACAGTACCTCACCATCACAAGATGATCCTATTCAATGCCCAGTTCAAGAGCCGGGTCTACCCAGTGGCCTGGCAGCAACATCATTGCCTGGAACTGTAATTTATAACGTGCAGTTCATGCACGTGCCAGTGGTACTCAATCTGACCCACTGAACATGGCTGAATTTGAGTACTGCTCTAATACTAATGATTCTAAATTTCATGCTGTAATGTTGTTAGACTAAATGGCAGCCTATCAAGCACTTACACAAGACCCTGTAGCTGGGCCCCATTCCGTGGAACATTTAGGTGTGTTCCAGCATCCCAAAAGGCCGCATTGCAAATGTAGCAGGTACAACAGGTACTGTTATAGCTTTATTTGGCACATGAATGTCAATTTGAATCAGGCCAATTTGGCTACAATTAAGAGTCAAAGGCAAATATTTATTGATGGCTTAGGTCAAAATGTCATGCATCCTGTGCTACACGGTATAGATGGGATTTCACAAGAGGAAACATTTATGGTTTACAACATGCATGATATTGCACTTTTGCTTAATGAATCCAAAATAAAATCAATGAACTGATTTTCCAGAATACTAAAGAAGTGTCTTAGCATCTCATAGGCAGGAGATTCTTTGCTCATCTTGTGGTAATTAATACAATAACCAATCTCTTCTGGGATCTGGAGTCAGGTAAAATCCAGATTTGATTCATGACAGATGTATGACTAAATGGTATTGCCCTGGATCGCACTTTTCGCGTGCACCAAGAAATGCATTGATAAGACTTTTCTTTTCCCTAGCAACAGCCTGCAACTTAGGCTATGTTACTCTTCTTCCAACCGGGGACCCTGTTTTGATACATGCCAATATATTTTGAAAGAGACTATGTAATGTGACTTTACCATCTCTTTACCATGCTTTGATCAAGTTTCTTCTGTGCTTGACAAGCTTGCAAACCATCCACTCCATGGACCATCTAGAAGGCAACATCTACCATGAATGTATAATAATAATAATAATAATAATAATAATAATAATAATAATAAAACGTTATTTATTATGTTTTCAAGCACCAAGGTGCTGTACAAATGAACAATAAAATCAGAGAAAATACACATATAAAATCCGAATAATAACAACAACCTCAAGCCATGAAAGCCTGACTCCACAAATGGGTCTTGAGTTCCCACTTGAAAATCTCCATAGTAGTGCATTCCTGAAGCCAGCGAGGCTGAGAATTCCAGGGGTTGAGGCTATAAACATAAAAGCCTGAGCCCCAGAAGATTTTAAATAACCTCGAACCTCCAGCAACCCTTCATCAGCCGAACAGAGCTGTCGTACAGGGCTGTAAGGAATCAGAAGCTCTTTCAAGTAGTTGGGGCCAAGTCCATGCAGGGCTTTTAAGGTCAAAAGACCTACTTTAAAGGCGATCCACCACTGTATAGGCAACCAGTGCAGACTGCGCAAACAAGGTTAATGTGTGTCTTTCTTGATACCCTGTCAACAACCTTGCAGCAGCGCTCTGCACTAGCTGCAAGTGGCGGATATCAACCCCAGAAAGCCCCAGGTACAAGGAGTTGCAATAGTCAAGGTGAGAGTTCACAAGGCATGGACCAACATATGTAAATTGCCAGACGGAACAAGATGCTTCACTCTGGCAATGTTTCTAAGATGGTAAAAGCAGACTTAATGACTGCTGGCACCTGATAATGAAGGGTCAGCCCATCGTCATGACCACTCCCAGGTTATGCACCCATTCAGAGGTAAGGATCTGATCCCCCAGAAATAATCCAGAAGGCTGATCAGACCTCAACCCTCTATCCTGTGACCCAGGTCCACAACCATAACCTTGGTCTTACTGACGCTCAACTTTAACCAGCTCAAATTCATTCAGTCATGGATTTCAGCGAGGCAGCTATTAAATACCAAGAAATCACTAGCCTGGTCAGGGCAAAGACAGGTAGAGCTGTATCATCAGCATAGCAGTGAAACCTCAGCCCATACCATCTTACAATGTCTCTGAGGGGCAGCATATACGCTGCAAACAACATGGGGAAAGCACAGAGCCCTGGGGAACCCCCACTGTAGACAGAATGGGTCAGAGGAAAAATCCCTGACAAAACTCTCTGTGTTCTCCCGGATTAGAAAGATGAAAACCATCTGAGTACTGTACCAGACAGTCCACAGATGGACCTCAGGTGCTCAAGCAAAACCCCATGGTCTACATTGTCAAAAACTGAGGAGAGATCAAGGAGAACCAAGATAGAATGGTTTCTCCAATCTCTCACCATCAGAGATCATTGAGCACCCAAACCAGAGCAGTCTCAGTACTATGCCTCTTACACGTAGACTGGAGAGGTTTGTAGATATTATAGATGGTCAAATGGTTCTCCAGCTGGTTTGCCACTACTCTTCTCAATAACCTTCCCAATAAAGGGAAGGTTAGAGATAGGTCTGTAGTTGGCAAAAATATCTGGGTCCAAAGAAGCTTCTTCAAAAGGAGTCACCACTGCTTCCTTTAGGAAGCTAGGAAACTCACCCAATTCTAGGAGCACCAAATTATTTGAGCCAGAAGTGGGCCCACGATCTCAACATGACCCAAAATCAGGTAGGTTGGACCTGGATCTAAACTACAGCATGTGGGTGCATCCTGGATGATCCGCATAACATCCTCAAACTTCAGCAGGTCAAAGGAACTCCAGCAGGCACGGGTACCATGGCCGGATGCCACCAACAGCTTCTCCCTTAGATTGTGTCTGGTGGATCTCTGATCTGATGTCAGCAACCTTATTCACAAAGAATTGAGCAATCTCATCACACTCTTTTGTGAAAAGCTCACATGGAGCTGGAGACAGGCTGTGTTGCACAGCCTGTCCACAGTTCTGAAGTGCTCAGCTGGTCGATTCTGAGCAAAAGCTATCTCCTGGATGGGAATTCTGCCTTCTTATGAGAGATTTCTGATTGGTAGAGCTGATAATGCCCCTCCAAACTAAGGCAGTCGACTTCTAGAGCAGATTTTCACCAACAACACTCTAACCATCGTCCCAACGCCGCAACTCCCTCAAGAACCCATCAAACCAAGGGCCCAGAGGGCGGAGAGAGAGAGACGAACATGGACAGGAGCAATTGAGTCAAGAGCCAAAGAAATGGCCTGATTATAAGCCAAAACCATGGACTCCGGACTCATGCTGGCAATAGGGAACTCTGAGAGGCTCAATACCACCATCAGGTCTTCAGGGCACACATCCCGTAAAGGCGGTATCGAACCATCTCCACAGGGGCAGACCTACTAAGGGGGCATGAAAATTGAAGCCCACAGTGTAATGATCAGACCAACTGACAGGTTCCACCACCAAATCAAAGGCCTCAATTCCCAAGAGAAAAACCAAATCCAGAGAGTGACCGTGATTATGAGTAGCTGAAGAAACAATCTGTGTAAAGCCCAGCGGTGTCATCAGCTGGAGGAAGTGTTGACCAAAAAACTGAGAGTTCGTCATCGACACAGGCATTGAATTTGCCTAGAACCATCAATCTGGGTGATTCCAATGCCATATCGGCGATGAAGTCTGCCACTTCCCGCAGGAATTGTCTCGTCCCCTGGTGGATGCTAGACGAGGGCTATCCTGCAACCCACACCAGCTACTACAGTACACTCAAAGGATTTGGCCTCATCAACTGGCACACCCATGAGCCCCAACCTGGTCTTAAACAGACCACTACTCCCCCATGATCCAATCTTGGGTGGTGAATCATAATACCTGGCTGGAACAGCTGCCTCCAAAATGGGGCCAGCATTTCCATCCAGCCAGGTCTCAGTGATGCAAGCCAGATCAGCTGTCCCGACAAAGTCAGCAATAATGGCAGGCTTGTTTTTACAGATATGGCAGTGCACAACACTGTCAGAGTTGGACAAGGCTCCTGAGCAGTCCTGAATACTTGCCCATCAAAACAGATGGTGCCCTTGGGTATGGGGACTAGACATGGAACACCACATTCCAGGCTCCATTTCACCCCAGGGCATCTTGTGGACCTAACCAGCCCTATATGAGAGGTCCGTTCATTCACCCTCCAGTGTCTGTGCCCTGCCTCACCCACCCCAAACCCTCCAACATACAATACAAGCACCCGACAGCTCTGGTAGATGGAAAATGGGAGGAGGAAGGGCAGAGGTGCGGAAGTCGGAGGACGAATAATGCACAACCTGGGGACTAAACAACACATACCACAAGTTGGAAACAAACTAACTACCAGACATCTCAATAAAATCCTAATTACCGCATAAATAAATTACCCTCAATTGCAGTTAAACTAAAACCTGCCTGTAATTACACCTTACTCAAAACATAACTATAATAACATAATTCAGTAAACAAACAAAACAAACTAATAAAACTTCCCACCCCTGAACCCTCTCATGGCTCTGAGGAGGAAAGAAAATGTTAAACACTAAAACATACTAAAACTCAATAAATAAAATGAAATAAAACAAACAGGGCAATTCAAACAGAGCACGAACTACGGTACAGAGGCTAGTCCAGCACACCACTCTTCATGTAATTTTTTTACGCAGAGTGCAAACTTGTATGGACTTACCTCACTTGCCAGTGATTCATCCTCAAGTTGATGCCTGGGTTGCCCACACACAGGCTGTTGTGCAAAATGGCGCTACCATTACTTGTGCAGATGTGATGTTTTGGACATAATTAAACCTGTTTGTGGTTATGCACCAAGTTTTCCGACTGATTCTATACTTTTCATACGGATCTCTTTGCAAATACTGCTAATACTACATCAACATCTGCTGAAGAAAAGCCAACTATGCCAAAGCTAGACAACTCCAAGCCTTCCATAGTCACTTCTCCTACAGACATCGAACACCTCACCAGAAAAATCACCAACTTTTCTTTTACTTGCCCAATTCTGCTCACCAAGAGGTGCCTTCCAGAGTTTGAGTGTAGTACAATTCTGATTGACTGTACTGTGTCATAACCAACCATAAGACTCTTTCCTATGGACCTTTGATAGGCAACATCTCCATGCCCAATTTCTGTTTTGTTCCCCAGCAGAGCGCTATCATTGGCCATACGGTTATCAACCCTGTTCCCACCCCAGAACCAGATTACATTGATAGTGACCCTGACTGTCTTGAGGCTATTTCTCAGTATTTACCTGTGTTTAATGTGCATATCGATCCACTCATCCTAAATCTTAGGACTGTCATAGATTGAAAGGATTCACATTTGATATATATCAGTAATAATATCACAAAAAACTGGTAATTCTTTAAATTCGCTATTCACAATGGAGATCTCTCCACTGCCTTATTCAATACTGCCTTAGAACTTACTTTTAAAGGTTTTGTTATTCTTCAAGTGTTTTTGGTAATAATCATTATCATTATCTTATGCTGTTTAAGATATACTCTCAAGCAGCATCGTGAACAACTGAAGTTTTGCTACAAAGCTTGTGCAGCTGGACTGTGAGTGTATTACCCACCTACTTACCCTAATATGTTGTTTGCCTCCTTATTCAGGCAACAAGAGGGATTATGTAGACCTGCATGCCCTACTATCCCTCATGGAAATTGCCTCTCAGTTCACAGTATAAGGTAACATAGTGTTATGATGTAGTGTTATATTTGTAGTCTTAGCATGCCACCTATTGACATTAGCTACTATGCAAAGCTTAACATTATATACTGAAAAGCTCTAGTGTTACCCAAAAGAAGAGTTAGTCAGCAATATTGTGTATCTATCTATGTGTATGTGTGAAAAGTTATACTTTTGGGTGCCAAACACCCACCTAATCCACTAATCAGAGCCATGCTGTGCTCAGCAGATGAGATGTTACCCAGGTAACAGACTTTCTTATCGCAAGTATATGATATTATGTAAGTTCTTTGTTCGCTTAGTTTTCTGCATGATCACTGGGGTGTTCTGAGAGGTACCAGACTCCCAGCTGTTGAAGTAATCTATATTTTGTGTGTACCAGAGAATAACCCTTATAGTCTGCAACACCTACCTCTATGTACTGTTTTGCCATCAGGCCAGAATATTCTGCCAGAACCAGCTAACAACACCATTATCAAGAATTAGCTATATATCACAAATACGTGCAAAGTTTTGACCTTGGTCATTTTAAAGGGCTGGAAACATTCCCCATGTTTTACAATCATCACAGGACCATGGTTTTGCAGTTGTCAACATGTTCATTCTCTTTATTGTCTTTACTTTGCTTCACACATCCTCGTACTTTGGTGCCCCAGACACAGACACACATAGTAATTGTTTATGAGTGGTTTGATAATTATTGTACCCCAGTATCTGCTCTGTTAGATTTGAACCTGAAAGAAAAACTCATTCCCTGCAGGGTACCACAATATACAGACAAAAAAAAGGGGGCATTTTGTATGATTTGAAAATAGCTTGGTTTGATAGTGGGAATAGCTCAATACTGTTTGATAACATTGAAGAAAATAGGAACCCAGCCGCTGATCCTTTATACAATTGTACAGAAGCAACTGGTAAAGTGTTTCATTTTGAGATGAATGAAAATGCATCTACTGTAGTAATAATAGCAGGACATGACTGGATAACTGTTAACCTCTTAGACAGTACTAGTATGATCATGTCTTTCCAGTCATATCTGAATAAAGACACCACAAAGCTGCACCTCTGTCTATAAATGTGTTGGATTTGGTTTGTGATGACCAATCACAAGTAGCTAACTTATTTGTTTACACTTCACTGTGAAAATTGTAAACATAACCAAACTTCTCTATTTAGCATGTAATTGCAATATTTTCCCTAAAACTATGGGCAGTAATTTCAAACATATAACCCATGGATTTAAGCACTGTGTTTACAAGAATCTGTTGACTACATTATTCTAAGACTTGTGCATAAGGCTTTCATCTTCTAGTTCATAAGTTACTCACAATACAGTAGTATAAGAAAGTGTATACTGTTCTTTTCTGAGAACTGTATGCCTTATTGCATCCTGCATTAGAGTATCTGTAAATTGGATTTGCAGTTACCTTGCTACTGAAGAATGTTGAAATGGAAATATAATGAACCGATTATCTGCATATGTTGCACATGCCCGATACACATAACTTGTAAATTCTGCCATGGTATTATGCACAGAAAAATTATATGCATGGCACTGAGCACATGAAATAGTTGACTTGTCAGCCTGTGGGGTCCAGTTTATGCACGCAATGCTTTTTGAAGACAACCCAGACTTGGCTGTATGCACCTGGGTAGCCAGCACTGAATGTAGTGTTGCCACTGATGGCATGCCCTAGCTATTGAGGAGACACCATAACCAGGATCTGTAGTTGCCCTTATGGTGGCTACCTAGTGAGGGGTTTAGCAATGCAACTGCTAAATGCACATTAGTTTAATAGACAGACGTTTATGCAAGTAGAAAGGCAGAGTGGAAGCAATAGAATGACAGAAAGGAAACACTGAATCATTTATAGCAGAGTCTACAATGGGATTAAATACAGATACAGTAATATTAATATCCAGTCGATTAGATCAAGATGAGTGCCATTCTATCATGTACCTAACATCCAGCTGTACTTGTACTCTGCAATTACAATAACTTAGAGCTTGGGGTGTCCTTAATTTTATATATATATATATATATATATATATATATATATATATATGTATATGATTACAGTTTTACTATGCATGTGAAACTGATGTGAAATCGACAATTTACCCCACATAGCACTTTGCATAATTTTCCCATATAACCTGTAATTCACCATTTTGACTTTGCCTTGCTTTTGGGGTTTTAAATGCAAATTGCACTTAAAACCACCAAGCAAGTAGAGGTCACAAATGGAGAATCACCCCCAACCTCACCCCTGATCTATCCCTGGTGTCTAGTGGCCTCCCACCCCCATCCTGCCAGGTAGTAACCCCACCCTCCCCCAACCCCAAGTTGGATCTATATAAAACATATATATATTGTTCTCCCTGGTGTCTAGTGGCCCCACTACCCCCAACCTGGCAGGTGGTACCCACAACCTCAACCAGAGTGGGCCACCAGCACGTCCCTCCACTCACCTGCACGGCAGCCACCCGACTCAACAATGAATGAGCCGTGCTTGTGCAAACGCGTTCTCGTTCACTGACAAATCAGATAATTTTATGAGTCCAGCTGGGGTGCACAGAAGTGGAGGGGCTGCTTTGCTGTCTCTTGGGGGTTGGGATAGAGGAATGGCATTATTGTCCCTGAAGGGTCCACAACACTTTTCCCCCATTCCACCACCCCACCAGTGAGGGAGGTACCACTAGACTACCAAAGATAATAATGTAGTAATATCACTGAGATCAGGGTATGGATCGGGAGGAGGAACCACTGGGCTACCAGGGATGATGAATTATTGATATTACAGGGATCGAGGTATGGGAGGGGTCCAGCAGACTACCAAGGAATAGTGTGTTACATTACAGGATCAGGGTTATGGACGAGGAGGGGCCACTCGACTACCAGGGTATGATATGGGTGCTTGTGTATGGTGTTCTGGGGGAGGCCACCCTGGCTAGTGCTGCTGTGTTGCACCATGCAGTACAGCAGCCTGCCTGTAGTGGCTACCAGCTGAGCCTGTTTTAAACAGGTTCAGCTTTGTGCCCCACATGTGTGGGGTACATCTCAGGGATGTGACAGGCAGATGCACTGCACATCCCCGACTGAATATTGGGATGTGCTGCATATGCATAAGCCGCCCCTTGAGATGCACCATTTACATTATTCTTGCACTGTGGCACATTGGGAGATTGCACAGTGCAATTCTCTACCTGAATATAGCCCTGGGGCACATTTCTGGGGTTGCGCTGGTGCAACTCAGTTGCTCCTAGGCGCAACTCCTTTTTGACAAAACTTTATTAATGCATCAGTTAGGGTTCATATTAAAGCAACAAATGTATGGAAATGTGGTGTTGAGGTTTCCACCCTAACTCTGCATTCCCCCATCCCAGAAGCAGTGTAAGGGGCAAGGCAACACAACCAACCAGAGATAGCCATCATCAGGCAAGACAAATGACAACTCTATGAACATAACACAAGACACATCCATTATCATGGTCCACTAGATTGATTGATTGATTGATTGATTTATGTCTTTGATAACTGAGTAAGTAAACTGATCCAGAGGACCATTTTTTAGTCACGACCTGGGCCACCAGGATGGCAAACACAATAAACATCAATACAATACAGAGATACAATTAGAACAGAACAGGACTGCTGAAAACACTTGGTATGCAGTCAAATTACATAGTACATATATTTAAGAGGAATCAGTACATACTGGTGTAGTGACATACACTAAGTGGCTATGCAATATATATAGCATAATGAATGGAGAAGTGTAGTTAATGAGGATTTTATGTATACCAAGGTGTGCCATGTCCCATAAACCCAAGGGCGAAGCCCAAGGGGTTTATCAGGGCATTGCACACTGAGGGTGTGCAAAAATCCTCATTTAAACACACTTCCCTCTGTTTTATTTTTATATTTACTGTTTTTTTTACATGAATGAGTTTTTCTCACCCCAGCCACACTCCTCTTGACTGTCCTGTCTGTGTGGTATGAAGTTTGAGTCAGCATTTTCTCACCATCGCAGCATGTGCATTTTTATTAAAACACATACACTCACACACACACACACACTCACACAGAAAGCACAGTCACAGCAGCTGACTAACTGCCGATGAGAGACAGTCAGGAAACACATCCTTGACCATTCACACCTCAGCACAGCCAGAAAATAAACAGGAACTGGAAGCACAGTTCACATTGGGAGAAACTGTCATGCATGCTGGCGGTTTTCTACAATGAGCATGAGTGAATGGCCAGCACGAGGACAGTGTCTTACACAGGTGCACTTAGGGCTATTTTAGAACCGTGGTTTATGGAACTCCGTAATTTACATGTGTGATTTAGGATGTTTGTGAGGTCTGCCAGTGGTGGTTTATTGACCCTAACCAGTATATATAAAAGGTAACATGGTGATTATGTTAAAATATGATATGCAATGTACATGCAGTCACTGGGGAGCCAAGGAAATAAATACAGTTAAAACAAAAGCTCAGTCCATATGTATGGGGTCCACTGCCATGCCAGTGTCTTGAGGATATGCCAAGTGCTCCTAGAGACCTACTGGGAGGCTAATAGGGTCATGGTTGCAATTCCTCTACAGCTGCCAAGTTCTTCCTCTCCCATTATTCATTGCTGACTAGTGCACTTTTTTTGAGGGAGGTCTGGCTGCACTACCATCTATTCCTAGTTTGTAGACATTTTATTTGTAACCCACTCTTTACTATCAAGAGGGAGTACATGGCCCAATTACTCCACTCCCATTCCTCTATAGGTGACTAGTACAATATTTTTGTGTGTTGGGGGGCATCTGTTTGTACTCCCATAGACTCCTAATTTCTAAACACTGAAATGAATGAGTTACTTTTAAATGGGAGTACAGGCCCTTCATGCCCTGCACTCCATTCATCTATAACTGATTAGTACAATTTTGTTTTGTGGTGGGCAGGAGACAGCTGCATTCCCATCCATCTCTAATTTGTAGATAGTGTAATCAATTCCCTTCTATTAAGTGAGAACACGTGGCCCTTCAGTCCTTGTGCTTCCATTCCTCCCACAGCTGACTGATACAATTGTTTTTTGTTTGTTTGGTGAGGGAGTCTGGCTGCACTCCCATCCATTCCTAATCTGCAAGAAATGTAATTAATTACTTACTTGGCAGTGGGACCCATTCTTCCATAGCTGAGTACTACAATTGTTTTGGGGGTAGGGTGGGGTCTGGCTGCATTCCCATCCATTCCATCAGCCTCCCAGTAGGTTTCTAGGGAGCACTTTGGGGTGCAGTACATGCAGTGACCCTCCTCATGGTGCCAGCATGTGGGCATACCCCCAAGACACTGGCATGGCAGCGGATGTCATACAGCTGGTGGACCATGATGATGGATGTCTCTGGTGTTATGTTCATAGAGTTGTATGTTGTTTATCTTACCTGATGTTGTCTGTCTCTGCTTGGTTGTGTTGCCTTGCCCTTATGCTGCTTCTGGGGGTGATGCAGAGTTATGGTTGAAATGCTAACACAGCATGTCCATACTTTGTTACTTTAATATGACCCTAACTGATGCATTAACAAAGTTTTTTGCCATGAATTTCCATACTTTTGAGATAGTATAATCATAGCCTTATTTGCTTGTCAAGCATGGGGCCCTCTGGGACTCCCATCAATACAAAATTAATGAGAGATTGTAATTGTATCTTTATTTCCTGTGGGAGCACAGGCCCAGAGGAGCCCTGTGTTCCAATCACTTCATAATAGTATGCACATTTGCATGTGGGCACAGGGAGCTCCAGGTCCTGTGCTGCCATCCATCCATAAGGTCTGCACTCCCATCACTCCATAATGGTATTCATATTTGCATTTGGGAGTGCACAATGCCATCCATCCATAATTTTTGAGATACTGTAATTTTATCCCTATTTCCTGTGGAAGCACCTCTTTTGAGATAGTATAGTAATATCCTTATTTGCCTTGGAAGTGCAGGGCCTCTGGGCCTGCACTCAATCCCATAGTGTGCAACACCAAAGAAACACCTCAGATTGCAGTGTAATCCTATAGAAAACACACCAACAAATGAATGTATTTTCACAAAACCAACAAAAGGCACATCGGTGGGGCAAGCTCTTTGTACCCTGAAAATTTCTGAGCAAAATTGCAAACCATTTCTTCACAGCATAGTGACAAAGAAACTAGTGTATACAACTCACACTACAATGTTATCCTATGAGAAATAAAGCAAAAGTTAAATCTGCAGAGCTCCAGAGCAAAGTAATATCTTTTCATCAAATCAGCAAAAAATACATCTGTGTGGCAAGCCCTGTGTACCCTGGAAATTTCAGACCAAAATCACAAACTGTTTTTAACTGTGGAGTGACAAAGAAACAGCTCTCTTAAAATTCCTTTTTCTACAAATTGTGAAAAGAATCCTTTCTCATGGTCCCTTTTCACAATTTGCAGAAAAAAAATCCTTTTCACAAATTGCAACAAAGATCCTGTTTCATGGTGGATTTTGGCATGTTAAAAAAATTCTGAGTAAGTTCTCAAAAAGTAACTCCAGGATCAGATTCTATGGATTCCAATTAGGTAAAGACAATTGTAAGTGTCTACTAAAGCAGTCGATTTTTTAGTTATTTAATTTGTTGTTACGCTAACTGAAAATAAGATGGTTGCAACATGGAAAAGATTCCACATTTATAGCAAAAGATCTTGCATTTGCAAAAACGATTCTGCATCTGCATAAAGAATCCTTTTCGAGTTGGACATCTAACTAGTCCCATAGGAAATAATGGGAAACTTTGAAATGTAATAACTTTGGAACAGATTAATATTTTCCACCAAATCTTTAAAAGGCACATCTGTGACCCAAGACAGTTCTACCCTGAAAATTTCAGACCAAAATTCCACACAGTTTTATGCACAATGGCGTGACAAAAGAATTTTACAAAAAAAATTATGATTTTCACATTTTTGACATGCCTTATCTCCACATCCACACATCTGACCAGAACAAAACTTGCCACATCAGGAAATCAGTGGTCCCTGATGGTGTATGCAAATTTCATGAGAATCACTTGAATGGTTGTAAAGTTATTAAAGTGCACAATTTTGAGTTTAACATAGAAGTAAATGTTGACCCCTAACTAAAGGGGTGTGACCACGCCCAGTAATATATGATGTATATACAGTACAGATCACAGTAAACTTATTATGCAGCCAGTTTGCAACCCATTCTTTTATGTGACTGCAATGAGTTGCCAGCTAGTTGATTTTGTTTTTTCTCTTCAACTCTAGCATGTGGCTTTCAACTGAAAGTATTCAGGCAACACATTCCAAGTTCAACAGAATCCACCTGACTTCCAGATATCAGTGATTAAAAGAGTTCCTATGAAGGGACTTAACAGCTTAAAAGTTTACCGGCTGTTAAGGGTTGCTATAATAAATTTAATGTGAACTGTGTTCTGAATATTTTTCTTTGCAAATAACTGTGTTAATGTACCAGTTAGGGTTCAAGTTAATGCCACAAAAGTAGGTAAATGTGGCATAAAGGTTTCAATTTGAATTCCTCACCTCCACCCCAAGCAGCAAAAGGAAAAACATTAGGGTTTTGGATCTCTGGAATCTTGGTGAATCAGTAATGGGGTCTGCCTTGGGTTTGTCATTCCTAATCCTCAACCCTCCCCCAGCCTGTAACCTCCTGTCTAAAGCACAATGCACAGTTCCAAACCAATGTCTCACAGTGAGACTCTTCAAAGGTAGAAGTACGTCTCACCACATGTTGCCACTACAATCTGTTGCAGCTTGCTTCACACAGGGCATCAGTTTTATGTATTTTCAATGTTTGTTAGTTAAAAAGAGATGGTAGCCACCACAATCTTTTTTCTCTCACAAGTAAATCATGAAAATAAGCACTTACGATTGGTGTTCTTTACAGATTGAGCTTGATGGTTGTCCAAAACATAATTAGAACTCTGGAACCATATATTTTTCATGAAACCTTTGAAAAGCACTGCCTAGACTGTGCATGAGAGCAAAAAATAACCAAATCAAAACATGTTAAGTATAGGAAAACCAAACATCTTTTATTGCATTTTTGTGTTCTGTATTTTGAAAACCAAATAAGATGTCATCACAAAATTTTTCATGTTTTGAGACTGCAAAAAACATTTGTTCATTGCTCATGCATGCTGAATTTTGGGCTGTTTTGTTGAACACCACCAGAGTTATTAAGGTGCAAAATTAGGAATCAACATTAAACAACCTACTCAATCCTTACTATAATGCTGTTATACTTGAAAGAGCACAAGAATAGCTAGTGTTGAGCAGGCTGTTTATTGTTAACCCCAAATTTATGGACATTAATTACTTTGGCCCTGTTCAAAGAGATTTTCTGAAATGTTGCATGTACAGGTCTAGGTGGCATGTTCTTAAGACTTGACAAGTTTTGTGACAAATGCTCATCCAGATTCTGAAATAAAGAATTTTAAAAGTCTTTAAAAATGTACATTTTGCCTTTTTTTTACTTGTTTTTGCTTACCTGTGGAGCAAAAGAGTTTGGAATATGTTTCTGGAACTTTCTGGGTAGAAAAAGTTTGGTCCAAGTGTGTGCCTTTCAAAGATTTGCTGAAAGAAGTATCAATCCATTCCTGAGTTATCAGGTTTTAAAATTTAGCTGCTGAGCAAGCTCAGTAGGGTGTTTGAGAAACATTCTGATATGAAGAAGAATTTCACTTTCACAGGCCAATTTACTTGTATGAAAAATGTGTTTTACTTTCAGGAACAAAAATTACTGTCATGAGTTTGAACCTTAATAACCTTGGCACTGTTCAACTCAAATGCATGAAATTTTGCATGTGTGGTGAGGTTCCAAGTTGTTATGATCTGGCAAGTTTCATAATGGCTGCTTGTCTGGATTCCAAGACCACATCTAAAGCAAAAATGGTTTGGAATTCTGTTACAACATTTTTAGCATAGAAGCAGCTGGCTCAAACAGGTACGTTTAAGGATTTCATGAAAATATATTAATTGGTTCTCTATAAGGTTTTAATAGTCTGGCTGTGTATCTCTAACTGTGAATGTGTATCTTTGCCTGCAGATGCACTAGCCCCACAGGAGTAAATACTGCAGAAATTTGATTTATTTAGTTTTTGTTAACTAGGTAGGTAAATTAGGCAGAAACTGTCTGTTTTCAGGTACAGCCCAGGAGAGTAACAGGCAAGGGTGATGCAACACCTGACAGTAAACAATATACATCAATAAACAAGTACCAATACCTCAAACCCTGTTCTTGGACCACACATACCAGTAGTACTTATAACACTCCCCACCACAAGGCCCACCTCCCACCACACAGACTTCTATCTCCTCCCCACCTATTGCGGTAGGGGTACTAGCTCTTGCTACAACAGATCAGCTCTTCTATGGTGGCTACTTTCCAGTCCCTAAAACATCAGATCTACTAGACAGGAGAAAGGCAGGAATTACAAGCTTATAATTAATGCTCTTAGAAAATCCTACTTATCCTCCTGCTATGTTCAGAGCAACGTAGAACTCAACCCTGGTCCCAGAAGCTATTGCTTCACCAGCAGAACTAGCACATTTAAAGGAATAAGCTTCTTGCATATTAATGTATGTAGCCTCCTTAAAAGATAACCTTAATACAAACCTGGTAAATCATACCTCTCTGACATACTTGTGATTTCTGAAACTTGGCTTAGACCCAGCACCACTGATAGAGAAGTAAACATCCCCAACTATGCCTCATTCAGAGCTTATAGGCATGCCAGAGGAGAAGGGTAGCTATCTATGTTAAGACAAATTTTCTGCCTTCTGCTTATCCTCTGCATCTGTAAGCCATCGAATTCGAATACCTAATTCTCAAAGTGGAAATTACACAGACTACTGCACTCTGCATAGTAGGATGCTACAGACAACCTTCTGCTGGCCTACAGCTTGCATCATATCTAAGTGACAAGTTGGGACAGGGGGCTGTAAGAAACTATTATTTTAGAAGACCTCAACTTTGACTGGCTCTCTAACACAGCTGCCCCCTTGAATCCTTCTGTGATGAACATGGGCTGATGCAACTTATTACTGAACCAACACGCCCAAACATGAAGAACCCCAGTAAAAGTACACTTTTGGATGTGCTAATGGTGAGCAAACCTCATCTTTTCTCCCATGCTGATGTCTTCTTCTCAGACACCAGCGACCATTTTTTTATTGGAGTAAGATCCACCAACAACCCAGCACCCATCAGCAAGTTCTCTATGAAGAGATCCAGGCACAACTTCAATGAACATGCCTACCTAAATGAGCTTAAGTATTCCCCTCAGTGGCAAGATTTTTACCTGGCCAAAATGATTATGTCAGCTTACAATATCTTCCACAACATTCTATCAAGGGCCCTTAAAAGTATGCTCCCCTGATTAAAGTTCGAACTAGGACCAAAACCTGTAAATGGTTCACCCCTCAGATCAAGTCCTTGCTTCTAGAAAGAGATAAGCTCTGGAAAAAACGCATGAGACTGAACACTGCAGAGGACTGGAACCAGTTCAGGACACTATGAAATTTATGTACCAAAACAATCAGAGAATCGAAGGCAACCTTCTTCAAATCCGAACTCGACTCTGCCACAAAGAGCCCAATCAAGCTCTGGAACACAATCAACAATCTGCTAGGCCACTCCCAGGAAATTCACTCCCGATCAAGATTACCTCTGGCAACTCAACTATAACCGAAAGATGGATATACTTGACGCATTCAATAACCATTTTGCTACTGCAGGCATGGCATTTGATAACTCCTGCAAACACACTTCACTCCCAGACTGCCAGCCAACTGCCTGAAACTCCGATAGCTTCGCCACCTTTCTCGCTTCAACCTGCCTCACTGAAAGAGGTAGAGGACCTCTGCTTCAGTTGGATACTAGAAAAGTGCTGGGGCCGACACCCTGACCCTTACTTCCTAAAATTGCCTACCACATACTAGCAATACCCGTCACCCACCTTTTTAACTTATCCCTGTTTCAGGTCACCTTACCAACTATATGGAAGACAGCACATGTCATACCACTGTTCAAATCAGGTGACCCTGGCAATATAAATAACTAAGGCCAATTCTCTCCTTCTGGTCCTGTCAAGCTCCTAGAGAAATTGTAAATGCACAGCTGAGGACTCACCTTGAGTCTAGGGAACTCTAAACCCTATGCAGTCCAGATTCAGAGCTAAACATAGCACTATCTCAGCCCTCACCAAAGTTACTAATGACTGGCAGCGTAATCTTGACAGCAAAAACTTTATTTGTGCTGTTTTTCTTGATCTAAGCAAGGCTTTCGACACCGTCGACCATAGTCTGCTCCTCTCCTCCTTCAAACCATAGGTGTGGACCCCTCCTCTCTGCACTAGTTTACTGACTATCTTACAGGGTGCCTTCAACAAGTTAAAGCCGAAGGAGGCCTGTCCCCTTAAAAACTCTGCAAGAGGGGTACCTCAAGGTTCTATATTAGGGCCTTACTTTTGCAATCTACATTAATAAGATCGACTACTGTATAAAGGAAGCCAACATCCATCTGTTTGCAGATGATACAGTTTTCTATGTGAGTCACCCAACACCTGAAGCTGCCTGCAATGACCTACAGTCAGAATTCAACCTTTGCAAAGCCAACTCCTCCAAAAAAAGCTACTCCTTAAGCTAAAAAACTAAAGTGATGGTCATCTCCCTTTCATCCGTACAGCAAACCCTGTGTCCAGTTGGACAGTTCCTCAAATTACTACAGTTCTAGGTGAAAACTAGAATTTGCTACAAAATTCAAGTATGTGGAGTTTGGATAGACAAAGACTCTCCTTCACTGAACATATCAAGGACTTGCTAAAACGACTTTGGCAAAGGCTTGGCCTGTTTTAGAATCAACCAATTTCTCACCAGAGATGCCAAGAAACAACTGGTCCAAACCATTTTGCTATCATTGGTTGATTACACTGATTCCTCTACAGCCAATGCCCCAACTCTTACATGGCTAAACTGGGCACACTCTTCCATCGAGCACTGAGGTTTATAATGGGACTTCCCTTCAACATGCATCACTACCCTATATGCGGCAGTGGGGTGGACACACTAAAGTTCAGGCACCACTGAAACACCATTCTCTGGACCTATAGAGCCATCTCTAATAAGTTGCCTTCCTATATCTCCTGCTGTCTTCCCCAAGTATAATTGGGAAATACGCATTAAGTTACTCAGCTATTACACTTAAAGTACCCAAGCAAAATCCGCTTCGGCAGGGCAGCCATAAGCTTCGTGCTACCTACCTTATGGAGCGATCTACAAAAAAACTCGAATTAAGCACTCTAATCGTTATAAATGCCTTCAAGATGCTTTAGTTCCATACAATCAGAGAAGTATGTAACTGCTTCACCCACTCAGACCCAGTACCAGTGTCTGCACTGGAATATAGCCACGCCTAGACCCAATTTTAAGTACTGACCCCCAGCTTGCTCTCACAAGCCTAACTGTTCTCTCCCTTATCCCTCTGTCTTATCAACACTAGGCCCATCCATCCCCTTATCCTTCCTTTCCAACCTCGGATAGGAGCTCACTACCCCAGGTTGTGACATCCTACCATGCCCCATACTATAGCATTCAATTCCAGGGCTCACACATACTCCTTTTCTCTATCCACCTTCTCTACATCCCTGTTTACCAGCTCCTCTCTGCACCATGCCCCCCACCTTCACCTCTACCTAGTGTATATTTTATTTTATTTTTTCTTCTGTTACTTCCTCCTGCAACCTTAGATAACCTGCTTCATCTTCCATAGACACTTCTATGCATGTAAATACCTTGTAATCTGTACAATATCTGTATAATTCTATGTACATATGAACTTCTTTTCTTCCTCTCTGTAAACAGTATTATATGTATTGCCTTGTAAATACCTGTGCTGACCTGTATATACAATTGTTCATGCTCCACCCAGGTCCATCTTGCAAATGAGCTTCTGCTCAATGATGAATGCCTGGTTAAATAAATACTTGATTGATTGATTGATGATTACATAGAGTTACAACAGGGTGATGCAACACCTGACAGTTTACAATCTAAAGCAATAAACAACTATGTTCAAAGGTAAAGGTAACAGGCAGGATGAAAGCAACAGTCGGGTAAGCAAGAGTGGTGTACAGTATACCAGCCAGAAGGGGAAGGAAGCAAATTCAATTCAATGCTTACAGTAACTAGTAATTGCTATTTTCTTTTAAACTTAGATTGTGGGCTTTTAGTGACACTGTACTTTCTTTGTTGTCTTTACTTAGAATTGTTTTGGGCTGTTGAAAATTTAAAACGTAGTGGTGGTGTATTTCTTTGCTGTCTTTAATTGCTGCAAATTTAGTCTTGGCTTGTCTGACTTGCCCTGTAGTTTGGGTGAGGTGTGTGTCTGGCCTCTGAACTCAGCTACATGATAACTGGAGGTGGGGCTTAGTCAGAGTTGAGGTAGCAAGTGAGTTTTATTTTCTCAGAAGAAGCCTGAAGGGGAAGGAAGCATATTCAATTCAATGCTTCACAGTAACTGGTAATTGCTATTTTTCTTTTAAACTTAGATTGTGGGCTTTTAGTGACACTGTACTTTCTTTGTTGTCTTTACATAGAATTGTTTTTGGGCTGTTGAAAATTTAAAACATAGTGGTGGTGTATTTCTTTACTGTCTATAATTGCTGCAAATTTTCACCCCCCTTCCCCCAACTCTTATTTATATGCCCTGCTAAATCTGATTGACAGGAGCTAAACACAGGGTATAGTAAGGGGCATGGAGTAGGAGGGCATAAGGGTGAAGAAGCCCACCTCAGCACAAGTGTTTTGATTCATTTATTTATTTCTTGGTTTATTTTCTTTTTTAAAAAGAAAAGTATCTGAGGATCAGTGGCAGGATTTTTAGGACAGTAAATTAATAAAAGGGAACTAGAGAGCTTCAGTAGCAGACAAGTAGTGGAATAGCAGTATAATTGCAGTATAATGTGGGGAGTGGTGCAATGCAGTGGCTGTGAGGCAGCCATACTCAGGCAGACCTTCTGGACACTGAGGTGCTGCCCTATCTGCATGCATCTCTCTGGACTGTGGGATGAGGTAGCCAGACTCAGAGTGGAAGTAAACTGGGTCAGGAGTACCATCACCCTATCCAGAGACCACCCAGTCCAATGCAACTGCCTCAAAGGATGCCAAGAATGAAGAGCACTTGGATGACAGTGGACTCAGGGAGGTTAGTGGTCAGGCAGAGGCACATCCCAGATCCTATCCACTCAAGAACTCATATGCCACACTGGCAAATGGGGACAACCAAATAGAGGTACCCAGAGAAGTGGAAGAAGGATGTGGAGGTTAGCCAAGGAGGTAACCTCAGCGGGAAAGAAGCGGACCCCAGAGGAGGAGGAATTGAATCCTGGTGGAGGACGCCATCATAAGAGAGATCCAGCTAGGAACACAGGAGGGGAGGACAGGAGGTGAGGTGCCTGCACGGTGCCACGGCATGGAGGATGGAAGGAAGATCCTGGGGATCACTGGGAAGGCAAGATGGAGGGTGAGCTGGATGTCATTATTCACCTAGGTACTAATGACCTGGCAAATGGGGAGCCAAAGGAAGTTCAGAAAGAGTTTAGGAAATTGGGGAGGGTCTCAAGCATGTAGCTACTTCTGTCACTTTCTCAGAAGTACTACCTGTGAGAGGCAAGGGAGCATGGGGTGCATGCACCAGGAACTTTAACTCATAGTTGAAGAACTGGTGCTGTGAGGAAGGGTTTGATTCATTGGTGACTGGGGACCCACCTGGAGGATGGAGGTTTGTTCAAGCCTGACGGCCTGCATTCATCCTGGGGGGAATCAAGCACTCAATGATAAGTTTAAATGCTACATTGACAAGAATTTAAACTAGCAAAGGGGGTGGCAGGCCAGCAAGGAGGGTACCTACTTGCTCACCCCCACAGCTAGCAGTGGAACCAGTGAACCAGAGGAGTGGCGATCTCTACAAAACAGTGTGAAAAGATGGAGATTAGCGCCCAGGAGGTGGCTAGGCAGAAAAGGGCAAAATTCAGCAGAGGGCAGACAGCAAGAAAACCAGGGATAAAGGACAACCAAGGAAGAGGCTGGAGTAGAACAGCAAAACAGTCTAGGCAGGTCAAATCATGAAAGCCATGTGCAAATGCCAGGACCTTAACAACAAGATGGAAGATCGGAGGCTGTCATAGTGCAGTCAGACCTGGACATTGTGGCCATCACTTAAACCTAGTGTAATGATAACCACGACTGGGAGATGGCCATACCAGGCACAACATATTCAGAAGAGACAGGGCAGGCAGTAAGGGAGGAGAAGTGGCACTGTATGTGAAAAAATGACATAAGGGCTACAGAGATCCAGGAGGAACAAAATGGGGAGAGATACTGTGGGTTAA
The DNA here is from genome assembly GCA_016271365.2 of Neoceratodus forsteri. Classification (NCBI taxonomy): domain Eukaryota; kingdom Metazoa; phylum Chordata; order Ceratodontiformes; family Ceratodontidae; genus Neoceratodus; species Neoceratodus forsteri. The sequence goes on along the minus strand of CM057454.1, from coordinate 841,448,702 downwards.
ACTGGAAAGGAAAATGGGGCCAGCCATCCACACAGGTGTGGTCTATAGACCACCAGCCCAGGAGGAAGAAACAGATAGGAGCTGATGCTAGCCATCCAAACGCTGGCAGACAAGGGTGAGGTAGTACTGGTTGGAGACTTCAATATTCCAGACGTGGACTGGAGCATCCCAGCAGCAGCATCAACTAGGAGCATATTTATCATGGACTCCTTCAGGGTGCCTACCTCAAGCAACTGGTCATGGAACCAACTCAGCAGAAGGCAATACTGGACCTTGTGCTCACAAACAGGGACAGTGTGATGGGGGTAACAATGGGGAGCACCTGGGAACAGCGACCTCAGTCATTGTGATTTGAAATCACAGAAAGAGCAGAACCAAACCACACAAAACACGTATCCTGGATTTTAGGGGCAGACTTTGGGAAAGTGGGAGGTACTTTGAAAGAGGTATTAAGGGAAGGGGCAGGAATCAGGGGTTGAGGAACAGTGGGCATTATTTAAAATGGGATTTCAAGAGCAACAGAATTATGCATTAAGCAGGTTAGCAAGAGGAAAAGGAAGATGAGACCATTATGGTTTTCCAAAGAGGTAGCAAAGAAAGTGAAAGCCAAAGATTGCATTCAGGCAATACAAAAAGACACAGGCAGAAGGGATAGGGAGAAGTACCAGGAGAAGCAAAGGGAGGCAGGAGGTCAGTAAGGAAGCCAAAGCTCAGACAGAAGAACACAATGCAAAATCAGTGGGTAGAAGGGACAAAACCTTTACAGGTACATCAGTGAAAAAAGAAAGGCAAAGGGAGGGATAGTGAGACTGAAGAGGGAGGATGGGGCCTCATGGAGGATGACAACAGTAAAGCTGACATACAGAACAGGTATTTCTGCTCAGTCTTTACTGAGGAATAGGAGGGTAATGGGTCTGAAGGGAGTACAAGGGGTGAGAATGGTGCAGAATGGACACAAGTCCCTTTACACGAGAAAGGGTCTTGAAGGAACTGGAAGTAAAAGAGTTGATAAAGCAATGGGTCCAGATGGGTGCACCCCAGGGTCCTAAAGAACTAAGAGAGGTGGTGCTGAACCTCTGGCTAACCTGTTTAGCTGATCACTGGAAACAGGGAGGTACCCAAAGACTGGAGGATAGCAGATGTAGTCCCCTTATACAAAAGTGGGAACAAAGAGGCAGGGAACTACAGACCAGTCAGCCTCACCTCGGTAGTGGGGAAGATCATGGAAGCACTACTGAAGGAAAGATTGGTGGAACATCTTGTTGTCAATGGACTACAGGACCCAAGGCAGCATGGTTTCACCGGGGAGGTCATGTCAGACCAACCTTGTTGATTTTTTGACTGGGTGACTAGGGAGGTGGATCAGGGAGGGCAGTGGATATGGCCTATCTGGACTTCAGCAAGGCCTTTGACACTGTGTCACATAGAAGACTATTACACAAACTGGGGAATATAGGTGTAGGCAGGATAGTAGTGTGGTGGGTAGGTAACTGGCTGGGCAGCAGGACACAGGGGTGGTGGTAAATGGCTGTCACTCCACAGAGGGAAGAGTGACCAGTGGGGTACCACAGGGATCAGTGCTGGGACCAGTCCTATTCAACATCTTCATCAGTGACATTCATGCAGGACCTAGAAGGCAGAATTTCACTGTTAGCTGATGACACAAAGCTCCGTAACAGAGTAGATATACCAGAGGGTGTAGACAGAATGAGAAGAGACCTGCAGAAACTGAAGAATGGTCAAGGGGTTTGGCAGTTGAAATTCAATACGAAAGAAGTGCAAGATAATGCATATGGGGCACAAAACTGTGGCACAATATATCAGTTGTGGGGTGAGGATATAGCATGCACCAAGCAGGAAAGGATCTTGGGGTTATCATCTCTGATGATCTTAAGGTAGAAACAATGTGACAAGGCAGCAGGTAAAGCAAATAGGATGCTAGGATGTATTGGCGAGGCATCACCAGCAGGAAAGAAAGGTCATAATCTGCTATACAAGACACTAGTGAGGCCCCACCTGGAGTACAGTGTACAGTTCTGGAGACCATACCTACGTAATGACATAGACAGGGTAGAGAAGGTTCAGAGGAGGGCAACAAAGATGGTGCATGGATTGCATCACAAGTCCTATGAAGACAGGTTGAAGGAACTGAACATGTAGTCCCTAGAGGAGAGGAGGAGAGAGGGATATTATAGAGACATACAAGTATCTTACAGGGGGAACAGGGTGCAGGAATGCACTATTTTTAAGCTAAAAGATATTCCAGGACTAGAGGGCATGGGATGAAGTTGGAGGTAGGGACGATTTAGAGGAAACATGAGGAAGAATTTCTTCACAGAATAGGTGGTGGACAAGTGGAACACCCTGCCAGAGAAGTGGTGGGGGCTGAAACAATCACAGGATTTAAGAATGCATGGGATAGACATAAAGGAATTCTGGAGGTCAGGGGTAAGGGCAACCGACTTCTAGGAAAACATAAACTGAACTTACAAGCTCAAATGGACAGACTGGGTGGGCCATAGGCCCTTATCTGCTGACACTGTCTATGTATCTATGTATCTATGTATCACAAGAACAAGTGAAGCGCTCAATACAATATGGAGAGGGTCACATGGCAACAGAATATCAATATTTTAGAGACACACCTTACAAAACGCTTATATCATCCATAGGCAAGACAGCAAAATACCATAGTGGTATGTAGAATCAAGACTGAGTTACGAGCCCAGAAACCAGTTAACCTCTTGGGGAGCATTTGCATGTGGATGTACTGAGGAGGAGCTTACGAAGGATTTTTGAAACTCTCTGCAGTGGCACAAGCATGTCATTCAGCTGGAATGTTGTTCCATAGCTTGGGAGCAAAGTGCTGGAATACTGTTAAACCAAGGTTAGTTCTCAACCTAGGGACTGTAAGCCAGCCACAGTCTGATAATCTTAATAGATGTGGACTGTGATGTGGCTGAAACCACTCAGCAAGCTGTTGGGATTGCTGTTTTCTTAACACATTTTAAACAATGCTTCCTAGTACATGGTCTCTCAAGGCTTTGGGGGCAGCCATTTTGAATTCTCATATAGTGTATAATGTGGACAAATCTGCTGTTGGGATGTACAAAGTGACTTATTCTTTATAAGTGAAATCCCATCATCTCAGCCTGAGCTTGGATGCTGAGGGTGCATATACTGCAACATTATACAAGAGCTTAGTAAGCAGCAAACCTCTTGCTATTGACAGGCAGGTATGATGGGTAAGGATGTAGGATAGGCCCAATCTAGAGTTAACAAATTTACAGGTTGTCAATATATGTAGGTTAAAATTAGTGTAGGATCCAGGGTAACCCCAAGATATCTGAAGGAATGCACCACCTCCAGCAAAGTGCCATCTAAACAGCCAACCTGGAGGTGGGCTTGGCAATTCCTTAATTTTTATTGGGGAGCCAAACAGCATGGCTTGTGTCATTGCCACATTTATGAGCAGCCTGTTCCGTAGCAGCCAGGTTTGTATTTCTTGCAGATCTTTAGACAACACGTTTATGTCACTTATATTTTGGAGCTGACAGTAAGCATGAGGTCATCTGCATACACTATGTGTGTACTATAGTTCAGACACTTGTGCAGCTTATTTGTATGGATTGAGAATAGGAGCAGTCCCAATTTTTGAGCCTTGAGAGACCCTGATTCTGAAAGAGAGTAGTTCAGAGAAAGTAGTACCTAGTTTTACTTTTGCTGCCTATGGTGTAAATAACTGGCAAACCAACTATGGGAAGGGATCGTAAGACTTAGTTCTTTCAGTTTGTGGATGAGCATGACATGATCCACAAGGTCAAAAGCCTTAGTTAAGTCTATGAACACGGTGCCTGCATATTCCCTCTATCTGTGGCAGAGGCAATAAGATTAGTGAGTGCTAGCAAGGCAATAGAGGTACTGTGATCACTCTAAATTCATGTTGATGGGGTGATAGTAAGTTATGTTTGGTCAAGGGTCAGTTAGTTGAGTAGCTACCAATTTTCCAATGATTTGTTAAGCACAGGTAAGGTGGAAGAGGCCTATAATTATTGGGGTTTTGGGATCACTTTCTTGAAGACTTTGATGATATGAGATACTTTCCAGGCAGAGGAACTACTACACTCATTTATGGCTGCAGAGGGCCTGTGCTTCTGCAGACATAAGTAAATGTTATAATTTAGGTATCTGAGATTTGTATCTTTAGCAAGATGTGAATGTGTATGCCTTGCACTTTGCATGGGTATCCATGGCTAGTGGGGCCCTGTGCTTCTGCAGCTAGATCTAGTGTTGTGACTGGAGTACTGGGGATTTATGTCTGCCGCCAGACTTGGGTGTGTATGTCTTGCACTATACATGGGTATCTGTTGCTGTAGAACCACTGCTCATACAGGGCTTGCACTTCTACAGACATGCAGTAGTGCTGCAGTGGGGGTGTCATGGATTTCTATCTATGATTGAAGTACCATAGTACAGGCCCCTGAGGGCTTGCACTTCTGCAGCCAAAAGTATGTGTGTGTCTTACAGTGTTCATGAGTACCTGTGGCTACAGAAGTACTGGCCCTCAGGGGCCTACACTTCTGCAGATAGACAGACAGTGTTGTAATTTGGGCATCATGAACAGACAAGGTGGGCCAGCGGTCCTTATCTGCCATCAAAGTCTATGTTTCTATGTTTCTATGGACTTGATCTGTTGCAGTGCAGGCCCCATAGGGCCTTAACTTCTGCAGCCAGACGTTGGTGTGTACAGTGTATGTCTTACACCTGTGGACACAAAAGGCAGTCCCTCATGGGGCAATGCTTCTGCACCCCTATTTATACATATTTGAGTGTAGATATATCTAGATTATAAGGGCATGGTAGAGCCCCATAGTTAGGGTTGAGTAGGGTGCTCAGTGTTAAATCCCTAACTTTAGAGTTCAATATCTTTGGCAAGGTTTGTTGCAATAGCCCACAAATTTGCATTTTCCATGGGTGTGCCATGTTGTGAAAACATGGAGAGTGTCATGATAGCACCTTGTGTGGTTTCTGAGATCTAGATACCCTTTTTTGTAAAATGATCACATTTTTCCCTATACGTAACACAAGTTTTTTGCCTTTTTTTTTTGCTCTCACATACAGTCTACATGGTACTGAATTTCTGCACAAAACTTTCAGGGTTTTTAGGGTACATGCAGTCTGTGCTGAGCTAGTGCCTTTGACATTTAGTGAAAAAAAATATTAAACGGTTCCTGTGTTACAAGGATTTAAAACTGGTTTTGGATAGATGCCTGATACGAAGCAGAAATTTATGGTTCACAAGAGTGTTTTTGATTCACAAATCTGATGTATAATGAACCAGAAATGGATCTCATGAACCACTTTTTTGTTGTTGTTCATGATGGCCACTATCTTGTTTGATTATTTCTGTCACTACTGGAGTTGGAAAACATTTGTAAAGGGTTAGTTTTAGCAAAACTAAAACATTCCTGATGTACAATGTTTTCCTGAAACAAGATTTTATAGTCTGTTTATGGGGAAATGTGCCAAAATGTTACATGTCACACATTCACAATCTCTCTCGCTCTCCTGAAGCATATGGCCCAGAGGACCTTGCGGTCCCACAGGCAAATAAGTATATGATTCTATTATCTCAAAAAGTAAGGAGATTCATTGCAAAATCTTTGTTAATGCACCAGTTAGGGTTAAAAGCAATAAAAGTAGGAAATGTGGTGCTAGTGTTCCTACTCCTAACACCCCACCCCTACCCTGCAGGCACAACAGGAAAAACATTATGGTTTTACCTGTCTGTGTCTTTACAAATCAGGAGTGGGCTGTACCTTGGGATTGTTAACCATAGCACTCACCCTATTCTCATATACTTTTACACATCTCAGCTTATTTACTGATGGAATGGAGTAAGTGTTAAGGTTAACAACCCCAAGGTAACCGGATTTGCAAATAATTAGGAGAGGTGAAACTGTAATGGTTTTTCCTGTTGCTGCCTACAGGATGGGAGTGGGGTGGGTGTTAGTGTTGGGAACCCTAATACCACATTTGGCATACTTTTTGTCACTTTAACCCTAACTGCAGCCATAAATACACATGTACAGTTTAAAACATGCACACCCACTTCTGGATGCAGATAGAAATCCACAATACCCAGTTTACAAAGTACTTCTGTCTGCAGAAGCACAGGCCCTGCAGATACACATGCACACTGAAAACGGACACACTTACTGTTATGTTTCTAAACAGCAGTGATGGAGCATTTTTTAAGTTCAGTGTGCGGCATGCGTATTTTGAAAGTACCGCATCAGTGGTACTGCATTTATGTCATTTGGCAACTGTTGTATGCTGTTTGTTTTATCTAATTATAGGTATATATGGTTGCTTGTGTGGTCTTGTTCCTTTGCTGCATTAGGGGTTGGGAGTTTGGGTTGCAATCCCTAATGCCACATTCATTACTCTTGTGGTTAACTTGAACACTAATTGGTGCACTAACACAGTTAGTAGCAATGAATTTCCTCTTTGAAAAAGTTAATCAAATTCATCCCTCCATCATAACAAATGTATTTAATGCACAATTCTGTGATCCATTTATATACACCAAACCTACCTCTAGGGATAGCTCTTCAACTAGCTTCTTTGCCTGACAATCAGGCTACTCACCCTCCCTTCTACTTTAAAATAATCAAAGTATCTGAAGTTAAAAACTGCTTATGAGCATCCTGTATCCAAAATGACTGATTCTGATGGGCTTGAGCCAAAACTGCTCCAGCTCACTGCACTGGAGATTGCTCCGCTGTTACCAGGCAGTTCACTCTCTCCTCATGAGTCGCTTTTACCCTAACAGGTGCTTGAACAAGTTTTTACACTGAATATGTATCTTCTTATCTATATCTCTGTATATCTATATCTGTACATATATTCATTGCAAAAAAACTGTGTTCATGCAGCAGTTAAAGTTCAACTTAAAAAGCCTCTATCTGCAGTGACAAGTGTGTGTATTATGTCTTGCAGTATGTACGTCTTGTGGTGTGAATGCAGCATATACAAAACCATGAAGGTAGCACATCAGTGCTACTGCATTTATGTTATTGGAAACAGTTGTATCTGTTTGTTTTACCTGATGATGGCGTCTGTGGTTTCCTGTGTGGGTTTGTCATTTTGCTACTTGGGGGGTGAGGAGTTAGGTTTGAAAACCCTAACGTACATTTACATACTTTTGTTGCTTTATGCTTAATCCTAACTAGTACATTAAGCGCAGTTGTTTGCAATGAATTTCCTTTTTCTTTTTTTTTAAATTGAAATTGTATCCTTGTTCACACAGGTTCCTTTGGGAGCTATGTGAACACATATATTAACAGCAGAAGTGCTGTGACTATGGATGCAGACACCTAGGGCTCTACGGACATGTGCCAAGTAAGGAGTCCATCTCGGTGTGGCAGCACAGGACCTTACAGGACCTGCACTTCCATGCCTAGTGAGGAGTTCATCTCGCTGAGCCATGTGATTCTGTGCATCCACAGATGTAGACAGGCAGGGCCTGGGCCCTGCACCAAGTGTGGAGTCTGGCTGGCTGTGGAAGGGCCCCTGCACATCCATGCAGCTATAGATGCCCTGCAGGAAATGTGGAGTCATTTGGGCTGTGGCAATGCCAAATATTTTTCAATGTTCACTCATAAATAGCTCATTTTACAATATTTTTCATATAATTTTCAACATATCCTTCTTATGACCCTGCCTCAGGAACCCAGTAAGTGACAATTTTCAAAACCCCACTGAAACATCATTTCACACAACACAAATATGAAAACACATTTTACCAGGGTTTGAAAACTGACAGCTGCTATATTCATGAGATATGTGTGACAAAATGGCTATGTTGAAAATGTGGGGTCAAAATATTGAAAATTACAAAAGTTATGAGCTGCATTGAAAAATGCCAATGTACACCCATAACTTTGTTATTTTTTATATTTTACTCCAGATTTTCACCTAGCCTTCTTATGACTCCACCTCAAAAACATGGACTAGAAAATGTTTCAAATCATGTGAAAAGGTGATTTTGCACAGCAATCATGAAATCAGTTTATGGGAAGGGTTTAAAAAATGTCACCACCCTTCTTCATGAGATGATGTCCAAAAAAAGCCATGTTAAAAACTGGTGTAAAAATGCTCAAAAATGACAAAATTATGAATAACAATTCAAACTCAATTGAAATACTTTAAACTATACTTACCTTATGTTTTCCTACTGTGATCACTAGTTCCAGCAGCAAGACGTGTTTTCAGTCGGAGAGTGGATCTACATCATTTGACATGTTCAGATGAGTGAGGATGTATTGGGGTGTGTGGTGGTGGATGCTGAGTGGCAGTTCAGGGTGAAGGAGTGCTGGGGGTCAGATCACCAATGGACTGTTTTCTTTTATTCAGGTTTGAAAAGAACAACACGGTTTTTTTTTTTTTTGTTCTAGGGGACAGAAGCTGACACTGCATACTGGGCACCTAGTGTCAGAATGCTCTTTGGTGGCACCAGGAGGTAGGTACCCCAGTTCCACAACATTTATTAAAGTAAGGGGCCAGGCAATCTGGTGGGGGGCAAGAGAAGTGGTACTCAAAGTGAGCTCTCTGGTCCACTTACTTCTTAAAAAACACTGGAAAAGTGGGGCCAGCAACCTTGAGGGGAGAAAGAAGTGGTACCGGGGTGGACACCCGGTCTGCTTAATAAATATTGAAACGCTAGGTATAGATCAGGTAGATAGATACATAGATAGATAGCCAGCTAGATAGATAGACAGACAGACAGACAGACAGACAGACAGACAGACAGACAGACAGACAGACAGATAGATGAGATAGATAGATAGATAGATAGATAGATAGATAGATAGATAGACAGACAGATAGATAGATAGAGTCAGAGACAGAAAGAGACAAAGCAGAGGATCAGTAGCTCACTGCTGTAACTGAAGTTGGCAGCATGACTCTAGCTGTGGATTCACATTTCAGGAAATTCCTGTTGTTCTCATACTGAGAACATGGGTTAAAGCACCATGGGACATGATCAGGTGAGTGAGGGTGTGTTCATTGGGGCAATGAGTGCTGAGTGAGAGGTTGGGTGGGTGGATATGCTGAGTGAGAGGTTGGGGAGGGTGGATGGGTGTAATGGGTCAGATCACCAACGGACCATTTTCTTTCATCAGTTAAAAAGGGCAATGAGAGATCATTTTCTTTATTCTAGAGGAGCGGAAACCAACACAAGGGATTGGGCACACCAGTGTTGGGATGATCTTTGCAGCACTGTGGGTGGACATCCTGGTGCTGCCATGCATTTTAAATGAAGCAGGTGCCAACCAGGAGGGGTTCAACAAGAGAATCAGTACCAAGGGTGGGAATCCTGGTCCACTTACTAGTTAACTAAAAAACACTTGGGGCAAACTGGTGAGGGGAGAGAAGGAAGTGGTAGCAGGGGTGGGCTAGACAGACAGATAGATAGAGTGGGTGAGAGAGAGAGACAGATAAGGGGATCAGCAGCTCACTGATCTAATTGAAGCCAGCAACATGACTCCAGCTGCAGCTTCATAATTCAGGAAAGTCCCAGTCATGATTCTTTTATATGACCTCATGAAGAACTGTGAAAAACTAGTCCCACCCTCTTCGTTGTGAACAACCTTCTTCCATGAGTCAAGAAAAACTCATGAAAGAAGAACCTTGGTTAATGAAAGATGATGATGGACTTAGTGTTTTAGTTCTTTCATGAGCTGATCTTCTTTTGTGATCATAAAGAAGTCAGGAAAGAAGAATCTGGTCATGAAAGAAAATGGTGGGACTTAGTATTTTCATAGTTCTTTCATGAACTGTCCATCTTCTTTTGTGATTAAAAAGTAAGTCCCACCATCTTCTTCATGAGCCAAGATTCTTCTTTTGTGATACAAGAAAAAAGAAATTTAGCTCATGAAAGAAGAATCAGGACCTTGCTAAACTTTCCAGCTATGATTTCAAGGATGTCATAAAACTGTATTTTAGAGTCTTTTGTAAAAAAAACCACCAGAATATCACTAAACTAGCAAATTTAGCTACATTCATGTGTTTTTTTTCTGCAGGGCATAACTTTTATGGGTTTTCTTTTAAGAAAAATACACAAGATGTCTGCTATACAAAAGAAGATTTTGTCTCACAAAGAAGACTTTTCAGCTTACAAAGGAAGATTCTTCTTTTGAGCCGGGAATTCTTCTTTGTATCAAAAATATAAATTAAGGATCTTATTGAGCATGCTCAGAACCAAAATGTTGAATCCTTATAACTCAGGAACAGATTACTATTTTTCACCAAACCAAGAATGACACCTTTCTAGAAAGCCCTTTCTACCCTGAAAATTTCAGAACAAAATTCCAAATTGTCTGGGCTGCAGCTGAGCAAAAAAATCGGCAAAAGAAAAAAACTGATTTTTCCACTTTTGCACTATCTGAGCATCCAACCATCACAGGACTTGTTAATTCAAGAGACCCCCAGACTGCACATGCAAAACTTCATACAATTCTGTTGAATAGGGTGCAAAGTTATTCAGGTGCACAATTTGGGGTTAACATTAAACTCCCTACTCAGCCCTAACTATAGGGCACTATATATCCTATAAATGTATTTTATACTGTATATATCATTAAAATAATATTTCATATACACCATTACTACAATAATAAATCAAAATCATATATGAAGAAATATACTTTTTCATATTTGTTTGCTGATGTGGATTGTTTCTGATAGCAGTTGGGCAGTATGCCAATTACAGTATGTCAGACACATGTCAGCCATAATAAAGGGGCTCATCTTGACAATGGTGGGAAGCACACCTGCTGCAAACACAGTGATGCCATAATCTGGTAACAAAAATAATAGAAGGGCAAAATAATGTATGTGGCTAATGTGACTATATAAACAGCACCTGTTTTTCATGCCACAATCAAAGTGAGGGCAGAGAAGTTGGAGGAGTAGAAGGGACATTCAGAAGCATTTTATAAGAAAACCAACACTATTGCTAGGACTTCTGAAAATCATGAAAATGTAATGCTTTTTGTCACAACATGCTTTTGGGTACTCTGTCAGGTTAAGTACTTTTACCACCAAACTGATTAAAAAATCACTTTGCACACTCCACTGCACTTCCTTTGTCACACTTAACTGTTGACATGGGTAATACTCTTTGGAGCTCAGTCAATACGTGACTGGGTGTATGTCTAACAGTAAGCAAACCTGGACAAGCAAAAGATGGATTCAAAGTCCAAAATCAATAGTAACACAGCAATCTAAAGTTGGAAGGAACTTCATGTATGTCATGTCCACCCCGCTTTTATAAGTAGGAAGAAATAAGTATCCACCTAAAGCAAAATACCTTGCACATATAACACTGCAAAGCAAACAAAGACCAGGATATAAAGTGCAAAATAGTTTTATTTATTTACATGATAGTGAAAAGTACCAAGTCTCTGATGCAAAATGGCTTTGGGAGGCTTGTGCATGCTATGGTAATCTCACCAGGGCTATATGCCCAGCACCTAGCAAATGTTGTAATTTACGCATCACAAGTAAATAAAAACTTTTTGCACTTTATATCCTGGTCCTTGTTTGCTTATAGTGGCATGTGCAAGTTATTTCTGCTTTGGTTGTATGTTGTCTAACTTACATACCATAATTTTCCAGAGAGACCTTCTTTGATGTTTGCATGAAATAAGTATTTTGTGCAAACAGATACCAACTTATGAGATTCTATACCCACTTGCCTACTCTGGGTGACTGGTAACTCCACTGGTATGCATTAATTTGTCTGGGCTTACCTTATGTGTCTAGCTTTTTGTTACTTTGTGAAACATGAAATACACAGAAAATATATTCAAAGCACTTATCACAATAAACATTTGAACACATTTTTACGTTTGCATGCTCATGTCTGCAGCAAACATTTTGCTATGTTGAACAGCATTTACAGGTGTGTCACTGTTGAGTCCAGTGCAGTTCAAGCTGGAATGGGCTCGGCAGTGACAGCCTAATGGTCAGTGAAGCTGACAGTGATGCATTTTCTTATTGTGGGTGTGAACTCTGCTTAGCTGAAAGGAGCCAACTGTTCCATTCACAGAGTGGCTGGCTCCTTTAATCTGCATGTTGGTGCAGTGGACCCCAAAAGTAATTAGGTCCAAAGAATGTTACTGGAAACTTTTTCATTAGCTGTACGCTTTAGCCTTCTTCCCACTTAACTTGTTTTGCTTAAATTGAATCAATGAAGTTCTTCCATGGACTACATCAACTGATAGTTTTCTTCACAAAAGGCCTACTGATTGCTGCCCAGTCTACCTACTGATTGTTCCCTGGTCCATGTTGAACTACCTCCCACCCACTAGCTGCCACTGATCATTCATTCCCAAATGCTGTCCTAGCCACATAACAGTACCCCTCAACAGCCAATTGCATAGATACATAGAATTTGATGGCAGATAAGGACCACCAGGCCTACCTAGTCCACCCATTTTTCCTACCTGCTGCAAAAACCAAAGACCCTACTTGATCACTGGCTTTATTCTCCAGCTATCACTAGGATACACCTATGCAAATCCATGCATTTTTGAATTCCTCTATGAATTTTCCCCACCACCTATGCTGGAGGCGGTTCCACATGGTTCCACCACTGCGATTCAACAGTAAACTTGTCAACCACCTTTACAGCAACAGCACAATGCCAACAGTCGACAGTCAGTTACATAGATGTGGCCTCCAGATCTGGAAACAATACTCAGATGAGGTCTCACTAGTGCATGGTACACTGTTGTAAGATGTAGGTTTCCATGGACAGACAGCCAGATATATACACAAGGTAGGCAGTGCGGTTTGAGGAAACTGAACTGTGAAACAGGAAGCCCTGTTGCCATTAATTGGCTCACTGTAAGACCTTGAGGAGCTCTTGTGACTTCCTTGCACTGCATTCTCCCAGCTGTAAAATTTGATAGATATAGGACCTCCACTGAAAAGGCTTGTTGCACCTAGGTAAATTAAATTGAGTGAAAAAATGTTACCAAAATAGTCAAAGCACAATAAAATGATATGAATGATTGCATCACCATTGGGAAAAGAAACTGTGCATATTACTACAGATATTAGATAAAGCAGTTCATCTATAGAACAGGAATTGCTATAAGTATGCAATAAGACAGGACAGGGTGTTGATAGCTCTGCCACAACCACACACCCTTGGAAGTATGGTTGTGGCACAATTACCAGCACCCTGGAGTGTCTTATTACATTTAGAACAATAGCAAAACATTTTTACTTTAATGTGTAATAGCTCCTGTATCATTGGAAGACCCTTGAAGGAGCTGGAAAGGTTTACTGTTTGTGAGCTACTTGATTGCAGGAAAAATTACCACTATTTAAAACCTAAAATTCTAAATGTGGTATTACAGCAAACTGATTTAACTTGCAGCACTTGTGCTTTGCTATTAGTAATAGCCTGCAGTCGGTACCACGGTTTGCCACTATAGTTAGGGCTGAGCGCCAGTTACATACTAAAGTCAAAGGTTTGATGTTAATAACTTTGGACCCGTTCAATGGATTTGCCTGAAATTTGGTACACGCATTTGGGCATACTAGGTCTCTTGAAGTGCTAAATTGCATTTCTGTGGAGATGCCTGCCTTTGTGTACAAAGGCGCTGAAAAATGCAAAATTTTCCATTTTGGATACACCATTTTGCATTCTTAATGTGGTCCTACATGGCCATTGTGTGGCATGCAGCTTTATGAGATGGCTTGTTTGAAAGAGCTTTGTTGGCCAAACATGCCACTTTTTGTTTGTGAAAAATATTAAGGCATTCAAAAGTTATGGCACTTTTAAGTTCCCATTATAAGTCAATGGGAAAATGTATATGTATATCTTGCGATCAAAGAATCGGGTTCTGGTCATCTCATCTCACCTGGTGGTCAAAGAATTTGCAGCCTCGTGGTTCAGAATCTTTGATCCGAGGAATTTCAAAATTCTTTGACTGCGAGGTTCGCCATCTTGTTTTCAGTTTTCCGATTGCACAAACACAAATATCTCGGCTCAGGGTCACTTCTGAAGTAAAACTTGATGGGTTTTACTCAGGGGACCCGCTCTATCGAAACCATGGCTTTGGTTCCATCCAAATTAGTCCAAAAATAGAGTTTTCCTTTTAAATTCTCTGTTAGCGGCTTGCTAATGATCTTTGATCGCTTGACTGACAAATTCTTTGATGGCGAGAATCTTTGTCCAGCGATCGTTACTATCAACATAATGAAACCAGAGCGAGATGCCAGATTTAAAAATTAATTTTTCAGCCCAGGGGTGTCCTAGACTGTGACATAAAGGTGGATTTTGCTTAGGAGCTTCAGAGGCCCCATCCGCATGCCCCAAATAATGTAATAATAATCCTTGTAGTCTAGTGCCCCCAATAAAATATTTACATCCCTGGTAGTCTAGTGGCCCCACCCCTGTTTTTTAGATCCCTGGTAGTCCAGTGCCCCCAAGCTGTATTGTTGCTATTATGTTATTATAGGTCAATCTTTATATCCCTGGTAATCTAGCGGCCCCAGTGTAATGAAAGACATAGTGAGTTTATAATATACCTGGTAGTCTGGTGGCCCCACCCATCCATCCAAGCCACCCAGCACCCCCAGCCTTTGCCAGCTGGTGACAGACATAAAGGTGGATTTTGCTTAGGGGCTTCGTAGTGCCCCATCTGCATGCCCAAAATAATGTAGTAATAATCCCTTGTAGTCTAGTGCCCCACAATAAAATATTTACATCCCTGGTAGTCTAGTGGCCCCACCTCCTGTTTTTAGATCCCTGGTAGTCTAGTGGCCACCCCGAGCTGTATTGTTGCTATTATGTTATTATAGGTCAATCTTTATATCCTAGTAATCTAGCGAAGCCCCCCAGTGTAATGAAAGACATAGTGAGTTTATAATATGCCTGGTAGTCTAGTGGCCCCCACCCATCCATCCAAGCCACCCAGCACCCCCAGCCTTTTCCAGCTGGCGACAGACATAAAGGTGGATTTTGCTTAGGGGCTTAAGTAAGTCCCCATCTGCATGCCCAAAATAATGTAGTAATAATCCTTTGAGTCTAGTGCCCACAATAAAATATTTACATCCCTGGTAGTCTGAGTGGCCCCCACCTCCTGTTTTTTAGATCCCTGGTAGTCTAGTGGCCACCCCGAGCTGTATTGTTGCTATTATGTTATTATAGGTCAATCTTTATATCCCTGGTAATCTAGCTACGCCCCAGCGTAATGAAAGACTTAGTGAGTTTATAATATACCTGGTAGTCTAGTAGTCCACCCATCCATCCAAGCCACCCAGCACCCCCAGCCTTTGCCAGCCGGTGACAAGCACAGCCCTCCTGTCACCTCCACAGCCAGCCTGACTGTCTGCATTACTAAGCGGTAATGCAAAGATGCACTCTGAAAATATTTCTGAGCACCTCTTTTCATTAACACTCATAATGCAGACAGGTCAGCATGCAAAAGTGAGAGGAGGGATTGTCCAGTTATTGACTGGCAAAGGCTAGAGAGGCTGCATAAAACTGGATGAATGGGTGGAAACACTACCAGAATATTATAAACTCACTATTTCTTTATTACACTGGAAGGTACTAGACTACCAGGGATATAGAGTTGAGCTATAATAACATATTATGAACAACAATACAGCCCAGGGGCAACTAGACTACCAGGGATCCAAAAAACAGGGGGTGGAAGCCACTAGACTACCAGGGATGTAAATATTTACTGGGGGGCACTAGACTACCAGGATCATTATTACATTATTTTGGCCATGCAGATGGGGGCACAATGAAGCCCCTGAACAAAAACAGCTTTATTTCCTGATCTAGGGCACCCTAGGCTTAGAAAATTGCTTTTAAATCTGGACATCTCGTCCCTCGCTCTTTATTTGTGAGCGAGCAATTTCTTTGATCATGCGAGGATGCAAAACTTTGACCACGTAGATTCTTTGGTCGCGATCATGCAATGCAAGTGAGTGACGAGATGGCCAGATGAAAAAGCAATTTTCTCAGCCCAGGTGTCGGAGGAAGTCAACGAGGGTGGCTTTTACTCAAGGATTCATTCTGATGAACCATGGTGGTGATTTACTGTGATTATGTATATTTTTTAATTATGAGACTTTAATTCTTTGATTGTGACTCTGCAAATTCTTTTGATACATGAGCCTGCAAATTCTTTGATTGCGATCGTGCGCCATAAACGAGGACAAGATGGCCCAATTAAAAAACTATTTTCTCAGCCTAGGGTGTTGTAGAAAGTCAAATGGGGTGAGTTTTACTCAGGGGGCTTCGTTCTGTCAAGCCAGGGTGGTGGTTTACCGCAATTCCTTAATTTTTTGATTTATAAGGTTTTAAATCTCTGTTTGTGAGTCTGAAAATTCTTTGATCGTGACCCTGCAAATTCTTTGATCGTGAGATTCTTTGATTGTCATCTTTGTTCATGCAGGAGGGACAAGATGGCCAGATTTTTATAATGGAATAGATAGGTAAATTTTAGTAATGTTTCATATTGAACATCTTGGAAACAATTTGCTCTTTTCACTTGAAATTTGGAGGAAAGAAAGGCAATATCCACAGATGTGGCTTTGGAAGTTTGGTCAAGAAATAGGACAGGGCAGTAAAGTTACAGTACTACGAAGTTGATGTTTTCCATAGGATAACATTACAGCATTTGCACAATACAGGAATTCTTTGCTGCAGTGCTGCAAAATAACGGTTTGGTCATTTGGGCTGAAATTTGGAGGGAAGAAAGCCAACATCCACAGATGTGCCTTTTGGCAGTTTGGTGAAATAATATTACAGGGCGGCAAAGTGATGGCACTCTGAAGTTGACACTTTTTAGAATAACGTTATGTAGTCCATTGCGTCTTTCAGGGCCTGTATCTCAGAAACGTGTGAGATAGGACTTTACGTCAAAAAATGCTTAGCCCTCCAAATGTGGGCTAAGCATAAACTAACCATGAAAGTAATAATTCATGCAACATTTTTATTTTTTCCCACGTCCATACGGTTCCTGAGATAAAGCGATTTAGTATTCTAAGTCATTATTTTCTGCTCCAAAGTCAATTATAATGCATACATTCTTTGTTTTCAATGTGTTTTACTGCAGTTTTGGGGAAAGAAGGAGTGCCCTTTCATTACTGTGTCAGTTAACGCGTTCCAGTTCGCTTCTTTTACCGTTCACATCACCGTTGTAATCTCGCCACTGTGTGCGTAACAGTTTAGTTTTCGTTTGCACTTGCATTTCTGTTTTGTTTCACATTATTGTTGCTGTTACCATTACTATTTGCATTTGTAATTGCAGTACCAAGCCAGTCGCGTACGATAACACACACTTGGAGTGCCTTATTGCAATTATACAATGGCTCGATGTTATAGAATGAGAAGCGACCTGCAGAAACTTGAAGAATGGTCAGGGTTTGGCAGTTGAAATTCAATGCAAAGAAGTGCAAGATAATGCATATGGGCACAAAAACCCTGGCACAACATATCAGTTGGGGGTGAGGATATAGCATGCACCAAGCAGGAAAAGGATCTTGGGGTTGTCAACTCTGATGACCTCAAGGTAGGGAAACAGTGTGACAAGGCAGCAGGTAAAGCAAATAGGATGCTAGGATGTATAGGCAGGGGCATCACCAGCAGGAAAAGGAGGTCATAATTCCGCTATACAAGACACTAGTGAGGCCCCACCTGAAGTACAGTGTACAGTTCTGGAGACCATACCTACGTAAGGACATAGACAGGGTAGAGAAGGTTCAGAGGAGGGCAACAAAGATGGTGCATGGATTGCATCACAAGTCCTATGAAGACAGGTTGAAGGAACTGAACATGTACTCCCTGGAGGAGAGGAGGGAGAGAGGGATATGATAGAGACATACAAGTATCTTACAGGGAGGAACAGGGTGCAGGAAAACACTATTTTTAAGTGAAAAAGATGTTCCAGGACTAGAGGCATGGGATGAAGTTGGAGGGAGGACGATTCAGAGGAAACATGAGAAAGAATTTCTTCACAGAGCGGGTGGTGGACAAGTGGAACACCCAGCCAGAGGAAGTGGTGGGGCTGAAACAATCATGGGATTTAAGAATGCATGGGATAGACATAAAAGGAATTCTGGAGGTCAGGGTGAGGGCAACAGACTTCTAGGAAAACAAACTGAACTTACAAGCTCAAATGGGCAGACTGGGTGGGCCATAGGCCCTTATCTGCCGACACTGTCTATGTATCTATGTATCTATGTATTACGGTTTGTGTTTTTTGTATGCGCTTGCATTTCTGTTTCTGTTGGTTTTATTGTTGCTGTTACCATTTACATTTACAATTGTGGTACCATGGCCTTGCATATAACAGTTTGTGTTTCTGTATGTACTTGTGTTTCTGTTTCTGTTGGCTTTATTGTTACTGTTACCATAACAATGTGCCTACCATTGCCACTTGCATTTGCTTTGCAGTTCTTGTTACTATGTAACAAGATATCGTAATAATTGAGGACTACGGGGCCCTTTGGACCATGCTCACCACTGCAATCCATTCACTATTTATCATCCTCATTCTCAAAAGAAGGAAATTAGAGGCAAAAAAAACTCAGTTTAATGCATCAGTTAGGGTTGTTTACAGCAAAAAAGTGAGAAATTGAGGGTTAGGGTTGAAAGTCCCTCTTAGACCCCCAGCCCTCCCCAACCTGCATCCAGGGTGCATGTTGGGGTTGTCAATCTAACTCCCACCCCATTCTCCTATACCTCTGCTTCTTTACACATGTGATGGGGTGAGAGTTAGGGCCAATGACCCCAATGTGCACCCTGATGCCAGTTGGGGAGTGATGGGGTCCAAGGGGCTTTCAACCCTAACCCTGCATTTTCTCACTTTTTTCACTGTAGAACAACCTAACTGATGCATTAAATGGATTTTTTGCCTTTAATATATCTATATATATATATATATATATATATATATATATATATATAACTAGGTTTGTGCACAGTATTAGACATGCTTAAATGATCCATGCATTAACACTGCACCAAATTTGAAAAAAGATAAAATGTTGAAATGTAAGCTGCCATGGGTGTGTTCTTAACAAAGATATAATATTTAATAATATTAGCTTGTTTTGTTTCTTTATTTAGTTGTGGCATAAATTGAATCATCATTTACCCCTTAAAATAGTTGCCAAAGTGTGACATTGCTTATTGGCACATAAATGTATTTTAATTCTCAATTCACACTATGCTTTTGGTAACATTTTCATTGTGACTTTAATAGTTTTGTTCAACACCTTTATAATACACCTTTAGTTATTAATAAAGAGTGTGCATTTTTATTTTTGTCCCAGTTCTGTATCACAAATGTTCATTACACATGGTGTCCATCTCCTGAAACTTTGTGCATCCAATCAGTATTCCTGTAATATTGTTATTGTATGCCAGTTACACAGCTCCTGTGTATAACATCATTGCTCTCTAAAAGTATGTTTAGTTGCTTTTATTTTTTCTTCAGTTTGCTCTTTTCAGGGCAATTGTTGTGCTCCTGAAATGGTGTCTTCCTGTAATGAACAAACTTGCGGTTCTGAACCTGACCTGTGAATATGTGTTCCCTAAGTGCTAAAAACCTATGTGGTATGTGTTCCCTGGTTTCTTAAAGCCCCACATTTTATTGAGGTATCTATTTTTCCTGCCCCTTTCTGAGGAGAACAAGCTCAACGTACTGAGAGGAACTGTTGTCTGAACATGCTTGGTGTCTTTGTAATGAACAATTTTGTGAGCTGCCTTAACACCTCATTGTTGATTTTTAATTGATTTTCCACCAAGTGTGTGCTGAGGTTTCCACCCACCTCATAGGTACCTGTGCCTTCTTAAACTAGCCTCCTTAGGTTCAGATCCCTTAGCAGTGGTCATTATGTTCTATGTGATGTTGGTGAGTCAGACTTTGAATGATGGCTTCGGCTGTGTGCTCATACCCCATCCATGATCTCCTGTACAATAAAGTAAAACCTATCCCTCATATCTAGAAAACCCACCACACCCCAGTAGGTTGTGCTCCATCACTCTGCTCCTCCCCATCCCAACCCTGAAATGGTGACTGGCATAGCCCTCCACACTCCACCATGGCCTGCCACTGACTGAACTGTCAATGAGCTCTTACTATAACAGGTGATTGTACAGTATGTGCTTAATGTCAGCTCAGTCAGGGGCTGGCCATTGTGGGAGCATGGAGGCTGTGCTGGTAACTGGCTTGGGATCAGGACTGGAGGGGAGTGGGGTGGAGGAGCACTACCTGCCAGGGTGGGTGGTGTTTGGGGTCTGCTGGACACCAGTGAACAGCTTTACTTCATTGTAAAGGGATCATGGATAGGAGTGGTCTGCTAGACACTAAGGAATGGTTTTACATTATTATACAGGTGACTGGGGATAGTGAGGGGTGGTCTGCTAGACACCAGGGAATGTTTTTTCTGCATGATGCAGGGGATTAGCATGGGGGTCTATTGTACACCAGGGAATGGTTATACTGTACTACTGAGGGATCAAGATGGGGGACCACTGGGCACCAGGGGATGATTATTCTGAATGATACAGGTGATCAGGTTGGGGGACAGGACCACTAGACAACAGGGACTGCTGTGTTGGGGGTTGGGGCAATGTGCTTCCTCCGCTAACCATGAGGATTGTATGGGAGTAAATTGTGTTTTCAGTCAGTGGTATCTGCCACACAAAGGGACAAGCTAAAACAGCTACACACAGCATGAATACTGTGATTATTGAATTTACCAATATTCAGGTCCCTGACTCTTCATTTGCATTGTACCCCACTCTGAATATCGCCCAGGTGCATATCTTGTTTGCCCACACTAATAAAGCTTTTGAATATGAGACATCTGTACAAATCTGGGTTTATGCTACAAACTAGGCCTTGCACACAGGCAAACTTTTTTATATCTGACCCCTGGAGCAGTTTTTCTTTCATTTTATTTCATAATAAAACACATTTTAACAATGAATCAACGTACCCCAGGGCATAGTTGTATTCACTAATACTCTTCCTGTGTTAAAGGAGGGCACTCAGCCTGTAGCCTGACTATCCTAAGCACCAAGGGCATGCATTATTGCCAAACATGCACTTCACTTATTCATAGAGATATAAACTGATTCCTTCTCTCTTATTCTGGATTTGGACCCAGCTGGTATGTCTAACAGATAGACCAAGTGAGATTCATTACATACTGTACTATCCTATGCTGTGCTATGCTATGCTATGCTATACTGTGTAGCATAAAACATTTGTGAATATTATATTATATAATGTTATGAATACAGTGTTCACAATTTTCAAAATGTTCTAACAAATATCTACAGTGGCATGAATTGATAATGTTACTTGGGCCAGATATTCAAAACTTTGCCCCAGGCCTAAAAATAGCACTGCCTGGTGTATTAAATTAGCCGGACCCAATAGCCCACTATATTCAAAGGGATAGTCCCGTGCTAATCCTGCTGAATATAGCATGCTAAGGAAGCCAGGCAATTTGGGTTGGGAATGCAGTGCAAACATAGCCCAGGAATAAGACAGCTCTAAATACAGCAACCAGGAAGCACACACCACAACAGTAGTCAAGTTCACAGTGATGTGAAGGAGGTAGAGGTGAACTATGTGGCCAATGTGTGTGCAGCAGATGAGTGGACTCAGTATAGCTGCATGCAGCAGCGCGTATGAAAATACATTGCACAAAAATGTACAATATTCCCAAAGCACTGCGTGGCACTAACATGTTTGTGCAAGGTTAGCATAGAGCTGAGCTGTTTGCCCGGTGCAATCACATTTGCCCGGCTAAACTTTGCTATATTCAAATGTGACATGAAAATGAGCCTACTTATAGCAGTCTTTGGGCAAACATCCAGGTTAGCATCTCATTATGACCAGATTTGTATGCTGTTTGCCCAGCATTACTGCTGAAAACGCACAACTCCACCTGTAGTTCAACTGGAAGTATGGGGCTGGCTGGTTCGCCGCAGCTCACACCTGTAGGTCAGTCTGGGCAAGACATGGTGGTAGCTGCAGGCTACATTTATACAGTACAGCATAGCATATCATGCCCCAGAGGACTACACAGCACAGGCACAGGTGGTGGAGCTGCATGCAACTGTCAAACTGTAGGTCATGCTACAACACCCAGCAGACACTACAGTAGTAAGTGGGCTAGAAATGTGAGGGACACAGCAATGCCTATGGTGTGTAGGGCAATAGACCACTGCACTGTACAGTGACAGGCCCAGCTTGCAGATGTTTCCTGACAGTTGGCATTACTGTTCTGCTGTTGTGTGACCACATATGCACCACTGGCATGGGATGCTCACAGTGACATATACATGGTGGCTGTGTGTGCTGTAGTATCTGTACGGATGTGCGGTATGTGGCTGGGAGGTACATATAATCAGACAGGCACACTGCTGTTGGGGCATTCCAGCACTGGCCCATGTGCACTGCATGATATGTCCCAGCCTTGTGGCCACACCCAGTCTGTGGTGCAGCCTGGCCACTTGTACACCCTCCTGCAACATCCTCCATGCCCATAGTGCTGCATGAGTGTGCTGGCATCTGTTGGTGTTCACAGAAGGGTGGTCTGCAGGTGTGTGCTGTATGGCCACACTGCCATGGTGTCCACTGGGAGCCACCACATACTGCCAACATGGCTGGGACTGGTGGAAATGATAGCATCATTGTGATGACATCAGTGGGCACCATGTTTCCTCTATGTATGGCTTTTTCTATTGTCATACTTATTGTTTAGGGTCACATAAGCTGCGCAAAGGCATTGAAATGCTGTGCAAATCCTCAAAGACATACAAAGCTGCCAAGGGTTAAGACTACCTTTTTCTGGGCAGTAATTTGCACTGCGCAGTGTTGCGCTAATACACACAAACCACTTCGTGTGGTGCTATGCGCTGAATATAGCATTGTGCTGACATGCCCCGCAGTTTGCCCCTTGCATACATTATGATTTTGCACAGCGCAAATGCAGTTTGTGCATGCTATTTGGCCTTTGAATATAGCGGACCCACGTTAACCCAGCCGCCATTCTGCGCAAATAATTTGCACCCAGCTTAAAGTTTGAATATCTCACCCTTCGTATGAGACTGATACTGATATTGCTGTTCTTGTGGTGTCCATGTTTCCCACGTGAAGTCTTATGACAAAATTGCTCATAAAGTATAATTAACTTTCAGAAAATTCAGTGATTTATATCTCATCCATGAGGGCAACATAGCTGTGTAATAAAAATGAGCTATAAAATCAATGAAATGAATGCAGTAGCTAAACCTCAACATGTTCCAATTTGGGCATAATGGTATCAGAAAATATATTGTAGCATAATTACCAACATGTAATGATTGTGATAAAATAATTAAAATTTAAGTAATATACTACCTAAATAGATACCATAGGCATAGTAATATAAAACGATATGTTTTATAAAATGGCAGTTTGATGTCTAGGACCCCATGGATACACCATTGTAACAGCGGTGCTGTAACAATGACTTCCTGACAGCAATTCCCGACAGCGACCACACTAGTGGTGAGCTGTATTTGCCACTGACAACATGCTGCAGTGACTGGTTTGTGGGCAGTGGGACTGGCCATTTCTCCACTGCCTGTGCATCTCGAGTTGGCAATTGATGGTAGGGTTGTGGGAGGCACAGTCCACCATAGGGTGGTGTGGGGGGCCAGCCCCTTCTCATTGCCTCAGGGTCAGTGTCAGTCTGTTTCCCAGTCAATGTTGGGATGTGGCACTGTTGGGACTGTCGGTGGCAGTGTGTCACTGTAACAGCTGTCAGGAACTTTCTGTCACTGCGAGCGTAGTGTAACACACCATGTTACCCAAGTTACGCTGGACCTGTGTAAATTTTATTCCATTTTTAGAACCTAAGAACTATTAACTGTCTTTATGTTTGGTATTACAATACTACAACATGTACCCTATGTAAGCATGATGTAGTATGACAATTAACAAAAAAATTGGACTTGAATGTCACACTGATCTCTCAATAGTAAATTGGTATATATATATATATATATATATATATATATATATATATATATATATATATATATATATATAACATTTACCTGTCACTAATGCTGGGAGGAGCAAAAGGCTTTTGGCCTATAAGTAGCTCCTTAGACTCCACTACAAGTTCATATTCCCTCCCTCATCTATATGTTTATCTAAATTTCTCTTAAAAATATCTTTCATTGGCCTCATGAACAGTATAGTGTTATGCTTGTGCAACTGTGTTAGTCTGGTTTTGGCCATTGCACTGTCTGTTCAGAGGAATTACAATCCTGTAGGGGTACCCAAGGCAAGGAACCCTCAAAAGGGTTCCACCCTAGAGGTGCCATGGGACAATTCCCATGGCTAAAGGTACTATAGGAAGAATTCCAAGGAGAAGTGCTGCTGCTGGAGGAGGAGGGGAGGATGGTGGGAAGAAAAAGTGCTTCAGAAGGAGGCTGAGAGGAACCTGCTTATATAACTCAGGAAGTGGGAGTGGCTGGCTGCTTGTCCATTGAAATACAAGCAAAGCCTTCCAATTCAATAGCCTACACAGCCAGTATAGTGTTATGCTTGTGAAACTGTGTTTGATTGGTTTTGGCCATTGCACTCTCTATTCAGAAGATTACCACCCTGTAAGTACCGAAACGAGAACCCTCAAAGAGGTTCCACCCTAAGTACCACAGGATGATTCCTGTGGCTAAAGGTACCTTAGGAAGGATCCCAAAAAGAAATGTAGTACAAAGCATATAAGCAAGCAGGAGCTGTGATGAAGTAGTAGAATAATGCATCAGGCAGCTGATAATGTAATGAGATGTTCAGGCTTGCTTGGCAGGATTTGATGTTGCATTGAAAGTGAGGGACCTTCTAAGTAGAGAAGGAAAGGCAGGGACACCATCCACCTCCCTCCAACAGTGGAATCTACCTAAAAACTAGGGAACACTACTTTGCTAACAAACAGTTATGACCTGAGGCACAGAGGAGAGAAAAACCCTATGAGGAGAAAATCTCTGGGGATCCAAGGCCTGAGTTGCCTTCCCTCCAGGCTTGGGATATTTTTATTTAGTGATGGCTCTTCTGCTGCAATTTGGAAACCCAATTAAGGGAGGTGGAAAACATTCCAGTTTGGAGGAAGCTCTCTCAATCCTCTAGGCAGAATGCCGTGGAAAGTTGCGAGAGTGCTCTGCAACATCGGAGGCAACCAAGGCGGAGGAGGATAGCAATGACTGCTGAGGCATTCACCTGGCCTACTTGCCCTAAACACAAACCAGGTGAACCAGAGGCAGTTGTAGAGAGAATGTGGTGAAGGTGCCTTGCTAGAAACCACTAAAGCCACTGGATAACCATTATAGTGGAACCACTCAAGCCAAAGGAGACCAGAGTAGCCACCCTTCACAGCTAGTCTTAAATTCTACACCAGAAGCTGCTGTCACATAGCGAACAGCTAAAGCCAAGCCCAGAGCAAGGACATTCCCAGCTGTGGGCTGGGTGAAAGGACCCTGCCCCAAGTCGAGACATGCTCAAGATGCAGATGTAAATGCAGAGCAAGACCATCGGCTGCAGGAAACCCTGTGCCAGAATGGTATGGCTGGCATGCCCTAGAACTGATAAGGAGCTGAATGAGCATTAAGAGCTGAGACTTTGCAAAGGTCAGATGCATTAGTGAGTACAGAAGACATACCAGAGGTTGAAGCCAAGGGGATGGTGATAGGCAGGAAGCAAGATTGCATAAGCAAGAGTGGACCTGCATGTAGGTCAGTAACAATATAGCAATAGTTGGACCTGCACATAGGTCTGTGAAACATAGTAGCAATGAAGCAGCACTGTGAATAGTGGGGCAAGCCAGCCAGGCATTCAAAAAGCCAATAAAGGTGACATATACTCTGAAGATTTGTTGGTGGTGGAGATAGGATTTAGAACATAAGTAATTAGCCACACAGTGCCGACTCCTCAAAACCTCCAAGTCTCCACTGTAGGAAAAACAAGAAGTGATGGAAGGGCTGAGACCCACATGCAGGTACTGAAACTAATTTACAGCATCAGCAGTAGCTTTAGCTGACCTCAGATTATAACAGGTGTACAAACATAGAAGCAACATCTGTATTGAGTACACTGAGTTGTAAACTGCGATAAACATAAAATAAAGGAGGTACAATGTTCTAAAAGCAGCTGTTACCAGGCAGTGCAATGAAATTTCAACAATGAGGTAAGAGAATGAGTTGAGGCGCATGATTGAGCTGCATAGCTAGCAGGGTTTTAAATAATTGATTAGCAGTTTTTCTTGGGACAATACTAACTGTACAGAAAGCATTTATATAGGTTTTCTAGAAGTGTTATGTTTGTTAAACACAGTGAGGCAAGTGCTACGCATTTTCACAATGTTTAGAACTTTTATAAGCAAACGCTAATCAATTTTTTGAGTTAAATAAAACCTAGCTAGGTTCGAGTGAGTCTGAATCAGGTGAAAACAATTACGTATGCAACATGGAGAGCAGCTTTAGTTGAGCTGAAACACACAGATAATGTTTGCAGTTGCATTGCAAGTAATGTGAGAGTTGTGAGTAACTGAAAGCAAGTAGTATGAGCCCTGGAGTAGCAGTATGCTAGGAACTTAGGAAACAAAGCTGCAAAAGACAAAACCAAAACACATAAACATGGAAAACAGGAACAAGGCCCAAAACAAAAACACACAAAAACAGAGAAAGCAAGGAAAGAAAGAAGCACACAGCCAGAGGTAAGATACAAATCAGAAGCAGGAAAACAAACACCGAAGTCCAGCAAAGACAAACTGAAACAGCAGGTGGTGGGTAGGCCCCAGCCAGCTCAGAGGACAGACAAACAGAGCCTCAGGTCACCAAAGAAAAAATGCTTCAGAAGGAGGCTGAGAGGAACTGCTTATATAGCTCAGGAAGTGGGAGTGAGCTGTGCTTGTCCACTGAAATCCAGGCCAAGCCCTCCAATTATTTCTGATTACAATTATTTGTTCAGATAGTTTATTCCATGAATTACATGTACTGTGTGTGTAGAAATACTTGCTTTTATTAGTTCTAAATTGAGTTGTGATTACCTGCAGTGAGTACCTCCTTGTAATTCAATTAATGTCCTTGAATTCTAGATTCAATTCATTCATTAAATATTAGTCATTTATAATATAGTAACAGAGCAAGACATCACCGTTTTCTTCTCATTTCTAAACTAAGGAACTTCAGTTGTTTTAGTCTTGATTCATATGATACTGATTTTAAACCATTTATAAACTTGGTATACCTCGTTGGACTCTCTCCAACCTATCACATCCTCCTCAAATAGGGACTCCAGAGCAGACTACAATAGTCTAACTAAGACCTTACATAGGCCCTGTACAGAGGAAGTAGTATGTCTAATGAGAGACCTTAAATGTTTCTTCTTATTGCCCCAACTGTTCAATTTGCTTTAGAGTCAATGTTTGAACATTGCTCTTTGAATATAAGATTAGAATCAATAGTTATGCCCAGATCATTATTGACTGAGTTTGATTGTAGCTTAGTGCCATTAAGAACATATTCAAAAAGGTTTAATCTCCCCATATGTATAACATTGCATTTACTAGTATGTTGTGACATCCCCACTGCTGTGTCCAGTTTGCTGTGGAATCTAAGTAATTTTGAATTGTGATTCTTTGTTTCATGATTCGACAGAAGTCCTAGTTTTGCATCATCTGCATATTTTATGATGAAGCTCACAATATTTATTTATTTATTTATTTATTTACTTATTCATTTGTTAACTGGGTTGGTACACTGGTCCAAGGACCTTTTCAGGCACGCCTAGGCCAGAAACTGGTGCAGACAAAGGGAAATACAACGATGATGAGTAGCAGTGTACATACATAAGCAATAACTAGAATCTGAAGAAGGCTACATACAGTGGAGAGGTAATCATCATACAGGTAACAGTGACAGACACAACAAATCAAGGAGTAAACACTAAAATATTACTATATATATATATATATATATATATATATATATATACTATCTATATTGTGTGTGTGTGTGTGTGTATATATATATATATATATTATCTATATTGTGTGTGTGTGTGTGTGTGTGTGTGTGTGTATATATATATATATATATATACTGTCTATATTGTGTGTGTGTGTGTGTATATATATATATATATATATATATATATACATGTATATTTTACAGTGTTTTGGTAACAACATCCTCTTAACAATAGGTCAGATATATATCAGCAGAGCCAGTAGCATCAAATAATACACAGAGTACAAGAGTAAGTTAAAGGTAGAACACAGCTGGCATCAGGATAAGATGGCCGCAGTGAGCCAGTATCAAGGTGGGAGAAAAGGGCAACTAGTGTGGGGAGCAAGGAGGGCTACATATGAAGCACAGTAGTGCTAGTGGCCTGAGGACAGTTGCAGGTTGAGGAGGACAGAAAGTGAGTTCTTAGTAGGGTATTTAGATTTAGATGGGGTCAGAGGAATGCAGTTTGGGGGTCATTCCATAGAGATGTTCCAGCAGCAGAGAAGGCTGTTTAGCCAATCCTGGTGGTTATGTTTGTATGGACGAGTTGGTGGTGGGATGACTGGTGAAGATTGCAGCTGTAAGTTCTGGGCCAGATCAGAAGTGATAGAGGGTAATAGGAGAGACTATGGATAGCATCCCTGACGGTTCAGGCCAGCAGGTAGGAGTGTCAGGCTTGAGGGCTGAGCCAGTTTAGGGACTAGTAGAGAGAGCAATGGTGGGTGGAGAGTGGGTGCAAAAGGCAAAACAGCAAATCCGGTTGTAGGTTGCATCCAGCGGTGCTGGTTAGCAATGTCATCTAAATCAGCTACAAAAGTTGGAATAAAATTGGTCCCAATACCGAGCCCTGCAGAACCCTGCTTTGACTTCCCTCTGCTGACAAATAGCCCTTTATTGAAACTCTTTTGTTCTTCCTTCCAACCAATTTGCTATCCATGAAATAATGCTTTATGGATTCAGTTTATCCACCACTGCTCAGTGTGGCACAGTCAAAAGCCCTGCTAAAATCCAATAGAATCATGTCCAATGGTTCACCTTGATCCAAATACTTACTGACATGTTCATAAAATGCATCAGATTACTTACTGTTTACTGCAGTATAGTGGACTGTTCCATCTAAGTAAGCTGACTTGCAAGCTGACATTTTCTGTAACTTCAAATCCACAGCACCACCTCAGCTCTAATAATAGTCACCAGGGACTTCCAGGAGGTGCTGAACAGAAGGAAAGCAATTGGGGCCATTTTGTTGATCTAGCAAAAGCATTTGACACTTGGGACCATGACATCCTCTTGACCAGAATAAAGAACCGAGCAGTGACCGGTGGCACAGTGGATTGGTTCACCTGATACTTAAAGGGCATAAACAAATAGTGTCACTAAATGTTTTCAGATTGTCCTTTGCCCTGATAGTGTAAATTCTAGGGCCCATATTATTATTTTTCTCATTTATGTTTTTGCCTGGCATCTAGCCCGTGAATAGGCTCACACTGGGCTCAGTGGTCAGAATCCTCACTCAGGGATGCCCCAGAGTGGGGCCACAAAAGCAAAACTGTCATGCCCTGGCTCATACATGGGGCTGGTGATTTTTAGTGGTTTTGTCTTCCTCTGGAGCTGGGAATGTGCAATGATGCAATGGAAGTGTCCATCCCAGCTCCACCCATATTCATCGCAATGCCATGTCCCCAGCCTCTGCGGGGCAACCAATGCCAGGACCATGTAATCCCCCTTCCCGGAGAAGGAGAGCAGTCCTCTGGATACTCAATCCTTTTCCTCCTTGCCGAACCCGGCAGCCTGTGCCCATTCCTGAACATGGATTGCCGGCTTGGCCAGAGGTGTGGCGTCCAGTGCCTCAACCTCAGTGCCACTGGGCCAGCCCTGGGCCCATATTATTTAACATTTACATGAATACCTTACCATGTCCAAACCACAAGTCAAATTCCACCTTTACACAGAAGACACAATACTCTACACAACAGGCACAAATCACTCAGAAATTGAACCTAGACTACAAGTGGCATTTGATGAGTTCAAGGACTTTACTTGCATTGAAAATAAGCACTGAATGCAAAAAACCAAACAGGTAATGTACTTCTGTAGAAAAAAAGGTCAGGGCATAGCCGCAAGTACACTACATATCAAAACTGCAGACCAAGTCACCCTTAGCAGGCCCACTGTTATTGCTACTCAATGATGGTTAGACAAGAAAGGTAAATGGAACGTCCACATACAAAACCTGACAAAGAATCTGGGAGATGCTTAGAGATCTTTACAGAATTAACATTTAACAGACACAAAGACAAGGAAGCAAATAGTAGAATTTATGATCCAACTGATCTTTGCCTATGGTGACCTGTTGTTCTTGGGAGCATCTAGCCTAGAGCTCCAAAGCTGGATGCCATGTATAGCAGATTTTCCCCTTCATCCTAGATGCCTTTCACAGGACACACAGTGTAAACTCTCCAACAGACTGGGATGTCAAAGGCTAGGAGAGAAGCAGATTACACTGCCTAGCTTTCATGCACAAATGACACAGTAACAAGGCCCTAGAATATTTAACAAAAATATTCATGTAAGAGACATCAATGGGTCATTAAAGTCTGAGGGAGGGTAAGAACTCTCACTCCACAACAAAAACCTTGGGGTGGGCAAAAACACTTCCTGTACATAGATCCAAAACTCTGAAACTCCATGCTGAGCCACCTCAGACCAGCAGACAAATCCATCAATGTGGGCAAAATCAAACAATGGCACTTCAAACACCAACAAGCCCCAGCCCTGCTGCCTAGCTCCAGATGAAAACATAAGCATCCCCACCTTTGTGTTATTGCACTTCCTGTCAATTGTCATTACTTTCCAGCAGCTTTGTCTAAATGTATGAATGTACCTATACCAGAAATGTAACAATGTCTTATGTCCAAAAGTATGAATGTACTTATACCACAAATGTCATAACACTGACTAAACATGTTTATTTTATGTCACTCTGCTTGTATCTTGTGCAATGTACCAGAACTCATTGAAAATGAACTCTGCTCAACTGAGTATCCAATTCAAGCAATGATGAATAAAATATTTTACTGCTACTACTTAGAACCCCTACAGCTGACATCAGAGGAGGCCTACAACACTGGGAGATTCAATAGCCTACAGTGCATGTGAAAGTTTTTATAAGTTGCTACTGTAAGTGTTGGTAACCTTTTAACATACTACTTAGAAGTACACTGTGACAGTATCTTTGTAGACTGCGTATGTGCTGTGGTAAGATGTTTTGAACTTAGGTTTCTTGTTTACAGTTTGACTGAGGTATATCCCTTTGCCTTGCCAGTACTCAAGCATGTTTTTAATATTTTGGAAGCACTGATTGCTTACCATGTGGGCTATTGTACCATCTGCACACTTCATGAAGCTACCATGTGTCTTTACGTGTCTGATAGGCATGCACATTTCTTCCTGGTTGAACAGTCTACTCTGTGGGTTACTGCTCCAGCCATTCTGCCAGCTAAAATACACTCATGGCCAGTAATGTGTTGGACTTGGTGGTGCACCAAGTCACAGTAAATTTTTGAAAATTGAGTTTGTCGGTGATGATTTTGTGTCTTTACCAGTTGAATGCTGATAGATTCTGTTCCAGTGTCTACCAATAGATGTCCCTCACATTAACTGGCATTCTGTTGGTAATACAAATGCACCATGTCTGCATCCAATCAGAACATGGGTATCAGCATACTCCATGCAGTCTCATTGTTGAGTCAACTCTCCTGTCATTATGGAATAACAGGACAGTAGCTCTATGTTGTGATTGGTTTAGAGTGTTTTTGGTATGGAAACATAGACAATGATGGCAGATAATGGTCTACTGGCCCATACAGAGTGCCCATTCTTATTTTTTTTTATCTGTTATTCTTTTATTTAATAAATCAAAAGACCTTTCAGCCAAGGGCTCTTTCACAGAGGTTCCACGTCACGTCACAAGAATAGGAAATTACAATGGTTTCAGTAAGTAGTACAACATGAGGATAATTACATAAACAAAAGAACAATATGGCAAGATAAATATTGTGTCAAGTGCAGCCAGTGGCCTTGTCCGACGAGGGTGAAAAGGCTTACAAGCAGAGAAAGTACAGGGGTGAAATGGGGGTGGAAGGAGCAAAACAAGAGCAAGGAGGAGATTCCACAATGAAGCTTAAGCAGGAAAGACCCACAGGGCAGGTGGTAGAGGGACAGAACAAGGTGAGAAACAGAGAGAGAGGGAAAGTGGGGTGGAGGGTAAAGGAAGGGGGATGTGGTAGGATGAAAAGAGGGTGAGAATGGGAGCAGGATAAGGGAGGAAGTGCTTTGGTGGAATAGTGCAGCAACACAGGATAGGGCTACAGGGGCAAATTGTAAAGAAGGAGGTCCCAGTGAATTTAGCTGTCAGCAGAGATTAGGTATAGCAGTCACAAGATGCTCTGGAAACTAAGAATTGATGCAGCTTCCACTTAAATGATCCCAAGGTTGTAGTCGTTGCAATCTCAGCAGGAAGGGATTAAATAAATTAGCAGCTCTAACTGCAATAGATCACTGTTGGAGTGAAGTTTGACAGCGAGGACAGTAAAAGTTTGACTCACAGAACTTCGTGTGCTCTGAGTGCCCGGAAGGGACTGAAAAGCTGAAGGAATCTGGTGGTGAGATTGAGATCTGCCTTCCTAGCCAGAAGGCAGGCTTGATATTCAATGCGAGCCTGGAGTTGAAGCCAGTTTGCTTGTTCATAAAGGTCACAAGTGTAGTACGATATGCTGCACCAGTTAGTAGACAGCATGCCTTATTCAGACCTGTGGTGAGCTGGCGTAGGGTTGTGTCTGTGGCGGAACCATAAATGACCAAACCATAGTTAATATAGACACAATTGAACTTTGGATAGCCAATCTGAGGGCTTCGTAGTAAGGCAGTGTTTATGCCTGTGTAGAAGGCCCAGGCGAATGTTAACTGCCTTGGCAACATTCTCAACATGGTTGGAGTAGGACAGCATACTATCCAGAGTAATTCCTAGGTATTTAAAAGATTGAGTCTTATCAAGGATAACACCGCACTGTTTTTAATCACCAATTGTTTGGCTTTGTGCTTGCTGTGGCTACCATGGAAGAGCATGACCTTAGTTTTTGCAATTAAGCACCAGCTTATGAGAGATGAAGCAGGACTGAGCTTCAGTAAAATGTTTCTGAAGTTGGGCCTGAAGGAGGGTAGGGTCAGCAGTCTTTGAGAAAATTACCACATCATCCATAGAGGAGTACTGGTTGGAACAGGATGCTTGAAGATTATTGAGGAAGGTGCTTAATAAAGGGGTCCCAGTATTGATCCTTGAGGAACCCCAGAGCAGACAGGCAGTTTGCAGAAAGGGCAGACCCTATTCTCACCTGTTGTGTGTTCATCTAGAGTTAGGGTAAGAAGTTTAGGTCTAGGGAATCACTGCTTGTCCTAGTTCCTCCTAGAACTTTACATAGGTATGTCTTGGTCTTGCTTTCGAGATAGCTTTGAAGTAGAAATATGGATGGGTGAGGCCTCTTCTGATTTGGTGGATGTAGGAGCTGTGCTGGGTGGTTCAAAGAAATTTGGGGGCAGAGTTTGGCTAAGGTCTGTGAAGGATGAATTAAATGTGTTGGCAATTGACACGGGGTCATGGGTGATAGACCCATCAACATTTAACATAGTTGGAGCCTAATTGGATGCTTTCCCAGTGATTTCTGAGAGGTTTCCCAAATTTTCCCATCAGCCCAGGTCTTGGCGAGGATGTCCTTATAGTAACATGCTTTGTGCTCATAGATAGCCTTACTACATGCGATCCTGGCCTTCTTATAGGCCTGTATGTCAGGTAAACTGTCAGAGGTGGTCATGATCTTTCATTTGAGCCAGAAGGCTAAAATAGATTCAGGGATTATCAAGTCCCTGGATCCTATGTGTCTAAAAGGGGTGTGGATGTCACAGGCTTCATTGAAATGTTCAATGAAGTATTGTAAACTGAGTCAATATCAGGTGCAGTTTCAATGTAAGACCAGTCTTGTTGTCAGAGGAGAGACTTCAGTGGCTGCAGGTGGCCACAGAAGAACACTCTACTTGTGATTATTCTGGCAGGGGCTTGACAAATTTGTTAGATCAATAACACTTGTTAGGAGAGTGATCACTGATAGTGTCGGGCAATACTTCAGAGTGGGAGATATGTGTTGGACGATTCATTAGGACCCAGTCCAGGGTGTGCTAATCCCAGTCTTATAGTTTATCCTGGTTGGAGTTGTTATTAACTGGGTAAAGTTCAGGCCTGTTAACTCATCCCTATGCCTTCTGGCACCTGACGAGAGCCAGTTGACATTAAAGTCACCTAAAGGATGGTTTCTGTGTCTTGTTTTAGACTCATGACACAGTTCATTAGGGGTTTCAAGCCCTGTTCTGAAAGGTCTGGGGAAATATATACTGAGTCAATGTTGAGGACCTTATTGTGTGCACCAAGCATAACCTTAACAGCAGGGATCTGAATATCCATAGCTGGTTCAGGGTGGAAAAGTGGATAGCCAACAGTGACTCTTTCAGGTATATGGAACACCCACCTCCTCTTCTAGATAGTCTGCCCTGTGTGAAAAGTGAGTAGCCTGGTAGGATGATGGCTGAGTCAGCAGTAGATGGTGGCAGCCATGTTTCGATGACTGACAGGATGTCTGGATCATGTACTACAACCCAAGCAGTGAGGGCATCATATTTTTTAACACACTGCAGATGTTCATACTGTCAGGACACAGGTACCCTGTTTTATTGCCATTGACTCCATATGAAGGAGGGCCTGGATTAGGATGTACACTTCAGAGATGAGGAGAAGAAGAAAAATGAGGCATTTCAGGAGCTGGTTTAGTAGATAGAGTGTAAGGGAAAAGAATTCCCTTTAGATGTACTTTAACAGGGCCTGTAGGAACAGAGAGACTTTTAAGTAGCACAAGAACAGTGGGGTAAGTAGAGGCAGACAACTTCCATGTTTCATGTGCAGCCTGCTGTGGTGCAGCTTCCATGGGAAGAAAGGGTGCAGTATGTTACATGAGACACTGGTACCCATGCCAAGCGTAAAGAGGAAGTTAAGTGGTAGGAGAACAGGGCTGAGATATGGGATGCCATCCTAATGAGAGTGGGACCGAGTGTGCAGAAAAGCACCAGAAATAGTTTCACACCTTGTGATGCCATTGGACAAGACAGGAACCAAGTGACGTAAAATTGGATTTAGTAGGGAGGCAGTACAAGGAAGGTATATTTTATTTTACTTTTATTTATTTCAATCTAGGATTACAATACCTTTGAGCCGAGGCTCTTTACAAAGGTTCCATGTCGTGTGTGCAACAGTCATAATTTTAGTTACAAACATTTAGTCATTGATTTACAGACATGTAATAACCAGTACAAAGACATGAGCTATGAGCAAGACAAGGGAAGGGGTGGGTGGTGGGGAAGTGAGGGTAGGAGATTGGGGGAGGTGCAGGGGGTAAGGGGAGTACGGGAGGTGGTTGGGGTGGTGGACAGGAGTGGAGATAAGGGGGGATGTGGGGTGAAGGTGGAAGACAGTTCAGCCAGGGGCCTTGTCGAGAATATGACAGGTAAGGTGCTAGGGGTGCAAAGACTGATTGTAAGTGCTGGGTGCTGGGGCATTTGCAGCTAGAGCAGTGGAAATGTTAAGATGGGCAATCGCAGGATACAAGCAGTGAGAGGTGCAGCTTGGACTTGAAGAGGCCAAGTGTTGGAGTGGTCACTATGTCACTGCCAAGAGAGTTGAGCCAGTTGGATGCCCTATAGGTGAATGATCTTTGTCCTTGGGTCGAGCGACATCGTGGGATATGTAGTAGATGGAAACTGGATCTCCTTGTAGTGACATTCCTATGTCTGGCATAGGAGGCACAGACACCAGGTGGGGCCAGACCCATTATAATTTTCTTGGCCATGGTGCAGGTTTGGTATTTTACGTTTGTCCAGTTGAAGCCATCCAGATTGGGAATAAAGGTCACAAGTGTGGAGTACGGTGATGTGAGCCAGTGATGAGATGACAGACCTTATTCAGGGAGGTTGCGATACGTTTGAGAGCAGAGGTAGTTGCAGACCCATATGTGATAAGACCATAGTCTGATGCCGACAATGGAGCTTTGGGCGGCCACTGCCAGTGCTTCTGGGGTTAGGTGTTTCCTGTGCCAGAATAATATGCTTAACCTCGCATTGGCAGACTTTGCAACATTGCTGATATGGACAACGTATGAGAGGTGGGGATCAAGTGTGATGCCGAGGTACTTGAACGATTGTGTTTGCTCTAGGATGGCTCCTTGTTTGGTTGCAATGGAGAGGTGGAGTTGTTTGTTTTGTTGTGGGCGCTGCAGAAGACCATAGACTTGGTTTGTTTCTGATTAGAAGCAGTTTATGATTTAGAAACCAGGATTCGATGGAGGAGAAGGCCTGCTGAAGTTTATTTTGTAATTGGATTGGATCAGGGTCTGAGGTGAGGATCACAGCATCGTCGACGTGAGATTATTTGTTCTGGGCAGCTGTCCGGTAGTGAGTTTAAGAATAGGCTGAAGAGGAGGGTCCCAGAATGGAGCCTGGGGACTCCAAGTGGACGGTCTGGGGTCTGAGAGTGTATCAGTGATTCTTACTGTTTGGGACCGTTCTTCAAGGTAGCTCTTAAACCAGCCAATGGAGTCAGTTGACAGCCCAGTATTCTGAAGCTGGACAAGCAGGAGGCAATGATTAACGGTGTTGAAGGATTTAATTAAGTCAATGTAGATTGAGCCTAGTAGTTCACTGGAGTCAAGTGCATTGTGGAATGCGCCAGTGAATTCAAGTAGGGCTGTGGAGGTGCTGTGACCTTTGCGGAACCCGTGTTGTTGCTTGCACAGGATGTTGTCAGTATCCAGGTATTCTGTGAGCTGGTCCGAGATGATGCGTTCTAGTGCCTTGGACAGCAGGGGTAGTAGGGAGATAGGTCTGTAGTTATCGTGGGCAGTTTGTCACCACTTTTATGGATTGGGTGACAGTGGCAGATTTCCATCTGTCCGGAACTGGCTAAGGCTGAGGAGAGGTTGAAAATTCTGGTCAGAGGACTAAGCACTTCATCAAATGTGAGAGACAGGATTTTGAGATCGAGAGTCATTACTGAATCTTGATTTACCAAGGGCTTTGGTTACATATTTGCGTACTTGGTGAGCCTTGACTGCTTTGAAGTAGAAGCAGGGGAGCTGGTGGGTGTAGTGTTCATTGTGGACAGAGGGCTTCACCATCTTTGAAGTAGTCCTGGGGTAGGACAGTGCTGAGGTCAGTAAAGGCTTTGTTAAAGGTATCCGTAATGGTTTTGGGTTGAGGCTGTGATTCCATTGATGTTGAGTATTGATGGGGAGGTTTGGGTGGATTCCTGTGAGTTCCTTTATGTTCTTCCAGAATTCCTGACCATTGCCCCAGGAGTTTGTGAGGGCATGCTTATAGTAGGCGGACTTCATTTGCCAGATGGTTTGGTGCAGTCATTGTGGGCACGTTTGTAGTTTTGGATGTCGTTTTGCCTCCAGGTTTCTGGCCAGCTCCCATAGGTGGTCTCTTGTTTTAGCATCCTGAGGAAGTCACATGTGAGCCAAGGGTTACTGAGTGATTTGACTTTCGTTTCTTAATAGGAGCATCGTGTCACAGGCCACAGTGAAGATGTTTATGAAGTGGTCAAGGGCAGTGTTTACATTGGTTGCATTGAAGACAGAGGACCAGTCTTGATGGATGAGGTGGGATTTGAGTCGAGGAAGGTGACCACTAGGTAGAACCCTGCTGGTGATAGTTTTGGTGATTGTTTGATGAATTTATTTGGCCAGGTATAGCTAACAGGGGTGATCGCTGAGAGTCAGGAAGGACATTAGTGTTAGATATCCATGATGGGTGACTAGTAAGGATCCAGTCCAAGAGTGTGCTGGTGCCGGTCCTGTAATTTTTCCTGGTTGGTGAGTCAACCATTTGTGTGAGGTTCACTGCAGCAATGGTATCCCTGTGCACCAGCATTGGCCGCAGGCCAGTTGATGTGAAGTCACCTAGGAGGATGGATTCAGTGTCCGTGGGAGTGACTTTATGAAGTCAAGAACAGCTGTTAGACCAGTTCCTGCTCTTTGGGAGGGATGTAGATGGTGGCAACAGTGAGGGTTTTGTTTTGGGCTCAAGGGTATTCTCACTGGCAGTATCTGAGCAGTTGTGGGTTGAGTGAGGGTAATGATGTGGTGCCCCTATATGGGTCTTTTTAGGTGAGGCGCAGCCCCACCTCTTTTGGTGGCGATCCATCCTAAAGACACTGTAGACAGAAAGCTGATTGCATGGTCTGGTACTGATGGCGTGAGCCAGGTTTCGACAACCGCCAGGATGTCAGGGCTGTGCCAGCTGGTGAAGGCCTGTAGGGCATCCATTTTAGGAAGGAGGCTGCAGATGTTGATTGATATGAATGACAGGGCACCCAAAGGCTTGCTCAGATTAATGGCTTTAGAGCAGAATGGGCCAGGGTTTGGTGCATGCTGCCTGACAACATTAGGAGGAGGAGGACTAGCCTCAAGGAGCTGCGGTGTTCTTTAACGGAATCTTTTAGCCTGCGAGCATTGACGATAGTGGGTGAGGAATGGCCGTAGACAGAGGGACCAGGTTTTCATGGCGTTAGGATGGACCCTGGGCAGAGGCAGTGACCAGTGTGCAGCGTGCCTAAGTGGAGGAAGAACATAGGAATGTGGAGTTGAGGGACAGGGAGGAAAGCAGACTTTGGGCATGCAGTAGGGAGGAAGACAGGCAAGGAGAAATAGAATAGGGGTAGAGAACAGTGGAGGTGCATGATTAAGGTAGGATTCAGTTTAGGCAGAGGGAGGGGTTAAGACAGGCTGGCAGGGCTAGGAGAAGGGGTGGAAGAGCAGTAGCTGGAACAGTGGGAAGTGAGGATACAGCCAGGAAGGCCAGGCAGCCAGGAACTGTGTCTTTCAGAGGGTATACTTTTTTTTCTAATGAAAGACCAAGAATCCTCTAGTGGCAGGTCAGTATAACCTGCTAATGGAGAACTAGGGCAGGCAGCTGGAGAGAAGAAAAGAGCAGGTCTTAAATAGCATAGAGGTCAGGATGGGTTTAGATTTGAGCAGTTTAGCAGGACAAAGGAGTGTTACACTTTTCGGCACCAAGGCAGAGTGCTTGGATTGGGGAAGGTGCAGGAGGAGCACTGAAACAAAAGAGGTGTAAGCACTTTAAAACACTAGTAGAAATTACAATCCAGCTAATACAGTTGAAAAATTATATTACACACTTGAAATGTGCTAGTTCTATCTAAAATCTATTTGTAAAAGTGCCAGGTGGCAGAAGCAAGGAAAAGCCCTGGCCAATCAGAGCGGGTTTGCTGGGCGCCCATGTTCCGATTGGCTGTGCTGTCCCATACCTTCCAAGGAGCTGCAGGCGGGCATCCTGGTCTCGGTCGGTGGTTAGCTGGGAGCTGGCCGACAATGTGGAGCTGAAGCGCCCCATTCAAGGGCAAGTAAGCAATTGTGACTTTAAGAGGGTAGACTTTCTTAAATTAAAGAACACGATCCCTCTAGTGGCAGATCTGTATAACCTGCTAATGGCAAACTAGCCAAACAAAACCCAGTAATTTTAAGTATAAGAAGCAATTGTGGCATCAGGAAGAATTAGAAGGAAAAGCCACTCGAGATGGAGCAACAGAGGGCAGTGTCCAATCAGGATGTGGCTGTGGAACAGACCAAAAATTGAACCTGATGTTTGAGTGCTGTCATACCTTTGCAGAGTGAGGCTTCCTTCCAGGCAGACCAGCTGAGGCAGCACAGGTGGAGGCTTAGTTAGAGCCGACCACACGGACAAGGCTTTGGGAGGCAGCAGAGATACGAACCATGCTGGAGGCAGCACCCAATTGGGCCTGCACTGAGGGAAAAGAGACAAGCAAGAAATTAAATAGGAGCTAGGGAACTCTGGGTAGGGTAGGACACAACAGCAGAGACAGAAGAAGAACAACAGGAGGTATGAGATGTATGGGCTTACAGATTAACTTAACAAAGGGGTAGAAATGACCATGGGATAAGGAATGAAAATGAATTTGCAGTTGAAAAGGTGGTCTTGTTGCCATTGAGTCTGGGAGGGGTTGCAAGGCTATACAGAATTCGATGCTAACCCTATTTAACAGCTTTAAAATTAAACTATAAGAAATGCTAAATATTTTAAAACCTTTAAGAAAACAAATGAATTAATCAGTAATTCAGCAGCATTAGCTTGAATATAGTAACATTACTAAGATCGAAACTTAAAGCCCTTTCAAAAAAACCCCAGTAATTTTAAGTATAAGGAGCAATTGTGGCATCAGGAAGAATTAGCCAGGGAAAAGCCACTCTAGATGCAGCAGCAGGGGCAGTGTCCAATCAAGATGTGGCGCTGTGGGCTAAAATTTACCTGATGGCTGGGTCTGTCGTACCTTTGCAGGGTAGAGGCTTCCTTCCAGGCAGATCAGCTGAGCAGCACAGGTGGAGGCTTAATTAGAGCCAACCACACCAGGCAAGGCTTTGGGAGACAGTAGACATGGGAGCCGTGCTGGAGGCAGCACCAATTTGGACCTGCATGTTGCGGGTAGATGAGCTTCCTTCCAGGCAGACCAGCTGGCGGCACAGATGAAGGCTTAGTTAGAGCCGACCACACTGGGCAAGGCTTCAGGAGGCAGCAGAGATAGGATCCATGCTGGAGGCAGCACTCAATTTGGGCCTGACTTTCTGCCTGACTACACTGCTTAGTCCATAGTGGCAGTCCTACCTCCTTGTCCCTGTCTCATTTTACTAAGTCCATGTGCCTGTCCTACTTTAGTATGAAACTGTCCGCTGTTTTGGTCTTTACCACTTCCTCAGTCAGTTTGCTCCAAGTGTCCACCCCTCTTTTAATAAAAAGTGCTCCATCGACATCTTTCTTGAATTTCCCTCTGTCCAATTTCATTTAAGTGTCCCTTGTATCTGTGTTTGCACTCAAGACAAATATGGCCTTGTGGTCTACTCTGTTTACACCATGCAAGTACTTTTAAGTTTCTGTTATGTCACCTCTCTTCCTCCTGGTCTGAAACAGTGTGCATGTTGAGGTCCTACAACCTCTCATCATAAGTCATACCTCCCATACCCTGGATCATCTTGTTTGCCATACTCTGTATTGCCTTTACCTTTTCAAAGTCCTGTCTGAGGTATGGACTACAGAACCTTAGGAAGTATTCCAGGTGTGGTCTCACCAATGAAGTGTACAGTGGAAGGATTACCTCCTGGCTTCTTCTTCCAATACCCTCCATCTGCACCTTAGTATCCTGTTTACCTTCCCACAGCTTTGTTACAGTATGCAATGGAATTTAAGTTCAATGGGTGTATGCAACTTAGTTGGTATGTGCAACTTTGTTGATTATCTGAAGGTATTTAAATGAATATGTTGTTGACTGTCATACATGGATACTTTGGCCACTCACACTCTGTCCGGGAACTACCACCCTGTCAGGTACATAATTCCTTTAGACTAAAGGTAGCACAGGAAGGAGCCCCAAGGAGAGAGGTGCGCCACTGGAGGTTGAAGAGGGTAGGATGTCAGAGCAAAGAAACAGTGATTTTAAGTGAGGCTGGAGGTAACTGGCTTAAATATATCAGGCAGGGGTGTGGCTGATTGCTCCCACCCATTGAACTGCATGCATAGCATTTGAATTCAATGAGCATATGCAAGTTAGTGAGGAGTTATGCTTGTGCAACTTTGTTGATTATCTGAAGGTATTAGAATAAATGTGTTGTTGACTGTCATATGTGGATACTTTGGCCTTTCACACTGTCTGTCTCATGGAGAACTACCACCCTATCAGGGGTATCATGAAGACAGAGGAAACCTCTTGAGGAGGTTCCACCCCTAGAAGTGCCATGGGAACATAATTCCTTTAGGCTAAAGGTAACTTAGGAAGGAGCACAAAATATAGTGTGTAGCAAGTGAACACAATGCCTGAGTGAGGACAAATTGACAGCAACTAGTGATGACTATAACAAACAGAGACTGACTTGAGCAATGACTGACAGTAAACAGTAATGGATAGTAGAAGAGGCATAACTTG
The DNA here is from genome assembly GCA_016271365.2 of Neoceratodus forsteri. Lineage (NCBI taxonomy): Eukaryota > Metazoa > Chordata > Ceratodontiformes > Ceratodontidae > Neoceratodus > Neoceratodus forsteri. The sequence goes on along the minus strand of CM057454.1, from coordinate 841,406,472 downwards.
ATAAGGAGAGAGGAAATGGCATGATGAAAGAGGGCTGCCATCCAACCCAAACTCACAGCAGAAACCTACCTGAGTAAATCCTATACTAATAAAACTGTACTATACTATGGACCACCTCCTGTGGAGACTATCTAACTTTATGACCTTCAGCATGGAGCAGAGGAAAACCCCAATGAGGAAGAAACCTCTGGGGATCCAAGGCCTTAGTCACCTTCCTCCATGGTTCAGCTACTGCAATTTAGAGACCAGATTCAAGGGAATTTTAGAGGAAGGACCTCACTCTATCCCTGTTATGGAAAAGCAATCAGGGTGCACAAGTTGATCTCTTCAGCTAAAGGAGGTTCCCCATGAAGGAGGTCCACCCCAAGGCAGGAGGAGGAGAACAACAACCACAGAAAGGCACTTTCTTGGCCTCCATGGAGGGGGCCTAGAGAAGAAGTTGAATCCTTGAGTGGTAGGGTGTTAGAGTTGGGACCTTGAGGGTTGTGACTTGCACAATTCTATGATCTTCACTCTTGAGGGCAGAGGCAGGGTAGCTGGTAGAGACCAGGCGAACCTTAGGTGGCCATGGGGGATAGCTTTTGAGGGTGCTGCCAATGTGGTTTGCACAGCTAAAGGAGCCTCTGTGAACTTAGAGGCCCTACCATCCAGCAGCTGAAGTCTTAAATGCACATCAAAAGATGCAGCTGAGTCAATCTGCATGGCCCTTCCCCTGGAGCCTGGGACATTCTTATCTGAAGGGCAGAAGAGAAAGACTGCACCTCGAGGGACCCACCTCAAGATGCAGACTTCAAGGGAGCAGAGTGAGACCATCAGCATAAAGGTCAGGGAACCTGGAAGCTAATGATATGGTAGTAGCTGGCATACATCCAAGTGCAGGAGTAGTGGGAGGCTGATAGCGAAGTCTGACATACAAAACACAAAGTAGAAACAAAACATAGGCAAAGCTGAATGACTGTGACAGCAAATGATAACTATGACTCTTTATGAAACTGAATGATATGTGCTTGGTCTGAATGATGAATGCACCAACCATTTCCATAAGGGAGATCAGTGTTGATTGCTGATGCACTGCAGAGCCAGGTAGGCTGAGGCAGCAGAGAGAACAACAAATAAAACTGGGAAAACAGCAACTTATGAGTGAAAACTAGGGAAGCAGCATGCTGCTGAACTTGAGCACCTAAATAAACCACTAGAACACAAAAGGGAGTGGCTGCCTAGCTAGGACACAGGTGTAAGCTTTTAAGGATTGCATTTGAATTGGGAGATAGGAAATGGTAATGAAAAACAGCAAACATGGGAATCTGAAATAGTACAAGTCAAACAAAATACAACAAAGGCTAGATACTGAGAAAACTAAAAGTACACAAAAAGCAAAACAGAAAGGAAACAAAAGATAAATGGGAACAAGGGCAGCAGTTGACTGAAAGAAGCACAAACTGCAGCCAAGAAGCTGAAAAGCAAGAAACTGACCTAGAAAGCTAGTGGAGGCACAAACTGAACCAGAAGCCCAAAATCTCAAAGGAAGCAGGAGACAAACCCTAGGAGAAGGGGTACAGGGCACAGCCTCCAGCTGCAGCAAAGACACAGTGCTTCTGAGTGAGGCTGGAGGAAGCTGGCCTAAATATCTCAGGCAGTGAGTGTGGCTGGTTGCTCTCACCCACTGAACTGCAGGCATAGCTTTTGAATCATCGGATATTATAACATGTGCTCAGAACAGCAGGAATCTAATTGGATAAAGAGCATCACTTGACAGTGGATTAAATTCACTATTTAATCCACAGTTGGTGTCGAGTCAGGACTCATTGGGTGCTGGACAATAGAACCTGAGAAGGCAGCCATTGCAGCCTAGGTGAGATCGATGTGGTGGGGCTGGGTGAATAGTGGAACAGAGCCTCTGGGGCTCTGTTCTCTGTCAGCATGTGGCAAACTATCTCCCAGTGAGTGGAAATTACCAATTAACAGAGTAGATGAAAAGAAAGGGAAAAAGGAGATTAGATCACTGGAACCCGAAGTCGGTATTGGGTGGCTGTTGAGTGCCTGACAGTTGGAGTCATGGCAGTGGAATTATCTGTGGGCAAAGTCAGCAGTGACAGCCAGTGATTCAAGCAATGAGGGAAGCGACAGTTACTGAGACATGGTAGTGACAATGGGTCGGAGATATGCAGGCTAGTATATGAAATCTGGGACAGAGCTGATCCGCTAACACTGTATGAAAGTCCTGCCGAGAGAGAAAAAAGAGAGAGCAGTGTGGGTGGTTGTCTGCAGTGAGACAGAAAGAGAGAGAGAGAGAGACAAGACAGACAGACAAAAGGGAAGAGAGCACCAGCCCACTGACTCAATGGTAGGGTTACCGCTTACAGCGCCAGCGACCGGGTTCAGGAACAGACTCTGGCAACTGGGGACCAGAGGCCTCTCCTCCTTTAGAGAGGGTGGGCTACTTGTCTCGCCACTCTGCCACCTGGGTGACCTCGGGTGGAGGTGCAGCAGGACAGCATTAAGCAGGGTGGAGGACATCGGCCGGGAGCTGGAGGCAGCATGCTGCACCATGCTTCACCCTTTGGCTCCCTAGCATGCCAACATCCTGATGGGTGGTAACAGAACAAAGGAAAAGCCCCACAGATGCCAGCCAGAAGGAGTTCGGCTCCCAGACACCATAATCCGGTTCTCGAGAGGAGCCACTCAGTCTGCCTGACACTTACTAAAGGACTGCAGGGAAGTCCCAGGATCCTCTCCTTCCACCCAGGGGAACAGGCTGAGGCAAAATGGGGGCAGGTCTGGCAGGTCCTCGGAGGTGACAGGGGCAAGCACAGACAGCCTAGGATACCCAGAAGGGAGCGGCAACTGAGGAGAGAAGGGGCATAAACAGACAATATAAAAAGAAAAACAAGGGAAGAGTGAGAGAGAGAGACAGAGGTGCTGTGACAGGCAACTACAGATACCTGAAAGGAGAAGGCGGAGAGGTGGGACAATGAGTGGGAGCCAGTGCTGGAAGTTGGGGGACAGTTGAAGCCCAGGAGTAGTGTTTACAAATTCATGGTCCCCTCCCCATTACAAACTTGATCCCAAGTAGTGTACAGTCCTGAAGTGGGAGACAGTGTGAGAGAGACAGAGAGAGAGAGAGAGAAAGAGAGAGCACTGACAGTGTTTCTGTTCACTCTCCTGCATGTGGTGAAGTGCTCCTTCTCAATACCCTGACTTGAGACAGTTGTACAGTGAAACCCCAATCACAGTTGTGCCATGGCTCTGTCTCATCCTGTGTATCTCAGTACATTGTGCACTCATGAAATGGGTGTCACACTGAGGAGAAAGAGTGAAACAAAGATACACTTGTCAATTTTGTAAATGCCAAAGTCAGCCTCTAGGTACTGTGAATTAGCCCCCAACATACCTGTCCCTGTACTATGCAGTCAGCAGTCGCACTGAGCCCTGCGCTTCCCTTTAGCAAGAGGGATTAAAAGCCAGACACTGACAGTAATGACACACCAAGAGTTAGCAAGAGAGGAGAGAGAGGGACACTGAGAGCAAAGAGACACCTTGACATGTCATTCAATTCCTGCAATGTACTTATTGTGCGTGTTTCTCTGTCACTGTCTGTTTCTGGAGTTGTCAGCCATAAGTAATTCAGCTCAAGTAGGGAATCAGGAATGATAGCTCCTTGCAAAGGCTTTTCTCCAAGGGTATATACTGTATACCGTTAGTAAATTGATTGATTTTTAAATGGGTTGCTGTCCCTGCACTGACTCTGCATGTGTACTGCTCTCTGGTAGCCCTGCTAATTCATGTATAACAACAACATCTGGAATGGGGGCAGGGAGGGTTGTGAATTCTAAAATGCTCAAAACATCAAAGATGAAACCAACAATGCTGCTCATTGGCTGGCAGCTGTCTCCCTCTGTGTCAGTGAAGGCGATGCTTAAATGCTACATCAACCTGTCCTGCCAAGCTGTAGTTAGGCCACCCCTTGTATATCCCCTGTACTATGGTCAGCAGCCACACTGAGCCTAAACCTCCTGTTTAGTGGGAGAAAAAGACAGACAATGACAGCAAAGAGACACCATGACCTGTAATTCTGAATTCCTGTAGTGTACTTACTGTGTGTATCTGTCTGTCACTCTCTGTTTCTGGAGTTGTCAGCCATAAATTATTCAGCTCTCGTGAGGAATCAAGGAATGATTCGCCTTGTAAGACTTTTCTCCAAGGGTATATACTGTATACCGCTAGTAAATTCCTTCCTTTTAATGGCCTGCTGTCCCTGGCATTGACTCTGCATGTCTTACTGCTCTCCAGTACACCCATTAATGTTATAGCAACAACAATGACCATAGTGGGGGAGGTTTGTGAGTGCTAGAAATGCTCAAAACATCAAAAGATGAAATCCGCAATGCTGTTCCTCAGCTAGGTAGCTGTCTGCCTCTGTGTCAGTGAAAGCATGCTGTACCTCAGCTAGCTGCATGTGTGTCTGTGTGTGTGTGGGGGCAAAGTAAACATCATGGGAAGTGTAGGACACAATATTATGCCCAAGAAATGTCAGAAATCATCTCAGTACTGTATGTCTGACATTTCTACATGCATAACAGCAATGACATATGCATTATTTGTTGGGGACTATTTTGAAAGGTGGCAGGACACAGTACTTTTCTTGGTATTTAAATGGGGAAAAAAACCCTTTCTCTGCATTTTCCCTTGTTCTGCACATAACCCATGTTATAAGCACAACAACCCACTCCGGGGTATGGGGTTATAGGCATTTAATCCATGCCTCAGGCAATGTGAGGACACTCAGCCTGTGGCCTCATGCTCTTATAAAGCACCTGAGGCATGGATTAAATGCCTATAACCCCATACCCTGTCATAGATTCTTGCTACCCTATGAGACTGAGGTCCTTCTCCATTATGTTTTCCAGTACCACCCACCCACCACAGTGAACTGCACCATTGTGTTATTTTTTCCAAATGAGGATTACTTTTGCTTTGTTTTGAAACTCAGCTTCTAGATCTTAGACCATTTCTATAGTCTCCTAAGGTCCTCCTTTAATTCGTTATCCCTTTTCATTGTTTCCTCTTGCAGAGATCTTAGTGTTGTCTGTAAAATGGCAGATATTACCCAACTGGTCAATGTGACACTCCACTCATGACCTCCTTGATCTCTGAGAACTCCCCATTTACCATTGCCTCTGTGCCCTCCCCTCAGCCAGCTCCCCATCCAATCTGCAATTAATTCTTCCATGTCAAGGTCCCATAATTGTTTGACCAGTCTCCTGTGGGGATGGAGACAAAGGCTTGTTGAAGTCCGTGTTCATTTTAACTGCCTGCCCTTTGTTAGCTGCCATGGTAACCTAGTCAAAGAACTGAACATGATTTTTCAAGGACAGGATTTCAACATACTTGACTGTTCCATTTTAATTATATGCCCTATTTTCAATTGCATGTTTCACTGATCTAACATAACATGTGTAACTGAATATACAGAACCTATTACATACAGTAGTGTACTCAGACCTTTCTGGAATGGGCAACATGGCTGCTGCAGAATGAGTATCTCTGTCTTTATTCCCAATCCTAGCTTAGAAAATAGGATTTTATTTCCTGGAATCTGATTGGCTGCTACCCATGCAAGGGGAATACATTAACTTCAAAATATGCCCAGGAAATAAAAAGTGCCAGCCTGTCTCTATCACCACATTAGGCATTCCCTTGTGCCCACATGGGCACCCCAACGGCTCAGTACCCATTTCTACACTTGAGGCCACTATACAAAACACACAGAAAAATGTCTGATTACCTCAGAGTAGACTTGATTTAAAACCAAGAGATAGGAGACAGGACATTTTGTGAAGAAACCATGACAGCACCACCTCCTAAAAACTCACAAAAAAGGAGAAACAAGTGAATGAGAAATTTTATCACTCAGACACACTGAGACAGATAATATTGAGAATGAGCCTGAAGAGGTGAACACCAAAAAAAAGCAATATGGATGGTGTCTGTATTTAATCAATGGTGGCACATAACAACCTGCAAATAAATTGGCAGACAGATTCTCTGTATGACTTAAACAACTACCTCCACAAATTTTATGCAGAGGTAAAAATGGCCATGGGAGGTAATATTCCATTGCTGGCTACTGTGCCCTCCATACCAGAATCAACCAACAAGTTAATAGCCTGGAAGTAGAATAGAAACATGAGTATAATTGGCAATCCCATATTTAAAACCTCAAACATCTTACAGTCCATCCATTGAGACTATATAAAGACCAGAAGGACAAATCAGCCCCCACCCACCCATCAGCAATACCAACCTGGAAAACAACGAAAGCTGAGAACACTCCTTCTCAATACTGCACCTGGCCTGTGAACAAAGTATGGTTTGATATCCAACTGTACATGGCCAGCGGCCAGGAGAGACTCAGAGAACTAAGAAGAGACTCATTTGCAATAAAATTAGATGAGTCCGGTGCCAAATGTATAACTCTAACCTATAATCAGGACACCAGAACCACAAAATCCACTTGAAGTAAAAAGAAAGTACATGGGGCTTCTTGTTGGAAGACCCCAAGCAATCCTCTGTGTCTGGTGAAATCATTTGCAGAGTACATCTTGAAAATGCTGCCAAATGCACAGCCCTTCTATTTGCATCCATGCCAACTCCCTCAGCACTTTCTCAAGAACGAGTCATGCTGGTATACATTGGAGCTCATGAGTAAAAACTATCTGCATTCTCTTATGGTCAAATTAAGCAGAGAATCAGGACTTACCACCCATATCTAATTACAGTATTCAGGCTACAGCCATCCAATTACTGTCCAGTGTAGGTCTCACAAATAGAGAAATCATGGCTGTAACGGGACATAGGTCAGAACTGAGCCTAGCAAGCTACTGAGAGCCTCAACTAGTGACCGAGATCCTGAGTTCAATCCTCAGGGAAGAGAGAAGGAAGGAAGGAATAAATGAATCAAAAACCTGACAAGAACAAGAAACAAACCAAGAAACACAACCTACAGAAAGCACTGCAACATCCAGCTCCAGTCTACCACCTACAGCACCGAACAGTGTTGGAACAAACACCAACTTTCAGCCAGTGAACTGCACATTCAACTGCCCCATCAGTTTTATTACCTACAATAAATAGTGGCCTCAACTTTGTTATCTTGGCCAACCCATAGTTAAAAAGTGCAACTGCACAGTTCACAGCGTGTTAATTACTTTCTCCACACACCCCAAAAGGACTGTTTTCCCCCACTGTTTAAATGTAAATAAATACATTTAAACTGTTCAATCTTAAACTACAAAATCTGACTCTGTCTCTTTTCACTAACTAACCCATTTCTAAGAACAATAATACACTCCAGGGTGGAGCAGTATTGGGCAATACTGGACCTCCAGGGGCTATAAGGCCCTTGCCTGTGGTGTCGAGGCCTTATTCGCCCTGGGCAGTCCAGTATAATGTGCTAATCAATCAGCTGTGATGCCTGCAAACTGTACCTCATCCCAGAAAGGCAGTGGGTATACACTAAGAACCCCAAGAAGTTTTTTTGCCAGGTAAACACATTTCAGTTTATTGTCAAGCATACTGGGTTCATTTTGCGACATACAGTACTGTGCACTGTGTAGTGTAGGCTCTGTCACCAGCACTGACCCCATGTAATTTATTACGACTGGGCTTGGTTTGTTGATGGCCACCTTTATTTAAATGCCTGCTCAGCAGGCTGAATTTAAAGAATTTGTTCCTTCAGTTCTTCCCAATGGCAGTATGCTGCCCCAATCCTCTGTCTTGTCTGCAGCCAGTACGAAGACAAAATGGACTGTGTGTGACATCACCAGCAACTAGACGCTTGTGTCAGTGACTCACTGTTTACTGTACAGTATTGTTGTTTTGTTTGCATGGTTCCCTTTATACAGGATTATACCTGTACATAGTTTGTTGAAATGTTTCACTACTAAAATTAAAAGTTTAAAGGGACACTCTGAACCCTTTTTGCATCATAGTATTTCTAACTGAAAACCCACATTTTATGATTTGCTTTCCTAAACAATCAAAAGCTGAACACTCACCACCGCTATTGAACACGGACACCAGAGTCAGTTAAAAACATTTTATTGAGGACACGCTTTCCTTCATTAAAATTCATTAATGTTTCTGGTTGTTTTATCTGCTTCCTTTCTTAGTAAACCTGAGATACATACTAATTATGTAGTTAAATCCAATATGGTTTAGGGCTGCAGGTTCAGTTTGATCATTTAGCCTGAATGGTGAACCCCGATGTTTGAGCTAGTCCACCGCGTGCGAGCGTAAGGAAGAAATATACAAACTTTGGTTCACTCGGTTGCCCCTGCAATCCTGTCAATTTGAAATTTACTGGTATTGCAGGGATGAACTGGGTGAACTAAAGTTTGCATATTTCATTACTTATAGTGCCTCACTCAACATGTGATGTAAGTCACTGTCCTCACATAATGACTCTGGTGGGATGATTGACAGTCCAGTCAGCAGCCAACCCGCACATCAGCCTTATGATAAGTTCCGCCTAGAACTTACGTAAATGGGCAGGTGATTGGCTGTCAAAGGGCTGTCTATTACAGAGACTAGTCCATGTTGTCCAGCACAAAAAGGAGTCATGTGGGTGGCCTAGCTAGCTGAGTCGCAGCACCAGTTTTCTGGCAGTTGGTGTGTGACTCGAGTCAGTGCAGTGGTTGCCGCTGCACTACTTTGAGTGAGTGTTGTCTCAGTCTCCTCCAGTGGTGTCTCTCACAAACTACATCTGACTCCATTGGTCCCCTTCACTCTGCGTGAGGGCAGGAAATAAAAAAACAAGCTTTTTTTTTAAATATAACTGCACAGATAGAGGAGAGACTAGCGAGGGCATTGATTTGACCGGAGTCAGGACAGGGAAGGAAGGAAAACTCCTGTAGGATTGTGGTGGGTGGTGGCCCTGCAGGTGCCCAGTCTGACTCTCACAGCCAGTCTCACTCTAGTACTCTCTCATCTCAACTATGACATACTCACTGTCTCTCTAATTAAGCAAGCAAAGTAGTCATCAAAGTGAACCCCAGGCTTCAAACTACAGTAATTTAATAATAACACTCAGCCAAGGTGGCATAGCAGCACGCAGTTTGTGTGTGTGGGAGGGTAACAGTCACAGACACAGTCTGTCTCAGACAAGCTTCTCCACTCTGTTATTTGTTGTCTGTTACCAGTTTGCCATGCACATATTCATTTTTTATTATTATGCAGGCAGCATCATCTTATTCTTTCTTGGGACAAAACACAATTATAAAAAATATTTAATTTCAACAGTGTTTTCTGTCTGGGAGGGAGAGCTCTAGGCAACCAGTGCAAGAGGAAGCCAAGAACTGAACCAACCTACTGTAGGCAAAGTCAAGGTTGTCTTTTGGGGAGTTGTCTGACTGAGTCTGATTTTTAACACATTAACAACCAATAATAAATAAATATATAAATCCCAAGTAAGTAAGTAGACAACAACATTACTGCCTCACCTACTAGTGTATTACTGACCTATTTGGTATTTTTGAATAATTTTGCTGTATTCTTCTTAGCTACTCGATGCAGCCATCAGTACTGTACTGAGTGACCTATTAGGAAAAATTATCACTGTGTCTTACTACTACTACTTAAAGTACTTCACTCGATGCAGTCTGCAGTGCAATACTGACATATTAGGAAAGAAATATCCTGTGTAGTACTACTACTTGAAGTAATTGACTCGACGTAGCCAGTAGTGCTGTACTGACCCACTAGGAAATAAATATCCTGTGTATTACTACTACTTTAAAGTAATTGACTCAACGTAGCCAGTAGTGCTGTACTGACCTATTAGGGAAAGAAATATCACTGTGTTACTACTACTACTACTTAAAGTAATTGACTCAATGCAGCCAGTAGTGATGTACTGACCTATTAGGGAAAGAAATATCACTGTGTGTTACTACTGCTACTTAAGTAATTGACTTGACACAGCCAGTAGTGCTGTACTGACCTACTAGGGAAAGAAATATCCTGTGTGTTACTACTACTTAAAGCACTTTACTTGACACAGCCAGCAGTGCTGTATTTACCTACAGAGAACAAATATCCCTGTGTGTTACTGCTTAAAGTACTTGACTTGACACAGCCAGCAGTGCTGTACTGACCTACTAGGGAAAGAAATATCCCTGTGTGTACTACTACTACTTAAAAGTACTTAGCTCCAACACAGCCAGCAGTGCTGTACATACCTGCTAGGGAACAATATCCCTGTGTTTGTCTGCTTAAAGTACTTGACTCAGCATAGCCATGAGTGGTAAAAAACAACAGCACTTCTCAGGCAATCCAGGCAACAGTGACAACAGTACAGAAATTGCAGGACATTGCAGGAGTAACCCGTTGTGGTACTCAGAGGATGAGCACAAGGGCCATCATAGTGAGGAGCCAGTCTTAGTAAGCAGAGTGATAGATGATGGTGAAGGGAGAGGACAGATGAAACTGAAGGAGAAATCAGTGAACAGATCCTGAGTTTGTAGTAGATAAAGTAGCAGTCAGTCTGTCAAGTGGCAGCAGTTCTAGGGAGTGGGATGATGAGGAGGACTACAGGGTCAGAAAAGAGCAAAAAGAGTTCTAGGAAGGATGGTGATGCTAAGTAAAAATAATAGCATAATGAGACAACCACACCTGCAGTGGAGAAACAGAGACTAGAAGATGGTCAGGGTTCTGAGGAGCAGAAACAGAAGCAGTTGGGGCAGAAAGAGTAGCTGTTTATCAACATTCGTTGATTGGCATGAGGTGGAAAGATCTCAAAGAGATGCTGGCATCAGTAGTGCTGTGATGGTGGCAGGGGCAGTGGCAACATATCCTTCCTAGTAGTAGTGGCAAAATCTGTGAAATCTAGTGTGGGATCTTTTTTTACACAAGATAAATCATCCTGCAATCATGTAGTTTGCAAATTATGCAAAACAAAATTAAGTTGTGATAAAGTGGGTACCAGGATTGGAACATCAACAACGATAAGACATATGAACAAGTCTCACATTTATCAGTATCAAAATCAAAAAGGAGCACACACAGGTTGTTGCACTCTGCTGAGGAGGATGGTGATATGGATGTTTACCAAGGTCACGGTAATGATGTAATTGATGCAGAGTTGGAGGATGATGAAAGCCTGACTTCCAGTCAAAGCACAGCATCTTCAATTTCACATTTGTTACCCTCTGAGCCCACAACCATAGCCTGCCTGAGTCATACACTATCCATGTCAACAACATCCACCCCTTGTGGTGGTAAAAGTCAAAGGAAGCTGCCAAGAAAATCTGCTGATATCAGCAAGTGTAGCAGTCATCAAATTTCACTGAAAGACTGTTTTGAGCGGTCACAGTAATATAAGCCCAACAGGCCTGAGGCAAGGTGATTAACAAAGGCAATTGGAGAGATGATAACCACCAGCTTGCTACCATTCTCCTTTGTGTCTGGCCAGGTTTTAAAGCACTAATGGAAATCGCTGTGCCCAAATATCAAGTCCTTAGCCGGGCTTATTTCTCAACTGCTGCCATCCCAGACATATATGCGCTCTTTGTAACAGTGAGTCTGAGGCTTTTAAAGGTTCAGTGGGCAAAAGGTCCATGTCACAACAGATATGTGGACCAGTGGCCCAGACGACTGACTATATGGCTGTGACTGGCCATTGGGTAAAACTTTCCTCCCTACTCCTCATCATCTTGTAGTGCCACTGGTAGCAGCTCTGAATATCTGAAATTTGCCAGCAGGTAAAGGCCTAGAGGTCTAACAAGTCTGCTCGAATGTGCAGCTAGCACCTTATTCTGCAGCTGCCCTCCCTTCCACACTTCCCTACATTGACCCTGCCCTTGTCCTGTCCCATCCCTTTTAAAGCAGTCAACTGTTCTACTGGATACCACTTCTGCAGGTAACGCATTCCACCCAGCTACTACCCTCTCTGTAAAAAGTGTCTCCTCATCTCCCTCCTGAACCTTCCTCCCTCCAGTCTCATATCATGGCCCTGGTGTCCCTCCCTCCCTTACTTTGAATAGCCCTCTGTACCTGTCTTGTTTATTCCTTTCATGTACTTAAAGTTTCAATCATGTCCCCTGTCCTCCTCTCCCTCCAGCAGTACATGTTCAATTCCTTCAGCCTCCTCTCGTATGTTTAGTCCCCATCCCTTGATCATCTTTGTCGCCCTCGCGCCCCCCCTCCAGTAACTTAATGTCTTCTTCAGATATAGGCCAGTACTGCATGCAGTACCCAGGTGCAGCTCCAACTAAAGACGACAGTGGCAGAATCACCTCCTCCTTCTTGAGGATATACCTTGCAATGCAACCCAGCATTTTGTTGGCCTTTGCAGCTGCCTTCCTACATTGTGCCGAGTTGTTCATTGACCTTGTAATGAGCACCCCAGATCCTTCTTCTCCTCTGTCTGGGCTAGCTGCACTCCCCTCAGTTGGTAACTCCTTCTTGGGTTCTTCATTCAAAATGCAGCACCTTGCACTTTTGGCATTAAACCCCAGTTGCCAGGTGTCTGACCAGGTTTCAAGCTTTGCCAGATCATCCTGCAGACCCTGCCATCCCCTAGGTCATCCACCACTGCTCCTACCTTGGTATCATCAGCAAACAGATTGATCTTGCTCTTGATGTCCAATGATATGTCTGCAATGAATATCCCAAACAACACTGGTCCCAACACGAGCCCTGTGGAACACCGCTCATCACTACCCTTGGGTGTGAGCGTTCCTCACCCACCACCGCCCTCTGTTGCCTTCCCTGAAGCCAGTTTCCTACCCATCTCATTAGCTTTGCACCTGCCCTGTGCCTTCTAACTACTTCCCAGCCTTCCATGCGGCACTGAGGTTGAATGCCTTACTGAAGTCCAGATACAGGACATCCACTGCATGGCCCCTGTCCAGTTGCCTAGTTACCCAGTCATAGAACTCCACCAGGCTGGTTTGGCAGGATCTGCCATGTGAAGCCATGCTGTCTGCTGTCCTGTAGTCCTTTGGCCTCTAGAAGGGCCACCAGCCTCTCCTTCAGGATAGTTTCCAATAGCTTACCCATGATGGATGTGAGGCTCACCAGTCTGTAGTTCCTGGTTCATCCTTGGTCCGACTCTTGTGGAGGGGCACCACATGAGCCATCCTCCAGTCCTGAGGTACACACCCTGAGTGTAGTGAGGCATTAAATAGGTCTGCCAAAGATCCGCAAGGACCTTGCCAGCTCCTTCAGTACCCTGGGTGGATGCCATCTAGGCCTGGAGCCTTGTCCACCCTCAGTGCTTTTAAACCCTCCCGAACTCTGCCTCAATGATTTCCCCATCTGTCATGCTCCCCGTTTCTGCTGTTCCTCCCCATGGGTGTCACCCCTCTTCTCCTTAGTAAATACCAAGCAGAAGTACTCATTTAGTGCTTCTGCCTTATTGCACCCTGCTTCCACCCAACCCCTCCTTCCTAATCCTTACTATGTGGTCCTTACAGCTCCTTTTCTCCCTGATGTACCTAAGAAGTCCTTCTCCCCTTCTTAATGCCTTGTGCCAGCCTGAGCTCCGTAGATGCCTTGGCTCCCCTTACTGCCGAGTCACCTCCTTAGATTTCGGTCAAGTACTGCCTCTGTCCTCCCCTCCTCCCTGTTTTCTTGTACCTTCTAAAGGCAGCTCTTTTCTCCTTACCTTTTCCATGACCTCCTTGCTCAACAAGCTTGGTTTCTAAGCCCTAGCCTTCTTTGCTCTGGGCCTTGCAGCAGGTTTTGGTTGCCTCCACTAGCCCCAGCTTTATGAGCTCCCACCTCTGGTTAGTGTCCATACTAGGTTGAATTCTGGCCAGGTACCCTTTACCACTTCACCCATTCTCCCAAAGTCGGCCCTCCTGAAGTCCAGCACTTTTGTGCCAGATTCACTCCTTCCTTGCCCATATCCAATGTGAGCCATACTGAGTGGTGGTCACTCCCTGACAGCGGTTCTTCCGCAGTAACTTCTCTCACAAAGTCCTCATTTGCCAGGACAAGGTCAAGGTATTCCCTAACCTGCTTGGTTCACTGACCATTTGCAGCAGGAAGCTGTCCTGGAAGGCATCCAACAGTACCTGCTTCCTTCTGTTCCTGGTTGTTGGGTACTCCAGTCCACTCCTGGCATGTTGAAGTCCCCACAATCACCACACTACCCTTCTCACAGGTCCTCCTGATCTGTTCCGCTAGTTCCCTGTCTAACTCCTCCATCTGAGATGGCGGCCTGTACACCACTCCCATTCTGAGAATCCTATTCTTGGAATCCTGGATTTGCATCCAAAGTGACTCCGTAATACCTCCTTCCTTCCTCCCTCACACAGTTCAGTACTTCCTTCACATATAGTGCCACACCCCTCCTTTCCCAATCACCCAGTCCTCTAGAAATAACCTGTACCTTGAGCTCGAGCAATAGCAGCAGCAGCAAAAGCAAGGCTCTGTTCACAGGCAGGCAGCATTATGTATTTACAGTTTTGAAAAGATCAGAAAGTGGAACATCTTCTGGAGGGCCTTGAAGAAAAGTTTGCAGAGTGGCTAACTCAAAGTCCTTGCAACCAGGGCGTATAGTGTCTGACAATGCTTATAATATTGTGAAAGCATTAAGGCTTGGTAATTTTACACAAGTACCATGCCTTGCACACACTGTTAACTTGGTGGTGAAAGATTTTATCAGTGGACAAAAATGCTCTGAACTTGATTGCAGCTGCCTGCACTGTATGCACCCACTTTACCATCCTGTTAAAGCCAGAAAGTTGTTGCAGCAGATTCGAACAGAAGACAGCCTCCCTCTCTACTAGATGATCCAGGAAGTTCCAACCAGGTGGAATTCCACCTACTATATGATGCAAAGAATGCTTGAGCAACAGAAAGCCATCCATCAATATGCAGTCCAACATGGCATTGGGAAAGGAGGCGTGAATTTTTTGAGGCTGTATAGCACAGTGGTTTGAGGCTCTGAGTTGCAAACCTGGAGACCTGGTTTGAATCCCACAGCCCCCACTTGCATACTGTGTGAATCATAACTTCCTTGTGCTCCCAGGTCACACCTGTAAACAAGCTTTCAGCTTTGTGTGTCTCTCCTGGTAAAATAAAATTGTCTCTCCTGGTGAATATCAGCCCCAGTCAGTGGTGTCTGATGGAGAATCTTACTTATATTCTTAAATCCTTTGAGGATGCTACACGAGTGGTGAGCTCTACGGTGCTGGGCTAAGCCAGATGTTACTCTTAGTCTCACTCAGTTCCTTGATGCTGATGACATTAATGCTGCACCCTTTTGGGAAAAATGTTGAAAACCTTTCTAGCTGATGAGCGCATTGTAAATATATGCAAAGCAGAACACTACATTTTGGCCACACTTCTTGATCCTTGGTTTAAGGATACAACTGAGACATTCTTCAAACCACGTGACTTTAAAGACCTGGAATACTATCGTGAACTGTTAATTGAGAAAGTGCCAGCATGTATAGTTGAGAAAAGTAATACATCATCAGTGCCCTTGTGGCAACATTCAAATTCTGAACATGATCTGGTGGAGAGGAGTGAACACAATCTGCCATTGCTGCTGCTGGCTTTTGGTGGTACCACCACTACTGATGTTTTTGTCATAAAACACCAACCAGGACTGCTGCTGCTGCTCCACAGAGGACAAACCACGGTGGGGCATGTTGTCAGACTTTGGTCTGATAAAACAGCTGGAAAGGCTCAGTTGGCTATTGTAATACCAGAAGTCCCTGCTGCAAAAATGGTGAAAGATTACATGGAGGAGCTGTACATCTCACCACAGGTGATAAACCATTGCTGTATTGGCAACAGAAACAATCTATGTGGCCTTATTTAACTGAGATCACAATTGAATACCTCAGTTGCCCAACCACAAGCACATATTCTGAGAAAATTTTGGAGCTGTCAGGGCAATAGTTAATGCCAAAAGAACATGGGCAGGATTCACAAAGGAGGTGCGCCTAGCGCAACTCAGCTGCCCCAGTGCAGGGAGATACACTGGGTGCAAAATGGGCCATTCACAGAGGAGGCAGAGGGAGATGCCCCAGCACAATCCCTCTGTGAATAGCATCAGTGTGCCCAGGCCAGGATGCCCTGGAGCATCCCAGGCTGCTCGGAGCATCCCCATGACAGGCAGTGAGTCCAGGGCAGGGGCATCTCAGGATGCCCTGCCCAAAATACTATTCACTGCCAGGGGCATGCAAATGAGGCCATTAGACATGCATGGTGCAATGGGGCCATTTGCATGCCATTATGGCACCATTTGCATATCACCGTGGGCGTTGCAGTAGTCCAGGTGAGAGGTAATGAAAGCTTGGACCAACGTTGGAAGGTCGTCGGCTGGAACCATATGCTTCACCCAGGCTATATTCCTCAGATGGTAAAAGAGGTTTTGACAACAGCTGACACCTGATGTTTAAGGGTCAGGCAATCATCAAATAAACGCCCAGGTTCTGCACCCGGTCTGAGGTAGCCAACTGGGTCCCCTAGCCAAAGACCTGAGGGGTGGCCCTTCAGCGAACCGCCTCCCGGCTGACCTGGGTCCACAAACAACACCTCCGATTTTTCAGAGTTTAACGCAGCCAGCTCACAGTCATCCAGTCCTGAATGTCGGTGAGACAGTTGTTAAAGACCGAGACAGCATCACCCTGGTCAGGCACAAAGGACATGTACAGCTGAGTATCATCTGCATAGCAATGAAAACTCAAGTCGTACCAGCTAATAATCGCTCTAACAGCAGCATACACACATAAACAACATGGGTGCCAAAATGGAGCCCTGCGGTACCCCAGAGGTTAGGGAGTAGCCTTGAGAAAAAATCCGACACCATCCTCTGAGTTCTACCTCAAGGAATGATCAAAGCCAACTGAGGACTGGGCCCAATAGTCCACAGATAAACTGCAGGTGCTCCAAAAGCACTCCATGTTCCACAGTATCAAATGTTGTAGAGAGATCAAGAAGGACCAAGATGGAGCAGGTCTTTCGATCTCTCACTATTAGGAGGTCATTTAATGCAGGAACAAGGGCTGTCTCTGTACTATGTCTCTTCCTAAATCCGGACTGGAGAGAATCATTGACATTGTGGCTGGTCAAATGGTCATCCAGCTGCATAGCGACCACCTTCTCAATAACCTTACCTACAAAGGCAGGTTAGAGACAGGCCTGTAGTTAGCCAGACAGTCCGGGTCCAAGGAGGGCTTTTTAAGAAGGGGCGAATCACAGCTTCCTTCAGGGGATCAGGAAAGATCCCCTCTCCAATGATAACCAGACTATCTTAGCTAGGACCAGACCAATTTTATCCACATCCTACTAAAAGGTGAGTGAGGCCCTGGGTCCAAACTACAGTTGGTCAGTCGCAATGACTGACCGATCATCGATATGTCATTGATTGTGGGCCAAGAAGTCAAACCACACAAACTGGGTGAGCGACATCTCCTGCCGACTATCACAACTCCTGTTTGAAAGTGTTAGGAGGAGGTCAGATCTGATTATGGCAACCTTATCCACCACGAAGAATCGCATAAACTCCTCCACCACTCCTGTGAAAAGCGCTCTCTCGGGTTGAAGACAGACTGGATTGCATAGTCTGTCCATGGTCCAAAAAGCGAGCTGGTCGATTCTACACAGAAGCAATTTCCTGGACAGAATTCTGCCTTTCACGGTAATTGCTGATTGATAGACCCCATAATGGTCCATCAAACTAAGCCTGTCACATTCCAGACCCAACTTCCGCCAATGTCTCTCAAGCCTTCTTCCACTCTCCTCAACTCCCTCAATGTCTCATCAAACCAAGGAGACTTGGGTTGAAGGGTGAGAAGACAAACATGAACAGGAGCAATGCAATCCAGGGCTCCAACTACTGCCTAATTATAGGCAAGAACCAGATTTCCTGGATCCATGCATTCATTCAGCAAACTTGATAGATCCAACACCACCATCAGGCCCTCTGGGTAACACCCCTTAAAGGGCGGTACTGAACTATTTCCATAGGGGCCGACCTACTTGGGCGGCCAATAAACTGAACCAATGGTGTGATGGTCAGACCATCTGACTGGCTCCACCACCAAATCTGATATCTCCATCCTCAGGAGGAATGCCAAGTCCAATGAATGACCATCTATATGGGTCGAGGAGGAAATAACCGTGTGAAGCCCAGCAAATTCATCAGCTGAAGGAAGTCCTGACCAAACTGCAAGAGTTCATCATCCACCCAGGCATTGAAATCCGCAGGATCAGCCATCTGGAGGATCCCAATGTCATGTTGACAATGAAGTATGCACTACAAGCTACATCAGCAAGTTCCACAGAGTGTGACTAATCATAACATGTTTTAAACTAGAGACACTTTGAGGCCAAAAGAGGTTGACAGTGTCCATTTAAAAGATTAAAACTATTACATTTACAACAGTTGTTTTTAACTGTAGAGTTTTTTTCATTTATTATTAATTTCTTCTGTCATTGGTGTACTATAAATGTCAGATAATGCAGTGCTTATTTTACTGTACCTTCTAAAAGCCTATGTCTGTCCACAACTGATCTCACAATTGCTGTTTGTGCCATCACAGTCTATTGATATGGTACACACTATAATTTCATAAACAAAGACGCTATGAGGTCAGTTGGTAGCAGTTAAATGCGTTTTAAACACACTTCTTAGGTAACAGCAACAATATATATTATATAGTACATTTAGCAGCGTGAACTGAAAATAAAAATGTAGTTTGTAGTAATTTGTAATAACCAGAATATATTCATGAAAGTGCATACTGAACTGTAGAGTGGCATTGTTCATACAGTGTAGAGGTGTACAAGTGCTTTAAAGTTTCATACAGTACTGTAATTACTGTTGGTGGTGTCTAAACCCTCTGTAAACTTGGACTTTCAGAGTTGCCCCTCCCCAAAATAGGTTTCACAATTTTTTTAAATGTTTATGACTTAAGTTCATAAGTTTACTAGCATTACCATTTTATAAGTTCTACACCTATCCTTATGTCTTATATACAGAATAACAGATGGGTAGGTGGCTATAATGAGATTTTACCCCCCGAAGGGTGGTTTATTAAGGTATCCCACCCAAGGAGGTGTGTAAAATCTGGGTTTTGATCACCTACCCATCCTTTAGTTTGTATAATTGCTGAAGATCATTTTTCACCAAACCAGTTATACAAAATAAATGGATTGTACTACAGAGTTGATTTGCAGACTGCTAGGGTTTCAATGTGGTCGTAGCAGCTCATAAGGTAAAGCAGTGTTTAGTTTTTTCATTTATTTCATACCAAAAATGAACAATTGTTGTGCCTAGTGATATTTGTGTTTAAAAACATAATTTACCACTGACTCCTTCTGTGGGGAACTTTACAGTGCTGCGGAGTGGGGACAGTGGAGAAAGGTGCAGAGGAGGAAGATTGCAGTTGGTTCATGTGCTGAGCTAGGAAACTGGGCACATGTTCGTCATTATAATCAGCTGATTATAACAACAAACTTACAACCTGGTTTCCCTATGGGAAAAAACAAGAGCAGTTATTATAGTGATGTAATGTTGAAATCAGATTTAAGGGATGTCTATCCTCTGCTACAGCCACACCCCCAGAAAAAGGTAATCACCAAAACGCTGGGAGAGCAGCATGAGTGTGTGAATGGGATGAAGGACTTACCTTTTAGCACTTCCTTCACTTTTTGTATTTTGCATTGAAATGAATGACTTTAAATAAATTAATGTGTTGCCAAGCTGAATGTGTGCAACATGCTTTTCAGACCCTCTAGCCAGGTACAAGTGCACAACATCTTTGCTTTGCTGTAAGTTCGTGGTTTGCTACCTGGACGTGCACTGTGGTCTTCTCATGGGCACAAGTCACGCCTGAGCCATCCATTGTTGTGTAATAAAGTCATGTCTCGGTGGGTTGAAGCACAAGGCTACAAGATGAGTGCATTCAAAACCTGAGAAGTGATGTTCTTAAAGAGAAATGACATTATTATGCAACAACACAAATCCAGGAATGCAACAGTGCTATTATGCAATGGCTCCTTTATAAACCAAAAAAAAAAATAAAAACACATTTTAACAAAATTTAGAAATATGTAAGAATATTGATTTAAAAAAGTCCACAGTTCCAGTTTTGTACACTAGGTGGTGCTGCTAGTCTGCTCCATCCCTCCCCACAGCTGTCTGTGTTACAATGTGTCTCCCCCACCACTGCTGAAGAGAAGCTAATCTACGTGACAGCTTTCAATATACATTGAACTGTCCCAGTTTGATTCACAGCCCAGCTTTATTTATCATTTTTTTCATTTCTGCAGGCATAAACAGCACAGCCACTGCTTCCCAGGAGCCATGTAATGTGTCGAATGAACACGACACTTTTCAAGTAAACACACACTTGCATAATCATGCTGCTGAGTGGCGGGACTGAGAAGGCTTAGGTCACTGCTTCATTTTACTTTAACTTTTTTCTACTTGCAATTGATGTTGTCAGCAGACAGGAAGTTGACAGGGACTACATGTGGCCTGAAAAATGAAGGAGAAAGTAAAAGTTTGGGCCATGGATGAAAGCTGACATTGTGAGTAGTGATCTCTTAAATGCATTTCTGTGACAAGATCATGCATGTGCCTTGAGTTGATGCATGATGTTATTGTCAAAAAATCACTGTTCCAAGATCACATTGACAAATCAGAATGTCTGAAATGTTATTGCCATTGTGTAATAAATGTTTTAATTTCACACACCAGCCTGTTGTTTTCTTATGTGTGTTACTGTATGACTTAGTAGAGTACTTTAAGTTGCAAAGTACAGTGGAGACCAAATATTGAGCTGGCCCAGTGGCGTGAACAGCTGAGGCATCACTGCCTTACCTTCTGCCATGCCAGTGACCCATGTTAAATGGTGGGAGTGGGTCACGGGGGTCGGCTGGGAGGAGAAGGATTGAGCATCTGAAGGACAGCTCTCTCTCTCCTGTGGTGAGGTGGGACCAGAGACGGTGCATGCCTGGCCCCTAGCGGTGGCTGGAGGTTGTCACACCAGCTCTGAAAGATAGGGGTGGAGACAGAGCAGACCCCTGGCATGCCGCATGTGGAAGTGTGCATGGCTCGGCCATTGGTGCCATTGCATGCATACAGCTCCACTCTTGGGGACAGGAACAAATGAAGGATGAAAAACTCTCTGACCAGTGGGATTATTTTGGCCCTCACAGGCAATTTACCTGGCCAGATGGCACCTCAATAACATCCCAAGAGGTAAGCACCAGTGGATGCTGGGATGATGGGGCTGAGGGTCCAGTGGAAGGAGGCCAGTTGGAGGTGGTGAGAAAGAAACTAGAAAAAAAAAGACACCAAACATTCAAAACATCACCCAGTGGGCAAAGAGATAGTGCCCTGTTTGCATGAGGTTTACGCCCGTGCGCAATATTCAAAGGGGCTTTTCATGAGTTAACAGGGTTAAGCATGCAAAACAAAAATAAGGTATGCAGTGGACAAAGGGAGGGCAGGGACAGAATACTGGTGCAGTTCAATATGCAGCACATTTGCACTAAGCAAAGCAACAACAACCTGATGGGGGTTTTGAAAAGCTGGATGTAGAGGCTATCTGAGGGGCAAGTTAAGCAAGCCATCCTTGAAGCCACAAACCTCTGCATTAGGTCAGTGTCAAAAAAAAAAACACATAAAAGACCCATTTGATTCACGGAACAAGTCAAGTTAGCTATCAAAGCCAAAAGGGCAGCATTCTGCAAATATAAAATAGACCAAAAGACAGTGGCTGGGAGATCTACAATCAGAAAAGTAAGGAAACCAAGAAGGCTGTAACACTAGTAAAGTCAGCAACTGAACTTCAGATTTCTACAGATATCAAATATGGCAACAAGCAGTTCTTTGATACATCTGGGAAAAAAGACGAAAGGAGTGATTGTTAAACTCAGTGAAGGAGGGAGAGTCATTGAGGGTGATGGACAAAAGCCACTGTCCTCAACAATTTCTCCTGTTCTGTGTTCACTAAAGAGCATAATGGACCGTTGTCTGAAAGTGGTATTAAAGCAGACAATCTAGGGTACCCATAGATGGAAACTCTGAAAATCACCAGAGTCAAAGAGGTACTCATGCAGCATAAGACTAACAAAGCACCAGGGCCAGATCGGTTGCATCCTAGGGTACTAAGGGAACTTGCTGAAGAGCTGGCAGACCCCATGGCACATTTGTTCAACCACTCACTTCTGATGGGAGTAGTAGCAGAGGACTGGAAAATGTGGAGGCAGTACCTCTCTACAAGGGAGGGAATAGAGAGGAGGCTGGCAACTAGGCCTATCATCCTCCCATCTGTCGGGGAAATTAATGGAAACCTTAGTTAAGCAGGATATAGTGGAATACCTGGAAAAGTACAATCTCCAGGATGTCAGACAATATGGGTTTGTGGTGGGCAGGTCATGTCAGATGAATCTTATTACATTTCTTGACTGGGTAACAAGAGAATTGGATAAGGACACCAAGTGGATCTCCTCTACTTTGATTTCAGCAAACTCTTACTCGGTACCACGTAATCGCCTGCTGAAAAGGTTAGAAGACCTAGGCACTGCTGAAAAATTATCTGGTGGGTAAGGAACAGGCTTGGAGACAGAAGGCAGAGGATGGTAGTCAATAGGGTGAGGGCAAGTGAGGTAAAGTCGCTACTGAAGTACCCCAGGGCTGAGTCTTGGGTCCTGCCCTGTTCAATGTATTTATCAGTGACATAGGAGGAAGGCTGTGCAAACCTCTAAACGTTCTACCTCATGAATGTTCCTAATAGTACCCAATAACATTCTTCCAGGTTCTATCAAGTAGAACTGGGTTCTACTAGCTATAACAAAGTTCTACCAAGAAAAACAGGTTCTACCACATAAAACATAGAGGATAATGTATGGTCATTGATGGTTAACGGTTTGTTAACCATCGAGAGGTTGCCTGGTGACCATGCAAACCTCGAGAGTGCCTCGAGAGTTTAAGTCACCATGGCAACCTCGAGATTGGTTAAAATAAATGGTTAATCATCGATGTACCATGCATTATATTTTATAGTGTATGGTACCATTTAGGTTTTAAGAAAAGAAAGCAGTTCCTTACTGCAGTTTTGTTTCAGTCACCGCCGCTCTGCCCTGACGCCCGTGCCATTTCAAGGCCATCTGATCCAGTTACCGCATGCCCAGACTGTTCCCGGTTTTAACCCATCAGTGACATACCATCGATGGGTTAACAAGATCTCGTGACGTCATCAATGGTAAAACATTGTTATATAAAGGTAGATTTCTACCTATAACAATGTTCTACCATACCATTATCATGTTCTAACAAGTAAAGCTAAGTTCTACGAGGTATAACCAGGTTCTACAATATATAACCACATTTTACCTGTCTCTACTTAATTAAGAAATCTACAGAATATTGTTTTTGCATGTTTGGGAAAGTATATGTAGCACTAAGAATGGTATGTATTGTTTCAGTGTTTCAAAGCTTTGCAAAACTTATCAATCTTAAAGTTAGAATCTTAGTACTATATGTACGTTCCCAAACATGCAAAATAAAATATGTGTATTTTTATACTCATGTAGTACCAGGTAGAACTTGGTAATGTATTGTAGAACCAGGTTATACCAATGTAGATGCTGTAAAATAGTGTTGAAACAGATTTAGCAAGCAATGGTCAGATATGATATATTTCAAACAGGTCAGTAAAGCACTAGTAGGTGCATTGTGTTGTGGCACTGGAGGCAGTATAGTGCTGTGGTTTGGGGCACTGAGCTGCAAACCTGGAGACTGTGGGTTTGAATGCCACAGCCCACCTGGGAACAAAAGTTAAGTGATGACCTGCCCAGTGTCACACAGTATGCAAGAGGAAGTTGATGGGATTCAAACCTACCAGCTTTTCACTGCAACTCCCTGCTGTAAAATTACTGGTTGTTTGTTGATCTACTTTTTCTTAATCACGCTATTGTACTGCAGAAGAACAGACTATACTGTTAGCTACTGTGCCCAACTACCACACACTAGCCCCCAGATCACATCATGCCGTGCACTACAGAGTACGGACTAGAGCAGCAGAACAAATGAGTCGGACATACTGTCTCAGTCTGACCCTTCTCTTCTCTTGTGGAAATTGGGAACATTTTAAATTTAATAATTATTTGACCACTAGATCACACTGACTACTGACTGACTGACTGGGCCTTCCTTGTGACTCCTTTCCTGCTTCACATCTCCACTGGTACGAGACATTTTCCACTACCATCGGACAGTGGCCCATTAGCCTGCCAACTTCATCTCTGGTCGCATGCCTGCAATACTAACTGCCTATGGTGCCCTCTTTCTCTTATTGTTACCGCAGCCACTGCCTACTCAAGCTCTCGCTTTATGAATAGTATCTCAAAGTATGTTATAACTGAGTATCTTTATTTTTCTTTTAGTTGTTTTGGTTGTTTATTGTGCATTCTTTTACTACCTCATCCTTTGACGTGGAACCTTTGTAAACAAGCAGTTTCTGCTCAAAGGTATTTGCAATCTGAGAATTTAATAAATAAATAAAGACTAAGAGCAAATTGGGTCACAAACTCTCTGACCCTACCCTCCCTTCTGTACCTTCTCCTTCCTTCTTGTGAGGGATATTAAAAAATGGTTTTTTGCCCTGTTTGATGAGACAAATATTATCCACAATGTCAGTCAATTCTGTGTGAACACACTGACTGAAAAAATGTATTTTTTATTAAGCCAGAAAACAATCGTTGATCGCACACACTGTGAAACAGTTCTGCTCACACTACTGTACTCACTCACGTTGGTGCAATGAGGACTGGCCACTGAAGCAAGTCTAAGGCATCCCACTTTGTGACCTGCTCCACCAACCATTACTGGTGTTGCTTCCAGTGCAGCAAGGGAGAGGCGGAAAGATCCTCCTTCCTCCAATGAACAGATTCATTATGGGAAGAAGGCTGGGTGACTGACATGCTAGGAGCTGGTCGCCTGACTCTTCACTCATGCACCCGTGACATGATGACTTCCAGCCAGGGAGCCTACAGAAGTGGGCCATGCACTGCTGGCAGCCATGGAGGTGGGAACTGACTGGGGTGAACCAAACGAACCAAAGTTAGCATTGTTGTGAACATTTTCACACTCTGCTGACAAGCGTGTACATGGGGAGTTTGAGGATTTTTCAGGACCAGCCAAACAAACTTGCAGCCCTACATAGGAGTAGGCATTCAGGGTAAAATGGAACTCTTCATGGATGACACAAAACTGGGTGGTAGGGTAGACAGTGTGGAGGTGATTAGGAACTTCAGAAGGACTTACAAAAGCTGGAAAAGTGATCCAACATCTGGCGACTGAAGTTCAACATGAAGAGGCACAAAGGTGTTGATCTAGGAAAGGGAAACCGGGGACGGAATACTGGCTCAACAGGGTCAAACTCAGCACCTCTAAGGAAGAAAGGACCTTAGGGTCATCATATGTGACATACTTACACAATCGACCAAATCAACTAAGCTTACTGCAAAGTTAGCAGAATGCAGGATACATAGGGAGGGGTTTCGATAACAGAAACAGGGTGATCCACCCACTATACAGGTCCGTGGTGAGGCCCCACCTGGAGTACTAAGTCCAGTTTTGGAGTCCACACCTGAAGAAGGATAGGGTAGACTGGAGACTGTAAAGAATGACTAAGATGATGAGGCATCCGAGGACTCTCGTATAGAAGAACACTTGGCACAGCTAAACTTGTTCTCACTGGAAATGAGAAGGAGAGAGGGACATGATTGAGACATTCAAGCTCTTGAAAGGTTTAAATAGGGTGCCAACACAGAACTTTTCCAGAAGGTTACCAGTGGGTCAGAAGTTGGTCAGCTCGGTGGCATACTGGTTGACAGGAAGAAAACAGAGAGTAGTGGTAAATGGTATACAGTCAAAAGAGATGCAAGACACAAGTGGGGTGCCTCAGGGATCAGTCCTGGGGCCAGACCTCTTCAATATCTTCATCAGTGACATTGCAGATGGACTGAGGGTAAGGTTTGTCTGTTTGCAGATGACACTAAGATCTTCAACAAGCAGACCACTTAAGCAGTAGATAAGGCTAAGGGGTGTTGGTTTGTATTAGTAGGGGTATCACAAGTTGTAAGAGGAGGTAATAAACCCTCTTTACAAGACACTAGTTAGGCCCCATCTGGGGTAATGCATGCAGTACTGGAGGCCACACCATCACAAGGACATTAACCAAATTGAGGCAGTCCAGAAGGGCAACCAAAATGGTACAGGGACTGCATCAAAAACATATGAGGACAGATTAATGGGGCTCAATATGTATAACCAAGAGCAAAGGAGGGAGATAGGTGATATGATCAAAACATTCAAATACCTTAAGGGCATTAACAAGGTGAAAGAGTCTAACATGTTTCAAGATAAGAAAATAGGAGGACAAAAGGACACAGCATGAGATTAGAGGAGGCCGATTAGGGGTAATATGGACGAAGTTCTTTTCACAGAAATCGTGCTGGATGCATGGAACAGCCTACCTCAGGAAGTGGTGGATATGAATACAGTGCAGGGCTTCAAACAGGCATGGATAGGCATAAGGGAGCAATACAGATGAGTATGACTAGATAGGGCCATTAACAGAGCAAGGCCGATGGCACATTCATAAGGTAGAAAAGAAATAGATAGACTGGATGGGCCTTGCAGTCCTTATCTGCTGTCATCTTCTGTATTTCTATGTTTCTATGTTAGCTGGACCACCAGTGGTCATGAATGGAAGCGCACAGAAGGAGTTTCAGAAGGAACTGAGAAATAATTATTTTACAGAAAGAGTAGTGGAGGCCTGGAATGGTCTGCATGGGGAGGTGGTAATTCAGGACCATGTCTGCTTTCAAACAGGTGTGGACATAGGGCTGGAAGCAGGAATGGCAGGGCAAAGAAATGGTGAACTTCGGTAGGGGGCTAGATCCTGGGAAATGGTCTCGAAACTCTTGTGCAGACGAAATAGACCTACAATTTCCTTCTGCCGTTACTTTTATGTTTCTATGGGTCAGTGCAGGCCACATTGCACAGTGAAAATACCGCTGATCTAAAGTCTGACTTTCTCTGGAAACCCTAGCAGCTGGTAGAACAACTGCAGCCAACAACCAGGTTGGCAGTTGAGGGAGCACACCTGCTCCCTAGTTTCGAGTGGCTCCCATCCCCCAATCCCCATCACTGTGAAATGAAAATATGTTCCTGGTGTCCAGTTGTCCCTCTGATCACTGTACTGTATGTGAAAACATATGTCCCTGGTGTCCAGTGATCCCCACTGCCCCTATGACTGCCGTTTCTTATCTGAAAACATATGTCCCTGTCATCCAGTGGTTCCACCCTCTGATCACCATCCCACATATTATATTTCCTGGTGTCCATTTGTGTTCCCAACCCTCTGATCACCATCCCCATATATGTAAAGATAACCTCTGGTGCCTAGTGGTCCCTCTAACCTCCAATTGTCATCCTCATATGTAAAGTTAATACTTGGTGCCTAGTGGTTTTCAAGTTTCTTGCACTAGTGGTACCCCCACCCTCGAGCATTTCTGTGGCAAGAAGTAACTTTCTGGCATCTAGTGGCTCCCCACACTGCCGACACTGTGCAAACTACCATGCCACTCTCCATTGACACCAGTGCCATGGCTCCAGTATAGCAACTGGTACAGCCCTCCTCTTACCTCCTTGGTTTGCCATCATGTGGACAGACAGTGAGCATGCATCCCTCGTACTGTACAAAGTGTGTGCTCCTTGTATGGTACTGAACTGTGCCATCCCTGTACAGTACAGAGGACCGTCACGATGTACAGCACGAAGAGGACACATACCTGTACAGTACATAGAACATGCTCTTCGTCTGCCCATGTGGTGGCACTCTAGGCAGCCAGCTAACTGCTGTTTCCTTATAGAGCTAACCCAACCTAGAATTGATGGCTTTATAGAATACAGAATTAGAGAGTAGTGGCAGTTAAGGGAGGTTCCTAGTAGTCAAGTACCATAGTCTAGGTAAAAACTCCCGAAATGGTGGCC
Source organism: Neoceratodus forsteri (assembly GCA_016271365.2). Classification (NCBI taxonomy): domain Eukaryota; kingdom Metazoa; phylum Chordata; order Ceratodontiformes; family Ceratodontidae; genus Neoceratodus; species Neoceratodus forsteri. The sequence continues at coordinate 841,378,436 of CM057454.1, read as the reverse complement.
TTGATGGAAGAGGGGTGCCTGGATGTCATGGCTGTCACAGAAACATGGTACACAGAGAACCATGAGTGGGATGTCAACATACCAGGGTACAAAATCTACAGGAGAACAGGGAGGAAGAAGAGGGGAGGAGTAACTCTCTATGTAAGGAAGAGATCAAAGCAACAGAACTAAAGGGTAAACAGGGAGGAGAGGAGGCACTGTGGGTCACCCTGGAGACTGAAAATGGCTTCACAATCTGCACAGGGTTGTATACAGACCCCCATCTCAGGGGAGGAAATGGACAAGGAAATGATAGAAGGCATCCTTGGAATGGCAGAGAAAGGGAAGATATTGCTGATGGGGACCTGAATATGCCAGATGTTAACTGGAGCACCTTTGCTGCAGCCACATCCAAGAGCAGTGCCATTCTTGATGCCCTACAGGGACATGTCTCAGATAGCTAGTTATGGAACCCACTCAGGAGGGAGCAATCTTAGACCCAGTACTCTCAAACGAGGACAGAGAGAGATCTCTGATCTTAAAGTGGGTAGCCATCTGGGAACAAGTGACCACCAAACAGTGTGGTTCATGATAAACTTAGCTGTAGAGTAAAGCCACACAAAAGTGAAGGTACTGGATTTCAGGAGGGCTGATTTTGTCAAATGGGAGAGTGCCTTAGGAAAGCACTAGCAAACAGGCAAGAAGGTGGGGTGGAGCAACAATGGGAAACATCAGAACTGCCATCACAGAGGCAACAAGCCTTTGTGTGAAGAAAATAAACAAATCAAAATGAAAAAAAAAACATTATGGTTCTCAAAAGAAGTGGCAGGAAGGTAAAGGAGAATAAGATAGCATTCAGGAAGCATAAGTAAACACAGAAGGAGCAGGACAGAGAACTGCACCAGTTAAAGCAGAAGGAAGCAGGGAAGGCAGTCAGAATAGCAAAGGCCCAAGCCAAGGAAAAGATAGCCAACTCAGTTAAAAAGGATAAAACCTTTATAGGTACATTAGGAGTAAAGAAAGGTTATGGCAGGGATACTGAGGCTGAATAAAGAGGAAGTGGTCGGCAGAGAGCAAAATGAAAAAGCAGGGATACTGAATGAATACTTCTGCTCAGTATTCACAATGGAAAAGCAGGGGAGATACCTAATCCAGTCAATAGAAGCACTCTGGATAGGTGGGTAGATAGTAATCCTTTCACAGAAGAAAGGGTTCTGAAAGAACTCTTAAAACTGAAGGTGGATAAAGCAATGGGGCCTGATGGGATTTACCCCAGAATTCTAAAGGAACTAGGGAAGAACTAGTAACACCACTGACTACCCTTTTAATAAATCATGGGAGGATGGTGTGGTACCTGAGGACTGTAGGAGGTGGATGTGATTCCCTTCACAAAAGTGGGAGCAAGACAAAGGCAGGAAACTACAGGCTATCAGTTTGACCTCAGTGGCAGGGAAAACCCGATGGAATCACTTCTGAAGGGAAAGAACTGTGTTGAGTACCTAGAGGCGGTGGGGCGTGGGACCCAAGGCAGCATGGATTCACAGCAGGAAGGTCATGGCAGAAAAATTGAATTGATTTCTTTGACTGGGTGAACAAAGTAGTAGACCTGGGAGGGCTGTGGACATGACCTAACTAGACTTTAGCAAGGCATTTGACACAGTCCCACACAAAGATTAATAAACAAATTAGCCAGCCTGGGAGTGGGTCCCAGGGTGGTAGCCTGGGTAAAACACTGGCTGGACAACAGGACACAGCAGGTAATAGTAAATGGAGTCCACAGTGAAGAAAGGAGGATTACTAGTGGGGTACTGCAGAGTTCAGTAGTGGTGCTGGTCCTTTTAATGTCTTATAAGTGACATCGAGAGGGACAGGAAGGAAAAGTATGTCTCTTTGCAGATGACACAAAGATCTGCAACAGGGTTGATATGCAAGGTGGGGTGGAAAGGATGAAAAGGGACTTAGCAAGGTTGGAGGAATGGAGGAATGGTCAAATGTATGGTAGATTAGATTCAATGCAAAGAAGTGCAAGTAATGCACCTGGGAAGCAAAACCCAGGGAAGAGTACACAATGGGGTGAGATACTGACAATAATAAAACGGAAAGATACCTGGGGTAGTCATATCAGATGACCTAAATGTGGGCCAGCAATGTGAGAAGGCAGTAAGGAGGGTTGGGGGATACTGGGATGCACAGGGAGAGGCATCACCAGTAGAAAACAGGAAGTTGCTGGCCCTCTGTATAGACAGTTGGTAAGACCACATCTGGAGTATCTGTATAGTTCTGGAGACCACATCTCCGCAAATACAGTACATAGACAGGGTGGAGGCTGCCCAGAGAAGGGCAACAAAATGGTGCATGGTCTGCACCAGAAGCCATATGAAGAAAGACTAAAGGAGCTTAATATGTAAACCCTTGAGGAAAGGAGGGAGGAAGGGGAACATGATAGAAACTTTTAGTACCTCGAACCAACAAAGTCCAAGAGGGTAGCATCTTTCAGAAAAAGAGATGTGCAAGAACAGGGGGTACAATTTGAAGATGGGGGATGGCTCAGAGGTAATAATAATAATAAATAAATAAATAATAAAAAATGTGAGGAAGTATTTCTTCACAGAGAGAGTCGTGGATGCATGGAACAGCATTACCCTAGGTAAAGGCATTACAGTAATCCAGACAAGAGGTCACAAAGGCATGGACCAATGTTGAAAGGTCATTGGTGGAACCAGATGGCTAATCCAGGTGACATTCCTCAGATGGTAAAATGAAGTCCTGATGATGGCTGACACCTGTGGCGAGGCTTCAGGGTCAGTCCTCATCAAGAATAATGCCCAGGCTATGCACCCATTCAGAGGTCCTCAGTTGGCAGCCTCCCAGCACCAGACTGGATGCCAGCCCTGCCAAAGACCCTCTACTCAATGACCCAGATCAATGACCAAAACCTGTCTTGTCAGGGTTCAGCTTCAGCCAGTTGGCACTCATCCAGTCTTGGATCTTGGATAGGTAGCTGTTGAATACCGAAACAGCAAAGGACATGTACAGCTGAGTATCATCTGCACAGCAGTGAAAACTCGTACGTACCACCTGACAATGTCCCCAGTGGCAGCATGTACACCACAAACAACATGGGGAAAAGCACTGAACCCTGCAGGACCCCCATGGCAGGAGAAAGCATCACAGGAATAAATTCCCAACACTTCTCTCTGAGACCTGCCAGTGAGGAAAGAATGGAACCATCTGAGAACTGCCAGACAGTCCACGGACCAACACAGGCACTTAAGCAATATCCCATGTTCCACAGTGCAATGCCACCGAGATCAAGGAGGACCAAGATGGGATGTCTCCTCCAATCTCTCGAAACAAGGAGGTCACTGAGCACCTAAACAAGGGCAGTCTCAGTACTGTGCCTTTTCCTAAAATCCGACTGGAAGGGATCATAGATGTTATAGATGGCAAGATGATACTCCAGCTACAGCACAACCACCTTCTCGATAACCTAACCCACAAAGGGAAGGTTACAGACAGGCCTGTAGTTGGCAAGACAATCTGGGCCAAGAGAAGATTTCTAAAAAGGAGTCAACACTGCCTCCTTCAGAGAGCTCTAGAAATCCCATTTGTAATGAACACCAGACTATCTGAACCAGGACCGGCTGATGACCTTACACACCCTACAAGGAGGCGGATTGGGCCCGGTCCAACTGAAGTAGGTTTGCTATGTACTCCGGATGATTTTCATGACATCCAAGATCACCACATAGCCAAAAGTTGACCAACTAGACTGAAGTTCTCGACCTCCACTGGTCACTGCAACCCTCATTAGAGTGTGCTGAACAGATCACTGTCCTGATGCCAGCAACCTTATCTGCAAAGAAGCAAGCAAACTTGTCACATTTATCTTGTGGCAAGGTTCTATGACTGCAGATAAGCTGGTCTGCACAGTTTGTCCACAGTACAGAAATACTTAGCAGGTCGATTCCATGCAGCAGAGATCTCCTTGACAGAAACTCTGCCTTCTTATGAGAGATCGCTGATTAATAATCCGTGATAATGTACCATCAATCTAAGCCTGTCGGCAGCAAGGCCAGATTTTCACCAGTATCAGTCTAGCTCGCAGTACTTTCCTCATCTCCTCAAAATCCCATCAAACCATGGGGACCAAGGATGAAGGGAGAGAGGTGAACCCGGACAGCAGCTATGGAGTCCAGAGCTGCCTCCACAGCCTTATTATAATCCTTTAGTAGATCCATACTTGCACTGACATCCCGAATGGTCCAATACTGCCATTAGGCCATCTGGGGTCACATCCATCAATGGGCAGTACTGGACCATCTCCAAAGTGGCAGGGCTTTGGGGGTGCCTGGAAATTGAACCTGATAGTGCAATGGTCAGACCATCCGACTGGTTCCACCACCAAGATGGCGCTTTATACCTAGTAGGAAGACCAGATCCAATGAGTGCCCCAAATATGGATCACAGAGGAAACAAACTGTGTAAAGCTCAGTGCATGCATGAGTTGGAGAAGTCCTGCCCAAAATGTGAAAGTTTGTTGTCAGTCCAGGCGTCCGACGTTACCCAGCACCATCACTCTGGGCTACCCAACAACATGTCGACAATGAAGTCCGTGACTTCCTGCAGAAATTGCTTCTCATCCCAGGGTGGATGGTAAATAAGAAGAAGTTTGCACCCCACACCCACACCCAGAATGCACTCAAAGGATCGGGTCTCCCCACCAGCACATCTATCAGGCTCAGCACCATTCTAAAACAAATGGCAATGCCCTCACCCCTATGATCCAGCCGTAGGCGTGTATCACTGATAACCTGGCCGGCATGGCTGCATAAAGAATTGGGCCAGCATTCATGTCTAGCCAGGTCTCAGTGATGCATGCCAGGTCCGATGATGCAACAATATTGGCAATTAATGCCGCCTCATTTTAATGCACCCGCATTACATAAAACCGCATGGGTAGGATGGAATTCCAAGGCCGACTGAGGACCTGCCCACTCAAAGTGGAGTCCTTGGGTATGGGGACCAGACAGGGGCAACCCTTTCCAATCTCCATATCACCCCAGGGTGTCTTCTTGTCCCTACTACCACAATCTGGCCACTCTGGTCCTCTCCTCCCATTGTCTGGGGCCTCCTCTATGCCTCCTGCCCACTATCCCCAATGCCTGACAATGAGTGTCAACATCGACGGGCAGAGAAGAACAGTTAAAGGAGCGGAGGCTCTGAAGCTCTGAGGAGTACCACCTGACTAGGAGAGCCATCTGCCAGCACATACTGTCCTACAATGCAAAGCCAGCCCCCAAAAGGAATACAATACAGGTAAACAATCCACCTCCCATAGAGAAACTATACCCTAACCTCTACTCTTGTAACCAAAACCCCAACCCAAAATAAACCAACTCCAAAGAGTCTCAACAAGTTAGGTGCTGAAATGTTCAAGTAGAAAATCAGTGCAAATATAGTATCCACTCAACAAAGCACACCAGGACTTTGAAGAACGTCTTTAGATGGGGCAAAGCTTTCACCTCACTCAGTCTATATAGTCATATACCAAGGTTACTCTCCCCAGCCAGCAACAATGGAAGTTAATCCAATTCAGAAGCCAACTTTGGAGGTACTCTTAATACCTCTCCCAATAAATGTAGAGTTCTGTTTGCTATATGAAAGTCACAAGATGATTGTTCAGTGATCCCAAACCAGGTTTTGACCACCAGGCACAAAGTCAGAGGGTAAAAGGAGATCTATTACACAGTTAAGATCAACAGTTCACTGGAACAAGCTCTTATCCAGCAGTCCCCTGATCTTCACCAGGCTCCAAATTCCACAATCCTCGGAACCACAAATCGTGCCTCCCCATAGGTCGAAACCGGATGGCCTGTCACCAGTAATGTGAGGTCCTCAGGAAGAAGTTCCACTAGTCCCCAACACAGTATAGACCTCTAAGACCATCGAGGGGCACACCACCCTCCAGTCTGTGCACCACCAAAGTCCCACTTGAGCACAGACCTATCCAGGCATCAGCCCCAGTTTGGCATCACGGCCCTGAGCCCAGAACACACCGCCTCTATTCCTGCCCAGGGCAGTGGCTAGTAGAATCACAGGCCAAGATAGAACAGCAGAACAGAGGGACAATGGAGACTCTGCCATCTGCCGAATGTTGGAATCACCACCGCCAACACAGTGGACCAGGAGCCAACCTCCGGTCCGAACCCCTGCCAATGTCCTCCCCACAGCCACAATGTGACCCACAAACCACCCACTATCCCCAAGAACCAAAAGGAGCAGGTACCTGGAATTTAGAAATGAGCCTGGGCAATTCCACAATCAGTTCACTTGAAACTGAAGTCAGTCGCACTCTCACCATGCCAACAGGTGGATCACTAAACCAGAGTGGTTGTGGCAGTAAGTTCAAAACTTCTCATTCCACGGTGTTCCAAGATAATTACCAATCCTCTTCCTCTGATAGCTCAAACAGACTACAAGTTCAAACATCCAGATAAACTAGTGGTTCAAGCAGAACTCCACAAATCTCTGCTTACGGTAAAAATTCATCTATGGAGTTCACTCACAGCATAACTGCTAGTGGTCAGCCATGGTAAAAGAGTGAAGTGGGCAAACAACTCCCAAATGCAAATAGGGAGTAAATAATCGACCTAATTAAAAAGTAAAGGTGAGTGCTAGCTGTGTCAGCGAGGCTAGCAGTTTGGTGTCCAAAACAAAAACGAGCACTGTTAGCACCAAATCAAACAATCCCTCCACTAAGCCTAGAAAAATATCACTCACCTCACTATCTATCTCACTGTGGACCCTAACTACCTAAACTATAAACTTACTAAAATTAAACTTAAATTGCCACCAAACACAGAAGTAAAGCTCAAAGTGATTAATGTCCACAGTTGGTACAAATGTCAAACCCTTCTGTAGTACCTTTATTTGACACTCACTTAGAGTGTCATTAGAAATAGTCACTACTATGCTCTCTGGCCTCTGGTTTTCTTCCCTCTGGTTGTCCCCTTCTGGCATCTGGATTGATACTTCCTGCCCACCTCCCACCTCATGCGGGTCCGTTTCTTGTTTGGGTTTGCCTCAGGCCATAAAGGTATCCCCTGGATTGTCCTGATAGCTCTGGTAATTGTGATAGCTGTGGTGACTTGTGATTGGGTCCCCGAACTGAACCTGTCTCTCATTATGGTGTTCGTGGTCCGAGGTTATTTCTCCTTCCTCCTCATCTAAAAATCTCCTTTGTATTATTTGAGTCACTTGTACTCATATAGTACAATGGTGATTCCTTCTATTCCTCAAAATTGATCGGGGTGTCTGGTTACCAGTTTGTTGTTGCCTTGGAGTGCTAGCCTGAGGATTCCTGTTTCTGCCCCCAACTTCTGCTCCAATTTCATTCCCTCTGGTTTGCCCCACCTTTATTCCAAGTAAAGACTCAATGCAATAAATAGTCTTGCTAGTCCCTTTCAAACTTCTTTCATTTCTGTTTCTTTATTTTTCTTCCTCTTTCTGCACTTTTGCTTTTAGTTTGTTTTCCAATTTACCAAAGTGGGGGTCTAATTTATATAACAATACTACCTCTTTTATTTTAATGTCCTGTGTGATGGAAGGTTTTGCCTTAAATAATCATTTATTGTGGCTTTTATTAGTGTGTTAGTGCCCAGTTGCAGTCCTGCATTCCACTCCAAAATAAATTCAGCCCTGTCAGTTCCAGACCCCGCATGTTTGTTAATCTTAGCCTTCGAGGTGAGCCCTAACTTTCAATATGCCTCTAAAGAGATCCTGTTCCAAAATGGCATCTGCCTTTTAATGTGGTCCTTTGTTGTATAAAGGCAATGTCTATGCTAGCAGTAGGGGATTAGTTGCATTGCTTCTCGATGTGGAGGCAGCAGCAAAAATACAAAGATTGAACTTACTGAGTAACATAGAAACATAGACTTTGACGGCAGATAAGGACCACTTGGCCCACCCAGTCTGCCCATTTCCTACCTACTGGATAAGCTGCAGATTCTAGTTAACCAACAGCCTATTTCCTGCAACCCCCACTATAATTGCCTTATGTCTGTCCCATGCATGTTTGAATTCCTCCACTGTTTCATGAGTACATATAACAGACAATCTAGGGAGACAGAGAATGCCATTAAGAAACATTGGGGATTTTACAAACAGAACCCTCTCTGAAAGATGTCACAGCCATGACACCCAGGATGACATAAAAAGGGGTAAAATTTTGAGGGACAGGGTAGCTTCAGAGAAGTAGGATGTCTTGTATGACACAGGGGTCTGGAAATTGGCTACCTAATAAACCTAAGGGCACATTTCCTGTATAAACTGTAAATTGTGTTCTTCCATTCTGAAAACTGATACATTCACTACAATAAATGCAGCAAAAGATTATAAGGCTAACTTCCTTTTAGCTGTGTGACAGATAACATAGTTTACTTAGCTACCTGTGGGTGTGGTGCCTTTATATTGGCAAAATCACAGGAGCATTCACAATGAGGATGGGGAACACATTAGCAGTATAACTGGGGAGACAGGACTAATGCATTAGCCTTGCACTGTCTTTACAACAGGAATCAAGAAGAGGAACACCAGGTTTAAGTTCTGTGGTATCAAACAGGTCAGACTAGGACCCAGAGGGGTGATTTAGAAGAACTGTTACAGTACTTGAAAGAGAGGCTTACTGGATCTACACCCTAGGGGCTTGAACCCCCTGGTGTGAATGATAAAATAGATCTTATGCCAGTGATAAATAGAAGGATAAAAGATAATATACATGAATGCTTAGCACCTTATATATGATATAGGGAAATGTTAACATGATATGTATTTTCTATAAAATAAGGTGTTGTTTGTCCACGATTTACCTACTAACTTAATTAATTTATCTTGTTATTCTCTTGTAGATGCCAAAGGGAGACTGGAGGTCTTAGATTTGACTTTCTGGAAACTCTGTGTTGGATGAGGCTGGAATCTTGTACAACAGTACTGGTAGTTCAGTGACAGCTGATTTTTCAAGATGTAACTTATTTTAATCTCTATTTTGTTAAATGAATATATGTTATCATTGCTGCTTTAGTGCTGATGGTTTTGTGATAATTATGCATATATAGAGTGTGGATTTATGTTTCTAAATGAAAGAAAATTGTTTGTAAATAATGCAGTTTGCACCATCCACTTGCAGTGGCTACATAATGCTTTTAAATAATTTGTCACTGTCACTTTAAGCCACAGCTTTATTTTAAACACTCGTGTCACTAGGGGAACCATCCTCCTGATGATGAACTAGGAAGTTCAAAACCGTAGAGGTTGTGGGCCTGAGCTGTGGCAGTTTGTTCATTTTGCACCTGAATAATGCTGATTTTACATGCCTAACCCAGTGGTGTTGTTGCTTGTTTGCTTTGCATCCTGAATATACTAACATACTAATTGCTAGCAGATTAGTCTCTTACAGTCTATTGAGTCTGCTCAAACCTCAGATCCCTAGTTGGTACCGAGGCCCTCCCCTCCTTGTGTTCCAGAAACCCTATCAACCATCCCCACCCCCTGGGCCAGGCCATCATCTGATACATCCGCTTTCTGTGTCTGTCCCACCTTCTCTTGAAGCCCTCCACTGTGGATCTCTGAACCAGCTCACCAGGCAGCGTGTTCCAAGGATCCACGACCCTCTCAGTGAAAAACCTCCTCCTTCCCTCACACTTCCACCTTCCAAGTTCAAACCATGCCCTCTGGTGATACCTCCTGCTTTAGTCTAAAGATACCCTCCGTGTTTACCTTATTTATTCCTTGAGGCACTTGAAGACCTCATGTCCTCCCTGTCTCTCTCTTCTCCAATGAAAACAGGCAGAGCTCCTCATGTCTGTCCTCATGGGTCAAATCCCCAGTCCTCGAATCATCCTGTAGCCCTCCTCTGTACCCTCTCCAGGAGCTGTATGTCCTTTTAGTGTGGTCTTCAGTACTGTACACAGTACTCAAGGTGAGGCCTCACCAGCCCATTTTACAGTGGCAGAATCACTTCCCTGCTCCTAGAGGTGATCCCCTGCTATGATGCATCCCAACATCCTGTTTGCTTTGCTAGCCGCTGTCCTGCACTGCTCAGAGTTATTCATACATGCATCCACCATGACCCCTAGGTCTTTTTCCCTTGTTGAGGCCTCCAGCGCCTCCTCCCAGAGTGTACCTGTGTTTAGGGTTTCCGCCCAAGATGTAACACCTTGCACCTGGTGATATTGAAATTTAATTTCATGTGTGAGCCCACCTTTCCATGGTGTCCAGGTCCCTTGCAAGGCCAACCTCCCTCTTCCCCTCAACTACTGCTCCCATCTTGGAGTCATCAGCAAAGAGACTTATTTTACACCCTATACCTGCCCTGATGTCTGAAAGGTGTGCATTAAACAGGATCGGACCCTGGACCGAGCCCTATGGTACCCTACTACCGACTCCTCTCTAGGGTCTGAGAGCTTCTACTTACCACTACTCTCTAAGTACATCCAGCTAGCCAGTTTTCTATCCATCTGACCATCAAAGTGCCTACTCCCAACCCCGTCGGTTTCTCCACCAGACCATTGTGGGGACAGAGTCTAACGCCTTGCTGAAGTCCAAGAAATACATCCACAGCCTTTCCCTATCCAATTCTGATGTTACCCATTTGTAGAACTCCACAAGATTAGTTTGACATGATCTACCAGGCACAAACCCATGTTGCCACTATCCAGACCTTCCACCTCCTCCAAGCAGACCCCAATCATCTCTTTAGTATACTCTCCATTAATTTTCTCACCACTGAGGTCAAACTGATGGGTCTATAGTTACCTGGTACTTCCTCGACCCCCTTTATGGATTGGCACCACATGTGCTTCTTGCCAATCCTAGGTACCCTCCCTGTCTCAAGCGACCTGTTGAAGAGCTCCACTAGGGGTGCAGCCAGTATGTCCGCCAGTTCCCATAGTACTCTCGGATGAATGTCATCTGGCCTGAGCGTATGCAAATCTCATTATAGCAATAAGAACTCTAGTTAACCCTCATAGCCATTGTACTAAGCTGTCCAATTATTCCCATTAATATCCATTTACCATCCCTACTGCATATACCACCCTTCCTTCATTGTTTTAAAATCTTCCACATTACCTCTCCTATCAGGCACCTAAAGCGCCTGTACAAATCCTTGATCATCTCCATAGATGTCTACATAGCACCATATCACATATTGCTGACCCAAATCTGGATGTCAGACCTCTACAAAGTCTGATAAATGCTTTAAGAATTTCATAACCCATCATACTTCCCACAGTGCAAAGTCTGGCAGCTCATTTAATCAACTCATGCTCTTCATGCTCGCATTGACTCTGCAACCCCATTGAATATCAACCAATATCACATTGGAATCCTTGATCATGGTTACCCATTTTCAACGGGACCTAATCCATATTTGGGATCCGGACACCCTTCAGAATAGACCTGCCTCTTCAGCCTCAGAACTGACCTTTCAGAATGTGTCATCCAACAGACTCTGAAGATGGAATGTCATCTCTACAAATAATTCACCTTACTCAGAAACTAGAATATGGTTGTAGAAACCTAGGATCATCTCTTCTTAGTCTGCCCTGATGACGGGTGGGTCACTAGCCATGGGTCCTCAGAGGTTTCCTCTACTTAGGGGGTTCTCTCCTGCATGCTACTGGTAATACTCTCTGTGAGTTGGAGGAGGTAGTCTTTTGGGCTTTCTGTTCCCTACTCACTACCCAGCTTCCCAACCAAGGGTAGGAATAGAAAAAGTCATAAGTAAACTACAGTTGCATAAGCACTACCAAGCCTATACTTCATTCATCAAAATATTGAATGGGCGGCTAAAGCCTGAAGTTCCATGTGGGGAATAGATCCTCCCACATCCCCAATAGGTCAGCCTCCATGGCAGCTGCTGCTTAGCACGCTGCAAAACACCCACTATCCAACCCTGCCTCCTCCTCCTTCTCCGCACTCTGCTCACCTCGATGCTGGGCTTTCTATTTGATACTCACTACCTGGCTTCCTACCAAGGGTGGGAATAGAGAAAACAAAAAGTAAACTACAGTTGCATAAGCACTACTAACCCCATATTCTAGTCACCAAAACACTGAATTATACAGTACTGTGCATCTCTCCCCACCTTTTCCCTATGTGCTGGTATCTTTAGTTAAAGCCTCCCATCTCTAACAAAAGTGAGTCTCTTAAACATAAAGCTAACCTTTCTTAAAGTATATTAATTAAAATGAACAAATGTTTTCTTGGTAACATTCTATGGGTTATATATGTTGTCCCTGGGTCCCACACTTGCACGCACATGCACACGCCAATGACAGATGTTTTATCATTACTGTAATATTGCTGAATTACACTAACATGCAGTAATGGCAGTCCACCATACAAGCATAGGTACTAGGAAGTATGCTTGCTAATGTTATACACTATATAGATACATTCATTTTACAACATTATTTCTTTCTTTTCTGTTATATGTAATGCTCATTTTGCTTAGATTTTGCTGTTATGCATTTGCTTATATGAGGCATATGTGTTTTTGGCTTAATTATGTCTTTTACCAAAGTATTCTTTTTCACATGTATTTCTGCGACACTAGTTGTGCACCATAATGACCTTGTACCTGCTAGACTGCTTCTGTATGTCTTCTTTGTTCTAAGTAACATTACGTTTTCTGTATAATGTAATGTTTTCTTTTGCTAAGTCTACAGTTCCTATCCAGCAATGTAGTGGTACAACTTGTTTCAGCCAATGACAACTGTCAAAGATGTCTCTTTTCTTACTATAAGAAGCACTGTTCTAGAAGGTTTCACTGAGAATTTGCTGTGTCTAGACACAGGAAACCTGTTTTCTCCCAGTGCCTGCACTGTATACGGTTGTAAGCCTGTGTTTTGTAATAAATGCATTTATTACGTGATTTGCCACTGTCTGTTGTTCCTTCCACTTGTTTATCTCTAACAAGAACCTGATGGGGAGTCCTTTCCTCCTTGCATAATGGCGACCATGAAAAGGTAGAGATTAAACAAGAGAAGCTTTGTATTCAATTAATTTTAAATGTCGAGCAGTGTAGTGCAATCTTCATTTTGCCTACTTGGACCTGCTCATACTTTCAGTGGTAGCGGGCGTGGCAGACCTAAACTGCCTTTGTTCACACCGAGTCACAGTGAACCTCTCATGATAAGTGATCACCTACAGGGGACTGGAAAGCGATATGTGACTGCTCTGGGTTAATTTTTCAGGTTTCCACATGTGCTTGCTTTTCTGTTGTTTGTCAGAATGTCTAATCCCATTAGAAATTCATGCAGTCTTCTGTTAGGTTAAACGAAAATTCTGTACTTGTTTCATAGGAAATTCTGTACTCAGCATTTCTGCCCAGTGTTCCCATATGCTGTTTTACCAGTATTAGAGGTACGTCAACACTTTCAGGCATGGGGGCTGCCTCTGAATGAGTGTGGAGCTATGAACAGACCTCCACTATGCAGCACAAGCAGCATTTTAGCTATGCTGGCTATTCAGACATCCAAGATACAGTGATCAGACTTACTGCCTGTTGTTCAATTAGGCCAAACAATCGGAGATTGTGGAATGGAAAACTATCCTGTTTGATCCTAGAGGGCAAGCAGCTATTTCTTTCAACTTGATATCTGGCAAGTGTTCTTACAGTTCACTCCTTATTTTATCTCCGACTTTTTTAAATGGTTTAAGAACCATTGTTTACACTTGTTTCAAGCTGTTCTAATGTCATCTGCAACAGTTTGGGTGTGATGTATATGTGTTTATTCAATTGTTATTGTTAATCACTTTAGGATGCATTCAGACTCAATGGTATATACTACGTTGTTCTGTGCTCTGATATTATAGCTTGATCTGTAAAATTACATAGCAGCCCCATGTTTGTGGGTCATTGCTAGCTAGTTGTTTTTTCTATCTGTGATATAGGGTTTCTTGTACAAGATTTTCATTATGGTTAGAATCCTGTTGTCTCAGCCGATTCCATAGGCATAGGTTTTAAGATGGGCAAGGCATGTGTTGATTGTTCATGTAGGTGAGGATGGATGGTGTTTAAAAGATGTGATGGTGGACTGAGAATTGTTTGTCTAGAAAGATTACCAAAGTTGAATAATTGTTTTCTAGAATGTGTACTGTACTGTGTCTTGAAAATGTGTTTTATAAATGGTCAATGTTTCTGCTGTTTCAACATTTCAACAAAAATCTCTCACGTTGAAGTTTTCCTTATGAAGAAAACTGTTGCTCATACACCCACGTGTGTCCTACAACCTCATGCCAGCTCCTCTGGGCTGACAGCCAAATTACTTAACCCAATTCGTGACTGGATTCAAACTTCTGCAGTAACAGTTTGTTAGCCATAAACACATGTATATCCATTTTTCTTTGCTCCTGGTGTCATTCATGTAACCATTGTATTGTATTTCATGGAAAGCTAATTTTATCACCCATTTCCATAATGAGCCATTTTATAATACACTGAATTTTAATGGCCACGTGTTCCATGATATAGTATTATAGCTGTGTTAATTCACATCCTATGTATTAATTTTTTGTTCTTACACAAATGGTATATGCCTTGGTGCAGCTGAGTGTGTCACTGCACTACTGTTTCAAACCTAAATGGCTATGTTTGATTCTCAACAGCCACCATGTTCATACTGTGACCTTTTAGCAAGTCACTTGATCCTCTTGTGTTTCAAAATTGATGTCACTACCAGTTCAAACTTGATGTGTGTCCCTATCTAAGCAGATTTCCACCAAAATATATGTTTTCATGGAAACACATCAAGGGTGAACCCTACAATTTTACTCTTTATTTTATTTATTTATTTTTGTTTTTTACACTACTTGCACTTCTCCGAGCAAAAAGGACAGTCATTTTCTTCTGGGCTTGCAGCCAAAACCTACTGGCTAATCTAACACCAAGCCCAATGCCTTCTTTCACAAAGGTTTAATTATCACACAGCTTCTTTGTTCCTGAGCAATATCACATGATTTCCATACTATGCAAGGCACTCACCACCCTCAGTATTTGTTTATATATATATATATATATATATATTATACTGTTAAACAACAATATTACAGCTGTTCTGAGAGAGTTTACAATCTACGTTAAAATAATAACTTTTTTGGTGTGTATGTAGCCATCTTTTAAGAATGCATTCTAAGATATACATGCATACAGAAGTACCATAAATCTGGATCTTTTATGAACTCAGCTGACATTTTGTAATGTTTAGATAAGGGAACCCAAGGACACTTGGCTTCTCCTTTCCTATCCAAATAATCTCATTTTATTTTCAGGTTTTGTATTTGGTGTTTGTTCTTTTTTTCTTTCTCCTAGGAAAAGAAAGTTCCCATCTTCTGGTAATGTATGAAGCCACATTTCTTAAACTAATTGCAATATGATTTTGTTATAATTTCAAAAGTATATTTATTGAGGACGCAATGGGGCCACTCCATTACCACCTATGCAGTGTACACCTTTTTAAGATGCTGACTTGACTGGCTGCTAAATTTGCCAGACCATTTCTGGTTTAGCATACACATCACCACCAACAGCACCACCCTTTTACTGCTGCAGTGCTTGAGCTGCCTCTTTACCACAGTAGTATCTTGGGAGGGCATACCTTCCTTCCAGTGCAGCACCCACAGAGGTTGTAAGGTACATCACTGTCTCCCCATAGGGCTAAATAAAAGAAAATGTATATTTGCTAATAGCCATATGTTGTTTATAGGCTTGAAAAAGACCCAATGTATTCTAATAGTATAACCCAGTTCAGCCCTCTGCTTTTTCTAGTGCAAACAGCTAAAACACACAAAACATATTATTGTTGCAAGGACTGCTGCCCTCAACAAGTAATCAGCTGAGCTGTGGGGGTTGTGTATGTATCTCCACATAGTCATATCTTTTAATTGTCTTTTCAGCTTTATCCTGTTCAGAAAATACAAAATTACTTTCCACAGCCTTATAGCAATGGATGCAATCATCTGCTTTCTACAACACAAACACGTTCTATAATTTCAAAGTTCCAAATCATTACATATCCTGAAAAGCCTTACAAGTTATAAGTACCATGTCTGGCAAACAAAGCAACAGCCAGGACTTATTTTCAAGTTAACAAAATGGAGTGGTGGGTTACTCAAATAATTATTTCAACTAAAACTAAGCAATTTTACAAACTTAAACTGTATCTCACCCTCTGCAACTTATTCCATGGTTGTGCTCAACACAAGGGATTCACAATACTCTAAGATTCCTGGACTCTGAACTAAACTTTCAGTCGACATTTGTTCTGTTGTTTAAATGTATTTTATGCATTAAGCTCAATACTAATGTTGTTCTATTGAAAAACATGTTTGTTTTATGTGTATACTATTATGCTTTGATATATATCTTGCTACACTTTATCCAGTGTGTACTCAGAAAACTGTTCCATATTTATAAATGTTTTTACTGCCCATAACCAAACCTAGATACTGGGGCCAACATTGCTGACCCACCCTACACTATGTTCCAAGCAAAACTCTAGACCAGCTAATGCTCTGTTTGTCTCATCATCCCAGGTACCCTAAGAAAATAAAGTGCACTCTATGCACAACTCGTGATTTTAGCTCTTAACAATTATTATATGGCAGAATTTAGATTCTGCTCAACAACCTATGCTTCAAGGTTCCAAAGTAGGCCCTACCTCACTTAGTACTTTGGAGTATTTCACTATATAATACAAACAAGGTAGACCCTTTACTTGTCACAGGTGCAATAGGCACTATCATCTGTTGGTATAGGCCAACAATATATTTGTCCCACTATTGCATAGTGTAATAGGCATATTGCCATAAGCTACATGTTTGAGGTGTGTTATTAATATAACATTACAAGATTTTATAACACAGGCCTCAATTAGGCCTGCCAGCAACACATAGACAGGGAAATCATGTTAATCACTGTCATAACCTCTTCTGCAATCTGAAAGCAGGGTGTAACCATGACATTGTCATGGACTTACAGATGGTCACATGGTATTATTAGACCTTGGCCTGCACCTTAGGTGTGTGGTCAATGCCCCATTTTTATTTTCTTTTCCACAATTGTCAGACATTTAGGCTCTGTCACACCACTCTTCACAAAACAGAAAGGTCATTGGTACAAAATATTGTCTTTTTTTCCTTTTCAACAACTTTGCATGTGTTCATAACTGAGTTTCTAACATGCTCTACAAGTTTGCAGGTTTCCACGGTGTGGCACACATAACATCTCCACCCAGAAAAGCAGTAACACTTGCATCTAAGCTGCAAAAACATTTATCTTTTCCTGAAAAGGCAACAGCTGCCACATCTTTAGTGTCATCACCATCTTTGTGCCTGACTGGCTTCATATAAGGACTACTACGTGGAACAAGCTATTATTACCTCTGCAAGTGTAATGTTTTCAGCAAAATTACACCCATTTGTAGATCTTTAAATAAACTGAAACTGGTCCAACCAATTCAGACTCTGCAATTAAGCTTATTGTTTCTGCTTACTATCAAGCTAAGCCTGGGGTAGGGGCAATCCCTGACTTCAGCAAGAAGATTCTTCTTCAATTGATCTTCAAGCAAGACATCCATTTTCTCCATTGCTGCTCTTTCCAAGCCTGGTTGGCACCTCATACAAACTGATTGTTCTATTATGGACTGTGACTTGTGAACAATCTTTGTGCCAGGTGTATCAACTTCCACAACACAAACGCTACACCAGTGTGTGTGGATATTTAATGGACTCAATACACAATCTAATGCATCCCTGCCAAGGCCTCTGCCAATCCAGCCATCCAGCAGCCAGCAACATGAACACTGACTTTCTTACTACGATGGTGTTTCATCTTTAAATTACCATCTGCATAGCCCCATGTGCCTTCTGGGTTGCTACCTTTCTGCAAATGATGAACGTTATGGACTGTTAATCATATAAACTTTCTAAACTGGCCACATATATATTTTATAAGGACCTATCTGTCAAGATACATTATCAACAGATGCTTCACGTAAGCTCCAAGGGTGTTCCACCCTTCAACAGCCAGGTAGCCTCTACTTTATCCACTCTCAAAGTGGAATCAGTGAACTCTTCATCATCAACAGACAATGTTATGTCATATTATATTCTATGTGGTGTCACACATTAACATCATTTTGCATATCTCAGTTGTGGTGTTGACATCCCTGAGTTCTGCACTATGCTTTACAAACACACCACACCATTTGTGCTCCATCTGTGACAACCCCTGTATCAACTCCTAAACAGGACCATTTTAGACAGCAACCCTGACTATCTGTCTTTTACAAACTGCATAAATTATTGTCCACATTTAGGTTTCAGTCTGTGATTATCCATTACATATGTAGCCCTGTTTTATTTTTATCATATATTATTAATACTAATGCTTTACTGTCTGTAGCGCATTATAATGCAGCATTATGATCAACCTATTCCTTTAGAAGGCTTATGCTTCGGGCTTGTAAATGATTCCAAATGCTTCCCTATGGTTGTGTTGCCCCATTTGAGGCAGCAAGGAGGGGAATGTTGTCCCTGGTCCCACACCCTTGCACTCACATGCACATGCAGTGACAGGTGTTTTATCATTACTGTGATATTGCTGTATTACATTAACATGTAGTAATGGGTACCCACTGTACAAGCGTGGGTACTAGGGATCATGTTTGCTAATTGTATACACTATATAGATACATTCATTTTACAGCATTATTTCTTTGTTTTCTGTTATATGTAATGTTCATTTTGCTAATGTTTTATTGTTATGCATTTGCCTAAATGAGGCATATGTGTTTTGGCCTAATTATATCTTTTTATCAAAGTATTCTTTTTCACATGAATTTCTGCTGACACTCCTTTTGCACCATAATGAACTTGTACCTGCTAGAATGCATCTGTATGTATTCTTTGTTTTAACTGATTACTGCTCTTGATTAGTCACACCGGTCCCTGAGTGGCACAGCTTAGCCTCTCTTCATGGTCACCATCCGCCCCATCCACCAGAAGTGCAGGACCAAGGAAGGATGTCTGATGGCAGATACTTCAGATTACCACCCTTGATTGGGTGCACCAGTCCCTGAGCGGCACAGCTCAGCCTCTGTTCACGGCCACCACCTGCTCCATCCACCAGGAGCACAGGACCAAGGAAGGATGGCAGATGACAGATGATTCAGATTACTGCCCTTCATCATGTGTACTGGTCCCTGAGTGGCATGGCTCAGCCTCTTCATGGCGGATGACCGCTCCATCCACCATGAGCGCAGGACCAGGAAGGACGGCCCGATGGCAGATGCTTCAGGTGCGGTCACTACAGCAGAGAAGTGCCACTGTTCTGATTCTCGATGCTTTTGCCAGCTGGGCTCCAATTGGCTTCTGTAAGAGTAACTCTGTCCTGATTGGACTGCCACCTAAACTAGCTCTGTGGTGATTGGCTGCTAATCGCACCAACTCTGCAGCTTACAATATGGTTTTTCTTTGGACTGAACCCTTTCTATACCTGAGCACTTCTGTTCTCCTTGATTCAAAATTTTCTCCTGCCATCCCCCCACCTGCACAGTATTAAATATGCCTTGACCCTGCCCATTTATAAGCATTACTCTGTTATTGGTGCTACTTAACCTGATGACCTTATAGAAGTATACAGCCACACTGCTTGCTTCCAAACAATTACTACTCACCCATAAATAGGTTATAGGACCTCTTTATACCCTAGGTTATTGTTGGGAAAATGAGGG
The DNA here is from genome assembly GCA_016271365.2 of Neoceratodus forsteri. Lineage (NCBI taxonomy): Eukaryota > Metazoa > Chordata > Ceratodontiformes > Ceratodontidae > Neoceratodus > Neoceratodus forsteri. The sequence continues at coordinate 841,358,658 of CM057454.1, read as the reverse complement.
CTTCACTTTTACTATGTCTTTTCACTGGCTTATTGCCCTGTTCAACTACTCCATGTTTCGACTCATACACGTTGGATGATAATACACCATCATGCAAGCCATCTGCCATGTTCTCCACCCTTATAGCCTTGGACCCCTTTATCATGTCTCCTTGGTATGCAGGGACTATGGCATCCTTGCTTCCTAGGTGTTCTGCCCCATATACATCCCTCCTTTCTCATCTCCGCCATCCTTTCAGGCCAGGGTTCTGCTCCATCCAGCACTGTGTTCCCTTGGTATATGATTTAGCCCCCAAGCCTTGAATTGTGTTCTTCCATATATGGGAATGTGCTAGGTCCTATAGACTGTTGCTGACTGCACTTATAAGGATTTTAGTGTTGCTGTTGCTTTGCTCAGGTAGTGTTGAACAAAACCAGGCCCTCCAATAGTAATCCATGCTCCCGGGACTTAGCACACCTTAAAGGATTGCATATCCTTCACATATATGCATGTAGCTTATTGAAAAATTGGATGTTATCCAATCCTGGATTTCACATACTAAGCTGGATGTCCTGGTGACCACAGAGTTCTGGCTCAAACTCTCCACCCTAGATTCTGTGGTGAATATTCCATTATACAACATCTTCCATACTGACAGACTGACCGGGGTGGAGTTGCCATCTACATCCTGGATAAGTACATTGTCTCTATTGCTCACTCCACTTCTGTCCCAAAGGAATTTGAAAGTTTAACCATTAAGGTCCAGCTTGCTTACTCTTCCTTGTATGTTACAGGATGCAATAGACCCCTTCTGCAGGACTTCACTTGCTGAGGCATCTCACCAGTTACTTATATTCAACACAGGATTAGGTCATTATCCTGAGTGACTTCAACCTGGACTGATTCTCAGATAGTAACAAACCACTCAAAAACTTGTACGACACTTTTGGGCTTGCCCAACTTATCTCTGAAGTGACACAACCAAACAAAACAAATACCAGTAAAAGCTCTATGTTAGACATTATACTGGTGAGTAAACCCCACTTATTTTCTCATTCTGGTGTATTTTCCTCAGATGTCAGCAATCATTGTCTCATTGTCTGCATAAGGTCTGCACCTAAACCTACTACTATGTCTATGTATATCCTCAAAAGATATTTGCATAGCTTTGACCCAGGGCTTTCATCTTGGACCTTCAGAACTCCTTGTTCTGACAGGACTTACTTGACCAAGTCGGTTGAAGAGGCCTATCATTTTTAACCCCATTGTGTTAGACACACTCAATAATCATGCATCCCATGTCAAAACTCACACCAAGAAAAAGTCCTTTCCCTGGTTCATGGCCAAGCTGAGGACAGCCTTACATAATAGGGACAAACTCTGGGAAAGATCTGGAAAACAAAGCTCCCTGTTGACTGAACTGCCTTCAGGACTGCTAGGAACCTCTGTACAAAGCTAATCAGATCTGAAAAGGCTAACTACTGATAATCAGTGCTGGACTTTCCACTGCATGCCCTGCAAAGTTCTGGAAAACACTGAAGGAAATTAAGGGTCATGTTACTTTTGGTTCCTCCCCTCCCTCAAAAATTTTGCATGGTGGTACACCTATCACTGATAAAGCTGGGATCTTGATCTCTTGAATGACCACTTTGCCACTGCAAGGCTGGCCTTTGACTCTTCACCTGCCAGTCACTCTTTATACCCAGTCTTCAGCACAGGTACATCCAACCCCTTACCATTTCTCCTCTGCCTCAGCCTTCTCTCTTTCACCCTGTCACCCTTAATGAGGTAGAGGGCCTGCTTTTGCAACTGGTCACCAGGAAAAGTGCTGTTGCTGACCTCACTGAGCCATACTTCTTAAAGATTAGCTACTGCATTTTGTCTATATCAATCACGCACCTCTTTAATTTATCCTTTTGCTGGGCGATCTCCTATGATATTTAAGACTGCTCAAGTTATACCTTTGTTCAAATTTGGTGACCCAACTGACCTCAATAATTATAGGCCTATTTCTTTACTCCTATCCTCTCTAAATTGCTTGAAAAGTAATTAACTTGCAAGTTAGGAATTACTTGGACTTCTCTAACCTGCTCAATCTGGATCAATCAGGCTTTAGGCCCTCCATATCACAATTTCTGCACTCGCAAAGGTAATGAATGACTGGTAGAAAGCACTTGATGATAAACACTTTGTGTGAACAGTCTTCCTTGATCTAAGTAAGGCCTTCATCACCATTTACCATGACTTACTTCTGCATACCCTTCATAATACTGGCATGGACAAGTTATCCCTGAATTGGTTCTCTTCCTACCTCACTAGTCATACTCAACAGGTTAAAGCAGTGGGTGACCTTTCACTAACACAAACAGTAAAGAAGGTGACAAGACTTTCTATAGATACATACTGAAAGGAGAAAGCCTAGGGAGGGTATTGTTAAGATCAAAGGGGATAAGGGGTGTGTGAGGAGGAGGACCATTTAAATGCATCTATCCTAAATAGATACTTCTGCTCAGTATTTACTGAAGAGAAGGTAGGGCAGGGCCCACAGCTCAGCACCATGGACACAGGGGAGGCAGGTGTACACTAGTCCCTTCAAAAGAAAGAGTCCTACAAGTGCTCGATAAGCTCAGGGTGGACAAGGCAATGAGACCTGATGGCATACATCCCTGGGTACTATAGGAGATAAGGGTGGAACAAGCAGAGACATTATCAGAACTGTTTAGTGAGTCTCTGAGCACAAAAGAGGTCCCAGAAGACTGGAGAAAGGCTTCTGTGATCCCGCTCCACAAAAGTGGTAGCAGAGAGGAGGCAGGGAACTACAGACCAGTCAGTCTCACCTCAGTAGTGAGCAAGATTATGGAGGCATTCCTTAAGGAAAGGATAGTGCAACACCTGGAATCCATAGGAGCACAGGATCCAAGACAGCATGGATTTACAAAGGGAAGGTCCTGTCAAACTAATCTCATAGATTTCTTTGACTGGATAACCAGAGTGGTGGACAAGGGGGAGCAGCTGATGTCGCCTACCTTGACTTCAGCAAAGCATTCGATACTGTTCACATAGAAGATTGATTAATAAGTTGGGTAGGCTCAGAGTGGGTCAGAAGTTGGTCAACTGGGTGCGAGACTGGTTGACTGGCAGAAAACAGAGAGTGGTGGTAAACAGTATACAATCAGAAGAGATGCAGGTCACAAGTGGGGTGCCTCAGGGATCAGTCATGGGGCCAGTCCCTTCAATATCTTCATCAGTGACATTGCAGATGGACTGAGGGTAAGGTCTATCTGTTTGCAGATGACACCAAGATCTTCAACAGAATAAATGATCCAAATGGGTGGGCAGATTGAGAAGAGACCTGGATAAACTAGCAAATGGTTGGAAAAGTGGCAACTGGGGTTTAATGTAAAGACGTTCAAGATCATGCACATAGGGAAAAGAAACCTGAAGCCACCTATAGGCTGGGAGATGAGTTGCTGGCAGTCACAAGGGAAGAAAAGACTTGAATCATCATCACTGATGATCTGAAATCATCCAAGCAGACCACTAAAGCAGTAGGTAAGGCCAGGGGCTGTTGGGGTGTATTAGTAGGGGTATCACAAGTCAGAAAAGGGAGGTAATAATCCATCTTTACAAGACACTGGTTAGGCCCCATCTGGAGTACTACGGTAGTACTGGACGCCACACCTTCACAAGGACATTAACCAAACTGAGGCAGTCCAGAGAAGGGCAACGAAAATGGTGCAGGGACTGCATCAGAAAACATATGAGGACAGATTAACGGAGCTCTATATGTATACCCTAGAGCAAAGGAGGGAGAGAGGTGATATAATCGAAACATTCAAACACGTTAAGGGCATTAACAAGGTGAAAAGTCTAACATGTTTCAATATAAGAAAATAGTCAGACAAGAGGACACAGCATGAGATTAAAGGGAGGCTGATTATGGATAATGTGAGGAAGTTCTTTTTCACAGAAAGGGTGTTGGATGCATGGAACAGCCTACCTCAGGAAGTGGTGGATATGAATACAGTGCAGGGCTTCAAACAGGCATGGGACAGGCGTAAGGAGCAATACAGATGAGTATGAATAGATAGGCAATTGACAGAGCAAAGGCTGATGTCACATTCATAAGGTAGAAAAGAAATGGGCATACTGGATAGGCCTTGTGGTCCTTATCTGTCATCAGCTTCTATGTTTCTATTGAAACCAATCAGCAGAGGTGTGCCTCGGGCTCAATTCTGGGTGCCTTACTATTCGCACTCTACATCAATAACATTGACCTTGAATTACATCTTCTGACATCCATCTTTTCGTGGATGATATGGTCCTATACACTTCCAGATATACTCCTGAGCATGCTTGCACAGACCTTCAGTCTAATTTTAACTTTCTGCAACAAAACCTACCCAACCAAAAATGCTCTTAAATGCCATAAAAACCAAGGCCATGCTTTTGTCCCTGACAATCTCTGCTCCTATTCTGTCTATAACAGGTACTGTACAACCTATTACCATGCTGCTAGGTGAATCCCTGGACTACGTAGATAAATGCAGGCACCTTGGAATGTGGATTGACTGTCACCTTTCCTTTGTTGAACATGTAGAGGTCCTCACAAAAGCTGAAACAAAGGCTAGGTTTATTTTATAGAATCATGCACCTCCTTACTTATGAGGCTAAGATGTGGTTGGTTCAAGCAACCTTTCTATTACTATTGGATTATGCAGTCTTCCTATACAGTCAAGTCCCAGGGTCAGCCCTAGCTAAGCTGGACGTCCTGTACCACAGGGCTTTACGTTTCATCTCTGGTGCAGCCTATTCTACACACCACTGTGCCCTGTACTCGCTAGTGGGTTGGCTAACCCTTACATTTAGGAGGCAAAGAAATGTTGCCCTTTGGACATACAGAGCAATTACCAAGATGTTGCCCAGTATATCTTTGATTGCTTGCCTCTATGCCTTGGGTGACTATGTCAAGAGAAGTCATTCCTACATCTGTTTAGTGATACCTAAGGCCAAATCACGATCTGGCAGAACTTCTTTTAGCTTTGCCCTACCCCAGCTATGGAGCAAGCTTCAAAGAACACTAAAATTAGTGAATCCTATAAAATTTTCTGACTTCAAAAACTTTCACAATATCCTTCACTGAGCCTTGTAAGTGCCTCTCCTGATGTGCTCTGTCTTGTCATGACTTCTTTCTGTTCAATATGTTGCACCACAAGTGCTTCCCCCATCTACCTATTTTCTCTCTCCTTCTACTTGCCTCTTTTTCAAATCTCCTGCTACCCTAACAGCTCTTCCTTTTGACACTGCCACAAGCTGTCGCTGTTATTATTGACATTATATGTGCACGTACTGTATATCTTACTTTGGTTGTAATCGATATCCTTATATGGAAAAGTATTATATATCCTACATTTTGTTGTACTTGTGATGCTCTTGCATTATGTATATCCATGATCTGTACCTATAAGTGTCTTAATTTTTCTTTCACTAATTCTGTATGTTCACCCAGGCCCACATTGAAAATGTGTTGCTCAAAGGTGTTCCACCTGGTAAAATAAAGACTGATTGATTGATTGATAACTAACATTACATTTTCTGCATAACGTAATGCTTTTCTTTCTGCTAACACTACATTTCCTATCCAGCAATGTAGTAGTACCTCTTGCTCCAGCCAATAAGAACTGTCACATCTTTCTCCTTATCTTACCATAGAGCACTATTCTAGAAGGTTTCGCTGAGAATTTGCTGCATCTAGACATAGGAAACCTGTTTTCCCAGTGCCTGCACTGTATATGGTTGTAAGCATGTGTTCTTGTAATAAACTTATTTATTACAGGATTTGCCACTGTCTGTTGTTCCTTCCACTTGTTTATCTCTAAAAGAACCTGATGGGGAGTCCTTTCTCTTTACATGTACTAGTGGAGGATCTGTATGCAGAGGGGCACAACAATGAGCAGTACAAAGGTCTTGTACAGTACACTGCAGTAGTGGCAGGAACTTTTAAAAGGTCCCAAATCACTTGCATATGTGTAATTACTGTAGGAATGGAAGAAAAATGGGTTGCTCCCTTTAAATAGATACTTTATAAAAACAAAACATTACTGCTGAAAACCAAATATTTTGAATAGTGGACTAAGATATGCTGCTTCTTTAAGAACACTGATTATTACAGAAACTATGCAATTTTCTTTTGTCTTAGCCTCTCAAATGTTTTTGGAAGCATTTGTAGCAGTCTTCTTGGTAACTAGGTGCCTTTGAATTGGTGGCCCTTATTCTCCTAAAAAATCTGTTTGTAAAAATGCTTTGCCTTCATTATAGAATCTCCCATAGAAGTGAAGGTGAGATTGTGAAACTGTGGGATGCTAATAAGCTTTATTTTGAACAGGAAAATACTGGTAAATGAGTTTAATTTGGATAACACTCTGATCAGTACTGAACAAATAGGAACAATATTTTATATAATCTAAAATTAAAGAACCTCAGCACAACAATGTGCATGCATTTCGAAGAGTAACAGTCTCAGAGTTATGGGAAATGGCTTCTGCACACACTTGAAAGACCCTACCTGTGCAGTGCTGAGTAGCTCCGACTCCTTTTACATGGAACACTACAGAAATGATGTGCCACTGTCATATTGTTTCTGTAAGTTTTGATACAAGAGCAACTGTGTTGTAACTTCACTTAATTGTGTTTTATGTTTTCAGGAAAGACATGATTCTTGTGTGGATAGTATCCTGAATAAGTATGACAAACTAACCACACAAAAGTGTCTGGACTTCTGAGCAGGACACATGGGGTTACCACACATACCTCTCAACTGCTACGAATTCTGCATAGCACTAGATTTTCACACTCAAATTTTCCTTGCTCCTCACAGGTTTACTGATATTCCTTATAATGTTGGAGCTATTTCTGGACACACAAACTATTAAATCATTGAACTAAGTTGATAGAAACATTCCTTATCACTAACTATATGGGGTCCACTAGCTGTAGACATAATATTGTTTAAAATAAGAAAATACTCCACATTCTGATCCTTTGCTATGATTTTTAAGACTATGAGGTTGAGAGGTACATTACCACATCCATGAGCTCAGTCAAGCAATGTGCACCAGACACATAGGCTAATCATATGAAACTGCATTGTTTGCAATAGTCTATAATTATTGGCTTACTCTCTTAATTTACTGTACTATACTGAACCAATTTAAACTTTAATTCCTACTGTCTCAGTTGTTGCCCAATGATACATGACATCAACAAGCAGCAGTAACTGGAGCAGACCAGATGATGGACTGAAATAGGTTAGGCATTCCAGTATGCAATTTTAAGTTTGCTTACGTGCATGCACAAGAAACATGTTATGACAGGTTGCTGGAGTAGCAGGTTGTGGAGGTGCGCCGTGTTGTCTCCAGTGCCAATAGCGAAGACTAGCAGGCCAGCAACACCAAACAAATTACCATGGGTGCAGCCACCTACTACTACTCCTCACTACCTCTTTTGGCATTGCTGGTACCATATACAAATTCAGACCCCTACCTCCCACTCTGAATCCTCCCTGGGTGCAAGTTGGAAGAAAAGCATACACATGGCCACTACCACTTCCGTAACAATAGGTCCTTTATCCTCCCGCACCTCCCATACACAGTTATCACCAAGCCAGCCTTGCAAACTGTAACCTTAACGGTTAGCTTTCCCCTTAATTTAACACAGGCGATAGACACCTCCCCACCTGAAGCGCAGGGCAACGGAAGACACGAGGGAAGATAAACATCACCCTATCTGCCAGAAAGGTTATCTTTCTGCTACTGCTACTCTTGGCAATGTTCACTTAAATCATGGGCCAACAACCCTGAGGAGCAGGGGCTCCATACAGTGAACAGGTTAAAGATAGCATCGGTAAACATCGGCAACTTAACTGCCAGATTCGACCATCTCCAGGCTTGGATGACCATCCATGCCCTGACATACTCTGCCTCAACTGAAACCTGGCTGTCGGTAGGATCAAAGATAGTGAGGTAGCCATCAAAGGATTCCAAGCATTTCAACTTGATAGAATAGGCAGGAAAGTGTGGCAGCTGCTCGATATGCTAGAAACTCACTGAGTTTCTCCGTCCTCCCATCTCCAAAGTTGTGGAGGATTATGAGCTACTAGTGGTAAAAATACAAGTCGGCCTAAAAGGCAAGACCCTTACCGTCGCCACAACCTACCTGCCCCCAAGAAAGCCAAGGAAGGCCTTCCTCTTGTTATGGAAGAAATTAGCGCCTCAGAAAGGGCTCAGAACTCATCTTGACTGGTGACTTTAATATTAACTGGTTATATAAGGAGGCAACACCCTCCAGAGACCTAATCACCTCCCACAATCTCACCAACTCATAACTCACCCCACCAGGCAGAACTACAAGGCTGGTATCAGCTTAACAATGCATGGGGAGATGGAAAGAGGTTTTGGGATGACATCAAGAACATCCTTGGTAAAGATCAAAAGCAGCACACTAAGACGCTCAACAATAATAACTCATCCTCCTCAGATCCGCTAGCCATTGCTGATGCCTTTAACCAGGCCTTTACGGACCTGTCCTCAGTGCTGCCTCCAGACTACCTTCTGCCTGTGGAGGACCAAGGTTGCACCAACCTGCTCATAACTAACCACCCAGCCTTCTACTTTAAGAAGGTGATGGTGAAGGAGGCCCTAACGATGGTCAGGAAAGTCCTAGGCAAAACCAGACTGGGGAGGACGGCTAGACATGAAGTTACTATCTCTCACCCTTGATATTCTTATTATGCCCATAACAATGCTATTTAATAAATCCTTGGCCCTAGCTCAATTTCCAGAGGTATGGAAGCAAGCCCTGGTAACTCCAGTGCATAAGAATGGTGACAAGATGCTGGTATCAAACTACAGGCAAATATCTATCCTCTCCCACTATCCAAAGCTTTGAAAAAATCACGGCAAGTCAACTCACAGAATACCTCAATAAGTACAATCTGCTCTGCCCAGACCAACATGGCTTGAGGCAAACACAGTACCACCAAGGCACTGCTGGAATACACTGACTAAGGCAAATTGGTGGGGTCAATCTTCATTGACCTCACCAAAAGCCTCTTACACCGGCCCACCACTCTCTACTAGTACTCCAGCTCCAAAGATTGGGTGTGGCACCAAACACCATGAATTGGTTCAATGACTACCTAACACACAGGAGCCAGCGAGTCAAAATCGGGCAGACGTTATCCAGCTCCAGAGATGTACTCCTAGGAGTCCCTCAAGGATCAATTCTAGGGCCTCTGCTTTTCAGCCTCTTTGTAAATGACCTACCCACAGCCTGTTACACCAAACTTATTCTGTATGCGATTTATACTGTGCTGCTGAGCAGCAGCACCTCTCAGGTTGCCCTACAAACAGAACTACAGAACTCTTTCAATAAACTTGAGGACTGGTTCAGTAGGCAAAAGCTGCTACTAAATTACAAGAAAACCAAGGCTATGCTACAATCCAGCCCTACAACAAACACAAGCATGCTCCTTTCATAATCACCAACAAGGCTGGTGAGCAAATTGAGCAGGTGCACTTGTTCAATAACTTGGAGTCACCATTGATGACTCTCTCACTTATATGCACCACATAGACTCCCTTTTCAAAGTGGTAAACACAAAGATCAGGGTCTTCTATAGGCATAAGAAATCTCTCACCCGGAAGCACTCGAATCTCAGTCTTCAGCTCCATACTCTCCACGATAGACTATGGACTGGTGGTCTATGGAGGTGGTACTGATACAGTGCTCAAAAGGGTCCAAATTGCACTCAGTAAGGCATGCCTCCTCACCCTGTGTGCAGATCACTACGCTCATGCTTGCACCCTGTATGAGCATACATACTGGCTTAACCTAAAAGACAGGATCAAATACCAAACTTGCCTCCTGGCAAAGAAGGCACTCCTTGGAAAACCCCCACCCTGTATAGGAAACCTGCTCGAGGCTTCTCTCAACACACATCACCAGACAGAGGAAGAATGGAGCACTGTCCATGCCATTCCGCTAACCTCACTAGGGCAACATGCTTTCTCCTATCAGGCCTCTGGATAGATGAACTCGATGAAATTACAAACAAACAACAGCCTGTCTCAATTCAAAGTAGGCCTCAAACAGCACCTAATGTCTAACTCAAAATGCACTCTGCCTCAGGCCACACTTGATAGACAGGCCTACCCCTGGTAACACCCAGCAGGGCTACCTTGAGAACCCTGCCTCCAGCCTAGCCAAGGGCTTAAATAAGCTATCAGTCCTCTTTAAATGCACTTGGTACTGCCCTCCCAACCCCCCACACACACACCATACTCGATAAAAGCCTCTGGAGCTGCTCCCCATCACAGCCCCCTATTTCACTATCCCCTACCTCCTCGCCTCTGCGGTTGGTTTCAAACCCAGTCCCCTTGTTTCACTGTCACCCAGCCTCTCACCATCTGGGATAGCGTTACACCCTTATGCAGTTACTCTGCCATAGTCTATCAATGGATTTGAGGTTTCCAGGTGTGCTACCTAGGGCAACCAATTAGTAATAGCTTAGTATTCAATTACAACTGCTCAGTTTTTTTCTTCTATTTGTCTAATTGTCATGTAATTACTCTTTAATGCCTAATGATCAGGCCTTTGTAACCACTGAATATGTGTATTGTCTTATTGCCCACCTGACGTGGAACCTTTGTAAAAGAGCTCATGCTCAAAGGTCTTTCCGAAATACTAATTAAACAATTAAACAATGCCGCCACTGCTTTTGGGCTTGTCTGTGTGGCACCAATGAATGAGGATGCTGTCTATGACAGCAGCTCAAGCCTGCCACCAGCTTGAAACAATTCCACCATTGCAATAAGGGAGTGACCCATCATTGTAGGGCATGCCTTGCCTGGTGTAACATTTCAATAAACATGGCTGCAGCTGTTGCCGTCCACCTCTCACAGTCCCGCCTGAAAGCCAATGTCAGGTGCCCAATTCCCTGTTGGCATACCCCCTCCCAGTTCATTTGCCGATGGGGAGCCCAATCCACATTGGCATGATGTCCCAGTAGTTTAATTTGTATGCCAATGGGGTGCCCAATCCCCTCGGCATCATGCCCCTCCCAAATACAGACTCATTTTCTTTGTCGATGGGGTGCCCAATCTCTGTCAGCTCCAGTAGTCCCAAAACACCCAGGTGGCACACTTGGAACACACCTCAGTGTGCCAATGTCTTTGTAAAAAGAAAACCTTCCCATGAAGTTTTCTTTTTTTTTAAACCTGTAAACAAGAAAACAGTCCTCGTTGTCTGAGGTACCTGGTCCCCTTCCCAACCTGCACCACATCTGCCCACCCCCTCACCCCATACTTACCTCTGGAGCCCAGCACTATGATCTTCAGTGGAGCGGAACACATCTGCACTCTTCAAAGCTGACTGTGAATGGAAGAAATGCCAGTAAGCTATATAATGGCATAAATTGAGGGGTTCAACTTAAGTGGACATCTCAGCCATTGTTGTGACTTTTGGCACCAAATTTTCAACATGGGGTATTGGGACCCACCTCACGAACTCAGTCACTGTCATGTCCTTATTCAGTCCAGAAAGGTGATTTTGCGGTCACTGCATGGAATCACCTTCGTGACTGATTAACGAAATAACAGTGTCATTGTTCATTAAGTGGGCCCTAAGAAGCCTATGTTGCAAATTCGATGAAAAAATTCCAAGAAATGACTAGTGTTACGAGTGTGTTCCTACACTCGCTGTAACTTTGAGAATTTTAATATTTTCACCGTATTTTCAACATTGCCATTTTACACCTCCTTATGAACAGTGCAGCAGTCATTTTCACATCATGCCAAAATGTGTTTTCGCACATCTGGACACATCTGATGCACAATGGCACAGTCGCTGTGTAAAATCAATGTTCGGAAAGATTGAGAAAATCACAGTGACAGTGTTCATAAGGAGACATCCCAAAAGCCCATGTTGCAAACTTGGTGAACAAATTCAAACAATTACTGCGTTACCAGTGTACATTGTGCAGTTTCTACGCTGCTCATAACTTCACCAATTTTTATATTTGTACTCCAGATTTTCAGCATTGTCATTTTGCACACCGCCTTATGAACAGTACAGATTGTCATTTTTCACATTCTGCCCAAACATGTTTTCACCTTGACACACAATGGCTGGTCGCTGTGTGAAATCAGTGTTTGGGGTAAATTAAGAAAATCACAGTGCCACTCTTCATGAGTGGCAGTCCCAAATGCCTATGTTGAAAATCTGGTGTGAAGAAATCCCTAAATAATTGCATTACGAGTGTGAGTTGCGCAGTTTCTACACACACTTATGACTTCACCAACTTTTTATATTTTCACTCCAGATTTTCAACATAACCATTTTTTACACCTCCTCATGAACAGTACAGCTGTCATTTTTCATATCCTATTCAAAATGTGTTTCACACCTGTGGCACCAAATGGTGCAGTTCCTGTGCAAAATCACCTTCAGCTAACGAACTGATAGTGTCACTGTTCATGCTGTGGGGTCCCAAAAGCCCATATTGAAAACTTAGAGTGAAAATATCAAGAAATGCCCAGGGCATTAGGATTTCTGACCATAACACCCTACCCTGTAGGGACTGACAGGTGTCAGGGGTGTGACTTGGGATTGTCGACAGTAATGCTTTCACCACCCCCACCCTGCAGCCAGTGACAGGCATTGAGGTGTGCTTTGGACTTTTGGCCCCAAAGTTCATCCCACTCTTCTATACTGCACCCATTTCAGTGTATTTCCTTATGGAATGGAGTGAGTGTAAAGCCCAAACACCCCAAGGCACACTCAACACTTGTCAGTGTCTGCAGGGTAGGTGAGGTGAAATGGTGTGAACTTTATGGTGATGAACCCAAGGCACACTCCAATGCCTGTCCATCTCTGCAGGGTTGGGGTGGGGTTGGTGTCAATTAAATACTTCACTTCCATTCCTATTTTGCATCTAACTCCTGCACTTCCAATGCTAATGCCAGCAATCAAACATTCAGCATTGGCAAATGCTTGTTATGGATGAGAGGATGGTATTTTTACAGCAATATGGGTCAATGGCACTTAAAAGAAAGGGTGAGACTCTATAAAACCCAAGCAAGAGCATCCTCTGAATGTCCATGTCTTGGCACAATATCAAAGTGGGTACAAGCTTGGTCTGTATTTTCAAGGCTGAATTTTGTTTTCCACAGTACTCTACAACTGTTGAAATAACTAGAACATTATTTGTTTACAGATATTAATAGTGTGAATTTAACCACCACTAGGAACTATGGATGGTCTCTTCTTCAGAGTTAATATTTTAAGAGAGATTGCTGCAAAATTTATCAGGAAAAGTTCCCCATGGCTACCACTTCTGTCTGGGCAATGATGCAAAATGAACAGCTGCTGCAGCATTTATTGCTGAACAGCACATTAACTGCGTCAGAACACCACCTGTGTTACGCTGCAGTATTGCACCTTCTGTGTACTGGTACCTGTACTGCGTAGTATATGTGGTGTTTGTATTTTTTTTGTATTTAAGGTCCCATACCAGACTACTATGAAGATTTATTAGCATGACATTAAAACACACATATTTGGAAAGACCTAACCATGGACAAAGCAGTAACTCATCAATGGGCTAGTATAGTCTTAGAAAACACCAAGACTTTGTCACTGTATGTGATATAGTGCACATTTAGAATTGTGCTGCCAGCTGTAATTGCAAAGAGATGACATGCAGCTGGGATGTGAATATGATGTTTTGCATAATAAGGGTTACAGTACTTTTAGTAAATAAAAGAACTAATAGTAATGAACATTTACAGGATACAAACATCAAACTTCTTAATCAAGAAACTTAATTGTAACTACTTGACTTATTACCCAACCACTGGTACAGTACATCTTACACCTGTATGTTCTTTCATGTATCATACAAGGTATCATACTAGGTACAGTACAATAAGGAGCTAGGAGGCAAGAATGCCCATAATTGTCTCCTATATCTAATACAAATAAAAACTAAGATTTGTGCCAAAAAATGAGCTTGTCAAGTCTACTTTTAAATTCCTCCTTAGTTTTACTCACAACTGCATCAATCAGCAAGTTATTCAATGGGCTCAAAACCCTAAGAGTAAATAACAATTTTCTTTTCATAGTATTGAATGTCCTGCCAACTATTTGTAATGGGTGCCCTCTGTTTTCTCTCTTATCGCTTTAAATTCTATACCAAGCTCACACATCAGATAAGGATCCTTAATTATATCTCACATAAGGAGCAAGTCCTCTAAGCCTTCTGGTTTCAGCAGCATACATTTCAGTATTTCTAACCTTCAGCCATACGCTTAATTTTTCAGTTCATGGATATTTTTCATATATCTTCTTTGCACTTTCTCAAGGAATTTGCAGTCAGTTTTTTTTTGTATGTGCACCATACTTGGGCAGTGTATTCTAGATGGGGCTTAATATAGCTATGCTCTAAATAGGAGCATTAATACTTCAGATTTCCTTGGAGTGATATTGCACTTAATGGACCAGATGACTTTGTTGTTTGTACTAATTGCTGCATTTAGATGTGTGCAGCCAAAGTCATTAGAAATATAAACCCCAAGTCCTTGTCATTAACGGTGATATTAAATTTTGTATCATCTAACAAGTAAGCATTATGAGGGTTATTACACCTGTACATGTATGCACTTGTATGATTCAGTATGCATTTTCCCTCTGTTATCTTTCTGTTGTTTGTACCTACTTTTGACTTGGACACCTCTGTAATAGTGCTCTAGAGCTCAAAGGTCTTCCAAATACAATAAAATACAAAATAGACTTGTACTGTTGTTGGATAGCTTGCAGTCCTGTAAGGTGACGGTATGATTTGTGACTTTTTGGCCAATTTTGTAATGTATTTAATGTGTATATTTCTGCATGGTGACATTTTGTACTCTTCTGAATGTACTCTTGTCCTGCATTGCAATAAAGTCACCATGACCCTGTCCCAACATACAAACCCCATTGTAAAATCACACAGTTGCTGAAGTTCCACAGGTTCTGTACAGTGAAAAGTGACTGGTGGTCACTATGCACAAGTACTATACGATAAGCAGAACATAACATGCAATGCAGCATAAACACAATTCTCCTGGGAGGAAAGGGTCTAACAGAGATTTCCACCTATGGCAAATTCTTTTATTTGCTCTGTATCTGGATGTGAGCATCAAGTATTGTGATAAAATAAAATAATATCCATTAACATGCAAAATAGCTTGAAAACTGGACCCCTCCCCATCAAGAACAGACCAAAATGGTTTTCCAGTAATTATCAACTTGCACCCTGTTCTGCAGGTACTGGCTTTTACTACATTATATCCCACAATAGATCAGAATTATCACTGAAGAAAGTTTTGTTTCATTATAAAGAGGCTCTATACTCCTATCAGAACAACAGTGTTAGACACACCACAAGACACACAAAAGAGAGAAACACACATACATATAATAAATGGTTGTGTGTAGGCATAATCTAGTATGATATAGTGGTGGTGGCATGCAACATTTTAATGTTCTGATACAAAATTATACACCTTTTACAAACATATGTGGATATAGAAATGGTGTATCATGAGAAATATACAGTAGTTCATCCACAAAAGAAAGCTACTCACCCTCCCTGCACCAACTCAGCAGCCAGCACTACAAAAACCACAGTACAAACTGAAAGATATGATTTAAATCTGAATTTTGACCATTGTGTTATGTCACACCTTTATCCTCCAGGCATCTTCATCCACAGATCACCATTATGTGCTAGCTGGCAGCAGTAGATGATATATGAAAATATAGGCTTAATGAATACTGTATGAAGAAATAGCATGGATTGCCACACCTCCCTAACTAATATTGTTTCCGCTAGTGACAACCTCGATGAGGTGTAACTTTGCCTCAGAAAACACTTGCAGCTTCTCAGGGAACAAGACCAAATCACTGATGCAGAATCAGTGTTTCAGTGTTTTTTCACATTGTGTGTTAGGTAAGGAATACACTAATCATTTTATTGTGGCCTTGTGGGCATTTCTCTCAACTGTCCAATATTTTCTATAATATCCTCAATAATTAAATCTGGCATGATTTTGGTCATTTATCTGTCTTTGATTTTTTTTTAAGCCCTGTCCCTGATATGCAAGCAGGCAGGGTCAGCCCTTGGGTGAGGGCATATCTGGAAAGTTGATACCAGGGCCCACCTATAAAATTAATACAGGGCAAGCTGGCCTGGTGGTGCAGAGGGCTGAGGCACTGGCACCTTATCTCGGCTATGCCGGGCGACCTGAGTTCAGGAATGACCTCGGCTGCCAGGGTGCTGGCTATGAGGGTCTGGAACTGGATCAAGCTATGGCTCTCCCTTCCATAGGGGTGGATGCCTGCTCTGCCATAGTCCCATTCCCACTGGGTGGAGGTCTGGTGGGTAGCACAGGCAGTTAGGAGTGGTGGACGCAAGTCTGGGAAGGGCGAAGGGCCACCGGATCTTAGCATGTGTGTGTGCCTCCATGCAGGCATGCATGTGTACACTGTGCTCTGGGAGGGAAGGGGAGAAAATGGAAATAGTGAAAAAGTATGTATAAAAAAAATTAATAGAGGGCCTAGGGTGAGGCACTCATAGGAGACACTCATAGCGGAATTACAATTAGATTTAATACACAGCAGTAGCTGTATGCCTGCATATAACATTTGCTTGAGATGCCCAAAATACCACATTTGCTGTTATTAGAAAATATAGTTAATGAAAATGCAAAGATTTTAAGAGTTTATCAACCATATGTGCATGCCAGTCTTAAAGTAAATGTAGCTCATGCATGTACAGAAGTGTTGACTCAGTGCACCATCTACTGGAACGAAGGTAAAGGAGGGTAGGAAATACAGATTTGATAATTAAAACAAATTCAATAAAAAGCTAATGGGGTCAGGATGGTGATGCATCTGATGGAGGCCATGATGTGTAGGGCATTCAGGTAATACCTGACAGGTGCTGGCAGAATTCAACATGATGCTGGATTTGACTGTATGTCATGTCACACTACTTTTTATGCAGACAAACAGAATTTCATTGAAACCTTGATGGATGGCTTATTCCATGGATTGCTATAGCTGCCATTTTATGTTGTTTTCATGACAGACAGGCAGAATTTCTAGCAAACCAGATGGATTGCCTTATCAAGGTAGCAATGATTTTGCCAGTGAATTACCTCATACAGCTTTGCTACACTCCATACATGGAGAAATGGAGTAACTTTGAAAACTTTTGAGAAGCTCAAAGTTAATGACCACGCTACTTAGCAGGTGCAGGAATATTTTGCAGCATCTGTGGTCACTGTGATGCTTGAGGTACAGGTTTTGAAATGGTTGTAGAACTTCCCATTGAGCCAGAAAAATATTAATAAGTATTGCAAAAGGACTGTGTTCAGCATCAAGAGAGACTGCATAATGCCATGTTTATACTACATATCCTCTACAGCTGTTGACGGAATAATGCTGAGTCTGTCAGTAGTCATTCTTTGGATGTGTCATAGTAAGCAGCTGAGTGCAACTTGGGTGACAGGTTGATCAATCTGGCTTATCCTAAAACAGAAGCTAAGGCCCACTGTAGCTCTTAAAGGGTATGCCTATGTCTGGTGCTGGTTGGGAGACAGCACTATCGACCATTCATGTGATGTCTCCCTTTCCTACTATTAGTTATAATTTGGAAAAGGAAAAATGATGCCCTGAAGGAGCAGGTAATAAAGAAAACAGGGTGAGGAATGTTGCAGGAAAAAATACTTAAATGCCCTGGACATGCTAACAGATTTCTGCTGTGCTATCAGATGAGAGTGGACTGGGCAGAGCAGTAGTATTAGAAGCAACAACACCCTCTTACTTCATTGCCTGTCTCAAGCGTATCCCTCTCGCTCTCATCTCCTTCAGGAAATACATGAGATCCCACAGCCTCTCCTTATATGGCTTATTGTGTAAGCCCCACACCATTGTGATAATCCTCTCTGAACAGCTTCCATCTTATCAATGTCCTAGGAGAGGTATAGCCTCCAGAACTAGACATAGTATTCTAGGTGGGGTCTCACTAGTAAGCGATACAATGGCAACGCCACTTCCCTTCTCCTGCTAGAAATTCCCTCCTATGCACCCAGCATCCCACTAGCCTTGTCTACCACCTTCTCACACTGCCTTGCAATCTTGAGATCATCAGATATGATTATCCCAAGGTTCCATTCTTACTTGGTGACTGTAAGTACTCCTCCAATCTTAAATATAGCTCCTGAGTTTCCCAGCCACAGGTGCATAACTTCAATTTTGGCATTAAACCTAGCTGCCATACCCTAGACCACTTCTCTAGTTTCCCAGATCCCTTTGCATTCTCTCCACTCCTTCCTGAGTGTCCACACTGTTATAGATTTTGTATCATCTGCAATGAGACATACCTTCCTCTGTAGTTTCTCAGTACTGTAATTTGTGAAGACATTGATGAGGACTGGTCCCAGTACTGATCTCTGCAGCACCCTGCTAGTTACTCTCCTGTCTCCTGAGTGTCTGCTGTTTACCACTACCCTCTGGCTGCTATCCTTCAACCAGTTTGATACCCAGTCTTCCACTTTCTTCCCTATCCCAAGGCTTCTTAGCCTCCTGTGTGGCACAGTGTCAAAGGTCTTATTGAAGTCCAGATAGGCCACACCACTGCCTCTTCTGATCCACCTCCCTAGTTACACAGTCAAAGAAATCTATGAGATTCTTTTGGCATAACCTCCCTCCTGTGAAACCATGTTGTCAGTGATCTGCAGTCCATAAGCCTCCAGGTACTCCATCAGCCTCTCCTTTAGCAGGATCTCCATTGATTTCCCCCACTGATGTACCACTGACTGGCCTGCAGTTGCTAGCCCCCTTCCTCTGCAGCTCTTGTGCAGATGGACCCCATCTGCCCTCCTCCTCCTGTCCTCTGGAACTACCCTGTCTCCAGTGATGAGCTGAACAATGTTGCCAGAGGGTGGGTAGCACCATGCTAAGTTCTTGTAGAACCCTTGGGTGAATCCATCCAGTACCATCTCCTTGTACTCCTTTAGGACTTCATCTTCTTTTTGACCTCCTTGAAGATCCCCCTCTGTTTTCACCTTAGCTGCCCTCATTCTCCTTCCTTCTCACTTTGAGCTTCACATCTGCTCATATTAAAATGAATGTCACATACACTTACACTAGCCATATGACACATGACTGGAATGAAAAAGACTCTGTCAGCAGCTCTGGGACTTGCTGCGGATACATTTTATTTATGTCAAAATATAGGCCAGACAGATGTAAACAAATAAATCGCTTTCATTTTTATGAACATACAATGTCTACAACTGCAGCAAATAAAAATAGGATTTTCTTGCAAATACAGTGCTCTCTGAGCAATATCTACTTAACAGGCCTTGTTGCTTTTTTTCCATCTTTGAATATTGTTTGTGCTGTTAAAGAAATAAAAACAATATAAGGCCTGCTAGGAGACAATATGGTCTAGTGGTTAGAGCTCTGGCTTGAAACTGGAGATTGTAGGTTCAAACCACAGCAGAGTCAAATACTCACTGTGGGACCTTGGGTAAGTCACTTAATCTCCCAGTCCCCCAGTCCACTCAACTGTGGAAATGAATAGCAAAAGGAGTCCATTAGAAATGAGAAGTTACATCTCAGCTGGGCTATTTTGGGCAAACAAGCAAAAGAAAGTTGTGGTAAAATGACCATTCAAGCTATAAAGCAAATTAAAACCTTGAGGTCAAGATGGCCTAGTCACTAGCAAATAGAAAATGTTGGCACATCTGGGACAATGACTGAGATTGTTTTGGTGACTTTCTCTTGGTGGGCTTAAATTTACTTCCAACCTAGTGTTGTTCAGACTGGCAATGCATCACTAAAAGGTGATTGGCCAAGCTAAGTGGATTATGTAAAGAATGTGTGAAAGAAGGTGTGGAGAGCCATGTGAACCAATGCAAGGAGCCTTAGAAACAAAATTCCAGACCTAGAAGATATGATGGTGGAGGCTGCCCTTGATTTAGTGGCAGTAACGGAGTTGTGTATTTAACAGTAGTAGCAGTACTCCAAAGTTGATGCAGATGAGTGGTTCAAATCTACAAAGAGAATCTGGAGAAGTTTACCCATCATTAAATAGCCTATGTCAGAATAAATCAGCAGTACTAGGTAATAGTCATCCCAGCATAATTAAAAACTAGCAAAGGAGCATTGTGATCCATTAATCACGTTGTTTACTAATACTGTGAACTCAGTATTATACCAGTTGACGGGAAGGACACCGTAATAGTGCCGGTTCATAAGAAAGAGGCAAAATAACATAGAAACATAGACTTGGACGACAGATAAGGACCACTTGGCCTACCCAGTCTGTCCATTTCCTTACCTACTGGATAAGCTGCAGATTCTAGTTAACCAACAGCCTACTTCCTGACACCCCCACTACAATTGCCTTATGTCTGTCCCATGCATGTTTGAATTCCCTCACTGTTTTAGACCCAACAACCTTCCCAGGAAGGCAGTTCCATGCATCTACCACTCTCTCTGTGAAAAAAAGAATTTCCTCACAGTGCCTCTGAGCCGTTCCCTCTATCTTTAAATTGGCCCTTGTTCTTACACATCTCTTTTCTGAAAGATGCTACCCTCCTGGACTTTCTTGATTCCCTTGAGGTACTTGAAGTTTCTATCATGTCCCCCTGTCCCTCCTTTCATCAAGGGTATACATATTAAGCTCTCTCAGTCTCTCTTCTATGGTTTCTGATGCAGACCCTGCACCATTTTAGTTGCCCTCCTCTGGACTGCTTCCATCCTGTCTATGTCCTTGCGTAGATGAGGTCTCCAAAACTGCACACAGTACTCCAGATGGGGTTTCACCAACTGCCTGTACAGAGGATAACCACTTCCCTTTTTCTACTTGTGATGCCCTTCCTATGCATCCCAGTATCCCCTGCCTCTCTTTACTGACTTCTCACATTGCTTACCCACCTTTAGGTCATCTGATATAACTACCCCAGGTCCCTTCCATTTTGTTGTTGTTAGTACCTCTCCTGCTGTGTACTCTTTCCTGGGTTTTTGTTTCCCCAAGTGCATTACTTTGCACTTCTTTGCATTGAATCTAAGTTGCCATATGTCTGACCATTCCTTAAACCTTGCCAAGTCCCTTCTCATCCTTTCTAGCCCCTTGTGTATCAACTCTGTTACAGATCTTTGTGTCATCTGCAAGAGGCATACCTTTTCCACCAGACCCTCTGCAATGTCACCTATAAAGATGTTAAAGAGGACTGGACCCAGTCCCTGAGCCCTGAGGTACTCCACTAAGTAACCCCATTCTCGAGTGTGTTCCATTCACTATTACCTTCTATGTCCTGTTGTGCAGCCATACATAGATACATAGATACATAGACAGTGTCGGCAGATAAGGGCCTATGGCCCACCCAGTCTGCCCATTTGAGCTTGTAAGTTCAGTTTGTTTTCCTAGAAGTCTGTTGCTCCTCACCCCTGACCTCCAGAATTCCTTTTATGTCTATCCCATGCATTCTTAAATCCTATGATTGTTTCAGCCCCACCACTTCCTCTTGCAGGGTGTTCCACTTGTCCACCACCTTCTGTGAAGAATTCTTTCTCATGTTTTCTCTGAATCGTCTCCCTCCAACTCGTCCCATGCCCTCTAGTCCTGGAACATATTTTTCGCATAAAAATAGTGTTTTCCTGCACCCTGTTCCTCCCTGTAAGATACTTGTATGTCTCTATCATATCCCCTCTCTCCTACTCTCTTTCAGGAGTACATGTTCAGTTCCTTCAACCTGTCTTCATAGGCTTTGTGATGCTATCCATGCACCATCTTTGTTGCCCTCCTCTGAACCTTCTCTACCCTGACTATGTCCTTACATAGGTATGGTCTCCAGAACTGTACACTGTACTCCAGGTGGGGCCTCACTAGTGTCTTGTATAGCGGAATTATGACCTCCCTTTTCCTGCTGGTGATGCCCTGCCTATACATCCCAGCATTCTATTTGCTTACCTGCTGCCTTGTCACACTGTTTCCCTACCTTGAGGTCATCAGAGATGATAACCCCAAGATCCCTTTCCTGCTTGGTGCATGCTATATCCTCACCCCCCAATTGATATATTGTGCCAGGGTTTTGTGCCTCATATGCATTATCTTGCACTTCTTTGCATTGAATTTCAATTGCCAAACCCCTGACCATTCTTCAAGTTTCTGCAGGTCGCTTCTCATTCTGTCTACACCCTCTGGTGTGTCTACTCTGTTACAGAGCTTTGTGTCATCAGCGAACAGTGAAATTCTGCCTTCTAGATCCCATAATGTCACTGATGAAGATGTTGAATAGGACCGGTCCCAGCACTGATCCTGTGATACCCCACTGGTCACTCTTCCTCTGTGGAGTGACAGCCATTTACCAACACCCTCTGTGTCCTGCCACCCAGCCAGTTACCTACCCACCACACTCACTGTCCTGCCCACACCCATATTCTCCAGTTTGTGTAATAGTCTTCTATGTGGCACAGTGTCAAAGGCCTTGTTGAAGTCCAGATAGGCCATGTCCACCACCCTCCCTGATCCACCTCCTAGTCACCCAGACAAAAATTCAACGAGGTTGGTCTGACATGACCTCCCCTGGTGAAACCATGCTGCCTTGGGTCCTGTAGTCCATTGACAACCAGATATTCCACCAATCTCTCCTTCAGTAGTGCTTCCATGATCTTCCCACTACCGAGGTGAGGCTGACTGGTCTGTAGTTCCCTGCTTCCTCTTGTTCCCACTTTTGTATAAGGGGACTACATCTGCTGTCCTCCAGTCTTTGGGTACCTCCCTGTTTCCAGTGATCAGCTAAACAGGATAGCCAGAGGTTCAGCCACCATCTCTTAGTTCTTTAGACCCTGGGGTGCACCCATCTGGCCCCATTGCTTTATCAACTCATTACTTCCAGTTCCTTCAGGACCCTTTCTCGTGTAAAGGGACTTGTGTCCATTTCTGCACCATTCTCACCCTTGTACTCCCTTCAGACCCATTACCCTCCTCTTCCTCAGTAAAGACTGAGCAGAAATACCTGTTCAATATGTCAGCTTTACTGTTGTCATCTCCACGCGCCCCCATCCTCCCCTTCAGTCTCACTATCCCTCCTTTGACTTTCTTTTTTCACTTATGTACCTGTAAAAGGTTTTGTCCCTCTACCCACTGATTTTGGCAATGTGCTCTTCTGTCTGAGCTTTGGCTTCCTTACTGACCTCCCTGCCTCCCTTTGCTTCTCCTGGTACTTCTCTATCCCTTCTGTCTGTGTCTTTTGTATTGCCTGAATGCAATCTTTTGGCTTTCACTTTCTTTGCTACCTCTTGGAAAACCATAATGGTCTCCTCTTCCTGTTCCTCTTGCTAACCTGCTTAATGCATAATTCTGTTGTTCTTGTAATCCCCATTTTAAATACTGCCGCTGTTCCTCAACCCTGATTCCTGTCCCATTCCCCTTAATGCCTCTTTCAAGTATCTCCCCATTTTCCCAAAGTCTGCCCCCTAAAATCCAGAATACGTGTTTTTGTGTGGTTTGGTTCTGCTCTTTCTGTGATTTCAAACCACAATGACTGGTGGTCACTGTTTCCAGGTGCTCCCCACTGTTACCCCATCACACTGTCCCTGTTTGTGAGCACAAGGTACGGTATTGCCTTCTGCCGAGTTGGTTCCATGACCAGTTGCTTGAGGAAGGCACCCTGAAGGAAGTCCAGGATAAATCTGCTCCTAGTTGATGCTGCTGCTGGGATGCTGCAGTTCACGTCTGGAATATTGAAGTCTCCAACCAGTACTACCTCACCCTTGTCTGCCATCCTTTGGATGGCTAGCATCAGCTCCCTATCTGTTTCTTCCTCCTGGGCTGGTGGTCTATAGACCACACCTGTGCAGATGGCTGTCCCCATTTTCCTTTCCAGCTTAACCCACAGTATCTCTCCCTCATTTTGTTCCTCCTGGATCTCTGTGGCCCTTATGTCATTTTTCACATACAGTGCCACTCCTCCTCCCTTCCTGCCTGCTCTGTCTCTTCTGAATATGTTGTAGCCAGGTATGTCCATCTCCCAGTCATGGTTATCATTACACCAGGTTTCAGTGATGGCCACAATGTCCAGATCTGACTGCACCATGACAGCCTCCAGATCTTCCATCTTGTTGCTAAGGCTCCTGGCATTTGCAACATGGCTTTCCATGATTTGACCTCCCTAGACTGTTTCACTGTTCTACTCCAGCCCCTTCCTTGGTTGTCATTTATCCCTGGTTCTCCTTGCTGTCTGCCCTTCTGCTGAATTTTGCCCTTTTCTGCTTATCCACCTCTTGGGCACTAATCTCCATCTTTGCACACTGCTTTGCAGAGATAGCCACTCCTCTGGTTCACTGGTTCCACTGCTAGCTGTGGGGGTGAGCAAGTAGGTACCCTCCTTGCTGGCCTGCCACCCCTTTGCTAGTTTAGATGCTTGTCAATGTACCATTTAAACTTATCATTGAGTGCTTGGATTCCTTCCAGGATGGATGCAGGCCGGCTAGCAACAAACCTCCATCCCTCCAGGTGGGTCCCCAGTCACCAATGAATCCAAACCCTTCCTCACAGCACCAGTTCTTCAACCATGAGTTAAAGTTCCTGGTGCATGCACCCTATGTTTCCTTGCCTCTCACAGGTAGTACTTCTGAGAAAGTGACAGAAGTAGCTACTTGCTTGAGACCCCTCCCCAGTTTCCTAAACTCTTCCTGAACTTCCTTTGGCTCCCCATTTGCCAGGTCATTAGTACCTAGGTGGATAATGACATCCAGCTCTCCCTCCCATCTTGCCTTCCCAGTGATTCCCAGGATCTTCCTTCCATCCCTCCATGCCGTGGCACCTGGTAGGCACCTCACCTCCCTGTCCTCCCCTCCTGTGTTCCTAGCTGAATCCTCTTATGATGGAGTCCCTCCAGGATTCACTTCTCCTCCTCTGGGGTCCACTGCTTTCCCGCTGAGGTCACCCTCCTGGCTAACCTCCACATCCTTTCCTTCCGCTTCTCTGGGTACCTCTTATTTGGTTGTCCTCATTCGCCAGTGTGGCATATGAGTTCTTGAGTGGAATAGGATCTGGGATGTGCCTCTGCCTGACCGCTCTAACCCTCCCTGAGCCCACTGTCATCCAAGTGCTCCTCATTCTCGCATCCTTTGAGGCAGTTGCATTGGACTGGGTGGTCCCTGGATAGGGGTGATGGTACTCCTGACCCAGTTTACTTCGCTCTGAGTCTGGCTACCTCCTCCTGCAGTCCAGAGAGATGCATGCAGATAGGGCAGCACCTCAGTGTCCAGAAAGTCTGCCTAAATATGGCTGCCCACAGCCACTGCATTGCACCACTCCCACATTATACTGCAATTCCACTACTTGTCTGCTATTGAAGCTCTCCTAGTTCCCTTTTATTAATTTACTGTCCTAAAATCCTGCCACTGATCCTCAGATAATTTTTTTTTTAAAGAAAAGAAACCAATAAATAAATAAATGAATCAAAACACTTGTCGTGCTGAGGGTGGGCTTCTTCCCTTATGCCTCTCCTACTATACACCCCTTACTATACCCTGTGTTTAGCTCCTGTACAATCAGATTTTTCAGGGCATATAATTAAGAGTTGGGGAAGGGAGGAAGGGGTGAAAATTTGCAGCAATTAAAGACAGTACAGAATTACACCACCACTATGTTTTTAAATTTTCAACAGCCCAAAACAATTATAAGTAAAGACAACAAAGAAAGTATAGTGTCACTAAAAGCCCACAATCTAAGTTTAAAAGAAAATAGCAATTACCAGTTACTCTAAAGCACTGAATTGAATATGTTTCCTTCCTTCCCCTTCTGGCTTCTTCTGAGAAAATAAACTCTACTTGCTACTTCAACTCTGACTAAGCCCCACCTCCAGTTATCACGTAGCTGAGGTCAGAGGCCAGACAATTAACACCCGTCACCCAACTACAGGGCAGTCAGACAAGCCAAGATAAAATTTGCAGCAATTAAAGTTAGCACAGAATTACACCACCACTATGTTTTAAATTTTCAACAGCCCAAAAACAATTATAAGTAAAGACAACAAAGAAAGTATAGTGTCACTAAAAGCCCACAATCTAAGTTTAAAAGAAAAATAGCAATTACCAGTTACTCTAAAGCACTGAATTGAATATGTTTCCTTCCTTCCCCTTCTGGCTTCTTCTGAGAAAATAAACTCTACTTGCTACTTCAGCTCCGACTAAGCCCCACCTCCAGTTATCACGTAGCTGAGGTCAGAGGCCAGACAATTAACACCCTTCACCCAACTACAGGGCAGTCAGACAAGCCAAGATAAAATTTGCAGCAATTAAAGACAGCACAGAATTACACCACCACTATATTTTAAATTTTCAACAACCCAAAACAATTATAAGTAAAGACAACAAAGAAAGTATAGTGTCACTAAAAGCTCACAATCTAAGTTTAAAAGAAAAATAGCAATTACCTGTTACTCTAAAGCACTGAATTGAATATGTTTCCTTCCTTCCCTTCTGGCTTCTTCTGAGAAAATAAACTCACTTGCTGCTTCAACTCTGACTAAGCCCCACCTCCAGTTGTCACGTAGCTGAGGTCAGAGGCTAGACAATTAACACCTTCACCCAACTGCAGGGCAGTCAGACAAGCCAAGATAAAATTTGCAGCAATTAAAGACAGCACAGAATTACACCACCGCTATGTTTTAAATTTTCAACAGCCCAAAAACAATTATAAGTAAAGACAACAAAGAAAGTATAGTGTCACTAAAAGCCCACAATCTAAGTTTAAAAGAAAAATAGCAATTACCAGTTACTCTAAAGCACTGAATTGATTATGTTTCCTGCCTTCCCTTCTGGCTTCTTCTGAGAAAATAAACTCTACTTGCTACTTCAACTCTGACTAATCCCCACCTCCAGTTATCACGTAGCTAAGGTCAGAGGCCAGAGGCCAGACAATTAACACCATTCACCCAACTACAGGGCAGTCAGACAAGCCAAGATAAAATTTGCAGCAATTAAAGACAGCACAGAATTACACCACCACTATGTTTTAAATTTTCAACAGCCCAAAACAGTTATAAGTAAAGACAACAAAGCCATTGTGCTGCCCAGGCTACCATTATACGACCCACTCCCAGGCTAGCTAACTTGATTATTAATCTTTTGTGTGGACTGTGCCAAATGCCTTGCTAAAGTCTAGGTAGGCCATATCCACAGCCCCTCCCTGGTCTATTACTTTGGTCACCCAGTCAAAGAAATCAATTAGAGTCATCTGGCATGACCTTCCTGCTGTAAATCCATGCTGCTTTGGGTCCTGTGCTCTACTGGCCTCTAGGTACACAACACTTGTTTCTTTCAGAAGTGATTCCATCATTTCCCCTACCACTGAGGTCAAACTTACAGGTCTATAGTTTCCTGCTTCTCCCTTGCTCCCACTTTTGTGAAGGGGAATCACATCTGCACTCCTCCAGTCCTCAGGTACCACCCCATCCTCTCATGATTTGTTAAAAAGTGAGTCAGTGGGGTCACTAGGTCCTCCCTTAGTTCTTTTAGGATTCTGGCATGAATCGGTCAGGCCATTGCTTTGTCCACCTTGAGTTTTATGAGTTCTTTTCAGGAATCTTTCTTCTGTAAATGGACTGGTGTAATCCCCTTACCCAGAGTGCTTCTATTGTCTGGTTTAGGTAACTCCTCCTCATCTTCTTTTGTGAATACTGAGCAAAGTATTCATTCAGTATCTCTGCCTTTTCACTGTCTCCTCTCGCCCACCTCCCTCTCCTTTATTAATCTTCATTATCCCTCCCTTAACCTTTCTATGCTCCCTAATGTACCTATAAAAGGTTTTATCCTCCTTCTTAACTGAGTTGACTATTTTTTCCTCAGTTTTGGCCTTTGCTATTCTGACTGCCTTCCCCACTTCTTTCTGCTTTAATTGATACGGTTCCCTGTCATGATCCTTCTGTGATTCCTTATACTTTTGAATGCAGCCTTTTTTCTCCTTAACCTTCCCTGCCACCTCTTTGAGAACCATAGTGGTTTTTACTCTGCTTTGTTTTCTTTATTTGTTTCACACAAAGGCTTGTTGCCTCTATGATGGCAGTTTTGATTTTTCTCCATTGTTTTCCACCCCTCCTGTTTGGCCATTTGCTAGTGCATTCCTCAGGTATTCACCCATTTTGCCAAAGTCAGCCCTTCTAAAGTCCGGTATCCTTGTTTTTGTATGGCTTGTCTCCATGGTTGTGCTTATTGTGAAGCACACTGTGCAGTTGTTGCTTGTTCCAGATGTCTACTGGCTTCTAAATTTGTGATCATCTCTCCATTTGAGAGTACCAGGTCTGGTACTGCTCCTTCCCGAGTGGGTTCCAACACTAGCTGTCTCAGGCCTGCCCCTGCAGGGCATCAAGAATGAGATGTGGGAATTACAGACCAGTTAGTCTGACATCTGTTTTGTGAAAACAAGTGAAAAATATTAAAAATATTAAAGGAGAAGCTGGAAAAATGGCTGTTGATAATAACATTATAGATAATACACGTCATAGTGTCAGTGGCTCAGTAGGTAGCACACTCGCCTCTGAGGCCGGAGATCAGAGGGCTGTGGGTTCAGTTCCCACATCTGGCACTTGGATTAATATCCCAGTACTGACACTGTAGTGCAGCATGAGAGGGTGCTGCACTTCTGAGGTGCTGTCTTTCGGATGAGACGTTAAACCGAGGTCCCATCTGCCTGGATTGGTGGTAGTTCAGGTGGATGTTAAAGATCCCATGGCACTTATCGAAAAGAGTAGGGGAATTTCCCGGTGTCCTGGCCAAATTTCTCTCATTCATTAAAAATACCACCAACAGCTTAATCTGGTTCAAGGTCAGTTGACATTCATCTGTATCCCCTCCCGGGCGTGCCTGAAAATAGGCAGGAATTGTCTAGTGCACTTACCGGTCAACAAAAACGAAATAAAATAAATAAATAAAATCATGGGTTTGTGAGGGTAGATTGTGCTTGACTAATATACTAGTTTTTTTGAACCAGTAGGTAAGGCACTTCATGGTGGAAAGGCAGATGATGTGATCTACTTGGTTTTAAAGGCTTTTGACACCATACCACATATTGCTCTGTTGGACAAACTCCATAACATAGGCATTTCATGGAACATCAATACATGGATTACACACTAGATAATGGGTAGAAGGCAGTGCACTGGGGTTAACAGAGAGATGTCAAAATGGGCCTTGGTGATGAGCAGGGTGCCACATGGCTTGATCCTGGGTTTACCCCTATTCAATTTTACATATGGGATGCTTTTGAAGAGTTGGAGGGTTGATCTACTAAGTTCACAGATGCTATGAAGTTAGTTGGTATTATTGAGTCGGACAGTAGTATTGCAAAATTAGTACATAAATAAATTGGTATCTTGGATTGAGAACCTAATATGACTTACAATATAGCTAAATGTGAGTCATACACTTAGGTATTAATAATCCAAAAATAATGTATGCCATAGATAACGAACCAATAAGGAATTCAACAGATAAGAAAGACCTGGGGATACTAATATCCAATATATTCACTTAGGACAAACACTGTGATACTGTTCTTAAAAAGTGTAGACAAGTAACAGGAATTTTTTCAGGAATATCAGGAGCAGAAAAGGAGGTATTAATGCCTTTGTATGGGTCACAGGTGATGTCACATTTGCACAATGGCAGTCAGTCCTGGCATACATATAGTATACCAGGAAAACTTTGATAGACTGGAAGGAGTCCAGAGAAGGTATAATTCAAACAAGCATTTGTCAATGCCAAATGTTTGTTTGCTGGCATTGGCATTGGTAGTGTCGGAGTTACAGAGCTGCATAATAGGAATGGCAGTGAAATATTGAACTGAAGCCAACCCCAACACCGACCTGCAGATACTGACAGGCATTGGGGTGTGCCTTTGGTCATCAGCCATAACGTCCATGCCATTTCACCACACCCTACACTGCAGATACCGACAAGTGTCACGGTGTGCATTGGGGTCTTTGACCTTGTGTTCACCCATTCCATCAGGAAATACAGTGAGATGGGTGCTGTATAGGATAATGGTTTGAACTTTGGGGCCAAAGAGTCCAAGGCACACCTCAATGTCTCTCACTGGCTGCAGGGTGTGAGTGGGGGTGGAATGATATGAGCATTACAGGCGACAATCCAAGTCACACCCTGATGCCGGTCAGTCTCTACAGGGTGACGCATTATGGTTGGAAACCCTAACGCCTCAGGCGTTCATTAGTATTTTCACCCAAATTTTCAACATGGTGTTTTGTGACCCCACCTCATGAACAGTGGCAATTTCAGTTTGTTAGCTGAAAGCTGATTTTGCACAGCAACTACACCATTTGGCAGCACAGGTGTAAAAAACATTTTGAACAGGATGTGAAAAATGACAGCTGTACTGTTCATGGAAGGTGTAAAATGGCAATGTTGAAAATCTGCAGTAAAATATTAAAGAAAACCGTGAAGTCACGAGCATGCATAGAAACTGTGCAACACACACCTGTAATGTAATTAGTCTGGGGATTTTTAGCAGATTGTCAACACATGCATTTGGGACCTCCGTTCATGAACAGTGTCACTGTGATTTTCTTAATCTGTCCCGAACAGTGACTTCCACAGTGACCACACATTTCTGAGCTGGAAGTGCGAAACAAATTTCAGCCATGCTGTGAAAAATGAGAGCTGTACTGTTCATAAGGAATTGTGAAAAGTGCCAGTGGTGAAAATCTGGACTGAAAATATTACAAATTCATGAACTTACGAGGGTGCGTGGAAAGTGCGTAATGCTCTCTCATAACACAGTCATTTTATGGACTTTTGTCACCAAATTTTTAACATATCCATTTTAAGACCTCTGCTCATAAACAGTGTCACTGTGATTTTCTTAGTCTGTCCTAAACATTGATTACGCACACCGACTGTGCCATTCTGCGCTACATGCGCGAAACACATTTTGGGTGAGATGTGAAAAATGACAGTGTACTGCTCATAAGAAGATGTGGTAAAATGGCAATGTTGAAAATCTGGAGTGAAAATATAAAAATTTGTGAACTTACGCATGCGTGGGAACTGCACAATCTTGGCGCTCATAAGTCAGTCACTTTTAGAATTTTTCGCAAATTTTCAACATAAGTTTTCGGGGCCTACTTCATGAACTGTGACACTGTCATTTCATAATCGGTCCCAAAGGTGGTTCCAAGCAGTGACCGCAAAGTCACCTTTCAGGGATGATTAACACCATGACAGTACCAGAATTCATGAGGAGGGGTCCTAAAACCCCATGTTAAAAATTTGGTGCCAAAATTCCAAAAATGCCTGAGATATGCAACAAAGTTGAAAAAACTCTATTTTTCCCATTATACAGCTTACCAGCATTTCTTCAGTTTGCAGTCGGCTTTGAAGAGTGCAGACCTGTTCCCGGTCCACGAAGATCATCTTGCCAGCTCCGAAGTAAGTATGGGGTGAGGTGGTGAGGTGGATGCGCAGAGGGTGGATGTGGGTTGGGGGCAAGACAATCAACGAAGGACTGTTTTTATCTTTTCAGGTGTTTGTTTTCTATTTAGGAAGATGACCGCGGACTTGTGCCACCCTGGATGGGATCCCAGCATGGCAGCTGGAAGATTGTTTGGGGGCAGTGGAGCCAATGGGGATTGGGCACCCCTGTCTGCCATACAGATGTGTGCCATGCTGGGGTGGGCTCCCAGCATGGCAACTGGAAGTCTGTTTCTTTTGGGGATTTAATTGAGCCAACAGGGGATTGGGCACCCATCACCATTCTAACTTATGCCACACTGGGGTGGGCTCCCAGCATGGCACCTAGAACTTTAGGGGGTGCGGAGCCAATGGGGATTGGGCACCCCGTCAGCCATACTGTGTGTGGTGGGCTGGCTGGGGAGGAGCGCTATTCAGAGACACTGAGAGGGCTGTGGAATATTATTACAATACTGATCAGGTGTTCCAACAGATAACAACTGCGTCTACTTTTTCAGTGTCCTTGGGGTTCTGTTTTCCTGCTTTTGTCAATGCCGCTCCTACCTTGAACTCTGACTCAGCATTCCAAGGATGGCAATTAGATCTTTAACTGGAAACATTGCAAGGATTTCATTTTAGTCGTTTGCCTCCTCCCGGAAGATAGTCCTAGGAAAAGTTCACTTCAGACTGAATTTATGTTCCAGGAAGAGAAAGCAGAGATGTATACAAGCAGGATTTCCACCAATATGCTAATCAACACTATCTTAGCACTGCTCACTGAAGCGGAGCTCTCCTTTCAACTGTATACCACTGCATTTCAACTGCTGTCACAGACAGCTGCAGCATTCATTGGTGAACTGTGGCCATGCCTACAAACACACTGATTGAATAGGAAGACAGGGTGCCACACTTACAAAACTCAGATGATGCGCTATGTTTCTGCACATGCATGCAAGCAAACATAAAAATTACAGGATTAGGTATAAAATTGTATGAGGAGAAACTGAACACCTAGACTTGTTCTCACTGGAGAGGAGAGGAGAAGACAGAGTTGGGATATGTTATTAACTTAAAGGGCTGCATGGAATCCACAGTTACTGGATACACTGAAATTAAAGGAGAGGTGTGCTAGTCTAGGGCATTAGAGGGCATATGTTGAAACTAGCTTGAAAACTACAAAATTAGTAAAAGAGGTTGGTGGCTCATACAACGGTGGTACAACTTTTGAACAACCTTCCAGAGGAAGTAGTTTATAGTAAGGACTTGAAACCTTTAAATTAAAGCTTGGCCAACATGTGGGAAAAATATGAGAATGTCCAATTAGTGTGATCTAACAGGCTATTAAAATGGACTCATGTATCCTTTTGCCTGAAACCTTTCTTATGTTATTATGTTTTATACCGGCTACCCCATGGTTAGAAGAGACAGGGCAGGAAGTAGAGGAGGATGATTTGTTTTATATGTGAGTGTGAGAATGAAGATCACAGAGGTACAGAGGCACAATGAGGAAAAGGTGGGTCACCCTGGAGACAAACTCAATGTCCATCACCAATACTATGGTAGTATACAGACCTCCAGCACAGGAAGAGAAATTGGATAAGACACTTGGGAAGTGCGCCATTTGTACTGAGACAACAGCATGAATATAAGGCTGCAGATTATACACTCAATAGAGACAATACTTACAGCCCTCATCCATCCTTACAGGCATGGTGTAGGTGGAGTCTCATGGGAGGTTGGGAGGTGGGGAGGGAGGATGGAACATCCACCTTCTGGTTAGGGATTTAATTAGAAGCCTGTTTTACCCTGTGAGAACATGCGGTACTCTGAAACAACTGGTTGTATTAACCATTTATATATTGATGGAGGGCAGCATCCTTCTTATGTTGTGAAACTGTCACATTCACCTGGGATGTCTGGCTGACCTTTGCTCGGATCTATGCCAGGAGTAAACCACCATTATTAGAGAAGGAAAAGGAGGGAGGGGGAGGGAAGGGAGAACAACCATTAAAGGAAGCTATGGTGCAACCATAAGCAGTAAATTGAGTCTGTTAAATCATACATAGCCTCTTATGCTAACACATCAGTTCATGTATTGCAGTCTTCGCCAGCTCGTAGCCCCTGAGGGAGAATTCCATTATCTACAAGTTTCTTCCTGCTGCTGCTGCATAAGTGAGGAGCCCTGGCTTCGCCTGGGGACAGAGTCAACTGCTTCCATCAGTGTTGCAGCCGGATAGTCAGCCCAGTCGGTCACCTGTTCTGTGACCTTTCCAAGTTTCTGAGTCCACAGGGCCGAGAGAGAGTGAATGAATCATCTCTAAATATTTTTGCAGGTGGGTCTTTGCTTGGGGAGTGTTGAGGTCCACTCCTGGCAAGATGCCTTGCTTTGGAAAAGGAGATGTCCGATCATTGGGGTAAAGACATAGTGGGTTGCTGACTTATTGGAATGGTAGCTACAGTCTGCATTTGTTTATGGCCATTCCCATGCAGGGAATACCAGATGGGTGCACTGGTCCTGTTACTAACTTGCCCCTTGGATTACCTTGGCCAGCAGAAAGGCTCCTAGCAAGAGGCGGAGCTTCCCAGGCTCCAACAGCCTTCTGGATATAGTAGTTGAAAAATGTATACCACGCCAAACCGAGCAATCCACCTTTCAAACTCCTCTGGACTGTCCACCATGATCTCATGACCCTCTTTGAAGACACAAAGTCTAGAAAGATTTTTAAATTTGAAATAAAAGTTATTTTGATATAGGACCCGCTTGATAGGGCCAAAGGCACGTCTTTTAGCTGCAATTTCTTGTGCAAAGTCTCTGTAGATTTGTATTGGTGTACCCTTCCACTGCAAGTCACCGATGTCTCTAGCTGCCCATAGTACCCCTTCTTTAGTTGAGTAGCACAATAAGTATGCCACTATAGGTCTAGGGTAATCAGCCTGGTTGTTGGCTCAGAAGGAGACCCTGTGGGCTCTTTCAACTTGATGGGTCCTTGCCATCTTTCGCCTAACATTAATGGCAAGTTCTAGTTTCAATATTTTTCCATTGACTGACCCTCTACACCTTCAGGCATGCCTATAATCTGCAGATTATTGTGACAGTTCCTATTTTCATGGTCTTCTACCCTGTGCCACAGTGCTGCCAGGTGCTCTTCATGTTGTTGTAGTTTTGGGCCATGCTTGTGACTGGTAAGCCTCACAAGATTCTGTTTTTGCTCAGGAACATTAACCTTGTCTTGTAAATGTTTAACTTCAGTTACTGTGCCTGAGAGTGATAAGCTTATGTCATCCACTCTAACAATTAAAGCCTCCAGCAGCTTTGTGATATGTTGTAGGACTTCCCTACAGTGACTGGCTGGTCCTGGTTTAGAGGACTTGTTTGTACAATAGCGGTGGTATACTCAAGGTTGCTAAGTAGGGGACTAAAAGTATGTCCCAGGAGAAACGCCCTCTTAGTTGCTTCTTTGAGTACCACCATACAGGACTAAGGTTCAGCGTGTCAGGAGTAGAGTTACTGTGCAAGGCCTATATGGCCTACCATGGTTCGGAGAGGTCTCGAGAACTCGCACAAAATAACAGCATAAAATGCCCTGAAATCCATTGAAACATACGATGCCCAGAAGATGAGGAGTCGCCTGCTCATGAAGTCAATTTTAGTGTTAAGACTCCACAGGATCACGGTGACTGAGCGCGGATGGTCGCTGTTTGGCAGGAACTCTCACTTTAGGCTGCCATCTTCTCCGTGGCCAGACCACACCCCACAGCTAGAACTTGTCATAGTAATAGAACACTTCTAACTCAGCAGGAGTCAAAGGCAGTTGAGATTAAGCAACCAGATACCTTATTAGAAGTGTGGGTCTCAGTTAGGATAAAAAAGAGAGTCAGTGTGTTTTCTGTCTTGGGGAAGAGATCTGTATCAATTTTCAGTTTGCTAAGTCAGAAAAGAGTTGTTAATTGAGGTGTGCTTAGGCAGCAGAAAACCAGGTGTCTCCAATTAGAGTTCCCTGCTGCTAGCTTTTGGTAGACTGCAATCTTGCTTTCAGAGCAAGGAGCAGCTGACTAAAGAGTTAGAACTTTTCTTATTAATTGCCATCCTTCCTTCCCACCCTTAGCCAGTTCCAAGTTTAAAGGCACTGGATTTGACTGACAACAGGATCTTCCTGTTTGGCAGTAGGAAGGGAAGGATCACTGAGACACATACGCTTCTGTTATCCTTGAAGAGTAAAGTAGCCTCCCTCCCCCAGTCGCTTGAGGTCTGACTCTGAGCAAGGAAGAAGGAGAACTGAATAATACAGGAAGTTTCTGTCCCAGAACAGGAAGGGTGATAGCTGTAAGGGCACATAGGCAGTAGGAAACCAGGTGGAAAAATAAATAGACGGAGAAGAGTAAGCATACAAAGCAACAGGAAAGGGCCACAAAATAAGACATGATGGGGTGGTGCAGTGCATTGGCTGTGGGATGGAGTCTTTCAGGAGACATTCTGGAGACTGCAATCCAGCTCTATTTGCATGCACCTCTCTGGTCTGAGAGAGGAGGTTTTCCATCTCCATGATGACCTGGCTAGGATTTGTGAAACCTCCTCCACCTCCCAGGGACCACCAGGGCCATCACCTCTGCTTCATAGGTTGCCAAGAAAGAGGAATGGTTGGACAAAGCTGCACTCAGGGAGGGTGAGGGTGGTGGAACAGAGACACAGTTCACCAGTTGTACCTCCCACAATTTATATGCTGTTCTGGCAAGAGTGGTTCCTCTATGGAGGCACCTACAGTGGACACCAAGGAGGATGCTGAGAACTCCACAAGGGAGACCCACAGGACGGTGGAATGGACCCCACAGGGAAGGAAACATCTCCTGGTGGGGACTTAATGGAGCTAATCCTCAGGATCATGGGAGTAGCTGCACAGAGGAGGGAGTTGGATGTCATTGTCCACTGAGGGACAAATGACCTGGCTGGGAATAGGATTAGAGCAGTGCAAGAGAAGTTTGTGGAGTTGGGGAGGGCCTTAGACAAGTAGCAGGTATGGTAACCTTCAGAGGTGCTGCCTTTCATGGCAAGGGTGAGGCTAGGTACACTGCACCATAGGATTCAGTGAATGGTTGAAAACTGGTGCAGAGCTCAGGGTGTTGGCTTCACTGGGGACTGGGGATCCACCTGGAGGGATACAGGCCTATACTGGTGTGATGGTCTGCATCTTTCCAGGAAGGGAACCAGGATCCTAGGTGATATGTTTAAATGCTTCATTGGCAAGAATTTAAACTAGCCAAGGGAGAGCACTGAAAAGGAGCAGAAAAATCAGCCTCACCCCACAAAACAGGGTAGTTTGTGAGGTAAACACCAAGGCAGAGAAGTCAATAGGAAGCAGGACAACAGCAAATGGAGAAAAGGCAAAGGCAGTAAGGACAGGGATGGGGTTAAAAGGGTAAGGCCATCAAAAAATGGAGGGTGATGAGTACCAGTGCCCATAGTCTGTGTAACAGGCTTCTCAACTAGTGGCCTTGATGGAAGAGGAAAGTCTGGATATCATGGCAGTCACAGAAACATGGTACATAGAGAACCATGACTGGAATGCCAACATACCAGAGCACACAATTTGCAGGAGTGACAGAGAGGGTAAAATAGGAAGAAGAGTAGCTCTTTGTGTGGAAGGGATCAAAGCAATGGAACTAAAGAGTGAACAGGGTGGAGAGGAGGCACTGTGGGTCACTCTGGAGACAGGAATGGCACCAATCCACACAGGGTTGTACATAGGCCCCATCTCAAGAGGAGGCAATGGACAAAGAAATGATAGAAGGCATCCTTAGAATGGTAGTAAAGGGAGATATTGTTGATGGGTGACCTGAATATGCCAGATATTAACTGAAGCACCTTTGCTGTAGCCACATCCAAGAACAGGGTCATTCTTGATGCCCTCAGGGAGCATGCATCAGACAGCTAGGGTTGAAACCCACTCAGGAGGGAGCAATCTTAGACCTGGTACTCTCAAACGGGTAGAGAGAGGCTCCAGATTTAGAAGTGGATAGCCATCTGGGAACAAGCAACCACCAAACAGTGTTGTTCACAATAAACACAGCCATACAGTCGAGCCATACAAAAGCAAGAGTATTGGACTATAGGAGGGCTGACTTTGGGAAAATGGGAGAGTACCTCAGAAAAGCACTAGCAAATGGGCAAGAAAGAGGGTGGAGGAACAGTGGGGAAAAGTCAAAACAGCCATCACAGAGTCAACAAGCCTTTGTGTGAGCAAATCAACCACACAAAACAAAGAAAAAAAACACTATGGTTCTTAAAAGATGTGGTGGGAAGGTTAGGGTGAAAAGGGCAGCATTCAGGAAATATAAGGAAACACAGAAGGAGCAGGACAGAGAACTGTACCAGTTAAAGCAGAAGGAAGCGGAAGCCAGTCAGAATAGCAAAGGCCCAAACTGAGGAAAAGATAGCCAACTCAGTTAAGAAGGTGAAAAACCTTTTATAGGGATATTAGGAGCAAAGAAAGACCAAGGGAGGGATAGTGAGGCTTAATAAAGGCAAGGGCGGCGCGGGTGACAGTGAAAAAGCAGGAATACTGAATGAATACTTTTGCTCAGTATTCACAAGACAAGAGGAGGTGGAGGTACCTAAACCAAAGAATAGAAGCACTCTTGGTACGGGGTCAATACCAGTCCATTCACAGAAGAAAGGGTCCTGAAAGGACTCCTAAAACTGTAGGTGGACAAAGCAATGAGGCCTGATGGGATTTACTCCAGAATTCCAAAAGAACTAAAGGAGAACTAGTGACACCACTGACTATCCTTTTTAACAAATCATGGGAGGATGGTGTGGTACCTGAGGACTAAAGGAGGACAGATGTGATTCCCATTCACAAAAGCGGAGCAAGACAGAGCAGGAAGCTACAGACCTGTTAGTTTTACTCAGTGGTAGGAAAAATGATGGAATCACTTCTGAAGGAAAGAATTGTTGAGTATCTAGAGGCCAGTGGGGCACTGGACCGAAGGCATCATGGATTCTCAGTGGGAAGACATCATCAGACGAATCTAATTGATTTCTTTGACTGGGTAACAAAGTAGTAGACCAGGGAGAGGCTGTGAACATGGCCTACCTAGACTTTAGCAAGGCATTTGACACAGTCCCACCCAAAAGAATAATAAACAAGTTAGCCAGCCTGGGAGTGGGTCTCAGGGTTATAGCATGGGTAAAACATTGGTTGGACAACAGCATGCAGACGGTTTTAGTAAATGAAGCCCACTCTGAAGAAAGGGAGTTACTAGTAGGCACCTTGAGGGTTCAGTATTGGACTGATCCCCTTTAATGTCTTCATATGTGACATTGCAGAGGGACTGGGAGGAAAAGTATGCCTCTTTGCTGACAACACAAAGATCTGCAACAGGGTTGATACACAAAGGGGATGGAAAGGATAAGAAGGGACTTGACAAGGTTGGAGGAATGGTCAAAAGTATGGCAGCTTAGATTCAATGTAAAGAAGTGTATCAGTCAGAACAGAAAGTGCAAAGTAATGCACATGGGAAACAAAACCCGGAGAAGAGTACACAATGGGGGAGGTACTAACAACATCAAAATGGAAAGGGGCCTGGGGTAGTCATATCAGATGACTTAAAGGTAGACAAGCAGTGTGAGAAGGCAGTAAGAAGGGCTGGGGGATACTGGGATGCATAGGAGAGGCATCACCAGTCGAAAACAAGAAGTTGTTATCCCTCTGTACAGACAGTTGGTGAGACCCTATCTGGAATACTGTGTGCAGTTCTGAGACCCCATCTCTGCAAGGACTTAGACAGGATGGACACAGTCAAGACGAGGGATAATTAAAATGGTGCAGGGTCTGCACCAGAGGCCATACGAAGAAAAGATTAAATGAGCTTAAGGTGATTTATGAACCTGGGGGTATACATTTATGTGTACTGACCTTCATGTGTTCCTAATTACAGTGCTGCTATTGAAATTGTGGTGAGGTTCCATTTGTTGTGTTAAAATAATAATTTTTAAACCACTTTGCCAATTTGCATAACCTCGCCCATTTCTCAGTTCCACTCTTACACGTCATGCAAGGGTAACTGTGAGGAAGCACCTTCTGTTGTGCTCCTGCAAGGAAACAAAAGTGGATGTCAGCACTTCTGACTCTCCAGCAATTGCTCATAGCAGCAGCAGCAGCAACTCCTCTTGTGCCTCTGATTAGATTTCAGTGGCAGATGAAGGGACATTTTAATCCCTACAGGGATGATCTTATGACTCCTGATGCAAGCTTGGGCTCGTCTGATTTCCACAAGTGAGGATGATGAACCTCGTGGCCTCCTCCATACCATAGTGTGCAGTAGCTGGGAAACCATGAGTGGTAAAGTTTTTCCTATGCTGTCTTTTTATGACTTGTGCACTGTTCAGTTTTCTGAGGTATCAGATTATTTTGCAGACTCGTGTGATTTCTTCCCGTGGCTAACACATGAATTGGTGTTACTAAAGTGCATACTTTACCTTATTCCCAGATCACACATTTTTTTTGCTTATTGTGAATTGTGGCTCTGCATTTGGCAGCAAACATTTCTCTGTTTCCTTTACTGCCAGTTTTCTTACCTCAAATTGTGGCACTTATGATGCCAGTAACAAAGGCAAATTTGACATTATTTACATGTGCCAGCTCTTATTCAGCCCATTATTATGGCTACGTAAGGCCATCATCATCAGAAGCTGAGCAATATTCACAGGCTGAACTGCAGTGTTCACTGCAGTCCGGATTACCCTGTTGCAAGATGCAACATGTTGCCTTCTTTATTTCCTGACGGTTCTGAGGATCACCATCCACCAATGTTGTGCAGTCTCTAGGTCACCCTCCCCAGCCCATGACCAGTACAGAATGACCAAGGTACCCCATGGTGTACTGGTTCCTCCTTACCCAAAGACACTTAGCAGTATGTGTGCCAGGCATCCAACTAGTCCACTCCAACATCACTGGCCATCATTCCTATATCAGCAGCTCCCACAGTAAGCTCCCAATTATAAGAAATTGTTACTATGTGACATTCAGGTGTTGTTGAATTGCTGCCTCAGTATCCCCAGTTGCCCTTTACTTGTGGAAACAATGTTCCTGTTTTTTTGTGGTCCTTCCCACCACCCCAAACAATTTCTATCATTTGTGACACCTCCCACCCATTACACAAATTACAGTATGACCCTGTCAGCAGGTATTGATGTGGTCAATCAGCAAATCCCTCTGCTCCACACTACATCTGGGTCGACCACTGAACTGACCTGGAACACATAGTTGTGGTATCATGCCATGCACTACTTAAACACTACTGTTTACCTCTCTACCTGCTTAGGCCACTTCTCTCCTTCTCCAACCCCTGCCTCCGCCCACACCCCTCCTTTGCCCAGCCTCCTGGCTAACCCTACACACTACCCTTGTCCTATTGCCTGACCTCACCCAGCCTGCCGCTTACCCCAGTGACCACTAGGAGTCGCTATTTCAACCCCATTTTCTGGCCCAAACATAGCCCACTGCAAGCCACCTAGTATCTGATCCCTGCACTCAGCTAGGTCTAAGCCCTACTGCCCTACCAGGATCTTAACCTTCACCCTGTCCACCAGAGTCCGTGACAGTACCGCTTACTCCAAAGTGGCATCTACACTGTCTGAAGGGCAATTAAGACACTTGTAACTCCCCATCCGGCTTTAACAGTGTACTATGATGGGTCACCTCTTCCTCAAATCTGGCATAATGACCCCTTCTATAACCCTGGTACTACTGTCCTCCTCCATTTTACTATCCCTTCCCACACCTACTCTGCCCATGTCCCTACCCTTCACCCCCCACCATCTATTCTGTTACTCCCTTCTTTTGCCCCTATAAGTCCACAGCTTCCTCCCAGCTATCTCCTGGTCCCATTACCCCACTCCCCTTCCTCCCCAGCCTATTCCTTTGGTTGCCTCCTTGCCTCTCTCCACTCCTGCACCTGCTCCCTCATCCAGCCCCTCTACACTGCCCCACCCACCAGATGGCTAAATCCTGGCCCTCCACGTGCTACGCTGCCACCTTACCATTGCACTACTCCTTTTGGCGGCAGATATACACCCTAACCCCGGCCCAACCCTTACTCCAGGCTCTGACCACCCCTATATCAAACCCTCAGCCAGTGCAAACTCCGCCTCCCATCCTAGCTTCCTTCCCCTGGGCCTGCGCTTTCTCCACCTAAATATTCGTAGCCCAGCCCCAAAGCTCAATCAGCTCCAGGTCCTAGCCGCCCATCACACCCCTGATATAATCAACCTATCTGAGACCTGGCTAAACCCTAGCCTACCCAATAAAAATTTCACTATTCCTGGGTTCAACATCACACAGCAAGACGGCCCACCAGAGGTGGTGGGGTGGCTATCTACATCAGATCAGCCCTCCACTTCACTGTCTCAATTACAAAATCTGTACCCAAAGTCTACGAGCTTCTGATGGTAAAACTGTCCCCCCATACTACCTATCTTTGTGCTGGTATTTACTGCTGCCCAGGCACGAACCATAACAGACACCGAATCTTCTGGGCCAGCTCTCTTCCTTGCCCAGTCGGTCAACTATATGCTATGGGTGATTTTAACCACAATCATTAGCACCCACTTTTAACAAAACCCAAACTAAGTTAACTGCTCTTAACCTCAGCCAAACCATTACTGAACCCACTCGCTCTAACCTTAAGTCGCGTAATCACTCACTCCTCGACTGGGCGCCATTCCACCCACACCAAGGCTGCCAGCTCAGGTCTTCTCCCTGATTCCATTAGCAACCACCACCTAATCTAATTAGTCCGCAAAATCCACAGAGTTAAATCCCTCCCAAATTTATATTCCAGCATTCTTACAAATCCTCAACTTCTCCCCTTTTGGATGATCTTCATCACTCTAATTGGGTCCCAAAGAGCAAACCGCTCTAATATGAATTCAGCCTTACGCACTTTCGGAACACCTTCCTCTCTGCCTGGGACAAACACGCCCCTCACGCCTGGCTAGAGTCCATGGTTCCCACCTACCTTGGATCACCCCTGAGCTGATTGCTTGTCAACAAGCCTGTGATAAGGCCTGGCGAATCTACAAATCCTCACTCCTCCCAGGCGACCATGCCTCCTATTGCATGCTCTGAATAGGTGTGCTCAAGGCCATCCGCCAGCTAAGTCCGAATATTTTAATAACACACTTAATGTAAACCTTTGGAAGACCTTCCAAATTCTGGAAAGTCATTAACTCTTTTCTTCCCCAAACAGTTAGCCCTCCACCTCTTCTCCTTGCCCAAGGGTCTCTCCTTTCTGATCCCCTGAAGTCACCACCAAGTTTAATTCCTATTTCACTACCTGTGCCCTGGCCCTCCTTGAAGCCCTTCCGCCTGGAAACACTCCACCTCCTCAGTCTCCTATCCCCCAACTATCTGGCATGAGCCCCTCTCCTTTAGACACATTTCCACTGAAATCTTAGATGCCCTTCTCTCCCCTAAACCCTCCAAAGGCAAATCCTGATGGTCTTGACAACAAACTCCTTTTCTTATCTGCTCCGCCACTACTGCCCTCACAGCCCTACTAAATCTTTCCTTCACTACCGAGTCACTCCTCTGAATGGAAGCATGCCATGGTTCTACCCCTCCCAAAGGTGGTGACACTACCTCTGCATCCAACCACCGCCCCATCTCCCTCCTCCTCACCCGCAAAACTCCAGGAACACCTTGTGCTATCCCAACTCTCCCACTTCCTTGCAGAAACTAACTTTTCACCCCTTTCCAGTCCGGGTTCAGAAAACACCACTCCACTACCTCCTCCCTGCTCAGACTCACAGACCACATCCTCACTGGGATGGACAAAGGCTAATCACCACTGCTATTTCCAATGACCTAGCAAAGCCTTCAACACTGTTTCCCATTCTCTCCTACTATCCTGCCTTTCTGGACTGGGTTGGCTGAATCCGTCATAAACTGGTTCAGTGCCTACCTTCTAAATAGAACCCAATCCACTAAAATAGCTGACCACTCTCCCCCCAATCACCACTGGCATACCCCAAGGCTCAGTTCCTCAGCCCCATCCTCTTCTCCATCCTGCTAAATGACCCGCCAAACTCCTACTCCTCTTCCGCTATCCACATGTATGCAGATGACACAGTCCTCTTCACCTCCGGCCGGACCCACAAGGAAGCCACTCCAATCTTCAAACCGACTTCAACAAATCCAACACTGGTTCAATAGCAACCAACTCTCCTAAATGTTAAGAAAACCAACTCAATGACTTTCGCACCAGACAGCGCCTATCCAAACTCACCTCCCTATGAGATTCCACACCCTAAATAACACCATCCTTGAAGAAGTACCTCTCAGGTATCTCGGGTTTGGCTTGACCACCACCTCTCCTTTCCACTCACGCTGATGCCATCATTTCCAAACTGCTTCCCAAAACTTGGAGCCCTATATAGAAACTGCACTAGTCTCCACTTCCTCGTCAGACGTGATATTGTCCAGAAAATGATTCTACCCTCCTCGATTACTGTGATGTGGTTTACAGTTCCGCTGCACAGACCACCCTAGCCAGACTAGACCCCCTCTTCAATGCTTTCTGTCCTTTGCCTCCATGCCCCCCCCGATCACATCACTGCATGCTTTATCGTTCCCTGTCCCTAACTTCCCTGAGCAACCGTCCGCCTAATTCATAGCTCTAAATTCACTTCTAACTTCTGGCCTGCTCCCTCCCTCCATACCTCACATCTGCCTTATCCTCCCACCTACCCCTCATACGCCCTCAGGTCCGCTGACCCTAGACTACTATTCATCCCTCACCGGAGACCACCACTGGCCAATCTGCATTCTCTTACCTCTTCCCTAAACTCTGGAATGGCCTGCCCACCCAGATCCACCATTCTTCATCCAAACTCTCCCTTTCCTATGCCTCTCTAACTTCCTTGCATCTAATTGTCACTGCCCCTGACCACCCCCATTAGCTCCTCCTCCTCCCCTGCTCTCCCTGCGCCCTGACCAGTGGCCCGGCCATCACCCAATTGTCTGGCATGTATACTACCCTCGCACTTATACCCCTCTATTACCTACTCTTACGCACTCTCAATTTCTCCCTTCC
Source organism: Neoceratodus forsteri (assembly GCA_016271365.2). Taxonomy (NCBI): domain Eukaryota; kingdom Metazoa; phylum Chordata; order Ceratodontiformes; family Ceratodontidae; genus Neoceratodus; species Neoceratodus forsteri. The sequence goes on along the minus strand of CM057454.1, from coordinate 841,314,000 downwards.
CCTTCCAAATCAACCTAGCTCCCCAGCCCTCCTCCTCCCTCCTCACCCAACTTCCCCCATACACCTACGCTTCTACACCTGCTTCTACCCCTCCTTGCTCTCCAAATCCTTCCTTTCTACTTGATGCATCTCCCTGAAGCTCAACCTCTGTTACTGGCACTCAAGTTCTGCTACTCCCACCTCTGTTCTGTAAACTGGCACTTATGTATCTCATGTATTGCCTTGATGTGTACCTTGTTTTGTATTCCATGCCCTTACGATCATGTTCTGTACTGTTCTTACCTTGTTGGTAACCATGATTTGTATAACCTGTACTTGTTGATCCGGTGCTGTTTTGTACTGCTCTGCCTGTGCAACAAGTTCATATGTAATCCCTCCCATCTATGTACATTATCCGTATTGTGCTACTGTAAGTTCAAATACTGTATGTATACCTGCCTCTCTGTAACCCCCAGGTCGTCACCGGTGAGACTATCTTGCTCAGTGTGCCTTTCCTGGTGAAACATTTTCAATAAATAAATAAATAAATAAATGACAGCCATGTGACTCTGTCATACTTCACTTGGCCCATCCATGTTGGTTACTGGATGGCTGTGACCCATCGACTGCTGCTGGACATCATATTTGCGTTGTGTTCAGAGGGTGAATGGGATGGTAGTAACTGTTGTGCTGGGGAGGTTGGTAATAACAGGGTTGCTCTAATGTAGGTGTACTGAACTGGAAGTGGGTGACAGTTAGGAGTCAGGTTGTAATATAAAGGTTTGCCAATACCATGTAACAGGAATGCAATTTATATTTCTGAATTACTTCTCAAAGCCTAAACCAAAATTAATATATTCACTGCATTGAGCATGGGGTGTAGGGGCAGGAGGGCTCATTCTGGATAATGGGTTACTGGTTGTGATGCACATTCTTCAATGCTGTGATGGTGCAGGGTGCTACTGCAGAGCACCCTCATACCTTACCCAATGTCACGAAACAGTAATAAAAGTGAGTAAGGGGGTGGAGGTGAACCATGCTGTTTCGCTGCTACTCACCAATCATGGTGGGGTTTGTGGGTTAACCATTCAGCTAATTTACCTATGGCTCATTCGTTTGCCAATGGGGGCTTGGGAGGAAGAAAGACTCCTAGATGTGGTTGCCCAGTGCATGAAGATGCACAAATATGACTGACTTACCAAAGTATCTGATCTTTGTTGTCATGTTACAACATTAGGCACATTACAATGCGTAGCATATCCACTGTAAAGACACTGGCCTGTAAACTGTGGTGGTTGGGGAGGTTACTATACACATCATGGGGTTGTGCAGGACTTCAAATCGCTTGTCAACAGATGGTAGGCTTGACAGTGAACTGAAATGACACCACCTAAATCCTGAGCTTTGGTTTGTTACTGTTTACTTTAGGAACGTGGGCCTGCAGACTGTGGTGGGGGCAGGGAGGGGGGAGAAAGTGATGAGACTGTATGGTACATACTGCATCTAAACAGTGGTTGTCCTACAGGCAGTGGAGCAATCTAAAGTAACATTGAAAGTACCTGTCTTATTGACCCCGAGGGGGGATGGTCTGTTATAAGTGCTGGCTGATATTGGTGTTGCCCACTCTCCCTTCAGCCAGTCACACCTCCATGGCAACATTCTCTTGGGCAAGGGTGAAGTGCTGTTCTGTATATATCAGTAAGGCCAGCAGAAAGGGGTGGTTGGTGTGGATGTCCCTGCACCCCACAGTCATGAGATACTCTCCAGCAGGCCCGTATCATGGTAGGGAAGTCTGAGTGTGCAGCAGCCTTGCCCTGAAAGGTTGCTATTAGTGTTGTCTACCCTACCCTGAGACAAGCACACCTGCATAGCAGCATCCCCCTAATAAAGCATGGTATGCTGCTGTGTGTATTATACCAGCAGAAAGGACATGTTGATGAGATTCCCACCACCCACCACACCCAGGCAGTCTTTCTTAGCAACAGACCCCTGACCTGTCTGTGGTTCTTAGTGTGTGTGAAACAGACCAGCAAGCAGATAGGAGTTGTTATTGGTCATGCATACCCTCTTCTGAGACCTGAACCCCTCCATGGCAACCTCCTCCTGACCAAGCATGGCCTGCTACTGTGTGTGTATTACTCAGGACAGCAGAAGGAAATGTTGATGAGGTCCTCACACCACCACACCTAGGCATGGTTCAACAGCAGCAGAATCCTGACCTGTCTGTGGTTGTTACTGTGTCTGCAGAAGCTCGGCCAGCAGATAGGGGTTGGTAATGGCACTGCCCACCTCCCTCAGCCAGTCACACCTCCATGGCAACATCCTCCTGGGCAAGGGTGAAGTGTGTATCAGTCAGGGCAGCAGAAAGGTGTTATTGGTTGGGCTGACCCACAACCCACATGAAGGAGGTATTCCCCAGCTGCAGACCCCTGGCATGGCAGGAGTCTTTGTGAGTGTGCAGCAGCCCAACCTAGTGAGAGGGTTGCTGTTGCTGTTGCTCCACTGAGCCAGGCCCCTCTCTGGCAACATCCCCCTGACCAAGCATGGAGTACTGCTGCATGTGTTTATCTCAGGGCAGCAGAAATGAGATTTGATGAGATTCTCCCCACACACCAGTCCCATGCAGACTTCCCCAGTGTTAGACCCCTGACCTGTCTGTGGTTGTTACCGCTTCTGCAGCAGCACAGCCATGACATAGGGGTTGGTACTGAACTTGCCCACCCTCCTGTGAGCCTGGCTCCTCAATGGCTACATCCTCCTGGCCAAGCATGTACTGCAGCTGTGTATGCATCAGTCCAGCCTGCTGAAGGGGTTGTTGGTGGGGCTGCACCCCAACCCTCAGCCAGGAGGTCTTTCCCAGCAGCAGACACCTGGCAGAGTCTTACTGAGTGTGCAACAGCCTGGCCTACTGAGAGGGGTTGCTATTGGTGTTGTCCACCCCACCCCCAGCCAGGCACACTCCATGGCAGCATCCCCTGACCAAGCATGGTCTACTGCTATATGTGTGTATTACTCACAGCAGAAGAAAGGACATTTTGATGAGGCCCCTCCACCACCACACCCAGGCATAGTTCCCGAGCAGCAGACCCCTGACCTGTCTATGATTGTTACTGTGTGTACAGCAGCCTGGCCAGCAGATAGGGTTGGTATTGACATTGCCTACCCTCCACTCAGCCAGTCACACCTTAATGGCAACATCCTCCTCTGCAAAGGTGAAGTGCTGTTGTGTATCTATCAGTCTGGCCAGCAGAAAGGAGTTGTTGGTGGGTTGCCCCCAACCCACAGGCAGGAGATCTTCCACAGCAGCAGATACCTGGCATGGCAGGGAGTCACACTGAGTGTGCAGCAGCATGGCCGATTGAGAGATTGCTATTGCTGTTGTTCACCCTCCTGAGACATGCACCACTCCATGGCAACCTCCTCCTGACCAAGCATGGACTACTGCTGTGTGTACTACTCAGGGTAACAGAAAGGAGTCATTGATGAGGTTCTACCCCACCACCCTCACCACTCCCATGGAGCCTTTCCCAGTACCAGACCCCTGATCTGTCTGTGGTTGTCAGTGTGTAGGCAGCAGCCCAGACAGCAGATAGTGTTGGTATTGGCCTTGTGTACCCTCCTCTGAGCCTGGCTTCCTCACTGGCAACATCCTCCTAGACAAGCATGGACCGCTGCTGTATGTGTACTACTTAGGGAAGCTGAAAGGAGTTGTTGATGAGATTCTCTCCCCTACCCACCCATCACACCCATGCAGCCTTCACCAGCACCAGACCCGTGATCTGTCTATGGTTGTTACATAGAAACATAGAAGTTGACGGCAGATAAGGACCCATAGGGGCCCATCAGAGTCTGCCGTTTCTTTTCAGCCTTATAAATGTGCCGTCGGCTCTTTGCTCTGTCAATGGCCTATCTCATTCATACTCATCTGCATTGCTCCCCATATGCCTACCCATGCCTGTTTGAAGCCTTGCACTGTATTCATATCCACCACTTCCTGAGGTAGGCCATTCCATGCATCCACCACCCTTTCTGTGAAAAGAACTTCCTCACATTACCCCTTAATCGGCCTCCCTCTAATCTCATGCTGTGTCCTCTTGTCCTGCTATTTTCTTATACTGAAACATTTTAGACTCTTTCACCTTATTAATGCCCTTAAAGTGTTTGAATGTTTTGATCATATCACCTCTCCACTCCTTTGCTCTAGGGTATACATATTGAGCTCCGTTAATCTGTCCTCATATGTTTTCTCATGCAGTCCCTGCACCATTTTCATTGCCCTTCCCTGGACTGCCTCAATTCTGTTAATGTCCTTGTGATGGTGTGGCCTCCAGTACTGCATGCAGGTGCTCAGATGGGGCCTAACCAGTGTCTTGTAAAGAGGATTATTACCTCCTATTCCAACTTGTGGAACCCTACTAATACACCCTAACATCCCCTAGCCTTACCTACTGCTTTAGTGGTCTGCTTGGATGATTTCAGGTCATCGGTGATGATGATGCCCAAGTCTCTTTCTTCCCTTGTGACTGCCAGCAACTCTCCTCCCAGCCTATAGGTGGCTTCAGGGTTTCTCTTCCCTATTTGCATGATTTTGTACTTCTTTGCATTAAACCCCAGTTGCCACTCTTCGGCCATTTTGCTAGTTTGTCCAGATCTCTTCTCATTCTGCCCACCCCATTTGGATCATCTACTTTGTTGAAGATCTTGGTGTCATCTGCAAACAGACAAATCTTACCCTCCAGTCCATCTCCAATGTCACTGATGAAGATATTGAAGAGGGCTGGCCCCAGGACTGATCCTTGAGGTACCCCACTTGTGACTTGCATCTCTTTTGTCTGTATACCATTTACCACCACTCTCTGTTTTCTGCCCATCAACCAGTTTGCCACCCACTTGACCAACTTCTGACCCACCCTGAGCCTACCCAGCTTATTAATCAATCTTCTATGTGGAAGAGTATTGAAAGCTTTGTGAAGTCAAGGTGGGCAACATCAACTGCTCCTCCTGGTCCACCACTTTGTTACCCGGTAAAGAAATCTATGAGATTAGTTTGACAGGACCTTCCTTGTAAACCCATGCTATCTTGGATCCTGTGCTCCTGTGGATTCCAGGTGTTGCACTATCCTTTCCTTAAGGAGTGCCTCCATAATCTTGCCAGCTACTGAGGTAAGACTGATTGGTCTGAAGTTCCCTGCCTCCTCCCTGCTACCAAGGAGGCAGTATAGCATAGTAGTTCAAGGCTCTGAGCTGCAAATTTGGTGACATCCAGCAGACCTGACCTGGGTTTGAATCCCACAGCTTCTACTTGCATACTGTGTGACTCTGAGCAAGTCACTTAACCTCCTTGTGCTCCCAGGTCGCTCCTGTAAAAAGCTTTCAGCTTAGTGTGCTATACCTGGTTAAACAACTAAATTAAAAAAAAATTAAAAAACTCTTGTGGAGTGGGATCACATGAGCCCTTCTCCAGTCTTCTGGGACCTCTCCTGTGCTCAGCGACTCACTAAACAATTCTAATAATGGCTCTGCTAGTTCTACCCTTAGCTACTTTAGTACCCTGGGGATGTATGCCATCAGATCCCATTGCCTTGTCTACCCTGAGCTTATCGAGGCTCTTGTAGGACCCTTTCTTTTGTGAAAGGACTAATGCTTACCTTCCTCCCCACTGTGACCATGGTGCTGAGCTGGGCCCTGCCTACCTTCTTTTCAGTAAATACTGAGCAGAAGTATCTATTTAGGATAGATGCATTCAAATGGTCCTCCCTCACATGCCCCTTATTTCCTTGATCTTAGCAATACCCCTCTGGACTTTTCTCTTTTCACTATTGTATCTATAGAAAGTCTTGTCACCTTCTTTTACTGTTTGTGCTAGTGTTTCCTTGGTTTGGGCCTTTACCTGCCTTACTGCCTTCCCTGCTTCCCTTAGGGAAGTTTGGTATCTCTCGCTATCTTCATCCTGTTGTGTTTCCTTATATTTCCTGAAGGCCAACCTTTTGGCTCTGACCATTTCTGCTACTGTTGTTGAGAACCAAAGTGGTTTCCTTCTTCTTTAACTTCTTTCTCTTTAACACAATGGGATGTTGCTTCAAGTATTGCATCCTTAATGCTTGCCCACTTTGCCTGTACCCCTCACCTGTATTTCTTTTTGCCAGGGCTAGCTTAACTCTGTTGGCCATCTTATCAAAGTCAGCTTCCTGAAGTCCCATATTTTTGTCTTGAATGGGATGATTTAGTTCTAGTGGGCAAACTGAACCATATCATGTGATGTGATTTCAACATGTACTCTACACCCTGAAAGAGAGGACAGCAAGAGGTGACATGATAGTGACCTCCCAGTACCTCAAAGTTGAATGGGGTGCAGGAGGGAGTTTCTTTCAAATGAGAAATTGCACCAGGACCGGGTGCATGGGATGAAGCTGGAGGGGAAGGGTTTAAGAGAGATGTGAGGAAATATTTCTTCACTGTATGGGTGGTTGACACCTGGAACAGACTGCCAGCAGAGTGGTGGAGGTGAAAACAGTGAGGGGCTTCAAGCATGCATGGAATAGACATGGGGCATATTAAGAAGCAGCCAGGGGAGGAGGGAGGCTGCTAGAGATCAGTTAGCGTCTGCAGAGATGGATTAGGAAGGGATTATCTGGGCAGATTGGTGGGCCAAGCAGTCCTTTGTGCAGACAAATTCTATGTTTCTATACTGAGTAAAAAGTAATCATGGTTCAAAGGCTAGAGTTTCTGCTCCAGAAGAGTTTTGTTTCAATATGACTTTGCCAGTTGTAAATATGTATTTGTAAACATCCCATATGTCAGACTGTCTGCCTCAGCAATGTAATGCAATAACAACTACCTCTAAATGCTTGAATGAAAACTAAGCTGAAAACTGGTAGAGAGTCACAGAACAGTTTCTAATTGCAATTCGAATTGCTCATAGAGCAGGAAGAGTACATGATACAAACTTGGGGCAGGCTTTCTAAAACATGGTGCAAGGCTTGGCATGACACTTAGGTAATGGCTATGCATCAACCACTTTGCCACAACTGCACCCAATTTACAGTCTTGGGTGCAATAGTGACAGTTTCACAATTTACAGCAGTTTGCACTAAATATCTGGTAAAGCACCACACAAACAACAAAGCCACTTCAAACAACGAGGACTGGAGCCAAAAGCAAAATTGGACTTATAATTGCAGTGAAGAAGCTTGGCTGCACAGTCACCTGCAAATATGGCAGCACATTGCTCCAGGTTAATAAACTTCAATGTTTACAACAGTAGCATAGTTGCAGTCACCCCTTCTGTAAACGCTACCAGGACGGGTGTCTGCAACTATGTTGATGATTTGTTTTAAACATTAAAGTTTATTAGCCTGGAGCAACGTGTGCTACCTTCTCTTCAGGGGTGACTGTGCAGCCAACCAAATATCTGGTGCAAGCTCTGTAAAAAAGGCCACCAGGATTACCACAAGTTGGACCTGAAAAGCTGGTCTAACTTATGGCAGTTGCCATATAGGATAGACACTCCCATTAGATTGCCCACAAGCCCCATGCGCTGCATCGTTGGTGCACCCTGGGCTACAGTGTTCTAAGCCGTTAAAAATCATGCCCTTGGACTTTTTGGACAGGTGCCTGTTTGCTAGTACATGTAATCAAAGTTTGGTACATCCATTGATGCTTAAGTATCCCACTGGACCTGCAGGGGTTACTAGACAGAGTTCATGTATTCTACTAAAATGTTCTGTGGGACTTCCTGTGCCTGTAACTGGGAGGAGGATTGACAGGTAGAAGGGGATAAAAGTGAAACGCAATGCATTAAGGAACAAAAAGAGAGAAGAGAAGGAACAAGAGAAAATGAGAATGTAGAGGCCCTCCTGAGCTTGAGTCTAGGTGGATACCTCACGATGCCCAACCCGATTCAGGAACCATTTTCCTGATTGTAGTGGAATACCAAAAACTAAATGAAGTGGCAGAGGCCATACTTTTTGCCCTTCTGGAGACAAATCATGAATGATGGATATATAAGTTAGAGAATGACACATTGGGAACTACAGTAACTGGAGTAAGAGATAGACTTGAGTCCAGAAAATTGCCTTCTAGCATGTGACTTTTTGTGTCCTGAGCAGTTTGTGTACAGTGTTTGTCTGAACTGGAATGTTACATGCACAAATGAACCTGCTATATCTTAAACTTCCAACAGATAAATGGGATCTGGGTCTATGATCTGGTGTTGAGTAGAACTGAACTGAACAATGTGCCCTGCATCATCCGCATGACTGTGTCTAAACACAGAAATATAGAATTTGCTAGCAGATAAGGACCATTTGGCCAACCTACTCTGCCCATTCTTCCCTGCCTATAGTATCACTGCAGATCATACTTGATCTCTAGCCCATTTACCCACACCCTCTTCCTCTTCCCTTAAGATTCCCTTATGCCCATCCCATGCATTCTTGTACCCCACCACTGTGTTTACCCCACCACCTCTGCTGGAAAACTGTTCCAGGCTCTAACATCCTTTCTGTGAAAGAGTACATCCTTACTGTCTCTAGAATCTAATCCTCCAGGTTTTATTGTGCCCCTTGTCCTTGAGCACTTTTTTTCTGAAAAATACTTTTGTCCTGTACGGTACCTTATTTACCCCATGAGACATTTAAAGGTTTCTGTTGTATCCCCACCTTCACTGTGAACATGTTTAGGTCTCTAAGTCTCTCATCGTAGGGCTTCTGATGCAGACCCTGCACCATTTTAGTTGCCTCCTCTGGATTGTCATGACTCTATTTTCTTCTGGAGATGTGGCCTTCAGGATTGGACATAGTATTTTAGGTGTGGTCTTACTAGCAATCTATATAGAAGCAATACCACCTCCCTCTTTCTACTGATGATACCCCTCCCTATGCACCCCAGTATCCCACAAGCCCTCCCAACTCTCTCTTGTCACACTGTCTGGCCACCTTTAGGTCATCTGATATGATTACCCCCCGTGTCTTTCTGCTTGGTGATTATGAGTACCACTCTCCCCATTTTGTACTCTGCCTCTGGGTTTCTGTGCTCAAAGTACATTACTTTGCACTTTTCATATTGAACCCAGCTGCCATACCCTTGACCACTCCTGGAGTTTTCTCAGGTCTCTGCTCATCCTTTCCACCCGTGGAGTGTCCACTTTACTGCAGATTTTGGTGCCATCCACAAAGAGGCAGATCTCTCTTCCAGCTCCTCTGCAATGTCACTTATAAAGACATTAAAGAGAACTGGTCCCAGCACTGATCTCTGAGGCACTCCACTGGTCACCCTCCTTTCCTTGGAGTGAACTCTATTTATTGCCACCCTCTACCACCTATCCCCAACCAATTCCTTGCCCAATTCAACACCTTTGGGCCACTCCTAAGGTACCCAGCTTGCTTACTAATCTCCTATGTGGAGCGTTGTTGAAGCCTACAGAAATCCAGGCAGGTCACATCTACCACTCCACCCTGATCTAATTCCTTGGTCAGCCAGACAAAAAATCTATCAGATTCATTTGACCCAGTGAAGTCATGCCACCTCAGGTCTTGCAACCCACTAGATTCTCAATATTCCACAGTTCTTTCCTTCAGCAATGACTCCATTAACTTTCCCACACCAGCATCAGACTGACTGACCTATAATTACCATCCTCTTCTCTGCTACCACTTTTTAAAGTGAGATGGCATCTGCCCTCCTTCAGACTGCCGGAACCACTCCTGTTTCCAATGAACTGTTGAACAGGACTGCCAGAGGTATAGCCAGTACCTGCCTAAGCTCCCTCAATACCCTTGGATGCCCTCTATCTGGACCCATTGCTTTGTCCACTTTCAGATTAGTGAGTCCCTTCAGGACACTCTCATCTGAAAATGGACTAGGTCCACTCTCTCTCCTCCAATGCTCCTGTTACTTTTTGACCCTGCCCTTCTCTTTTCTGTGAACAATGAACAAAAGAATTTCTTCAGGATGTCTTCCTTTCCTGGTCCTTCTTGTGAGTCCCCCTTCACTTTTTAACCTTACAATCTCATCCCTGGTCTTCCTTCTTTTACTTAGTGCCTAAAATTATCTGTCCCCTTTCATCACTGCCTGGGCTATTCCTCTTTAGTTTGCACCTTCACGCTTCATACTGCTATCCCTGTTTCCTATGTTTCCCCTGATGTACCTTCTTATCCTCCTCCCTCTGCATCTCACATACCTTTTGAATGCTACCATGTCAGCCTTTACCAGCATCTCTTTTGAGAACCATGCAGTCTTTTTTCCTCTTGCTTTTGCTCTCTTGATGCACAGGTTTGTTGTCTTCCCTATAGCCCTTTTAGCTTCATCCACTGTTCCTCTGCTCCACCAAGGTCATTCCCCGCCAGGTCATCCTGAGTCATTCAACCATCTTTTAAATTTTCCTCATGGAGTCAGGACCCTCATCCTTGTGTGTTTCAGTTTCACATCTGTCCTTACATTGAACCACACTGCACGGTAATTGCTGTTCCCCAGATCATCTCCTACCTTGTATGTCTGCAATACTCTCCCTATCAGTGAGTCCAGTATTGCCCCATCACAAGTCAGTTTGTAGTTATGTGAGGAACACACCCTGCAGTGAGTCCAGGCTGTCCCTGTGTCTAGCTGAGGCCACAGTTGGGCGGTTCCAGTCTACATCCAACAGACTGATGTCTCCCACCAGCAGCACCTCCCCTTTCCTGCCATCTTGCCAGTATTTCCACCACTACCTTATTTAACTCCTCCCCTGTGCTGGAGATCCGTGAGATCAATCCAGTGCAAAGGGACTCCATTCCGAACTCTAGGGTGACCCACAGTACTGTACTGCTCCCCTGAATTCCTGCATCTCCCTTGCTTACATGCTTTCCTGAAATAAAGCACAACACCACCACCTCTTTTCTTTCCCACCCTGACCCTCCTGAACAGAGTATAGCATAGTATGGCCATGTCCACTGAAGGTTTCAGTGCACCATGACTGAAATTACCATTATGTCCAGGTTGGCCTTGCCATTAGGGTAGCTAGGTCTAGGATCTTATTACCTAGACTTCTAGCATTTACACATGTGGCCTTCCAGATTTTGTTACCCCCCATGGTACCCCTTATTTCCTTTTTTACTCTATCTTCTTCCCTTTCTCTTTTAATGCTTCCATTGCCATCCCCTTCATTGCTACTGCCCTACTTTCTTTATTACCTTCCACCCTGGTGGATTCCATTCCTCAGGTTCTCTGTACTTTCCACTTCAGCCTGTGGGAGGGAGCAGTTACTGCCTCCCGATATCTTCCACAACCCTTCTCAACTAGTTTAAATTTTCATCAAAGTAACATCTAAACCATTCATTGCAGACTGCAGTTCCCATCCCAGATGGATGTAGGCCATGGCACTTGTAAAGGCCTATATCTTTCCAAGTGGATCCCCAGTCCTCACTGTACTTGAACCCTCCTCTCTGCACCATTCCTGCAACCATGAGTTGAAAGTCTTGGTGTGAAGATCCCTCTTCTAAGTAAGTAAATTAAGTAAAATGTTATTTATACAAGGGGCCCTTCCATAGCTCAGGTGCCTTTACAATACATCACAATAAAATTTGCAGGATTATGCTTAAAACAATAAAACAACAGCAGTCACTTAGTAAGTCCCGAGAATGCCTGCTAAACAGGTATGTTTTAAAGATTTAAAACAGACAGGCAGAATCTCAGTGAAAGCCACTGAGTTTGCAATCTGTCTAGAATCCCTACCTAGCTCTTTAAAATCCTCCTGTACTGTCTCAGCCCGTCCCTAACCAGGACATTAGTTCCCAGGTGGACAACGATATCCAACTCTACCTCCAGTCCTGGTGCCCTGTGATCTTCTGGATCTGCTAACATTGCTACAGGCCATGGCACCAGGTAGGCACCTAAACTCCCTCTCCTTTCCTATTCCCAAATCAATTCCCTCACAATCAAGTCCCCTACCAGAAGTTGCTTCCTACTCCCCTGGGGTCGTCTTCCTCACTCCTGGGGATGTCCACTCCAGAGAACCCCACATCCTCCCCAAGCATTTTCATGGGTGCCTTCTCCTGACAGTCTCACCTTGCCAGAGTGGAATAGAAATTGTGCAGTGATATCGGTTGCAGAATGGCCTCTATCCCACCACCCCTCCTTCCAGAGCCCACTGTAGTCCAGCCATTCCTCCTCCCTGGTATCCTTTGGGGTGATGGTGTCAGACTTGATGGCACCTGGGTGGCTGAAGAGGTCCCCAAGTCTTTGCCAACTCGGCATGGGTCTCAGCCACCTCCTCCCTCAACCCACAGAGGTACCGTAGATGGGATAAAATAAGATTTAATAAGGGTGTCTTTAAACAATACAAAATAGCATGGTTGATGCACAAGATTAGGGCCTTGAAAGAACAGCTGACCTGCCTCAAGGAGGTAGGCTGGAGTACTGAGGAGCTCAAGACTACCAATTACAGTGGTTTTGGGAAAAGACAGAGAGGTCGAGAAAGAAAAAAGTAACATGTGAATACTGAATAAATGTACTGCTTGTGATCTATGGGTGTGGGCATTGTGATTAATGACTTTGTGCATCCACCCTCCCCAACACCCCTCAGGGCTACAAGCTGTTTTTCCACCTTGAGGCCTTCTAGGCTCTAGGACCCTGGTTGGCCTCTTTCCCAGGCAGTGAGGGCTCCATAAGTAACTTAACTACTGGGGATAGCTTACACTTATATGTTTTTCTAAGGCTTAAAGCCAAATCATGTGATTCCAATCATTGTGTAACATATAATGCAAGACAGAACTGTGTAGTACAGAATGACCAAGTTAGATGTGGGTTGCCTGAATGATTTACTCAGAGCAAATCTGCATAGCAAAAGTAAATGAAATACAAATATGATTTAAGTTTGGTAATGTAACATGAACTGTTAGTACCGCGTTTTATTATTTAGTATAGAACGGATAGCTACACTGGAAACAATAATAACCTGAAAGGCAAACCAACTCTGGAAAACAGCCATACTGCAGATGCATAAGATGAAGTTACAAGGATGAATTGAGAGGTTGACCAGTGTTTTGTCAGAAGAGATGCAATTACATTTAGAACATTAATACGTAAAGGGTCATTCTGCTATGAATAGGAGTAAGAGTAAGAATGTACAGTACATGTACTTAGGATTTAGACAGTAAAACTAGATATTTTATGAAGTACGCTACTAAAGAGGAAGCTACAGCATATGGACACATTTTTTTTTATTTAATTTTTCTGAATCCAGATCAGATCAATACAATACGCAGAGCATGTAGTAGAAGCATAATGTGACAACACTGTGTACAGCAGGTAGAGAGGCTATTGCTCATATAATGTCTAGCCAAGACTGCAAAATAGCACATATGATAACACATACAGGAAAACTTGGTATAGCCCATATTCACAATAAACTATACAATGTATAATAAAACACTGTGTTCCAAGAGCTGGTATATCTCTGTCAATAGTAGTGAGCCCAGACAGTGACTAAGTTACAGAAAGAGTCATTTATAGGCATTATGTATTGGACTCAGCTTTGCCATTTAACCTGGAACAGGGGTAGCCTGCCATGTAGGAAGCAGTGATACACTTCATAAAATAAATAGAGAATAATGCCTGTGCAGGTGTGTGCTGAAATTTTTCACACATAGAAATATAGAAACATAGAAACATAGAATTTGATGGCAGAAAAGGACCGCTTGGCCAACTAGTCTGCCCATTTCTACCTAACAGATAAGCTGCAGATCCTAGTTAACCAACAGCCAGACTGACTTTGATTTGTCTGTTGGAAGCTGAGAACCTTGCTACACTGCAAAGAACAAACTATAACTCCGTTTAGGGACCTGGAAACCTGGTAAGGCATAATGCTGTTGGGGACTTGTTAAGAAGGGGAGCAACGCTTTCTACAAAAGTTTCTTTTTTCCTTATTGGCATTAGCAGAGAATTTCAGGATTCCGTTAAAGTGTAGTAAGTTTATAACCAGAGGGAGTGAGGTACAACTGAATTTGCTTGATTGCTGGGATTGAGACCTAGGATTTTGAAGGATATTTTGCAACATTTTAAAAGTGTCCTGCTGGCTGAGGAGGGAGTTCATTTTTATTCTTGGACTCAGTAGAGTGGTTTGTGTAGGAGCAGTGGTCTAGTAAATTGTGGTGTTAGTTGAACTACTATAAAGGCAGTACTCACCAGGGTGGTGGAGCAGTTGTGTATTTGATTGTTTCTAACAGTCACCAGTGGCTATGGACTACCCCCAACCCTTCCCACCCCCAGGCATGGCATTTCCTTTATAGCCAAAGTTATGACATCACTTCCTCAACAGGTCTTGGGGCAGAACTGCCATATTCTTAATAACCCAGCACAGTGCATAAAGAGTAGGTACACACCACAAATAATAATAAATATGTATATATATATATATATATATATTACATATCGTATACTATAAGGAGAGGGACTTGTGAGGAGCGTGCAATGCACTGGCTGTGGGACAGCAGTTTTCCAGGAGACATTCTGGAAACTGCATTGCTGTCCCATTTGCAGGCAACTGTCAGCTCTGAGGGAGGAGGTTGCCCACCCAGGCTAAACTAGCAAGGACTAAGGAGGCCTCCCCACCCAAAGAGCACCACTGCCACAATCACTGCCTCAGAGGTTGCCAAGTATGAAGAGCAGTTGGACCACAGTGGGTTCTGGAGGGTGCAGGTGGTGGACCAGAGGCGAAGCCCCTAGTTGTACCTCTACACAAATCATATACCATTCTGGCAGAGCAAGGTTCCTTTATTTATTTAGTTTTGTTGACCGGGTAAGTGCACTAGACAAATCCTGCCTATTTTCAGGCACGACCCGGGAGAGGGATACAGATGAATGCCTACTGACCTTGAACCAGATTAAGCTGTTGGTGGTATTTTTAGTGAATGAGGGAAATTTGGCCAGAACACTGGGGAAATTCCCTACTCTTTTCAATAAGTGCCATGGGATCTTTAACATCCACCTGAACTACCACCAATCCAGGCAGATGGGACCTCAGTTTAACTTCTTATCTGAAAGACAGCACCTTTAGAAGTGCAGCACCTCTCTTACTGCACTACAGTGTCAGTACTGGATAGTAACCCAAGTGCCAGATGTGGGAACTGAACCCACAGCCCTCTGATCTCCTGGCCTCAGAGGCAAGTGTGCTACCAACTGAGCCACTGACACTGTTAATGATGGCACCTCAGTGGAGACCCAGAAGAATGCTGAGGACATCCACAAGGGAGACCCACAAAAGGGTAGCAAGGGACACCACAGTGGAAGGAAACAGCTTCTGATATGGGGACTCAATTGTTAGGGGTAAAACTGGGGAAGGGAGAGGAGAAGCAAGGTGCCTGCCTGGTGCCATGGCTTGAGGGACAGGAAGGAATCCTCAGGATTGCAGAAGCAGCATCACAGGAAAGGGAATTAGATATCATTGTCCACCTTGAGACAAATGACCTAGCTAGGCATGGGATCAGTGCAGTGCAGAATGAATTTATGGAGTTGGGAGGGCCTCAGATGAGTAGCCAGCACGGTAACCTTCTCAGAGGTTCTGCCAGTCCATGGCAGGAGTGAGGTCAGGGTACTGTACACCATGCAGTTTAATGAATGGTTGCAAACTGGTGCAGAGCACAGGGCTTTGGCTTCATTGGGAACTGGGGTCCACCTGGAGAGATAAAGGTCTATACTGGCATGATGGTCTGCATCTGTCCACGAAGGAACCAAGCTCTAGGTGACAGGTTTAAATGCTTCCTTGGCAAGCTTTTAAACTAGTCAAGGGGGAGGTGCTAATAAAGACAGGAAATGTCAAGCCTCCCCACAAAACATGGCAGGTAGTAAGGTAAACACTGAGGTACAGAGCTCAACAGAGGGCAGGACAGGGGTAAATGGAAAACAGACAAGGGCAAAAAGAGCATGGATGGGGAAAAGGATAAAGCCAACATTAAATGTAGGACGAGTACCAATGCCCAGTGTGGGAAACAAGCTTCCTGAGCTAGTAGCCCTGATGAAAGATGAAAAATTGGATATTGTGGCAGTCATGGAAACATGGTACACAGAGAACCATGACTGGGATGTCAACATGCCAGGGTACACAATCTACAGAAGGGACAGGGAAGGTAAAACAGGAGGTGGAGTAGCTCTATACATAAGAGAAGGGATCAAAGCTGCAGAACTAAAGAGTAAAGGGAGGACAAGAGGCACTCTGGATCACCTTGGAGATAGGGAATGGCATCACAATCTACGCAGGGTTGTCTACAGACCCCCATCTCAAGGGAGGAAATGGACAAGAAAATGATAGAGGACATACTCAAAATGGCTGAAAAAGGAGATATACTGTTGATGGGGACCTGAATATGCCAACTGGATGACATATACTGCAGCCACATCCAAGAGCAGGGTCATTCTTGATGCCCTGCAGGAGGCAGGCCTTTGACAGCTGGTGTTGGAACCCACCTGGGGAGCAATACTAGACCTGGTACTTTCAAATGGAGAGAGATAACAAATTTAGAAGTCAGTAGATATCTGGGATAAGCGACCACTGCACAGTGTGCTTCATAATGAGCACAACCATGGAGATAAGCCTTACAAAGACAAGGATACTGGACTTTAGAAAGGCTGACTTTGGCAAAATGGGTGAATACCTGAAGAATGCACTAGCAAATGGCCAAAAAGGAGGGTGGAAGAACAATGGAGAAAACTCAAAACTGCCATCATAGAGGCAACAAGCCTTGTGTGAAACAAATAAAGAAAACAAAACGGAGTAAAAACCACAATGGTTCTCAAAACAGGTGGCAGGAAGGTTAAGGAGAAAAGGCCAATTCAAAAAGTGTAAGGAATCACAGAAGGAGCATGACAGGGAACTGTATCAATTAAAGCAGCAAGAAGTAGGGAAGGCAGTCAGAATAGCAAAGACCCAAACTGAGGAAAAATAGCCAACTCAGTTAAGAAGGTGGATAAGACCTTTATAGGTACATTAGGAGCATAGAAAGGTTAAGGGAGGGATAGTGAAGATTAATAAGAGAGGGAGGTGGGCAAAGGAGACAGTGAAAAGGCAGAGATACTGAATGAATACTTTGCTCAGTATTCACAAAAGAAGATGAGGAGAAGTTACATAAACCAGACAATAGAAGCACTCTGGGTAGGGGGTTGACACCAGTTCATTTAACAGAAGAAAGATCCTGAAAGAACTCCTAATACTCAAGGTGGACAAAGCAATGGGGCCTGATGGGAATCATCCCAGAATCCTAAAGGAACTAAGGAGGACCTAGTGACACCACTGACCACGCTTTTAACAAATCATGGAAGGATGGGGTGGTACCTGAGGACTGGAGGAGGGCAAATGTGATTCCCATTCACAAAAGTGGGAGCAAGGCAGAAACAGGAAACTACAGACCTGTAAGTTTGACCTCAGTGGTAGGAAAATGATAGAATCACTTCTGAAAGAAAGAATTGTTGAGTACCTAGAGGCCAGCAGGGCACAGGACCCAAAGCAGCATGGATTTACAGCAGGAAGGTCATGTCAGATGAATCTAATTGATTTCTTTGACTGGGTGACCAAAGTAATAGACCAGGGAGGGGCTGTGGATATGGTCTGCCTATACTTTAGCAAGGCATTTGACACAGTCCAGCACAAAAGATTAATAATCAAGTTAGCCAGCATGGGCGCGGGTCCCAGGGTGGTAGCCTGGGTAGCAAACTGGCTGCACAACAGGACACAGAAGATAATAGTGAATGGAACACATTCGAAGAAAGGGGGTTACTAGTGGAGTACCTCAGGGCTCAGTACTGGGTCCAGTCCTCTTAACATCTTTATAGGTGACATTGCAGAGGGTCTAGAGGGAAAGATATGCCTCTTTGCAGATGACACAGAGATCTGTAACAGAGTTGATACACAAGAGGGGTAGAAAAGATGAGAAGGGACTTGGCAAGGTTGGAGGAATGGTCAGACATATGACAACTTAGATTCAATGCAAAGAAGTGCAAAGTAATGGACCTGGGAAACAAAAACCCAGGAGAAGAGTACACAATAGCAGGAGGTACTAACAACAACAAAAATGGAAAGGGACCTGGGGGGTAGTCATATCAGATGACCTAAAGGTGTTTAAGCAATGTGAAAAGTCAGTAAGGAGAACCAGGGGGATACTGGGATGCATAGGAAAGGGCATCACAAGTAGAAAAGGAAGTGGTTATCCCTCTATACAAACAGTTGGTGAGACCCCATCTGGAGTACTGTGTGCAGTTTTGAAGACTTCATTACTGTATGCAAGGACATAGACAGGATGGAAGCAGTCCAGAGGAGGGCAAATAAAATGGTGCAGGGTCTGCACAGAAACAATATGAAGAGAGAGAGAGAGCTTAATATGTATACTGTACTCTTGATGAAAGGAGGGGCAGAGGGGACATGATAGAAACTTTCAGTACCTCAAGGAATCAAAAAGTCCAGGAGGGTAGCATCTTGCAGAAAAAGAGATGTGTAAGAACAAGGGTCACAATTTAAAGATAGAGGGGGATGGCTCGAGATAATGTGGAGGAATTTTTTTCATGGAGAGAGTGGTGGATACATGGAACTGCCTTCCTGGAGGAGGTTGTTGGGTCTAAAACAGTGGGGGAATTCAAACATGCACGGGATAGACATAAGGCAATTATAGTGGGGTTGCAGGAAGTAGGCTGTTGGTTAACTAGAATCTGCAGCTTATCCAGTAGGTAGGAAATGGACAGACTGGGTGGGCAAAGTGGTCCTTATCTGCCATCAAAGTCTATGTTTCTGTGTTTATATGTTACTTCCTCCTACCTCCCACTCAAATTGTCTTATGTTTGTCCCATGCATTCTTTAATTCCACCACTGTTTTTGACTCTACCACCTCCCTCAGAGAAGGCCAGTCCATGCATCTACAACCCACTCTGTGAAGCAATACTTCCTCAGATTACCTCTGAGCTGTCCCTCCTCCATCTTCAAATTGTGCCCCTTGTTCTGCACATCTATTTTTCTGAAAGATGCTACCCTCTGACTTCTGTTGTTTCTCGGAGGTATTTTGTTTCATCATGTCCCTCCTTCTTTCCCTCGAGGCTATACATCTAAGCCCCTTTAGTCTTTATTCTTATGTCTTCTGGTGCAGACCCTGCACCATTTTGCTGCCCTCCTCTGGACAGCTCTCCACCCTATGTCTTTGCAGAGATGGGGTCTCCAGAACTGTACACAGTACCCAGATGTGGCCTTACCAACTGTCTGTACAGGGCGCCAACAAATTCCTGTTTTCTTCTGGTGATGCCTCTCCTATGCATCCCAGTATCCCCAAGCCCTTCTTGCTGCCTTCTCACATTGCTGGCCCACCTTTAGGTCATCTGATATGACTACCCCAGGTCCCTTTCCATTTTTATTGTTGTCAGTATCTCACCCCATTGTGCACTCTTCTCCTGGTTTTTGTTTCCAGTGCATTACGTTACACTCTCTGCATTGAATCTAAGCTGCCATGAATTTGACCATTCCTCCAACTTTGAAAAGTCCCTTTTCATCCTTTCCACCCCACCCTGTGTATCAACCCTCTTACAGATCTTTGTGTCATCTGCAAAGAGACATGCTTTCCTTCCAGTCCCTCTGCAATGTCACTTATAAAGACATTAAAAGGACCGGCCTTAGTACTGGGCCCTGAGGTACCCCACTAATAATCCCCTTCTTCACTGTGGACTCCATTTACTATTACCATCTGTGTCCTGTTGTCCAGCCAGTGTTTTACCTAGGTTATCACCCTGGGACCCGATCCCAGGCTGGCTAATGTGTTTATTAATTTTTGTGCAGGACTGTGTCAAATGCTTTGCTAAAGTCTAGGTAGGCCATGCCCACAGCCCCTCCCTGGTCTACTACTTTGGTCACCCAGTCAAAGAAATCAATTGGTTTGTCTGACATGACCTTCCTGCTGTGAATCCATGCTGCCTTGGGTCATGTGCCCCACTGGCCTCTAGGTACTCAACAGTTCTTTCCTTCAGAAGTGATTCCATCATTTTCTGCCACTGAGGTCAAACTGACAGGTCTGTAGTTTTCTGCCTTTCTTGCTCCCACTTTTGTGAAGGGGAATCACACCCAAGATGTGATAATCCATAAACCTAAGAGCGAAACATGAGGTGTTTATGAAATTAGTACACACTGAGGGTATGTGAAAATCTTCACAAAACAAACTTTGCACAACCATTATTTTTATAACAACTGGTGCAAGGTTTCAATAGAGAGAAAACTGTAAGCTGTATTTGTGTGAGCTAGCATGTCCCTCGCACAGCCTGTACTCATATAAATACAGTGTGCTTTCTTTGCATTTCAGTGAAGCAGAGCATAAGGAGGAAAACAACGTAATAATTCACTCAATTGAGTTATTACGAATTCAGCTGATTATTAAGGCTTTTCTCAGTATTGCATGTCCAGTCAGGGGTCACCAGTTATATATCATTTATAATCTGCTGCTATACTTCCACTGTAGGTGGCTTCTTTTGCATCTATGTCCTTTTAATGGCTTTTTGTTGGCTAAGACTGAGATATACAAAACATCCATAGATCTGGGTGCCATTCAGAGACCGGGGACTGATGGATATGCTAACCACTGAAGGAAGACAAGACATGTAGGAAGGATAAGTGCTGAAATTGATCTGGAAATGTTCCCATAAAGGGTTAGAACTGAGAAGTACCAGTCCAGAATAAGTGAGGAAGGTCTGCTTGGAGGTGACAACAGTCTCAACAGTGGCCATATTCTGACAGCATAAATTTAGCTAGAATGACAGGGTGCCTAAGAACAAATATCTATATTCCCAAGTAAACTCCCTCTATAATGTGAAGGAAGTGACTTTAAGAGAAGGAAAAGCATATATCAGCCACATAGAATATGTAATGGAGGAATTTAGTTCCCACACCTGACACTTAGATTGTTAGAGGGCTGTGGGTTCAATTTCACAGTTGGCACTTACAGTAATATCCCAATACTGACACTGTAGTGCAGCATGAGTGGGGTGCTGTACTTGAGGTACCATTTTTGGATGAGATGTTAAACCAAGGTCCCATCTGCCTGTTCTGGTGGTAGTTCAGGTGGTAGTTCAGGTTGATGTTAAAGATCCCATGGCACTTATTGAAAAGAGTAGGGAATTTTATTATTACTTTAAAGCAAAATATATACATAATAGTGTTACATCACACAAAATCATAATGCAAAAATAAAATAAACATAAATATGTTTTTCACCATAATCCAATGCCAAATTATATTTTTATCACCCCAAAACATATTTGTAAATGTTGAAAATAGACCCCTCCCTTCCACTAAAAGACATAGGAATCTGTATTCAAACTTCAAAAAATCATAATACTGTACAGAAATAACAGAAAGCAAAATCTGAAAACAACATAACTATTAATTCATACAGTCCCTTCTATAAATAATAAAACATAGTCAAAATATTAATAGAAAACCAAAGAAAACCCTTACACTAAAAACAATATAATATTAATACATGCCACCCATACAAACCCCCCACCCCTAAGAGTAGGGGATTATTTTTAACTTGAAAGCAAAATATAAACAAAATAGTGTTACTTCACACAAAATCAGTACCAGTAGTACTGAGTGCTGGCTGTCTGACTCTGTCAATGAATGAGTGTGTGCTTGTACAAGCACACGCTCATACAAGCACACGCTCACTTCACTGAGCACTCAGATGGGATGCCAGCCATGGAGGTGAGTGGAGGGCCTGCGTGGCCCAATGGGGTACAGGGAGCAGTGGGTGGGCCCTGACTTAAGACAGGTTGAGGAGGTGAGGGGTTCCCTAGACACCAGGAACAGGGAGGAGAATTGTTTTTTACAAAGATATGATGCTGGGACTCAGGGTGACTGGGGGAGGGAGGGAGGAGGGTTCTATCTTGATTTGAATTTGGATGGTGATTGGCCATGGGGGCCACTAGACACCAGGGACATGGCACCTTGGGAGGGGACTTTTTTTTTTTACAAAGATTGAGGATCGGGCTCAGGGTGACTGGGGAGGAGTGAGGTCCTTGATTTGAATTCAGCTGGTGATCGATTTGAATTCAGCTGGTGATCAGCTGGGGGACCACTAGATACCAGGGACATGGAGGGTATTGTTTTCTGTGGAAGATTGGGGCTGGTGGCGAAATGAAGAAATTTTGCCTCCGGGTGGCGAAATTTCAACTGTGAGTGGCACATTTCGCGGTTCATGGGTGAAAGTTTACATTTAGCATGGTGAAATATTTCACAAATGTGCACATTCCATGAAATATTTCACCCGTGAAATTTTCCAATTTTGCACAACACTATCTAGAGGAAAATGTAAAAATAGACTGTTCAAAGGTCTGCAGTCCTAACATAACTTACCAAATTGGGATGTTAACCCCAACTAATACTACGAGTAGTTACAGAATGGGATATCTTAGTTCAGAGCAATGGCCCTTAGATGAATGGGACCTTATCCTGTTCCAGGATGAAAAATGAGCATTTTTCAATGCTGAATGTTTGCTTGCTGGCATTAGCATTGGAAGTGCAGGAGTTAGACAGATGCAGAATAGGAATTGCAGTGAAGTATTGAACTGATGCCAGCCCCATCCCCACCCTGCAGAGATGGACAGACATTGGGGTGTGCCTTGGGTCATCACCATAACGCCACGCCTGCTTCACCTCACCTTACCCGCAGACACCCCACAAGTGTCGAGGTGTGCCTTGGGGTGTTCAGGCTTTATACTCACCCCATTCCATAAAGAAATACACTGAAATGGAGATCACATGATGCAGAGTGCTGAGTAGCAGCTCCCTCAAGAAGCTCCTACCTCCTGCCGTACTCTGGTCTGGTTATATCTCGAGGATGGAGGCTTACATGAAGAAAGCCCCACAGAAGCATACCCTCCAGCAACTCCCGAGAAGGCCCTTAAGAAATCCAGGGCCTCGGTTGGTTCTGGGTCTGATCCTCCGAGCCAAAGTGGTGATCAGGAGCCTTTAATGCTTTCCAGACTTCTTGAGGAGTTTAAACCCTTTTGAGAGGAAATGAAGGATATGGCAATGGATTTGAAATCACTATCCAGAAAATCAGATGAACTCTTGCTGTCTGTGTCTGATAATGGAGCCAATTGCTTCTATTGAGAAAAAGAATTGGTAGTCTCGACCCTGAACTGGTTTCAATGCACAGAAATTGTCTCGTTTTGAAGCTAAGCTCTAGAACCTAGAGGTCGGAGCAAAGAAATAACGTAGTGGTTCTCGGTTTACGGAGGAGAGGAGGGCCAAAATGTTGTGGCATTTATTCAGAAGTTGGTTGAGCGGGTGGCTGGCCCATCTCCATTCAGTCCCAGCTACATTATAGAGCATGCCCACAGGGCTTTACGGCCTAAACCATCCCCTGAGGAACCCCCGCCTCTATTGTGTGCGGTTCCTGAATTATTTGGAGAGACAGCATTTCCTACAAAAGTGCGTGTTTGCAAGAGGTTCGCTGATAATATAAAGCTGAGAATCTTACAAGATCTACCTCGTCTCGGTCCGCTTGAAATGCAAGGCATTCCACCCTATTGTTTCTAAGCTAATTGCTGCAGGTTTGAAGTTTGGATGAGTTACCCGGCCAGACTACAGATTTCAACTAATGGATCCTGAAAAGCTACGAAGACCCTGAAGAAGTTTTGAGAGCCTTAAATCCATGCTGCCAGATCTATTTAAGGACTCTTGAATGGTTGTGGCACAGTATGGAGTACTGCACGGAGTTGAGAGTTCGAACTTTTGTTTTCTCCCTTAGAGAAATTTTTTAAATGTGAAGACTTGGGAAATTGCATCTACCACAGTGGACTGGGGATCATCGCAGACCGCCCGACTTTTCTTTTCTTTCCGTCTCATAATGGGCCTGTGCTGGTCTGAAGCAGTGGACACTGGGTTTGGGGCCTTCTTGGGGGGTTTGTAAGCCAGGTTTGGAGGCTACTTTGTTGGGGTTGAAAGAGCCCAGTTCGATCGTTGTGGGCTAGTTTCTCATTTTTCTTTTGGATTGGTACTGGGATGGTCCTGGGCTTTCTCCATTTCGGCTTTTCATTTAGTTGGGTCAGGGAATTGGCCACTAGATGCATGCTCCAACTTTTGGGGAATCAGAGGAAACTCTACTCGAGGAGGAATTAGCAGTGTTTCACTATTTAGCTGGGGCGTAGCACTCTCAATTTTCCAGGGAGGACCTGTCCATTGGATACTTGTCGAGTGGGTAGAGGCAGCTTTTCTGCCTCCGGTGAGCGATCCCAGCTTTTCTCCCAGTCCAATTCTCGCTGTTAATACAAGCTGGGGTATTTTTCCCTTCAAGAGTTTCTGGTCCGGTTCTGGTTTCTGGTGGCTCACCCTGCACTTCTGGTCTCAATTCAGGTTATTACGAACACCTGGATGATGAGATGGTTTTACCATAGCCCCCTATGACAATCTCTTATGTCCATGCTCTGGCTGGACTGAGGTGAAGGCCCAGGACCATTCTCCTTCGTTAGTATAACTTGCAGTGTTTGGTTTCTATAGATCAGTGATTGTGTGCAACAGCACTAAATATCTGGGTTCATTATCGGGGTGGGAGTAGAGGGATTAGAAGCAGTACTGTGCTGAACGTTGCTTGTGACAGTTTGGTGGGGGAGGTGGGTGGGGTTTGGGGTATGGGTTGAAGGTGGGAGGATAGAGGATGAGTGGTATCTATTTCTAGGGGGCTAGGAAGAGGATGGGTGTTACTGCAGTAACCCTGGGGATACATGTAAAGGGATATGCATCTCGTGTGCTGAGTTTAATTATTTCAGCTTGATTATCTCTTCTAGATGGTTAATGAGTTAACATTCATGTCTTGGAATGTTAAGGATCAGAAAACAACATAAGCAATATCAGGTTCTCAAACATTTAAGTCTGTTCAGTTCACAGATAACCTTTTGCAAGAAACCCATTTATTAGAAAACGGAAGCTTTGCAATTAAGGAGGCAACAAGTGGGATCGATTTATAGTGCCCAGGGCACCACGAATAGTTGTGGGGTCATGCTTATGATTAACAGGAGTATTCCATTCTTCTTCCACACAAGTGATTAAAGATACCGAGGGTAGGTTCATCCTGGTTAAAGGTACCTCTGGTTTGTCCCAATATTACTGGGCTGTGTTTATGGCCCTAATCTGGATGACCCTGGATTTTTCATGAGGCTTATATCTATCATTTACCCCAATGCTTCCCATTAAAATTATTTTAGGGGAGTTTTCAATCAAGTACTTGATCCTCACTTAGACAGACTGGGCAGTGGCCTGGGTGGGCTACCCCTGGGCAGAAGGCATTTAGGAATTTATTAGATCAATGTGGGCTCTGCAATGTCTGGTGTGTTTTACACCCTGATTCTAGGGAGTTTACCTTTAGGTCTATGGCACATGGCTCGCAATCCGCATTGACTATTTACTTATTTCTCAGTGTCTCCTGCCCGGGTGAAGACCTCCTTGACTCAACCAGGCCCAATCTCCGACCACTCACTAGTGGTATGCAATTTGGTACTGCTCAATTCATTTAATAGGAAACTAGATGGAAGTTCAATGATCAGCTCCTTAAAGACGTTAAATGTTGCAAACTTATTAGGGAAAAATTAGAAACCTTTTTTCACTAAACCCTTTAGATGGTGCAAAACCTGATATCTTGTGGGGGCCTTCAAAGCTTTCATGAGATGGATACTGATTAGCATGGTGGTTGGTAGGAAAAGAGAGCAGGAGAAAGAGCTTAAATGCTTATTAACCCAAATCAGATCTCTGAAGTTAATCTTCTGGCCAATCCTCTAGATGAGGATACTTGGAAACTCCTGAAATTAAAGGATAAATACTTGGGGTTACTTCAAGAGAGAGCAGAACTAGCCATTATTCGTTTCAGAGCTAACTACACTGATCAGGGGAGAAAGCAGGACGTTTACTGGCATTGTGATAAACAACAGGAATCAAAGAGATTTATCATGCCCATCAAGTGAGTGGCAGATGGATCTCTAAGGTGTGTTCTACTGAGATAGCTCAAGAATTTGCTGCTTATTATTCTAAACGGTATAGTGACATGGAGCATCCCCCTGCCCTGAAGACATACAGGGTTATCTAAGGACTCCCACTTGCCCTTCTCCCTGACCGTGTGGTGATACTCTTTTTGTCCCTATTTCCCGGAGGAAATTGCTAAGGTTAGTGAGTTGCCTGCCTACAAGGTCCCTGGTCCAGATGGATTTTCTGCTTTATTTTACAAGGGCTTTGAGACCTCTCTTACCAATACTTGGTAGCTTTTTCAGCAAATCCTATCTGGGGTGGAGACAGATCCGTATTCTATGAGGCTCTGATTGTCTTGCTTCCCAAACCTGATAAAGACCTCAAACAGGTTCAAAGTTACAGACCTATCTCGTATTTAAACCAGGATATTAAGATTCTCTCTAAATACTGGCTAATAGGTTAGCACTGGTTCTTTCTGGGTTAATAGGTACAAACCAGGTGGATTTATGAAAGGGCGCCATCTTCCGATCATTTACGCACCTTGTCACATGTCTTCTCGACTACCAGGGATGCGGAGTTCCCTGTGGGCTTGGTCTCCTGGATGCTGAGAAGGCATTCGACTCATGTGAACTGGAACTTTCTGTTCCACACTTTGGAGGCCTTCCACTTCCCTCTGTTTATCTCCTGGATTGCCGCCTTTATAAAAATCCCGGCAAGAATTTCCATGAATGGTGCCTTTTCCTATTCTTTTCTCACTTCACTGGTACTAGACAGGGGTGCCCCTCCCCTTTATTATTTAACTTATATCTGGAACCTCTTATTCAAAATATTCTCAATAATGATTCTATACAAGGGATGAGAATTGGGCGGCATGAAGTTAAAGTCACTGCATATGCTGATGACCTGTTAATACATCTGTCCCATCTGGTATCCTCTGTCCCAGCCTTACTAAGGGAAGTAGCAAGGTTTAGTGCTCTGTCCAACTATAAATTGAATGCCAGTAAGTCCCTATTTTTCCCATTATATCACAAAGTTCTCAAGACTGACATTATCCCTTTTGGCTATGTTGGACACCCAGGTCTTTCAAGTATCTGGGTATCAAACTTTCATGTAACCCCTAGCATGGTTTAAGGAAAACTTGGATTCCTTATTGCAGGGGATTACACATGACCTTGAGCAGTGGTCTAAACTCCCTATCATTCTGTGGGGCCAAATTAACATAATTAAAATGAATATATTTCCTAGGATTTTCTACCCATTGTCCTTTCTCAATGCCTTTATTCCTTTACTCTGGTTCAAAAAGGTACATGGTGTTTTCACTAGATTCATCTGGGCCGACAGGTATCCCCATTTGGCTTATCATAAGCTGGCAGCTCCAAAGCTGGAGGGGGTGTGAATCCCCATCTGGCTATATATCACTGGGCTAGTCACCTTGCAAAATGTTTGCAGTGGGTATCTCCGGCCCAGAAGAAACGCAACCTATCTGGCTCAAAATAGAATTGGATGCAATCAATGCCAAAAATCTGGACCCTCTCACGTTATTTTTCCTTAGGTTATCCCAAGTAAGTATGGCCATAGAGTGTTCCACAATAAGGACCTCCTTAAAGGTCTACTCACAGATATGTTCCTTTTGCAGTACTCCCATCTGGACCTGGCCCAGTCTATCTGGAACTCGCATCATTTACTATTAACAAGAGTCAAATCTCCCATCTTTGGTTGCCTCAATTGGGAGAGGGAAGCTCTTGACTTTACTGATGGTGGGGGCATTGGTTATCAGTGGAGGAGATGGTTAGGAAATTTTTCTTCTTGACCTCTTCTTATTTCAAAGTCCTGCAATTGAAACACTTACTTGTAATTACCCTGGGTAGTACTCCTCCTTCTCAGAATATCTCCTCTGATACCCGAGGTATCCCCACTTTCTGGATCTTCTGGTGTAGTCTCCAAACTATATCAGGTTTTGTTTCATAAAATTTGGTGGCCCATTTGGGCCATCAAGATTTTGAGAAACTTTCTCCCCACCTTCAGCTGGATTGGCATTCTCTAGAAGTCATGTCATAAATTTATTTCTCAAGATAGACATGCCTCATGCAAGATCATGTATTGCACAACTTATATTACTCCGCTAAACTTCACAAGTGGGGCTATTAGACTCAAACAAGTGCAACAAATGTTTGCAGGATGAGGTTACACTTTTTCACATGCTTTGGTCTTGTCCAAGAATCTCCACCTTATGGGTTTCAATCCAAACTTCCTTAGACCCCTTGTTGGGCCTCCAAGATTATTTTATCCCTGAGGTATGTGTTTTAGGGGACCTGTCCTCTATTAGAGTCAAGGCTCGAATTTCATATCCATGGTCGCTTTGTCGGCTAAGAAAATAATTCTCCATCATTGAAAGACAGGTCCTCCCTTCCTTCCAGGAATGGGTAGAGAAGTATTACCCAACTTGGGCATGGAAAAATAACAGCCAGTCTACATAATAGACTGGCAGTTTATACTAGAATTTGGGATCCCTTCACTCACTAATTTCTCTGGTTCCAAACTAAACCTATACTAGGTTGTTGCTTCTATATGGTCTTTTGATTAGAGGCTCGGCATCTACGGGTACCAAGACGGGTTACTGCAGTAAGGGGAGGTGAGGTGGGGCAACATCTTTTCACTATGTATCAATGAGACTCTATCAGTTTTCTCAGTATGCTGCCTTTTATGGTGGAAAATGTATGAATAAACTTTCAATTATAAAAAAAAAAATAATGCTGAAATGGGTGCAGTATAGGATAATGGGGTGAACTTTGGGGCTGAAGAGTCCAAGGCACACCTCGATGACTGTCACTTGCTGCAGGGTGGGGTGAGAGGTGGAATGGCATAAGCATTAATGTTGACAATCCCAAGTTACACCCTGATGCCTGTCAGTCCCTACAGAGGTGGCGTATGATCAGAAACCCTAAAGCCTCAGGTGTTTCTTGTTATTTTCACTCCAGGTTTTCAGCAGGCTTTTGTGACCCTACCTCATGAACAGTAACACTATCAGTTTGTCAGCCAAAAGGTGATTTTGCACAGCAACTGCATCATTTGGCACCACAGGTGTGAAAACATATTTCAAAAAGGATGTGAAAATGACAGCTGTACTGTTCACAAGGAGGTGTAAAAATGGTAATGTTGAAACTCTGAAGTGAAAATATAAAAAAATTGGTGAAGTCATGAGTGTGCTTATAAAATGCACAACACACTTCCATAATGCAATTATTTTTGGGATTTTTACACTAGTTTTCAACATAGGCATTTTGGGACCTCCGCTCATGAACAGTGGCACTGTGATTTTGTTATTCTGTCCCGAACATTGATTTCGCACAGAGACTGCACCATTGCACCACAGGTGCAAAACATGGATCAGGCAAGATGTGAAAAATGGCAGCTGTACTGTTCATAAGTGTGTGTAAAATGGCAATGTTGAAAATCTGGAGTGAAATATAAAAATTGGCAAGTTGCATGCTGCATGAGAAACTGCACAATGTACACTAGTAACGCAGTCATTTTTAGGAATTTTGTTCACCAGATTTGCAACATGGGCTTTTGGGACCTCTTCTTATGAACACTGTCACTGTGATTTTCTTACTCTGTTCGAATATTGATTTCCCACAGCTACCACACCATTGTGCACCAGATGTGCAAAACACATTTGGGCAGGATGTGGAAAATGACAGCTGTACTGTTCATAAGGAGGTGAGGAAAATAGCAGTGCTGAAAATCTGGAGCGAAAATATTTAAAATTCTCGGTTACACGCGAATGTTCAAACTGTGCAATGCACGATCATAACACAGTTATTTTTCGGATTTTTTCACCAAATTTGCAACACAGACTTTTGGGAGCCCCACCATGATCTGGTGACACTGTCATTTCATTAATTAGTCCTGAAAGGTGATTCCACACAGTGACCACGAAATCACCTTTCAGGATCGAATAATGAAATGACAGTGAAAGAGTTCATGAGGAGTGGTCTCAAGAACCCCATGTTGAAAATTTGGAGCCAAAAGTCACAAAATGTCTGAGCTATCCACCTAAGTTGAAACCCCCATTATTGTCATTACACAGCTTACCGTGATTTTTTTCAGTTTGTGGTTGGTTTTGAAGAGTTCAGGCGTTTCCCGCTCCACCGAAGATTGTTGTGCCGGGCTTCAGAGGTAAGTATGGGGTGAGGGGTGTGGGGAGTTGGGGTGTGTAGAGGTGGGTGCAGGTTAGGAGGGCGCCTTGACCACGAGGGACTGTTTCTGTTTTACAGGGGAAAAAAACAGAAAATCGTAAGAAGTTTTTTTCAGGTTTGCTAAATACATTTGAGCACACTAGGGTGGGCTCCCAGTGTGCCACCTGTGCTTTTGGTAGGGAGGAACTGAAGCCAACAGGGATTAGGCACCCCATCAGCAAAAGCATGTCTGTGTTTGGGGACATGATGCCAAAGAGGTTAAGTGCCCCCTCTGCAGACAGATAACAGAGAACATTATGCCGATGGGGACTGGCACCTCCATCTGCAAAAAAAATGGGGATGGGGCATGTGACAGGGTGATTTGGCACCCTTATGTTGGCTTTCTAGGGACTGTGAGAGATGGATGGAGGATCCCTGCCATGTTTATTGAAATTTTTCAGCAGGAGTGGCACATAATGGAGGCGTGTCAGATCTGCCACTGCAATGATGAGCCTGTCTCTATTGCAGCTGAGGATTTCTTTCAAGTTGGTGGCATGCTTCTCAACTTCTGTCATAGACAATGTGCTCATTCATTGGTGACTCAGAGACAAGGCCAAATAAGCAGTGGCGGCATTGGACACAACTCTGCCTCACCTCCACAACCTGCTACTCCACCAAGCTGCCGCCAAATGTTTCTTACACATGTGCACAAGCAAACATATAACAAAGATACTGGCATGATGGGAAGGCTCTGTAAGAAATATAAAATATGGATAGAACGCTCATTCTAAAAGACTCAATCCTGGAGAAAATGGGAATTGTAACTGACTCTATTGGGAAGTGCCATTAGTCCGGTAATTGTAAGGGGTTCATAATTGGGAAGTTCTGAATTATTCAGATTCATGGGGCTCTGGACCCTGAGATATTTTATTTTGTACTTCTCCATTTCAGTGGAAACTCCTCTCAGAGAGCCGCTGAAGGAATAGTTCAGGAGCAGCACCTCTGTTTTGCAAAGGTTTGAGGAGAAACCTGAGAGAGGTGCCAAGGTGTGGCACATAGAACATGCTACAGGAATGGATTTATCTGGGTCTAAGAGGGTGAGATGGATATCATCTGCATAAAGATATGGTGTACTGGACACCTCCTAAGGGCATCCATTCACTTCAGGGGCCTGGTGGAGTGCTTCCACAATGGGTTTGATGTACAAAGTAAACAATAATGGTGAAAGGGATAAGCCTGTCTTGTGCCCCTTGCAAGGCAATAGGAGGTGCTACTGAAATGTTGACTGTATATAGCAACCAAGATGAACTTGGAAACTCACCAACCTATATGATGTTGACACCATTCCATGTTAAAAACATTTATTTACGTTAAAATAACTGCCTGACACAAATAGATATGATTGTGCTTTTAACTGCAGCGTTAGAGAAGAGTCCAGTATGCGATCTGAAACACGCCAGGAAGTTATTAAATGTAAATAAATGTTTTTTAACATGGAATGGTGTCAGCATCATATGTGGTGGTGAACTGTCCAAGTTCATCTTTGGTTGCAATATCTTTTACTTTGTGAGCCCTACGACCTTGTGTGCACTCTATTTGTTGGTATTGTGACTCTAATATTTGTCTGGATAGCTGGATGGATGTTCTGATCAATTCCAGGTATGGGGCAGGAAAATGATGGTCAACGGGTGTCTCAGAGGAATCTCCAGGACACCCTGTTAAATGCCTTCTCAGAGTTCAGTCTAGTAATCACTGTTGGGATGGAAGATTGATTCAGGTGTTCCATTAGAGCAGCATACAATGCACATTGTCCACTGTCTGTCTGCACTAGATAAAGAGGATTGGTCAGGGTGGATAAAAGATTGAAGAAGGTGATCCACCCTTTGTGTCCAAATAGCCATATAAAATTTAATATTGACATTCAAAATGGAAATCGGGCAGTAGGAAAAAGAGACATGGGTCTTTTCCAAGCTTTAAAATAGCTCAGAGAGTGGCACAGCTCCAGGATGGAGGTGAAGAGGCTCTTCATGAACTGCCTGATAGGTGGTAAGTAGGTGGGTAGCAGTATGTCAGCGAAAAACTTGTACCACTCAACCTGGTATCCATCCGAGCCTGGACATTTCATAGTTTTGCCTCCTAAAGGGATGTCTGAAGCTCCTCCATCTGAATGATGCATATAATGGGATTAGGTGTGGGAACTGGAAGAGGACTGCAGGAAGAGGGCAGAGCAGATAAAGGGGGTGGAAGGGCAGACTAGATGGGCCTGTGGGTCTTTTTCTGCCATCATAGAAACATAGACTTTGACGGCAGATAAGGACCGAATGGCCCACCCAGTCCGCCCATTTTCCTACCTACTGGATAAGCTGCAGATCCTAGTTAACCAACAGACTATTTCTTCGTAGCTCCAACAAGAAATGATTTATGTCTGTCCCATGCATTCTTGAATTCCACAGTTTTAGATCCAACAACCTCCTCAGGAAGGCAGTTCCATGTGTACACCAACTTCTCTGTGAAAAATACTTCCTCACATTGCCCTGAGCTGCCCCCTCTATCTTCAAATTGTGTCCCCTTGTTCTTGCACATGTCTTTTTCTGAAAGATGCTACCCTCTTGAACTTTGTTGATTCCACTGAGGTACTTAAAAGTTTCTATCATGTCCCCCTCTACCTTCTTTCCTCAAGAGTATACATATTTAGCTCCTTTAGTTTCTCCTCGATGGCTTCTCTTGCAGACCCTGCACCATTTAGTTGCCCACCTCTGACTGCCTCCATCCTGTCTATGTCCTTGCTGAGATGGGGTTTCCAGAACTGGATGCAGTACTCAAGATGGGGTCTCACCAACTGTGTGTACAGAAGGATAACAACTTAATGTTTTCTGCTGGTGATGTAGTAGTAGTAGTAAAATCTTTATTTTATACAGGACAAGCTGGTATAAACATCTTTAGGACAAGTCCTATATTATAGATGCTCCTGTTCTTTTCAGTATAACATAAAGTACAAAAACAATAACAGGTATAACAAATATCTTATAACATCATCTCCCTATACATCCCAGTATCCCCCAGCCCTTCCTACTGCCTTCTTACATTGTTTGCCAATCTTAAGGTCATCTGATATGATTACCCCCAGGTACCATTCCATTTTTGTTGTTGTTAGTACCTCCTCCCCATCCCTTTGAGTACTCTTCCCTGGGTTTTGTTGTTTCCAAGTGCATTATTTTGTACTTCTTTGCATTGAATCCAAGCTGCCATTTCTGACCATTCCTCCAACTTTGCCAAGTCCTTCATCCTTTCCATGCTCTCCTTGTGTATCAACCTTATTGCAGATCTTTGTGTCATCTGCAAAGAGGCATACTTTTCCTTCCAGTCCCTCTGCAATGTCACTTATAAAGACATTAAAAGGACTGGACCCAGTACTGAACCCTGTGGTACCCCACTAGTAACCCCCACTTCTTCAGAGTGGACTCTGTTTACTATTACCTTCTGTGTCCTGTTGTACAGCCAATGTTTTATCCAGGCTACCACCCTGGGATCCACTCCCAGGCTGGCTCATTTGTTTGTTAATCTTTTATGTGGGACTGTGTCAAATGCCTTGCTAAAGTTTAGGTAGGCCATGTCCACAGCCCTTCCTGGTCTACTACTTGGTCACCCAGTCAAAGAAATCGATTAGATCCATCTGACATGACCTTCTCGCTATGAATCCATGCTGCCTTGAGTCCTGTGCCCCACTGGCCTCTAGGTACTCAACAATTCTTTCCTTCAGAAGTGATTCCATCATTTTCCCTACCACAGAGGTCAAACTGACAGGTCTGTAGTTTGCAGCCTCTGTCTTGCTCCTACTTTTGTAAGGGAATCACAACTGCCCTTCTCCAGTCCTCAGGCACCACACCATCTTCCCTTGATTTGTTAAAAAGGGTAGTCAGTGGTGTCATTAGTTCTTCCTTAATTCTTTTAGAATTCTAGGGTGAATCCCATCAGGCCCCATTGCTTTGTCCACCTTCAGTTTTAGGAATTCTGTCAGAACCCTTTCTTCTTTGAAAGGACTGGGATCGACCCCCTTATCGAGAGTGCTTCTAATTGGATTAGGTACCTCCCTCCACCTCTTTTGTGAATACTGAGCAGAAGTATTCATTCAGTATCCCTGCTTTTTCACTGTTTCTCTCTGCCCACCCACTGTCCATTCTGTTCAGCCTCACTATTCCTCCCTTTGTCTTTCTACGCTCCCTAATGTACCTATAAAAGTTTTATCCTCCTTCTTAACCGAGTTGGCTATCTTTTCCTCAGTTTGGGCCTTTGCTATTCATACTGCCTTCCTGCTTCCTTGTGCCTTAACTGGTACAGCTTCTGTCCTGCTCCTTCTGTATTTCCTTATACTTCCTAAATGCTATCTTTTTCTCCCTAACCTTCCCTGCCACCTCTTTTGAGAACCATAGTGACTTTTCCTTTCATTTTGATTTATTTGCTTCACACAAAGGCTTGTTGCCTCTGTGATGGCAGTTTTGATATTTCCCATTGTTGTTCCACCCCTCCTTCTTGTCTGTTTGCTATGCTTTTCTAAGGCACTCTCCCATTTTGACAAAGTCAGCCCTCCTGAAGTCCAGTACCTCACTTTTGTATGACTTGACTCTGCAGCTGAGTTTATTGTGAGCCACACTGTTTGGTGGTCACTTGTTCCCAGGTGGCTGCCCACTTCTAGATCTGAGATCCTCTCACTGTCCCCATTTGAAAGTACCAGGTCTAAGATTGCTCCCTCCTGAGTGGCTTTCAACACTAGCTGTATGAGGTATGCCCTGTAGGGCATCGAGAATAGCCCTATTCTTGGATGTGGCTGCAGCAAAGGTGCTCCAATTAACATCTGGCATATTCAGGTCCCCATCAACAGTATCCCCCTTTCTCTGCCATCCTAAGGATGCCTTCTATATCCTTGTCCATTCCTTCTCCTTGAGATGGGGGTCTGTATGCAACCCCTGTGCAGATTTTGGTGCCATTTCCAGTCTCTAAGGTGACCCACGGTGCCTCCTCTCCTCCATTTACTCTTTTGTTCTGTTGCTTTTATCCCTTCCCTTACATAGAGAGCTATTCCTCCCTCTTCTACCCTCCCTGTCTCTCCTGTAGGTTGTGTACCATGGTATGTTAACATCCCAGTCATGGTTCTCTGTGTACCATGCTTCTGTGACTGCCATGATATCCAGGCATCCCTCTTTCATCAAGGCCACCATTTCAGGGAGCTTGTTGCCCAAACTATGGTCATTGGTACTCATTACACTCCATTTCTTAATGGCCTTACCCATTTTGCCCCATTTCTGTCCTTAATGCCTTTGTTGTTTTCTCCATTTACCCTGCCCTTCTCCCTATCAACATCTCTATCTTGGTATTTATCTCACTAACTACCCTGATTTTTTGGGGGTTAGGATTTCCCTGTTCCTTTCAGTGCCTCCCCTTGGCTAGTTTAAGTGCTTGCCAATGAAGCATTTAAACCTATCACCTAGGATCCTGGTTCCCCTCCTGGACAGATGCAGACCATCACGTCAGTATAGGCCTGCATCTCTGGGTGTACCCTCTCTCCTCAGTGATGCCAAACCCTGGAGCTCTACACCAGTTTTTCAACCACTGATTGAATCCCATGGTGTGGAGCACCCTAGCCTCACCCATGCCATAGACAGGCAGCACTTCCGAGAAGCTTACCATGTGTGCTGCTTGTCTAAGGCCCCTTCCCAACTACACAAACTCTTTCTGCACTGCTCTGATCCCTTTCCCAGCCAGGTAATTTGTCCCAGGTGGGCAATGAAATCCAGCTCCTCCCCATGCAGCTGCTCCTGCAATCCTGAAGATTTGCTCCTGTCCCTCCAAGCCATGGCACCAGGCAGGCACCTTACCTCCTCTCCCTTTCTCCCCCAGTTCTACCCTCCCTAATTATGGAGTCACCCACCACAGTTGTTTCCTTCCCTTGTGGGGTCCCATGCCACCCTCCTGTGGGTCTTCTTTGGGAGGTTCCCAGCATCCTCCTTGGTCTCCACTGCAGGTGCCTCCATAGAGGAACCACACTCTGCCAGAACGGCATATGATTCTATGATTCTATGATGAGAGAGCCATGCTGAGTTACAATGAAAGAAGGAAGGAAAGATTTGAGAGAAAATCCATAATTTGAGATGATGGCAGGAGGAAGATTCCATGCATAGGGACTGATAGTACTCCTGTAAAATATTAAGTGTCTTTTATGAGTCTTATACAGGTTGCCCTGAGTGAGGGTCCTTGATCTGAAGGACACAGTTGACATTTTCTTTACCCTGATTCTTCTAGTACTTCCCTCATTATAAGTGTGCCTAAGGA
The DNA here is from genome assembly GCA_016271365.2 of Neoceratodus forsteri. Classification (NCBI taxonomy): domain Eukaryota; kingdom Metazoa; phylum Chordata; order Ceratodontiformes; family Ceratodontidae; genus Neoceratodus; species Neoceratodus forsteri. The sequence goes on along the minus strand of CM057454.1, from coordinate 841,277,562 downwards.
AGTTTAAAGTATGTTCCACTCTGGCATCCATAATAGCCTGGATGTCAGTCTTAATTAAGTTGATAAGAGCAGCTATCACCCTGTCTCTTTGAGTGCATAACTGTTGTAGGAAAGCAGTTTCTCTAACAGCTGCATGCATCTTTGATTCTACAGGCTTCTCTTTTGGAAGCAAAGACAATAATATCACCTCTAAGGATTATTTTCAAGGTGTTCTATAGGATGGGTCAGGAGACATCTAAGGAGAAATGTTGTTCTAAAATTTATCCAGCTCTGTCTGTAATCATAGGCTGAAATGGTCCTTCCTTAAGGGGAGAGGAACTGAATCTCAGAAGGTGGATCTGTGTTTCCCCAGATCCACCCTGAACCAGAGTGGGTTATGACTTGCATTTTCTAGCTGCTTCATTATGCAGCTGAAGAGGAGGCCAAGCCGCAGATATCACGCTAAGAGTCTAGTACAACATCACTGTTGTGAGGGTCTCCTGCAGCTCGGCCTTTTGAGAAACCACTCACTACTTCAAGAGAGGCTAAGAGGTACTTCCACTTGTATTTCTGTACTGCAATTTACTTTAGGTATGTAAAGTCTGGTCGGAAGACCCAGCATTGCAGCAGATTCCTTACTATGTGGAAATTAAACATAAGAAAGGAAACATTTAGTTTCACAGGATTTGAACAGGAGAACAGAAAAATAAAAGCATTATTGGGGGATATTGAATCAATTTAAATGGGAGCCTGTAACAATTTATCATGTGGTCATCACAAATTACCAAGATATATTTTTGTAGGGGAGTTAAGGTGGAAGTTAAATTATTACTGAAGCCTAGACATTTGAATAAAGTGATTACTATTCTGTTTAAAAATTTATGGTTTACAAGAAGCTCTGAGGTCACTGATTCATGACCTACATTTCTCATGTGTTTTTCAATTGTCTTAAATTATTTGGTATTATATTTGTTCTTATCTGAAGTACCTTAGACATAGCCTATCTAATATTATTCTTTCATATCACTTTCTTCAGCATTGCATCATTTTCATTGTGCCTTTCAGAACTAGATATGGAATGAATCAAAATCTAAATTATTTATTTATTTATCGAATTTTGATGACCGGGTAGGCCCACTGAGCCCCGAAGGTCCCTTTTTCAAGGGCGACCCAGGATACAGTACAGTATCAGGCAGTCAGGTACAACAGATTACAGAGAAAGTACAGATGATAACAGGGTTACAATACAAGCAGTAATTCAGAATCAATAAAGCATAACTGCAACAATTGAATGAGTCAACGATTGAATGAGTGGAGCCTTATAACAAAATAGTAAGTGAACAATTGATATCAAGTAGAACTGTATAACATCATATGACTGTAGTATTTATTCAGTCACAATGAAAATGATGTAATGCTGAAGAAATTGATACGAAAGAATAACTAAGTGATAACATTCAGTTTTGTGAAGTATAATGACAATAACCAGCTTCTGTGGCTGATTAAACGCTGAGGTGAAGCTGAGGTATTTAATCTCCATAGAAGCCAGTTATTGCAAGTATACTTCACAAAACTGAATGTTATTACTACTATACCACTAGAATTTGTGGTGAAATGTATATTTGAGTAGAAATGAAGTGCAACTCGCAGCACACATAATATATCCTCCAGCATCTGTGAAGAGTGCTGCAGGAGGAAGTAAAAAGCTTGTTTCTGACTAACTGACAGTTTTAGGGTTGTATTTGGGAAAGTAAGTAATATGTGAGACTTACTGCCAGATACAATATTTGAAAGTTGGTCCCATTCAAAAGCGTAGCACCGAACCCTTTATTGAACGTGCTTCAAATCGAATCCATGATTTTGGACCTGTGCATTATGAAAGTTGATAATGCGCATGTCCAGAATCACAGGTTCAATTTGGAAACAGAAAAAAGGTTCTAGTGCTTGCCTTTGCACTGGACCAACTTTCAAATGTTGTATCTAGCAGTAAGTCTTACATATTACTACTTTCACAAATACAACCTCAAAATTATCCGTTAGTCAGAAATGCTCCTGTTACTTGCTGCCATAGCACTAGAGGTGACAGACGCACGGAGGAGATATTACATGCACTGTGAGCTGAATTTGATATATGGGAGATTTTGTTTTAATATTGAATAGAAATCAGGGGCACAATGTAGATATCAAAGACTTTGTGTTAGCTTGAAGTTAGTTACACAGACTGAGAGTGTCTGTGAACGAGATTCAGTGTAGGAGTGTGAGTAGAGAGAAAAGGAATGTGATAAATGACTGTGGGCATGGTTAAGATGAATAAACTACTGTGGAAAGATGAATAAACTACTGTAGGCTGGTATACAGTAGGTGAATAAACTACTGTGGGCATGTAGATGGTAGTTTGTGGAGAATAACTTACAGTTTTCTTGTGTTCTGATTGTTGAGTCTAGATACCTGTGGTATAATATTAGCTAGACTACATCTAAGGTACTTCAGATAAGAACAAATACAATACCAAATAATTTAAGTCAATTAAAAACACATGAGAAATGTAGGTCATGAATCGGAGACCTCAAGCTTATTGTAAATCATTTATTTTTTTAACAGAATAGTAATCACATTATTCAAATGTCTAGACTTCAATTAATTTAACTTCCACCTTAACTCCCCTACAAAAATATATCTGGTAATTTTGTGATGACCACATGAGATATTATTACAGGCTCCTTTTAAATTGATTCAATATCCCACCCCATAATGCTTTTATTTTTCTGTCCTTCTGTTCAAACTGTGTGACACTAAATGTTTCCTTTCTTTGTTTAATTTCAACAAAGTAAGGAATCTGCTGCAATGATGGGTCTTCCCAACCAGGCTTTGACATGCCTAACGTAAATTGCAGTAAAGAAATACAGGAGGACCTCTCAGCTTCTCTTGAAGTAGTGAGAGGTTTCTGAAAGATCGAGCCAGCAGGAGACCATCACAACAGTGATGTAATCATGTTAGACTCTTAACACGATATCTACAGCTCGGCCTCCTCTTCAGCTGCACAGTGAAGCAGGTAGGAAATGCAAGTGGCGTCAAGATAATAACGAGCGGGTGTGAGCTCTAATTGGATTTAAATATCAGAGCACTCACTTTGTAGCTACCAGAAGGCAACATGGAGGTTTTATCAGCATAAGCTGGTAAGTGTCATTACATGATAGCAAACTTTGTAACAGAACCAAACACTATTTCTAAAGTGATTAAGCAATTCAGCTCACTAGTAAAACTATTAAGCAATAGGCATGACCAAGGGTTATGTTAATGGTCTGTTAATCACCTTCTAGGGTGTACTGTGTCATGAGGTGTAGCCGAGTGCCACATGCCCTACTGACCATTAACATAATCCTGGGAGTGCCTTTATTGCTATCATAATAAAAAATGTTTTAAAACAGGGATAAATCTTGTTCAGCATATAGTTAAGTTTCACATGTATGTTAATACAAGATTAACATAAGGCTGTTAGAATGTTTGCAGCCAATCAGAAAGCTTCATTTCTCGGACCCTTTTATAATTTCTGTTTCTTTTACTTAAGTTCTGAAAAGACCACCGCCTAGCCTAAGAAAGCAGGACTAGAATTTCAACAAAAGAGTAAAATCTGTTTTGCTAGGTTTGTATTACAAAGGGAATATAAGTTCATAGTTTTGAAAACAAGTGTGTTACCTCAAAAAAGATTTGAGAACTTTTTATCTTTAACCCCCATTAGCTGCATAGAGGATAATGTATGGGCATGCATTGGTAACGGTTTGTTAACTCGGCTAGAGACTGCCATGAAGACCATGTAAACCTCGAGAGTGATGCTCGAGAGGTTTATGTCACTATGGCAACCTGGAGCATGGCAACCATGGCAACCAGTTAACAAAACTGGTTGCCAATGTATGACCATACCTTATATTTTATAGTATACGGTCATGCATTTGTAGTGAAACAGCTGTAGTAGAGAACATCGGATCACCTGTACATATTTTTGGGAGACTACCAATAGTAGCCTAAGAGTGTACTTACAGCTAGCATTACCCTGTTCTCACAGAACTACAGTTCTGTTCTTTTTTTTTATTAGTTTATTTGAGGGGCCACCCCCACACCCCCATTAAAAAGAAAGCAGGGTGTCACCACCCAACTCAAATAAACTTATACAACATTTCACCCAACTGTAAGATTAGAAGTGCTACTGAACTCAATCAACTAGTGCTGAGTTTGATTCAGGCGCTGATGTCTCCCGCACATCACCTGTTCGACTTATACATTTTCTTGCAAGTAGCAGTCGTCCGATGTTCTCCACCATCACGGTGGAAACAATAATCAGGATCCTTACTTTTTACAGTTTAGTCACCACCCCAGTCAAAGTCAATCATGCTTTCATTGCGTGGCCATTTCTGAAAGGCTGTGGGGCCATGTAAGCGCACATGCTACATGTGATGTAGCATCGATAGGTTAACAATGGGATCGATAGGTTAATAACAGTCCTACCACAGCTTATAGATAACAACCTTAGGAAATGATGATTTCCAAGGTTAACAACATTCTACCATACACTATATGTATATTATCAACTTTAAAACAAATAACATTTTGAGGTTAAAAATACAATAGTGCATATTTAGAAATATGACAGCCTGGTAATTATGTGGAAATAAATGGAATACAATTTTTTCCAGACAAAGGTATAATAAAACTTCATTGTGAGTGCTACTGATATTTACTGATTGTTAAAGCAGGTAAGTTACACCTGACTAATGAAGTTAAAATGTATCTTTTCATTGGTTAGATTATTATAAAAAGATAATGAAATACATTGTAAGAAATAAAACTTTTATTATGATTATGTTTTTCAGCCCCCATAAGTTCTGAGGAAGGAAAATACAGTCCTGAAACGTTAACATATAAAAATTTATATGAAAAATATATGGGAGAATATACAAAGCTAGAAACCTTGAACAAAATAAAAATAAAATAAGAGATTTTTAAAAACATCAGAGTCTTTTCTTTTGGGGTAGAGATCATTACACATCTAGCATTTTACCAGAGAGAAAGACACCGCCCAGTGATGAACTCCCTCCCTATAAAAATATAAACAAAAAGAAAAAGAAAAAGGAACCCTGGGAGAACTTTATTCAACTAAGGAGCATAATCATGATCAATATATATTTGCCTGTCCTTATATTTGACAAACTAATGCAGAGAACACTTAATGGCTTGTGAGTTTATCCACAGCATAAATTACATGCAGTTCATGGAGAAGCTGGTCTTAAACACTCTACTCACAGAAGAAGCCAGAAGTCAATCATTCTCTGGATTCATCTTTAATCAGGTTAAAAATAAAGATTAAACAGCCTCACATGCACACCCACTGTTTCAGGTTGCACTGACTCTTTATCAACATTGAAGATCCAGTGTGTGTACATTGTTAGTAGAGTGTTTTGAGAGTAGCTTCTACAAGTACCTTATATTTTACAACTTTATGTCATCAAGCGGTAAGTAACAGAGTTTCCTTGGTCTGGAATCTAAGGAATTTCATCACTATACAGTTTAGTCTTTTTTATGGGGCTGGCTTAGCACCCAGCACTCTATGCATCCGTTCAAGCTCAGAAACAAAAGTTTTGGGGAGCTGGAGTGATTCCGAGGAGTTACTCTACAAATGGTGCCATGTGTTGTCCCTCCTCTCCCTCCAGAATGCCATAAATGTGTTCATTTTTATAGCACAGCATGTCCTCCGTATCATGCTGTTTCATTTCAAGTTGTACCTGGCAGTGATGGAGGTACAGCAGCAGATCCTCCATGTGGTCTCACTTGTCAGCTACAGTAAATCATCTGAGGTTGCAGCCTGAAGCTCTTAATTCTCTTCTTAACCCAGTCTAGATCTGCTCAAACAGTCACCAGAGAATCCTGTATTTTAGTGTGGAAAACAAAAGCTCATAGAGGATTCTGTCGCTGATGACCCCATGAGATTCAGAGGCATCTGCATAAGTTGATGTAGAGGCTGTGCTGCTGGTAGATGGGGGGGTTGTGTCTCCATTGCTAGCTGGAGAACCTGGCTGTGTGGCATCTTGTTATTTATGTCTTGGAACTAGTGTTTTCTGGAGAACAATGTTGAGAATGAGCAATCTCAGTGCTACACCTGTTCTGTCAATTTACAATACTACAGACAGCAGTCCTGTTAACAGCACAGATGAGGAGGTTAAGGAAACCTTTGATTGCCTGGAAGATCCTGTTGAAGTTGACAAATGATGACAAAGTCAGAAGCATACTATCTTTGACGAGGAGAACAAGAGAGTGAGGACTCTACTCCAACTGAACTTTTGTGAAACTGGAACACCAGAGAATTATAGAACTAAACCATTATTACAACAGCATCAGCTTGGAAAAGTATCTGAGTTGGGCCTTTCACATAGAGGACTGAGAATTGAAAAACACCATCATTGGGATTCGACAGAGGAGGAGCTGAAGAGAGACTGGGAGGAAGCTGCAACTGAATGCACAAACAAATTCATGAGAGCTCTAATTAAAAGAGACATAAGACTGCAAGCGGTTGCAAAAGAGGAAATTAAGACGATCCAGTGCCAACTTGAACAACACAAAGGTAAAAAGACTTTGATACTTTAATAAAGCATTTTCAAAAAATAAAGAATTATGAAACAGAATTAATAGCTATAAGAGAGCAAAGCTTAACTGAGATATAGATTTTGACAGGAAAGAGGTATTTGCTTGGGAATGCAGGAGTCATTCAGGGAGCAGAGACAGGTCACACTCCTGCACACAAAGTAATAGTTGTAAAATAAAAGCAAGCAGCAATGAACAAAACAGTCACTTTTGCAGCACAAGCTCCAGAAGAAACTGCTAATATTGGAGCAGGGTGTCATGCATCCAGAAATTTTGGAGGGGTACAAAATCCAAACCTTTCTGGGGGGCTGAGACATGCTCCCCAGGAAAAATTTTGAAAAATTGAAGTAAAGTGGTGCATTTTGGTGACTTTTAGCAGGCCATAAACTAAATACCATTATAATGATAGAGCAATGATAAATTGTTCTCGCTCTTTGTTAAGGCTGTGTACAGTGACGCTTTGTAATTCAGACATTTTAAAGAACTGAACTTGTGTATTTTGTGCTTCTTATCATATATAGAATCAGCTAACTACTTAGTCCATTCCTAGCTCATTCACTAACTGCTAAATGTCAGAAATGCACCATTTGAATTTTCATATAATTACAGTCATCTACTATAAATGCTATACGTGAAAGATAATGACACGTGTCATCTGTTCCTGCTGATGATTTATTTATTTAAAATTTAATAAACGTGAATGGTACACTGTGTAATAACCTGTTCCCAGGTTCACCCGGGAAGGGTAACATATGAATACACAGTAACTAATCTGAACTAGAATTTGCTAGGTAATACATACAGCTATTTCCTTTGACCTTGCAGTATAACCATTTTTCATATATGGTAGCTGCCTTTTAAAATGAGCCTGACCCCCACACCAACTTTTTGCTCCAAGAGCTGCATTGAATTTCAGACAGTATTACATCGTGATCATCACCACCCCCAATACAATGAAGACAGAGCCAGATTAGGATATTTCAGGAGCTTAAGTAAAAGAACCCTCCCAGACAGAGTGGACTGCAGAGCACATTATCCTCTCTACTAGTCTCTCATTATGGTGCTGCTATACAATAGATAATGAGACACAGTGATAGCAAGGGACAAAATAAAAACAGGGCACACAGACAGCAGTCCAGCACAGCACTGCAGTAAATGGCACCACCAGGTCCATTGAAATGAAATAAGAAAAGGAAAGCAGCAGAATTTGGAAAACGTATAGTTTTTGCTTTGCAAAGTATTAGTCAGCTGACGCCCTATTTTGCAAGTAGCAAGGCGGCAGTGGTTGCGGGCAGACAGTCAGAATGGAGGGGCAGACTGGCGGTAATTGATTCCGATAGATACATGGACTAGTGTAAAAATCAAAATTATGAATGAAATAAAGTTCAAAATGAATTGACGTCCGTCGGAGTCACTGGAGTCGAGTCATGAACAAGTGTGGAGGCCGCTAAGTTGGGATTGAGTTGGCAACAAAGTCGGCAGTCGGGGACGGAGTAAATAGAAAGACAACCAACTAACCCATAACCTACTATACTAGCTAGCCGCCCAGCCCAGAAGAAAGAAATGGCTGTGACTTGACCCCATGCCACATACTTATCTGGCTGATGGCATGCCATGGCTAAGGGGTGGTGGCTGGCTTTTCAACTTGTTTTCCTAGATGATTCCTTATTCAATGAAATTGAGCAGACAGACAGCTGCTGTTGTTGGAGTGGGAAGTGCCAACACAAGAACATCAAATACCCTATGGTCCCCAACCAGTTGTTCGAAAGTCCCTCTGCCATTAGTGCCTTAACAAAGGTGTAACTTTAAAAGGTGCTAAATGGGAATAACTCAACAGGAGATGTGACTAAACTGTGGTCTTAGAGGAGGAGGTGACAACTGCTTGTTGTTTTACATAAGGGTCGAGCAGCCAGGCAGGAAATAAATAGCGGATTGATTATTTTCTCTGTCTTTTCTTTAGTATGGCAGCTGTAGCGAGCACCCCCCGGCACTGTCTTGGGTCGGACAAGCACTACTCACAGAGAAATTCTGCTGCACATAAAGTCCGCCCTCCTCCGCGAGGGGTATAGCAGAAATGTTTGTTTTGTACACAGTCTCCAACAGCTGCACCCCATTAAAAAATTTACACATCCTCTCCAAATGTTAACCCTTCCAAACAAGTCAGATTGTTGTCAGATGATTCTTCTACTCTCTAAAGAGATTATACACGTATCTGTCTCCTAAACAACAGAAGTTTGAACAGAGACACTCCTCAGTGGCCTAAACTAACCCAAATACTACAGATTAGAATGAAAATGTTAACAGAAAGGCATATGGTTTGTGACAGGCACTCAAAAACTGTACACAAATGTGTATAGTGAGTATGCCTGCCTACACCCTTGCCCCTCCGCACTAAGTGACCCTACACCATGGCGTCATTGGCTTATGGGTTAATTCAGCCTTGCCCTGCCCCCAGCTCCTTGGAGGATAAGATTCCATGTCGAACTCTAACATCACAGCAACCGGGAACATTTTTTTTTTATTACTTTTGCAGTTTAAATCAGAGAAACCGCACCTGCTGTCGCCATCCTCATTCTCCCACTAATCTGCCTGCACTCTATTATGTCCACGGGATTTAGGCGATAGAATGGGAAGCTGGGGCTTAGCAGGTCAGGCCAGAGTGTGTGGGTCAGTGCGCTTTACAGCTCAAAATCTGATCAGACTCGCGAAATGTGGATCACTTGGGGGTATGTGATGCAGTGCCGCTGGCAAGGGTTTATCACAGTGAGCAAGGTATAAAGAAAATACATTTACTTGAATAAATAACTTATTATAAATTCACTCATTATTCAGCAGTGTCTTGCCTTGACTCTCTATTAGTGCAGGCCCAGATGATGATCGCTGGCTGGCTGTGCTCATTTTGTTGCGATGTCCTGTTTTTTTTTCCAGTGATGAAAAGATGCGGTCCCCAACCTCCCTTGACCAAGCAAGCAGGAAGCACTTTCAACTTCCACCCTCCGACCACTTTTTCTGCAGATCTTGTTTTTACTTCTGTCAGAGAGAGACGGATTGTCAATGTTGCTCTATCTCGGTGTGCCTCTCCAGCAGTTGCTTAAAATACATATAGTCTCCGTCGGATGAGACGAGTTGTTCCTCACTTTACTCCTCACACTCGCAATGGAGATGGTACCAGAAAAGGGCAGCTTGCCACGCCGCACGCCATCTACCCTGTGTAAAATTATGATTGGCTGCTTCAACGGAGCTAATGAGAGTTCATGCCGAACTGACAACAAAACAAAAATCGGTCGAGTCAATGAAAACTGATTGTCAACATGAACTACTAATCACACCACAGCCAGAAACAAGCATTAGGGTCGATTAATGAACAGATCGGATAATCGGCCTGACCCCAACCCCCACCTCACAATGAAAGACTGTGAAAAAGCATTGATTGTTTTTGACTTCTAATTTCTGAAAATAAAATAAAATATACAGATTTTTTTTAAACATTGGTCTGAAATATTGGGGGCACATGCCCTCGAGCCCCATGGGCATGACGCCACTGTATTGGAGTGAATCAAACAAACCCCACACATTAGCAAGGCTTTTTAGACAAAACAAAGCTTGTAGAACAAAACAAGTCAAATAAGTCACAAAAAACAAGGAAAAACAGGAAACAAACAACAAGGAGAGGTAAAAGAGGGAAATGATCAAACAAACCTCACATAGAGAACACTGAGGTACAAGGACAAGACATCATAAAGGTATCAGTATTTTGACGTATTGGTGGTTTAGATGTGCTGGTAGGTTACTCTCCTGGTCGTGCACTCCTCACCCTCTGAACTTTGGGACCTCTGCTCCATTAACCCCTTCTCACTTTGCAGGCTGCAGTATGTCAACATTGCAGAGCACTAGGAATTGCTCACAGGGGGTGGGGCTGGATCAGGGGCCCCGGACATCAGAAGGAGAGTGAGCGGGTGCTCATATCAGGGTAGTGACATCCAGGAGATGTCTTGGGGTGAAATGGATTCCAAAACGTGGTTCTCTATGCCTGGTCTCCATATCCATGGGCTCCAATGTCTTTGGCTGGTAGCTTGGGCAGATCGAATCTCGCCTGACTCAAGTGGTGTTATGCAATGCCAGGTCTATTTAAAACAAGACAACAGTAATTGCAGATTTTGTTGGGACAGTAGACCTGGCATGCATCACTGAGACCTGGTTGGACAATAATGCTGGCCCCATATTGGAGGCTGCTGTTCCAGCCGGGTTCTTGGTGACACACTGCTTGAGATCAGATCACAGGGTGAGGGTGTGGCCATTTGTTTTAAGATGGAATTGAGCCTTGTAGGTGTGCCAGTTGAGGAATCCAGCTCTTTTGCATGTACCGTTGTTGCAGACATAGGCTGTAAGATCCTTTCATCTACTGTTCGCCAGGGTGAGAAACAGTTCCTACAGGAAGTAGTGGACTTCATGGTTGACATGTCGTTTGAGTCACCCAGGTTGATGGTCCTTGGTGACTTTAACACCTGTGTCAATGATGAACTCTCACAATTCGGTCAGGACTTCCTCCAGCTGATGAAATCACTGGGCTTTACACAGGTTGTTGCCTCTGCAACTCATAAGTTCAGTCACTCACTCAACCTGGTTTTCCTCCTGGGGATCAAAACTCTGATCTGGTGGTGGAACCAGTAGGAAGGTCAGATCACCACATTATACGGTTCAGTTTCCAGGCCCCCTTATGGGCCTGCCCCTATGGAGATGGTCAGATATCGCCTTTGTGGGATGTGAGCCCTGATGGCCTATTGCTGGTATTAGACCTATCGGGATTTCAGGCACGCGAGAGCCCAGAGAGCCTAGTTCAGCCTATAATAAGGTAGTTACTGAGGATCTGGACTCTATCGCTCTGGTCTGTGTTCATCTCTCTCTCTCCACCTCAGTCTCCATGGTTTGACGAGACCATGAGGAAGTTGCAAAGAGTAGGACTAAGGATAGAGCTTTGCTGGTGGAAATCTTCCTGGATGCTGACCACCTTAGATTGATAGAATGTTATCAATCTATCAATCAGCAATCACCCTTAAGAAGGTAGAGTTCCTGTCTGGGGAGATTGCTGCTGCTCAGAATTGACCAGCTCAGCTCTTTCAAACCATGGATAGGTTGTACAGCCCAACCTGTCTGCAGATTCAAGAGCCTTTTACAAACTGAGTGTAATGAGTTTGCTCGTTTCTTTTCCAATAAGGTGGCTGGCATCAGGGCTAAGATCCTGCAGGCTCACTCAATGGGAGCTGATGGTGGTCAGTGCCCGTCACTCCTCCTCGGTTTACCTGTAGCTCTTTCAACCGGCCGGAAATCATGGATATCGTGCGGATTGCTCGGCTATGCGCTCAACATGCTGTGTTTGACCGGCCCAACTCCTGATTATGGGGTGTTCTGACATCATTGGTCCTGTCCTCGCAAAGATAGTTTGGTGTTCCCTAGAGTTGGGTGAGTTTCTAGCTCTCTGAAGGAAGTGGTGTGACACCACTCCTGAAGAAAGCTGCTCTGACCCAAACTGCTTCACTAACTACAGACCTATTGCAAACCTTCTCTTTGCAGGAAAGTGACTGAGAAATTTATTGCACTCACGGCAGGAGAACACCTTACCATCCACGATATCTACGAACCTCTCCAGGTCAGTTTTCATAAGAGGCATAATACTGAGTCCACTCTGGTTCGGGTGTTCAATGATCTCCTGATGATGAGTAGTGGTGGGCAAGTGGGCTCAATCCGGCTCCACAAAGCTTTTCAGGAGCACAGGCAGATTAGAGGGGTCCTCAAGCGACGGAGTACTTCGCTTTATAATGAGGAACACAAAGTGCATTGAAACAGCTACTTCATATACTCCGCCCACTGGTCACTTTTTCTTTCAATTTTAAGGGAGTACATTGGTGGCAGTTCACTTTGTCTCACTTTGCCTTGCTTTTGAGCTCCAAAGGTGGATTTTGCAGTGATTCATGGGAGTTCAGGTCACATGAGCTCTATAGTGATCTGCACAGCCTCAGTTCTGGGTAGTATGAGTAGAAAGGAGTAGAAGACAGTGTGCTCTGATAGCTTTCTGTAGGAATCTTTTAGAAGCTGTTTCAAAAGCATTTTGCTTTATTTGGGGGATCCAACTGTAGTTCATCGATTGTAGGAAACCCTTCTGTGCTCACATCATCAAGCGTTTTGTTTGTGTGTGGATTTTGAATGTTAATTTACAACATTGAGTGTGTGTGGTGAAAGACAGTGAAGTGTGCTGTGTGGGGAGGGGCGTATATGTGTGTAGGTAGATTTAAGTTGGAGAACTAGTGATTTCTTTGTGTTTTGGTTATATTTTTGTTAAATAACTGACTGTGTTACTGTACACATAGTAAAATTGACAGTAATAGTACAAATGTTCTTGCTGTTTGTTGTGTGAATGTGGTAGCATTTCATAAGGTCAGGTTGTTTAAATTACAAATTTACATTGCATGGCAGTACACTGAACTTTTGCATTTGCATTGCATTCCACGTTCAGCATTGTATACAAACTGTTCTGTGTTGTGTGTGCAGTTTTGTGCATCAAATATAATACACCTTTCAAATTTGTGACACAGACTATTGTAAGTGAACTAAGCACAGCAGTGTGAACCTGCTATCCACTGCAACTGCTTGATTTTGTACTACGATTATGTTCTCTGTTATTAGTTTTGCTGCTTGTAGTGCTGAGCAAAAAATCAGCACTGTCTGTATTCAGTGCTCCCACCCCCACGTTGAAAAAGGTATTTTTACCAGATTGATTGTTTTTGTGACCCCATCAGCACCACTGGTTACTGAAGTTGTTTTATAATTCTGTGACAGTGTCACAACACAGTAGTCTCTTATCTGTTGCTGAAGCCACCGTTGTTTATTTTGCTTCACATCCAGCCAGCGCCCCTCCAGTCAGAAAGTGAACGTATCAAAATCTGAATTTGGTAATAATATTTGTGGTTGATCCCCAAATGCCTGCAAAGAGACGTGCAAGTAAAGCTGTTTCTGGCCATGGCAATGTTGGCAGTAAGAGGGTCTGTGGGCATGGTAGTAGTACACGGATGGAGAAGTGCATTGCTGATGTATTTCTCCTGTAATGCTTTATAGCCCAATCAGTAGCTTCACTCATAGTTGGAGGAGATGATGTTTTCCCAGCTGGTTGTGTTAGTGTTACTGGTTAGTGGTGGTGGAGGTAGTATTAGCATTGTTGCATCAAGTTCTAATTCCGACCAGTGTACCATATCCAAACATATTGAGTGTGAAGCAGGTGCAAGTGAGTGACAGCATAGATGATGTCATACTTCCCAGTAACATCCCATTAACTGAACCTGTTTCTGATGATGATGTCAACGATAGATACAATATGATATTCCATCCACACTGGCACTTAACATCACGCATTTTCCATGCAGTGATTCACAGTGTGGTGAAAAATATCAGGTGAAGGTGGTGTAGATACTGATGATGAATGATGATGCTGATGATGATGATGTTGCTGTTGTTGCAACATGAAGTCCATATGTTAGCATCCAAGCAGAAGATGTGGATGCGTGTGACAGTGACGTTGATAAGTATGATGATGATATAATTGACCTCAGTTGGGAACTGGAGAAAAGAAATTAAAAGTGACTGTGTCTGAATCTGTTTGCAGGAATCCCTCTCTGTAAAAACTTGTGATTTACTGGTTTTATTTGATGATGATGATGATGACGACCCAATAATCAATATGATAGGTAGTCATGGTGGTCAGTTGCAGTCCAGGTATGCAGTGCCAGAAACATCACATGCCCCCACTTCAATGCTTAAAATAACAGACTTAAATAAGCCACATCATCATGGACATGTTAAAAGCAGAGCATCACACTCCTTGTTTGGGATTTTTGGTCAAGATGCAAATGATGATTCAGTTGCAATCTGCCAGGTTTGTCATGTGCGTGTGGTCGAGATAAAAGGGGGCCATCTTGGGACAGGAGTGCATAGGCATCTTTGCGAATAGGCACTTGGCTCTGTGGATCCAGCACAAGCTGACAGCTAATACCAGACTGGGGCATTCTCTATCACCGCCGCAACCATAGCCAGCATGTTATCCCCGTCCATGACTGTTAAGCCCAGTAGGAAATTAAACGTGTGCAGTAGTGGATAATAAGAGCAGAGCATTACTACAAGCATGATGAGGTGGAGGACCATAATGACTTTGAAATGTTGTCCAATGCTGGCGGAGTAGCATTTTTTGTGGTGGTGATGGTGGTGAAAACAGTATGTCTAGTGCAAGTGGTACATCGACCCCAGTTGGCAAATCTGGAAAGATAACATCATTTCTGGGTTTGTCATCATCACCTGTGCAACCATCTTCATCAAATGTCCACACTCCACCCCTGCCAATGCCATTCATCATAGAGCACAACCATTTGTGACCAACAACACACCCCATGTAAACGCTTAAGTCAGCCCAAGTTACAGAGTGTTTTATGATAAGCTGAGTACCCCCAATCATACAGTGTCACCGAACTTAATGCTGCTATAGTGGAAATGCTGGCAATTGATCTTTTGCCCTTCTCCTTTGTGGAGAATTCTGGGTTCCGCAGTTTGCTGCCTGTGCCTGTCCAAAATGGAAAGTCCCATCCAGGACATACTTTTCTACCGGACTGTTCCCGAGTTGTTCAAGACTGTCTCAGACTCAGTAAGACATGCCCTTCAACATTCGTCCTTCCATTCATCCATTTCAGTATGGATATGTGGACAAGTGGCAAAACAGTGGGAGTTCATATCTGTGTATAACTACACAGTGGGCGCAGGTGCCAGGGGTTGTTTGTGATGTTGGTAGTGTGAATAATCAGTGCAGTAGGGTGGATTGTCGCGGTAGCAATCTTTCTGGAATTTGCCAGCATGCAACAATTGCTATATGCAGTGTGACCTGTTCACACACTGGTGAGAACATGTTGGACATGGCACTGACTGAAATTGACAGATGGCTAAACCCTCTGTCCCTGAGAGCTGGGTTCATAGCAAGTGACAATGGGTCAAATGTGGTGAAATACATCACAAATGGTGTGTTTTTTCGTGTTCCATATATGGCCCACTGTTTAAATCTTGTAGTTCAGGAGTTTCTGCAGCACCCTGACATTAAGCAAATGCTGACCATTCCACAACATATCTGCTGTCACTTTTCAAGATCTGGAAAGGCCCATGACCAGCTGTGGCAGTTACAGATACAAAACAGCCTGCCTCAGCACCACTTGAAGCTGGAAGTTGTCACCTGAAGGAACTCCACATTATATCTGGCAGAGAGGTTGTATGATCAATACAAAGCCATCTCAGAATATCTTGTTATGCACACTAGCGTGACAGTTCTGGAGGCCTCCATGTCTATGACAACTGAACAGTGGCACCTCATGGACTCTGTAATAACAATTTTGAGGCATTTGAACATGCCACACATTAGCCAATCAATTCCACTACTGTGGGTGCTGAGGCAGACATTGGTGAATGTACAGCATAGCCTTGATGTTGCCGGAGGCGGTGGTAGCAGTATATTGCTGCAACACATGCTGACAGTATTTGACCAGAATCACCACATTGTGAGCATTCAGCGTAGTGACAACTTTGCCATGGTAACAATGCTGGACCCACGATACAAATGTGGAATTGCATCAGTACTTGAAGAAGGGTCTGAACAGGTAAAAAATATCACTGGTCAACTGGTTTGCTTGGTTCATGGCACAGAAGTCACGTATACAGGCTCGCAAACCTCAGCAGCAAAATCCAGCTTAAGGTGTTGCTAGGGGACCAGCAAGCATATCATGCAAGGGTAAGGAGACTGTAGTTCCAGGTGGTCTGTCATCCAAAGTGGGTGGCGTCAACCCGCTTTGGGAGGCTTTGTCCCAAGTGGGTATTGTGAAATAAATGATTCCGGAGAACAGGCTGATGCATCAACAATTGGTCTTAGCGGCACAGAGAATGGTTGAGTCATATTTGTCTGAAAACAGGCATCTGACATTGGGTGAAGATCCTCTTTGTACTGGAGTGGAAAGGTCAGTGAATGGCCGGAGCTGACTGCAGTGGCACTGAAGTACCTCACATGCCACCCTCCACTGTAAGTGTTGAGAGGGCATTCAGTTTAGCAGGTGCAATAGTCAGGATCGCCAGACAAACCTGTCTCCTACAAATGTTAGTTTGCTAACATTCATTAAAATGAATGAGAGGCACATACTAGCACAGACTGCAACCTCGGTATTCATTACACGGCCTAGTCATGGTTGTCTTGCTGATGTGGAAATGGAGCATCCTGGTGGCACTGGCAGTGGCTGCCTGAAATGGCCCACCGCTGACATAGATGATGATACAACGGAGAAAGAATTTCCCAGTGGTCAGACTTCAGACATTGATGACTCTGAGGTCAGTTTTCTTTATGAGGATAATGATGTGGTTAATGGTGGCAGGTTTTAACTGCAGTATTTTAAAGGTGGTGTGCCCCTCACCCCAGACCACCACCACCACCGGACTGATGTCATGCAAGTCTGCCACCATGAGTCTGTCTGCCACCCATGGACCACCACCACCACGGGACTGATGTTATGCAAGTCTGCCACCATGAGTCTGTCTGCCACCCATGGACCACCACCAGGACTGATGCTATGCAAGTCTGCCACCATGAGTCTGTCTGCCCCCCATGGACCACCACCACCACTGGGACTGATGTATGCAAGTCTGCCACCATGAGTCTGTCTGTCCCCACAGACCACCACCACCACCACCACCACTGGGACTGATGCTATGCAAGTCTGCCACCATGAGTCTGTGCCCCATGGACTACCAACACCACCAGGACTGATGGTATGCAGAGTCTGCCACCATGAGTCTGTCTGCCTCCCATAGACCACCACCACCACCACTGGAACTGATGTTATGCAAGTCTGCCACCATGATTCTGTCTGCCCCCATGGACCACAACCACCACCACCACCACCACTGAGACTGATGCTATGTAAGTCTGCCACCATGAGTCTGTCTGCACCACACAGACCACCACCACCACCACTGGGACTGATGCTATGCAAGTCTGCCACCATAAGTCTGTCTGCCACCCACGGACCACCACCACCACCACTACGGGACTAATGCTATGCAAGTCTGCCACCACCATGAGTCTGTCTGCCCCCACGGACCACCAGTCCACCAGTGCACCACCACCATCAGCTTCTTAATATTTAAACCATTAGTGAGTATGTGCACTCATGTTTGTTATGCTGCCTCACTTCCTTAAGTTATATGTTTTGTTTTCTGTAGCTTTTCAGAGTCACAGTGGCAAAACACATACAGTACTCTTTTTTGTTTCTTTTACAGGAGAACAAAAACAGGATCCATTGCTAATACTCATTACGAAGATGCTGTAGCTATACCTCACAGAAAGGAACCGGATATAATGTCCATGTGAAATCCATTCTGGTAAGTATGAAGATTTTATTTCATACATTTCATTGTTGTGTAAAGACTGCTGCAAATATTGCACACAACAGGCTGTCTTAGTAGTTAACAACATGTGTCTCTGAAAAGTAACTTGACAATAGGGACTGAGATTTGAGAACCAGGGAGGGACACATAACAATGAAGTTGTAACTTGTAAGAAGTCATTAATTTATTTTTTAGAAACTTCGAGATGCTTTGTTGTTCTGTCAAAGTGACCTTATCCAAAAAACTTCTTCAACATCAGACAAACCCTCCCCAAGCTTTGGCACACATGCAACATGCAGAAGTCATTTCATTAGATGACCATGACCATGATTAACAACCGACTCCAGAAGGAAGCGGATGAAATCTGTGAAGAAGTAAAAATAAGAAACCATTACAGACAAAACTGAAAATATGATTCCCCACTCCCCAAAAAGAAATACTTACCTTCATGTGCTTAAGTTATCCATTTCCATTTAAGTGCAAATAATTCTTATTGAGCACTGGAATGCACAACCAGCAGTTTACGAGTCACCTGTGTGATGCAGAACAATAGCATGAGTACATGTCCAGTTCAAGTTCAACCCCCTCATCATCACCTACAAAATACACAACCATATACCTATATATATATCTACTCACCAAGGCTACTATTAGTGTACATCCAATGGGAACCTTTCAGTCCAGTTGAGATGATCACATTTCATTTGGTGGAATCATCTCGCACAACACATTGGACCAGAAACACAAACCTCACAGTCATCATTTTATACTGGGGTATGTGCTGAAACAGTGACTGAGTGTGCCATTAACTCTAGGGGACTTTGCATGGGCTGAAACCATCTCTTTTCACTGTGTTCACTGTGTTGCCACTTGTAAATTTTCTGCACACAAGGAGGATGTATTGTGGGCCTGTAGAAAATCTGGGAATCTGTCACCACTCGCGCATGACTGAGTGCCATTAATTCTGGGGACTTTGTATGTGCTGAAAGTTTCTTTCACTTCATTACCACTTGTCAATTTTCTGCACACAAGGAGGACGCATTGTGGGCCTGCAGAAAAAATCTGGGGACTCTGTGTGCCACCACTGCGCCACATGACTGAGTGCGCTATTAATTCTGGGGACTTTGGATGTGCTGAAACAGTTTCTTTTCACTTCATTACCAGTTGTCCATTTTCTGCACACAAGGAGGGCACATTGTGGGCCTGCAGAAAAATCTGGGGACTCTGTGCCACCACTGGCAGCATGACTAGGTGCACCATTAATTCCGGGGACTTTGTATGTGCTGAAGCAGTCTCTTTTCATTTCATTACCACTTGTCAATTTTCTGCACACAAGGAGGTTGCATTGTGGGGCTGCAGAAAAATCTGGGGAATCTGTGCCACCACTGCATGCATGACTGAGTGCACCATTAATTCTGGAGGACTTTGTATGTGCTGAAAGTCTTTGTCAATTTTCAGCACACAAGGAGGATGCATTGTGGGCCTGTAGAAAAATCTGGGGACTCTGTACCACCACTGCACGCATGACTGAGTGCGCCATTGATTCCTGGGGACTTTGGATGTGCTGAAACAGTCTCTTTTCACTTCATTACCACTTGTCCATTTTATGCACACAAGAAGGATGCATTGTGGGCCCATGAAAAATTATGGGGACTCTGTGCCACCACTGTGCGCATGACTGAGTGCACCATTAATTCCAGGGGCCTTTGTATGTGCTGAAACAGTCTCTCTTTTCGCCGTTACCACTTGTCAATTTTCAGCACACAAGGAGGGCGCATTGTGAGCCTGCAGAAAAAATCTGGGGACTCTGTGCCACCACTACGCACATGACTGAGTGTGTCCATTAATTCCGAGGGGACTTTGTATGTGCTGAAACAGTCTCTTTTCACTTCGTTACCACTTGTCAATTTTCAGCACACAAGGAGGACGCATTGTGGGCCTGCAGAAAAATCTGGGACTGTATGCCACTTTGTGTGTTCTGTGATTGTTGCTGTAGCTCATAGTCATGATGTCATAGTGACATTTTTACAATTAAAGCAGCATTGCAAGAATGTTCTTACAGTTCTGAACTGTACTTTTTATGCTACTTTAAATTGCCACAGCAACCACTACTTACGTCCGAGTCGTCAGTGATTTGAATGATACAATTCTTCTCACAATTTATTTCTGCTTCTCTTACTGATACTTTTTCATGTATGAAACAAAATGAGCACGTCTTCAATATTGTTCCAACCAGCTTTGTATTTATTTGCAGCTGCTTTTCAACAACTATTTCTCCGTGGTGTCATATAAAACACTGACTGATGCATAACTGTTAGAGTTAACAACAGAAGTGATATATGACAACTACTTGAAGTGATGGAGAAAAGAGGAAAAATAATGACAAAGACCTGGTCACGCTTCACTGTCAGCAGCACCAATTTAAAAGGAATGCTCCTTTCATTATTTCACACATAAAAAAAAGGTAGTACAGCACACTCAACTACTGCAAATTACCGTATCATTCCAGTCAGTCAGGATGTAAGTAAAGGAAGTTGTAACATAGCATTAAAAATATAGGTCAGAGTTATCAACAGATTGTTGCGCTGCTGCTTTACAGACAGTCACCACATTACATAGTTATGGTGATGCACATAAACTAATATATGGTGGCATTACTACCACTGGAATATTTCTTGCTCCACAGACTGCAATATATGTCTGTGAAAACCACCCATAATTTCATTACAGTGAGTCACATGATGGGAGAATTAACAATCTGAAAAGCAACCCACATTGTGCCACACTTTCTCAACAACGTTAAGACATGATGGCAGGGGGCGCAGGTGCATGCACCACTATACTGAATGTCCGCAGCTATCCCAAGCAATGTTTCCCTAATGTTATAAGGTTCACTTTGTAGTGAAATGTGGGATGTTTCCACTAACAAAGCAATTCTTACTGGAAAGCGTGGCCACACATTTCACAACAAACTGACCATTAACATAAAGAAACATTCGCAAACCTGCACAATCGGATATTCATTGTAAGGAGCACCGCTTTCCCTGCCATCACATCCTAATGTTGCTGAGAAGGGAGGCAGAATGTGGCAGATTTTCAGAAAGGGTATGCCTCCATCACGTGACTCACTGTAATGCATTTACGCCTGGTTTTCAAAAATGTATTGCACTATGTGGTGCAAGAAAGATTCCCCTGGAAGAGAAAATGTGTATGATTTAATAATAACAAACAAAAACACACAACAAAAGTACAACACAGTAGTGGGATGGGGTCAGGGGTGGGTGTGTGTGGATGTGGGGGAAAACAATACCTGGACTTACTATGGCCGTGGGATGCCATGGTGGTCCAGCAGCAGGAGCAGCACTGAAAGTATTTGTTGCTGTGCTTCTATCTGGTAACCTGCTGCTCCAAAGCACTGAAACACTTGTTGTTTTCCTCCAGTGCTGCTCACACCAGGAAGAGGTCAGACTGGCTTACAGGGACTGTGCCAGGGTCCACTGCAGCAGGTAATCCAGGTAGTGGGGCTGGTGGTGAACAGGGTGGTGCTGGTGGCTGTGGTGGCAGTGGTGGTGGTGGTAGTAGTGGAGCACTTGATGTAGCCCTCCTCCTCCTCCTCCTGCTGTGGTGGTGACTGCTGCAGGCACATCTCCCACCCCAGCAGCACCCTCATCAGCTACTGCCACGGAAGGGCCAGCAGGTGGACACCTGGACCCTTCTGTAGCAACCTGCCACTCTGCCCTGTGGTGATTCATCATGTGGGTGCGCTGGCCACTGGTCCCCAAATGTGTCCCAGGGGGTTCATGGCGCACCAGCACACTACACACACAGCACTCCACCACTGTGCTGTCTCCCCAACACAATTAAAAACTCCCACACTGGGGAGCTGTGGGAGGGGACCAGACACAGTACACACTTGTTGGGCACAGTCCCACCACCACCCACATTGCGGGGCCACCTCCTGTGGCTGTGGAGGTGGTGAAGGGTGCTGCTGGAGCCCCAACAGCTTCTGCTAGTGGTGGTGGTGAAGAAGGTGGATGAGCAACAGCCACGGTGGCATTGGTGCTGCTGCTTTCTGTTGCTTCATCGGGGAAGCAACACTGGACAGGAGTCTGGAGCAGTCCAACATAACACAACTGCCCCACCCCCATGGGTCCGCACTCCTCCCTCCTAATGCTCCCACATGCCAGCGACTCACCTTCTCCTACTGCAACGTGACCCTCCATCCTCCTGGGTCCATGGGACCACACACACACACACACACACACACACACTCTCACACACACAGACAGTGGACACACACACAAGTATACACACACACACAGAGTCACACACAAAAACAAAAACAAAACTTACACAAAAAATTCACTAACAAAAAACACTAAGACAATACAAACACTAAATAAAATAGCTTTTAAAAAGCTGTTTGATTGTTATGGCACTAAGAAACAACTCTGAGAGCCAAGTAAACTCCTCCTCTCCTCTCCTCTCACAGTTTTGCTTTCTCCCTATACGAATGCAAAGGAGAAAGTGAAACTGCTTCTCTGACTCACTTCCTTCCTGCCTGGCTAAAGCATGTGACTTACAGTACTGCAGGCCATGTGATGTGCCTATTTTCTTTTCACTTCACCTTACTTCGCACTAAGGCATAATGAGAACATGAAGTGGTAATGATAAAAGTGAAGTGAGCACTTTACAGGGTACACTTAACGTTGCACTCCACAGATCGATGTGTCCACTTTGCATCCTCTTCGCTGGTGGATTTATAATTCACTGCATCTCTAATGGCGAGGATCGGAAGCGCTGCTCCATCTTGGTACTTCTTGATCTCTCCTCAGCCTTCGACACTGTGGACCATGGGGTGTTTCTGGTGCCTGAGGGTCATCTGTGGCCTGTCTGGAACAATTCTCAGATGGTTTCAATCTTTCCTCACTGGCAGATCTCAGAGGGTGGTGTCAGGGATTTTTCCTCCTGCCCATTCTCTCTGCCACGTGGCCCCTCAGGAGTTGGTGTTCTCCCATGTTGTTTGCAGTGTATATGCTGCCCTTGGAGACACTGTAAGACGGTATGGACTGAGGTTTCACTGCTATGCTGATGATACCCAGCGCTACCTGTCTTTTTCACCCAACCAGGATAGTGTGTGCTTGGTTTTAATAACTGCCTCACAGAAATCCAGGACTGGATGAAATCCAGCTGGTTGAAATTGAACTCTGTAAAGACTGAGGTGTTGGTGGTGGATCTGGGTCACCAGACAGCGGGGTTGGTGGCTGGACAGCCTTCTGGACTCTGTCATAGAGGTATCCAGCTGCCTTCCTCTGAATGGGTGTGAAACCTGGGGTGATCTTTGAGGACGGGTTGACACTGTATTTGCAGGTGTCGGCAGTAATCAAGTCCTCATTTTGCCATCTCAGGAACATCACCAGGATTAAGCACCTTGTTCCATCTGGCAACCTTCCAACATTTATCCACGCCTTTGTGACCTTGTGCCTGGAATACTGCAACTTCCTGTACTTAGGGCTACTGGGGTTGATACCACCACTTGCTGCTAATGCAGAATGATGCAGCATGGCTGTTGATGGGGACTCCTCATTCAAGTCACATCACACCAGTGCTGTGCAAACTGCACTGGCTGCCGATTCGATAACGGATCACATTCATGGTCGGGTTCTGACTTTTAAGGCCCTGCATGGACAGGGCCGGGCTATCTGCAAGAACTTCTGTTGCCTTACTGCCCGGATGACCACTCACTCAGCTGATGAGGGGTTGTTAGAGATTCCAGGGTACACTTTAAACATCAGGGGCCCGTGGCTTTTATGTGTGCGGCCCTGACCCTGTGGAATTTCTACTCACAGACATACGTGAGTGCACGATTATGGAGAGTTTTAAGAGGGCCTTGAAGACCCATTTATGGCATCTTGCCTATCAAGATTAATTATATTCAGACAGTTATTTATTCACCTAACCTGCTGTATGTGAATTTTATGTTTTTATTGATTTTATCTGTTTTTAAAGCTGTACAGCACCTTAGTTGCAGAAAGATGCTTTAAAACAAAGTTATTATTATTATTTATTATAAGTTTAACTGGCATTTCACTCACCGACATTCTAAAACTGTTCTCTGTAAAGGGCTGACATTTGTTCCAACTCAGAAACCAGACTATTTCAAATTTCATGTGAATATTTACAAACTTATGAGAAAAGTCAAACTCAAATACTTCTTGGGTAAACAGAAAAGAATCTCGGTAATTTTGAGGAAAGCACTAATATGGGAGGTACAACAGCTGAATCAGTGGAACAAGTGGAACCTGATCTGGGACTTAATCTCTTGAGGGTCCCGGACAGCGATACAAATAATGAGGATACCATACTACAGTTTTGGGATATCCAGGATTGAGACTCTAATATAATAGACAGAATTGATGTCACAGTTCTTCTTGGGGAAATAGAGAACCACCACTGATGGGACTATTAATCCTATACAAGAAAGACAGAAATTTAAACCTAAGTCACTCTTCTGCCCTCAAGTTTACTGCTCAGTTATCTCCACTTTTGAGCAAATGTTCATTAACGAAATGGAGAAAATGTTCCAGGTATCACCTAAATACCATAATAACTTGAATGAAGAGAAATTGCTGCCCTTAAAGGCATAGAAAGAATGAAGAGTATTGTAGTTAAGAAATCTGATAAGGGGGACAACATAGTAATTATGGATGAATAAATGTATTTAAAAAGTATTTTGATTTACTTAATGATCAAAATAATTACACCAGACTCAGAGGAAACCCACCTGTCCATTTTCAGGCAGAGTTATGTAAATTTGTTGACTTAGCACAGCAATGTGGGTGGGTTACAAAAATGAGGCAGATTACATCAAAGTGGATTACCCCATAATTATCATATTTTATATCCTGCCCAAACCCACAAAGATATCCACAACCCACCAAGGAGACCCATCATAGTGGGCATCGGATCCCTAACACAGAACTTGGGTACATTTTCCAACCTATAGTTTTCACAGTCAAATCATATATAAAATATAGCATGGACCTAATGGGAAAACTAAAAGGAAAAATGTGGGGCAGAATTGGAGCTGGCTGAATACTGATGTCAGTAGTTTGTACACAGCTAACTCCCATGACATAGGGATACAAGCAGTAGAGAGTTTCTTACAACATAACCCAAACATCCCTGTACACTTTGTCATTAGTGCTATTAGGTTTGCACTTACATGCAATTTATTTTATGTTTAAAAATGATTTTGTTTCCCTACAAACATGTAGTACAGCTATGGGGTGACTTTATCCCCTCATATGCAAACCTGGTCATGGGCCTGCTTGAAGCCAGATACATTTACAACAAGGTTACCAATATATATTCTGACCATATAGTCTACTGGTATAGGTTTATTGATGACATCATTTGTAGTGTGGTCAGGAAACAGTGAGAACATCACATAATTTGTAGACTACCTTAACACCAATTACATGGGACTTCATTTTACATATGATACTGATAGACACACCATTAAATTCCTGGATTTAAAACTCACTGGTTCACCAAGAGAGCCCATCAGTACAGCTGGCTTAGACAGGAGACTGCAAGGAATACTATCCTACATGCTAGAAGTGCTCACCCCAGAAAATTTGTACCATCAATCCCTATGGAGAGATGATAAGATTGAGAAGGAATTGCTCAGAAGAAGCAGAACTGTATCACAGGTTAATGCACTTAGGGACAGATTGATCAAGAGAGGATATGCACACCAACCACTAGAGGAAGCCTATCTAAAAGTCCTACAACTAAACAGAGATGATCTCCTATCAGCCCCAAAAAGCAAAAAGAACAACTAGGAAGGTGCAAACAATGAGCAGGTTGTCACATTTGGTGATTGAGTTTAACCCATTGGCAGGAAGAATGGGCAGCTTAGTCCACAAACTGTGGCCAATACTACTTAGTGACCCAATATTAAAGGACAAAATTGTTCAAACACCTAGAGTTTCATTTAGTAAAGGGGCTAGTATAAGATACAGAGTAGTCCACAGTCAGTTTACATCCACACTGAATGAACAAAAAAGTTAGATGGCTAGGCACCAAACCAGAGGACTACACTTAACGTGGTAGGTGCAATGTACTGTTTTAAATATACACAAACAGGGACACATTTGAAAAGGATGAAAAAGTCCTTAAATTACAAGAATTTGTAACATGCACCACACTGTTTGTAATATACATTTGTTGGTGCCTCTGTATATGTTTCTATGTTGGCAAAACCACTAGTTCAGCCAAACTCAGATTCAAGACCATGTCAGAGCAATCCTAAATGGGAATCTGCTTAATGACATGGGGGGACATTGTGTCTAGTACATAATGGAAAACCAGATTGTTTTAAGTTTAGCATTTTAAACATGTTAAAAGGAACTCCAGAAAGAGCAACAGGGTCAAATAGTGTCTCAAATGGAGACAAAGTGGATTGTGAATCTTAAAACAACAGTACCTGTTGGACTTTTAATTTATTTATGTGTTGTTGACCAGGTAAGTACACTGGTCCAGAGGACCGTTTTCAGGTATGACCTGGGCCATCTAGGTGGCACATGGTACAAAAACATGAACAGCAGGCCAATTAAAGTAACAGTTACACACACAGGTTACAGTAAGAAAGCATGGGATGAGTATGGCCTTATGCATTTTGCCCAACACATTGGGAGTGACAGTACAACAATTAATGTAATGATAGTTTTATGCAGGTTACAGTCAGTATTTCTGACATGGGTTGGCGTGCACTTGGTAATGACCATGACAATGTAGAACACCATTATATCCATGAACATAAAGAATAATAACATCAACAATATTGTCAGCAGTGCTATATAGCAGCTGCAGCATACATCTGAAGCTAGTACATCCCTATAGTGCTGCTTAAAAGTGTGTGGAGTCCAGGGATTAAACTGCTACTGGGAGAGTGTTCCAGAACTTAGGTGCTGCCCAGGAGAAGACCTTCTTCCCATGGTTGTTGATAATCTGGGGCAGTCAATGGTTTGTTTGCTGAGGACCTAAGCTGGTGGGAAGCCCTTTTAGTGACCAGCATGCATGACAGTGGTGAACTTGTGCCATCTTTGAGTATCTTATGAAAAAGGAACCATATAAGAGATCCCTTCATTCATGATGGGGTAGCCACCTAATGATTGATATAGTGTGCAGTGGTGGGTGTTATAGGGGCAAGAGTGACAAACCTACATAAGTTGTTGTAAGCTGAATTCAGCCTGTTTCTTTGTTTGGACAAGATTGGATGAAGGATAGGGCGCAGTACTCCAGGATCGAAGAAGTGTGCTTTGTCCTATTGCCAGCCTTGCTTCTGCAGATAACAGGTGCTTCAGACAGAAGCAGACTCCAAACACTGATTTGACCTTTTCACAACTTGCCCGAGTTAGAGTCCAGACTAAGTGAAGGGTCTAAGATTACTCATAGGTATCTGAAATTGTCGACTTGTTCTAGAGTGGATCCATCTAAGAATTGAATATTGAGAGAGTGCTGGGGACTAGCCACATGCCTTGTGAGCCTATGGTTAGAACCAAACAGCATGGCTTTGGTTTTCTGCACTGATGACTAGCCCATGCTAAGTGAACCATTTTTCAATAAAACCGAACTCCCTGGAGAGTGTCAGTGATAGCATGTCAGAGGAACTGTCACTACTGAACAGTATGAGGTCATCAGAATACATTAGTCTGCAAGCAGCGATGGTCTCCAATAGTAGGGGATTTACAAAGACTGAGTACAGTAGTGGTCCTAGGATGGACACTTGAAGGACTCCCTCTGAGCCTGGAGGGGACTTGATAGGAATCCATCAACCCAAACCATCTGCAACCTATTGGCAAGATAATTCTCGATCCAGCAATGGGAACATGAGAAGAATCTTAACTCAAGAGTTCCTTGATAAATATGCCATAGTCGACCATGTCAAATGTGTTTGTCCCTGTAAGGCTCTCCTTGTCTGCCTCCCTGAGGACATTTTCAGTGAACCTAGATATGGCAGGTGGCACTATGGCCCTTTCTGAACCCATGTTGGTGTGGGGATAATTTCTTGTGAGCTGATAGGAAGTCTGATATTTGTTGGAAAACCACATTTTCCATTAGTTTACTCATGTGGGATCATATGGAGATGGGCCTATATTTCTCAGGGAGGTTAGGATCTCCTGACTTCAAGATCAGTACCACCTGGCCTCTTTCCAGAGCTCAGGGATGGTCAGTGTGGCTAGGGATAAGTTGATAATGAATGCAAGGGGTTTGGCTATAAACTCCGGGTTAATTTCAAAACTGAGAGCTTAGTCCATCGCTACGGCACTGCCTGTATTTGGAAGGGTCTGCTGTAGCCTGTGGACATCAATTGCTGATGACTTAATAAAGATGTTGACTTTAGTCCTTAACTGTGATATTGTATTCTGAAATTATTTGAAAATTTACTCATTCATTTATCACTAACATCATTTTCTTCTGACTCTCTCTTCTTACAACCCAGAAAGGAATCTAACTAAAGAAAGAATGATCAGGGACCCTTGATCATGAGAGTGCAAAGGAGAGATCTTTTATTTTTCATTGCCTTACTTGCCCCCTGGTCTGCCTCTCCTTCTGGCTGCTCATGACCCCCCCCATCTCCTCGCCTCAACCCCCTTCACTCACCTCAAATCGCAGCCAACCCAGGGGTGGCCTGGTGTATCCCTTCACTGGATGGGTCCCCTCCTCTGAGGGGAAGGCACCAGGAGGGAAACCAGATCACTAGTCAATCAGTCCCCAGGTGCTGCTGAGGTGGATTCCAGGGCATCAGAGCATCTGAGCCAGCAGGAGCTGGCAGCTATCATCCGGCCAACCAGGAGGCTAGGGGTTTCTTCTCTCCCTGGGCGTTGCATGCCACAGACGTCTGGCCAAGCCAACGCTCACCATTCGCCCTTGTGTAATGGGTCTCGCTTAGCTGTTGCTCTCCTGCCTCCACCAGGAGGCAGCAGACAGCGAGCCACATCCCCTCCCTTCCCCAGAGAAGGTAAGCAGTCGCGGGACACTCAAGCCTTCTCCCCTGGCTGGCTGGTCCAGTGACCCGAGTCCGCTCTCTAAAACCCGGTCAACGCGCCGCAAGCAGAAATCTAACTGTGCCTAACGAGTTGGCGAAAGGATAGATCTTAATGAGTTTGCTTACCAGCATAGATCTAGTTTCATACTAATGGACTATGGGCTTGGTAATTCTGGAAACGTTTTAAAAAGTTAAAATTCTTTCTGGGAATCTGTACATTTAGCAAGACCACAAGTTTTATATATTTATTTATTTATTAAATTTTGGTGACCGGTAGGCCCACTGAGCCTCGAAATTTCCTTTTCAGGGGCGACCGGGATAACCATACAAGTTATAAGAATGAACAAGGACATATGGAACATTTGAGGCATTGTGAGTTACATCATCAGGTGGTTACAGTAAAGAGAAATAGTGGATACAGGCATGGTTACAGGCATGGTAAAAGAAAAGCAGTGGATACAGGCATGGCTTACAGGCACGGTAAAGAAAAGTAGTGGATGCAGACATGGGTACAGGCATGGTTATCATCATGACATGTAAGCAATTGGTAGTACTTTGCATATAGTTTATTCAGGGGTTACACATGGCCTCTGGTGAACAGTCTGTATAAGGCAGGTAGTAGGAAGGTTAAGCTAGGAGATGGGGTTGGAGAGGAGGAGAGTACCTTAAGAGCTTTAACTGCCACGACAGTGGCATGCGCTTGAGGTCAGGCAGATGGGACTTAAGCCTGGTGCGGAAGTTCATGAGTGAGGAGGAGGTCTGGACCTGGAGAGGGAGCTTGTTGGCTGCTTAGGAGGAAAGGATCTTCCCAGCGATTGTCCTTACCCTAGGGAATTCTAATAGCATTCTATCTGAGGTCCTTAGGTTCCTCGGGTTGTGTTTGAGGGTTATGGTCCCGGCAATGCTTGGCGGAGTGGGGTTTGAGAAGCTTGTAGGCCTGGACAAGCAAGGGGTGTTGGAGGCGGGTGACCAATGTGGGCCAATGAAGATAGGCCAAAGTGTCACAGTGGTGACATCTCAGGTGGTCTAAGGTTGTGAAATGAGATATTTTATTGTATAGGGTTTGCATCCTGGTAATCTCTTGTTTTAGTCATGCCCTGTATAATAGGGGCCACAAAGGTCAGGTTGGGTAGAAGGACGCTGGTAGCTATGGAGAACCTGGTTTGGGGATGAGTTGGTCCCTGAGTCGGTACAGGGTGCCAAGTTCGATGTAGGGTCCTGGTGACCTGGTCCACGTGTTCCTTGTATGTGATATTCTGATCCAACGTGAGGCCTAAGTATTTAAGGGGGACTACTTTAATGGCTTTACCAGAGAGTGAGGTTAAGGAGAGGATGAGGACCTGTCAAATCCCAGGGATCTTGGCCGAATAGCATTGCCTTGGTCTTGTCGGCATTTAGTACCATTCTGTTCTTACATTGCCAAGTCTCTAGTGAAGTGAGATCCTTTTGGAGTAGAGGCCTAGGGCAACCATGTCACGCAGGGTCGGAAGATGACAGTATCATCTGTGTACTGCACAACCGAGCTCTCCCCACAGTGGGTATGCAGGTCGTTAGTAAACAAGGAAAACAGGAGGGGCCTAGAATTGATCCCTGAGGTACACCTGGTTTAGGGTAGTGGGTCAGACATGGTCCCTTTCCATGAGACCCTCTGTACCCTGCCTGATAAGTAGCTCCCAAACCACTTCAAGGCATGATTGTCTAGGCCTATATTTTGCAGCTTCTGTAGCAGCAAGTTGTGGTTTCGAAAGGTCAAATGCCTTGGATAAGTCTATAAAGACTGCACCAGTGGGTATCCCTTAGTCCATTGCCCTGAGAACTTCATCCGTGAAGTTAATGAGGGCAGTGTCAGTACCATGGTTTGTTCTAAATCCATGTTGGGAGGGGCAAGGAGCTGATGAGCTTCCAGGTAGTCCCTGAGTTGATTGTATTGATGACTCTTTCTTGCACCTTAGCAAGTGAGCAGAGGAGGAGATGGGCCTGTAGTTGTTGAGTTTTTCCTGAGCCCCCATTGTGAATAGGGACAACATTGGCATGTTTCCATGGGTCAGGGACTGCTCCTTCCCTCAGTGATCGATTGAGGAGCATGGTTATAGGCCA
Source organism: Neoceratodus forsteri (assembly GCA_016271365.2). Lineage (NCBI taxonomy): Eukaryota > Metazoa > Chordata > Ceratodontiformes > Ceratodontidae > Neoceratodus > Neoceratodus forsteri. The sequence continues at coordinate 841,246,343 of CM057454.1, read as the reverse complement.
GGCTAAGGAGGTAGCTCCTGCCTTGAGTAGCTGAGGGTTGATACTGTCGGATCCCCAGACCCTTTTGGTTTCAGGTTCCTTAGGAGGTTTAGTACTTCAGTGCATTTAGCCAGACTGAGGTGGAATGGGGGTCTTTCCATGTGAGGTAGTTCATCTGAGATAGGGGAGAGAGTCTGGGAGACAGGCAGATCTTGTAGGCCTCGAGGTCTGAGAAGTGCCTGTTAGGGGCAGCTAATATTTGAGAAGAGTCAGTTTTGAGCTGACCATTAATCTCCATGGGATAAGACTCAGGCTTTTGCTGCCCTTGATCAGGTCATTGATATGATTCCAGAATTGCTTGGGGTTGCCCAGGCTGGTTTTCTGAGGTGTGTTAAGTAATCTCTCTTAGCGAGTTTTATGGCTGTCTTGGCTTTGTTCCTCAGGGCTTTGTATTCAAGCGAGATCTGTTGGGAGGAGGAGAGCCTAAACTTTTTCCAGGCTTTTTCCCGAGTAGCCATTAGGGCTTTGAGGGAGGGTGAGGTCCACTTGTAGCAGCTGTCTTTAGCCCTCATTCTCTTCGTTGGAGCAAAGAGGTTGGCCGCCATGGTTAGTTCATCCTGGAAGTATTGCACAGCCTCAGTAAGAGTAGGGAGAAGATTTATGGGGTTCCAGTCCAGACTACCTAGGTAGCGATTGTATTGTAGTTCAGAGAACTTGGAGAAGTCACGGGGGAGAGAATTCTAGGTTGGACCTTGGGTGGTTTGTTTTTCCACATACAGAAGATTGGGGAATGGTCACTCAGGAGTCTGCCATTGTGCCCGACTCTGTATATTAGTGGGGTTAGACACCAGAGCCCAGTCAAGGGTGATGTGGTTCCCAGTTTTGTAATTAAGTCTGGTCAATTCAGAGATGACCTGTCTCAGACCTGCTTCATGGGTAAGTGACTTAGAGGCATGACCAGGGTCCTGGGCCCAGTTAATGTTGAAGTCGCCCAGGGTTAGTTCCTCCATTGTTACCTTGATAGCAGTATTGTGTGATGGCTTCAAGGGATTTGAGGGCTGATTTTGGTGGGTGGAAGACACAGCCAGTTGTTAGTTGTTTGGCGTGCCCTAGGGTTATCCGGATGTATATGCTCTCTCCCTCAGCAGTAGGATTAGTCTGCAGGGTAGAGGTGACATGGAGAGGTCATCCTTAGTATAGATTAGGACCCCACCCCTTTTTGGTTTCTCTGTCATTGGTAGCTATTGTAGCCCACAACCTGAATCTCGTGGTCATGGATGTGGGCTTTTAGCCAGGTTTCAGAGATGGCTAGTAAGTCTGGTTTGTAGAGGTCCAACCAGGCCTGGACTTCATGTATTTTGGTCTAAGACTACATATGTTCATATGTGCTATCTTCAGACCCTTGGTGGCTGCCATTGATGGTCCTGGGGGATGCTACCAAGGTATTGGGTACATATGGGCCAGGGTTAGGTTGATATCACCTGATAGGAGAAGTAGCAAGACTAGTAACCTGAGCAAGTGTGATAGATTTGATTATAAGAACAATAACCTAAAGGTAATCTTGTGATAAAATGCACTTTTGTTATTTTGACCTTTTGCAGTTATTTCTAACCTCCCACCAAAAGCTTCTTATGGTGATTAAACAAAGTACTCTAAACTTGTGACAGATTCTGTATCTCATACAGCACTGGTCTATTATCTTGGAAATTGTAAATTTGAATTTATAAGATGTTATTTACTATTTTCAATTCTTTTTTCTAGTCCCCCAACACTTTATTCTCCCTCTTCCCACTAAATATTTAGACCCTATTTTTATTTCTCTATAAGATGAACATAACAAATGTGTTGAAGTCAATGGGTCTAATAGGTGTTGAATCCTTTCTATCTAAGAGAATCCATCCTTTTCTCCCTTTACCTTCACATACACTATGATAAAAGAATGTTTTGTTGCAATGTTATATTTGAATAAGGATCAGTACTGATAGGATTACATAACTTTTATTACTTAAATATTAGAAATAATATTTGCTCTTATATTCATAATAGTGTTAATTTGCTAGAAACCTTAGATGTTTGCCTTTGAGCAACAAAATTGTTTTTCACAAATGGGTGTATGTCACTTTAATGGATTTGCTTTTTAAATGGCCATGATGTTGTATTCCTTAGACTCACCCCTGAAGAAGGCCCTTGTGGGGTTCAAGTACTGGGGATGTAGGGTATCATTCTTGTTGGTACTCCATATCACAACAAAAACATCTGCACTGCTTGGATTATATTTTTGACTTGTGCTTTTCTACCGAGTGCTGAATATTTGTTTTATGTCTTTGAATAGTTTGCCCCTTATTTTTATGCTTTGATTGCCCCAGAGGGAATATAGAGTGGTTGGTACAGATTAATTTTTAATCATTTACCTACCTGGTACCAGATAGATCTCGAGTTGGCAATAGTAGGATGGGCATATGTCGGCAGCTTACATTTGTCATAAAGACATATAGTGGGAAGATGGCTCCTAAGAGGGAGTTTTGATATCTGTCCATAGAGGTCAGGAGTTCTCAGGATCTGGAAACCATCTAAGAGTTTGAGCTATCCTATATACCCAGGAATAGCCTTTAGCCAAGGTAGGCCTCATCCCTTTCTTCCAATGTGATCTGAGCTTATTTCTACTGTATCTAGGTTATTTTCCTTCCCAGGTGCAGCTGTCCAATAATTTATCCATGCGGAAAAGCCAATCTTCAGAGATGGCCAGGAATATGAGCAATTAAGTAAAGCAATTTAGGGGCTATAATCATTTTAAAGGCTTCAAATTTACCAACTACTGATAACTGTAAAGGATACCATCTGTCCATGTCTATTTTGATTTTGGCAAGAAGTGGCCTAAAATTTAGTTCTGCATTTTGTTTACTCAAAGGAGAGATTTTATTCCTAGGTACATTATGAAGTCAGGGCTCCATCATAACTTTAAATCAGTAAATAAAGCCTGAGAGCAGTGTTGATTGAGTGGTAACACCTCCATTTTGGATTGTTTAATCTTTAAACCTGAAAACCTTGAGATGCCTTCAAGAAAATGGATTAAAGGTGGTGTGGAATTATGTGCATTGTTGAAGAACCAGGAGGTTGTTCACTTATATTGGGGGTTTTATGTTGTGTTTCACCCACAGCGATCCCTACGATATCCGAGTGTTGGCAAATGGCCATTGCTAAGGGCTTTATGACCAGTACAAACAAAAGGGGAGATAAGGGCAGCCTTGTCCAGTTTCTGTATGTAATATTAGTGGGGCTAATAAGGTGTTATTTGTGAGGACCTGAGTTTGATTTCTGAGTACATTGCTTGCACTGCTGCAATAAAGGGGTTCAAATCCCATCTGTTGTAATAATGCATATAGGTACTCCCACTCCAATGAGTCAAATGCCTTTTCAAAATGTATAGCTATCGCTGTGACTGGAGTGGGTGATATCCTTGCAACATGACTTAGATCCAGTAAAGTACAGATATGATCCAAACTGTATCTTCCTTGTCCCTGGACAAATTCTACTTGACAGTGGTGGATTAAATCTGGCAGCAGGGTTTCAAATCTAGAAGCAAGGACTTAGGCATAGATTTCACTATCCATGGTTATTTGGGAGATTGGTCTATAACTCTCTGGGTAGGCTGGGTCTTTTCTCTGATTGGGAGAACTGTTAGTTTTGCTATGCTCATGGTGGGTGGAAAGGATCACTGTTGCTGCAATTCAGTATACAGCCTCTGAAGCATTGGGGATACTAGTGAGGCCAAGGAGTGATAGAGTTCTGTTGGTAATCTATCTCCTCTGGTTGCTTTCTTTAGATTTAGGCAAGGGATAGCATTCTGGATTTCCATAGGGTGGTTGGTTGGTTGGGCCCTAGTGCTTGAGTGTGAGTGAGTTTAGGTAGATGAAGTTTGGAGAAATTTTGAAAGTGTATGGGGTAGGGGTTGTCACCGAGGAATAGAGTTTAGGATAAAGATTTTCATAATGGTATTGATTTTGCCCTTCTGTGAAAAAGTTTTCTCATCTCATCATATAGGGCAATTATATTGCCTCAATGGCCTGTTGTTTTCATGCAATAAGCAAGGAGCTTCCACATTTTTCTCCCCTCCAAAATTGATGTTTTAGCCTTAGTAATGCTAATTCAGCTTTCTTGGCCATATGGGTAATGATGTCATATCTAAGTTTCAAAATTTCATTGTAGAGTGGGAATTAGGAAAAGCTTTAGGATTGGCTTTGAAGGGCCTCTCTTTTGGAGTTGAACTTCCAAATCGGCATGCTCGTTCCTCTGCTTTGTGTCAGTGTGAGGAGTATTAAATAATGTGAACTCTCATTGAGGTTTTAAAAGCCTCCACAGTATTGCCATAGTAGTATCCCTGTGCCATTTAACTGAAAGAATTCTGCCACGGTGTCTTGTAGCCAGGGTGTAAATTGGAGATCTAGCAGTAGTACTGAGTCCATATCATTATGGAGATTTAAATGGCCCAGAGCCAAATAGAATATCTAATTGCTGGGGACATGGTCTGAAATTATAGAAGGGTTAATTGTGGTTGCCACTATCATGGGTGTTAATTGTTGGGAGGTGAGCCACATGTCTATTCTACTGTAGGTCCCATATTTGGGCAAGTGACTGATTCAGGGATTTGGATTTGCCATGTATCCGCTAGTGCTTGGTCTGACATCCATAATTTAACTGCCTGCACAGCTCAGGTATGGTGTTCTGGTTTACCCTGACTTATGTCCTTTGTGGGGTACAGTACAAGATTAAAGTCTCCCCTAGTAATAAAGGAGCATTTTGATCACTGAAGTTAGCCAATTGGACTGCCAGAGAATAGAACAACTGGTGAATCAGTGTTTGCGGCATACAGATTGCCCACTACTAAAGGTCCTCAAAGGTCTGAAATAAAGCCAGAATTCACTGACCTTCTTAATCTTGAGTGTTTTTTCAAGTGTCCATGCCAGGTGTTTATACAGCAGGTTTGAAACTCCTCATTTCTGAGTTTGAGCAGTGCTATAGACTTCTTACACCACCAAGTCCCTGACCAGTTTTTGTGATTCAATACAAAGGTTTTGTTTCTTGTAAAGGGATAACTGAGTATGAAGTTTTTTAATGTGGGTCAACATGTACTTAAACAGTTTAGCCCTGCACATTCCATCTATGGCACCTCAAATCCACCATTTAGATGGCTATAGTAAAATAATCTGAATGGTGTATCTTGGAATGTTATGGCAAACAAGACATTGATTCATACCTTACAGAGTAACCCATAAAAGGTTAGCTCATAATAGATTCCTTTCCTTCTCCCCTCATGCCCCAGCGTAAGGCATAACATTCTAAGTCTGGCATTAGTGATGCCAGATAATGTTGAGCTTTTGTAGGTACACTCAGTATTACTATATTTAACACTGAAACCACAAAGCATCATAGTAACATCAAAAAGAGTGAGAACATAAAAAGGCCCTGCAATTGTGGATGAGGAAATGTGCACATACCAATACTTGTCTTAATAAAGCTAGAGAAAAGTGGGAGAGTGAATAAGTTCACTCTAAGCCCTCTCTAGGAGAACTGAGGAGGCTATAGCATATTCTGAATGTAGAGCTCTTTCTACTCATGTGGTTAGAGGGTAAGAGGTAATAGCAGAGTTTAAAAGCTATCTTTCAAATAAGACCTTTTGGGCCTAATGGTGCAATATTATCAAATGCTGTGTAAAATAAATATTTTTATTACTAAACGGTGGGCTCCTATTATTTGTGGTGGCAGCATATTGATAACATCCATATTCTCCTTTTACTCCCTCTTTAGGAATGCTGAAAGCATTCCTTAACAGTTGTATATTGAGGTTGTCACTGTTCTGGATGTTGAGGCCGGGCTGGATGTTTTGATTATACATCTGGTAAAGTCACTAGCAGAGTCTCTGTACTGTGTTGGTTGAGGGGAAAGGGATATAAGACAGAGTCTTCCTTGGAGGAGCTTTCCATGCTGCATGTTATGGTAGAAAGAGGTATATTGAACGGGATGTGAAAATTCCCAAACTATGTTGTAAGGTTGCCTGCCTCTAGCGGCCAAATGCAACAACATCCCAAAGCGTAGACCAATATTCGACCAAGTTTTGTAAGCCAATCCTGCATTCAGTAGGAGATTGCTATGGAGTGGGCTTCTGGCTACCATTATAAATGGGGTGAAACACAGAAGATATCAAACTCGTCCCTGTGCAGTAGCCACTTGACGGTCTCCAAAGCAGGCAGCCAGTGTTGTGCCATTTAATTTAGCTGCCTTGATTGTTCATTTTCAGTTTTTTCAGTTTTATTTTTTATACATGTTATATGATGAGCAAATTTCCTGTTTTCACAAGAGACAAGTTTTAAGACCATACATCCTAAATACAATACAATACAAACTTAATAAAATGCAGTATAACATAATAACACTAAATAACACACACATTAAACATTAACTGCTGTTTAAACATTGTTAACTTAGAAACTATAACTCCAGGGTGATGTGAGTGGCTGTGCCCTTTATGCAGGGTCTATGAGAATAGTACAGAGCTTGCTGTGATCAGCCAACATTTCCTAGGGATACATGCATTGCATAATAAACTAGATCTCTATAGCCAGTTACCATCCAGTAAAATCCAATATCTGACTGTCTACTCTTTACTGGTTCATTTTAGGAGGCACTGTGTTATCAGCTCTTTAGAATGTGAGTGCTTTGTGTGTTTTTAATATAGAAATCTTTGCTTCCATTCAGGGATGTCAGAGTAGTATAAATCAATCCTCTGCAGCATATGAAGGCCTCTTGTTAATTTGTTATTCTGTATCTGGGACCCATCTATTAACATGTCAGGGTCCCCACTCCTACAGTACATCTGTCAGTCAAATTCACAGATTTCAGGGAGGAAAATACCCCATTTAGATGGGAGTGTTTAGGCATCCAAAGTAGACACAGCGTCTCACAATCCTGTGATTGGGAAACAAGTAAGGGCAGAAGAAAGGATTGGTCCACTCAGGAATTTAAAAAATTGAACATTCCTAGGTATTAATTTAAAGCTGTGCTATGGCAGTTTATTGATGCCATGGATTACCGGGAATCATGTCTCTAATAATGGGAGGTCTTCAGGCAGAAAGTCTTTCTGTGCCCCATATAACTATAAACCCTGGGTGTATAATTGACAGGCCTTTATTATATTATCCTTTACCTTGATTCTGGGATGTCAGGGTAGTGTCAGTCCCCTACAGCATATGGAGGTTGCTTGCTAAATTTTGGCTCTGTATCTAGGACTTGGCTAGTAACATGTCAGGGCCTCCACCATGACAGCTGTCAGTCAGTTTTATAGATTTCAGGGAATAAGAGACTCCATTCAGATTGCAGTGTTTGGGCACAAAATTAAACAAAGATTCTCACGATGCCATGAATGGGAGAACCATAAGGGCAAAAGAGGATTAGCTTCTTGGGTTATGCCCCTATTATCCCACATACACCGTCACCTTACACTGTATTTCTGGTCTATTATACTGTGATACTGCTATTTTGCACTAACATGTAGATTCAGGCACCCTTCCTATAAGCATGAGTGGCAGAAATGTGCTTTGCTGCTAATATATGCTAATGTTTGCATCCTTTATAGGATTAGATCATGCATGATTATTATACCTCACTATAATACTTTATGTTTGTCTTTTAGATATATTCAATATATAATCTACCTAATTACTGATGTAATGACTCTGAGGATCATCACTGATTACTTTATACACTATGGCCCAGATATTCAAACTGTGCCAGAAAGCAGTACAACAGCAGGAGCAGGCGCAAGTCCACTGTGCCCATGCGCAACACATGCGATATTCAAACACTGCTGAGGTCAAGATAGCCTCGGCTACAACTAAATATTATGCCAACTGTGCCATAGCGCAACCCAGGAATGTGCAGTGGTGCAGGTCAGATGTGCAATAGCACAACAGGGGATGCTCAGTGGAGCAGGGCAGCAGCGCAACAGCACAACCAGGGATGCTCAGGGACAGGATGCAGGGGCCCTAGGGATGGGCAGAGGAGCACACAGCAGAACAGACATCACCCCTACACACCCATGCACTGCACAACAGGAGGAGAGCTGAAAGAACCACCGGCCCAGGGACACCAGCAACAAACCTATCGCGGGGCATGGTGCCCCAGCACACCCCTTGAAAGCTGTGACCGTCACACATGGATGCCTGGCCACACTGTGCCACACCATCCAACCAATGCAGAGCACACCCTGCACCACGATCACCATACACCCTGCCCTGGAGTAGTGCCCAACAGTACAGGACAACCCATGCATGCCACCACCCCCACCATGACAATGCAACCCTGTGCACCACAGAACGATGCAAGGCAGCCCCACCATAGAGCACCCTTCAGTGGGCGGCAGCAGAGGAAGCGATGCAATGACTGCCTACACAGTGCATCCACTCCGCCCCCCACCCAGGTACAGCTGAGAGACCCACCATGCTCTGCACACGAGGTACCCACACATGACAGGACATGCCCCAGACCCCACCACCAGTGGTACAGCACCCTGCACACCCTCCAAAGGACACACCCTGTCCCAGCACTTGCCACAACAGCCAGCGAGACACCCACAGTGGTACATGGAAGCTATGCACCACACAGGGTGCAACACAGTGCATGGACAAACAAATACCCATACCCAAGGGCACACCAACACAGTGACACAGTAGTGGGTCAACCAAACCCCTGGCATGTGGCCTCGGCAGCCGTGTACACGGCCAGAACCCTCCATGGCACAGGTGTGCCAGCAACCCTGTGCAGGCATCACGATGCTGTACGCCACCAGCATGCGGCCAGAGCACAAGTGACAGACAGTGGAGCACATCCCCTGCAACAGACACAAGTGACAGCATCGAGGTAGGACAACAGCAGAGCAACAGTGCCACCTGAGGCAGACATGCACCACACCAGTGACAGGAGGCAACCCGGCATTGTGCTGGGTACAGTGGCTGTCCAGCATGGGCAGCCACCACTGACGCCAGCGAACTGTGCAGGTCACAGACATGCGATGGTGTCAGCTGCACAAGCCATGGATGGTCTGACAGGGTGCCATGGACACAGTGCATGCACTGTGTACCACTGCACACAGTCGTCCAGTGCACAGGGAACAATACACAAACCACAGACAGTGACTGAGAGCTATACCCACACAAAGTCACCTTCCCTATGGACACACACACACACACACACACCATGATAGCACCACCCCGATGCCATGCACACCACTGCAGCTGAGCACCTTTAGCCCACTGCAAATCAGAGACCACCACAGTAGGCATAACAAAACAAATGTATTTGAACAGTAATAACAAAACTATTTACAGCTATTTACAATAATTATGTGGTGAGGGCCACAAACTGGGTGGGGGTGGGTAGGGGCAGGGGTGAACATATGGGAAGAGGGAAGGAGGGTGTGAGGGTGGGTCCAGGGGTAGGTGTCATCCTGGGGCACATGCAGTTCAGCAGGAGCCCTGCTTCCCACTCTGAAGGTGCCTCCTGTGGACCCAAGCTGCTCCACCCTTTGAAGTATCTCCAAAGAGGACCTTGCCACCTGCAGAAGCTCCTGCACTGCCCTCTCGATTCTCATCATCTGCTATCCACCTTGGACAAGGGAGCAGAGTCAATAAGTGTGAATGCACAGCCCCTTGCTGCCTACCCATTGTGCATGGCATACAGCCGTGGGACATCCCTATGATGGTGTGCAACCACTCACAGTGATCATGTCCACAAGACCTGCCCACCCAGGCACACACAGCCATGTGACCGCTGCACACCCACCACCCAAGTCCCACACAGCACCACCATGGCTGTACAGTGACATGGCTATGCAGTGTGAAGGCAGTGGCAGCCATGTACCCAGTGCATGCGTGGACCACCAGCGCTGCACACCCAGACATGCAGTGCCACTGGACAGTGCTGACGGTACCATGTAGCGTGCATGGCAGTGGTGTCAATGGATGGTGGCCATGCCCACCGCCTGCTCTGCTACGCAGCATGCACAGAATAGCCTGGATGGAAGGCACTCACCATCATTGGGCTGGTCCTGGCACTGACCCACTATGGGACCTCCGGCATTGGGATGTAGCTCCCTCCCTCAGCTCGCATCTCTGCCTGTCCTCCCAAGCATGGCAATGCTCTTTAGAGGCCTAGGGTGCAAACTTGGAAAATGGAACATCAGTACAATCCAGTAGCAAAGGCCCCCACCCTGGGTGTGTACAATCCCACACAGCAAAACCATTTGTACCCCTCTCCTACACCACCACCACCACTGCCCTCACTGGATGGCCCACCCCCATGTGGTGGACACATGCCAACCACAATACCATTACAGGCGCAGCCAGTGTATGGATGGGGCATCTACCTGGCTGTGGAACAGTGCCTCTCCTGGCATGGTGGGCAAGCCTGTCTGGGTCCCTCCTTTGGAGGTCCCGTACCAGTGTTGACACTGTTCTGCTGTCCTCTCCATCCTGTGGCCTCTCCAGCACCATGCCACCTCCTCCCATATGGCACTCCTGGTCCTGTCCAGGGTGCTTCACCAAATAGAGCACCAGCATGGGGCTCCACCAGTGCCACAAAATTGGCCAGTTCTAGCTGGCTCCATATTGCAGCCCTCCGACATGCCATCTTTGGATCATCTCTGATTCAAAATGGCACTCCCTAGATACGTCTGCCATGTGCAGATGCTGTGCAGTACTGTGCAGTACTGCTCTGCCATTCCCATCGTGCTGTCACTGAACAGCACAATGGGGATGCACCCATGTGCATGCATGCCGCCCTAGGGGGCAAAGGTCAGGCACAGGGTCAAGGGTCTCTCACGCACTGACCGCCACTGCACAATTGGTACTCCCTGTGTGTAATGCGTAGGTGCCTGTGTGGGACTTCCTGTAGTGCCTACCATGCTGTGGCACCACGGTGCCTGTGGTGTGCAAGGGCACCATACATTTGAACAGTGCACTAGCGCCACTGGCACAGTGGTGGACGTGCCCTGCACTGCCTCCCATGCTCAGCACATCAGCAGCACAGCAGACGTCGGTGTCAGCACCCCAGGCATGCACTGTGTGGTGCCTACTGCACATGTCACAGAGCTGTGCCTCTGCCTGAGCACGTTCAACACACCGCGCAAGGCGCAACATCGTGATATTCAGCCAGCATGTGAAAATCTGCTTATCAGCAATTCCATGGAGCAGCTACTGCATTAGCATCCACTTAAAATTGAGCCTCGCCTCATTTGCATGCATTGCACTATATAAATGCAACATGGGCTGCAGAGGCCATAGTCTGTGATTGCAGTCTATGGTGGTGGGTTGCATGCTGTTTACCAATGTGGACTGTGTGTGTGGGAGACACATGGGACTGCACATTCAGAGATAACACCTGTCATTCCCACAGGATCAATAATGACCAAACATGAGGAGGAGGAACAGAGACGGGAGATGGAGGAGGCCCAACTTCAACCAGGCAGAATCAGATGCCCTGTTTGGGGCCTACCTTGACCAGGAACTGCTGCTCAGTGGACAGCGGGGAACACCACAGGCCCATGCTGCAGCATGGGATGAGGTGGTGTGTGCATCAACCAGCATGGCAGCCACCAGCGGTCCATGCAGGAGTGTAAAGAAGGTGAGCACAGACAAGAGAAGGATAAAAGATAAGGTGGCTACCATCAGGGTGGCACGTGCTGCGACTGGTGGTGGACAGCCAGATGTGCCACACCTGACACCACAGGAAGAGCGGGTGGCTGGCAGCATGCTGGAGTTGTGCCCTAGAGGGCATTCCAGGTGGTGGCTTCCAGGCGGGTAGCAGCCCGTCACCTACATGGTAGGTCCTGATCTGTCACTGTGTGGGGGTGGGAAATGCCACAGGATAGGGCAGAGACATTAATGCTACTGTGTTCCCTTACAGCTCCTGGGTCAGCGGTGGTGGGTTCATCCGCTGAGGCAATACCCTGGTCACAGAGGAGTGCCCACCACCTCCACAGGTGTCTGAGGTCAGGACAACAGTGTTCCCACCTGTCTTTCTGGGCTGAAGTTGGTGGTGTTGGTGTGGAGGAGGCACTGTCCATGTCCCAGAGTGGCGGTGTCCATGGATGCCAGCATGTTGAGACTCGGACTGGTGCCAGATCCGTCACTGATGATTATGGAGCTCACATCATGGACAGTGATAAGTGCAGGCTGCAGGATGGCCCGACAGCAGGTAACAGCACACGCATAGCCATTGGTGGTGCTGCTGTGGAGGCCTGTGTGACATCACAGTCCAAGCCTGTGCTTGTCTGCACCAGTGGGGCAGCACTGGTGTACATCCAGGCGGTGGGGCTGTTGCGGCCACCGGCTGCATCGTTGAGACCTGGCGAGCATCGGCCAGAAGGGCAGTGTCAGCAGTCAGCCAATGGCAATGAGGGGACAGTGTTGGGGGCGGTGTCAGTGCACCATGTGGCCATTCCCTGGCATGGCTCTGGTGTGCAGTGCCCATCATCAAGGGGTGATGCCCAACAGGGCCAGGAACACCATGTGGGATGTCATGCTGATCTGGCGGATGACCTCTGTGATGAGCACAGCTGACTGCTGCAGGCTTCCGTGGATCAGCAGTCACAGCTTGTCAGAGGCGGTGGATGTACTCAGTGCGGTTCTGCACCAGGCAGAGGAGTCACGCAGCAGAGACCACTCTCTGCTCCTGGCAGAGATGGCCCGGCAGTGGGAGGATGTGACGCTGCCATTGACAGGCAGAACACGTGCATTCCAGCTGTCATGGCCACATTGGGCACACAGTTTGTTGCCCATGCGCTGAAGACACCGCAGAGTCGCGTCCACTTCCATTCCCGGTGTCATGGGGACACCATCCATGTCAACACCGGGTTCAGCTGTGGACATCCTGCGCACACCTGGTGCAGGCATGTTCGGCATGTTGCAGACCCTTGCTCAAACACGCGCTCCCACAGTGTCACCCCTGGGGACCATCGGTGCACCTCATGAGGCCAATGGTCAGCCTGTCATGGCTGGCAGGTCTTGGCAGGGCGCCCATGAATCTGTGGTGGCTGTGGCACTGTGCGCATGACTGACCAGTCTCCCACCATGGCTACTGTCTGACACTGCCCTATGTGCAGTGTGTTGTTCAACATGGGATGCATGGGTGGGGTACCCAGCCCTGCACACACAGGTCCATGCCACACCCTCCCAGCTGCTGACCGTTGTGGCGTGTGCATGATGATGCCTGTGTTACACTGTCCGCCACTGTGCAATGGTGCCCAGGTCTGAGACACGCACAATGACGGGCACTGGGCATGGTTATCTGTGGACCTGTGTGTGGCTTGGGTAGTGGATGGGGTTAGCGTGCCTGCTACCCTTGTGCATTTCTTGTGGGTGGTGTGTGTGTGCATGACTATGTGTCATGTTAGGCCTTGTCCATCTCTGACGTGTGCGATTCCATGCTCAGCCAATTCCCTTGCCACCATGCCCTGAGGTTCATCCATGAGAGTTTGTGGGTTGTGCCCTTGCCATTGGTGGTTGCACATGGCCCATGACTTACCTGGGTTGGTTGAAGTGCTCCTCTGATGGTGTCCCGGTGCAGCTCGACATCCAGATCAGGCGGGGTCCCTTTGCCCAAGAGGGGCTGCCCATCACCATTTGCACCAGCGTCCTCATCGTCCCCATCGCTGTCCCCTCTACGACCACTACAGCTATCCCACAGTCATTGGCCATGTTGTGCAGGATGCAACAGGCCAGGAACAGCCCACAGGACTTCGAGGGCTGTACTGTAGGCACCGCCATATGTGTCCAGGTAATGAAATGTGCCTTAATCATCCCAAACACCCACTCTATGACATTGCATGTGGTGGCATGTGCCTCACTGTACCTTTGCTTTGATGGGGTTACGGGCCACCGGTATGGTGTGAGCAGCCAGGGATGGAGTGGGTAGCCACTGTCACCTGTGTGTAGAGGGTGGACATTAGTATGGTGGTCAGTGTCACTCTGCCATGGGCTGTCAAGGCTATTACCCATGGCACCTCTGACTATGCCCCCAGAATCTATGTCATCCTGCATGATTTGCATACTCACCCACCAGGTGGCCAGTGGGGATGTCCCCACTCTTGAACCTGTGGCACAGTGCAGACTGGTGCCAGATGAAGGCATCATGTGCTCTCTCAGGGTGTGTGGCACAGACATTGGTTATGCTCCCCTAGCATCGCACACCACCTGGCAGTTGATGCTGGCATAGCCCTTCGGTTGATGTAAGTGGCACCTTCTGGGCAGGTGGTGCGCAGGTGGCCACATGGGTGCAATCAATGGCCCCAAGCATGCCAGGCATATGTGCTACCCTGTGGAACTCTTGTATGTGTGCTGTGCACTCCGCCAGTGTGCTGGGGAAATGGATGTACTCCGCGGCATGTGGCAGCAGTGCACTGAGGTGTGTAGTGGGCATGACACGGCCAACTGGGTTATGCCTGTTGTGTCCCTGTTGGTCTCTGGAAGGTGCCTGTGGTGAGCAGGCAGATGACAGCTGTCACTATTGTCTCCACTGACAAAGCATGGCTCCGTCGTGTGGGTGACTGCATCTCATCACTGCGCAGCAGTGTTGAGATGAGACACTTCCCTGAGACCCCCATCTCAAGGGAGGAAATGGACAAGAAAATGATAGAGGCATTCTCAAAATGGCTGAAAAGGGAGATACTGTTGCTGGGGGACCTGAATATGCCAGATGTTAACTGGGCGACATGGACTGCAGCCACATCCAAGAGCAGGGTCAGTCTTGATGCCCTACATGGGGCATGCCTTAGACAGCTAGTGGTGGAACCAACTCAGGAGGAGCAATATTAGACCTGGTACTCTCAAATGGAGAGGGATCACAAATTTAGAAGTCAGTAGACATCTGGGAACAAGTGACCACTGCACAGTGTGCTTCACAATAAACACGACCATGGAGACAAGCCATACAAAGACAAGGATACTGGACTTTAGAAGGGCTGACTTTGGCATAATGGGTGAATACCTGAGGAATGCATTAGCAAATGGCCAGAAAGGAGGGGTAGAAGAACAATGGAGAAAAATCAAAACTGCCATCATGGAGGCAACAAGCCTTTGTGTGAAACAAATAAAGAAAACAAAGAGGAAAAAAACCACTATGGTTCTCAAAAGAGGTGTCAGGGAATGTTAAGGAGAAAAAGGCTGCATTCGGTATAAGGAATCACAGACAGAGCACAACAGGGAACTGTATCAATTAAAGCAGAAAGACGTGAGAAGGCAGTCAGAAAAGCAAAGGCCCAAACCGAGGAAAAGATAGCCAACTCAGTTAAGAAGGGGGATAAAACCTTTTATAGGTACATTAGGGAGCATAGAAAGGTTAAGAGAGGATAATGAAGATTAATAAAGGAGAGGGAGGTGGGCAGAGGAGACAGTGAAAAGGCAGAGATACTGAATGAATACTTTTGCTCAGTATTCACAAAAGAAGAAGGGAGGAGTTACCTAAACCAAACAGTAGAAGCACTCTGGATAGTGGGGTTGGCCAGTCCATTTACAGAAGAAAGAGTATTGAAAGAACTCCTAAAACTCAAGGTGGACAAAGCAATGGAGCCTGACAGGATTCACTCTAGAATCCTAAAAGAGCTAAGGAAGGACCTAGTGACACCACTAACCACACTTTTAACAAATCATGGGAAGATGGGGTGGTACCTGAGGACTGGAGGAGGGCAGATGTGATTCCCTTCACAAAAGTGGGAGCAAGGCAGAAGCAGGAAACTACAGACCTTTAGTTTGACCTCAGTGGTGGGAAAATGATAGAATCACTTCTGAAAGAAAGAACTGTTGAGTACCTAGAGGCCAGCAGGGCACAGGACCCAAAGCAGCATAGATTCACAGCAGGAAGGTCATGTCAGATGAATCTAACCAATTTCTTTGACTGGGTGACCAAAGTAATAGACCAGGGCGGGCTGTGGATATGGCCTACCTAGACTTAGCAAGGCATTTGACACAGTCCTGCAAGATTAATTATCAAGTTAGCCAGCCAGGGAGTGGGTCCCAGGGTGGTAGCCTGGGTAGCAAACTGGCTGCACAACAGGATACAGAAGGTAATAGAGAATGGAACACATTCTGAAGAAAGGGGTTTCTAGTGGAGTACCTCAGGGCTCAGTACTGTGTCCAGTCCTCTTTAACGTCTCTATAGGTGACATTGCAGAGGGTCTGGAAGGAAAGGTATGCCTCTTTGCAGATGACACAAAGATCTGTAACAGAGTTGATACACAAGGGGTAGAAAGGATGAGAAGGGACTTGGCAAGGTTGGAGGAATGGTCAGACATATAGCAACTTAGATTCAATGCAAGAAGTGCAAAGTAATGCACCTGGGAAATAAAACCCAGGAGAAGAGTACACAATAGCAGGGGAGGTACTAACGACAACAATAATGGAAAGGGATCTGGGTGTAGTCATATCAGATGACCTAAAGGTGGGTAAGCAATGTAGAAGTCAGTAAGGAGAGCCAGGGGATACTGGGATGCATAGGGAGGGGCATCACAAGTAGAATAAGGGAAGTGGTTATCCCTCTATACAGACAGTTGGTGAGACCCCATCTGGAATACTGCGTGCAGTTTTGGAGACCTCATCTATGCAAGGACATAGACAGGATGGAAGCAGTCAGAGGAGGGCAACTAAAATGGTGAAGGGTCTACATCAGAAATCATATGAAGAGAGACTGAGAGAGCTTAATATGTATACCCTTGATGAAAGGAGGACAGGGTGACCTGATAGAAACTTTCAAGTACCTCAGGGAATCAACAAAGTCCAGGAGGGTAGCATCTTTCAGAAAAAGACTGTAAGAACATGGGGCACAATTTAAAGTTGGAGGGGATGGCTCAGGGGTAATGTGAGGAAATTCTTTTCATGGAGAAAGTGGTGGACACATGGAACCGCCTTCCTGGAGAGGTTAGGGGTCTAAAACAATGGGGAATTCAAACATGCATGGGACAGACATAAGGCAATTATAGTGGGGGTTGCAGGAAGTAGGCTGTTGGTTAACTAGAATCTGCAGCTTATCCAATAGGTAGGAAATGGGCAGACTGGGTGGGCCAGTGGTCCTTATCTGCCATCAAAGTCTATTTCTATGTTTCTATGTAGCTCACAGAGCTGCCTTAGGATCGCCTGGTTCAGGCGGTGCACCACCCACAATCTCTGTGTCACTGTAGTGCTGAAGCTGGTGTGGGCTCGGTACTGCCTGTTGGGGCATACCAACGACGGCCCTTTCATGGTTGCACCCTCTGCTGCCTGCCTTCACACCCTCATTTCCACCTCCATCTGAAAGGTGGCACTGGTCATGTCCCTGGCTGGTGTTCCCCTGGCAGGTGTTATCCTGTTCCCCGCTGTCCCTTGTGATGCCCCCGCACCAGGTACACCTCCAACCTTGGCTGTCCTGCCCACTGCCACTGCCCTCAGTCGACTGTGGCACTTCCTGTCTCTCCTGCATAGTGGCACAGGCTCCCACTCCTGTCCTGTTGCTGTTTGTCCCAGGTATGCCCTGTCCTGCTCCTTTCCAGTCCCACTCACTGCTACCCTCTTTTCTGTTGCTGTCACCTTGCTCCCACCTCTGGCTTCCCTATAGCGTTCTTGTGCCTCTCTCTTATTCCTTTTATTTTGGATCATTTCCACTATTAGCAACTTTAACTTGCTCCCTATTGCGCATGGCGCGTAACTGTATTGAATATCACACAGCACCATTTATTCATGGTTCCTCCCCTACAGTTGCACATGCATTCATTACCATTGAGCTCTTGCGCATTGCAATTTGAGTGTTGCAGCTGCCTCACGCTGAATATAAATTGGCACATTTTCGGACTTGCAGGTGCATCTCTGTTGCACATGGCTCAACTCTTTTTGAATATCTGGGCCTATATGTATATATATTCCCATATAATCATATGTAGTAGTTGCCAGTCAGCACTTCCTTTGTCTAAGCAAGCTGACAGAGAGAAAACATTTATTATGCCTTACAATAGGAAAGAAATGCCACATGTAATGTAGTTTGACCCAGTCAGCATTTCTTTGTCCAAGCTTTATGTTAACTAAAGCATATTCTTTGTCTCATATGACACTATTAGTAATTCTGTCTCCTAAGTCATTATCCAATGGAGAATGTCTTATGCAGTCTTGTATATAGTATAAGACCAATACATATTCTCATATCCATAACTATGAGGTAATCTCTGTTGTTATACTGTTATCTGTTGTATATAACTTTGCATAACCTAGCTCCACTAGAGAGCAAGAGATCTTAGAAATTCTGAAGATTATGTACATTCTTGGAGAGTGGTGAGAAACCCATCTCCTTGTGATTTCCTCTGTCACATGCTTGGCGTAAGTAGTATAATAAATTATTACTCCTGCTTGTAAATAAGTTGTTTCTTTGGCAGACACCAAAGACATACAATAATCTGAATGATCATTAATAGTATTATTTACTCTAGAACTAGTTATTTAGATAACAAAATGGTGACTGTAAAAGGTGTCTGGGTGATAGCCAAAGTTACATTTCAGTTTCCTCTGTAAATTAAAACACTGGGTGAGAAATCCCCAGTGGCAAGCAGCTAAGAGCATCACCTGTTTAAATCATTTAGGTCTGTTATGTGTTCCCCAGTGCAGACAAAACAAGGCTCTTGTCAGATATTCAAACTCTGTGCAATGAGATTGTTTTATTTTTGTTTTTTTTTCCTTTTCTTTCTTTTTGGGAACACACAGCTGTAAAGGATCCAAACAGACAGATAGACTGCTTTCATTTGTGATATAAAATCCTAGTGGGTCTATACTCATCTAGGAGTCCATATACGTAAATGCTGATTGTGCCCTGTCATGAACTTTGTTGCAAACAAAGTTTTTGATCCACAGACAGCTAAGTGTTCCTCATTTTAAATGACATGTCTAAAAGTCAGTACAGAAGTTGAGGCTGGGTGCCTCACAAAATCAAGCTGCCTACAGTGGTCTGAATGATTTTGCCAATGTGACAAAAACAGAAACAGTCCCATGAGGGTGGTTTCTGAAGACTATTGTGAATTAAAACATGGTACCAAGGGAAATATTCCTGAAAATATGTTAGTTGCAACACTATTTGCTTGCTTAGAATTTTCTATAAAAAATGTGATACTCTGAAATCAGACTACACTGCATACAGACAAAAGATGAGTCTGTTGAATGCCAAGTCTGCTAAGAAAGTTAATGAGTTGTTCTTTTCAAAATAGGACCTTGACTAAGCAATGTGATTCATTGCTAAGTAGTTATAAAAACAGTAGACATGAGGTGTATGCTTTGAAAATCAAATGTGATAAAGCTTCTCTTGATAAGAGGCTAGTTTTACAGTATGAGAAAGTCTTGTGATCTGAAATTAGAGTACTTCACAGTGTGCTCGCTCATGTATGTGAAGAGCTAGAATGTATGAGTAAAAATGCCCAACTTACTACTGTGTGTAGAAACTTGGAGAAACAGGTTATATGTAATTTGTGTGATACATAGAAACATAGACTTTGAAGGCAGATAAGGACCGCTTGGCCCACCTAGTCTGCCCATTTCCTACTTAGAGGATAAGCTGCAGATCCTATTTAACCAACAGCCTATTTCTTCCTACCCCCACAAAATTGCCTTTATGTCTGTCCCATGCATTCTTGAAATCTGGTTGATCTTATAAATTGCAAGGCAGAAATGGTGAACTTGCACCATCAACCAGAGGTATTGGCAGGCATACCACCTTAATGCCCCAGAGACCTTGCCTCTTCTGATGTTGAATAGTTTGATTTTGAACATTCACTGTAAGCTGTGGGTGGACTAGAACAAATGTGAGTCCTTGTTTTTCCTGTGATTAACAAAATGGAGAATTGTTAGAGTCTCAAAATGGTGGACACACATGTCATCACATGTGTCCCCATGCCATCCCAAGATGGCTGCTCATAGTCATGAGATGATGGTCATAACACAACTCAAGATGCCCCTGAGGTAATCTAAAATGTCTAACCACCACATCACGAAGGTCGGATCATGCAGTCACAGGGACCTGTGATTGCTGCCTTAACAAACAAAACATACCGGAGGTTTTGGCATGATTCATAATGTTATCAGTAAGACTAGTGTTTCTAGGGACAGAATATTCTCATTAAAAATAATGTTGACATACTTTTGAATGAGGCTGTGCACGCAGTCTGTCATGAAGTCAGTGTCTGACACTGCAGAAGCAGCTGCTGTTAACAATGTTTACTATGCTAGAACATCCTTGGTTCATACCTCTCAACTGTACCACATTATGAGGAGCGTTCCTCATTTTACTTCAAAAGCTCCCTGTTCCACATTGTGAGGACTTGTTCCACATTCAGTAGTAACATTTTAAAGCTAAAATCTATAGTAAATGATGCAAAAATATATTATTCAATTAATGACAGACTTTCTGAACATAAATACAAACCTTTTAACAGTGTTCTGAGCTTCCTAGGTAAAGGTTTGATTAAGTGTTCCACATTTAGCCCATTTGTTCCACATTTTGAGAGGCAATGTTCGACATTTGGGGACAAAAGGTTGAGAGGTATGCCTTGGTTAAGGAACACATTGCTGTTAATTATGTGAAATGTGAAAATGTGAAATGTAAAATGAAATCAGCTTTCCTGAGAAGACCAAATGTGCTGTTTTCCTAATGCTAACAGGAACTGTAACATTAAAAACAATGTTGCTACCATCCAGGAACTTTCTGGTGGGAAACCCACTTTACATTTGATGGGGAGGGACAACCCTGTTTCTGAAAGCCTGTGGCTGTGATATTTTCAGCATCACAGGCCACATTGGGAAGGGGGTTACAGGTTTGATTTCTGAACCTGGGCTGACAGTTGTTTCAGTACTACTTTCTCCACCTCTGATGGCTACTGAATGGCAGTCCATAGCTGGAGAACTATGTGCAGCTTGCAAACCACATTTCTTCACTGTGCAGGCTCCCTGATAGTGCCAGCACTCCCTGCACATGATGCAGAACCCCCTCCACCAGTGACACTTGGATCATCCCATACTGTGGCTGCAATATACAGGCACAAGCCAGGAACAGTCTGGGTTATTCCCAACACAGACAACAGCAGGCATCTGGCAAGAACGTGCAAGGTGTCGTAATGTTGATATTGTTGTCTTTCTTTTAGGATCATTAATCATGACCCAAGCATTGCTTAATCCTAACACAGCTTTATGGTATTATTCTGAAACTGCTACGTGAGCTATAGCAATCTCAATAGTTTTAGCCCAAACATACAATGGACACATCAGAACCATTGCTTATGCATCCCAGATGCTCTCCACAGTGGAGCTGAAATATAACCTTTGTGAAAGGAATCTTTTGGCTACATACTGGGCAGTAAGATACTTTATGTATATCATTGGATATAAACCCATTGTGCTGCATTTCAATCATTTGCCAAGTAACTTTCTGTTGTCAGACAGAGTAAATGATGACTCTGTATACAATGCCAGACTTACATACTGGTCTCTCATTCTACAGGATCATGACAACACTGTCCTTCCTAGCAAAACTCCATCCTTGTTAGCCAATGGTGTACATTTACAGGAGAGACCCATGATTGTTCACTCCAACCCTCTGACCTACCTGTCCCAGGCCTTTCTGACAGAACCCCAGAAAGTGTTAAAATACACTACTGTGTGTCATGTTTTGACTGATGACTCAGCCACACATACCAACGAGGGTCAGATAGCAGGGTTTCTAATTCTTTATTGAACTTCCTAGTGATGACAGAGTGTGCATCATCATTTATGTATGATTCACAGGCATTGTTAAACACACTGACAAGAAACATAGACACATAGAAACATAGACTTTGATGACAGATTAGGACTGCTTGGCCCACCTAGTCTGCCCATTTCCCTACCTAGAGGATAAGCAGCAGATCCTATTTAACCAACAGCCTATTTCTTCTTACCCCCACAAAAATTGCCTTATGTCTAGCCCATGCATTCTTGAATTTTCCCACAGTTTTAGACCCCAACCTCCTCAGAAAGGCTGTTCCATGCGTCCCCCACCCTCTCTGTGAAAATATACTTCCTCACATTGCCCCTGAACCATCCCCTCTATCTCCAAATTGTGTCCTCTTGTTCTTGCACATTTCTTTTTCTGAAAATGCTATCTCTTGGACTTTGTTGATTCCACTGAGGAACTTAAACATTTCTATCATGCCCCTCCCTCCTTTCCTCAAGGGTATGCATATTAAGCTCTTTTAGTCTCTCCTCGTATGGCTTCTCTTGCAGACCCTGCACCATTTTAGTTGCCCTCCTCTGAACTGCCTCCATCCTGTCTATGTCCTTGCGGAGATGGGGTCTCCAGAACTGGACACAATACTCTAGAAGGGTCTAACCAACTGTCTGTACAGGGGATAACAACTTCTTATTTTCTGCTGGCAATGCCTCCTATACATCCCAGTATCCCCAGCCCTCCCTACTGCTTTCTCACATTGCTTGCCAACCTTAAGGTCATCTGATATGATTACCCCAGGTCCCTTTCCATTTTTGCTGTTGTTACTACCCCCATTGTGTAATCTTCCCTGGGTTTTGTTTTCTAGGTACATTATTTTGCACTTCTTTGCATTGAATCCAAGCTGCCATACTTCTGACCATTCTTCCAACCTCGCCAACTCCATTCTCAACCTTTCCATGCCTCCTTGTGTATCAATCCTGTTGCAGATCTTTGTGTCATCTGCAAAGAAGCATACTTTTCCTTCCAGTCCTCTGCAATGTCACTTATAAAGACATTAAAAGGACTGGACCCAGTACTGAGCCCTGAGGTACCCTACTAGTAATCCTCTTTCTTCAGATTGGACTCCATTTGCAATTACCTTCTGTGTCCTGTTGTACAGCCAATGTTTTACCTAGGCTACCACCCTGGGACCCACTCCCAGGCTGGTTAATTTGACTATTAATGTTTTGTGTGGACTGTGTCAAATGCATTGCTAAAGTCTAGGCAGGCCATGTCCACAGCCCTCCCTGGTCTACTACTTTGGTCTTCCAGTCAAATAAATCAATTAGATTTGTCTGACATGAACTTCCCACAGTGAACCCATGCTGCCTTGGGCCCTGTGCCCCACTGGCCTCTAGGTTAACAATTCTTTTCCTTCAAAAGTGATTCCATCACTTTCCCTACCACAGAGGTCAAACTGACAGGTCTGTAGTTTCCTGCATCTGTCTTGGTCCCACACTTGTGATGGGGAATCACATTTGCCTTCCTCCAGTCCTCAGGTACCACACCATCCTCCCATGATTTGTTAAAAAGGGTAGTCAGTGGTGTCACTAGTTCTCTTTAATTCGTTTAGAATTCTGGGTGAATTCCATCAGGCTCCATTGCTTTGTCCACCTTCAGTTTTAGGAGTTCTTTCAGAACCCTTTCTTCTGTGAAAGGACTGTGATCGACCCCCATATCCACAGTGCTTCTGTTAGTTGGATTTGGCACCTCTCCCACCTCCTTTTTGTGAATACTGAACAGAAGTATTCATTCAGTATCCCTGCTTTTCACTGTCCTCTCTGCCTACCCACTGTCCATTCTATTCAGCCTCATTATCCCTCCCTTTGTCTTTCTATGCTCCCTGATATACCTATAAAGGTTTATCCCCTTCTTAAGTGAGTTGGCTATCTTTTCCTCAGTTTGGAAGTTGGGCCTTTGCTATTCTGACTACCCTCCCTGCTTCCTTCTGCCTTAACTGGTAGAGTTCTCTGTCCTTCTCCTTCTGTGTACCTTTATACTTCCTAAATGCTATCTTTTTCTCCTAACCTTCACCATCACCTCTTCTGAGAATCATAGTGGCTTTTTCTTTCATTTTGATTTGTTTATTTGCTATACACAAAGGCTTGTTGCCTCTGTGATGGCAAGAAAAAACTGTAAAGCCGGGGAGAGGAGGCTCTTTATTACCACAAATGTTTGTGGATGGTTTAAGTCCTTGAGAAAAGAAACAGCTTGTGTTAAAGATTTTTCTTACGTAACATGATACCAGCACTCCACAAGAGGGTTAAGTTCTGCATGCTTTAAGAAATGACCTTGATCTAATTACAAAGACTGCAGACACTGATTTGTTTTTTATTACAAATTCTAATTGGGTCTGTTCTCTCTGACTGAATTTCTTGTGGAAAAAAACAAACTTCCATTACTATACTAGTACCCCTGTGAAATACAGAGACTTGTTTGTGTACATCACAACACTAACCTAAACAGTTTAAATACAAACTGTACTTTCACAAGGTTTGAGACCCCAAAACACTTACTTTGGACCTGTGTACTGCCACTGCTAATGGAGCTCAGTAGACACATATAACAATAACTCAAACAAGATATCCATCCACTGTGTATTATTCATGTTGGAGCCAACAACATTTACAGGGAATCTGTTCAGAATATCAAATTAGCCTATGTTTCTATGACTAATAAAATGATTGATCTTGGGTGTGATATTATTTTTTCAGAGATTTTTACCCATACCACGCTACTCCTTGTTTCTTAATCATAAAATTACAATTATTAACAACTGGCTTAGGCAATGGTGTTTTGACAGAATATTCAGTGTATGACCCCTTGGGAGGAGTTTTCTGATAGACCAGAGCTTTATTGTCCTGACGGCCTGCATCTTAACAGAAAAGGGAATGCATTGCTGAGTCAACAATTCCTATCTACAATTAATATGAATTTAACTAAATAATGGGGAGTCAACGGTCCACTCCTCTTCATCTCATTCATACAAACTATCCAGTAAACAACTACAGTTTCTTAGTTTTAATGCAAGAAGTTTGATACAGAAATTGATGAATTACAAACTGTAATTTCGAATAAGGATTTTGACATTATTACAATTTGTGAAACATGGGATGACAATAAATCCCCTGGATCAAACAACTCCCTGGTTATATCTCTTATTATTTGAATCGAAATGACAGGAAGGGTGAAGGTGTTGCATCATTTATTAATAATAAAATTAACTCAGTTAATATTTCTAGTTCTATAAAACTCATAATTTTTTATTTTTTTTATTTTAGTTTTGTTGACCGGGTAAGTGCACTAGACAAATCCTGCCTATTTTCAGGCATGACCTGGGGAGGGGGATACAGATGAATGCCAGCTGACCTTGAACCAGATTAAGCTGTTGGTGGTATTTTTAGTGAATGAGGAAATTTGTCCAGGACACCGGGGCAATTCCCTACTCTGCTGGGCTCTGGCCAGTAGAGGGCTGAGATGACTCTGCACCATGGCAGAAGCTCTGCAATCATGCCAGGAGATGGACACTAGCAAGGACGCTCCCACTAGCAATGCTTCCATGTGTTTTTGGATGATACTGTTGTGACTATGAGAACTATAGATATGGACCTGAGAAGTCGTCCTGCTGTCCGGAGGTGATCGGTTCGCTACTGATTCGGAGATCTTTCACACTGCATCTACTGACCCTGTGTGCCTTGCATATGCCTTGAGGCCTTTGGATTCTGCACTCCCTATTTCCACTACGGACGATTTTGCAACGTTCGCTTCCAGTTGCACCGGGCAGAAGGTCTGACAGAACTGGAGCCCCATGCTGCATCCGAGAGAATCTCTACCACATCACAAGTTCTGAAATGCCGATTTGGTTTACAAACTCAGGACTCTCTTGATTTCAAGGACTGGTCGGAGGAAGATTCCTTACTTAATGCTGGCTGGACACAAAACACTTCAGGAACTTGGGTGCCTGACCCTACTTGGAAGCCTGTCTCATATCTTTCAACTAAGCATGCCACCTCCTGAGCTCAGGTATGACATTGCTCCTTCTGTTGTTACTAATGTTGCTGGTGTGCACTTATTGTTAAAGGACGCTGAGGCTGCTTGTAGCCCCAGTGCGTCTTTGGAGGGAGAAACTTAAGGTTACTGCTGCAGCAAGTGATGGGTTTGGCTCCTGCAAGGCCCTGAAAACCCTCCTCGCATCCCTATGGCAGACCTGTTCAAACACAAACTTGAACAGGCTCCCAGGAGGAAGCTGTTCGACTAAGATATAGAGGGGGTTTGAATGCTCATCCAGATAGATATTATATTGCCAACACTTTGCTTGAGGGTTCCATGTCTTTTCTCCCTTCAGACTTATTTGCACTTATTCAAGTTTCAGGGAGGATTCTTATGATGTAAGCTTCAGACTTAATCATAGTCTGGAAAAATTTTGGGAAAAATACTCTGTTCTCAAAACTACCCCTTTATGACTTCCCTTTTGCCATCCCTCTGACTAGGCCACAAATTCAGTATATCACTGTTATGTTCAGAAATGAAGGGGTGAATGTCAGTGACATTTACCATTGGCTGCAGAAGCGTTGTGATATCCTTGGACCTCCTGAAGCTTTATTGGATTTAGAGGGTATTTGGACTGGGGGCTGGAAGTTTAAAGTTAAACTGTTTCAAGTGAATTCTGATATAGTTCATCTCCCAAATAGTTTTTCTAGGAAAGGACATGGGTGTGTGCTTTATAATGGTCAGACCCAAGCTTGCTATAAATGCGGTTCATGCACTCACATTAGTAGTTCTTGTGACATGATGAAATGTTCACTTTATGGGGGTATGGACATTGATGGACCTATGTCAGAATGTTTTCCAGTGTAACCTGTGTGATGAAAAGGGCATGTATTTCATCAATGCTCCTGGGCTAAATGAAATAGAACTGAGGATGGGATCATGATGATTTAGTGCTCCAAGCTCAGGATAAATTGCATGATCCTGATCCACCTGCATCGACTGTACCGAAACCTGTACCTTTGGTGTATACCTCTGGCCTTTCTTCTACTATGCTCCAGGCCTCTGAGATGGAGTGTGTGCCTGACAGGCCTACAATGCCTCCCCGCCTTTGAGAGTGTTAAGGCCAGAGATTTACAAGATCTTCTCTGAAACTACCCATTCCTGCCCTATTCCAACTTCTAATATTTTTACCCCTACAAGAAGACTTGGGAGATTCAGACTTAGAATCTGATACATCCCATAGATCTGAGATAGTCACAGGAGATGAAGAAAGTAGATCTGAATTGGCGAAAGAAAAAAAAGGAAAAAAGGAAAAAAGGAAAGCAAGCAATAGTTTAAAAGGGGACTTAGCTGAACAATGACACCCTATGGCCACTTGCGACTACTATCTTTTAATGTCTTCAGCTTGAAATCATATAGAAAACAAATTTCTGTATTGGCCTATTTTGCAACCCTTCCTGTAGATATTATTTTTATTCAGGAAAGTCATCTTTCCTCACTAGCTGAGGTAGATAATATTAAAAGACAATGGCACTGGGGACCTTCATTTTGGTCCTTTGGACTGGAACCTGCAGATGGAATTGGCATTCTTTTTAAATCCACCAATATTCACATTTTTCGGTTAATGGATGTTTGTCC
This sequence comes from Neoceratodus forsteri, assembly GCA_016271365.2. NCBI lineage: Eukaryota > Metazoa > Chordata > Ceratodontiformes > Ceratodontidae > Neoceratodus > Neoceratodus forsteri. The sequence continues at coordinate 841,218,944 of CM057454.1, read as the reverse complement.
TGGTAGGGCCCTGATTTTGGACGACTCTATAGGAGACTTTTCTTTCCATCTTATTAACCTTTATGCCCCACAAACGAAATCTGCCAGGGTTGCATTATTTGGGGATATTAAACCATTTCTTTTCACCAGAATGCATGTTGTTTGGGAGGGATTTTAATTGTACTTTAGATACCCTTTATCCGGAGCTACCCAGAAGAAAGTATATTGTGATTCTAATGCTCTGAAACAAATTCTTGCTGAATCCAGTATGCAGGATGCTTTCCATGCATTACACTCCAAGGGCCCTGGTGCTACTTATCATAGGTTTATTTATGCCACAAGGATTGGTATGTTTTTTTTCTCCCAACACTTACACCCCATTTCTTGTAAGTCTCAGCCTCGGAATTTTCTGATCATAACACACTTTTTGCTCTTTTAGTTTACATTCTCTCCCACCCAAGATATTCTCCAAATATAATCGATGGAGATTGAATATGTCTCTTTTGATACCCCCTCTTTCTATTCTCAGACTGATCTTTTTTTGCATACAGGAATCTGTTTTCTGTGCATACACAGATTCTTTGAATTGGTGGATGGACACAAACGGAATTAAAAAGCTTTTGCTTTTGTTTGGAAAAGCTAGAGCTAATTCTAAATATATACAGTATTTGCTTGACCGTAATCAATTATACAAATTGATGTCCTCTCCTTTGAACATTCCGTGATTTGCTTCCTCAAATTAAGGTCCTGAAAGAACAGATGAAATCCTATCAATATGATAGAGCAAAGTCCCTAGAACTAGAATTTAAATTTGGAACTAAAACCACCAGCTTCTGCCCCTTTATGGCATGTAAACAAAGGCTAGAGGCCACCCTTATGACCCAGCTAGTTGCACCTACTGGTCTTTTGCTTACCAAAGATATGGATAAGTTGACTTTGGTTCAACAACATGTTGCAGCTTCTTTTCAGGATAGATCTACTCTTACTTTGTCTGCCCTTTCTAGTTTCACTGCTCCTCTTCCACAACTATCTACCTCTGAAGTGATTCCACTAATACAACCTATCTCTTCCCAGAAAGTAGAACAAGCTATATTACAATTAAGTAAGGGTACTTCACCAGGGTGGGATGGTATCCCTAATGAATTCTACAAACTTTTTGCCTCACATGATTTACTTTTTGCCAAAGGTATTTAATTTTTAATATTTTCCTCTCGGCTTTTCTGGGTTTAACACCTCACTACTTTTTTTATATAAATCAGGGACAAAACCCTATTGTCTAATTGGATACCTTTGAGTTTGTTACATAGTGACTACAAAATTCTAACTAAAATTCTTAATAATAGATTATTACTGGTAGCCAGGTCTCTTATTCACCCAGCCCAAACATGTGCCATCCTCATCGACGCATTCAGCATAATTTATATCTTTTAAGAGATTTATTTGAACTCAATAATAAAGCTCATATTTCTGGATATATTGTTGCTTTAGATCAAGCCAAAGCATTTGATAGGGTTAGACATGATTATTTATTTTCCATACTTTTACGATACGGCATTCCTACACCATTTATTAACTGGATCTCCATTCTATATGAGGCGCTAGCTGTGTTCCCATGGTTAATGGATATTTTGGTACAGAGTTACCCGTATCGATTGGGGTAAGACAGGGTTGCCATTGACCCACTTTTGTATTCTTTTGTTTTGGACCCTGTTATTAGACAGATTGTCTGGGACACGAATATTATTGGATTATCACCTTCCTCTACTTTACCAGTTGAAAAAATAACTGCTTACGTGGATGATATCACTTTATTACTTAAAGATATTCCTTCTTTACTTAATGCATTACACATTTTCACTATTTTTGAGGCACTTTCCGAGCCCAGATTAACATGCATATGAGCTTTATTTTTATGTTACAGTCTACACATCTTAGACCCTTCTGAAATTGCAGGTATACCGGTGGCTTCTTCTCCTCATAAGATTCTGGGCATTTGGTTTGGAGCAGGAGACTTAGCCACCTATAATTGGGAGAAACAATTATACATCGAGAATTTAAAATACACCATTGGAAAGGGTGGAAATTTGGAAAGAAAAAAGGTTGCAATTATTAAAACATTTGTGTTGCCTGTGTTTTCATACTTGAGTTATGTGTTTCACCCCTTCTCCATCTGGAGACTAGACTATTAAGTATTTTTCCAGATGTTATGGGGCAATACACTGAACCCAGTGTGCAGAGCTATTACTTATCTTCCCATTAATAAGGGTGGATTAGACATGATCAACCCCATTGTTTTTATCACTCATTTTTTGTTTGAATCTTTTTCTTATATTTGGTCTTCTACCACTGTGTCCTGGCAATTTTGGTCCAATTGTTTGTGGTCACATATTTAAATAAATGGTCACTATTACCCCTAAAATATTATTATCAGATTCCTTGCCATCTTATAGTATCGCTACTTTTAAGAAATTACAGCAGTGGAAAATATCGTTTCCACATTTGCTCACTCTTTCTAGAAAAACCTTTTATAAGTTTATCGTGTTTGAGGTACAGAAATGTGTCTCTCTTCACAGAATGTATACCCTCTAAACTGTTTTTTTCTTTTAGGAAATTGACAGATTTTAGGATTCCCCACATATCTGGGATATTGTATGGCTTTCTATACAGGGTAGGTTAGGGGTTAGAGGTAACCTGAAATATAAACCCCTATGGAAAGATTTTGCTTCTGGCCCACCTGTACTAATTGTGAAGAAACTATGGTTCATTTTTTGTTACATGCCCTTTTAGTCAAACATTTTGGCAGGACGCTGCTGTACATTGGAACCTCCTTTTAGTCACCATTACCTATCAGACCATAGTTTTGGGTAATTATACTGGGATATGGCCAATACCATAGAAGTACCTTGAATGTGTTTTTGCTTTTATACAATATTATCTTTGCAAGCTCGTTGCCAATTTATTTTCAACAGCAAACAGTTTTGTCTAACACCATGTTTGCACAAATTGAGAATGAATTAACCTCTGTTAAAACTAGAGATTTGGATAAATTCTCCAAATCTAAAGTTGATCTCTTTTGGCAAAATTTTATACCTGTATAACGAGTTGTTATAATGTGTTCTTTTGGATGTCCTTTTCTTTTTCTGAATTGCTTTTGTTTTTTTATATAATATGGTATTTTGCCTATACTTGTAATTTATTTTGTGATGTTATGTTTTTCTTTAATAAAACTACCCCTACTATTTTCGATAAGTGCCATGGGATCTTTAACATCCACCTGAACTACCACCAATCCAGGCAGATGGGACCTCGGTTTAACGCCTCATCAAAAGCGGCACCTCAGAAGTGCAGCACCCTTCTCATGCTGCACTACAGTGTCAGTATTGGGATATTAACAAGTGTCAGATGTGGAACTGAACCCACAGCCCTCTGATCTCCCGGCCTCAAAGGTGAGTGTGCTACCTACTGAGCCACTGTCACTGCTAATCTCCAGACTGAGAGTCTTTGGCTTAAACTTTTTCTGTCAATACAGGATTTTATTATCCTTGGGACATGCTATTTTCCTCCTAATTCATCTAGTTTAATTATGGATGCCATTCTTTCTGAATTTGAAATAGCTACTCAAATGGGTTATGTTATAATTACAGGGACTTTAATCTTCCCAATATAAATTGGCTTGTATTTACAGCTTCTAGCTGTATTAGTAATACATTTTGTCCACTTGTTCGAATTGGACTTAAAGCAACGGATAACTTCTGCCACCGAGGTAATAATATATTAGATCTTGTACTGTCTTAGATATAAGGGATGTGCATATTTCATCACCAGTTGGCAGCAGTGATCATAATTCAGTCCTATTTAATTTACAGAGTCATACAGTTTTGAATACTAATTCTTCAATTATATACCTGTATGATAAAGCTGATCTTCACAGCATCAATCAATACCTTGACAAAATCAACTGGTTATCCTTTTTTAGTTATCAGTCCTCATATCAAAGTTGGGTTCTTTTCAAGTCTTATTTCTACTCTTTGTGACACTTATATTCCCTCTAAAATTAAGAATTCTAATAGTAAACATACTCCTAGATGGATGAATAAAACATCAAATGTTTAATTAATAAAAAATAAAAAACATTGTAACTACCTTAAAAATAGGACAACTTCTAATTGGGATTCCTATTTGAAATCAAGTAGGAAGTGTAAATTAGTTATCTGAAGGGCTAAATCTAGATGGGAACTGAAATTGGCAACAACAGCTAGTAAGTCAAATTCCAAACAATTCTACTCTTATAAAAATTCCTTCAGGAAGAGTCCAAGTATGGTGGGGCCTCTTGCATCAGATAATATACTTATTCATGAGCCAAAAGCCATGGCTGATGCATTTAATATTGAATTTTGCAAAGTTTTCTCTGTATCAGAAGTTCAGTTACCTCAGCCTATGATTACACCATCAGATCCTTTTATTACATTCTCAGTGGAGTCTATTCTTAAAAATTTGACTCACTAAAGGGTAAATTTTGTTCAGGCCCAGACAATGTTGCAGGGCATTTACTTTTCTTATTGTCTGACCATATTGCCTTTCCACTCAAACTTTTATTCAATCTTTTTATGATATAATTATATTCTAGTGAATGGAAAGAGGCGTTAGTGGTTCCTATACATAAGAAGGATCTAAACATCTATGGGAAAACTATCGGCCGATTAGTTTGACCTCGTCTATATGTAAGGTGTTGGAAAGTCTACTCAAGGATATTATTGCCCTGTTATTGATGCATCTGATTTACAACAACATGGCTTCAAGAAGGGTAGAAACTGTTTGACAAATTTGCTTTGTTTTTATGAACACTTTAGCTCCTGTCTGGATAACTGGTTAGCATGTGACATTGTCTCTATTGATTTCAGTAAAGCTTTTGACACTATGCCACATTGGGCTCTAATCCAAAAACTTACAGGTCTTAGTATTAATAGTCATATAATTACATGGATTCATAATTGGCTTTCTTATAAAACTCAAAGGTGATGATTAATGGGGCAATTTCTAATTCTGGTAAAGTTCTAGCGGTGTTCCACAGGGTTCGGTTCTCGGCCCTGTCTTTTCAAGCCTTCATATCTGTTTTAACTAATTCCTGCCTTTCTTTTACAATTAAATATGCAGATGATGCGAAGATCAGAGGACCATGTTCTAATCTAGACCAAATATCGTGTATTCAGCATGATCTTGATATTGCCAACACTTGGATTAACAAATGGGGCATGAAGTTAAACTCTACAAAATGCAAAGTAATGCATTTGGGAGCCAATAATTTAAACTTCCAGTATATTTTGGATGGTTTACCATTGTGTGCCACTAATGATGAGAAGGATTTGGGAATAACTATTTCAGATGATTTAACATATTCCAAGCATATGCATTCGGTTATTAGTATATCTAATAAAATCATTTGGTCTATTTTATGCAATATCAGATCTCAAGATCAGGAGGTGTTATTACCCTTGTTCAGGTCCTATGTCCATCCCCATCTTGAATATGCTTCACAGTTATGGTGTCCTTTTAAAAATCAGATAGTTACTCTCTTGAAAGGGTTTAGCGAAAATATACTAAAAAATATCTGGTCTTGAATCCTCATCTTATGAGTCTAGGTTAGATACACTAAAACTTATGCCTCTTACCATCAGATACCTTAGAGGTGACCTTCTCCTCCTATATGACATTGTTCATGACTCCTATATCATGACTGAGTTAGGATTTTCTTTTAAGTCATCAATACATAATACAAGAGGTCATTTCCTCCAGTTAACTGGTAAATCCTTTAAACATAATAATCGTAAGTTTTTCTTTTCTGTGAGAACTATTGGACTTTGGAATAGACTTCCATCCAATGTAGTAACAAGTAATACTAAAGAGATTTTAACATCGTCTCGACATGTTAATTATGTCAGGGTATGACTTATCATATTACTCTTTGGCCTAGCATAAGAGCATTATGGGCCTCAGCCTGCTTGCTCTTTCTTCCAACATAATATGAACCTTAGTATAGGTACACTTGTTCACTGCACAGCACATGGGCAAGGCCAACAACAGGTCAAAATCCAATGTGACAAAACTGTGCATCCTGTACACTGGCAAGTTGGGGACCAGGTAATGGCACTCAGATATGCACCACCTACACATCCATTTGTAAACAAATGGAGACAGGCCCCTATTCCATTGTAAACAAACTCAGTTCTGCAGTCTACCAAGTTAGACTGCCTCACAGAACAGTCAATGATAAATGGCTACATGCCAATGAAATTAACCTGTTTAAAGGAGATTAAATCACTATTCCATACCTCAATGGGTGGAATAGTACTAAACTAATTATGTTTTCTTTTCTCTTTCCTTTTAGGTTCGAGAGAGAGACATGCTTGATTTTATGCTGTTTATTCTTTTTAGAAGTATGGGTCTTCTCACAAACCCAAACTGCACATTTTAGTGCAGATAAGAACCAGTGACCTAAACCTAAACAGCTTGTTGAGGCAGAGTACCTCCTAGCGCACATGATTGAACTGCATCCTGTGGAATTCACACTAAAGTCCTAAAATACATGTTCCTTTTCCAGAAGGGTAGTGAGGCCCTACTGAATGTTATGATCAATCCTAGCAGCTAGACTTGATCTGGAATCCTGTTTACATTTTATTGATAATCAGAATTTTGCATTCAAAATTTATATGGTAATAAAAGCCATTAGACCTTAGATTTTACCCTATGATGCCCCAGAATTTGTGACACCTAATATTGAGTGCAAAAACAGAACCTTTGCCCACCAAGTTATCTAATAGCCACATAATCACCAGGTATCCTAGTTAATAATGCATAGTTCATGCACATCCCAATGATTTTAAATCGTACCTTTTAAAACTTGGAATGATTTGTTATATGTTTCACAACAAACAATTCCCACTTTTTAAATAATGATGTTAGATACCCTGGCAGCATACCAGGTACTTGATAATGTCCCATATACAGGGACTGATAGTAACACACACACAGCGTGCACACACACACACACACACAGATTTTCACATCCTGACTGCTAGTGGTACATCTTATGACTGTAAACCTACCCAAGCGCATTAGGCATTTTTTTGTTTGTTTGTTTTTCATTTAAAAACATAGGTTTGAACTCAGGCCTATCTGGCTCTGGCATATCTATTTGAAATAGGGCTGACATAGCCATTATTCAAGCACATATGTTAAAGGTTCATGATAGTATGAAATATTATAGCATACCTCCCTATTGCATGGTATACATGATCTTGCTTGTGAAAAGTGATTTACATTTACAATATTAAGGATATTGTCAAAGGGTTGGACCTGACAAATGTTCACGTTAATGAATTAATTTCTGCTCACATTAAGGAAGCAGATGAGCACGATAGCTAAGAAAGTCCTTTTCACTACCTATGGCTATTATGTTCTTACAACCCTTTGGTTATCACTTCCAGGATCTGGAATTAGGACATATCCCTGATTTCATACATGACAAGACATATGGGTTAGTGGCATTGCCACATTTTACACTTCTACTGCATGTGTTAACAAATGTTTATTTGAATCTAGCACTATTCCTTTGTCAATGGCAAGGAACCTTGGGTATGTCACCACACACACCAGCATTGCTCCATGTTTCAAAACTTATTCCTGCACAATCCTGGAAACCATGTTTGTGACTCTCACAGTGTCATTGCCACATTTTCATCCAGCAACATCCATCTCTGATCGTCTGGCAACCATCCATTCTATTGGTCATCATGATGGGCACTTTTATCGTGAAAGGTTGATACTACCTCCTTTGCTTGTTTACCATGAGGTCTTGGAATCATGACTGACTCTGAACTTTGATTGTCGTACCTGAAAGGATCACCACCTATTATGCAGATGTGCTATCTTCCAACTTGTCTTACCAACTTGTGAATACAGGCCTAATAATTAAAATTAGACTTCCTCTTGTGAACTCTCAACTAAAATGTGTTCAGTCCATCCAATTCAGATTTTACAATCATGCTAATTGTTATGCAGTCTCTAACTTCAGCAAGAAGACTCTTCTTCATTTGATCTGCAATCAAGAAATCCATTTTCTTCACTGCTTGTTTTCCAAGCCTGGCTGGCACCTCATACAAACTGAGTACTGATATTAACTTTTACACTTTGTGCAGTCATGTGATCATCTTCCACTGAACACTGTTGCTATTCCATTGTAAAACGTAATGTGCAATCTAATGCACCCCTGCTGAGGCCTCTGTAAATACTGTAGCCTCCTGAACATTTGAATCTAGCTTTGGAAAATCTGAATGCATCACATTTGAACTAAGAATCCTCATTTAACACTTGAGGAAACCTTGGATTTATCCTGGAATTGTTCATAGTTTATGGCTTGTGGACATTGACATTTTATGTCCTGTTCAACTTACCAACTGAAAATGCCATCCTTCAAGGTGGTATATTCTGCTGATTGGAACATTGTGCAGTGACCAAACATACAGTCTTCTGATATGGACTAAAGTTATTCAAAAGTGAACTTTTCTAACTTCTATTTTTACTCCCTAAACAGGTAATATGTTATATGGTAACCATACCTACTCCCATCCTGGAGCCAGATAGTATTAAGTCTATTCTAACTATCTTGATGCTCCATCTTGATTTTACTTATTTTTAATATCCATACAGGCAACTTATGTTTGTCTCTCCAATCACTTCCCAATAGGACAGATACACACCTGATATATATCAGTAATTACTGATTGTTTTCATATTGGAAAACTCCATTGTGAAGTTTCATTCCAAATGTTTATAGTAATACAAGATTTACTAACATTTCCCTTATAATTACATTTTGTTGTTTAAGGAAAACCGTGAAACACCATTGTGATCAGTTAAACTTCATCTATCAGGTTTGTGCCCTGGATCTGTAGGCGAATGGTGCCTAACCATTGTCTTTTGTTCTGTCGCCACTTTTGCAATTAGGGCAACAAAGGGGACTGTTGCACCAGGGTTATGCCCCTTTTATTCCACATACACCTTACACTGTATTCCTGGTCTATTATACTGTGATAGTGCTATTTTGAACTATCATGTAGATTTTGGCACCCATCCTATAAGCATGAGTGGCTGGAATGTGCTTTGATGCAAATATATGCAAATGTTTACATCCTTTATAGGATTAGAACATGCATGATTATTATATGTCACTGTAATGCATTATGTTTGTCTTTTACATATATTCCATATATAATCTATCTAATTACTGATATGATGACTCTGAGAGATCATCAGTGATTACTTTATACACTATATTTATATTCTCATATAATCATATGTAGTAGTGGCCATTCAGCACTTCTCTTTGTCTAAGCAAGCTGACAGAGAGAAAACCTTTGTTATGTCTTACACATTGGAAAAAATGCCAAATGTAATGCAGTTTGACCCTGTCAGCGTTTCTTTTGTCCAAGTTTCATGCTAACAAAGCATATTCTTTGTCTCATATGATACTCATTAGTAATTCTGTCTCCTAAGTCATTATCAATGCAAAATGCCTATACAATCTTGTATATAGTATAAGACCAATACATAATGTTCTCATATCCGTAACTATGAGGTAATCTCAGTTGCATTACTGTTATCTATTGTATATAACTTCATGTAACCTAGCTCCACTAGCAGGGTGAGAGATCTTAGAAATTCTGGAGGTTATGTGCATTCTTCATGACAGTGGTGAGAAACCCATATCCCTTGTGATTTTCTCTGTCACATGCTTGGCAAAAGTAGTATAGTAAACTATTATTATTACTCCTGCTTGTATATAAGTTGTTTCTTTGGCAGACACCAAAGACATGCAAGAATCTGTATTATCAATATTATTATTAATTACTCTAGAACTAATTATTTAGATAACAAGCTCACTCAGGAAAAGAAAAGGGAGCATTTCTGGGTATCAGATTAAAGCACTGATATGAAGCCTTTTGTTGCCATGGAGTTACTAGGATTCATGTCTGCAATAATTGGGGCTCTGGTTGCATAAGGAACAGGTATCTGTGCCCCATTCAGGATGCACGGTTATGAATGATCTCTTTGCCTCTCCCCTTCTTTTCCCAACATATCATAAAGAGGACAGATATCAGTGATTCAGATATATTAAAACACACAGGCCGGATATTCAAACTGCACGAGGCTGTGGCGCAAGCCTGGCGCAGCTCAACTTTGTTGCTCAGGGGTGTGGCCTGGGCGATACTCAACAGAGCAGCACTATGGTGCAGTAGCATTGAATATCACACATTGGCCACCCCACTGTGCATGGCACAGTGGCACTGCGCCAGCGCAAGTGGCCAGAGTGGAGCATGGAGATGCGCTAGCACAAGTGCCATTGCACCATGCACAACACCTGTGATATTCAAAGGGGACATGCAAATTGGGCCATAATTTATGCAAAGGTGCACAGGGGCCATTTGCATCTCATTATGGCCCCATTTGCATGCCATTAGCATGCGAAGGTGCACTGATCCCCGGCGACTTTGTGCCTGGCACCCTGCCAGGCAGCAGCCATCAGGAACTGACGCCTCATGCAGCCTGATCACGGACATTCATGTAAAAGAAAAAAACCCATCCAATATCCCTGATGGTCCAGTCAACCTCTATGCGCTCAATCACGGGCATTGGTATAGTACCCCCATCCAATATCCCTGGTGATCCAGTGGACTGATCACCGCCCAATCGTGGGCATCTGTAACACATAAAATACCCCTACTACCCTGATGGTCTAGTGTACCCCCCTCCCACCCGCCCATGAGCCCCACCACCCCGGCTCCCCATCAGCCAGAGGGTGGCAGCACCCCTGCCTGCTACCCACTGCCCACTGACTGACAGCTCAGTAGGGCTGCCGCCCGATTGGTTTTACAGCATGACCCATTGGGCATGCAGCCCATACCATACTATCAGTCCAGATATGTGAATGAATCATTCACATATCTGGACAAAATATTATATTATGAACTACACGCCGATAGCTCATGCTGTGATCAATGGGCATGCAGCCACCAAGTTGTCAGTCAGTATGTTGAGCGCAGGCAGGTGGGTGCTGCCGCCTCGCTGGCTGATGGGGAGTTGGGCAGTGGGGCCCAGTGGGTGGGTGGGGAGGGGTACACTAGACCACCAGGGTAGTAGGGGTATTTTATGTGTTACAAGATGCCCGTGATTGGGTTGCGATCGGGTCCACTGGACCACCAGGGATATTGGATATGGGGGTACTAATCGATGCCCGCATTGACACATAGAGGGTCCGCCGGACCATCAGGGATATTGGACGGGGTATTTTACCCAGGGATGCCTGCGATGGGGCATGGGGTGCCACTTAGGGTGCGGTAGGAACTGAGGTCCACCTACAGGTGGCAGCTGCCGTGTTGCGCTCTGCAATGCGGCAGCTCACCTGTGGGTGGCCATCACTGTTCCTTTTTGGGCTTAACTTTGTGCAGGTAGGGGTTGTGCATGCATGATTCTGCACATCCCAGGCTGAATATCAGGCTGTGCAGGTTATGCATGGGCATGCCCCCACCTGTGCCTGCATCCATTACTGATGCGGCTCCAGCACATCAGGATTTGTGCGGTGCACTTTTCCTTTGAATATCACACTGGGGCACATCAGTGAGTTGTGCATGGTGCAACACTGTTGCGACATGCACAACCTTTGAATATCTGGGCCACAATGTATAGAATAGAGCTCTGCAATTAGACAATATAAACTTTCAGCAGTTTTTATATTGCAGTTTTCAGTTCTCCTTACAGAAATAGTCTGACTGCAAGGATCGCTGAGGGCTTGGATGCACCAGTCCTGCACACCTCACCTATTATTTATAGGGGTTTAAAATAGCCTAGTACAGCCACGGGCATGAGGCTTTGCATAGAGTCAAAATCAATTTTGGCCATAAGACATTGGCTTGCCACTAACGAGATCATCTCCTCAACTGTGACTGCTTTTTGGACAGCCACAAAATTGAATCAGTTTTCTACAATGTGCCTCAGGTTTGGAACTGACCTTTATTAGTTGGTGTACTGCTCAGTAGCATAGGGAGCGATCTTCCTTTATAAAGGTAGTGGCAGGAGATTGTGTTGCAGGAGCACCATAACTGAGAATCATGGTGCATTAAGAAGGGTCTGGGAGTTCGATGGAAGCAAAGTTGATTGCTGGCGGTTGAGGTGGTGGTTCATAGAGATGCATCTTATCCTGTGGAGGAATAATGTCTGCCAAGGGGCATATCTATTTCTGATTAAGACTGACTTTACCTCATCATTGTTGGATGCAGAGCTGGGGCTTCAGCTTCTGAAACTGATGCATTGAGGATCAGATGCCCCTGTAGTAGCTTGTCATCCATTTCTGTGCTCCTTTTACTTTTCAGCTATTGTGCCCATACCTGTCTCTTGGGTTCCTTCTCCTCTTCCTCTGATCCATGGTCTGCTTGGTTTTGTTATCTGGGATTAGTCAAGGGATTGCCATCTCCTCTAGGTAAAATTTTAGGATTGCTGAGACCCACAGCTCTGGGCCATTCAGTACAAACAAAATCCATGGCCGTTGCTGGCATATTGAAAAACCTTGGGTACCTTTAGAAATGATCGGCACCTGTACAGAGTATAGTAAGAGTAAAAGGGACTCCTGCTTTTGTGTAGGCCTTGCCTGGCCAGTGTAAATTGCCTTCTGTGATTTATATGATCTCTTGAATAGCCAGGAATGATCATGATTTTATTGCCTTTTCAGTTAATGTGCCCTAATTCCTGGAACATTGGAAGATATCCTCCTTCACTGAGAAGTGCAATAAATGAGCTATAATGGGCTTAGATTGATCATCAGGAGTTGGTAAAGGTGCCAGCAATCTATGGGCCCATTCTGTGTTGAACCAGGGTCCCCTGGAAGTCTGAGAATCTGTGATTGGATGTGGTCCAGGAGGCTGAGCAGTATCTCAGTTCAGCTTGCTCTGCAAAGCCTATGAATCTCAAATTATTCCATCTGCCATGATTCTCAAGGTCATCTCGTTTGGCTTGCAACTGTCTGATAGTCCGTTCTTGCTGGTGTAGTCTAGGGGTGAGATTGTGACAGATGTCATCATTGTTTTGCAGCTTTTTTTGGTTATTGTCACTTTTCATGTAGCATCCTGATCCTCTCTGAGTTATGCCCAGTACTGACTTTTATATCCTTCAATTCAGATAAAACTTGCATGAACAGAGCTTCAATTGTGTCCATGAAAAGTGTGGATGCATCACGGAATTGTAACTGCAACAATTCTAGCCGAGCTGCTGTGTGGTCCCAAACCTGTTATTAGTTGTTTCAAGGCACGGATATTTAAGATTTTGGACTGCTGGTCCACTAAAGGTTTCTCTGTAGTAACCACCAAATCAAAGTTGGAAAAATGCTAGAAACCACAGGATACAGCTGAATCAGGAGCACAAATATGGAGAACTAAGAAACTATGCAGCAATTTTAGTTATGTGCTAGCCACACCCACTCTTTACTGCTTTGTTGTTGTCAGTACCACTCCAGTCGTTTTATACTCTGCCCTTGGGTTTCTGTGGAAAAAGTGCATTACAGTATTTGACATTTTTCACATAGAAACCCACTACCATACCCTTGACCATTCCTCTGGTTCTCTCAGGTCTCTGCTTATCCTTTCCACCCCACCCAGAGTGTCTGCCCTGTTGCAGATATTAGTGTCATCTGTAAAGAGGCAGACCTTCTTTTCCAGGTCCTTTGCAATGCCACTTATAAAGACAGTAAAGCAGACAGATGCCAGCACCGACCTCTGAAGCACCCCTGGTCACCCTCCCTTCCTTGGAGTGAACTCCGTTTACCACCAACATCTGTTGTCTATCCCTATCCAATTTCTTATCCAGCTTACCACATTTGGACCCATAGCTAAGCTACCCAGCTTGCTTACAGGTCTCCTATGTAATGTAGGCATCTTCTTAAGTTAGGGAAAGACAGTTCAGGCTTGTCACCTTGCCGGGGTAAACTCCTGGTTGAGTGAAAGGGGTACTGCAGTATACAGAAACATCTGAATTTAAGCATGGATTGATATATGTAAGCCCTAGGCATGGTGAGAGTGATTGTCATTAACATTAACTGTCTCCTGGGAGTAAAAGTGTCTAAAGGTAATGAATGTCAAGGGTGAGGTTCAAATTAAATTTAATGAAATACATATGATGGGGTTGCTCTTAACTCTCCGGTTAGAGAGGGATGAGGAGCTAGCTGTAGTTCCTTACAAAGGTCTGAGGCTATGGTATTTTTAATTAGGTATGGGATTGATGGAGGGAATCATGCTGAGCCCCATGGGTCAAAGGAAGGAAGAGGATGTCTTTCCTTCAGGACCGAAGGGTAAAACAGCACTAATGGATTATATAACCTTCCATTTCTATTTAGGCTAGATTCTTAGATGACCAGGTGGAGACTGTGGATTACAAGTGGTCAGTAGAGTGGGAATGGAGAGAGAGAGAGAGAGAGAGAGACAGAGAGACTGCCTTGCTGTTGGTGGACATTTCAGTATATTGAATTCCACTGTTGATAGTCTGAGTGAAAGTTTAAACAGATTGATGGGTTTCAGGCATTTAAATGCAGTGCACTGGGATCTATGCCTAACCATACAGTGTAACAGCCTTAGACCTGGAACTAAAGAAAAAGGAATCCTAAAACAGATGCAAATATAAAACAGGTATTTTCCTTAGTTAATAGTGCAAAATTGGGAAGGTTCTCACTTTAGGAAAATGTTACAAGACTGCAAATAGTACATCAGAGAAGGATGTTTTACTCCTTGAGGTTTCAGGAAAAGTTACAAGAAATTGTTGGTTGGTTTTATTTCTTCCACTTGTTTCCACAAGGGATCCCTGGAAACAGAGCTAATAAAGTAAGTGGTCATGAACTCCTATCTCATCCTCTTTAGGATACATGTCCAAGTGTAGGCCAGCAGGCTGGACAGGGTGATGCCCCTCTGTGGGTGATTTGTTCCTCCTTTAGGATTGTAAAGATTTATGCTGTGTAGATGATTGCCTGAGCTATGGCCTTGGGGTGTGCAAAGTACAGAGAGGAGACTTACAGCTGACTTATAGGAAAATGTTGTGATAGTGTGAAAATTCACCTGTTCTGTGTAGATTCCTGAAAAGGAAGTGGAGACTCCTATACTCCGGTTAAGGCATCCGCAATCTTTAGAGACATGTTCTGTTGACTGAGGTGTTACCCCATATGCATGAACCTCTGGGCTGAGACTAGAGGTTGCTGAACTCCAGGCCCAAAAGGCATGAGTACAGTGCACCATCTGCCTTACCAATGACAACCTACTTGCAGTCACTCCTCAAAAGGATGTCAGCAAGGAAGCAGAGCAGATGACCTTGGCGGGCTCAGGAAGGTGGTAGGAGGAAGGAGTGTGAGCACCCCTCAGGCTCCTGCTGCACAATTCCATTGCCATTTTGGTGGGATGAATAAGCCAAGTGGATGCACCTGAGTCAGGATAGGAGAGGAGAGGGGGTCTTCAAGGGAGCAGGCCTCAAGGAGGGTGGAAGAGTCCCTGGCCAAGGAGAAGGCAGTTGCTGGTGGGGACTCCATAGTCAGGGGCAGGGAAGGGTGGTACAGGGTAGTACAGTGCATTTCAGGCACTTCAGCAGGAAGGACTGGAGGGTGAATCTTGGAGATTGCCAGGGAAGAGTGTGTAAGCAGTGAGCTAGATATTGTTGTCCACCTGGTGATGAATGATCTGGCAAGGAAGCTGTAGGATAGTGCAAGACAGGTTTAGGGAGCTGTGGAGGGCCTGATGCAGACAGCTCACACAGTGGCCTTCACTGAGGTGCTATCCATGCATGGTTGGAGAAAGGCTGAGAACTCTGCACCAGGTCCTTCAACAATTGGTTGAAGGCATGGTGCAGGAGGAAGGCTTTGGCTACATCAGTGACTAGGGTTACACCAGGAAGGATGGAGGCCCATACAAAGGAGACAGACTCCATTCATCCATCCATCCATCCATCCATCCGTCCATCCATCCATCCGTCCGTCCGTCTGTCCGTCCATCCATCCATCCATCCATCCATCCATCCTTCCATCTATCCATCCATCAATCCAGGAGGAATGCCAGTCCTGGGTGGAAGGTTTAAATGCTAGTTTGACAAGCATTTAAACTAGCAAGGGAGGCAGAAAAGATTGAAGGAGGCAGATATTGCCCCCTAGAGACTAGTTCTACAGGGAAGGTTAACCTAGGGAGAAGAAATTCCCTGGAGGTTGATGGAAGCAAAGAAAAGGGTGGGGCAGGTAAATATGGAGGAGGAACTTCAGTTAGAAGAGAGAGGAAGGAGAAAGACAGGAAGATAACAACATGGGAGGACAGGACCATGGTAACAGAGGTGGGATGGGGAGCAAGAAGGGAGGTAGGTTAGAGGCAGAGAGGGAGGAAGAGAATGTAGAGCTATGTGTGGCAACACAAGGAGCCTGGGACACAAAATTTCTAACCTTGAGGCAATCACTGAGGAGGTAGACCTGGATCTGGTAGCCATAATGAACTCATAGTGCAGGGATAACCACAGCTGGGAAGTGGCAATCCCAGGCAATCCCATGTTGTGGAGGGACAGATCAGGAGGAAAGGTGGAGGGATGTTTATATGTGAAGGAGGGTAGGGATAACAGGGGAACAATGAAAGGCTGGCAGTACTATGGGTCAGACTTATGTCTGGGTTGAGGGCTATTATTCACATTGGGTGGTGTACATGCATCCTACACAGGGGGAGGATTTAGACTGAGCCCTGGGAAAAGCCATTAACAAAATGGCCAGCAAGGGGATGTTTGATTATGGGGGACTTTAATCTGCTGAATGTAGATTGGTGCATTCTCACCACAGCTACACCGAGGCAGGGCCATCCTGGACTCCTTAAAGGGACATTTCTCTGGCAGCTGGTTTTGGAACTTACAAGGGATATGGCAGTGCTAGACCTGGTACTGACAAACAGACATAGCACTGCTGATGTCATGGGGTAGTCCAAGATATAAGTGATCACCGCACAGTGTGGTTTGGCATATGGATAGGATGGGGAAAAAGCACACTGAGACAAGGGCCCTAAACTTTGGAAAAGCAGAGTTTAAAGGAATTGGAAACTGTTCAGAAAATGCATCAAAGATGGGAAGGCAAAGGGATAGTGGAGGCTCAATGGAGAAAATTAAAGAGATTATAGCCCAGGCAACAGCATGATGTTTGAAGGAAGTGAGCAAGGGAAGAGGAGGAAGAGACCACTATGGTTCTCTAAGGAGGTGGTAAAGGTGGTGAAGGAAAAACAGCATTAGAAAAGTACAAGGAGACCCAGAAGGATGAAGACTAGGAGTATACATGGCACAACAAAAGGAGACAGGAAGGAGGGTGAGGGCAGTTAAAACACTGACAGATGAAAGGATAGCTAAGGAGATCAAAAAGGGAAAATACCTTCTTCAGGTATGTGGTGGGGAAGGAAGACAAAGGAGGGAAAGTGAGAATCTGGAGGGTGGGGGACTGCACAGAGGAAGATCAAGCAAAAAGCAGAAATACTAAATGATTTCATCTGCTAGCTCTTCATAGCAGAGGGTGGTGGTGGTGGTGGTGGGACCACAGACAGAATGCTGCAGTAAGCATCAAGGAGAGGGAGTGAAATAAGTCAATTCTTGGTGGAGAGGTCTGAAAGAATTGGAAGCCTTAAAGAGAAGGCAATAGGGTTGTATGAGATTCATCAATGGGTCCTAAAGGAACTCAGCACAGTGCTGGCCACCCCTCACAGCACTTTTAGCACCTCAGTGGAGATGGGGGAAGTTCCAGAGGACTGAAGGAGGGTCAATGTGGTCCCTCTACACAAAAGCTGCAGTAGGGAGGATGCTAGTAACTACAGGCCAGTCAGTCTCACATCAGTGGTGAGGAAGTTAATGGAGACACTAGGAGGCTCGTGGAGCACCTGGGGCAAAGGGCCACAGGATCACTGGCAGCATGGTTTCTCAGGGGAGGGCATGTCAAACTAATCTCATAGATTTCTTTGGCTTGGTTACCAGAGATGTGGATCAAAGGAGAGCAGTGGATGTGGCCGATCTGGACTTCAGTAAGGGTGTTGATACTGTGCTGCACCAAGGTTAGTTAAAAACTACAGAGCCTGGAGGTGTGAGGGAGTGACAAGGTGGGCATCAAACTGGTTAAGGGATAGAAGTCATAGGGTTGTAGTAAACAGTAGCCACTCAGGCAATGGCAGATTGATTAATGGGATGCCACAGGGTTCAGTGCTGGGACCATTTCTCTTCAATATCTTCATAAGTGACATTGCAGAGGAGCTTGAGGGTAAAGTGTGCCTCTTTGGGGATGATACAAACATTTGTAACAGTATTGACACTCAGGAAAGGGTGGAGAAAATGAAAAGGATCTGAGGAAACTAGAGGAATGGTCTAGGTGGTGGCAGCTGAGTTTCAATGCCAAAATGTGCAAGGTTATGCACTTAGGGCTGCAGAACCCAGGGCTGTATATAAGATGGATGGAGTGGAGCTTACAGTCACCAACAAGAAGAGAGACCTTGGGGTCATCATATCTGATTAGAGCTGGGCAAAGTTGAGATTTCCACTTTGGTGGAACATTCTTGAAAATTTCACAAATTATGTGAAATTTTACAAACTTCTGCCTGTGCTAAATCAGAAATCTTCTGAAAGTGTTTGGCAAATTTTCACCCTCTTCCACCAAATTTTTTACTGAACTGCGGAATAATACATATGAACTGTGGAACTGCAGTTCTGCAGAATTCTATTCCACAGTTTAATACATTAATCTGCAATACATGCAACTATTAGGCAGTTCAGTGATCAGTTCTGCGAATTTATTTCCGCGGTTCACTTTGATAATCTGCAATTCATACAGTACATTCATTCCAAAGTTCAATGAGTCGTTGAACTGTGCAATGAATTAATGAATTGCAGATTAAAGACTGCTATTTATTTGTTCTGCATGATGTCTGATCATGTACTATGAAATATAGTAGAGTAAGAAATTGTAATTGTAGTTTCTAATAGTCTGTACCCTGAGATTAAGTAATTTCTATCTAAAGATCCTTTTAATTTCCATAGTATAGTTCACCACTTTTATTATATATTTTTTTATTTGTAATTCAGAATAACACCATAGAGCATATATGCTCTTTTCTGAAGGTTCCACATCAGTATGGGGCAAAGGACAAGTAAATACACCATCGTACACCAGCTCAAGTGGGCGTAGTCTGGTACAGAAAATTAGGGTTACAACCATAGGAATTGCAGAGGAGAAATCAGGCAGATGAACAGTCATGGAGCAACATAATACAAAGAGGAGTTTAGTTATTTGAAACAACAGGCAGATTTCTTTGTGAGTTCATTTCTTAGGGAATTCTTAAATGGGGAAAATTTGGGGAGACCCTCAGGAGTGAAAGCCAGTAGGTGAGTACATACAGGTAGCAAGTTATGTGTGAGTCTGTCAGCCCCACTTGCAAAATGACAGGCTTTCTTGAGGACCATTCTTAATCTGCCTAGGACTGATTCATACGCAGCTCTATTTATCTGAGTCCATAGTCAATGAGCGGAGGACTGTGCTGGAGACTGCCAAGTTTTGCCTCAATGGTGAGGTTTAATCATTGCCTGAAGAGTGCATCTAGTTTTCTGTTTGCCAGATTTACAGTGTTGTCCACATATGCAGCATATGAAAGGGTGTCTCCCTAGGTGCTTCATGAATTCAACCTGATCAAGGGTAGTTCTATGTGCATTTTGATAACTAGGAAAGAGACCTTTTCTAAGGTGAGGCCACATGAACAGCATGGTCATAGTCTTTTTATAATTTAGGACAAGTTTATTGCTTAAACCAATCCTCCAGTGACTTAAACCTACTTTGCAGATCACTTGAGAAATCCCCAGCAAACAGCGACTGTTGAAGATCACCCCATCGTCAGCATAAAGTAGCATCTTTGATAGAGGGCATGCTTCTGTGAGTCTGTTAATGAACAGACCAAAGAGAGAGGGCTAAGTATAGACCCGAGGGACCCAACTGTGACCCTTTTTGCATTCGGCAGCACTCTGTCACCACTTACCTTCTGTGTCTGCCCAGTGAGGTAGCACCAAAACCAGTCTAAAGATTCAGAGGAGAGGTCTATGACAGAGAGCTTGTCCAGAAGTAGTGGATGGTTTATGAGGTCAAAGGTATTCGTCAGGTCTATGTAAGTAGCTCCAACCAGATGCCCTTTGTCAAGAGCCACATGCAGATAGTTGGTATAGTCAGTAAGGGCTTTTCCAGTAATGTGAAGATTTCTAAAGCCATGTTGCTGTTTACAGATCAAATTATATTTATTTAAGTAAACAACTAGTTGGTCAGAAGCTATTTTTCCAATGCCTTGGATGGGGGAGGATAGAGATTGGCCTATAGTTGGCCACGTTAGTCTGGTCCCCACCTTTAAGCACTGGTGTAACTATAGTGGCTTTCTATATTTTTGAGAACTGTGAGTATTGCAGTAACAGGTTCAATTGCTAGTTCATTGAGTGCTAGGGCCAGCAGCTTCATGTCAACCGTATCCCCACCCATTCCTGTTTTTCCCAAGATCTGTTTAACATAGAAGGGTTTCTTTTATGGTAAAACACTTAAAGTAAAATTGGGGAGCTCTGTCTCAGGGCAGTGTTGGTTGCTTTGTCCAATGAAGTCATCCTATTTGACCTCAGGTGTTTTGTTGGGGACAGGACCAAGTTCAGGTCAATGAAGGCCTCATTGAAGGAAACTGCTATTTCCAATGGGTCCATAGTGATCTTTCCATTTGAGTTTAGCATTGTCAGGGAAGTTTGACATTGCTTTCGGAAAGATCTTTTAGGTCATCCTAAATTCTTTCCAGTGCTCCAGTTTTATTCTGCTGTTCATTGAAGAAGTCAGCTTTAATTTTTCTTACCTCCCTGGTACACTATTTTGCAGGCTTCCTTGTATCTTTGCAGCTTTGCAGTTGATCCTGTATCCCTTTCGATTCAGAGATCAACCCTGCCCCACAGTTGGGACAGTGGTGTTAGAGTAATCCACTCAGCTGAGTTGCCTCTAATTTTACAACTTTTTAAAGGGGCAAATCTGTTGCTTGCTTCAGTAAATTGGGTAATGAAGTAGTCAAGCTGTATTGATGTCCAGGATGGCGTCCAAAAAGCTCCAATCTATCTGCACAAGGTGTGCTTTGAAGGCACCTGTTAAACCTTTTGTAGGACCCTGCTAGTGATTGTTTCAGAGAGATCTTAGGTAACAGGGCAGACCATTCACATTGGACAGGTAAGTGGTCACAGATGATGACAGGCAGGACCTTTACATTAATAAGTATTTCCGGTGCGTGGTTAACATCCAGTCAATTAGGGTTTTAATCCCCATTTTATAGTTAACTTTGGTGCAATCTGTAACCATCTGAGTAAGAAATAGGCTGGATACCAGGTAAACTGATAAAACCATAGACCTTAAAAGCAAGGTCAAGAAAACAAAACATTTATTGCATAAGTTAAAAAGTAACTGACAGCAGCACCCCACACATGTGACCCTGATGTTGCACGTCACTCTGACACTTTTCAATGAGTCAGATTTTGCAATAAAATGTTTTTAACTTAACCTAGCTTTGAATGTGGCCTACTTAGATTTCAAAGCAAGGCTTTTGATACTGTTCCACATAGAAGACTCAGAGGAAACTGGGCAGCCTTTATGAAAACCACAAATAAAAGGCAAGCACTATAGCAGGTCTAACTTGAGATACATAAAAAGCCACATAAAAACATTTTTGCCTTTATGTCAAGTAACATTTATTTTGATACAAACTTGTTTGCTATTAAAATACATGTGTACAAAGTAAACAAAAGCAAACAGATGAGTACAGACCTGCATAAGAGACAACGACTGACCAGCCAGCCACCTACTAACCCTATCTATCTATATAAATAGGTTTTATTATCAGCATTTCTGATAAAATAGTCCTTCCACCAGGTATTTAATGACATCATTAAGTTTGAAACTTTGCTTTTATTCACATTTTGGTAGTCAGGAGTCCCCTCACTTCACTGTTTACTGTTCAGTGTTCAAATGGCAAAAACAACTGCTGAGGTGATGGAACATAAAGCAGAACACAGGACATGTAGAGGATTGGGTGCTCGCTCCACTTCCTGTGACAGTGTGAGTGGCAGTTCCGTGCAGCGGAAGTATTTTCATGTAGCGCCGTCACTACAAGAACTGAGGTACTGCAAAGAAACTACAATAAATGAATAAATTACATTTATAAATGTGGGTGTGATTTTGTAACAGGCACAAGGGAGAGTGAAGTGGACTGTTAGTCGGCATGCCATGATGCGATCCAGTGAGTGAGCAGGCAGCAGGAAAGTCATCAGAGGGAAACTGGTCAGCTTAGGGATTGGTCCTAAAGTGGTAAACTAGTGTGCAGAGGCTCACAGTGCAGAGCAAGTGGCAGCTTGGATAAACTGGACCAGTTTCATATGGCAGACTTGGATGGGGTTGCCATCATCATGATGGAGGCTGCAGCCATGATCTCCAGCACAATGGGTGCTAGCCACAGAACTAGCTGTTAAACTGGTAGGAGTGTCACCCATGGCAAATACCTTGCCTACCCCTGTAGTGCAGGCTGCCACAACTCCCAGCACATCAGGACACTATGGAGGATGCAGTATCCCGTGGGTTCATGGCCATGGGTGGCTCACGCCATCCCACCTGCCCCCATTCATTTACATGCCCTTTGTACAACCTCCCCACCTGGATGGCTTATTTATTATTTACATCCCCTTATACCCCCTAATGCCTGGATGACTTGTTATTTAGATACATTTCCCTTTGTATCCCCCAACCTGGACTGCTTGTTATTTCATTTTATCTCTCATTGTAACCCCTTCCTAGATGACTTGTTATCTATTTACATCCCCTTGTACAACCACCCCCTGCCTGGATGGCTTTTTCTTTTCATCACCCTTTCTACCCCCTCTGGATGGCTTGTTATATATGTACATCCCCTTTGTACAAACCCCCTCCTGCCTGGATGGCTTGTTAATTCCTTTCATCCTCCTCTGTAGCCCCCTCCACCTGGATGGATGTTATTTATTTAAGCAATAAGGCATGACAAGGTGTGTGTTATTGTGTAATAATGTCACTCCTGAGGTGGGTTGAAGCATGAGGCCAAGCTGAGTGCTTACACGACTCCAGGAATGATGTTATTACACAATAATACATACCTTTGTCATGCCTTATTGCAATTATACAATGGCCTAATGTTATACAAAATAAAAAAAATTAAAAATGTTTTTAGTAGATTTTTAGTGAGCCATTATATCTTTAAAAGACAAAGAACCTCTATGCTAAACACTGAGGCAAGGGTTACCCCAAAGGTCATTTGGCTGGAAGTCAAGTTTCAAGAAAATACAAAATCACACATGCCCACACAATGCAAAGCATCATGGGCTGCATATGCAAATCACCACAGAATGTTATGCTGGTTCAACTTTAAGCAGAATTGCATGGTGCCAAAAGACCTCTCACATAGTTTGCAAAGGGTGCTAACAGATGACATAGACACGTGTTTCATCCTACTAGGACTCATCAGTATGCCTCGTGTTTGACACCCCAGTGGAATGAACCAGCTACCCTAAAGGCGGTCTGTCTGGGTTATGTTGTAGTGAACCCATTAAGATAAAAACTGTTTAAAGACAAAGAACCTCTGTGCACAAACACTGAGGCAAGGGTTACCCAAAGGGGCATTTGGTTGGGAAGCCAATTTTCAAGAAAATACAAAATCACACATGCCCACACAATGCAAAGCATCATGGGCTGCATATGCAAATCACCACAGAATGTTATGCTGGTTCAACTTTAAGCAGAATTGCATGGTGCCAAAAGGCCTCTCACACAGTTTGCAAAGGGTACTAACAGATGACATAGACATGTGTTTCGTCCTACCAGAACTCATCAGTATGCCTCGTCTGTTTGACACCCCAGTGGATTGAACCAGCTAGTCTAAGACGGTCTGTCTGGTTATGTTGTGGTGAACCCATTAAAGTAAAATCTGTTTAAAGACAAAGAACCTCTGTGCACAAACACTGAGGCAAGGATTACCCAAAGGGCATTTGGCTGGGAAGCCAAGTTTCAGAAAATACAAAATCACACATGCCCACACAATGCAAAGCATCATGGGCTGCATATGCAAATCACCACCGAATGTTCCTGTGGCAACAAATCAATACAGTGATGTTATTGTGTAATAACATCACTGCCTCACAACCACCACTGACCAGTCAGAATACACGAAATTTCCTTGCCATTGTATAATTATTTCTGTCCCTTTGTAACCCCTTTCCTGGATGACTTGTTATTTCATTTCATCCCCTTTGTACCATGATGGCTTTGCATTTGTTTTCATCCCCATTGTAAACACCCACATTGCCTGGATGGCATGTTATTTATTTGTATCCCATGTTGTACATCCCCTCCTCCCTGGGTGTCTTGTTATTTCTTTTCATCCCCTTCATACCCCTCTGCCTGGATGGCTTGTTATTTCTGTTACTCACTGTTTTGTCTTGCACTTACTTTCTGACTTAGGAATACATTTTTTAAAACATTACTGCCTCCTGTGTGCTCTCTGCTCACTGTATGGGTCCAATGAGGTGTGCAATGAGACAGTCTCAATACTCCTGCACCTTCTGCCCTCCTTGGTCAAGTCTATTGAGCTGCTTCTGCATCCCCTGGTCCACTGGCATCTGCATCTGCTGCAATGTTTACCACTGGGGCTATGACATATCCCACAGTTAGTGACATGTTGTACAGTATGCAACAGGCAAGCAATAGGGCTGTAGGCTTTCTGAGGGTGTATCATATTTGCTGGGTCATAATGTCACACGGCTTAACAGCGTACATCATTATGGTGAAACCCGACCTGTGCGCATCTTCGAGTTGGACCTCACCCAGAGTTGAAATCTTTAGTGAGGGGTCTTGGGTGCAGCCCCTGAAAAGTAGGGTGTGGGATGGAGGCCCCCACAGAACAATAAATAATAAGAAATCACACATGTGATTCTGCCTACGGCATACTGCCGTGTGACATTATGACCCCATACCTATCATAGAGCACCACAGAAACAGTCGAGGCATCTGAACCACATCTTGAACATGCCAAGACCCAGTCAATGACATTATGTGTAACAATGTGTGCTGCTGTTTACCTGCCTCTACAATGGAGGTGCAGGGTGTACAATAGGTGTTAGCATAGGAACTCAGTTGATATGCTGTCTCCTGTTTAGGAAAAGGGCATTGGTTAGTGACATCAATGGCAGCTATGGTGGTGGGGGCCTTGGGAATATATTCACTGCCCACTAGGTATATCCACACCTTCAAGCTTCTGGCACAGGAAGGAATTGTGCCAGATGAAGTTGTCATGGGCACTGTTAGGGTGCTGTGCCAGGACACTGATTATGCATCTTATTGCATTGCACTCTGCCTGACAGTTGATGGAGTGGAAGCTCTTTCTATTCACATAGGCCTCCACCCTATCCCTGGGGCATGCTGATGGCAACATGGGTGCAGTTAGTGGCACCTAGTATGGCTAGAAGGTGCAAAACCTATTATAATTAATGCATGGTTGCTGTTCACTCTGCTGATGTAGTGGAAAATATATTGAACTCCCTGCTTGGGCCAGTAGGACATCTAAGAACTGGACTAACAGACAAGAGGGCAGACTGTGTAATACTGGTGGTATCACCTACTGATTTCTGGAATGTTCTGGTATCCAGGAAGCACAGTGCTGCTGTCATCTTGAGCTGTACAGATGTTGCACAGCTGTGATGGGTGTTACATGGCTGGTCTGTCAAGTACTGGGTACATTTAGGAGAGGAAGGGAAAGAAAGGGAGGTGAGGTGCCTACCTGGCACATCAGCTCAAAGCAATGGAAAGTGGATCCTAGGTATCGCTAGGGTGGCAGGGCAGGTTGAGCAGTTGGATGCCATTGTGTATCTGGGGACTAGTGACCTGACTAGGGACATGGCTGGGATGGTACAGGAGATTTTAGGGAGCTGGGGTGGGGTCGAAGGCATGTAGCATGCTCAGTCGCTTTGATGAGCAGCTGCCTGTCTACACAGGGGTGAGGGATGGGGTTCTCAACACCAGGTGCTTCAACTCATGATTAAAGAAATGGTGTAGAGGGGTTTGGCTACACTGGAAACTGGGGACCAAACTGGATGGATAAGGGCCTATACAGGGAAGATAGCCTCCCCAACACACTGAAGCAGCAGAAAAGGGAGGATTTGAGGGGAGGTAAATCACCTACAGTGCAAAATAAAGAAAAAGCAGAGTGGAAGAAATGAAAAGAGACAGGAACATAAGCTTTAAAAGAGAGGGAAAAGGAGGCGGGTAAAAGGAAGAAAGGGAGCAGCAGGCAGAGTGTTAACAAAATGTGAACGCTATATGTGCAAAACAAGAAGTCTAGGAAATAAAATTCTGGATCTATAGGCCATCATAGTAGTGGCAGACCTGGATATCATGTCCATTGCTGAGTCGTGGTGCACAGAAACCACAACTGGGACATGGCCATACCAGGCTATACTCGGTTCAGGAAAGATAGAGTGGGAAGAAAGGCAGGCAGGGTGGTACTGTATGGAAGGGAATATATCAAAGCATTGCGGGTAAAGGACTACTACATGCATGGGTGTGATCTACAGATCTCAATACAGGAGGAGAAATTAGTTAAGACAATCGTAGGAGCCACTGGCACCATGGTAGAAAAAGGGAAGAGCTGCTGGTGGGGGACTTCAATCTGCCAGATGTAGATTTGAGCCTCCCAGCTGCAGCTTCAACAGAAGCAAGGACATCCTGAACTCCCTGCAGGGGATGTTTTCTCTGGAAACTAGTCAGGGCACCCACTCATGATATGGCAATACTGGACCTGGTGCTCACTAACAGGACAGTACTGCAGGTGTCAAGGTGCGAGGTCACCTGGGGACCAGTGATCACAGTATAGTTTGGTTCAACATGAGGATGGTGGTGGAAGAAAACCACACAAGGATACAAGGATGAGGGTTCTGGACTTTAGGAGGGCAGACTTTTAAAAAATGTGAATTCCTCAGAGATAACCTGGTGGGGGAGTGCGACATGGGTGGGGTGGAGGAACAGTAGGCTAAGCTAAGGAAGGCATCATGTCAGTGGCTCAGTAGGTAGCACACTCACCTCTAAGGCTGGGAGATCAGAAGGCTGTGGGTTCAGTTCCCACATCTGGCACTTGGGTTAATATCCAGTACTGACACTGTAGTGCAGCATGAGAGGGTGCTGCATTTCTGAGGTGCTGTCTTTTGGATGAGATGTTAAACCAAGGTCCCATCTGCCTGGATTGGTGGTAGTTCAGGTGGATGTTAAAGATACCATGGCACTTATCAAAAGAAGAATAGGAGAATTTCCCCAGTGTCCTGGCCAAATTTCCCTCATTCACTTAAAATACCACCAACAGCTTAATCTGGTTCAAGGTCAGTTGGCATTCATCTGTATTTCCCTCCCTCGGGTCGTGCCTGAAAATAGGCAGGATTGGTCTAGTGTACTTACCTGGTCAACAAAACTAAATAAATAAAAATAAATAAATAAATAAATAAATAGTGAAGGCAACAAACCTGCACAAAGGAAGTGAGCAAAACTAGAAGAAAAAGTGACCACTATGGTTCTCAAAGCAAGTGGCTGAAAATGTAAAGGCAAAAGGGGTAGCCTTTGGAGGTACAAACAACAGAGGGAAGAGGACAGGGAGCCATATCAAGAGAAGCAGAGGGAGGCAGAGAAAGTGGTGAGGAGTGCAAAGGCCCAAACTGAGGAAAGAATAGCCTGGGAGAAAAGAAGGAAGCAAGACAATTTTAGGTACCTAAGAAAAGAGGAAGACTTGGGAGGGACTGTGAGGTTAAGAAGAGCAGGTGGGAACTGTGCAAAGAGGATCATAAAAGCAGATATCTTCAACAATTTCTTTTGATTAGTCTTCAGAAAGGAAAGGCAAAGGGGATGGGCCACATAAAAGTAACAGGTAAACTGGAAGAAGGAGGCAGACACAAGTCCTTTTACATAGAAGAGAGTCCTGAAGCAACTGACAAACCTGAAAGTAGGAAAAGCTATTAGACCAGATGGGTGTTGTCAAGGCACAGGTCAGGAAGCAAAGAAAACCATGAGCAGTTTCAAAATTCACAAATAGCGTTTTATTATTAACAGCAAAATAAAAAATAAAAATTGTTCAGAATAACTATTTACAGTGGAAGTACAAACATAGAAAACAGAGTCCTTCTTCTAAGTTTTTCTTCTCAATTTCAAATCTCAGTCTACGTCTCTACCTTGCACAAGCATTGCTGTTCTTTTTATAAGTCTGTGCCTGGGAAACTCATTAAGAAAACAGTATACGTCTCCCAGAATGTTCTTGTAAGTTTCCATCATTCTTGCAGGTGCAGCAAAAAGAACATAATGACCCAAAACTGACCTCTTGTAGCCAATTCTGCAGAGATTGTGCATCTAGCATTTCCTGCTTAACCCCTTGAGTTCCAGATAGCTTTGTAATCATTTCAACAGTATAACTATACACATTTTTAAACAAAGGGATCACAGTATCAGTTACATTTCCACAAAATGATTCACATATTTTTTATACCAGTAGATATGTAAGGGGAGGAAGATAGACAGAGACAGCAAATGAAGGCAGAGAGTTAGTAAGAGATGGAGAATCACAAGACTATCAGAGTGATCAGTGTCGAGGTCTCACACGAAAAGTTGGTTGCAGAACCAGAAAAGAGACAGAAAAGGAGAGGATAGAACAGATTCTTGCATTTAAACTCTTTCTGCATAATAAATTGGCAGGACCTTATTCAACCCTATCACAATGGAAAACTCCCAAGAGTATTGAGGGAGTTCAGTGAGGTACTGGCTGCACCTCTGACAGTCCTTTTAACAGCTTACTGGACACAGGAGTGGTTCTGGAGCAGTGGAGTGGGGTGTATAGTCTTTCTTCACAGAGGCAGTACCAGGGAGGAGGCAGGCAACTACAGTCCAGTCAGGAAGTTAATGGAGTCACTGCTAAAGGAAAGGATTGTGAAGTATCTTGAATCCAGTGGGTTACAAGACCAGAGGCAGCATAGATTCATGGGGAGGGAGATCATGTCATGCAAATCTGAGAGCTGTCCTTGACTAGGTGATCAGGAAACAGACCAAGATGGGGGCGGTGGACGTGACCTACTTAGATTTCAGTAAGGCTTTCAACACTGTTCCACATAGATGTAGAAGGAAATTAGGCAGCTTAGGGATGGGTTCTAAAGTGGTGAACTGGGTAAGAATTTGGTTAAGGGATAGGTGACAGAGGTGGTGATAAATAGGGTTCACTCCAGGGAAAGGAGGGTGACAAGCAGGTTACCTCAGGGCTCAGTAATGGAACCAGTCCTCTTTAATGTTTTATATGTGACACTACAGATCAGCTGAAAGGGAATGTCTGCCTCTGTGTGGACAACACAAAATCTGCAATAGGTGGACACTCCAGAGGGGTGACAAGAATGTGCAGATACCTGAGAAAACTTGAGGTGGTCATGGGCATGGCAGTTGGGTTTCAATGCAAAAAGTAAAAATGATACACCTAGGGCACATAGAAACCAAGATGCAGAGTATAATATGTGGGAGAGGTACTGACAGTCAGCACACAGGAAAGGTACCTGGAAGTAATAATATCTGATGGCCTCAAAGTGGTGAGGCAGTGTGACAGGGTAGTTGGTAGGGCTAGTGGGATGTTGGGGTGCATAGGGGGGTATCACCAGCAGAAGAAGAAGTAGTATTGCTACTGTATAGATCACTGGTGAGACACCACCTGGAGTTCTGTGTCCAGATTTTGAGGCCACATATCAAGAAGGACATAGAGTGGAGGCTGTCCTGGGAGAACAACTAAATGGTGTAGGGTCTGCATCAGGGGCCTATGAGCAGAGACTGAAGTCCTCAATATGCACACCCTAGAAGAAGAGGAGGAGGAAGGATACACTAGAGACCTATAAATACACCATGGGATTAAATATGGTACAGGAGGAAGTATTTCTCAGAGGAAATGATGTGTGAGACCAAGGAGACCTGCACTGATGCTGGAAGTGGGTAAATTCAAGAGTTGTGAGTAGACCTGTTACTTAGCCTTTGTGAAATAGGTATCTGTTAGGGAGGAGCTGAAAGGGGCCTAGTTGAACTGAAGATTTATAACTGGAGTTGTTTGTGGTCTCGTTTGCTGACCCTGAGACAGGAGAGTGAGAAAGCAGCCACAGCTTCATTGAATCAAGGAGGTTATTTTCTAGACTACACTGAACTGAATTATTACTTTTTGGACCTGTGTAAGCAACTAGTATTGATTCTATTTTGGGATGGACTTTTCTTAGTTTTAAGTTTTAACTTTAATTTGCCAGGGAGGAACTGTAGCTGGGAGATATTTGCAGTCAGTTGTGAGTAGACCTGTTACTTAGCCTTTGTGAAATGGGTGTCTGAAGGAAGGAAGGCACTCTCCCGGGTGGAGAGTAAGAGTTGTAGGTGATTGTTCTAGGCAGCATAGGTTTTACTCCCACCCACCCTTCCCCTCACCCCACCCGCCCCAAGCACATAACTTCCTTTATAGCAGGGCTCTGACATCACTTCCCCAAAACTCGCAACAACATACACCTGTTCATATCCTTAAAGGCACAACACACTGAATAGGGGTAGAGATGCTCACAAGCTTGCACACACTAAAACAAGTACAAAAAGCATCTGTAACTGGAAGGGACACAGACATGTGGGGAGTGGTGCAATGCACTGGCTGTGAGCAGCAGTCTTCTGTGAGACACTCTGGAGACTGCATTGCTGCCCTATTTAGGCACCTATCTGGTCTGAGGAGGAGGTTGTTCATCTCCATGCTGACCTGGCAAGGATTCAGGAAACCTGCTCCCCACCCATGGACCACCCAGGCCACCACCACTCTCCAGAAGTTGCCAAGACAGAGGGTGGTTGGACCACAGTGGCTCAGGGAGGGTGAGGGTGGTGGAACAGAGGTGCATCCCTCCAGTTGTGCCTCTCACAATTCATTTTCCACTCTGGTGAAGCATGGTTCCTCTATGGGGCACCTTCAGTGGAGACCAAGGAGGATACTGGGACCTCCACAATGGAGACCCACAGGAGGGTGGCCAGGACCCCACAGGGAAGGAAACAACTCCTGGTGGGGACTCAATTGTTAGGGGGTAGAACTGGGGAGGGAGGAAAGGAGGTAAGGTGCCTGATTGGTGCCAAGGCTTGGAGGACAGGAAATGAATCCTCAGGATCGTGGGAGCAGTGACAAGGAGGAGGGAGCTCGATGTCATTATCCACCTTGGGACAAATGACCTGGCTGATAATGGGATCAGAGCAGTGCAACAGGAGTGTGTGGAGTTGGGTAGGGTCCTAGACAAGTAGCACACATGGTAACTTTCTTGGAAGTGCTACCTTTCTATGGCATGGATGAGGCTAGGGCATTCTGCACCATGGGATTCAATGACTGGTTGAAAAGCTGGTGCAGAGCTCAGGGATTTAGCTTCATTGGGACTGGGGCTCCACTGGGAGGGATGCAGGCCTATACAGGTGCCATGGTCTGCATCTATCCTGGAGGGAACCAGTATCCTAGGTGATAGGTTTAAATGCTTCAATGGCAAGCATTTAAACTAGCCAAGGGGAGGCACTGAAGAGGAAAGGAAATCCTAGCCTCCCCAAAAATCAGGGTAATTAGTGAGGTGAACACCAAGCTAGAACAGTCAATAGGGAGAAGGGCAGGGTAAATGGAGAAAAGACAAAGGCGGTAGGGACAGGATGGGGCAAAAATAAATAAAGCCATAAAAAATGGAAGGTAATGAGTATCAATGCCCATAGTCTAGGTAAAAGCAACCTGAAATGG
The DNA here is from genome assembly GCA_016271365.2 of Neoceratodus forsteri. Lineage (NCBI taxonomy): Eukaryota > Metazoa > Chordata > Ceratodontiformes > Ceratodontidae > Neoceratodus > Neoceratodus forsteri. The sequence continues at coordinate 841,187,028 of CM057454.1, read as the reverse complement.
TGGCTGTGATGGAAGAGGATGCCTGGATATTGTGGCAGTCACAGAAACATGGTACACAGAGAACCATGACTGGGATGTCAACATACCAGAGTACACAGTCTACAGGAGGGACAGGGAGGGAAGAGGAGGAGGAGGAGTAGCTCTCTATGTAAGGAAGGATCAAAGCAACAGAGCTAAAGGGTAAATAGGGAGGAGAGGAGGCTGTGGGTCACCCTGGAGACTGGAGGAACTGGACAAGAAATGATAGAAGGCATCCTTGGGATGGCAGAGAAGGAGATATTGCTGATGGGGGATCTGAATATGCCAGATGTTGACTGGAGCACCTTTGCTGCAGCCACATCCAAAGCAGGGCCATTCTCGATGCCCTACAGGACATGCATCAGACAGCTAGTTTTGGAACCCACTTGGGAGAAAGCAATCTTAGACCTGGTACTCTCAAATGGGATGGAGAGGGATCTCTGATCTTGAAGTGGGTAGCCATCTGGGAGCAAGCAACCACCAAACAGTGTGGTTCATGATAAACTTAGCTGTAGAGTCAAGCCACACAAAAGTGAAGGTACTGGACAGGAGGGCTGATTTTTGTCAAAATGGGAGAGTGACTCAGAAAAGCACTAACAAACAGGCAAGAAGGTGGGTGCAGCAACAATGGAAACATCAAAACCACCATCACAGAGGCAACAAGCCTTTGTGTGAAGCAAATAAACAAATCAAAATGAAAGAAAAAAACACTATGGTTCTCAAAAGCAGTGGCGGGGAAGGTAAGGGAGAAAAAGATAGCATTCAGGAAGTAGAAGAAACACAGAAGGAGCAGGACAGAGAACTGTACCAGTTAAAACAGAAGAAAGCGGATAAGGCAGTCAGAATAGCAAAATCCCAAACCACAGAAAATATAGCCAACTCAGTTAAGAAGGGGATAAAACCTTTATAGGTATATTAAGGAGCAAAGAAAGACTAAGGCAGGGATACTGAGGCTGAACAAAAAGCAAGGTGATTGGGCAGAGAGTGACAGTGAAAAAACAGGAGCAGGGATACTGAATGAATACTTCTGTTCAGTATTCACAATGGAAAAGCAGGAAATACCTAATCCAGTCAATAGAAGCACTCTGGATAGGGGGTTGATAATAGTCCTTTCACAGAAGAAAGGGTTTGAAAGAACTCTTAAAACTGAAGGTGGATAAAGCAATGGGGCCTGATGGGATTCACCCCAGAATTCTAAAAGAACTAAGGGAGAACTAGTAACACCACTGACTACCTTTTTAATAAATCATGGGATGATGGTATGGTTCCTGAGAACTGGAGGAGGGTGGATGTGATTCCTTCACAAAAGTGGGAGTGAGACAGAGGCAGGAAACTACAGACCTGTCAGTTTGACCTCAGTGGTAGAGAAAATGATGGAATCACTTCTGAAGGAAAGAATTGTTGAGTACTTAGAGGCCAGTGGGGCACAGGACCCAAGGCAGCATGGATTTACAGTGGAAGGTCATGTTAGACAAATCTAATTGATTTCTTTGACTGAGTGACCAAAGTAGTAGACCAGGGAGGGGCTGTAGACATGGCCTACCTAGACTTTAGCAAGGCATTTGTCATGATCCTACACAAGATTAATAAACAAATTAGCCAGCCTGGGAGTGGGTCCCAGGGTGGTAGCCTAGTAAAACACTGGTTGGACAACAGGACACATCGGGTAATAGTAAATGGAGTCCACAGTGAAGAAAGGAGAGTTACTAGTGGGTGCCATGAGGGTTCAGTACTGGGGCCAGTCCTTTTAATGTCTTTATAGGTGACATTGCAGAGGGACTGGAAGGAAAATATGTCTCTTTGCAGATGACACAAAGATCTGCAACAGGGTTGATGCACAAGGTGGGGTGGAAAGGTTGAAAAGGGACTTTGCAAGGTTGGAGGAATGGTCAAATGTATGGCAGCTTAGATTCAATGCAAAGATGCAAAGTAATGCACCTGGGAAACGAAAACCCAGTGGAAGAGTACACAATGGGGTGAGATACTGACAACAACAAAAATGGAAAGGGACCTGGGGTAGTCATATCAGATGACCTAAAGGTGGGTCAGCAATGTGAGAAGGCAGTACGGAGGCTCGGTGATACTGGGATGCATAGGAGAGGCATCAACAGTAGAAAACAGGAAGTTGTTTGCCCTCTGTACAGACAGTTGGTAAGACCACATCTGGAGTACTGTGTACAGTTCTGGAGACCCCATCTCCACAGAGACATAGACAGGGTTGAGGCTGTCCAGAGGAGGGCAACCAAATGATGCAGGGTCTGCATCAGAAGACATATGAAGAAACATTAAAGGAACTAAAGATGTATAGCCCTCGAGGAAAGGAGGAGGGGGGGCATGATAGAAAATTTGAAATACCTCAAAGGAATCAACAAAGTCCAAGAGGTAGCATCTTTCAGAAAGAGATGTGCAAAAACAAGGGGCACAATTTGAAGATAGAGGGGATGGATCAGAGGTAATGTGAGGAAGTATTTCTTCATAGAGAGGGTTGTGGATAAATGAACAGCCTTCCTGAGGAGGTCATAGAGTCAAAAAGGGGGGGATTCAAGAATGCATGGGACAGACATAAGGCAATTCTAGTGGGGAGTAGGAGGAAGTAGGCTGTTGGTTAATTAGGATTTAGGTTATCCGTTAGGGTAGGAAAATGGGAAGACTAGGTGGGCCAAGCGGTCCTTATCTGCTATCAAATCCTATGTTTCTATGAGTTGTGAGGAAGTACTTCAGTAAGAGTGGTGGATACCTGGAACAGTCTTCTAGTGGAGGTGGTGGGGTGAAAACAGTAATGGGTTTCAAGAATGCATGGGATAGGCATAAGGGTATCTTAGTAGAAATGGGGAGGTGCTGAAGATCAAATAGGGTCTGTGGTGACAGTATAGACAGGACAAGCAGTCCTTCTCTGCTGTCAAATCTATAAATCTATGTTTCTTTGGTCATGCAGCAACTCACACAACTGCATGAGCATGGGCCTATTGAGCCAGTGCCGCCCAATGATTTATTCATCACTAAGGACTTGGGTTGTGACTTATGGAGGGTACTGTCTGTTTGTAGCATAGCATCTTCAAGGCCTGCAAAGGGCCCAATGGGAGTCATTGGCCTTCTCCTCATTCTCCATGTCTGCCTACATTAGGTACACAAAGTGCGCCATTATGCTTTCTGCTGTGTGCCACAGTGCCTCTCCATGCTTCTGGGGTTTGACCCAGGTTAAGACCTGCTTTATATATGCCTTAATTTACACTGTACTAAGTCATGCTAAATGCTGCTAGCACAGCCCTAAACTATTGAATATCATGCTGCACTGAATATTGACATCACTACCCCTTCTTCAGCACTGAATATATTAACTTTGCTCTCCGGAGCTAACACATCTAACTGGCACAGTGCAAGCAGCTGAATATGGCATTCTGGTGACATCCACCATTTGCACCAGTGCAATCTGGTTGCACAGTGCTAACCTTTTGAATTTGGGCACCTATGTAGCAAGTTCTACAGCTTATTACAATCAAAGAGATTAAGTAATGCAAAACATAAGACTGTAAGAATGGACCTAAAATCTTTATTTGGAAATCCTTTTCCCATCTTGCACTCCTGATCAAGAATTTGAAGAAGTGAAGTTTTTAGTAGATTGCAGAGATGCCATTAAAGATGATAACTGAATGTGATTGCATCTTACTCTGTGATAACTTGACAATATCAGGTTACAATACAGAAGTAGCAAGGTTCTGCCTGCATTGTAATTCTTATCTTGAATCTCTCTTTAACGGATGGACACTTCCATAGTCTGGTTCCTCATGTAAAGCAATCTGTTTAGCACTTCTGAACCCCTGGGACCCTGTAAACCAAGAAGTGATTTGTTATTCCAATTTTCCCCATTTCTGTTCATGTTCCACTAAGAACTGCAGCTAAGGCAACACGTGTAGGGATTAAAGACAGGTCTGCTGTGACTTATACATCAAAAGCCATGAGCCGTCTGTGACTGGAGTAAATTGCATGGAGCAGGCCTTTGTTAGGCTTAGAAAAGCCTCTCATTATCATTCTTGTTGTGAGTGCTCTCTTCTTTTGCTGCCCATTGTAAATGCCCATCATTGGTGATAAATACTACCTCCATGAGAATACAAGAGCTTTAATCTGCAGAGGAGTCAGGTGGGTGGATTTTATTGACCAGTGAAAGCTGCTGGCTGTAAGAGGTCACATGTTGCATTTCTGAACTAATTCCTATTTGCAGAAACAATTTTGCAGCAGGTTGACACAGCTGATTAGTATGATGATCTTCATTCTGTGCAAGGTCAGCTTTTGAAACCCATTGACTAAAGTGTCTGGCTTATCCGTTATAGACTGAATTAATTGTGGGGAAATAAACAATTCAATTTCATCTGATCCTTTGTCACTGATTTGAAGCTGTCACAAGAACATGAAACTTGTTGCTAATTATATCCAACAATAGATATCTGAAGAACAGCATTGATTCCCAATTGTTACATAGCTGGGATACTAAGGATATGTTTTTCTAAAGCTGTTTAAAGCCATAGCTTCGGACATTATTAGCATATTATTCTGGCAGAATGAAAATGGCTAATAATAACATCTTTTGGGAAGCATGGCACTAACTTCTTTCATTTTAATACAGTGTATCAATTACCAGTTTAACTTTTCCATGGTAAAATAGTGACATGTAAGCAATACAGTAACTGGCTCCTGGGGCCTGGGTTCAAGTCCCAATTAGGTCTCATAATTTATTTCTCCCTAAGATTTCTGTTTCCAATACTTGTCAATGTGTAACACTGTGAGCACAGCCCTTCTCATCCTAAACATACACATCTGCATTAGCTAACCTGTGCTGGAGTGCCCAATGAAGGCTGAAGCTGTGGCCTAATAGTTCAACTGGCATAGTGGCATGATATAATTCAAAAAGCAAGAGTTAAATTGTAACAGCTGTGTTATTATAACTTTACTTATATTACTAAACTTTACAGATGCAAAATGTCAAAGTTTTGATCCAAAGTCAAATCTAGATTTGGAAAATCAATTCCACATAAAGACATTCTAGGGACCACCCAGAACCCTCAGTGGCACACAAATGCAATAAGATGCAAAGAAGTGGAAAACTGCTCAGGGACCAAGTCATGTCCAAATGCATGTTTGTTGGTAATGAGCTACTTTAGGCATGCATATAGACAAAAGAGGCTGGGCATTCTGTTACAGAGTTGAACCACTATTGCCCTTTCCCAACATGTTTCTGGCTAACACATGCCCTTCTACCACCTGTTTTTGGATAATCCTGTTTACATAGAAACATAGAATTTGATGGCAGATAAGGACCGCTTGGCCCACCCAGTCTGCCCATTTCCTTACCTACTGGATAAGCTGCAGATCCTAGTTAACCAGCAGCCTACCTCTTCCTACCCCTGTTTACACCATTTTATATTTTTGCAATGCTATAAGACCATGTAGTTCCTAGTACAGTACAGTAGGTAATGGAACTCCAGTGGTAGTACTATTCAAGTCCCAGCAGATAGGCACAATACTTAGACAAATGTCTAGAGGTCAAAGGAATTAATAAATCTTTGGGGATGCAACACAATCATGCCACAAGTCCCTGATCCTCATACAAAACTCTAGCCCATTATGATTTAATATTTAGGCTAAGCCCTGTACCCATGGGTTAAGATAATTTTATTTTGGTGGAAGTCTAAACCTTGCATGAGACCAAATGTGGAATTCATTTCAGTTTGTCAAAGTCAAAATACTTTCCAGTTCCTAAACTTGAAAGTGTGTATTCTATAGGAGACCATTTATTTTACAGCAGAACAAAATATTAATAGAAAAATACCGTTTTTGCATAAAATGAACCAGCTACTTTTTACTGTCATGGTTTCAAAACTGGAAGTCATTCTTTAAACAGGGTATACCCAGCCTGGAGAAAGAGGTAAGGCAGGGCAATGCTGAGGCAAAGCCTGCTGCCCCTCTCCATGAAAATTTCAGCAACTGACACACCGTACCTTTGCAAGGACAGTGTACAACCTTCAAAACATTCTCAGTCTAGATTGAACTAAGGATAGAACTACTGACACCATTGACTACCTTCTTTAACAAATCATGGGAGGATGGGGTGGAGGAGGAGGACAGATGTGATTCCCCTTCACAAAAGTGGGAGCAGGGCAGAGGCAGGAAACTACAGACCTGTTAGTTTGACCTCAGTGATAGGAAAATGATGGAATCACTTCTGAATGAAAGAATTGTTGAGTACCTAGAGGTCAGAGGGCACAGGACCCAAGGCAGCATGGAATCACAGCAGGAAGGTCATGTCAGATGAATCTAATCGATTTCTTTGACTGGGTAACCAAAGTAATAGACCAGGGAGGAGCTGTGGACATGGCCTACCTAAACTTTAGAAAGGCATTTGACAAGAGTCCCACACAAGATTAATATACAAGTTAGCCAGCCTTGGGTGGGTCCCAAGATGGTAGCCTGGGTAAAAAATTGGCTAGATAACAGGACATAGAGGGTAATAGTAAATGGAGTCCACTCTGAAGATAGGGGAGTTACTAGTGGGGTACTGCAGGGTTCAGTTCTAGGACCTGTCCTCTTCAAGATCTTTATAAGTGACATCCAGAGGGACTGGAAGGAAAAGTATGTCTCTTTGCAGATGACACAAAGATCTGCAACAGGGTTAATGCACAAGGTGGGGTGGAAAAGATGAGAAGGAACTTGGCTGGGTTGGAGGAATGGTCAAATGTATGGCAGCTTAGAGTCAATGCTAAAAAGTGCAAGTAATGCACCTGGGAAACAAAAACCCAGGGAAGAGTATACAATTGGGGTGAGATACTAACAACAATGAAAATGGAAAGGGACCTGGAGGTAGTCATATCAGATGACCTAAATTTGGGAAAGCAATGTAAGAGGGCAGTACAGAGGAGAGCTGAGGGATACTGGGATGCACAGTAGAGAGCTTCACCAGTAGAAAACAGAACGTTGTTATTCCTCTGTACAGACAGTTGGTGAGACCCCATCTGAGTACTGCATGCAGTTCTGGAGACCCAGTCTCCACATGAACATAGACAGGATAGAGGCAGTCAGAGGAGGGCAACTAAAATGGTGCAGGGTCTGCACCAGAAGACATATGAGAGAGACTTAAGGAGCTTAATATGTATACCCTCAAGGAAAGGAGGGACGGGGAACATGATAGAAACTTTCAAGTACCTCAGGGAATCAGCAAAGTCCAAGATGATAGCGTCTTTCAGAAAAAGGTGTGCAAGAACAAGGGGCAAAATTTGAAGATAGAAGGGGATGTATCAGAGGTAATGTGAGGAAGTATTTTTTCACAGAGAGGGTTGTGGATGCATGGAACTGCCTTCCTGAGGAGGCTGTGGAGGCAAAAATAGTGGGAAATTCAAGAATGCATGGGACAGATGTAAGGCAATTCTAGGGGTGGGAGCAGGAGGAAGTAAGCTGTTGGTTAACTAGGACCTGCAGGTTATCCATTACGAGGGAAATGGGCAGACTGGGTGGGCCAAGTGGTAATTATCTGCTGTCAGATTCTATGTTTCTATGTTATGTTATTAGACAAGCCTCCTAAAGATTTATCATTTGTTAGATTATTTCATTACATTGACTTAGTTTTCTTAGGAAGGACAAATCTATTAGCAACTGACTCAGGTGTCAGACAATATTGGTAGCTGGATGGCTAGACTGAATGCATAAATAAAACAGATCTGTTTGCAGTCACAAGTGATCATAATTTCCCATTATTTTATCTAAGCATGTTGGCACCTGTGATACAAAACAAAAAGTATGTTAATTATCTTGCTACATCTGAGGTATTGGAAAATATTGTTGTATGCTGCAAAGTAGACTCACTGGAGAACTCAGTTTGGTATTATAATTTAAGGTTACTGGGTTAAGGTTACTCTCCCAAGTTGATACAATACTCAGTACCCCACTAGGCATGAATTTACTAAAGCCTTTTTAAAGTAATCATTCAAACTTTCAAAGGCCAAACCACAGTTCATAATTAAAACTTATCAGATTACTACAAATTAGACATTATTTATTATACTCTTCAAGGGTAACAATTTTAAATTTAGCTATTAATCCCTTGAGGATCTTTTTAGTAGCATTGAATACACAACCCAAAGTAAAAGTCTTATCTCTAAGTTGTTTAAACAACTTAGTGATTTGGAACAACTTTCTCAGTACTGTTAAACATAAATGGGAAGAAGCCAGAATTTCTCTTATCTGATTCAGATTGGGCCCAAATCTGGCATGGTGTTCATAAAACCACAGCTTCACCCTCTTGAAGGGAATTTCATTGGCAGGTTGTAATTAGATGTTTTAACACACCAGTTATAGTAAAACTTTATGGACATTTCATTCTGATTTATGCTGGAGGGATGTTGAATAGTTGGCAACCACAGAGATATTCAGGACTTGTCCCCATATTCAATTGTATTTGAAAAGGGTTGCTGCATCATGGAAAATGGGACATGATTCTTCCTTACGCCTTTGCAGGTGACTAAATATAAAGGCTCACAATAAGCGAGTTGCTGGCAGACATGGTGAATTGCTTGCTGATCAGACACACATTTTCTGGTGTTGCTCTAAGTTAACATCATATTGTCGAAGGGTTCAGGAGACTTGCAAAAGATGTTCATGGGACAATTAATATTGATCTCAAATTGGTAATCGTTTGATTCCTCCTGAGAATATTAGGCTCCCAAGGCTCCCAAGGCAGCAGATTCGATTATTACTGCTACTGATAGTGTGTGCAAAAAAACTTTGCCTAAATTTTGGTTACAGACTTGGGTACAAACTCCAAAAGGTGGTATGAAGTGGATAATTTTGTTTATGGGTGGAAAAACTCTATAGAAGTAGACGAGCGCGGAAAAGAGATGGGAGCATGACCAGTGGAAAACGTCCTCTGACACACAGTTACCAGCAGCAGAAGCACAGCTGCCCTCAACAGTACTGCCTTCGCATTGACGGCCACTCTCCTCCCATGACCCAGCACATCAGTACCCACTGAACAAGTGTTCAGAAATGGTCTGGAGAGACAGCGAAAGCTACCTACCTTCCTTTGGTTCTGCATCATTTCATTAAGTATAGTCTGCACTCAGAGAAATATCAACTGGGAAGTTCAACGGTATGATGGATGGTACAACAATTTAGCCGATCAAAAGAGGATCTGCAGGTACCTATCTGCAAGCGACTGGGTGCAACTGACAAGCTACAACAAGGATAAATGGGCATATCATCCTCTATTACTAACAACCTCCTTGCTCTGGGTCCCTAGGCGCCTGCACTGGTCCAAGCAGCATAAGCCTCCAGAAGTGTAATTCTATTGACTAGTACAGCAACTGTCTCTTAAACTCTACTCCTCCTCCTCTTGATATCAGGAAGTGTACTCAAATCCTGGCCCTGTCTCCTACAGTACAACAAAGCCTGCCAAAATGGAGGGGCTCAAATTGCTACCTTAAACATCTGCAGTCTCCTCCCAAAACTGGCCTCCCTTCAAATCTTTGCCAGCCAGCACAACCCGGATATCCTTGCCATCGTCGAAACTTTGCTGACACCTAATACTCCAGATCATGCCATCTCTATACAAGGCTACAAGATATTCAGGCTGGATAGGACCTCGAAAAGGGTGTTGGGTGTGCAATCTACATAAAGGACTACCTCACCTGTCTCCCTGTTTCTTACCCCACCACAGAAACCTCAGTTAACTCCTCCCTATCAAGATACTACTTGGTGCCCAAAACAAAGTCCTCACGATTGCTGCTGTCTATATCCCACCAAAGATCCTGATTCCGGCCTACAGGCTGTCCTTGAGTTCGTAAGTACACAACCTTCTGACATCGAACTCCTTCTCCTTGGGGACTTTAATATAAATTGGCTTGCTCCTGATGCAGGGTCAAACAAAGATGCTATCCTAGCAGCAAATTTAACACAAGTAGTAAACTCCCCTACCAGGAAAAACTACAAATCAGGGACCAGCACCCTTATTGACTGGATCCTTACCAACCACCCTACCCGTATAACCAATGTAAGTGTTCTCCCTGACTAGCTCAGTGATCACTCTCAATAATATGTACCTGGACAAATAAGTTTCATAACCGCCTCAAAAACCATCCATAGCAGAGTCCTACCTTATGGCAACCTTATTCATCTCAAGACAATCACAAGGGGACACAATTTAAAGATAGAAGGAGGGCGGTTCAGGGCAATGTGAGGAAGTATTATTTCACAGAGAGGGTAGTGGATGCATGGAACAGCTTTCCTGAGGAGGTTGTGGGGTCTAAAACTGTGGGAGAATTCAAGAATGCATGGGACAGACATAAGGCAATTCTTGTGGGGGTAGGAAGAAATAGGCTGTTGAGTTAACTAGGATCTGCGGCTATCCTGTAGGTAGGAAATGGGCAGACTAGATGGGCCTAATGGTCCTTATCTGCCGTCAAAGTCTATGTTTCTATGTTTCTATGTTTCTAAGACCTGTCTTAGGCAGGTAGACTGGTCCTTGATTTACAAAACTCAAGATGTTGACCTAGCCCTTGATTACTTTATTTCTACTTTCAACACTGCCTGTGACACCTATGCACCAGTAAAAAGCATAAAATCAAAGCACTCACAAATCCCTGGCTCACGGCGAAGCTATTGGCACAACTCAAAGTAGGGATCACCTCTGGGCCACTACAAGAGCTACTGGCACTCTGTCGGACATTCAAAAGTATAAACAGGCTCATAACCACTGTACTAAACAGATCCGCTTGATGAAGAGCTCCTACTTCAAGAATGCCCTGTCCAACTCCTGGGGCGAAGGGAAATCCTTCTGGGACAACATAAAGAATATCATGGGTCAGCAGTCCAAATCCTCTCCTACAATAATGAATGTGGATGGAACCACTACATTAGACCCAGAGATCATTGCAAACACCTAAATGATCCCTTCACGGACCTTAGTGGTGTCCTCTCATCTGATTTCTTCACTGATGCTGACCCTCCAATTTCTACTTCTACTACTGCCTCTCCAACCAAACCACCCTTCCATTTCAAACTAGTAAAGGCACATGAAGTCTATAAATATGTAAAGAAGGCCATTTCTAAGTCCCGAGCAAGCAGCGACACTATTGACCTTAAACTTCTGTCCCTCACTCTGGAGGAAGTACTGCTCTCCTCACAAAAATTTTCTATCTCTCCTCTGCTACAGCCAATTCCTAGGAAATGGAAAGCTGCAGTTGTCACTCCAGTGCACAAAAGTGGTGATAAGTCACTGCCTGGTAACTATCGCCTGATATCAATACTACCACCTCTCTCTAAGGCCCTTGAGCGCTTGGTGGCGGACCTACTTTCAGACTACCTGGAAAAGCACAACATCCTATGCACTCAGCAGCATGGATTTAGGAAAAGGCATAGCACATCGACTGCCCTGCTTGAATTCTCAGGAGCAATCCACAATCCATGGACAAAGGAAACCTAACTGGAGCAGTCTACATTGACTTAACCAAGGCATTTGTTACAGTTCACCATGGCCTACTTATCAAACAACTACTATCCTAGGCTCTTGAGGTCCTGGTGACTGGGTAAAAATTACCTTGCTCAGCGCTCTCAATCTGTAAAAGTAGCTGGAGTTCTCTCCAGACTCAAAACCGGTTCGCTCAGGAGTTCCCCAGGGATCCATCCTGGGCCCCTCCTTTTCAGCCTTTTCCTAAACTCCCTCCCCAAATCCTGCCCTGAACAAATAATCCTCTATGCCGATGATGCCGTGATTCTTGCTACTCATAAAGATCCGAACCTCTTATGCCTCAACCTTCAGCATGCTTTTCCAAAGTTGAGATGTGGTTCCTTGAACATAAGCTGGTTCTAAACCACAAAAAACTAAATCCATGCTCTTCTCTAACCATAAAACAAGAAATGGCAAGTCCCACTCACCATTAATACATACCTAGGAAATACCCTTGAACAAGTGCCAATTTTCAAATATCTTGGAATCAACTTTGATCAAGGCCTAGCCTTGCAACTCACATTGATAGTACAGCAAAACTATTAATCAGTGAATTGGGATTCTGTATCGGAACCGACAGCTTCTTACCCATTCTGCACTGAGGTTGCCATCTAATCCTCTATCATCTCAGTCATTGATTATGGCTTAGTTATATATGGATCTGCCACTGCTACAGCACTTGAGTGCATTACAACATCCCTAAATAAGGCCTGTCGGTTGCTCACTGGTGCACACCGACGTACCCACACATGTGAACTCTATGCTGACTCAGGTTGGTTGCAACCTCAAACCGGATAAAGTACCTTACCTGCCTGATGGTGAAAAATCCACTCTGGACCTCACTCCACCTGTATCCCAGACCTGTTATGCCCGGCGCTAGCACCCGTTTACCAGAAGATCAGAACACCAGCCTCAAGTCCCCGATGCGGACTTCTCAGGGACAAAGATCATTTGCCTATCTGTGCCCCAGTTGGCTAAATGCCCTCAGCACTCATATTACTGCCTCCACCTCTAGGTATTTTCAAATCAAGGCTTTTCTCTCACCTTGCCACCTCCAGCTCCTGTGACTGCCCTGATTAAACCTCCTACTTTCTCACTACCCACCCTGTCCCGTTATTTGACAAAGACATGTTTGGAAACCTTTTCTCCTGCTATTGTCTGCTCCCCACACCTTTCACTTACCCTCTCTGTTCTGGACTTTTCCTATTTGTTTCTCCTAATCTGGCATGACCTCTTTCTTGTAATAATAATGTGATTATTGATATCTCATGTCCTTTTGCACAAATGATTTGATATGTATTTGTATATGTTTTCTTGCTCTTGACACAACACAAATTGTTGTGTTATCTATGTAACCTTTGTACTGTACCAATTGACTGGAACCTTTGTAAAATAGCCTCTGGCTCAAAGGTAGTAATTCCTAGAACAATAAACTAAACTATAATAAATTTCTGGATAAAGAAAATTTATGTTTGTATCCTAGCGACCTTGGGTTAACTTTCAATTGGAGATCGATCCTGCCTTTGTTCCATGAAGATTCTATAGTATTTTATTTTAACCTGGAGTGCTTCCTGCCTACTTCCTGCATCTAATATTACATAATAATTCCTATATATATATACATAGTGATTTAGTACTTTGTCTCCTATATTTTTAGTAGGTGTTAATAATTTGATAAGCAATAATCTGTTTTAAGGGTTTGTGATGTTAATCATTTGTATTGTAAGTCATTTTGTTTTTAAAGTCTGGTGCTAGATGTATGCTGATATTTTGTATGTCATCTTGGTTGCACAATAAAGTATGCTTGTAAGAAAAGGGAAAGGGTTGCAGTTGTAAGCCATATATTGGATCTAGATTTGCAGTTTAGTTTCCATGTTTGGGTCTTGGGATTACCCTCACGGGCCATGAAATGGAAAAGTGCTAAATATTTGTTTTACATCATAGTGGCAGTAGCCTTGAAGTCTCTCACTCAGTTATGGCTCACTCCGACAATACCATTGAAGATATGTGGTTGCATAACTGTCATGGTAGTCTCAATATGGAGTGGGTAATGGCTTCACTTAGGCTTCAGAATGAGCTCTTTTGCAGCAGATGGTTACTCTTTTTCTACCTCTAAGCAGAGAAGGAGGGTCTCAGTGTATTGCAGATCATGGCCTGCTATACTTAGCTATAATTTCTTATATTTAGCTAAATACTAGGCTTTTCATATAAAGAGTTAAAGGATTGCATCTTATTTTAAGTTTAGGTATGCCCAGAACATCTATACAGGTATCTTGTTTTCTGTCCTGGCACCTCCATTTTACAGTTTTCCATGTTGTTGTAGAATTGCACTGTTGTTTGTTAACTATTAATAAAGTATAATTAAAATAAAACTTATCAGATTACCAGTAAAAAATTTAAATCTACTAAAAACCTACTAATGTTGGTGGCTCAGTTTCTAGGTCTGCAGTAAGTGTGCTGCTTCCTTTTGACACAGACCGTGGTCCCCATGTGCAGATTCGCTAAGTGCATCCTCACCCAGTAGCGCTGCATGTGAGATAGTGCACAGCAGTTCAGGAGCAATATTCAGATGGTTGGTGCACTTGGATCAGAGTGAGCTGTCTTTTTATGTGGCTCTGTCAGGGCAGTGCATAGCGACTGTGCATGGCACTCACACAGCTTTCTACTGGAATGTGGCCCACAGCAATCTTTGGAGATAGTGCATCCCAAACAGAATAGTACCATTGCTCCTGTGAGTTATATTGAGACATAGAAACAAAGAGACATACAAACATAGAATCTGAAGTCAGATAGGGCCTGCTTGGCCCACCTAGTCTACTCATTTCCCTACCTACTATAACACCGCAGACCCTATTTGATTTCCAGCCTTACACCCCTAACCTTACCACCAAGGCTCCCTTATCGCATCCCATGCATTCTTGAATTCCGTTACAGTTTTGCCCCCACCTCCTCTACTGGGAGGCTATGCCAGCATCGCCAACTCTTTCTCTGAAGAAGTACTTCCTCACATCTCTCCTGAGTCTACCCCTCTAGCTTCATAACATGGTCCCTTGTTCTTGAGCATCTTTGTTTTGAAAAATGCTTCCCTCTTGAACCTTATGTATACCTGTGAGGTATCTGAAAGTCTCATTATCACCCATCTCCTTGTTTCCTCTCAGGGTGTACATATTCAGGTCCTTTAGCCTCTCCTCATAGGGTTTTGATGCAGACTCTGCACCATTTTTGTTGCCCTTTTCTGGACCGCCTCTACTCTGTCTATGTCATTCTGGAGATGTGGTCTCCAAAATGGACACTGTATTCTAGGTGAGGTCACATCAGTGAGCTATACAGTGGTAACACCACCTTCTTTCTACTGGTGATACCCTCCCTTTGCACCCTAGCAACCCACTAGCTCTCCCCACTGCCTTGTCACAGTGTCTGGCCACCTTTAGATCATCAGATATGATTACCCCAGGTCTCTTTCTTGCTTGGTGGTTGTCAGTACCTCTCCGCTTTTTGTACTCCACTGCTGGGTTTCTGTGTGCCAAGTCGTGATTTTGCACTTCCTTGCATTGAAACTTAATTGCCACATTCTTGACCTCCTCTAGCTTTCTTAGATCTCTACTCCTTCCCTCTCCCTGAATGTTAACCATATTGCAGATCTTAGTGTCATCTGCAAAATGCATACCCTCCCTTCTAGCCCTTCTACAATGTCACTAATTAAGACATTAAAGAGGACCGGCCCCAGTACTGATCCCTTGACACCCCTCTGGTCACCCTCCCTTATCCAGAGTGAACTCTGTTCACCACCACCCTCTGTTATCTACCCCCTACCAATTTCTTACCCAGTTTACAGCCTTTGGACCCACTCCTAGGCTGACCAGCTTGTTCATGAGTCTTCTATGTAGAACAGTGTCGAAGACCTTACTGAAATCTTGGTAGGCCACATCCACTGATCCAACCTTATCTAATTCCTTGGTCACCCAGTCAAAGAAATCTATCAGATTTGTTTGGCGTGACCTCCCACTAATTCATGCTGCCTCAGATCTTGTAAGCCACTGGATTCAGAATATTTCACAATCCTTTACTTCAGTAATGATTCCATTATTTTCCCCACCACCAAAGTCAGACTCACTGGCCTGTAATTGCCAGTTTCTTCTCTGCTACTACTTTTGTGAAGTGGGACTTCATCTGCCCTCCTTCAGTTCTCCAGAACCACTCCTGTATCCAGTGAGTGATTGAACAGGACTGTCAGAGGTGTAGCCAACACCTGTCTGAGCTGCCTCAGTATCCTTGGATGCATTCCACCTGGTCCCATTGCCTTGTCTGCCTTCAGATTACTTCCTTCAGGACTCTCTCCTTGGTAAATGGACTAGTGTCCACCTCCTTCCTTTAATGCTCCTGTCAAGTTCAATTTCACATTACTGAAATGACCAGAAGATTAAATAGAAGAATTGGGCCCCCAGACAAACGGGACAATGTATAAATAAACAAGTGAGAACAACCATTGTAAATCAACTGCTGGTTCCAGTATTGGACTATGGTGGCAGTGTACAGCTTTGCAAATAAAACATTAAGAAAGGTGGAGACCCTATATAACCAATTAGCTAGTTTCATTCTCTGTTAAGATTATAGGACACACCATTGCAAATTATATGAAGACTTTGGATGGCTAACGCTGAAAATAAAAGGAAGCTAATTTGAGCTAACCAAATTTTCAAGGTATTAAATGAATCTAAACCACTGTATCTATTTGAAAAATTAGAAAAACTGCACACAAATACTGTTTGAGGAAAAGTCGCATTAGAGTACAAATTACCAAGATCAAAGAATAAATTTGGTGAAATTACTTTCATCTATGTTGATATAACCTTATGGAATAATGTAAGTGAATGAATTAAAATTTCTACTAAAACCCCAAAATGTTTGTTACAGCAATGAATCAAAGAACTAGCTATTTGCTGCATGTGTAATGGTTGAAAGTCATTAAAACAGGTCTTGTGATGACTTTGAACTTCACTATAATATATTATGCTTATTCATATGACATGTGGTCTATATGTAGTTGTCTTGTTGTTTTTATTGTTTGTTATCAGTTAAATAGGATAATAGGGCATGTAGGTCTCAGTCTCCCAAATTTAAAACATTGATAAAATCCATTGTTCTATGTCTGTCATGCAAGACAGTTAGGGCATCAGGACATGTCAGTCAGACAGTATCTATGAAAAGTTAGAAATGTTTTGAATAATAATATTAAGCTGTTATGTGTTATGTTGGTTTATTAAACAAGTATCCTAAGTGCACCAGTGCCTCTTTACCACTTAAAATATTTGTGACACAGTCAGCTTGTCTCAGCTTATTACTGAAGTTACATGTCCTAATAAGAAGATCCATAACAATAGAACCTATTGGACCTCATTATAGTTAGCAAGTCGCATCTATTTTCCCACACAGGAATGTTTTGCTCCGACATTAGCGATCACTGCTTTATTGTCTGTGTAAGCTCTATCCTAAAATAGCATCTACATCCAAACTTACCTTTAAAAGATGTTGGCGTAACTTTGACCATATGCTTTTATCACAGAGCTACACTTTTCTCTGTGCTGGCAGGACTTCTACCTGGCAAAGTCTGTGAACAGGGCCTACACCATCTTCCATGAAATTGTGCTGGGGGACTAGACAAACATGCTCCCATAGTTAAAATCCATGCCAAGAAAAATCATGCCGATGGTTCTCAGCACAGTTAAAGTCCACCTTGCTTGAGAGAGACTCACTCTGGAAAAAGGCCAGGAAAACCAAGCTCCCAGCAGATTGGTTATTATTTAGGAAGGCTAGGAACTATTGCATCAAAATGGTCAGAGAAGCTAAGGCTAACTTCTACCGAGCAGAACTTGATGCTGCTTCTAACTGATCAGCTAAGTTTTGGAGCACCTTAAAGGAAGTGGAAGGCCATTCACCTGGAAATGACCTTCCAGCAAAATCTGCCTTGGAGACATTACAATCTCTGATAAGCTATCCATCCTTCAGCTCTCAACAATCACTTCTCTACTGCAGTCTTAGCCTTTAACTCCTCCCTGCCAGTGCACTCTGCAACCAAGCTGGCGTACAGGACCCAAAAGTCCCTGCAATAAGTTCTTCATTCTTCCGTCAACCTGCATGGCTAAAGAGGTTGAAGAACTTTTGCAGCAACTGGATACTGGGAAGAGTGCAGAAGCAGATCTGCTTGACCCCTTCTTCCTTAAGATTGGTTATCACATCTTGGCTGTTACGATTACTCACCTTTTAATCTCTTTATCTCTCAGGGTGTCCTTCCCTCCATATTTATTTTATTGATTTATTTTTATTTTGCTTTTGGTGACTGGGTAAGTACACCTTGGCAAACAATGTCTATTTTCGGCACAACCGGGAGAAAACAGTTTATAGACAAACAATAAACATGTGACAGAGCACATGAAGGCAGTACAAATCAGGATAAAAACAATGTGTGGATATTAGATATAAGTACATTGACATACTGAATAATGAAGGTTGAAGTACTGTGAAAACAAAAAAATAAACAAGAATTGGTAACAAAGGAAAAATTCAACATAGGAAGGTAATAAGTTACAGTACAATAAGTGCCAAGAAAAGTGGAGTGAGAGAGAGAGGAGGAAGAGATGAAAAAGAGGGCAGGTATGGGTCATGAGAGGAGGAAAGTATAAGGGGTAGATAGGATGGAGATGGGGAGGGGCAGGAATGAATGAGGGTTCAAGGTGGGTTAAAACAAGTGCAGGGATGTAAGGTGTGAAGGTGTTCTGATGTAGTTTCTTAAAGGCAGCATGGGTGTTTGTTTGACGGACAGAGAAGGGTATATAGTTCAGTATTTAGGAGCTGTGTAGGCAAACACACATGTGCCCATGTTTGTTCTGCATCTTGGAATGCATGAAGAGCTGTATCATTTGATCGTAGTTCATGAGTGAAGGTTATAGTTCCAAGGTGGAAGAAAGGGATAGGGGAGACCTGTTCTGGTGACAGAGTCAGTTAGTGATCCAAAGGTCTGAAGATGATAGGCGGAAGGGCTAAGCCATTTTAAGTCCAAACAGAGGTGGCAGTGGTGCTTGAAATGCAGTGAGGCAGTGGCATAGCGACAGATGCTATTATAAGGGTGTCCCATTTATGGAAGGAGGATTTAGATGCGCATAGGAAGATGTCGAGCCATATAGTAGTGCGGTATAAAGAACCTTGAGCCACGCTAGTCTGGCTTGAGGGGTAAGTGCATAGCTGGTGCGATAGGCACTTCCTAACAAGCTTTACTGACTTACAGATAGTTGAGATATGAAGGTCAAGGTCAAGAGATTCGTCCAGGGTGACACCGAGTATTTGAAGGATTTGACAGGAGGGTAGAGGCTGTCCGCACAGGAGATGATAAGGGATTTGATTTGCTTTAAGTCCGCCTGAGAGCCAAACAACATTGAGTAGGATTTGCTAGAGTTGAGGACTAGTTTATTATCAGTGAGCCAGGTCTGGATACTGGCAAAATCCGAGGCATGTGGATGGTGTAGGGAAGTTGAAGTTTTGCACTGTGGTAGATAACCAAATCATCCGCGAGAGCAGAGATGAGCAGTTTGGTGCAATTAAGGGGATGTCATCAATGAAGATTGTGAAGAGTAGAGGACCAAGAATAGAACCCTGGGGTACTCCAATGTGGATCAGTGCAGGATCTGAGATTGCAGAATTAAAGACCACAGCCTGTTGCCTGTCAGTCAGGTAGCTTTCAAACCAGGTTATGGTATCTGAGGAGAAACCAAAAGACTGAAGTTTTGAAAGAAGAAGTGAGTGGTTGACCAGCTCAACAAGCTTTAGTTAGGTCGATAAAACTGCTCCAGTCAAAAGGCCTAAGTCCATGGAAGAATAAATGTCACTAGTCAGCTTTAGCAAGGCAGAGGTGGTACTGTGACCTTTATGGAAACCGTGTTGAGAGCTAGAAAGGAGGTTGTATTTTTGGAGGTATTCAATTGTTTGTGTGGTGACTAATTTTTCCAAGATTTTGCTTAAGACAGAGAGTATAGCGATGGGATGATAGTTCTTGATTTTCTTTTGGTCTCCTTTTTTGGAATAGGAGTGATTTAGCAATTTTCCATATATTTCAGACTATACCACGACATAAGGACATATTAAAGATTTTGGTTAGTGGGAGGCTATGAAAGGGCATGGCTTTCAAGAGCCTAGGTTCGAGACCATCAGATCCAGGGCTAGTGTTTTCATAGATGGAGAAGTAATTTTCTACTTCTCTTTTTGAATGATCCGGAACCTAAAGGGGGTTCAGAGGTGGTGGTTTGGTGTCACAATGGGGCAGAGCAGTGTGAGCATTTGGGAAGGAGGACAGGTAGCTTGATAAATCTGAAATGGTGATTAAAGGTATTGGCTATGGTTAACGGGTTGTTGCAGTGTATACCGTTAAGTAGCATGCCATTTGTATGGGACTTTTGATTAGAGCCCAGGAGAGTTTTATGGTAGTCCAGAATTTCTTGGAGTCACCAGAGGTGTTTATTAGCAGGTTCCTGCAGAAGGCACTTTGGATAGACAGATGTTTCTTTTGCAAGCATTTCTCAGTGACCGGTAATGGCAGTAATCAGATTCCAACCCTGTGGACTTAAAAAGATGCCAGGCTTTATCTTTGGCCCTAATCTGGGTTAGTAGATCTTTTGTTAGCCACTTCATGGAGTACTGCAAAGCCCTAGTGATCCATGGGGCATGGAAGTCTTGGAGTTGACTAAATTTTGTAAGGAAGCTATCAAGGGCAGACTGGACATCTGACGCACTGTGAATGGAGGACCAGTCAATCATGGAGAGGTCATTTGTAAAGTGAATAGGGTTGAAATTGGCAAGATTGCAAAGCGTTACAAGTCTTGGTGGTGGAGATGTTTTTTATTTGAGCTCCAAGTGCAGTAGATCAGGGAGTGATCACTGATTACATCTGGTAAGGTACGTGCGCAGCTGATGCTATCAGAGTGGTTTGTAAGGATCCAATCGATAAGCGAGCTAGACTGAGAGGAGCCCTAATTCTGGTAGGGTCAGAGATCAACTGATGAAAATTGTGGTCTTGCACTAGGTTATGGAGGGCTTGAAATGATTTACTAGCCCAGTTTAGGTTTAGGTCACCCAGTACTAGGACTTTGCTATGGCCATGGTACTATCTATTAGTAAGAGAAGTTCTTCTAGGCCTTTATCCCTCCACAGGGGTTAAAGGCACAAATTATATGCAACTTCTTTGAGCCTAGTAGAAGCATTGCATGGGCGCTTCACAGAGAGATAGGGCAGGAAGAGCATTTTGGACTGGCAGCAGGTGTTGTTTGAGTAGATAGCAACTCGACCCCACACTTAGAGGGCAGCACTATCTTGCCTAATGAGATTGTAGTTGGGTAGAGCACAAAGATGGTCAGCAATAGAGGGCTTTAACCAGGTTTCTGACAGGCATAGGATGTCAGGAGGTTCTGTGCAACCCATGCCTCAAGTTCCGATAGATTGCGAAGGAGGCTCCTAATATTCATGTGTGCAATCCGTGTCCTTGAGTCTAACCAAGTTGCATTGTAAGGTGACTGGTTAGTTGTTACAGGTCCAGGATTTTGCTCAATGTCCCCAGATAGAAGTAGCGCTAGGCAAAGGAAGTGCCACAGTTTACGATGGGTGGAAAGAGTTGGGAGAGGAATTTTGCAGACCAAGGGTTTATAAAGGAGTAGACTAAGTGGTAAATGAGTTTATGGGGAATAATAAGTGAGAAGGTGTCAAAGGGATATAGAAAGGACATTTGAAACAGAGGGCTTAGGATTAATAGTTAGGATACAGCCAAGTGACGTGTTTTTAGGTCTGAAAGGGACTTGGACCAAACAAGGGTTAAAAGGATTGTTATTAGTAGAAGAGTTGCATAGTTCTTAATGGCCATATTGTGTATAAGATTAGAAAAAGCACTAAGTTTCAGAGAATAAGCTAAGTCTTGGGAGAGAAAAGGGTTAAAGGGTTTAAAATCTTACTTATTTGTTTCAAAACAGTTTAAAATGCTGACTTTTTAATCGCCTCTAGTTGTAGAGCAGTATAACCTGCTAATGGAAAACTTAGGAGATAGTAATTTTCCACTTAGGGATGTCAAAGGTGTGTTTAAGGCATGGCCTAATCCTATAAAGAGAGCCGGCCAAGGGTGGGTGTGGTGGGGGGCGGTGAGGGAGCAGTCGTGAAGCAACTGTGGGGAAAGCGCCGGTCCTTAGCGCAGTGCAGACCAGACGTTGCAGGCCAGGGAACTGCAGAGGGAGGAGAATGGCTCGTATGAACTCGAGGTGAAGCAGCCCAAGAAAAAGCAAACTGCACTGTAAATTACATGTGCTGCTACACTGCAACACCGTATCCTTTTAGAGGAAAAAACAAGGTTATTTTATGTGCTGCCGTTTAAGAGGTCCAGCTTGTAAAAGATGCCAAAATTAAAAGGCAGACAAAGGGAGAAAGGCTGTGCAGTTTCAGTTTCAAAAGGCAGTTACCTTGAGGTTGGGGCAGCTCAGGCTCGTCGGTGGGGTGCTCCGGGCAGGTGTGCCCTCAGTAGCCTCAGCTAAGGAGAAAGAAAAGGGTGAGTGATTTCTTATATAGAGAGGCTGCAGTTATGAGGATGTGAGATTGGAGGAGCTTTGAGAGGGAGGAGAGAGGGACAAAAGAAAAGTAAGCGAGGAGAGAGAACAAAAGAAAGTAGGTGGGTAGGTTAGATTCAAATCGTCAGTCTGTACTTTAAAATGTTATATGGCTTTTCAGAAAAATTCTCTAGAGTATGCAGCATTAGGCAGTATAATAAATTTCATTTCAAAAGGTATACTGTTTGCATCTGAGATATTCAAGGAAACAGCCTAACTGTAATAACTGCTGCTATGTTAAATCATCAGTTTAAAATCAAGTTGATCCATTTAGGAACAAGTTAATGCCCTCCCTAAAGTGGCGCTCAGTCCTTTGGTGCAGTGCCAACCAGCCGTTGCAGGCCAGGGAGCTGCAGAGCGAGGGAGAACAGCTCGTATGAACTCGAGGTAAAGCAGCCCAAGAAAAAGCAAACTGCACTGTAAATTACATGTGCTTTGCTACACTGCAACACTGTTTCCTTTTGAGGAAAAAACAAACTATTTTATGTGCTCGCTAAGAGGTCCAGCTTGAAAAAGGTGCTAAAATTCAAAGGCAGACAAAGGGAGTAAGGCTGTGCAAAGTTTCAGTTTCCAAAGGCAGTTACCTTGAGGGTCGGAGGGCTCAGGCTCTTGATGGGGTGTTCCGGGAGTAGGGTGTGCCCTCCAGTAGCCTCAGCTTGAGGTCAGGGGTGGCTCAGGCTCATCGGTGGGGTGCTCAGGCAAGGGTGTACGCTCCAGTAGCCTCAGCGAGGTCGGGGTGGCTCAGGCTCATCGGGTGAGGTGCTCGGGCAAGGTGCGCCCTCCAGTAGCCTCAGCTGAGGTTGGAGGTGACTCAGGCTCGTTGGTGGGGTGCTCCGGGGCAAGGGTGTGCCCTCCAGTAGCCTCAGCTTGAGGTCGGGTTGGACCAGGCTCGTCGAGTGGGTTGATCCAGGGCAAGGGTGTGCCCTCCAGTAGCCTCAGCTATGGAAAACTGTGCATGTTATTCCGATACCCCAGTGACCTAAGCAATTATAGACCTATTTCTTTACTCCCATCCTGTCTAAATTGTTAGAAAAATTGTGAGCTCACAACTAAGGAATTACTTGGAATTATGTAATCTCCTTAACCCTTTGCAGTCTGGATTCAGACCACAGCATAGCACCATTTCAGCACTTGCTAAGGTTACGAATGACTGGCAGCGTGAACTTGATGCCAAAAACTTTGTTTGTGCAGTATTCTTAGACCTTAGCAAGGCATTCGATACTGTCAACCATGACCTGCTACTTCTTTCCCTCAGGAACATTGGACTGGAACACCTTTCCTTGAAATGGTTCTCTAATTATCTAGTCAATCAGTTCCAGCAGGTCAAAGCAGAAGGTGAACTCTCTCCAGTTAAGCCCTTCCTGAGAGGCATACCACAGGGATCGATACTAGGCCCCCTTGATTTCGCAATATATATTAACTGTATAGATGCCTGCATCAAAATGCCAATATGCATATTTTCGCAGATGACATGGTTCTTTACAACAGTAGACCTACCCTTGAAGCTGCTTGCAGTCACCTATTACTGGATTTCAATCTTCTGCAACATCAGCTTCAACCAAAAGCTACTTCTAAATGCCAAAAAATGAAGGCAATGTTCTCCCTCCTTGCACCTTCAAGATATCCATCTTTACTTGGAACACTGCCTCCGATCACCACCCTTCATAACGAACCTCTGGAGTATGTATCCAAGCTTAAGTACCTGGGGTATGGATTGACCACAGACTTTCTTTTCTTGGCCACATCAAAGAACTGTCAAAAGCTTAGACAGAGGTTGGGCCTGTTTTATAGGATTAAGCATCTTCTTACAAGAGATGTCAAGAAAAAACTGGTCCAAACCACCTTCCTCTCCCTCCTGGATTACGCAGACTTTCTGTACAGCCAGGGCCCAGCTGCTGCACTCGAAACTGGACACACTCTATCATAGACCCCAAGGTTTATCACTGATCTTCCATACAATACACACCATAGCTCTCTATACAATGCCATGGGATGGACATCTCTCACTTACAGAAGACAGCAAAATGCCTCTCACTGGACCTTCAGAGCTATTGCCAGAAGCTGCCTCAATATATCTTGGATTGTTTACCCCTCAGAGTGATAAATGCACGTATATGATGAGAAGGGCCTCCTATATCTACCTGGCAGTGCCAAAGTCAAATCACACTTTGGTAGGGCTTCCATGAACCATATGTTACCTGTGTGCTGGAGCGACTGCAAAACCTTGAAATTGGCCCACAGCATCAGCATATCAGCATTTAGAACTCTATGCTAGTTTGTTTAAGAAACCTGCAATTGTTTCTCCTGATCTCCATCTTCCTGCCTCAGTGACATGCTGGTCACCTGTTTGATGAAATATTATAGTACATTTATTACCCGTCTCACTGACCCTTCCCTCCTTCTTTAACCTTTTCATCTTTTCATAGCATTCCTTTTTGCTCTTCCTTGTGTAGCCTGCTCCCTTGCATAGGTTTCAGTTGTCTTAAAGCAGCATTACCTCTTGTTCACATGCCCCTACCTCCTTGACACTGGGGCATTCACCCTACATTCTGCCTCTCCTCAGTCCCTTTTCAGGAGCCTGTCCTTACCCATAGCCCTAGTATCACTATTTGCTGCTATGACATTTACGGGTTCCCTGCCTCACTCCCCTCCCTCTTTAACCTTCACAACTCACTTCCTTTTCTTATCAGCTTTCCAACTTCCCTTGTTGCCCTCTCACTCGTGTTTGTTCTTTTGCCTTCACCACACCATAGTGTCCAATCTTGACTATTACCTGTATTTAGCAGCTCGTGTGTTTATATAGTACTCATGCACTACCACTGTCATTACCCTGTGTATTATATTTAGCCCTAACTATGTTAGTTAGCTAGTTATTAAAATATCATGTGATTTTATACGTGTTCGATGTGCTGTGTATTTTCTTGTATCCTGTCCTGCTCCATCTCACAAATGAGCTTTGCTCAATAATGTTCGCCTAGTTAAACAAAGATTTTGATTGACTGATTGATTGATTGAAGTGTAATATGTATTTTTGTAACTCTAAGGCAATATAGCTAGGGCAAGCTAGTTAGATAGTTTTTTTAAACATATCTAGTAATGTCCTTGAATACAATTATAAATGTCTGTTATGCTTACTTACTAAACAAGTGTCCTAGATGTAATTGGTTTCCTTTTAAAATTTCAATGTAACCAAATTGTAAACAGGACAACTTTGAAAATCGGATCTTGGTCCTAATGGTGTGATTGTATCATCCTATTACTGTATAAAAATTAAGATTTTACCACTACTATTACCTGTTATTTATCTGTGGTCCCTCACCTTCCTTCCCTTTCCTCTGTGAACACTGAACAAAAGTATTTGCCCAGGATGTCTGCTTTTCCAGGTCCCTCTCCACACCTCACCACCTTCTCTCTTTAGCCTTACAATCCCTCACCTGTCCTTTCTCTTTTCTCTTACAAACTTGAAAAATGTATTGTTCCCTTTCTTTCTTCCTGGGCTTTTTCTCCTCCATTTGCACCTTTGCCCCTGACTGCTTTTCCTGTCTCCCCTGTTGCTCCTGATACATCTCTATCTTCCTCCCTGTGTTCCCTTATACCTCCTGAAAGTACCATTTTCCCTTACCTTCCTAGCTACATCTTTTGAGAGCCATAGCAGTCTCTTTTTCCTCCTGCTTTTTGCTTACTTGCCTGATGCAGAAGTTTGTTGCCTTCACTATCCCCCATTTTAGTTTGCCCACTGTTCCTCTGCTACACCTAAGTCCTCCCTCACTAGGATATCCCTGAGGCATTCCCCATCTTTGTAAAATTGTCCCTCCTGAAGTCCAGAACCCTCACCTTTGTGTGGTTCGATTCTGCCACAGTGCTTATGTTGAACCACACTGTACACTGATCACTGGTCTCCCAGTGACCACCACCATGATGTCTACAACACTGTCCCCATTGGTGAGTAAAAGATCCAATATTGCCCCTTACAAGTGGGCTCCTTATTAGTTGCCTGAAGAATGCCCCTGCAGGGAGCAGGATGTCCCTGCTCCTAGCTAAAGCTGCAGCTGGGATGCTCCAATCTACATTCAGCAGATTGAAGTCCACCACCAGCAGCACCTCCCTTTTTGACATCTTATGGATGGGTTCCACCAGAACCTTATCCATCCCCCAACCCTGTGCTGAAGGTCTGTAGATCACACCAGTGTGAGTAACAGCTCCATTCCCCATCTTTAAGGTGACCAACACTACCTCCACCCCTCTCTGTATTCCCTGTATCTCTGTATCTTTTATGCTATCCCTCACATAAAGAGACATTCCTCCCTTTCTTTCCCAACCTGTCCTTCCTGAAAGAGCATAGCTGTATGGCTAGATCCCAGTCATTGCTGTCATTGCACCATGACTCAGTAATGGCAACAATGTCCAGGTCAGCCTCTGCCATAATGGACTCTAGGTCCAGGTCTTTATTTCCCAGACTTCAAGCATTTGCACACATGGCCCTTGAAATTCTGCTGCCACCCTGCTTGTCAACCTCCCTCCCATTTTCCTTTGCATTCTCCTTAACCCCTCTGCACTCATTCCATCTCTCTTCATTTCTCCCATTTTGCTTTCCTTGCTGTTAGGTACCCCTGGGGATTTCCTTCCTTTTGGATTCTACCTACTGACTACTTCAGCTTGAGGGGAACAGGTTATACTAAGATTACACAGATTATACTAAGAGACCCATATTGCATAAAAGGACCTAAGGGCCATTTGCATGCCCACTAGAAGCTTATTAGTATGCCTAGGCCTGGTTGATTCTGATAATATGGAATTTTCAAGAAAGTTCACAAATGTTGTGAAATGTGACATTTGTGGAATTTTCTGAAAATTCTTTAATGAGTCATAATGTGGTCAGTCATATAGCTAGAGATATGAACTGTGGCATGCATACTGGTTGGAAAGGGTGAAAACAGATGCCAAGAATCAAGACATTTGGATCAGGGCGGGGGAAGTTATAGTGGCTCAATGTTTGGCAAGTTATTATTCATGTTAAAATTTCTGAAAATATTTCCATACTTACAATATAGCCACCTTTGAAGCTAGATCATTAAAATGTACTTTATATGTATATGTTTTGGAGATTCTTGCTAACTGCTAAATAGAGGGTACTTTGCTATGTAATCTGTAACAGGAGTTCAACATTTCACAGTTCAGTTATTTGTTAAACTGCGTGAACTTTTTCAAAATATTTGAATGTTTATAGCTCGACTGCTATTGCAGGTATACACTCAAGATTTGGTATGTATACCAAAGTAAATATGTCCAGGGTTCAATTTTCAAATGTAAAACTATGATGCAAAGTGCCTATGCCAAACAGTTATGTAGCAAGTAGCACATTGCATCATAGTTTGTGGTGATCCTGATTTTCAAATGCTGGCCATGGTGAAATTGGGATACTGTGCAGCAAAGCCCCCATGTCACCTTTGTGGCAAAGTGCCCATGCACCAGGTTGCAGGGGACTTACACCATGGTGGGGCTGCATCATCCTCTTGTGTGCTATTCTAAAAGCCCACAGTGATCACAACAAGGGATGCCTTTAGATCAGCCAAAAGGTGGTCTAAGGGCCATGCACTGCAGCCTGGTAGGGTAGTGATTGGGGGCTGTAAGGAGGGACTGGAAGCATAGGAAACACATGGATGCCCTAGATGGCAACAGAAACACAGTGGTGATGTGTGGGTGGTTGATGAGGTAGCCAGGGAGGGTGCACTGTGTGATTAGAGACAGCCAATCGGCCCAGGTAAAGGGGCTGGCAGACAAGGTCCAGGACCCAGCTCTCTGAAGGATACAGCCCTGGCACCTGCCAAATAGAAACATAGAAACATAGAATTTTGGCAGATGAGGACCGCTTGCCCCACCCAGTCTGCCCATTTCCTACCTGATGGATAAGCTGCAGATCCTAGTTAACCAGCAGCCTACTTCTTCCCTACCCCACCCCTAGAATTGCCTTATGACTGTCCCATGCATGCTGAATTCCACCACTGTTTTGACTCCACAACCTCCTCTGCAAGGCCATTCCATACATCCACAACCCTCTCTGTGAAAAAATACTTCCTTAAATTACCTCTGGGCCCCTTCTATCTTCAAATTGCCCCTTGTTCTTGCCGCCTCTTTTTTGAAAGATGCTACCCTCTTGGACTTTGTTGATTCCCTTGAGGTGCTTGAAAGTTTATATCATGTCCCCCTCTCCCTCCTTTCCTCGAGGCTATACATATTAAGCTCCTTAAGTCTCTCTTCATATGTCTTCCAGTGCAGACCTTGCACCATTTTAGTTGCCCTCCTCTGGACAGCTTCCATCCTGTCTATGTCTTTGCAGAGATTGGGTCTCCAGAACTGCACGCAGTACTCCAGATGTGGTCTCACCAGCTGTCTGTACAGAGGGATAATAACTTCTTGTTTTCTACTGGTGATGCCTCTCCTATACATCCCAGTATTTCTGCAACCCTCCTTGCTGCCCTCTCACATTGCTTGCCCACCTTTAGGTCATCTGATATGACTACCCCAGGTCCCTTTCCATTTTGTTGTTGTTAGTATCTCACCCCCCATTGTGTACTCTTCCCTGGGTTTTTGTTTCCCAGGTGCATTACCTTGCACTTCTTAGCATTGAATCTAAGCTGCCATACATTTGACCATTCCTTTAACCTTGCCAAGTCCCTTCTCATCCTTTCCACCCCACCTTGTGCATCAACTCTGTTGCAGATCTTTGTGTCATCTGCAAAGAGACATACTTTTCCTTCAGTCCCTCTGCAATGTAAGCATAAAGACATTGAAGAGGACAGTCTAATACTGAACCCTGCGGTACCCCACTACTAACCCCCTTTTTTCAGAGTGGACTCCATTTACTATTACTCTCTGTCCTATTCTCCAGCCAATAGGTGCCACTGACACCAGCACCATTGGTGGGCAGCAGTTTCTGCAGGTTGTAGGGTGCCAGGAATGGTTCTCAGGAACTGTGGCAGTCCTCTGGTACCTGGCCCTCACCATGTGAAGGCAGGCTGCTGCCCGCCAATGGTGTTGGGGTTAGTGGCACCTATTGGGCAGGTGCCAGGGCTGTATCCTTCAGAGGACCAGGTACAGACCCTGTCTAACCAGCCCCTTTACTGGGGTTAACTGGATGTCCATAATAAAGAGAACACCCGCGGGAAGCCACCTCAACCCCTGCACATTGCAGCTGTGACCCCTTGCCCCATAGGGCATCACCGTGCTCCTTATGCCCCAGTTCTCCTTCTGGCAGACATATTTTCTTTCCCCACCTTCGTGGCGCCTCGAGGTTTCCTCCAAGTGGGAGGAGTTGACGGAGTCTTCCACCAAACTCCACAGGAGCACCACCTGTTCAGCGCCACCCTGCAGATGTGGCAAATCTCGGGTCTTGATGCGGATATCCTCATTTTGTAAAATATGGTGCCAAGTCCCTGATGCACTCTGAGACTGCTGCAGCCCTTGATCCCTAGAAACTGTGACAATCTAAGGGCTCCTTGAAAATTAAGTTCCTGGAATCTAATTAAGCTGGATATATGTGGTTTAGAAGATTAAAATTTATTCTGGATACTTTAAAATTACTAATTGGCAAAATATGCTCAAACATTCATGGATGCATAATAGGTAATGTTAGTAGCATTCCACTTGTGGAATTTAACTTCACAGAGCACTTTTCACCACTGAATCACCTTTCCTGCACCAGCATCATGGCCCTGAAATTCTCTCCAACACTCCTGTGACAGTGATGCCTAGCATTATGTCTGTCATGACAAAGATATCCAGATACTTCTGTCACAATGGCCCAAGTCACAACTAGTTGTAAAGCTTGGCATCATTTGGTGCCACTGTTTTCAAATAGTAAAACTATACATTGTTATCTACAGGGCCTTTGAAGAGTCAGCAGGTGGCACTGTACAGAAACGATGCTGCATGTTCATGTGCTACCACGTGTCATTACATCAGTGAGCTGTAGTGGTTAGTTGGTATAATGTAAGAAGACAGGCTAGTGCAAAGTGATGTTCACTGTTCTTCATGGTTCATGTTACTTTACCCAGCCTTTATTTTCTCTACAATAGCAACTCAAGTGTATGACTGGGAAAAATGTGTGAGCATAGAAACATAGAAATTGATGCAGATGAGGACCACTTGGCCCACCTAGTGTGATAATTTTCCTTACCTACTGCAATACGTGACTCTACTTGATCTCCAGCTTTACCCTCTCATTCCTATCACTAGGGTTTCCTTATTCCTGTCCCATGCATCTTGAATTCCCAATACTGTTTTGTCCACACCACTTCTGCTGGGAGGATGTTCCATGCATCCACCACCCTTTCTGTGAAGAAATACTTCCTCACATTACCCCTGAGTCTACCCTTCCAGCCTCATATCATGATGCCTTGTTCTTGAACATCTTTTATGTTGCTTGCACACAAGTGCAAGAAACATAGTGCCATCATCCGAGTTTTCGGAGGTGTGTCAGCCCATCTTCCAATGCAGTCAGTGTGTTTGCAGGCTCGGCCCCAGTTCCCAATTACTGCTGCAGCTGTCTGACAAGCTGAAAATGCGAGTGGCACACAGTTGAAGGAGCTCCACTTGGTGACAGGCTCCCCCACACACACACATGCATGCGCATCACACTGCGTGTATGCACCTTCCTCCCCCACACTGTACAGCCGGACGGGGGTGCCCAATCCCGTCTAGCTGCATGCCCCAAAGCATTTGGGTGCCACTCTGGGAGCCCACCCCAGCATGGCAAAATGATGTTATGACCGATGGGGTGCCCAATCCCCGTCGGCTCCACTGTCTCTCCCCAAGCATCTAGGTGCCACGCTGGGAGCCCACCCCAGTGTGGCAAAATGTCATATAGATGATGGGGTGCCCAATCCCCATCGGCTCCAGCCCCCAAACAGCCTTTCAGCTGCCAAGCTGGGAGCCCACCCAGCGTGGCAAACGTCCCTCGTCGTCTCTAAATAAAAAACACACCTGTAAATAGAAAACTGTCCCTCTGCGCTTCTTCCTGCCCCTCCCACAACCCGCATCCACCCACTGTGCACCCTGCCTCGTCCACCCCCTCACCCCATACTTACCTCCAGAGCTCGGCGTGATGATTTTCGTGGACGGGAACACGTCTGCACTCTTCAAAGCCAACTGGAACTGAGGAAATGCCGGTAAGCTATATAATGGAATAGTTAGGGTTTTTCAACTTTATTGCATATCTCAGGCATTTTTGGAATTTTGGCACCAAATTTTCAACATGGGTTTTGGGACCCTTCTCATGAATGCTGTCACTGTCATGGTGTTACTCTGGCCCAAAGGGTGATTTCACAGCAACTACGTGAAATCACCGTTCTGGAATGATTAACAAGCGACACTGCCAGTGTTCATAAGGTGAGCTCTCAAAAGCCCATTTTGTAAAATTTGAAAATTTCAAAAATGACTTTATTTCTGATCGTTGTGCAGTTCCTATGCACACTCATAAGTTCACGAATTTTCAATATTTTCACTCCAGATTTTCAACATTGCCATTTTACACACCTCCTTATGGGCCATACAGCTGTCCTTTACACATCCTGCCCAAAGCGTGTTTCTGCCCGTGAAGTGCATAATGGAGCAGTCGGTGTGCGAACTCAATGTATGGGACACATTAAGAAAATCACAGTGACACTGTTCATGAGCAGAGGCCTTACAATGGCTATGTTGAAAATTTGGTGAAAAATTCCTAAAATGACCGTTTTACAAGCGTGCATTCGCGCAGTTCTATGCTGCGTTCAAGTTCATAAATTTTCAATATTTGCACTCAATGACTTCCAAATTCCTAAACAGCACATAGAAGTAAGCAACATTCGGCATTGACAAATGCTTGTTTATGAAAGATGCTACCTTCTTGTTCCTTATTAATGCCCTTGATGTATTTGAACATTTCTATCATATCTCACTTCTCTCTCTCCTCTCTTCCAGGGTATACTTATTGAGGTCCTCTAGTCTCTCCCTATATGACTTATAGTGCAAACCCTGCACCAGTTTTGTTACCCTTCTGTGAACTGCCTCCACTCTGTCTATGTCCTTTCAAAGATGTGGCCTCCATAACTGGACATGGTACTCAGATGAGGTCTCACCAACTATTTGTGCACTGTGGTAGCACTACCTCCATTTTTCTGCTGGTAATACCTCTCCCCATGCACCCCAGCATGCCACTGGCTTTCCCCACAGCCTTGTCACATTGTTTGGTCACCTATAGGTCATCAGATATGATTACCCCAGGTCCTTTCCTGTTTGGTGGCCATCCATACCTCCCCAATTATGTACTCCTCCCTGAATTTCTGTGGACCCAAATGCATGACTTTGCACTTCTTTGTATTGAATCTTAGCTGCCAAACTGTTGACTACTTCTCAAACTTGCTTAGGTTGCTCCTTATTTTTCCATTCCTGGAGTGTCAAACCTGTTGCAGATCTTGGTATCATCTGCAGAGGCATACCTTCCTTTCCGCCCCTCTGCAATGTAAACATGAAGACATTAAAGTGGACTGGCCCCAGAGTGATCCTTGTGGTATCCTGCAGGTCACCCTCCTTTCCTCGGATTGAATTCTGTTTGCTAACATACTCAGTGATTTGTCCCTCAACCAATTTCTGAGCTGGTTTACCACCTTGGGACCCATTCTCAGGCTGCACCCAGCTTGTTTACAAGCCTCCTATGTGGAGTACGGTTCAAAGGCCTTGCTGAAAGCCATGTACACCACATGCCCACCCTCTATGATCTAATTCCATGGTCACTCAGTCAAAGAAATCTATCAGATTTGTTTGATATGACCTTCCTTTGTGAATCAATGTTGCCTTAGATCCTGGATTCAAGGTATACCATTTCCTTTCCTTTAGTAGTGATGGCTTCAACAAAAGTGCCACGGCATTCCACTATTTCACAAAATCTAATGAAATTGTGTTTTAATTACTGGTATTATTTTGGAATCTTTGGCTGCTTATAACTTGGCTGGAGAGTAGAGTTGACACACACACACACAGCCTCTTTTCTTTTCATATTGGAGTTCTCCCAGCCAGCAGCAGCTCATTTCTCAGAGATACAGCCTGTTCAATGGATGTGCAGTTATCAGATTGAACCAGCCATCATTCAGTTGGCTTCTGAGCTTTTCTCCACATTTCTTCCCTTCACCTTCCCTACTGAGGACAGTGTCTCTGTAAGCCTCACACAGCCAAAGCTTCCCTGTGGCAACAGCAAGCTTCCTGACCGAGCAGCAGGGCGGTGTATTGATGGAACCTGTCACCAACCCATCTGGACCGAGATGCACTGCTGAGTGGCAGGTGTATGTCATAGCCTACCTCTTGACTTAACTTTCTGGGCTCCACTTCCGATCCTGGGTTGTCATCATGGTAGCGTGATGCTCTGCTGTTAGGCCATGGGGTGGCGCAAAGCCTAATATTTAGGGTCAATGAACTTAACAAAATTGGCAATATTCAATTCTCTACTTTTAAAGTTAAAGGGCTTAAAATTCTGCAGTTTACATAACTGCAAAACAAAACTTTAAAATTTCCAAATGTCTGGAGGCTGATAACTCAGTCACTGTTAAGGACAAAACTTTGCAACTTAGTATACTTCTATATGGACCTTGGTAAAGTTACCATATCTATTGGTGCAACTTGACAAATACTTGTAAAATTAGATGGAAATAACTGAAATAACAGTTTAGTGAAATCTCATTAAATTTTCACAGAAATTCATGAAGTTTCACAGAAGCAGAAGTTTGCCAGAATTTTGCTGGCATACATTAACTTTGACTAGCCCTAAGTATGTTATACAGCGCCACTGGACATGACCGCACTGCAGCATTCTGTGGAGTTGTGCAGTCCCCACTCCTAAATGCTGATCCCATAGAGTACATTGAGATATCATTCCCAGGCATTTAGTGGTCCTTCACCTCCCCAGACACTGAATGGTGTTTCATGTCAGGGAATAGTGTTTCAAATATGTAGTACTGGGCCACAAGATGGGTGGGATGGAGGGTCCACTCCTGATATGGTGGGAGAAGAAGGGGTCAAACTACCAATGGAGGGATTGGGGAATTGGATCAGTAATCAGGAGGGTGGGGACCAGAGCCAGGGTTTCATAGTAGTCATAACCCAGGGGCAGCACATCAGTAATTGGCGGGTTGGGGAGACTACTGGATACAAAAGAATGGTGTTTCATATATGGACACCTAGGGATTGGTGATCAGGGATGGGGAACCACTAGATGCCAGGCAACTGGGATTATTGATCAGGGTGGGGGACCACTAAATACCAGGCACAATTGTCTCAGTATACACTGTGAGATCAGTGGTAGGGTGTGGTGGTGACTTTTGGTGGGACTAGCAGCTCCTGCTTTCAGTCCGCTACCCACCACTTGGTGAAGGGATCATACACCTCCATGTGCAGGGATTAGAGTACAGCTTTGACAGCATTAAACAGTATTATGGCAGTGGTTGCTTAGCACTGTCAAAACCTGTGAATATGTTGCTGTGCCCTGTATGCAAGAGGAATCCATCATTTGCATGGGCACAGCTATATGTTCTGTGCAACCATGCTGTCAGATAAGAATCACAGATTGAGGGCCTTTGTACAGTATATGGCAGCCACCCCACCATCTGATCTATTGCCAGTTAGTGTCACCCTAACCTTTTGAATATGGTGGCCAATGATTTGATTTTTAATCTAGCTAAACTTAGAAAAATCCTCCTCTATCGTCAATCATTTATTGATAGTAAATTGAGAATAATATTCTAATTTACAATTGTGTCTAACATAAAAATAAGACAATACATTGCAACAGTCAATTACATAATAAAATGTTACAAACTTCTCGTAAAATATGCAGTACATTCATTTAGCCAAAGTAGTTACAATGTTTGTAAGACAAACTTGCTAATGATGTTCTAAAGTGAGACAAGGGTAATAGTATATGTACTTTAAGTTATTTTTGTATCAGAGCCCATGTACAGGGTACTACAATTGCAATGGTCATTTGACCACTCTTTGTTTTGATTTTTGAAATTTGAAAGGAATTTGAGAAGCAGATCATATTTATATTAAGGCAACAGATCCTCTGATACACTGATTTGGCCCTATCGCACAGTAGTGGAGAAAAGGTTTTAGCTGTGTGTGAGGTAATAACTGACTTGAGGCCACATTCAACTACTGGAATAAGTCTTACATTTTCTTTGACCATGACCACTTGGTGGATTTCTTGAATTCTAAAGTAGACAATGAATCATCACCACAAGATAAACAAGCATTTGTCAATGCCGAACGTCGCTTGCTTGCATTATTTGTAACTCCAAATGCTGTAGCATCATTTACCCATGCTGGGGACCTGGGGGTTATTATTTCAGATTACCTAAAAATGTCAAAGCAGAGTGTTAAGGCAGCTGGGAGGGCCAGTGGCATGCTGGGGTGCATAGGCAGGGGCATCACCAGAAGAAGGAGAGAGGAATGATGCCATTATATAAAACCATGGTCAGGTCTCACATGGAGTACTGTGTACAGTTCTGAAGGTCGCTCCTTTGTAAGGACATTTCAGGCTGGAGATGGTCCAGAAAAGGGTGATTAAGATTGTACAGGGCTTGCAACACAAAACTTATAAGGAGAGATTAAGGGACATCAATATGTACTCGCTGGAAGAGGAGGAATGAGAGGACATGATAGAAACATTCAAGCACCTCAAGTGTACAAACAAGGTGCAAGGGGAGACATTTTCCAGCACAGGACGAACACAAAAATTAGGGGGCAGGACATGAAATTGGAAAGTTAAGAGGGAATGTGAGGAAGTTTTCTTCATAGAGAGGGTGGTGGACACATGGAATGGTCTGCCTCAGGTGGTGGTGGGATCAAGCACTGTGGATGGATTCAAGCATGCTTGGAACAGGCATAGGGGAATCACAGAGGTACAGCACCGGGTGGGTCAGAAGCAGTAACCCAGTACAAGGGCTTGATGGGCAGACTAGATGGGCCAGGCAATCCTTATCTGTTGGTAATTTCTATGTTTCTATGCTCACTAGAGTTGCAAAATGTATTAGAATCATGAGCTACAAATGTCCTACACCACAATGGATATAAATACGTGCTACAGAAAACTTGTTTGAGGAGTTTCTAGAGGCTGCAAAGCACATTACATGGGTTGCAAGGAAACCACAGAGAGGAGTCTCAGCCCATGCCTAAATGACACCTCTGCCCTACTTTAGGAGTGAAGAGGTAGAATTGAAATGGAAGTAAACTGAAGATGGGAGGCAGGCACAGTGGACAATAAACCCAATGATTGCATCTCCATGTTCTGCCAGCCTCGGTGTACATCACATACAGTCATAGCCAAACAACATGGCCAGATATTTCCTGAAATTTCTGTGATATTTCTAGAGAAATTGCCTGCGTTTTTCATTTCCACAGTAGGGATAGCAGAGAGAAACTCTTCAGAAATTTCACAAAATATCTGCAAATATCTGGCCATGTCTGTGCTACTACTGTACAGGGAATGTGTATCACTGGATAGTTCCCTTATGTGAGGTCAATCTGCACCCTGTCAACACTGCCTATCATCAACCCTGTACATCTCACCACCACTAGCAGTCAGTACACCAGTCTCACCTTGCTCACCTTGGCAGTATCCACTGGGTACATGACCAAGTGCTCCAAAATGCCACCCATGGCCCTGGTTGTCATGTGCATGAATAGTGAGGCATGGGTGGGCAGACTCTTGTACTCCTCCACACCACCTGCAGTGGGATACACATCCAGCTCAGCTCCCGGTCTCCATCCTTGGCCCCTGCAACTGCATTCATGCCCATGCTACGCAGCTCTATCTGTGAAAAGAAAGCTATGAACTAGGAATGGTGAGGTATCCAGTGATAATAGCACCAGAATATGGGTGACCATCAAAACAGTGACCCCACATTCAGTGGTATTGGAATGGGCTACCCACAAGGATAACAATTGGTTCTATAGAGAGGGTAGGGAAAAGGGACAGGGAATGACGAAGGGAAGGGAGGGATGGGGATGGGGGTTATGTACAGGAACTGTCCTTGCTACTGCCAAGCCATCCATGTCATGTGGTGGTGAGGAGGCTGGCTCTGGCACAGCAGGTACTGGGTTCAGGGCTGGGGATTGGAGGACTAAATTTTGCCACTGAGCAGTGGCTCCCATACTAAAATTTTGCACCAAATTTGTGCCCCTCCCTGACATGCACTCCCCTGGAGTTAGGAAGCCTAATTCAGGGAAGTGTTGAGCACAACCCTCCCCTCACAAAAACATTTTAGGTTGTCGGGTCTCAGTTTGCTAATAAGTGTATATTGCCGGTTTGCTTTTCGGTGATATACACTCACCATAATAGCAATCGCCATTCAATGATCAGTATTATGACAGAACTGCATGGGTGGATCTCCTCCTTCCAAGTATGCTGCTGTCATCACCACATGTGAAGGTCAAACGTGAAGTGACAGGTGGCCATGGGGACCAATGACACATAAGGAGATACTGGTTCCAGGCGGAGCTGTGAAAGTAATGGGTACTTAACCACAACAGGCTGCAAACCTGCATTAGAAAACAAATGACCCTAGGGCGGCGATTGGTCGCTATGGTCCACCGTCAACAATCCAAGGTGTGTGGGAACATGCTGTATCCCTGGCTCTCTGTTAACAGCTGTCACAAATGCTGTCAGCAACTCCCACTCTTTCTCTCCCTGTTGCTCTCTCAGAGGTTGTGCAAGATGCCACAGTGGTGCCAGGAGCAGGACTGTACTGCCAGCCACTAACTCCTGGGGGGACCAGTGACAGCCAACACAGAGTCTTGTTGGTAATACAGTGATCTCCTGTGGGGGACACAGACAGATAACACTGGGTCTTACAATAATGTAAAGTGCAGTGGCAGCCATTATCAGCTGGAAAATAAAGCTGCAGAAGGGAGGGAGACAGCATTATTCAAATGAAATGGATGAAGTACTCGCTCATTGGAATGCTTCATTCCTTTCAACTACACAAAGTTTCCACCCATAAACTGTGAACCACTGTCATTCTTAGCTTGCATGATCATTGGTCTGTCAAGGATGAGCCCAACAGCTTGACCAGTAGTCAGTGACACACCTCTGAAATGCCATTCTCTATAACAAAACATTTCTTGTGCAAGTGCAAGCAATGCAAACGTGACCTCATCAGAAGACATTGGTGTGCGTGACTCTAAAAGGAACATTTTCGCAGTAGCTGCATCAGTGGAAAACTCCCTTACAATGGTTCCAGCATCTTGAGAAAACTAAAGAACTAGTAGCGTTAAAATGAACAGAACATTTCATTAATTTTTCAAAATAGTTCAATATTACTATTTATTTTGAAGTGTTTTTCTTTTTCTATGTGTTCTTTAGATGGTTTCCACTTATGGTATTAGGTGTGATGTGAAAAGCAGTGCTTTACCAGAAATCAGACATCTAGTTCTGTTCCTCCCACTCCATCATCAGCATGTAACCTCACCCATTACATCACAATCCTTGCTGCCTGATTGGTAACATGTGTCACAATTTAACAATCAATCAAGCAGCAGGAGATTGGCCCTTCTGCTTACTAGTGATGTGTAGTGAGGTCACAATGCTGATGATGTATAGGAGGAATAGAATTATACATCAGCCTTAAGGTATAGTGCTCTTCCAAACATCACACATAGTACTCTCAGGCAGAAAATCTTCTGATTAGCAAAACAGAAAAAAATACTTTAGATATAAGAACTGATGGCTGACTACTTCTGTAAGTTACTGTTAATTCCAGGCACACTTGCTCTTAGAGGTATTAAACTGTCCTTCTGCAGCCACTTTATCTTCAAGTCTCATTTGCTTGCTAACTGACACTGTAATTATAATTGCTGACTCGTCTGTGCCTCCTAATACCTGGCTATGAATCTCCACATGATAACAAATGACTTAGGTTGGTGGGTGCTAGAGTGACCAGCCATGCAGCTACATAGGCCCACATATAAAAAGGAGATGCATGGCCCAAAATGGAGATGCATGGCACATCCCAGAAAATGCACAGAATCATGGTAATCGAAAGGGGAATGCGTCACGATTTCCTAATGCACAATTGTGCAGAAATAATGTATACAGTGCAAAAATAGTGTATGACCTGAATATGCCATGCATCCATATATTCAGCCAAAATGTGCAGCTCACCTCCTGTGCATCTCAGAGTGTGCCATGCAGAGTTAGGCAGACAAAAAGATGGTCTAAATCAGCCAGCCACCCACAGGCAGGCCACAGAACTGCTGGCAGGCTATCCTGAGACAGCCCTTGGGGTGCACTAGGATGTGCCCCAGGTACTCACACATAGCAGTCATGCGGGGGTGGAAGTACCCAAAGCCACAGATGCTGGGACACTGCCAGCACCACCCTGAGAGCCACCTCCCACACCACACCCAGGACATAGACATCCAGCAGCCACATGCCTGTTGTGTTGGGTGCCCTCCTAGAAAACTGGCAGAGCAGACAGCCACAATGCAGCACATGTACCAGGGGCCAAGGGCTGGACCCATGTGGCCTGCAGGGCACCACCAGTGGTGGCATTCATCC
The DNA here is from genome assembly GCA_016271365.2 of Neoceratodus forsteri. Classification (NCBI taxonomy): domain Eukaryota; kingdom Metazoa; phylum Chordata; order Ceratodontiformes; family Ceratodontidae; genus Neoceratodus; species Neoceratodus forsteri. The sequence continues at coordinate 841,147,307 of CM057454.1, read as the reverse complement.
ATGGTGACATCTAAGGCAACTGTGCCCAAGTAGCCTGGTGGTGCTAGTGGCAGCATGGTATTGGCCAGGGACTGGCCTGTGGCACCTCCACAGTGGTACACCATAGGTTCACACAGCGCCCATACCAGACCCACACAACACGGAGCTACAGACATGTCACTGATGCCTGTCACATGGTGTGACACCACCAAAGGGGCACTGTGGTCGGTCTGTGTGGTGTTTCTGTGGTGGATGGAGCACAACAATGGGCAGCATGGGCAGGAGTGGCACAGCTTGCAGCCTGAGGGTGACATGGGCATGCCGCATGGACACCCAACCACTCCAGTGTTTGGCGTGCAGCCACAATGGGCACATACATGGCCAGTGTCATATTGGCCCACTGAGTTACCTGGAGTGGTCCAGGTAGGACTCACATAGTGAGGTATTGGGTCACCTTCTGGACACTGATATTCCTTGCATGTAGTAGTATCAGTGGCTCAGCAGGTTGCACACTTGCCTCTGAGGCCGGAGGAATAGAAGGCTGTGGGTTCTATACCCACACCAGACACTTGGGTTAAATCCCAATACTGACACTGTAGTGCAGCATGAGGGGGTGCTGCACTCCTGAGGTGCCGCCTTTTGGATGAGATGTTAAACAGAGTACCATGGGCCTGTTCTTGTGGTAGTTCAAGTGGATGATAAAAATCCCATGGCACTTCTCAAAAGAGTTGGGAGATTTGTTTTTATTTCAGAAATCATACAAAATGGTTGAACATACTCTTACTGTTTCAAGCAGTCAATACATAAACCACAATTACAAGAGAAAATATTCAGAAAAACAAAACAACATTCTTGTATATTATGTTCATATACATTATTACTACATTAAATTATTGGAACATCTCTGTCTGTTATCCATGGAAGATTTCTTCACATTTTCCTCATATATTGTTGATTTTTAGGTTTCATTTCTGTATCGTAAATTGCATTTTTATTCATTCATAATTTTTAACAGTTCAATGTAAGAAATGTGCTTCTCATATTCCATACTGTATGTACTATTTGAAAACTGTACGTATGATGTTTTAAAATGGTTTTATCCCATTTCTTCCAGCCTGCTGTATAACTTCCATATATTAAACCACTGTAATTTATTTTTGAAAATATTTTCTCATCCCAGTGTTCTATATAAATTCAAAATTTCCTATATATGAGCAGGAGAAGAACACATGTTCCATTGTTTCAAGTTGATTGATGCAATTTGGAATTGAACAAATTCTTTCCTCCACCATCTTACATTTCTGGTCTACTTTTATATTCAAACGTTCATAGCAACACAACCACTGAATATCTTATAGTTTATCTGGAATTTTTATCCTGAATTAGATCTTGTAAAGCTGGTAAACACTCCTGTGGGCATTTTGGAAAAGTTTCTGTTTCTGTAAAATGTGTTTGTATGACCTGTGTGTAAGCTAGTTTCGTTGACTTTATACCTATAAAAAGCTGTTAATTTTCTGAGATTTCATTTTTATGAAAGTTTCCTTAAATATAATGGAGTTGTTTTATCTGATTTAACAACCCTTAGTGTCCCTCCTTCCACACTGAGAACCAGGTCGATATAGTGGAAAGAAATATTTTCACCCAAAATGTCCCTGTATTAACTAATATCGGTTTAATATTTGTGTAAATGAATTGACAATATAAAAGACAAAGTGGGTTTATCATATTTTGGCCTCTTTTACTTAAGAAAAATATAAAATATTCCTTTTAATAGGGTTGAGATGACTTCCCAGAAAGCTTGAAAGAAATTCTCAGGATGGTTGCTTCTCTGACTTTCGGAGTTGGGAATATGTTGCTTATAAATAAAACAATGGCAATAGATAAGTTTAATCAGGTGTAGTCTCTTCTCCTTACTCATGTTCCAGTTGTTCCATCTTTTACCATCTGTGTCTCAATCTGTATTTTGTTATCCCAATTTATTATATCCAACTGTTCAGTCCAATATTCCATACCCAGCATTTTAATACTGTCCTTGTTAGAGTTAGCCCCACTACTTGTGATTGAAAATACTTTTTCCCCAGTTCCCTGCCTATGCACTTATTAGTACTCAAAGCAGCTCCAGAAATGACTCTATACTGAGTAGAGATGTCTATGGCCTTCTCCACAGAAGATGCATTTTGTACTAGAAGACAAATATCATCTGCACATGCCATTGCCTTAAATGGAACCTCTTGATATTGCAATTTTATGGGATTAATGTCTGCATGTGTATTTAATAGTCTCAACAGTGGATCAATGCTAAAACATATAGGAGTGGTAGCCTTGTCTTACCCCTTTTAATTGGCACCATAGGGCCACAAAACCCATTAACTTGTGGAATTACTACTGCATTTTTATATAGAGCTCTTAACCATTTTATAAATAAATCTTGTATTCCATAACTTTTCCAGTAATCCATAAAAATCATGACCTACAGAGTCAAAAGCCCTCTGTTCAATGAGGACAATACATACCTTTTAAGCCAGATATATTATCAATTTGTATTCTGTCTCATAATAAAATTTATTGATCTATAATAGATCTACCAGATACAGTGCATGATTGTGCCTTTGTAATTGAATAAGAAGCTACTGATAATAATATTTATTCAATGTTTCTATTAATATTTTAAAATCCATATTTAGGTGACTTATAGGCCTCCAATTTGATAGAACTCATTTGTCTCTCTTTTATGCAGAAAGGTTAAAATTCCTGTTGCCATGCTTAAAGGTATATCAGATTGAATAAGTAAAAATTAAATACTGTATCCAGTTCTGCAAGTATTTCAGGACCTATGAACTTATACAACTCAGATGTAAAGCCATCCTTTCCAGGAGTCTTTCCAGTATTTAAAGATGTGATGGCTGCTTCAACTTCTGAAGGTTCTATGGGTTTAATGATGTTGTTCATCACTTCTGGTGGACATATTATAATTTCTAATTACTGGAAAAATAAAAGTGCAGTTTGCATATTTAAAGGGTTTAACCTGGAAAAGAGAACTAGCATATTGTGATACTGTCCTCAGAATGCCCTGATTAGTGGTTTGGAGTATATTTCAGTGTCCAATACAGCCTCCATATTTTTCTTTTAACCTATCAGCGCAACCTATGAATGGATGTATTACATCAGATTTTCCATGCTTGCAATACGTCTGCTGCACAAACCAAAGTAGTTGTTTGCTTGTGATGATAAATCTGCATTTTCTGTTTTATAGATGGTATTTGTGTTGCATACTGTAATTATGTTTAGTGGTTTGTGCCTAGCTCATCAGATGCTGTAGTTGCTGCCTATTAATATTGATACTGCAAATACTCCTCATCCCTCTTAGACTTGCTAAAGGTGATAAGAATTGTCCTAAGCTCCCTTTCTGTGTCTTCCCACCATAAAGATGGTTTTCATAAATTTCAAACAAGATTTTCTACTAATGATAAAATATATTTGCTGTATGATGCATTCTTGTATTAATAAAGATTAACTGAATTTCTATAAACCTGGACCATGAGCATTATGTGGGGACCTACTATAACATATAATTTCTTGTGGTCTGAATATTCTACTGTTTTAATGTTAACATTTTGAATTTGTAATGATTTATTTATAAAAAGAAATATATTCTAGTTGATGAGTTCCTTTCTGAAAAGTGGGTCTGTCCTATGTGTTTCAGTAAATATACATCCACCAAGGTGGTAGTCTGTACTGTTGTTTGTAGAAAAGTAATGTGGCAAAAACATTTTGTGTAGTGGTAGCTTTCCTCTATCCCTTTTAAAAGGCCACAGTTGAAATCACCACCCCAGATTATGTTCTGTGAAGAATATAAGTAAGGTCTGACTTGTGTAAAAACAGCAATCCTATCTGCTTTAGTCTGTGGTACATAAATGTTCAACAATCTATAATAGGTGTTCTGGCATTTTATATCTAAAATCAAAACTCTGCCAGGTATTAAATCAATGAATTTCACTACTTGAACATCAGTATAGTGAAATAAAATGCCCACTCTTGAACAAGCTTCCATTCCATAGACCAATATGCCACTCCTGCATACCAAGCTTTCATAGGCTTTGAAACTTCCAAAACTGTATGCAGTCTAGTATCTTGAATAAATATGACATCCGCTTTATTTGGTCTCAAATATGAATAGACACATAGGGCCAGATATTCAAAACTTTGTGCTGTGTGCAAGCTGTTTGTGCAGGGCCAGCACTGGGTTACCTGGGTCCACTGTATTCAAAGGTCAAATGGCACGTGCAAACAGCATTAGTGCTGGGCAAAATTATAATGCATACAAGGGGTAAACTGAGGGAGCATGTACGTTAATACAGGTACAGTGCTATATTCAGCGAATAGTGCAGATCAAAGTGTTTTTGTGCAACTGCGGCAGCACTTTGTGGTGCAAATTACCTCCCAGGAAAGGTAGCCTTAACTCTGTGCAAACAGCTTTGTATGACTTTGTGACTTGTGCAGCTTTGCATGACCTAACCAATAAATATGACACATAGAAATAAACCAGACAGAAAGCAGACATGCTGCTCATGGATGGCATCCTATGATGCCATCATCTGCCATCAGTTCCAGCTATGCCAGGCAGTAAGTAAACACCCGACTCGCAGTGGACACCATGGCAATGCAGCCATACAGCACACACTTGCAGACCACCTTTGGTGGACACCATCAGATGCCCAACGCACACATGCAGCACTGTGAACATGAAGGGTGTTGAGGGAGGTGTAAAAGTGGCCAGGGCTGTACCACAGACTGTGTGTGGCCACAAGGCTGGGACAAGCTACGCAGTGCAAATGAGCCAGTGTTGGGAATACCTCAACACCAGTGTGCCTTGTCTGATGGTATATGCCCCAAGCCACATACAACATATCTGTACAGACACCACAGCACACACAGCCAACCATGTATATGTCATTGTGAGCATCCCATGCCAGTGGTGCAAGATCTGTGGATTGCATAACAGCATACAGCAATGTCCACTGTCAGTAAACACCTGCATGTTGGGCCTGTCACTGTGTACAGTGAAGTGGTCATCACTGCCACACACCATAAGTGTTGCTGTGTACATCCACACTACTGGTCTCCTTGCTACTGTGTAGTGCACCTATAGCATGAACCAGTTTGACAATTACATGGCACCACCACCTGTGCCTGAGCTGTGTAGTCTCCAGAGGCACAATATTCTATGTTGTACTATACAAATGTAGCCTGCAGCTACCACCATGCACTGCCAGACTGACCTACAGGTGGAGCTGTGGGCAGACCCAGCCAGCCCTGTAATTCCGGACTGACCTACAGGTGGAGCTGTGGGACCCTGCAAAGCGTTGGCAAACTATATGCAAAACAGGTCATAATGAGATGCTAATCTGGATGTTTGCCCACAGACTACCTAAGTAGGATCATTTACATGTCACTTTGGAATATAGCAGTTTTGCCCCAGGCAAACATGATAACACTAGACAAATGGCTTAGCACTAAAACCTGCGCAAATGTGTTTGCTGAGCAAATGTTTCAGAAACATTGTACATTTCTGCATAATGTAATTTCACAAGCGCTGATGCTTGTAGCTTTACTGACTCCATTCCTTTGCTAGCACACACATTGGCCACATAGTTCACCTCTACCTTCCTTCATGTCACTGTGAACTAGGATGCTGCTGTGGTTTGCACTTCCTGCTTGCTATATTCAGAGCTGTCTCATTCCCAGGCTATTTTTGCATTTCACTCCCAGCCCAGTTTGCCCGACTTCATTAGCATGCTATATTCAGCAGAACTGGCACTGGGGCTATCCCTTTGAATATAGCGGCTATTGGTTCCTGGATAATTTAGCACATCAGGCAGTGCTAATTTAGCCTAGGGCAAAGTTTTGAATATCTGTCCCATACTCTTTAACGTCATTTTAGTACTATTTACATTCATAGTAAGAACAGATAATGATTATTGCATTATTTTGAAAGTGGGTGAATAGCTATCATTGCCTAATTTTCCACTGAGTGGTTTTGTTTTAATTTTTGTCTTGACTCCCAATTTCTTTTTCGTGTTTTTAGATTTCTGTCTTTTGTTTGTTTCCAGTACAGTTTCTGAATGGCTCATTTCAGATCTTGAACAACCTTCTGTCTGTACTGACTCAATAGAAGAACCCTCAGAATCATTATCTGATCCTTCAACACCCCTGCTAGCGCCTGGTATCTATTTGAGACTGTTGTAATTGCACTTGTGGGTACTTTGGGTGCTGGCTGCAGCCAAGCCTGTCTCCTTCTGGTAATCATCTTTTTGAGTCCTGCTTCTAGAGAGGTGGGGTCTGTATGTTAACAGCATCTGAATTTGTGCCGTCATTTTGGTGGTAGTTACCACCATAGTTTCTTTCAAAGATCCTGTTTCTTTATCTAGTGCTATGTGTTCTGGAGTGTTAGGTGTCATTTGTGTAGGTGCAATATCCTGTTCCTGACCTAGATTTTGCTCTGTTTTAGTAGCGGAATGGTCCTGCTGCACTTCTTCAACAGGCTCCACTTGGGGATTCAGCCCAGTAGATGTAGTTCCTTTAGCATGTGCTCTTTGAGCTACCGTTACCAATAATCTTTCTACGTTACTGTCTGTAGACTCTGGGAAGCTGTGAGCAGCTCTAGAACACTTTGTATGGAGTACCCTCTTTCTCCACATAGGTTACATATGGCTTCATTTTGACATTGCCCACTTGTATGTCCTAGTGCATTAAATAAAGTGCAGTGTAAGCTATCACAGCTGCTGCTGTTGTGTCCTGGGAACCACATTTGTAGCATGTTTTGGTTGACTTTGGTAGAAGAGTACCCCTGTCCCTACAAAACAATTTGGGAGTTGTTGAAACCCCTGGTTATCTGAACGTAGGATCATTCTGATCCTCTCCCCCCTCCCTCCCGTCCATATACTTCTGAATCAAAGATGGCCTCTGGATGGTTTACCAATGTGTACCTCTGTTTGAGTCAATATGTAAGGTCAGAAAAGCTTACCTCCTCATTGAGGAATAGGACTGTTACAACTCTGTGTGCTGGTTTGTTTATGGTATCACTTTAAAAGGTGTCCATAGGGGTACTTTTAACCTTCTGATATCATACTAACATACTATTTACCAGCAGATTAGGCCTTCACGGTCTATCAAGTCGCTCAGACCTCAGATCCTAGTTAGGGTCTGAGGCCCTCCCTCCTTGTGTTCCAGAAACCCTATCATCCATCCCATTCCCTGGGACAGACCATCATCTGATACATCCACTTTTTGTGTCTGGTCCCACCTCGCTTGAAGCCTCCACTGTGGGATCTCTGGAACCAGCTCGCCAGGCAGTGCATTCCAAGGGTCCACCACCTCTCAGTGAAAACGTGCCAAAAATTTTCTAGACCACTACTTGGCTTGAAACTCACATTGTGGGAAGGTTCCCCGACACATGGATTAATGCATAAAGCTCAGTGGCATGAAATTGCAGATTTTCTTTAATCATTTTCTCCTCATAGACCCTATGGGAAAAGATCAAAACCCCTTTATACAGAATTTTCACTGTATTGTGCCTTTTCGCTGGATACAGCTGATGAAATAATGAAGCATAAGGCCTTGACTGCTGTCTATTATTTGTTCCTTGATTATCGTGGAGTGCTCATTGTTGTTGCTTCTGCCTTGATCTTGTGCAGCTTCTGTTATATCTGACATCTCGAGATTTCACTTACAGAGTCCTCCTGCCCTCCTTCTTTGTCTTGTCTTTCTTCAGAACATTCTTACTCTTTCTCTGTATTCTGGCAGTGTAAATTTAACTTGGGGTTCTGTGTGAGGACATAATTCTTGTGACAACCCAAGTCCCAAACTAGAATTTACTTCCTTTTCTAGTCACATTTCAGCATTCATCATACTTAATGTTTTTGTTTTCTCAGCAGACTACATTAAGTTTTCTTTTATGAGAATGTTTGTGAATTAATGCTACCTCTGGAATCCAAAGTGGGAAAAACAGACACCCAATGTCCTTTGTCAGGTTCGCACAACCATCCAGCTGCTTTTAAGTGAGTGCCCACAGTCCAGGTGTTTTCTCTGCCTCATCAAGCCTGCCCATGATTTTTTTTGAGGAGGCAAGTTTTTCTTTATTCTTTACTGCGTTTTCCTCATCTGACTGAAAAATGAAAAATGTGCAGTTATCTTTACCTTGTTTATCCTTAGCTGTTTGAAAAATCACTATTGTCCAGTCTGGCTGTTTTCCTTCAGTTTAGCAGTAATCAAGCAACTACCTCCAGCTGTGGCTTGGTTGCTATGGAGGGCCTCATTTTCTGCTGTTGTACTTTGTTCAGCATACTTAGCACAGAGCTCTTGCTTTCTCTTCCTCATCCTTTGTTAGTTCTTGCAAGGTAATTGCTTTTCAATAACTTTATTTTGTACCTTTGTGTTCCTGCTTCAGTCACTGCCCCTCCTGATTCGTTTTTGTAGAATCCTGCTGGAGGTATAACTTCCATCTCCTCCTGTGTATCTTTCTCCAGTGGCCCGTGGCATCAAAAATTCTTCAGTCTCATCGATTACTCCAGCTAGGAGGAGACCAGTTTCCAACCGCCCACACATCCTGCTCCATCTTAGTCTGCACAGAGACTGAGCCAGGCATCCTCCATTCCTGTTGACAGGAAGCAGAGCCACCTGGTTCAGATTAGGAGAATTTCACTGGTGTCCTGGTCAAATTTCCCCAATTCACTAAAAAATATCACTAACAGCTTAATCTGGTTCAATGTCAGTTGGCATCTATCTGTATCCCCTCCCCAGGACAAGGCTAGAAATAAGCAGAATTGTCTAGTCGTCCTTTCACGATCAACAAAAACTAAATAAATAAATGTATCGCCATGTTCCTATCATGTGGGGCAGCAGGTGACTGTAAGCTGCAAGCATAGCTAGTGTATCACATTACTGTGGTATACTGTTCAGTGTTTCATGCTGTGCCCTTCCTGTTGCTTGACCAGGTGGTCCCCGTACCCCAGTCTGACCCTGTACATGGCCAAGGGAATAGCACTATACTCAGGCCACTGCAGCCTACCCACTCACACATAAACATTCCATCACACCTGTCTGCATGGCTGCAGTGCCTCCTGTTCATCTTTGTGGAGTTGTGGTGCAGTCCTGCAAAGCTGAAATCTGCATGCCTTGGGTATACTAATGGCCTGAATATATTCCAGTAATGAGCTGTATATGTTAGGAATGGGCACAGAATGTGCAATGAGGCCATTTGCATATCCTTGCTGAACATTGCAATTTTGTGAGCCGCACATGTTCTATGCCCCACACAGGTCTCAGGGTACCTGCCCAGAGTATCTGCCACTGCGCGATCGCAATGCATGTTCAGGATATTCAGCTGACATGCATGATCACACCTATGGTGCATCTTCTGAATATACCATTATTTTGTGCCAGCGCATCTCAGTTGCATGGTGCAGGCACTTGGGAGGTGCAGCCTGGGACTTTTGAATATGGGGTCCAGGCATGCTGTCTGTGTTATCTGCATCACCTTAACCCCTGAATCTCAAACTGTAATGTCCTTTTGCACTTTAGCATGATTTTATATTTGCCTTTGGACATGTCCTGCATCTTGTTCAATACTGCTTAATTCTACCTGCTATATTCCAGTGCTGTTTGTACTATCCCCAGCTCTTGCTGAATATTATGTCTGCTTTACTTATTTTAAGCCTGTGTTTCCAATGCATGTTGCTGTATGTAGGGACTGTAATATTTATTTGTGCTTATACCACCAATACGTGAAATTGTACTTATGTATTATGTTTACTCCTTTGCTGATGCCTGTATTTAGAATGCCACTTCTAGGATGTTTGTTTTTGTCTCTGCCACTCTGTGGCCCGGTCATGACTGAAAATGGTCCTTTGGATCAACACACTTACCAGGTTGCCAAAGACATAAATAAAAATAAATAAATGCTGTAACCCTAATCCTTGTACCTGGTCTCATGTTGTACAATGTAACTTGAAGTATAATTAACCCTAGATCTGTTTTGGTATTATGATTTGTGCAATAATACTGTCCACATGTGTGCAATATATAGAATAATATATGGGGTGGTGTGTGTAATGAGAAGTTTACACATGTGAGGGGTTAGATGCTCATAAACCCCAAAGCGAAGCTCGAGGGGTTTATGTTCATCTAATCCCAGAGTGTGTGTAAACTTTGAGTTTAAACACACCACCCATATTTTAGTTTATATAATTGCTAGTTTCCTTTTCTCCTCAGCAATTCTATAAAATAAAGAGTTTCCAGTGTATTCTCGATTCAGTTTCGTTTTAGTCCAGTGTTGAGATTTGCCCTATTTTCAAACTGTTTTCCCCTTTCATCAGATTTTTGTACATTTTCACTGTATAGAGGGAAAAAAAATAACTTACGCTGACTTCTTCTGGTGGTTCTGTTTCAGGCAAAATGGAAGTGGTGAGTGGTCTTGACTGATCAACGCTGCTTCATGAGCATGCGCACAGCAAGGAAGTGTGCGCATATTTGCCTTTATAAACATTCCTTTATAATGGCAAATTATGCCACAGTTTCCTATGGGAAAAAGGGAAGCCAGTTATTATATTGTGATTTGTTATCTGTTTTCTGTGTATTTTGATCCTGTACAGTATGTATTTTTTTCTGTTTCTGTTTGTAATTAATTCCAGGTCACCCCTGAAAAGGGACATTTTGTCTCTGTGGGCCTATCCAATCAACAAATTTCAATAAATAAATAAATATTATTAATTAATGTGTTTTGTAAAGCTACACTGTCATTTCTTATATTAAATGTAAACCCTTAAACAGGTTGTCTAAGCATCCTGGTATTATTGAATATATGGGCATACGATTTATTAAGATAACTAAAGACTACACTTGGGTCTTGAATTTTGAGGAGCTGGTGCTGTTCTTTATGCAAAGGTTATTTTTATAAATTGACATTCTGTATACCCTTGAATTTCACTTACATCTGTCTATCTTAATACTTCATTATTTCTTTTGTTTTGTAGATATCCTATTGGTTCTCTCTAGATGAATATGGACTGTAAAATTATGTAATTATAATTGATTGCCTTTTGAATGCAACCTGATATACGCTTGTGTGTATTTAACCAAGTAAAGAATTAAAAAAGAATAAAAAAACTAGGTTATTAAATTTCCTCTCTTTCTTCATGGATGTCAAATACTGTACCTCTTTTAAGTCACCTTTTGTGGGCCTTTATTTTTATGGCCGATGGGGCAGAGCCCTGCAGACTTCTTGCCACAAGAAAAGGACTCCGCATTCCTTGCATTCCTTCTGACTGAACAACCTGTTGGACTTGCACCACAGTTGCCTCTGTGACAATGAAGCAGTTTGCTCATAGTCTGGCTTGGAAGTGGCACTGCACTATTTTTAGTATTGGTGGTCATGGTGGAAGATGACACACTCTGCCATGTCTGCTGATTTTTCTTTTTAAATTACATATGAACATATGAAATTTGCCAGCGATAAAGGCCTAGAGGTCTATCAAATCTGCTCAAATGTGCAGCTAGCACCCCTATTCTGCAAGCTGCCTCTCCTTCCACCCTTCCCTCATTGACCCTCCCCTTGTCCTGTCCCATCCCTTTTGAAGCAGTCCACTGTTCTCTGGATACTACTTCTGCAGGTAATGCATTCCACCCAGCTACCACCCTTTCTATAAAAGGTTCTCCTCATCTCCCTCCTGAACCTTCCTCCCTCCCTCCAGTCTCATATCATGGCCCTGGTGTCCCTCCCCTCCTTTACTTTGAATAGCCCTCTGTACCTGTCTTGTTTATTCCTTTCATGTACTTAAAGGTTTCAATCATGTCCCCCATCCCTCCTCTCCTCCAGTAAGTACATATTCAACTCCCTCAGCCTCCTCTCATATAATAAATCCCCAGCCCCTTGATCATCCTTGTCACTCACTGCACCCTCCAGTAACTTAATGTCCCTCTTCAGATGTGGGCACCAGTGCCGCGTACTCCAGGTGCTGTCTAACTAAAGACCTATACAGTGCAGAATCACCTCCTCCCTTCTCGAGGATATACCCCTTGCAATGCAACCCAGCATTTTGTTGGCCTTTGCAGCTGCCTTCCTACCTTGTGCTGAGTTGTTCATTGACCCTGTAATGAGAACCCCAGATCCTTCTCCTCCTCTGTCTAGGCTAGCTGCACTCAGCCCAGCTGGTACCTCTCTACTTGGTTCTTCATCCCAAAATGCAGCACCTTACACTTTTGGCATTAAACCCCAGTTGCCAGGTGTCTGACCTGGTTTCAAGCTTTGCCAGATCATTCTACAACCCCTGCCATCCCCTAGGTCATCCACCACTGCTCTTACCTTGGTATCATCAGCAAACAGACTGATCTTGCTCTTGATGTCCAATGATATGTTTGCAATGAATATCCCAAACAACACTGGTCCCAACACCAAGCCCTGTGGAACACTACTCATCACTACCCTTGGGTGTGAGAGCTCCCACCACCCCACCCTCTGTTGCCTTCCCTGAAGCCAGTTCCCTACCCATCTCACCAGCTTTGCACCAGCCCCTGTGCCTTCTAACACTTCCCAGCCTTCCATGCAGCACCGAGTCAAATGCCTACTGAGTCCAGATACAGGACATCAACTGCATGGCCCCTGTCCAGTTGCCTAGTTACCCAGTCATAGAACTCCACCAGGTTGGTTTGCCAGGATCTGCCACGTATGAACCATGCTGTCTGCTTTCCTGTAGTCCTTTGACCTTTAGGATGGCCACCAGCCTCTCCTTCAGTATAGTCTCCATTAGTTTACCCATGATGGATGTGAGGATCACTGGTCTGTAGTTCCCCATTCATCCTTGGATCCACTCTTGTGGAGGGCACCACATGAGCTTGAGGTACACACCCAGAGTGTAGTGAGGCATTAAATAGGTCTCCAGATCCCATAAGGACCTCTGCCTGCTCCTTCAGTACCCTGGGGTTGATGCCATCAGGGCCTCGTGTCCTGTCCACTCTCAGTGCCTTCAAACCCTCCCGAACTCTACCCTCCATGATTACCCATCTGTCACCCCTCCCCCATTTCTGTCATTCCCTCCCCATGGGTGTCACCCCTCTTCTCCTTAGTAAATCTGAGCAGAAGTAATCATTTAGTGCTTCTGCCTTATACCCTGCTTCCACCATCCTCCCTCCTTCCTAAACCTTACTATGTGATCCTTACAGCTCCTTTTCTCCCTGGTGTACCTAAAGGAGTCCTTCTCCCCTTTTAATGCCTTGTGCCAGCCCCAAGGCTCCGTGAATGCCTTGGCTCCCCTTACTGCCCTTTCATCTCCTTCAATTCCATCAAGTACTCCTCCCTGTCCTCCATCCTTCGTGTTTTCTTGTACCTCCTAAAGGCAGCTCTTTTCTCCTTACCTTTTCCATGACCTCCTTGCTAAACCTGCTTGGTTTCTTAGCTCCTAGCCTTCTTGCTCTGGACCTTGCAGCAGGTTTTAGATGCCTCCACTATCCCCAGTTGTATGAGCTCCCACCTCTGATTAGTGTCCATACTAGATTGCATTCTGATTAGGTACCTTTTACCACTCCTCCCATCCTTCCAAAGTCAGCCCTCCTGACGTCCAGCACTCTTGTGCCAGATTCCACTCCTTCCTTGCCCATGTCTAATGTGAGCCATACTGAGTGGTGGTCACTCCTTGACAGTGGTTCCTCCACTGTAAGCTTTCTCACAAGTCCCCATTTGCCAGCACAAAGTCAAGGCTATTCCTAACCTAGTTGGTTCACTGACCATTTGCAGCAAGAAGCTGTTCTGAAAGGCATCCAGCAGTACCTGCTCCTTCTGTTCCTGGTTGTTGGGGTACTCCAGTCCGCTCCTGACATGTTGAAGTCCCCACAATCACCACACTACCCTTCCTAAAGTCCTCCAGATCTGTCCCACTATGTCTCTGTCTAACTCCTCCATCTGAGATGGTGGTCTGTACACCACTCCTATTCTGATAATCCTATTCTTGGAATCCTGGATTTGCATCCAGAGTAACTCCATACTACCTTCTTCCCCTTCCTCCCTTACACTTCAGTCCTTCCTTCACATAGTGCCACCCCTTTCCCAATCACCCTGTCCCTATGAAATAACCTGTACCCTGGTATAGACAGGTCCCAGTCATTGTATCTGGTGGCCCATGTTTCTGTGATGACTGTAATGTCCAACTCTCCCTCTGCCATGAGCACCTGTAACTCTGCAGTTTTCCTCCCAAGGCTCCTAGCATAAGGGTAACCACACCTTCCACCCTTCCCACCTCCATCCTGCCCTCCTTTACTAGCATCACCAATAGTACTTGCCATTTGTCCTTTGTCACTGGTACAGGACATAAGCTCATATGGTTTCCCAACCTGTGGTCTCTGCATGTTTCTTGCCCAATTGTCATCCTCCGCTCCTAGTTTAAATTCCCAGCTTCCTCTATGTACTCCTCCATCCTCTGTTTATTAATTAATTAATTAATTGTTAATTAAATTATCACTATCCACCTCACCCAACTGTCCCTCTCAGTAACTCCCCAGAAACATAAAGTGACCCTGGGTGTCCCCAGTTCCCCAGTGTCATGCTCCGGACTCCTCTGTATTTGGTTTCTTTCTTTTTCTCTTTTTTAAATTACACCCCACCTGACTCTCCTCTCAGCACCCCCAGAAAGATAAAAGTGACACTGGGGTGCCCAGTCCCCTGTCTCATGATTGGGGTCCTTGTTCATTTTTGGTTGACACTTGGGGGTGTCCAATTCCCTAGTGTCATGCTCAGGACTCCTCTGCATTTGTCTTCTTTCTTTTCTTTTTTTTAATAACCCCCCCACCGACCATCCTCTCAGCTTCCACAACCTCACACACACTGAGAACATAAGAATGACACTGGGTGCCCAATCCCACAGTGTCACGACTAGAAACCCTTGTTTCTTTTCTTCCTTGACCCTGAAGAAAAAGTCAAATGATGCCTTTTGCACCATCTGTCCCCCACCCAGTCCTCCCTCAGCACCCACTACCTGCACCCCTCCAAGCCTTACTTGCCCACCAGGGGTCCAACCTCTGGACCTGGCACATCTTCACTCTTCAAAGCCACAGCATGAACTGAAGAAACAGGTATGCTGTTCATTGTATTTCAATGGGGTTTGGGACTTAGTGGCATAACTTGGGCATTTTGTATACTTTACCCACATTTTCAAAATGCCTTCTTTCAGACCCTACCTCAGGAACAATTGAACTCTCATTAGGCATATCTGTCCTGAAAGGTGACTTTGCAGTCCTTGCATGAAATCCTCTTTCAGGCAGGAGCTGAACATTTTCTCTTCCCTTTTTCATGAGGTGGGTCATAAGAGGCTATGTTGAAAATTTGGTGTGAAAATGCTAAACCACAACAAAGTTATGAGCCTATATTACATTGAATTTTGCAAATGCAGGCTTGTAACTTGATAATGTTCAATACTTTTCTCCCAAATTCACATCATAGCCATATCTTTACAGCACCTCATGAGTGTGACAGCTGCCATTTTCAAATCTTCATTTACTTCATTTAGCGCTGTGTCAATATGGCCCTATATTCAGTTGGATAGCAGCGGTGCACTATCTGACTGCATATAGCATCTTTGGACCACTGGGCTATTGCAAAGTCTCCACTGCTCCAGGAGGTCGAGAGAGGCTAGTGGTTACAGCACCCTCCCCTGCCCCCGACCCAAGTAATTGAAGGCTCCGGCTTACAGGAGTTTGAGAGAGGCTAGTGGTTACAGTGCCTCCCCACCCCTGAATTGCAATTGAAGGCTCCACAGGCTTACAGGAGGTTGAGAGGGCTAGTGGTTATGGTGCCTCCCACCCCCAAATCACAATTGAAGGTACGTCACTGAGCTACCGAGCTATGGAGAAGGACTCTGCTGCCTGCATTTGTTTTTAAATCTTGGTGCCATTTTACTGTCGTACGTATGGAGAAGTCTCCTGCTGTGGGATTCATTAAGAAAGATTCTATGTTATTGGTACCAACAGACTGATGCCTTAAGACCTGTTCCAAGATTTATTTAAGGGCATACAGTGTTTAAATTTCCTCGGAGCAAAGCATGGTGCCTTAATCAGCTGTACCTTGCATATTTAATACAGTTTAAGGGCTTTGAGATTCAAGTAATTTTATTTCTCGGAGCAAAGGCAGGTGCCTTAATCAGCTGTACATTGCATATTTAATACAGTTTAAGGGCTTTTTGAGATTAAAGAAACTTAAGACCTTTAGAGTTTAAAGAAAATAAGTGGAGCAGCTAAGTGAGCATTTACTCCGCTCCGTGAGTTACTCCGACTTGAGTACATGCTCACTCACTTAGATCCCTCCCCTTGTTTCCCCAACTCAACTTTAAAATCCTTACCTATACTTTACTTTCTCCACAGGCTCCACAGGCTTACAGGAGGTTGAGAGGGCTAGTGGTTATGGTGTCCTCCCCACCCCACCCCCAAATAGCAATTGAAGGTACGTCGCTGAGCTATCAAGCTACAAAGAAGGACTCTGCTGCTCTGTATTTGGCCTCGCCAATGCAGGGCATCAGCTCCCACCACCCCCACCACCACCCTTGATGAGCACTCTTTATAGGCAGCTTTAACCAATCAGCCTAGATTCCATTAGCAGCCTATACTGTTCAACCACTAGAGGCTGCTCTACTGCTAGCTATCCTGTGTCTCTGTTCACCCTTGAGCTTTCCACTTTTAGTGTTAGGATGATTGCTATAATTCTGCTGCTTTGCCATTTGTTTCCTCTGCCCAGTCTCCCTCCCTCTCTGTCGTACCTGATGCACCCCATCCTCTGTAATTGGCCTCAGTCTGGACTCATGGCAGCTAGTGAATATAAGGGTTGCTGCTGTCTCCCCATGACCCCGTTAAAGGGGCTGGGCATACAGCTTACACTCTTGACACTCACTATGAATGCCTACCTAGGTGTTCCAACCCTGGTCTCACCCCTTGAGCTGTCCAGACCCAGAGACCACAGTGTTGAGAGGTCTAAACCTCACTTTCAGATTCTTAATGATATTGGGAATGCAAGTAATCACAGCACATTGCTTTAGAGTAATAAACAAGTTTATCACTAGCAAGGGATAAATCACAGTTGCCCTAAGCAGTTTTACTATCTGAACCAGGAGCCAATGCTAAGCGTTCCCTACACCTCGAGGTTTCTCTATTGTCTCTTGGGGTCTCTTGGGTCTCTGAGGTGTAAAGCTTGTGCATTACATTATATACCTATGATAATTACTATGGTTACCAAAAGATAGAAACATTTCTAGTTACAGAGATGAGCTCTATTGGCAAAATTAGAGGTGGCTCCACGGTCTAAGATAATATTATACATTTCTGTAAAGTCATCAGTTTAAGAACAAAAGAGTTCTTATACAGAGTCTTACATAACCCAGTGTAGTAGTACAAGTCAACGAAAGATGGCAATGTCATTTTACGTATTATAATTACTTCAAGGACACAGGTGTTCTTGGCATCTAACTAGTAAGAAATACACAGAAAATACATGGCAGAATATATGTGTATTGGCAAGCAAAGTGTATTACAACAATATGCATTCATATCCTGACATCTACTCTTATACGGTAGATGCCCTTAGCCCTAAATATTAGTATAATCTATACCTAAGTGTTAGCTGTCTATGGTGTACATCTGAGGGTACCAATTAGGGTGCAGAGACCTCGTGTAACATTTCTCCCCTTATTTGCCTCAAGGCAACACAGGCAGATGTCTAGGAAAGGACAGGAGCAGTGGTCATTAACAATCCTGATGCACAAGCCTTGTAAAGGAACTCTAGCTGCTCACGGTGTTTGGCATAGTATGGCGTGAGGCAGCAAAATATGATAATCAAAATGAAAATGAAAATGCTTGTATAATAACAAAACCTTTAAAAGTAATCTCTAACCAGGTGTTAGTTAATGCGTTGTTCATATCTCCATCATTAATCAAGGCAAGAACAGCCTATTGGCTTTGGTCATATTATTGCCGATGTGGATGAGGTGTGTGTCCTTCCTTTCTAAAAGTGATTTCAGTGTAAGTGTGAATGGGTCTATGTGTTCAGTAAAGTATGGCAAGTATTCTGACAGTGAGAGTAGATAATGTGGGTTACCATCAATAATGTCTGCATCCAGAAGGGGGACGGGTTATAACAGTGTGTCCAATGACAGTCTTCTGGTGGGGACAAACAGAAATTGGGTAATCAATAGCACAAGTAACAGAACCATATGTGTAGGTTTTATAGTTCAGAACTTCACACTACTCTCCATCGAATTATACTGTGAGCAGTTAGCAGTCTCCACTTTTGCAGCTGGGCAGGGCAGGTGTAGGTCATCTTTGAAATCCATGTTGACAGGCGATGAACCTCCTCATGATAGGATTGGTAGAGCTTATCCGAGCCAAAGTTGAGTCGAAAGAGTTGGTGCCATTTGCAGTGATGTCATCATCCATTGTGAAAGTCTAATTAATGCTGTCTGGAGAGTAGCCACAAACAGGCTATATAACATCAAACACATCACATCGGCACAAGTATATATATTGCTTTTGGCACAGCAGTCCGTGTGTGGAGCTACCCAGGCATCCAGGAAAGAATGGTAGACCGGTAGAGGTGGTAGATCCAGGCATTCTCTGTAGATGTCTTCATCCAAATGCCCAATGAAATGTACCAGTGCAAGCTTGTCGAACAAAGCTGTAGTAGGACCAAAGCGTTGTAAGGAGACAGTGAAAGAAACAAACATGGTATCTGTTATGGAACATTTCTTAGCAGTGAAACAAGGACCAGTATTAGGGTGTCTGGTCACAAACCCCAAATTCCTAGCTGTGGAGAGGAATAGCTAAAGTCTGTTGCATACACATGGAAACACAACTAGTGGTTTTATACCCTGGACAATACCATTTGGAAATGCGTCTATCATGTATAATGTCAGAATTCTTGCAGATTCTAGATCACGGAAGAGGTTATTGATGGTAGTGATAATGTAGAAGCTATAAGCAGAGCAGAGTATCTCTAGCAATGTATTGTTTATCTGCTTCTTTATTGTTCTGTTGTATGAGTGCGTTGATCTTATTTTAGAATTAGTGAATGCCTTAGCAATGTCGTGCATGTTGTATACAGTGTATCTTTCTTCCTGGCTAAGGCCATCCACACCATGCAATAATGGAGGTAAATGTTATTGACCAAGCCAGTGGAGAACTTGGCAGAATGGCTTTTGATTGCAACAATGTCTGCTTTGTTTCAGATAGACATAGCGCACCAGAAAGACCTGTGACAGTACCTGTTGCACCTGTGACATCAGAACTGTCAACTTCACGTTTGTTACGTTTATGAGTTAGATTATCAGGAGAGGGCTTCCTCTGAAGTTGCCTCTATGTTCAGTAGAATAGACCCCGCAATAGGTCTTGTGTACAAATCTGAAATGCAGCTAAACTATCAAGCAATAATGTACTATAAAATGCTGATGTATTAGTATTGTGACACATACCAAACTCTTTCATATTCCAGTAAGTAAGATTAAACAAAACAGGTATATGCATAAACTGTAGTTATTAATCAAAGAACCTGGGAGGGCAGTGGCTGTAAGACCACTCACGGGGCCAGGGGTATGCTTTGGACATTCCAAAAGCTGCTTATCAGTGGGCAGTAACACAGAGAGGTAGATGGCTACAGAGGCCATGTGATGTATAGCACAAAATCTGTGAACAGAAATCTTTGGACAAAGAATTACAGTAAGAAGGATCTATTAAAGCAGTGATGTTGTACAAACCAGAATGTCACAATGCAGTTTGTAACAAGGACAGTGAACCATTTGGGGATAATTTAGCATTGGGCCAACCCTGGAAAATTCCTTTGGAGAGTTTGGCTACAGGAGAATTTGTCCTTGTGATGTGGTTTGCCACTCAATTTGAAGGTAGATTTGTCAGGAGCAACAACCGAGGCAGTGGGGTAAGCATCGGAACCTTCCTGGACAGTGATCATACTATCTGGTATATTGATGGATACTCCCTCTGGAGGAGGTGCTGGAGGATCGAGGTGTCTTAGGAGGTCCAGTACCATGCCTTGGATGCAGGGATCACTCCTGAGAGGAGGAAATAATGGAACAAGATAGCCATCTTGTCAGTGTATCTGAAAAGGAAGATCAAAGATTAGTATGTTAGTACAATTCCACCCAATGGGGTGAGGAAAAGTAATTTAAGCTCCTTTATACAGTTTCAACTGGTTTGCATGTAACCATTTGTCAGTCAATTTGTTGTTGTGGAGGAGTCTAACTTGATAGACTGCTGGACTGAGCTTGTTGACAATAGGGTATGGGCCTTCCCACTTATTGGAGAAGGAGTGGGTGGGATGTTCAAATCAGTACCATTACCTGATCTCAACTTGCCAATCTACTTCTTGTGCGTGTTTGTCAAACTGTATTTTGGATTGTTGCTGGGCCTTGCCCATGCAGTTGGCAGCATACAAGTGTGTGTGTGTATGAGGTCTTTTCTGAGTTTTTCCACATACTACTCTACAGACACGCGGTCTGCAGTGGGGTGTGCAGGTCAAACAACAGGTGTTCAGGTAATCTCATCTGTCTACCAGTCATCACCTCAAAGGGTGTGATCTGAGTAGGGCTGAGGGTGCCCCTAATTGCCATAAGGAGTAAAGGCAATAGGGAATCCCAGGTTTTGGGATTGTCCTCAATGAATTTGGAAAGCATTTGCTTAATCCGCCTGTTGGCTCTTTCTACTTGACCTGAGGATTGAGGGTGGTAAGGTATGTGGAACTTCTGCTGAACTCCGAGGAGTTCAAGTGATTCTTTCATCAACTCACCTGTAAGACTGGTTCCTTTATCAGAATCGGTAGACCCCACCTGGAGAAAATCTGTTCCACCAGGAGTTTGGCAGTAGTCTTCACTGTACATGTCTTAGTGGGAAAGCTTCTACCCACTTAGAGAGAGGTCAGTTACCACAAGAGCATACTTATTATTTCTGCTGGTGTTGGTCAGAGGGCCAATGAAATCAATTTGAATGGCATGCCAAGGGTCAGAATGTCTTTGTGGTAAAAGTTTGGCATTTCGTTTGGTTGGAATGGGATTGTTTTGTGCACAAATGAGACAGTTGTCTATGTATTGTTTAACGCCTTTGGTGATACCAGGCCACCAGGCGGTGGTCTTGAGTCATTGAAGGGTATTGTCTGCTCCCTGGTGTCCACCAGTAGGAATGTCATGCACTTGGCGCAAGAATTCCGATCTTAGGTGTCTGGGGACTACCCACAACTTGGTGGTAGAGTCATCTGGTTGAAACAAATGAGCTTGTCATCTGGTGACAAGCATAGCTTCTTCATGCCTTTGATAGGGTTTATGCGTCGTAAGTTTCTCTTCAGTGCCTTTATCAAGGAATCTGAACACCTCTTTGAGTTCAGTATCAAGCTGTTGGGCTACAGAGAGGTCCAAGGGGAAAAAGGTTCAGGTTTCTTTTGAGTGTTGCAATATGTACAGCTGCATTAGCCTCTGGATGGTCCATCATCCAGACATCCCCCTTGGGCCCTTTCCTTAGCAAGGGTGTCTGCTGTGTCATTGAAGGTATGATGGGGTCATGGAGAGTGGGCTTTAACCTTGTGTACATAGAGTTTGTGAAAATTTCTGTGCCAGTGCATGTATGTATATTACCAATTCTTTGTACTTCACTAGACTGCCATCAGAAGATAGGAAGGAGTTCTTCTGCCAGAAAAGAAGAAATTCTGTAAGGGAACAACAAACCCAGCTGGAGTCTGTAAAGATGATGGTATCCTCGGTTCCATGTTGGATGAACTCGAGGGCACAGGCCACTGCTGCCATCTCAGTGTACTGAGATGAAGCTACACTACAGCACTTAGATATCTTGACAGTGTTTCCATATGGGTAAATCACCAAAATACCCATCCTAGCAATTTGTTCTCCCTGATAGTAGGATGCTGAACCATCAGTGAAGATACAGCACAAAGAAGTACTGTCAAGTACCTGTGGCGTGGCAGGGAAGAAAGGACCCGGATCAGGAAGATCAGGTGACTGTAGTGTACAGTAATGGGTTCTCCCTGAAAAGGAGGCCATGAGCTAGCATAGATGGAACTTTAATCAGTTGTATCTATATATCTCATCCTGGAGAAGAAGTGACCAGTGTGTCAGTCTGGTGTTGAGACTGAGCCATCCTTCACTCTGTCTGAGAGCAGGAAGGTGGTCGGTGTATGGTTGGTATTAATGATCAGTGGTCAGTACCCAATGATATACAGGAAGTGCTTGACAGCCCAGTAGGTGGTCAGAAGGTTCCTTCACAAAGGCCATACTTCTGTTCCACTGGGGTCAAGATCTGTGATGCATATGCAATGGGTCTCAGGGTGCCATGAACCTTCTGGCCAGCACGCTGACATGACAATGTCAGAGGTGGCACATTCCAGATGGAATGGTAGTGCTGGATTGGGGTTGACCAGAGCTGGGGTGGAGGCCAAGTCCTGCTTTAATGATGTCACAGCCTGGGTGTGTATGGGGCCCCAAGTCCATGGTACATCCTTTTGAGTAATTCATACAGAGGAGCAGCTTTCTGAGCAAAATCACAAATGAAATCTCTGGAATAGTTTACCATACCTAGAAACCTTGAAGAGTTGCCACACTGGTAGGTAATGGCAGTCTTGTAATCCCTGTACCTTCTTCCAGGTAGGGCTTCGACCTTGGTCAGTTATTTTAGACCCAAAGAGTACTCTTTATGACACAATTGTGCTTTTGCTGGGTTACATTTAAAGCCTGCCTTCTGAGTGAGAGTCAATAGTTCATCCAAGAGATCCAAATGTTGTTCCTGTGTGACGGTGGCCAGCAACAGGTCATCCATATACTGTAAGAGACATTGGGGAGTAGAGAACCTCGAGGGCATCCATCATGTGGAGATGGAAAAGGAATGGACTGTTATGGAATCCTTGTGGCAAACAAGTCCACGTGTATTGTCTTCCTTCAAAGGTGAAGGCAAACTTATATTGACTCTTAAGGGCCAATGGCAATGACCAAAACCATTGGAAATATCCAGGGCACTGAACCACTTCAAGTCAGGGATTAGAAGTCGTAGCACATCTGGTGCTGATGCCACAGTTGGGGAACAACTGGGGTGACCTGATTCAGTTTCCTGTAGTCAATAGTAAGTCTCCAGACACCTGTGGGTTTCTTCACGGGCCATACTGGGGGTTGGCAGTGGAAACACAAGTTCTGATTACTCCTTGCTTGAGGAGTGACTTGATCATTTCTCTAAGGGAAGGCAAGGCCTCAGTTGGGAAAGGATATTGCTTTGCCTCTCGTGTGCTGGGCCTGGCACTTCGATGATGTGTGCATTCTACCACAGTCATGCTTGTTAACTGCAAACGCTTCCAAATGTTGTTGCAGAATAGGTAGGAGTTTTGGAAAAGTTCATGATTCTTGAACAAATCTATGGACGTCATATTCTTTGTCATTGGCAGATATCGTTGCTACAACGTGTGAATCAGGAATCAAGATGGTATGATATTGACCCTGAATCTGTATCAGTAGCACGTTAGTTAGGTCCACCACACAGCTGTGTGGCACAAGGAAGTTGATCCCTATAATACTAGGATGATCGTGCAGTACCATTAGTTGGAAAGTGTGTGAGGCCTTTAATGGCCTAGCCCACCGGTAAGGGTAGAGAGCGTAGCGCAGGTAGCCTAGTGTTGCCGACTCCTGACATGTTGGTCCTCCATCCAGTAGACCAAGGGACATGTCCGGTGTTCATCATGTAGCACAGATACAGCTGCACCTGTATGTAGCAAACTACTAGTTGGTGGCCCCGACCTCGCCTCAGTGCAGGGCCTTCCATTTGTATCCAAGACCAGCTTGTTTACAATATGGACTGGGGCCTGTAAATTGTCAAATCTGTACTGCCGGAAGCATGCAGAGGTTGGGCCTGGCTCATGTGGATGACTTCACCATGCTGTACTGAGGCTATATAGGGAGGAGCTTCTGGGTTCAGACCTGTGTTGGCCTGAGGGCCAGTGCCTCCAGTGTCCCGTGACCAGTTGAGGCCTGGGTTGCCGGGTTGTGTCCCAAGAAGGGTCTGTGTGGAACAGTATCTGCACAGAGCAGACTTGTCCCAGCAGCTCTCGGAATTTCTTATTTTCTTCAGCTATCTCCTATATGAAGCATCCATTCTCTGTTGTGGTTTACCTCTGCCCTTATGCTTCCTGTTCTTATGCCAATTCCGTTCCACGACATTGCTGTTGTTGATGCGTTGTTGTTG
The DNA here is from genome assembly GCA_016271365.2 of Neoceratodus forsteri. NCBI lineage: Eukaryota > Metazoa > Chordata > Ceratodontiformes > Ceratodontidae > Neoceratodus > Neoceratodus forsteri. The sequence continues at coordinate 841,123,067 of CM057454.1, read as the reverse complement.
ATGGGCCTGTTGGGGTATTTATTATCAGCTGGAGGGCTGGCTGATGTTGGGCCTGTTGGTGTTGAGCCTGCCCTCCCACTGTGTAGTGTGTCGTGGTCCCGAGGCGGGTTCCATGGCAGCTACCTTCTTGAACCGGAGCCCAAATCACGGATATACAGTTGATACACCTCTCGGTTTTCCAAAGAATATCATCAAACCTATCCATATTTGGGTAGTGATTGGCTGTACCTTTTCTCTTACTGCTGGAATCATGTTCCTAAGGAACAGGGTCTTATATTCAATAAGATCTACATCCGCAGCTTCTTGTGCCAGGTGCTTTCCTGATCAGTAGGCCATCCAAAGTCTTTGGTGGTAAGTTGCTGGACTTTCTTCTGCTTCAGGGGCGGCGTTAGAGCTGCCCGATCCTTGACCGTGGGAACCCCAAATTTAGCAGGCGGCGGCGGACTGTCAGCGGGTCTGTCATGCGGGCCCCAACAGTCAGCAAGTTAACCAAAATTAAAGAAACTTGCAGATACATGTTTAATTAATTACCTTTGTGACCCCGGTCAATTTTCAGCTGAATCAAGTCTGGCTCTATGTTGCTTTCTGAGATGACTCTGCCAGGTTACATTTCTGTTTGATGCTGCCCGCCGCCACCCAATTTCCCTGGTGAACGCTGAACCATGCTGCCCTGTCCACGCCATGTTCTGTTCAACTCAACTTTGCTTTGTTTCCTATGTCCCCCTATTAGCCAAGACTTGTTGATGTGGGAGGAGGTGTGGTTGGAACCAATCAAGGCCCCACCCGTCTGCTCCTGTTATCACACCCTCCCACTGGGACCTGAACATTTTTGTTCCCCTCAGGTCCATAGTGGCTTCATAAAAAGGACACTTGGCACTCTTGGAATCACAGCCGAGGATCAGTTCCAGAGCGCTGGAGAGAATCTAAGGATTGCAACCGCTAGCCTGACTTACTAGAGCAGAGAGACAGACTATCACCACCGTAGTCAAATTAACCTTCCAGACCTGGCACCCACCTGCCAATACAGATTTTCTGCCCTGCTACTGCCAGTGCTGCTAGAGCTATAATTTATTTTTTCTTTTTTAAGAAAATGGAGCAAAGCAAGGCAGCCAGCAACAGCAATTCGCTGGGCATTGCCACTTTGCTAGTGGAGACTCCCACTCCACTGCCAGCCTGCCAGTAAAAGAGTGGAGAGGTGACTTAGTGAGACCCGTGGGAACCCCATGAGGATTTAGGGGACCAGTGCCTTGCCTGCCTTTGCTTCCTTTTAGGTAGGTAATAATGGGATAGGAGCTCATAAGTTGTCTGTCTGACTGTAGGATCACCATAATTAATTGTTTGGCCTCTGCTAGGATGCAGATAAGGCACACATATAAATAATGAGTAGTTCTGCTGTTGCTTACCTTCAAGTAAATGATGTTTTGATGTATACAATACAATAATGCAGCATTAATAGAGTTCTTCTATGTAAAAGGATTACAGGAGGGGACCCAGCCTGTGCGTGGGGCCCCCATCATAGAGTTTGCTGGAGGCCCCAAAGTCCTAAAACCGGCCCTGTTCTGCTTCACAGGATAGCAAGCATCACTCCTACTACACGTGGATGAGAGCAGAAATGAGCTCAGCTGCAACCTCGTCAAAGTAGCATTCCCATCCTGGTGAACAGCTTCGGAGTTTGGCCCATAAACCAGGATCGATGGTCTGGTGTAGTATTTGGACCTGATATTCTGCAGCAAGGCTGAGCATCTCGCATTTAGAACGTACTTCCAAGTGACAGTTGAGGTTGTCGGACGGACTCATCCGACCGATGCTGTCAGCAATTTGCTGAACAGAGTAGGCCATTTGTAGGGATTAGTGGGTTGATCAGGCAAACGAGAGTTTCTCGAGCACCATCCAAGGTTGCATGAGCTGCAGCTTCAGCCGCAGTGTTGATAATACCTTCCTGAGTGCCAGCCTCTTGAAAGAGCTGCCTAATCTGGGCTTTAATAGCCCTTATACTCCTCTCAGGAAGAGGAATATTGCCTATCACTCTTTCAATCATGGTTTCTATCTCTTGCCTGTCTTCCACATTAATAATGGCTACCAGAGGCGTCGGGACCAGGCTTGGGCCTGCTCCCCTATCATGGGGGCAGCCATGTTGGCATTTCCATGATGAGCGTCACAACATCGCCGATGTGTGACCTGGGGAGTTGGGGGCTGGGACCCCATGCTGTGGATGGCTGGCTGTGAGTCTGGGGCCATAGTAGGGTGTGACTGCATTGTGAAACATCATCATCAGATAACTCCCTCTGATGATGAATGAAGGTAGGGCTACGCCTCCCATTGCCTTAACATGACCAGCCAGAACCTCTCACTGATGGCGCAGTGTCGCCATCTTATTTCTACATCTGGCCGTGATTCACACTTGCAGCATCCATATCAACCAGATCTTGCTTTGCTTTTGCAAAACTCTGTACTTAGCACTCAATTCACGATTGTCCCTGTAAGCTACTTCTAAATCATTACGTACCTGGTTAATCTCGTCCTGCAGCTCACCCATTCCATCACTCAACTGAGCATTCGCAGCACTCAGCAAATCATTCATCTGCACAGCCTGACTCTTATCCTGTCTCAAACTTTCACATTCCTGCTTCAAAATACATATTTCCTGTTCACCAGCCTGGGCTGAATGATACAATAGTGAATCCTTTTCATTCCACAGAGTTTGGAGTTCAGACTCCAAGTTCTGTTGCAGTCTAATACATTCTGTTTCCTGCAAACCCATCTGTTGCTTAAGAGATGAAATCTGCAGATCAAGGGTTCGAAACCTCACTGGAGGCTTCCAAGTAGCATAGAGAGATCGACCATCAACCCCTTAGCATGCGCTTATTGGTTGATTGTCTCATCTCTGTATACTGAGTTGAAATCCCCAGTATATGGTTGTCAGATTGACTTGCGTCCAGCAAAGTCAGCCCATCCTCCATGGGAGGCAAGGAAGTTCAAGACATCGAGTCTCAGTTCTGCACAAATATCTGATACTGTGGCCATTGTGTGGAGGGAATGAAAATTCAAACTGTGAAAGACAGCGCATGCGTATTGATCCACAGCACGAGTACTTTAAACACAGCTGGGCTACTGTATTAGTTGAAAGCTTGCAATTCAAAGTTGCTATGGAGTGGGTTGAGAGGCATCAACCACACCTGAAAAGTCAGCCAAACTTTGCAAGTGACTACAAACTGGCTTTAAAATGGGAGAGGTGATACGAGAATGTACACCTACTGTCCCCGTGGGAAAAGGAAAAGGTTTAAGCAACAAGTGAAAATCTTACAAACACCAAATATCGCCTGCACACGGTCGCCAATTTGTTGAGAGATCTAAACCTCACTTTCAGATTCTTGATGATATTGGGAATGCAAGTAATCACAGACATGTTGCATTAGAGTAATAAACAAGTTTATTACTACCAAGGGATAAATCACAGTTGCCCTAAGCAGTTCTTACCAATACGAACCGGGAGCCAGTGCTAAGCGTTCCCTACACCTCGAGGTTTCTCTGTTGTCTCTTGGGGTCTCTCAGGTCTCGAGGTGTAAAGCTCGTGCATTACATTATATACCTATGATAATTACTATGGTTACCAAAAGATAGAAACATTTCTAGTTACAGAGATGAGCCCTATTGGCTAAATTAGAGGTGGCTCCACGGTCCAAGATAACATTATACAATTCTGTAAAGTCATCAGTTTAAGAACAAAAGAGTTCTTATACAGAGTCTTACATAACTCAGTGTAGTAGTACAAATCACTGAAAGATGGCAATGCCACCTTACATATTATAATTACTTCAAGGACACAGGTGTCTTGGCAGTGTCAGTGGCTCAGTAGGTAGCACACTCGCCTCTGAGGCCGGGAGATCGGAGGGCTGTGGGTTCAGTTCCCACATCTGGCACTTGGGTTAATATCCCAGTAATGACACTGTAGTGCAGCATGAGAGGGTGCTGCACTTCTGAGGTGCCGTCTTTCAGATGAGACGTTAAACTGAGGTCCCATCTGCCTGGATTGGTGGTAGTTCAGGTGGATGTTAAAGATCCCATGGCACTTATCGAAGAGTAGGGAATTTCCCGGTGTCCTGGCCAAATTTCCTCATTCACTAAAAATACCACCAACAGCTTAATCTGGTTCAAGGTCAGTTGGCATTCATCTGTATCTCCTCCGGTCGCACTCTGAAAATAGGCAGGATTTGTCTAGTGCACTACCCGGCCAACAAAAACTAAATAAATAAATAAATAAAATCTAACTAGTAAGAAATACACAGAAAATGCGTGGCAGAATATATGTGTACTAGCAAGCAAAGTGTATTACAACAATATGCATTCATATCCTGACATCTACTCTTATACGGTAGATGCCCTTAGCCCTAAATATTAGTATAATCTATACCTAAGTGTTAGCTGTCTACAGTGTACCTCTGAGGGTACCAATTAGGGTGCAGGGACCTCATGTAACACCATCGGCCACCCCAGACTTTTATACCTCCTTCAGGCCTACCTCCAAGGCACAGGCACCACCCATTCCTACCGTCCTCCACTATGCCACCTATCCAGTTATCCCTCTATAATAAGATGAAGTGCTCCTGGAACCCCACCTCAAAGTTCCTTCTTCTCCTCATCCTCCTCTTGTCAGGAAATATCCATCCTAATCCTGGACCACCAATAGTCATGGTGCCTCCACAACCTACCCAGGGTCCACTGCACATTGCCTCTCTCAATATCTGTAGCATCCTAAAAAGTGGGACTCCTTCCAGGGCTGGATACTACAGCATCAACCGGATGTCACAGCAGTGTATGAAACCTGGCTCACTCCTCGGACCCCTGATTCTTCTGTATCCTGCCGGGTTTACCATTTACCTTGTGGATCGGCTACAAAGCTGGGGTGGCTGTGCCCTCTATACTAAGGACACCTTCCAAGGTCACCTACTCCACTCCCCTCAACTGGGGCTGGCCCACAGGCCCTCACTGTCAAACTGTCATTGGACGAGCCCAAAACCCTTTATATATAACAACAGTAAACATTCCCCAATGGACAAAAATTCAGCCTTCCAAGCGTTATTGTCATATCTGGACACACTACCATCACAGTCAGAATTACTTGTACTTGGAGATTTTAATATCAGTTGGTTAAGTAAGGATGCCATCCCTCTCATTGATATCACCACAGCCCAAGACCTAACTCAACTGGTCACTTCCCCTACCCGCTTGGATCTGCAGACTGGATCCTCCTCCCTACTGGACCACATCTTCTCCAATCACCCACACAAGATCACCAATGTCTCCGTCCTACCAAATGCCCTCGGTGGCCACTCACTAGTTCTCTGCTCCTGGTTCTGCAAAACCCCAGATCCTCTCCCAAAATAATTGAGTAACGTAAACTGGCACAATTAAAAGCTCACCTTAGGGCCTTGGATTGGCCGCTCATTTCAAACACCGTGAACCTTGACAGTGCCTTGGACCTGTTTACCCTGTCCTTCAATAATATATGCGACCTCTATACACCTTTCACTAAAAGAATGGTTAAAGGCAATCATGTACCTTGGTTCACTGAACAGCTCAAGTCTTTAGCTAACCAGAGACGCATTGTGGCAGCTCTCCAATGAGTCCGGCCTCCCCATGATAGGTAGAATTATAGAATGGCTAGGAACAAGTGCACTTGGGCCATTCAAAGCCAAAGCAGAATACTATAAATCTGCTTTAACCTTTTCCTGGGGCTCCGCCACAAGTTCTGGAACAACATTAAGGAAATATGTGGTAAGGTCCCTAATCCGTGCCCACTCAAGTCATGTCAAACGGGTCCTTGACCACTGACCCCACTCACATTGCTGCAGTTTTCAGCAATGCTTTCTCCAACTTAGCCATGTTCTCCCCCAAATTTCTACGAACCTCCAGCTCCTAGTGCACCTTCCCTCCACTCCAGTGCCCCCTTTATCTGTGCCGCATCTCCTAAGTCAGCTGAACCATACTGCCCTTAGCCAAGCCTCCTCCAACACCGACTCCCTTGATCTCAGAATTCTTGGCTCACCCTTAAGGAAGTCCTTGTTCCTCTCACCCACATTCTAAACCTCTCCCTTTCTCTAGGTAAATTCCTGCCATATGGAAATCTGCCTCTATCACGCCCATATATTAAAGGTGGTGACCCTCCTCTGCTAACAGTGCCTCCCTATCTCCACACTTTCTCCCCTCTCCAAGGCCTTAGAGAGGATTGTTTCGGATCAGCTCACTGACCACCTCAATAAATATAACCTTCTCTGCAACAATGTTATGGTTTCCAGAAGGTCACAGCATGACTACTGCCTTGCTTGAACTTATATCACACATCCATACTGCTCTGGATAAAGGCCACATCACGGAGCGATCTTTAGACCTCACAAAGACCTTTGATACCATTCACCATTCTCTTCTCCAAACCTCCTTGATCAACCTGGGTCTCTCTCAGGAAGCTGTGGGATGGGTCTCTGACTACACCTTGCGTAACCGGACCCTTCAAGTCAAAATTGACAATACCCTATCCACCTAAATCTTCTGTCCTCTCAGGTGTCCCTCAAGGGTCCATTTTGGGCCCTTCTATTCAGCCTCTTCCTAAACTCCCTCCCTGCATCCTGCCCCTCCAACCTATTGCTATATGCAGATGATGCTGTCATCTTCTCCTCCAGTTCAGACCCTCTTCAACTCCACCAGCCCCTCCAGTTCTCCTTCAATGCTGTCAAAAGCTAGTTTCTCCTCACAACGCCTTATTATTAACTATAAAAAACAAAGGTATGCTATTCACACATCCACAGAATGCCAGGATAGGGTTTTTCCACAAATACTATCTGCACCCAGACTCCTGGAACTTGTGGATTCCTTTAAATATCTGGGCATCACCTTGGACACTGGCCTTACCTATCATGAGCATATACATCAATTATCTAAGGCCCTAAATATTAGGCTAGGCCTTTGAACCACTTTAAAATTGCCTTACCTCTGAGGCCCTTAGCTTGCTGTCTCCTCCTCAGTACTCTCCCTGCTTGACATTATGGCCTTCTGACTTTGGAGGGGCAAGCACCTCAGCCTTGGTAGACTTAGACTTGTCCTAAACAAGGCCTGTCATCTGATATTGGGTGTGATAGACTCACCCATACCTGTTCTCTATATAAGGACACCAATTGGCTTAACCTTGACAACAGAATCAGGTTCCACACCTGTGTCCTGGCAAAAACAATCACCCTTGGCCCCTTCTCCTCAGCACTCACCCCTTTAATCACCATGGACTCAAAGTTGAACATACCCGTAGCTCTGACACCCATCACTTCTCCATCCTTCATGTCCATAGCTCAATTCCAAAGATCCTTTTGCTATAGGGCCCTCTTGTGGATGAAAAACCTACCCTCCTCGTTGCTTTATGAACAAAGAATTGGTCAATTTAAAACTCACCTTAGGGTCCACCTCTGGTCCACAAGTGACTACGACTGTACCTGAACCAGGCCCCCGTCCCTCTACCACTGACAATAGCCTCCGGCCCACCTCCTGCCCATAGTTCTTAATTCTATTCTCCCTGGGATTGCTAAACATACAGTTTTTAACTGTCTTAAACAGCACTAGTTCCTGAATGTTAGCCTAACAATTCCTGTGACAAACTTAACTTTTACTCTGTAACAATTACTGTAATGTGTCTCTGTCTCTATTATATGTGATGTGGAACCTTTGTAAAGGAGTCTTTGTCTCCAAGGTATTTTACTAATTCTGAAATAAGCAAATAAATAAATAAAGCAGAGTGCAAATCTTCTGCTCTGCTTACTTACCGAATATCGGGACACAGGTCCTTTATTCCTAAACTACAGCAGGTTCAGTTAATTTTACAAAGTAAGAAACGTATAATTTAATAATATATTCATGAAAATTCTTCCCAGTTGGAAAATAGAACATTTAACATTCTAGTCCTAAGTCCAGCTCCAGCTCAACAACACCATAGATGATTCACTTAATCAGCCTTGAACTTGCATTCAAACATGTTGTATATCATGTGTATGCACGGAATCTAGAAAACATTTTATTACAGATTTTCTTAAAGGCTACAGAGTTTAAACATAAAGTGTTCCATTGTTCCTATCATACTCTACCACCATACAGGTTTTTAAAACTCATGCTTACTAAAATATATCTTTGCTTCCTTAACAAGGAGATGTGAAGGGAAAGAAATAAGTCCCTCCCACCCCAAACCTGGGCCTGTATAGAAAGTCATCGTGGTAATGCCTCAAACAATTTCTTTTAACCTGGTTGGTATTACTTCTGTGACTCTTAATTATAAAAAAATATTTGGGCTCAGCCAAACAGTAGTCAATGATTTTTATAGGGTTGTAAAATAACAGTTCATGTCACCTCAATGCTTATTGCAGTGCAAATTAGGTCTCCCAATTAAGAAACAAAAACTATTTTTATATGTGACAGACAACAGTTAACTGTGACAGACATTATGTTATTTGTGTATGGCTTTAAAATTCACTAATAGGGTAGGCAAATCCAGTGTGTCCAAGATGTTAAAAGGAAGCACAAGCCACACAGCCAGGGAAAGTAGTTAAGAGCCACCAATCCCACTTCTACCACAATAAGTTACCGACACCCATCTGAACCATTCCTGGGGGTATTTTGTTATGGATTTATCATCTCAAGACTCTCACATTTTTATAATTAATTAATAACTATATTTACAATAAAAACAATGAATAATTTCATTTGAAAGCATTGTGGGATACATTGTTCACATCTCATTTTTACATTTTCTATTCTGATGAAGAGTGGTATGATAGCAGTAGTCCTGCATTTTAACCGAGGCTGTGACACCTCTCAATTCTGGGAAATAAATAAATGTAATAATTATTGATCAATATTTACAATAATAATAATAATGGCAATAATAATTTATAATAAACCAATCTTTATAAAATAATTGAAACTACCATGTTCAAACATTCACATTTCTTTCATGTACCAAACACAAGCAAAGTATGTTTCGGTCACATAATACAAATGAGCCTTCGATCTATCTTAATCATCACTCCAGTTTCAAAAATCATTTTGCTCGGTCCTCATCATTGGGCAGCAAATGATCCAACAATCTACAAAGTGTGTGTGTGTGTGTGTGTGTGTGTGTGTGTGTGTGTGTTTGGGGGCAGCTACATTCCAGAAGGTGAAGGATCAATCACTTGATTAAAATTTGTGTAGGGCTATGAAGCAAAGACACATGCTGATGATCCATTCAATGTAGTAGACTTGCAGCTTGGGTCATGTAAGGCCATCAGAGACTTATTATTGATGAGTCTCAGATGGCTGAGAGCCACATGTCTCACTAACGAGTTGTAGAGAACCACACTAGACTGCATAATTAGCATGGTGAAGACACATTCACTATCAGTATTGATTAACAATAACAATAGATATTTACAACATTTATAATCATATTTATCATAAATCATAATGAATTATTAATACATAATAAATTGTTTATGAAAGCACTGCTTGCTACTTTTTGTTGACATTGTCATGACTTGTTTACTCTTACCACAATTTTCAGTGAGTGTATCCTTTTTATGGAAATAATAGCAAAACACTGTCCCTTGGGGCTGGTCCAGTGGCGAAGAGGGTTGAGGCACTGGTGCCATACCTCAAACCATGCCAGTGACCGGGTTAGGGAATGGACTTGGGGTGCCAGGGGTCGACAAGCGATGGAGAGGATTGAGTGTCAGCGGACCGCTCTCCTCTCTGGGGTGGGATCGGGGATGCATTGCTCAGCAGTGGCCCTCAGTGGAGACGGGGGTACTGTCTTGAGTATACATTGATGGGCAGAAAAAGGAAAAATGGCACCTGAAGTGAGCGGCTTGATGGCCATCCGCAGGTTTCACCCGGCACCCACCTTGATCTGTGCCCACAGGAGGTACACGGGAGCCTCCCTGTGGCTCCACTGTGGAAGCCACAGAATCCAGTGTCTGTGGCAGTGGCAGGAGGCAGCTGGATGTCCCCGATGGGGAACAGCTCAGCCAGCCAGGAGGAAAAATCATAAAAAAACACTGTCCCTTGAAGGAATGGATCTCAGTGGAATTCCTGGACCTGTCAAGCTTGGATCTAAAATAAACAATGTTATCCATTCAGTGTTGCAGTGATGCAGCCTATACATATGAGTGTATTGAAGACCTGTTCTAAGTTGATGCTAATGGATGGATGCCACAAGTCCCTCAAAAGGTTCTAAATGACCACAAGGAGTTGCATAATTATAGTTAGCATGGTTGAACTGCATATGTTATCAGAATTAATTCAAAATATAATAAATATATCATAAATATTTAATAATTATTGACTATATTTTAATAAAACACAATTTTTGAAAGCATTACAAGCTCCAATTTGTTCAAATTATCACATCTTGTTTACTCACTCTTACTTTCAGTATGCTGTCTTTAATGAACAATAATTGTAATACACAGCCCTTCCATGCATGGGTTTTAAAACATTTCCTGGATCTGCTGACAAAGGGTAGACCACACTTATCCAACAGTGTCCTTTTCCAAGAGTTTCACATCTACTGGCTCTGGCTTTTGGCATATTATGAAACCAATAAATACACTCTGTCACTACTATCTTAATTATCAATAATAAATCATAATTAATTAACTGGATAACATATTAATAAGTTTCAGTTTATTAAAACAGGAGATGATATGGCCATTGAGGCAAGTTTAATTTCTAAATGGGAGGCACTATAGAGTGATGGTTGAGAGCACTGAGCTGAAAACCTAGAGAATAGGTGTGATCCTATAGCCACCACTTGCATACTGTGTGACCATGAGCAAGTCACTTAATTTTCCTGTGCTCCCAGGATGCACCTGGAAACATTCCTCAATATGTCTTTCATGACCAAAATTAAAAAAAATTAATTAAAAAATGCATCGTTACAAGATTGCATTTAATGTCATGTTTTTACAAATGTACAACACATATCCAAGAGGTAGCATCTTTCAAAAAGAGGTGTGCAAGAACAAGGGGCACAATTTGAAGATAAAGCGGAAGCGTCAGAGGTAATGTAAGGAGTATTTTTCACAGAGAGTTGTGGGTGCATGGAGCGGCCTTCGGAGGAGGTTGTGGAGTCAAAAACAGTGGTTGAATTCAAGCATGCATGGGACAGCCATAAGGCAATTCTAGGGGGTGGGGGCAGGAAGAAGTATGCTGCTGGTTAACTAGGATCTGCAGCTTATCCATTAGGTGGGGAAATGGGCGAACTGGGTGGAGCCAAGCGGTCCTTATCTCAAATCCAAATTCTATGTTTCTATGTTTCTATATACATGTACTTAAAAAACTATGCACAGACAGAAAACACAGTTAAGAAAATAACTGCCACAATTCAGTTCCTTGAAGACAATAAATTATTTACTTTTTACAATGAGATAAATGGTCATTGAATCAGGCTCAAAGCGTTAATGATGTGATTCAAAGCCAGGAGGCCAGAAACAGAAATGGATTGTCTGCTCTTAATGGTATTATTCCACAGCAGCTGAAATTCTAGCCTAGCCAGTAAGTGCATACCTGAGTATATTTGCATATTTGTATTTTAAGAGGTCCCTAATGCATGGATGTGTTTTCACTGTAACAGATTTCAACATTAGGCGTAAAGAAGTAACTCATATCTGTGTTTTGGTGGAGCAACTGGTTGTGCATGCTATGATGGTTGGCATCTCTTGGACCATTCAAGATGAACCAGGCAAGCCTGTTGACCAGCACATCATATTTGTTCAGCAGGCCAGAATGAACAGCACAATTTGGCTGATCCACATATTCCATGACTGGCAAAATCATCGAGTTAACAATTTTACTCTAGTTTCCGTGATAGAGATGATCACTGTATGTACAGCAAACCCAACCTTGAGTCTACTATTTAACAAAACTGTTCATTTGTTGATCCTATTTAACATTGTCTTCTGGCCAAACCACCAAGTACTTACAGTATATGATGCTGCTAAACATAATGCCTGTCATGTGTACAGATAGTTAAGGGATCTGTACTGAGGTGATTTTATTTTCCCGACTAAAAGCATCACTTGTGATTTCTTTGCATTCATCACAAGTCCATTTTTGATCAGCAAGGCCTGCACATCATTCATGGCCCACTGCTGTAGGTTCAGCTGTACAGTGTCTCAGAAACAGTGCTACCAGGACAGTTCAACCCTGTATCACCTGCATATAGGTGAACAACCCATCTCATGTAATAAGCAAACAAGATAATTTATATAAAATGAGAAAAGCAGTGGTCTAAAATGGATCCTTGTGGCACTCCCTTGCAGGTCTGACCCCAATTTCATCTAACCCCATGTACTGCAGGTATTTGTCTGTGGTCCTCTAAATAGCTGGATAACCACTGTCTAGAGATAGCATCAACAACCCATTTATCATTTTATCTACCATATTGCCATATTTATTGAAGTTCAGCTGGGCTTTAACAACATCCATCACTGGTTTCAGGCAAATCAGCTGTCCCTCAATGGTTGCCAAGAAAATTGTTTCTTTGACTTATGGCACAAGGCAGAGACCTACTAGGCTTCGTCCTCCTCTCCTTCCATGTCCTTGATGGTGTTATTATTGAGTATGTCTCCTTCTTTAAATACCTTGGGGTCTGGTTGGACTCTCACCTTGATTTCTCAGTTCATGCAAATGCCTTCCACTAAAGGCTATACACCAAACTTGGATGCCTCCACTGCCTACCCTGGCTCCCTTTGGTGGCTAATTGTTCTCACCCTCCCGACCTGCCAAACCCTGTCCATCCCTTGTTCCCTTATGGCCTCCTCCCCATCCCACGTACCCCTCAGAAGCTTACACACTACCACCCCTGGTCAGAGCCTTGGTCTTCCCTATTACTCCTATCATGCAATATACATCCCAACCCAGGCCCCTGCCCATACTAGCCCACCAGCTGGGTCCACTGGTCTCACATAGCCCATGAATATATGCAGCCTAAAGAAAAATGTGATGCCCTCCAATGTTGGGTCAGCGCTGCATAAACCAGATGTCATAGCCCTGGTTGAAACCTGGCTGTCAAAGTCCACCCCTGACTCTTTTGTCTCCCTCCCAGACTATACCCTATACTGAGAGGACCCGAGTAAGCAAGCGGGGGGTGGCTGTGCAATCTATACTAGGGATACACTCATTAGACAAGCAATCCTTGCTCCTGCTCTTGTAAGCAGGGCTCAGGCCCTTACCCAAAACTTGCTCCTGACCCTCCAGGGGCCCCTATATTTTGCCACCGCCTACATTCCCCAAAGAACCAGAACATGGCACTGATATCCTTAACAGATTATCTTACCACTCTCCCCACAAGGCAGAACAAATCCTAGTGGGGACCTAAATGAACTGGCTCAGCGCCTCTTCCTCCAACACCCGTGACTCTTTTGCAGCCCTAGACCTGACACAATCATTTCCCAAACCCACTAGAGTAAACCCAAAGAGAGGAACCAGCACCTTTCTAGATGTAATTATCACCAACCACCCAAAAATACATGACATCCAGGTCCTCCCAGACTCACTTAGTGACCACTCCCTATCCTATTCCTTTGGATGACCCCACTCCCCAACTCACAGCCCAGACCACTCTCCGTGCACCTCAGACCGGTGGGCTTAAAACCTCAAGCAATTCCTTGCCCAGACAAATTGGTCCCCCTTCACCACACTCCTGACATAGACACTGCCCTTGCCTTTTTCTCCCAAACCTTTAACAAAGCCTGTGACCTTTTGCACCCCTCACAGGAGTCCGATCCAAAAACATAATGCCTTGGGTTACCCCTGCCCTACTTCAAATGCTCAGACTTAGAGATAACCTGTGGCACCTTGCCACTGGAAACAGGCGGATGGCTGATAGGCAGGCCTATAATGCTGCATGGAACAAGTGCACATGGGCCATCTGTAAGCTAAGGCCAACCATTACCAGGCCACCCTCACCTCCTCCTGGGGTGTGCCTGGACATTCTGGGACAATGTTAAACAATTAACTGGGAAAGCACTCCCCTCCCCCATCCCAAATCACCATTGATGGCTCTACCTCCACCGACCCTGCCTGCAGCAGAACTACCTTAGCACATCTTTTACTGACCTTAGCTCTATCCTCCCAGTAATTTATTTGACCCTCCCCCTCTACGTGCCCCAATCCTCCAACACCCTAGTTTTCACCTATGTAGGGTATCTGCCCAGGAAGCCAGACCTCACCTGATCAAAGCTTTAAAGAGCAATAGTCCCAGCAGCGACTCCTGGACCCAGCATTCTCCGGCTGGTGCTGGATGAAGTCCTTGCCCCTCACCAGCCTTCTAAGTTGATCCCTCTGCCTGGGTCAATTCCCTACTGCATGGAAAACAGCCATAGTCACACCCATACACAAAGGAGGCGACAGGTCTTCTGCCAGAACTACCAACCATCTCCATCCTCCCTCCCTCTCCAAAGCCCAGGAAAACTAGTGGCCATTCAAATCACTGAATATATGACCAAACACAACATCCTATGCCCAGAACAGCACAGTTTCCATGCTGGTCACAGTACCGCACTGCACTAGTTGAGTTCTCAAATTTCCTACACTCCTCCCTGGACTCTAGCTCCCTAGTTGGTGCAGTGTTAGTCGACCTCTCAAAGGTTTTCGACACTGTCTCCCACGTCTTCTGCTGGATGCCCTCTGCCACATTGGTTTCTCTGCTGGGCCTCTCGCCTGGTGCACTAGCTACCTATCTGCTCACTCCCAATGAGTCAAAATCAATGGGACACTATCCAAAACTCATCCCATCTGCTCAGGGGTTCCTCAGAGCTCCATCCTGGGACCTCTACTCTTCTCACTCACCTGAACACCTTGCCCAGTGCATGCACTGGAAAAATTCTTCTGTATGCAGGCAGCGCTGTCATTTTGCCCACACGCAATCCCATCTCCTCCAGGACACCCATAACAATCATATAATGATGCTGAAATCTGTTTAAAGAGCACAGACTCGTCATTAATCTCAAAAAAAACAAAACAATGCTTTTGCCCACCCCAAAACAAAGTCGGCAATTTCCCACTCCATATCCTCCCTAGCACCAAACAGCCACTTGAACAAGTTCACTCATACAAGGACCTTGGGGTTTCTTTCAACTCAGCCCCTCACCTACCACACCCACATTGATGTGCTTACATCTGCCACTAATGTATGGCTTGGCATCCTCTATCATTATAAAACTGCCCCCGATGCCCTCTGACTAGCAGTTACTTCCTCAATACTGTCCCTTGTTGACTATGGCCTGCCAGTATCAGGTCTGCGGCTGACACTACCACCTTCAATAAAATTTGCCTCACCTAAATAAGGCCTGCAGGCTGATTACTGGTAGCCCAGGCTCTGCTCCACATGTGTCAGCTCTGTGACAAGGCAAAATTGCTTAATCTAGATGAGCAGCTCTCGCTACCAAACCCGCCTCCTAATGAAAAACTCTTCTCGGACCACCGTCAGACAGCTCCATCCACCAAACCCAACCCTCTGTTGCTACACGAACCTCCAGCAAGACCAATCTACTGGTCCCTAGATCCAGGACCACCCATGGACAGAGGTCCTTCTGCTCAGAGCTCCACCATGGTATAACTTGCTCCCTGCCCCTATCTCCAATGCCCCACAATCTCCAACTTCAAAACCGCACTTCAGAGCCAACTATTTAATACCATGGCTGCTCCTGTCTCTGAATGAGTCATAGCTCACTTCATACCTGACAATGCTCATCATGCATTACTCCTCACCAAACACAACCTAACCACTGCCTATAGCAGCTGTTATTATACAGCTAGTTTTTGTGTGACTGTATCATTGTAACAAAACTGTTTAACTGTATAAGTGTATGTAACCACTTGTGCTTGCTAAGTTATGTGACTTCATATGCTGTAACCAAAAAGTCTGTTCTGTGTGTCCTCAATGTGACTAGGTACCTTTGGAAATGAGCCTCTGGCTAAAAGGTTGTAAACTGATGTACAAATAAATAAATAAATAAACTTGGTGAGCTTTAAAATGAAGCATGTCCCAGTTTCTGCCTGAGAGATTGTTTCAAACATGATTCTCCTATCTTCAATTATGGAGATACTGTTTCTAGTGCTGCTCTCAAGTCCATCTTAGCCAGACTAGACCTTCTCTCTCACTCCTCTACTGCTTTGCCTTGATTACTCCCTAGAACCCATCACTGTTCACTGTATTCCTCACTCTCCTTGCCTTGATGTCAGGCACCTATCTCATTGCACTACGTTCATCTCTAACTTCAGGTTTGTATCTCTTCCCCTCACCTTTCCTCCCTCCTCAGTTCCCACCATTGTACCTCCTCCTCCTTTCTTATTTATTTATTTTATTTTTATTTATTTATAATATCGGAATTACAATCCTTTGAGTCAGAGACTCATTTCCAAAAGCTCTTGTCATACACAAACAGAACAGGGACAGGATATAGACAGTGAGGGATTAACAAGACTTCAGTGCATAGACATACATTATTTGCATTAAATACAAATGGTGATAATAACAGTGAGAAAACAAAATTCAATATACAAGAATATTTACAATGTGGGTAATTTTTAGCATATGAAAAGGCCTATACATGTTGCAGCTATGCAAGAAGGAGTACCCTGGACTCAAATACAATGTGAGTGGTAGCGGTTCATAGAAGTGGATCAGGCCCAGCTAGGGGCTGATTTAGGTGCACCTACAGTTGCGAAATGACCAGATGGTTCGGAGGATGATTTAAATGGACCAATCCTATGTTCAGATATGGTGCTAGGATGAAGGGTGTTAAACCAAGTGGGGGCTCTATACAAAAGGACCTCTTTGTCAGGGCTATCCTGACCCTGGGTACAAATAGTGAGGTTTTGGTGAAGCTATGAGTGGAGACAGTCAGGAGGAAGTGCTAAGTATCATAGTCAGACCCAGTGAGGTCAGTCCTAGAAGAATTTTTGGGGTGAGCAAACAGGATTGGTAGCATAGTCACTCATCAAAGGAGAGGAGGTTTGCTATGGAGTTTTGAGTACAAGTGTGGATGTGCCTATCAGCCCTGTGAGTAGCCAACAAGCTTTGTTGATAGAAAGCTTGATTTTGTTCAGGGCGGTGTTGTCAGCAGCACCGTATACCAGCAGTCCATAATCCACCAGGGATAGAACTGAGGAGTTGATATCTAGTCTTAGCACAGCTGGGGAAGACAGGTCCTATGGTGGTATAGTAGGCCTATCCGTGTGTTGATGGCCGAGCAGAGGATGTGGATATGATCATGAAAGGTGAGGGCAGAGTCAAAGGCAATACTAAGGTATTTATAGGTATTAACCTGTTCAAGGGGGTGGTGGGAGTACTATAGGACTGACAGTGCAGCACCCTTGTATTTGTTTTGGTTGTGGGTGAAAAGCATGGTCTTGTTTTTTTCAGATGAATTACAAATCGGCGGTCTAGGAACCACCATTCAGCTTGTGCAAATGAGGTTTGAAGGGCATGTTGGAGTTGGACAGGGTCTGAATGGGACATGAAAAGGACTGCATCATCTGCATATAGGAGTATTTTATCAGGGCAGGAGTTGGGCAGTTTATTTAGGTATAGGCTAAATAGTACAGGCCCAAGGATAGAGCCTTGGGGAACTCCGGAGCGGACCTGATAGGGGCTTAAGAGGGTATTATTGATTCTTACACATTGTGTTCAGGCTGTGAGGTAGTTGATGAGCCAGTTTACTGGACCAAGGTGAACCCAAGTTGCGTGAGGGTGTCTATGAAAAGGGTGTCAGACTGTGTTGAAGGCCTTGACAGGTCAATAAAGACTGCTCGGCAAGGTGACCCTTGTCAAGTGCAGAGTGAATGAATGTGGAAAACTCTAGGAGGGTGGTGGTGGTGCTGAAACCTCGGTTAAAGCCATGCTGCTGCATGCAAAGGAGGTTGCGTGTGGTGAGGTAGTCTGTTATTTGGTCTCGACTATTTTTCCAGGGCTTTGAGAGAGGAGGAGGATGGAGATTGATCTGTAGTTTCCAGGGAGGACGATCACCACCTTTGTGTATTGGGGTAATGACTGCTGTTTTTCAAGCATGGGGAACTGACCAAGGCAGAGGAGTGATTGAGAAGGTCAGTAAGGGGTGAGGACAACATCCAGTGCAATGTGAAGGAGATTGAGATCAAGATTGTCACTGCTGTGGCTGGCACCATTAGGGCTTTAAGCAGGTAGGGTTTGCCCCGATGGAGAGAGATTCGGAAGTGGAACAGGAGTATTGGAGAGTGGTTTGGGGAGGATCAAGTGTGGGGTCAAAGAAGTTTGTGGGTAGAGTAGAGGAAAGGTCAGAAAAGAGTCATTTAGGTCATTAGCAATATTTTGTAGGTCTGTGGTGATTGCACCACCAATATTGAGCTGGGATGGGGTGGAAATTTTGTTTACCATTAAGTTCCTTAAGGTTGTTCCAGAACTTACGTGCAGAGCCCCAGGTGGAGGCAAGGTGTTCCTGTAGTGTGTTGCTTTTGCACTACGGATGGCAGAGGTGCACTTGTTATGTGCAGCTCCAATAGCTTCAGCTCTGTTGATGGGCTTCCCAGACTCAAGGGCTCTGTGCCTGAGGTTATCCCTGAGACGCATCTGCGTGATGAGGGTGGGGTGATCCAGGGAGCTGTGCCTCTAACTAGAGATTGGAGTGAGGCACATAGGTATTGCAGGCCAAGTTAAAGGAGTGTACGAAGTAACTGAGGGTCATGTCAATGTTGGAGGCAAGTTTTATGGGGACTAGTCCTAGTTTACAAGGTGCTCATGAAATAGTACCGCTTTGCCAGGGGTGCAAATGCCTTCTGGTGGTAAAGGTGGGATTAGGTTTTTCCAGGTTACATGACCAGACAAAAGGATTGGGGAGTGGTCACTAAGGGCATTTGGCACCACATTTGTTTTGGTGATTTTATAGGGCCCATTAGAGTACAAGGACCAGTAGGGTGGCGTTACCATTGGTTGGGTGGGGCTGGTGGGGAGGTAACCAGTTGGGTGAGGTCAAGCACAACAAAGGCGTCTTTGGCTTGGGTCATAGAGCTGGCAAGCCAGTTAATGTTTACGTCACCCATTATAATTTGTTCCATTTTGCTTGGTTGGTGGAGATGTGATATAGCAGTGATTGTAAGGTGAGATTCCGGTGGTGCTGGGGGAATGAGGCAGCATTGATGATAAGGGGGGCTTTGAGGTGCCCAGAGTGATTTTTAAGGAGATTGCCTGTGCACTGTTCTCCAACTGGGGTTGTGGGAAGGGAGACCTAACAGGAGTCACGGAGATAAATGGCACAACCCTCCATGTTTCCCAATTCTGTCTTCTCTGAAAGAGGCTACCCAGGTAGGGCAATAAATGAGTCAGTTGTGGACTTGGAAAGCCACGTTTTGACTAGAGCCAGAACATCTGGTTGGTGCTGTGCAACCCAGTCCTGTAGGTCTGCAAACCTTTGTAGCAGGCTGCAAATATTAATGAGGCAAGTTTGAGTCCCGCTGTTGAGGTGGGTGTGGCTGTTGGTGATAGGAGCTGCGTTGGGTGGACATTACCAGACAGCAGGAGAAGGAGGAGAGAATATTTCACAACCTTGGCCCTCGCTCCTGGTTCTCACACAGTAAAATCCTTGGATGATCAAACTGCTTTCTCCTTCTGCTTCATCAAACTACAGGGCTCTCTCCCCTTTCATTCTTACTGCTCTTTCCTCCCATGCACTGAAATCTCTCCTCCATAAATTCACTACTCACTCCTGCTGCTGTCCCTGACTTAGGTGTGCTTTTGCCACTCACCAATTCCACACACACCTCACCCTGCTCCAGTCATAATTCAGTCCCCATTAGCTCCCATCACTCTTCCCTGCTTGCCCTCATCTGCACTTTTACTGCTGAACCCACTAATGTCTTAGTCAACCTACAGTTTTGCCACTATGTTTGTAACAGATTGTTCATTTTGTTAAATTTGTATTTAACATGTACTGCTTTGTTGTTTTTTTTTTAACTATTTGTTGTAACTTACTGTTATACTCTCATTAACCTCCTCCCCAGGACACATCTAGAAATGAACTGTTTCAACTCAGTATGTCTTCCTGGTAAATCTTCTGAAATAAATAATAAATACATATATTTATGACTGATGGCTGGTTATGCAGTCATGACACAGTAAGGTGTGAAAAACCTCATCAGCTCACAGTGATAAATGTTTTCTTTTATAATAACTGGGGCTGTAAATTTAAAGAAAATTTTGGGTAGGCATGAGAACAGCTGCCTACACTGCTTCTAAGGCCCCAACTTTTAATCAGTTTTATGTGGTTCCCAACAGCATTCTCATTCCTGCTACTATATGGAATCAGTATGCTGTGAGAAGCTGTTCAGCTAATATAGCGCTGGTGTGAAAGTTTGTTTGGGACCAGTGGCTGTATGACTGTGACTCAATGCCACTTTGAAAGCCATTGTGCAATCTCAGTTTTGTGCTACACTCATTATTTTGAAAGAGGAGCAGGAGAGTACCAGTAAAGAAACACCCTGTTAACTGGGTATTACCTCAAGCCCACTTATTATGGCAGGATTCAAAATCAAGTAGTTAACAAGGGTCACCAGTTATTATAGTGTAATAAACAACAAAATTGAGCCCGTCACTGATTTGTTTTCATTGTACACTTCTCCGTCGAAAAGGAAACTAAAATAAGAGGATAACTGCCCTTCACTGAGTGTAACTGAAATATGTTGAGTTTCAACCAACTATAATAGTGTAAACAACTAAAACTGAGGCAACCACCCATTTGTCTTCATTACACTCTTCACTGTTAAAGGTAAGCTCCGCCTGGATACTCAAACAGAGAAAGAGACAAATGCACATAGCAATGCAATTCACGGTAGCATTTCACTGTATCTTTCTGTTTTGATGTGCAATTAACTCCCATCGGTATCATCATCACACACTAGACCTGCCCTCTTGCATAATCACCTATTGCAGATGTTTCTCATTCTCAATTTTAGTTTTCTACCAATGTTCCAGAGACTGGTAAGTTGTTCACTACTTTTCATATCATTTTATACATTGTAATTTTTATACATTACCATTTACCTGCATTGGTGTCACTTGCACTGAATGGTATGATTTGTACTGAATTGAATTTTGTTAACCAGTTTCTGTAATTTTCCTTGTACCTCTTCACCGGGTCAGACCTCGAATTTTGCCTTTGGCTCATTGTGCCTTCCTGGTCACCAATTTCTAAATAAATAAAAAGTGAATTTGTTTAGAATGCCCTTAAGGAAGATGATTCACCACATATTTTTTGAATAAACCTTGTTCAGCTGTCACAGCCAACATTTCTGGCACAACTAAATATAGTATAGTCACTATAAACACTAGTGGGTGGACAGCTCTCAAACTTTATAGCAAAGGAAGTTAGTAAAGGCCAGATCCTTTTCTTTTTCCTCCAGTAGTCAAAGGTTCAGCACAAACATTAACGAGTATTTATAGCAAAGCATCTTATATCAGATAAAAACACACAAGACAGAGAGGCTGCTTCACAGCACATGCATCAGCAGTTTCAATTGCAATTAATTTGACCAAAGGCTGGTAGACTCATCCAGTGGGTTTTCGGATAATATACCTGTGTCAAAGACTGTGAAGGAGGACTTTCTGCATAATGACTCCTGATGCTGATGAAGGAGAACATTTTGGAGCTTGCAAATTACAGATGCCACAGCCAGTTGATTGGGTGTCATCATTATCATCACCAGCACTCCCATGATAAAACACAGCTTCTATTTCCTAACGTAGGGCTGCAATCAGCATTTCTTTGTACTTTGTATAAGAGTCACTAAAAGAGGAAGCTGTTGCAACTTGAATGGAGGGTCAGAAGTGGGACAGAAGAAACTTCTTGTCATAATAACATACTATTTTGATGATGGAAGGGACTTAGGTTCAACTAGTCTGCCTTCATGCTGCATGGCAGTGACTTTACCCAATTTCAGTATGGACACACAATTCAAGCTTAACAGACAGAAGGATTCCTCCACTCATGCTATAAAACCCATAATGTCATTCTCCCTCACTGATCTGTCTAGTCCTGCTTTGAAAGCCTAACAGTGTCAGTTACATAACTTCACTGGGTAGGCTATTCCACCACGTGGATGAGGATGACACATATGTGGTTATTAATGAGGAGGAGTAGGATAATAGAACAAGGACATACTGTACACACACACACACACACACACACAGATATAGGGTTATTCGCACTGCAGCTGTATTAGGAGGGAGGTGGAGGAAAGCGGAAGATGGAAGAGCTGGCTGCAGGCATAGAACAGTAAGATGAAACACAGATCATGCCCAGGACATGTGTCATCACACGGTTATAATATCATCCTCCATGCAATGCCCACCATCCTGTGGGACAGGCACATGTGTGCCCTGGGACCATGGTACAACACACACTGGCCAGCCCCATATTGTCCAGACCCACTGTTACCCCACATGTCACCATTACTCCACATGCCATGAAGATGAGAGACAAGGCAGGACTCACTAGAGGCACCATAGTTCACCACAAGTAGAATTGGAATGGAGGGAGCAGAAGGCTGGCCTTCCCAAGCTCCTATGGTGTCAAATGAGGCAGTTGTATGGGGATTTGCAGACTAAGGGTGGAGCTACAGGAGTAGAAATGTTGTGCTTGAGTCCACGAACACCGTACTTGATATGCTGTACTCCTGGAAGAAAATACTAGGGATAAGGAGCAACAGAACACAACATGACATAACTCAGGCATGCCTAGCAGTAGCCCATGTACATGCACAGCAGCATGTTGTACAACTGTATGCGTGTGTGTGTGTGTGTGTGTGTTTGATCTATCTATCCATACTAGCTCATGATACAACTCTCTATTTATTGCTCTGTGTCTCTCTGGGGTCTACTCTTTCTGTAATCCCTTCATTTTGGGGGCCTGCATTGCTGATTTTATACTTGTCACATAGCGTAAACCAACTTTTAGGAGTCTAGCATCTGCATCATAATTGTGACACAAATAATTGACATGAGTAATAAAAACTGGTGTGTCATTTTTGTAACCCAAATGTGATGTAAGTAATTTCTCTGATGCAAATGTGGGTTGGGTCATAAATTGTGATACAGTAGGGACACAAGCAACACCACTGATGATAGGAAGCAGGACATTTCAATCATCCCCCACAAAACATGGCAGATAGTAAGGTAAACACCTAGGTACAGCGTTTGACAGAAGGCAGAACAGGAGTAAATGGAAAAATAGACAAAGGCAATAAGGGCAGGGATGGAGGAAATAAGGATAATGCCAACATTAAATTAAGGGCAATGAGTACCATTGCCCACAGTCTGGAAACAAGCTTCCTGGGCTAGTAGCCCTGATGGAAAAAGGAACACTTGGAAACTGTGGCAGTCATGAAACATGGTACACAGACAACCATGACTGGGATGTTAACATACCAGGGTACACTTCTATAGGAGGGACAGGGAGGGTAAAAGGGAGGTAGGGTAGCTCTCTACATAGAGAAGGGATCAAGCTACAGAACTGAAAGATAAAGGGGAAGACAAGAGGCACTGTGGGTCACCTTGGACACAGGGTAGCACCACAATCCGCTTTGGGGTTGTACTTACAGACCCCATTTCAGGGGAGGAAATGGACAAGGAAATGGTAGAAGACATTCTCAGAATGGCTGAAAAGGGGAGATATTGTTGGTGATGGACCTGAATATGCTAGATGTTAACTGGACAACATGTTCTGCAACCACATCCAAGAGCAGGGTCATTATCGATGCCCTACAAGGGGCATGCCTTAGACAGCTAGTATTGGAACCCACTCGGGGAGGGCAATATTAGACCTGGTACTCTCAAATGGGAGAGAATCACAGATTTAAAAATGGGTAGCCATCTGTGAACAGGTGACCCCACACAGTGTGGTTCACAGTAAGCACAACCATGGAGACAAGCCATACAAAAACAATGATATTGGACTTTAGAAGGGCTGACTTTGGCAAAATGGGTGAATACCTAAAGAATGCACTAGCAAATGGCCAGAAAGGAGGGTAGAAGAACAAAAGAAAAATCAAAACTGCCATCAAGGAAGCAACAAGCCTTTGTGTGAAACAAATAAAGAAAACAAAATGGAGTAAAAAAACACTATGGTTCTCAAAAGAGGTGGCAGGAAAGGTTAGGGAGAAAAAGTGGCATTCAAGAAGTATAAGGAATCACAGAAGGAGCAAGACAGGGAATTGTATCTGTTAAAGCAGAAGGAAGTGGGGAAGGCAGTCAGACTAGCAAAGGCCCAAACTGAGGAAAAGATAGCCAACTCAGTTAAGAAGGGGATACAACCTTTTATAGGTACATTATGGAGCAAAGAAAGGTTAAGGGAGGGATAGTGAAAAGTAATAAAGGGAGAGGAGGTGGGCAGAGTGAGACAGTGAAAAGGCAGAGATACTGAATGAATACTTTTGCTCAGTATTCACAAAAGAAGGAGAAGAGGAATTACCTAAACCAAACAGTAGAAACACTCTGGGCAGGGGGTTGACACCAGTTCATTTACAGAAGAAAGGATCCTGAAGGAACTCTTAAAACTCAAGGTGGACAAAGCAATGGGGCCTGATGTGATTCACCCTAGAATCCTAAAAGAACTAAGGGGACCTAGTGACACCACTGACCACCCTTTTAACAAATCACAGGAGGATGGGGTGGTATCTGAGGATTGGAGGATGGTGGTTGTGATTCTCCTTCTCAAAAGTGGGAGCAAGGCAGATGCAGAAAACTACAAACCTGTTAGTTTGACCTCAGTGGTAGGGAAAACGATGGAATCACTTCTGAAAGAAAGAATTGTTGAGTACCTGAGGCCAGTGGTGTACAAGACCCAAGGCAGCATGGATTCACAGCAGGAAGGGTCACATCAGACAAATCTAATTGATTTCTTTGACTGGGTGACCACAGTAATGGACTATGGGAGGGTGTGAATATGACCTACCTAAACTTTAGCAATGCATTTAACACAGTCCGCACAAAGAGTAATAATCAAGTTAGCCAGCCTGGGAGTGGGTCCCATGGTGGTAGCCTGGGTAGCAATCTGGCTGCACAACAGGACACAGAAGGTAATAGTAAATGTAACTCACTACAAAGAAGGAGAGTTACTAATGAGTACCTCAGGGTTCAGAACTGGGTCCAGTCCTCTTTAATGTCTTTATATGTGACATTGCAGAGGGTCTGGAAGGAAAAGTTTGCCTCTTTGCAGATGACACAAATATATTTATTTATCTACTGTATAATCGGAATTACAATCCTTTGAGTCACAGACTCTTTGCAAAGGCTCCACATCAGGTTACAGGGGTGGAGGGAAAACAAAGTACATAGATGACAGATGGAACAAGTAATTATATACAGATTTCAGTAGAGACAATCTTTTATACAACGGCTCCACAGTGGTTACAGGGGTGGAGGGAAACAAGACAGTATATGACAACATTTTGACATGCATTATTTACAGTTACAGTATTGACATGGTAATAAACAAGCTAATTTATCGAGTTAGAAAATTAGGAGGCATGCATCGATCCCTAGACAGAGCTTATAGGGATGCCGTTTCATACAGTCTAGGAGTCCCTGTGTCAGGAGAAGAGGTGTGAGAGGAGGGTGGGCAGGACTATTAGAATTCACATTTAGCAATTTCCAAGAGATGGGTTTTAAGACCTGATTTGAAGAGTGAGATGCTATGGGACTGGTAGAGAGTAGGGGAGGAGTGTTGAGCCATTTGGGGACACGCAGTGGCAGGAAGGATCTCTGCCAGGGGCGTTCGACATGGGGAACCATGAAGGATGAGGTAGCAGAGAGTCTTGTATTATGCCTGATGGGTGCGGACTGATGATACGGAGTAGACCAGCGGGTGAGAGCTGGAGGTGGATCTTTCTTGCTAGAATGCAGGTGTGGTATTTGAGTCTTTGTTGGAAGTTAAGCCAACCAGTCAGTGTGTACAGATCGCAGGTATGGGTGAGTCTGTCACAACCAGCAACTAGGCGACAGGCTTTATTAAGCGCCAGTGATTATGCTGCTTAGGGTGGAGTTGTCAGTGGTGCTGTAAATAACAATCCCATAATCAACAAGGGAGAGGATGGAGGAGGTGACTGCTACTCTGCATGGCTTGGGCAGGCAGGCTGTTTTGATCCTGTAGAAGGTACCTACTCTGGAGTTGACCGCTGACAAGAGGAGACGATGCGTGTCTGTGGTAGGAGAGGGAGGTATCTAAGGTGATACCCAGGTATTTAAATGGGTAACATGTTCCAGTTGGGAACCATGCGAGTTCAGTAATATGGAGTGCCATCTGGCTGTGTGGGCTTTGGCGATGAGCAAAGGTCATGGACTTAGTTTTGCAATAGTTAATGATCAGGCGGTGATCAGCGAACCAATTCTCCAACTCCTTGAAAAAACCCTGGAGGGCAGTTGGAGGGTGTTCAGTTGAGGGTGTTGCCAGTACAGAACCACATCATCAGCATAGAGTAAGAGATGACTGCTGCAAGCTTTGGGGAGTGAGTTAAGGAAGAGGGTGAAGAGCAGCAGGCCCAGAATAGACCCTGTGGAACCCCTGAGCAAACAGATGTGGGGTGGAGATGATGAAGTTTATCCTTACTTGCTGTGACCATCCTGTGAGGTAGTCCTTGGGCCAGGCCAAGGCCTCAGGGACCACATTTAGTTGTGGCAGGACATGGAGGAGTAGTTCGTGACTGACTATGTCGAGCAGCTTGTTAAGTCTACATAGATGGCCCCTGCTATTGAGCCTTGGTCAGGGCCTCATGGATGAACATTGTGAGTTCAGTGAGTGCCGTGACGGTGCTGTGGCCAGATCAGAACCCATGCTGTTACTTGCTAAGGAGATTGTGTCTAGTTAGGTGTTCTGATAGCTGGTCTGAGACTATTTTTCCCAGGGCTTTGAGAGAGGAGGAGTATTGAAATTGGCCTATAATTGCTGGTGTGGGTGGGTCACCATTCTTTAGAATAGGAGTGATCAAGGCTTTTTCAAGGAAGAGGAACTAGCTGAGACAAAGTGAAGGTTAAAATTTTTGTGAGATGGGGTAGTGTGACATCGAGGGTAAGCCTAATGAGTTTTAGGTCAGGAGTCATTGCTGTAGCGGGTGTTGCGAGAAGCTTTGGAGATATAGCATTTGGCCAAATTGCAGAGAATGATTCGGAGCCAGAAAGGGGTGGGAGGTCTATACTCATTAAGGGTGGAGGGTGGAGTTTTTGACGGTGGAAGAAATTTCGCTGGAGGACATGTGAGAGGTCTGAAAAGGAGTTGTTGAGGGCTTCAGCAATTTTGCAGGATCTTGGGTTACGTTCCTGTTCAAATTGAGTTAGGTAGGGGTGGGGAACGTGATTTGCCACTGATTTCTTGTATGTTGCTCCAGAATCTTTTCCCGTCTCCTCAGGAGGAGGAGAGGTATGCTGGTAGTATTCTGCTTTTGCCTGACGCGCGTGGCCCATGTGCATTTATTTCTTGCCTCCCTATATAGCTGTATATCCTGGTGCGCTGGGTGTCTATGGCTCTGTGCCAAAGGTTGTCCCTGTGTTGCATAAGGTTTAGGAGGGAGGTGTGATCCAGGGGTAGTCCTGGTTTACACCACTTGCTTTGAGGGCAGCAAATATATCACAGGCATTGTTGAAAGTAGTTATAAAGTGGGTGAGGGCAGGTATCCACTGACTGTGCATTATATAAGGGCAGCCAGTTGCTATTGAAAGGTATTCTTTGAGGTGATTTAGGCCTCCTTTTTGAGCTTCCTGTGCCAAGAGGTTTTGGAGGTGCTGGGGTCAGTTTACCCTGACCACCAGCAGGTAACCTGGGAGTGGTCGCTGATAGAGTCAGGAGCACTGTGGCCTGGGTGATGTTCCGTGGCCTGTTGGTAAAATGAGGTCTAATAGGGTGGAGGTCCCGGTCCTTGTGTCGCGCCTTGTAGGACAGGTGACTATCTGGTAAGGTTCATAGCCTGGGCAGAGTCTTTGTAGCTGGAAGCAGATGGGGATAACCAGTCTACATTGAAGTCACCCATTAATAAGGTTTCATTAGTATTAGGAAGGTGGGAGATAGTGTGTAGGATGGATTCAAATGCAAGTTTCTGGTTTCTTGGGGATATAGGCTGAGATGATGTAGACTGTTTTAGAGCCCAGACTAAGTTTGACTGTTAGTGTCTGGGCCCCATGTTCTGAGGGGTGTCAATGGCGGTGGCATTGAGTGTTGATTTAATGAATATTGCGCAGCCACCACCTCGCCACAGGATCTATCAGTCCTATAGATGTTATAGTTACTTAGGGAGACTGCATCATTGGGGATTTTTAGATTGCCAGGTTTCAGAGGGCTTGGATTTCTGGGTATGTAACAGAGTTGACACACAAGGGAGGGTGGAAAGGATGAGAAGGGACTTGGCAAGGTTGGAGGAATGGTCAGACATATGACAACTTAGATTTAATGCAAAGAAGTGAAAAGTAATGCACCTGGGAAACAAAAACCCAGGAGAAGAGTACACAGTGGCGGAGGAGGTACTAACAACAACAAAAATGTAAAGGGACCTGGGGATAGTCATATCAGATGACCTAAAGGTGAGCAAGCAATGTGAGAGGGCAGTAAGGAGAGATGGAGGATACTGGGATGCATAGGAGAGGCATCACAAGTAGAAAAAGGAAAGTGGTTATCCCTCTGTACAGACAGTTGGTGAGACCCCATCTGGAGTACTGCACGATTTTGGAGACCCCATCTCCACAAGGACATAGACAGGATGGAGGTGGTACAGAAGAGAGCTAAAAGGTGCAGGATCTGCATCAGAAACTGTATGAAAAGACTGAGAGGCTTAATATGTATACCCTTGATGAAAGGAGGGACAGGAGGAACATGATAGAAACTTTCAAGTACCTCAGGAAATCAACAAAGTCCAGGAGGGTATCATTTTCAGAAAAAAAGATGTGCAAGACCAAGGGGCACAAATCAAAGATAGAGGGGACGGCTCAGGGGCAATGTGAAGAAATATTTTTCACAGAGAGTGGTGGACGATGGAACCACCTTCATGGGGAGGTTGTGGGGTTGAAAACAGTGGGGAATTCAAACATGCATGGGACAGACATAAAGGCAATTATAGCGGGGGTAGGAGGAAGTAGGCTGTTGGTTAACTAGAATCTGCAGCTTATCCAACAGGTAGGGAAATAGGCAGACTGGGTGGGCCAAGCTGTCCTTATCTGTCGTCAAAGTCTATGTTTCTATGTTTCACTACTCTTGATGGTTGCCACATCCTGATGCAGATGCTATTTGCATCACATTATGGATGCAAATTGCTGTAGTGTCATGAAAACTCTTTGAAAATCAGATCCAGAACAAATCAGCCCGATTCTAGAAAGGTTATGCCTGGTGTAACAGCACTTGTGCCAAGCAGAATGGCGCAAGTAGCAACTACATCAGCAGTTGCGACTGCGCTATTCTACAAGTTGCCTGCTACATGTCTCAGGCCACTTGCACTGAACAGTTGTTATGCCAGCAGTTGCGCATAAACCCCCTGTGACATGGCGCTAGGGGTTTACAGCAGCAATTGTGCCCCATTCAGAAGGGCAGCAACAAAGTCCCAGTGTCAAGTTCTACAAGAACCCCTGGAGGAGAACCGGCCAGCATGGTTACACCTGCATTTGTAGGTGTAACACTATCCATCTTCGAGGGTCCTATAGAACCCAGTCCATGTGCCCCACATGCCAAGACCACCTGTGTTCCTGCCACTTGGCATCACAACACGATCCCACTCGATCCCCACACTGTACATGCCTCCCCATACTGTAATGGACCTCAGGCTGCCCACACCAACTGCCCCTCATGCCTGAGTTACCTGCCTGCAGGGCTGCCACACCCCAGCCCTCAAATCCCTCTTTGTAAAATGACTTGCAGGGTGGCACTGTCATCCCCCACCATCGTGCCTCGACCCCCGAGTCACTGGCTGCAAATCTGCAAATAACCCGATATGCCCTGGTAGTCTAGTGGCCCCCACCCAGCCGTGCCAGCCCACCCAGCACCCCCACCCATCCCCAGCCAGCAACTGGCATAGCCCACCTCTCACCTCCATAGCCAGCCACTGACTGAGTGCAGTAGAGCACTCCTGTAAAGACACTCAGGAGTGGAGGTGTGCTGCACCAGTTGCAGCTGAGGGACATGTGGAGGAGTGCTGGGTGGGCTGTGGCTGGGTGGGGGGGGGCCACTGGGCTACCAGGGCTCAGAATATTGCGCATTTGGTCCAGTGACTCAGAGTCAGGGCATGCACAGGTGGATGACAACGCCCTTCCGCGTGGCATTCTAGTAGATAAAACACAGGGTAACAAGAAGCTGACTCATCCATTCAAGATGCAATACATGTACCCAGCACTTTACAATTTAACATATTTAGTTTTACAGAAGTTTTAAAACAAGTAAAGCTAGAGCAGCTTTGAGAATATTGTTATAAGTTGTTCCAGTATAGGGACACAAAAAAATATATTTCTTTCAGAAATGGACAAATACTTTGACAACTGTTAAAAGTGATGCTGTACTTCTGGTAAAGAACATTTATGGTAAGAAACATAGATACATTAATTATTGGAAAATGTAAGAATGTACTACACTAGGGGTCAAAGGGAGAATAAATACTGGTTAGTGTAAAATCTTATGTGACATACTGTAATTAAATAAATGTTACAGGAATTTCAAGCTTTAACTAAAAGACCAATGGATTAGCACCCTCAAATAAAGTAAAATGCAAAGTTTCCTTTTAGTTCATGGGACAGGGCATTAGCATATATTTCATATTAAATTGTACCATATGTGCATACATGTGCTGTCTCATGTATAAAGAGGAACCTCATTTGAATGCTTTCACAAATGAAAAGGGACTCCTCTATGGTTCATTGTGTAATTCAGGTTTAATATGTCCTCTACCATATTTGTGCAAGAAAAAATAAAGCTTTGAAATCAAGACGGTTCTACAATGGGGATTCAGGGCAGGGGCATGGGTAGCCCTGCAGGGGTGGCTGTTTTGGCTTGCTGAGCAGGGGCACACTTGCAACCTGCAGCTGTGGGTTGTGACATGCTAGCTAGGTAAGCCCACTGTGCGCGCACCTAGCCGCATGTCACAAATCGCAAGTCTTTGATGTGGAAATTCTGCCCTTCTAGAACAGGGCACAGGGTTAATGTCACAGTTGTGGGTGGCGCAAGTTTCATTCGGCGACAACTTATGCCACCTTCTAGAATCGAGCCCATGGTTTGATATCTTTTATTGGATCAACAAGGATGTTAGAAAAGAACAAATTAGCTTTTGGACTAATAAATCCTTCTTCGAAGCTTAATGACAGTTATTTAGAAAATCCCATATTATTAACACTTAAAAATTTAGAAAAAACAGAAATAATTCTCATTGATTTAAAACAGGCATTCAAAACATAATTAAAGTGATGTCAGGGAGCTTGAATATCTTAAGTGTGCTTTCAGCTGAACCAAATTTAAAGGTCAAAGGTTATCCAGAGATAACAGCAGGCAGAGAGTTCAAGCCACATATATTATACCATGGCCCAGATATTCAAAGGGTTGCGCATGGTGCAACAGTGTTGCACCATGCACACCCACTGATGCACCCCGGCATGATATTCAAAAGGGAAAGTCGCGGCACAAATCCTGATCGCGTCGGGCGCATCAGTAATGTCAGGCGCAGGTGGGGGCGTGCCCATGCATACTCTGCACAGTCCTATATTCAGCCTGGGATGTGCAGAGCCATGCATATGCAAGCCCTACCTGTGCCAGCACAAGTTGATCAAAAAAGGAACAATGAATGGCCACCCACAGGTGAGCTGCCGTGTTTCTGGCGCAACACGGCAGCGCCACCGTGGTGGCCACCTGCTCTGGCTGCACCTCCGTGGTGGTGGTGGCCCCCCATGCCTGATTGCAGGCATCAGTAAAAAAGATAAATCCAGTATCCCTGGTGGTCCAGTGGACCTGTCTGCCCCCGATCGTGGGCTAAGTAAAGAAATGAAAGATCCTAACATCCCTGGTGGTCTAGTGGACCTGTCTGCCCACCCACCACTGGCTGAGTTAATAATAAAAGAATACTATTCTCCCTGGTGGTCCAGTGGACCTGTCCCCTGATCGTGGGCTGAGTTAATAATAAAATAACACTACTATCCCTGGTGGTCAGTGGACCCCCCTCCCACCCACCCACTGATCCCCACTGCCCCGCTCCTCCCGGTCAGCGGCGGGTAGCAACACCCACCCTCCTGCCACCCGCCCGCCCGCTGACTGGCTATCGTTGGTGAGGCTGCATGCCCATTGGTCCCAGCGTGAGCCAATGAGCATGCAGTCTCTTCTGCTACCATATTCCAGATATGTGAATGGATCCATTTACATATCTGGAATGTGTAATCTGTATAAGCTTCTGCAGCCCATTGGCTCACGCTGTAGACCAATGGGCATGCAGCCACACGGTGTCAGTTGGCAGCGGCAGGGCTGCAGGCAGGTGGGGTGCTGCCACCGCCACTGACCAGGGTGGAACAGGGCAGTGGGGATCGTGGGTGGTCGTGAGGGGTCCACTAGACCACCAGGGAGAATCGTGTTCTTTTTATTATTAACCCAGCCCACGATCAGGGCGGGCAGTGGTCCACTGGACCACCAGGGAGAATTGTTTTATTTTCATTTACATTCAGCCCGAATCGGGCGGGCAGCGTCCACTGACCACCAGGGATTTTGGATTATTCTGTTTTGTACTGCAGCCCACGATTGGGCTTGAAATACATTGCTGTGCTGCGAGGGCGTTGGTCCCTGATGGCTGCTGCCTGGCAGGGTGCCAGGTACAAGTCATCGGGGATTGGTGCACTGCATGCAAATGGGGCCATAATTACATACAAATGGCCCCATGTGTGCCTTGAATACATTATGGCCCCATTTGCATGTGCACTTTTAAATATCACAGGTTGCTGCACATAGCACAATGGAACTTGCACTAGCGCATCCCCTGCTCCACTCTGGCCACTTCCTCTGGTGCAGTGCCACTCGCCATGCACACTGCGGGTGGTTAGGGTGTGATATTCAATGATGCTGTGCCATGGTGCAGCTCCATTGAATATCGCAGTCCACACCCCCTACGCAGCTGTTGTGACTGCGCCTAGGCTTGTGCCACAGCCTGGTGCAGTTTGAATATCTGGGCCCATGTATCAGTCTAATGAGTAACAAAACACTAGGATTCTCTACTCACTAAATTATATGTCAAGTGAAAAACTCCCAGACACATGCTTCAAGAGTAAGTTAAGAGCACACCAGTAGAATCCAGCTTCAACTCTGCTCAGAACTCTGTTAGTTGGAGAATACAGCCACTAACAAGAAAATGACCCTGGATAAAACAATTGCATGCCAAAATGTAACATATTAGCAAGTAAAAATGAAAAATAAGTCACAAAATTACAACAGAAATTATCTTTACATGGCAAATAGAAGGATTAAAGTGATGTTTACCCAAAGTGAGTAAGTGTATCACACTGATGGATGTACAACTACTGTAGCTGGAGATATATCCCCAACATACTCTCAACCAGCTATTATGTTCCAGAAACCTTAAAGCCTTCAGTGTTGTAACAAGATTGTATACATGATAATATCAATTGTCAGTGTAAGTGCCAGATACAAAGAAGTAACAGTCAAGGACCCCCAAGAAACTGAGACTATGCAGTCTGATATATACATATTTCAATAAATTGTCAGTGTATAATAGAAATAATACATTTACAGAAACAGTCTAAGGAATCTAAACAAAATTCTTAGGAATGACCCCACATGGATAAAGTAACTACTTAAAAGAAATATATATACATGAATCCTAATACACCATCAGTTGTACCAATCACTACAATAGTTACCCAAAAAGGAATGACATCTGTCATCGACCCCAAGTAAATGAGACAATGCATCCTAATAAGTACATAATGTAAAAATGTAGCAGTATAACTCAAACTACAGAACTAGAAGGAAGTAAATATAGACTATAATATGAGCCCAGAGTGCTAGCCACTCTGACACCATGATGTCATGTGCCTGAACATAAGTTTACCTCAGTATCACCACAATATTCACATCCACTATACCCACATTACTGCCCACCTCAAATACCCAAATTAAAATGCAATGTGCCACACATAAACACATACACAAACCCACACCACAACACATACACATACACGCACACACATTAGCACAGTACTAATGTGAGAGGCCAACCTGTAGATAACCAGTTAAGAGGGACTGTATAAATATGAGAGTCAAAGTCCAAGGCTCACTGAAAACCTAAAATATGTATGTCCATCCTTTGAAGTAAAGGTCCACGACGTTTACATGTAATGTGTCATATATCCAGCATCAATGTTCAAGCCATCTTCCACCATATTAAGAAATAACATAAGTCTGGTCTCACAAGCTCATCTCTGCTGTGTACTGTTGAAATATCCTTTCAAGACCATCACAGACATATCTGAGATTGAGTGGTCATCCTGAGAGAAGTGTTGTGCCACTGGTTTGCCAGTTATCTCCCTATTAATATCATATCTCTGTGAATTCATTCTAGTGCAGAGTTGGCGTTTCGTCTCAACCACAAACCCTGTGTGAGGACATTTCCTGCATTGAATAAGATAAACAACATTGCTTGATGTACATGTATAATTACCTAATATCCTAAATTGTCTGTTTCGTGAGGTACCCACACAGTCTGAAGTGGAAATGTGCTCACAAGTTTTACATCTGCGTTTATTACAGGGTTGTGTGCCATATGATGTCATGGCACTGTGTACTGGTTCAAGTTTACTCTTAATAATCTGGTTGGCTAAATTGGGTGGTTGTTGAAAAGATAGTACTGGCAGTTCTCAAAAATACAATGAAGGTTTCCTCCTCATTAATTATTTGGTGTAGTCCTTAATAATCTTTAAGTAGAAGTTGAAGGTCAGGATGATACGTGACTACTAAGGGTACTCTGTTAGTAGTGGTCCTTTCATTATATTGCTGTAGGTGTTCTCTTGGTACTCATGTAGCACATTCCACTGCTCTGTCAATTTCTCTGGAAGAGTGTCCCTGCTCAATAAAGGTGTTTTCAACATAGTTAAATGTCTATCTCTGTCTTCCTCATTTGAACATAGACAGTGGTACTGAAGTGCTTGACAATACATGACAGATTTTTGTGTGACTCAGGTGATTACTTTTCCTGAGTAAGTGTCTCTGTCTGTCAGTTTCCTGTAAATACATTTATGTAGGGTTCTATCCTTGATGGTGACAGTGGTATCCAGAATATTTACACTGGTGGCAGAATATTCCAATAAAAGCTTAATGGTTGGGTATAGATTTTGAAGTTCCTGATGAAAATCCTTAAGTGTGTCAGTGCCCTCTTTCCAAATTAATAAACAAATCATCAATGTAATGGAAGTAAGTGAGTGGTTTGTGTGTACAGTGCTAAAAGTCCTCCTCCAAATTGGCCATAAATATATTAGCATACTGTGGAGCCATCCTGGTGTCCATTGCTGTTCCCATAGTTTGAACATAATGTTTCCCATTAAAGCTAAAGTTATTATGTGTTAGAATGAATTTTTGTTTTTGTTAGTTGTTTAAACAGGAGTAGCACACTAAGCTGAAAGCTTTTTACAAGTGCGACCTGGGAGCACAGGGAAGTTAAGTGACTTGCTGAGGGTCACACAGTATGTAACTGGAAGCTGTGGGATTCAAACCCAGGTCTTTAGTAAGTTCCTCCACAATGTCAGGGTAGATTACTTGGTATTACTTGGTTCAGTTGAACAGAAGAAGGCAAAGCCCATTGAGAGAGTTCCCACACAAAGTGGGACAATTGTTAATAATTTTCTCAAATCCAAACATCCAGTTTGTTTTAAAGCTAAAATGTTTTGAGCTCCAATTAAGTTGTGAGGTAAGGAATTCATACATGAGGAACCCTTATTGTTAAAAAGTTTCCCTTTGCTGATTTTATAAGTTTTAACCTCTAACTGTTCATTGTGTAGTCTTGGTACTAGTCTCCTGTTAGAAAATGATAATCCACATTGCTCCATAAAATCTGGTGATTCAAGCAAATTATGGACTAAGTGCACATTGCCTCTTAGTCTTCTATTTTGAAGTGGAGAGACCAGTATTTCTTAGCCTAGAATGATAATCAAAATCGCCAATCTAGGTACCATTTTGTAGCTCTCCTTTGCACCTGTTCCAGTATAGCAATATCACTTTTTAGGCTCGGGTTCCAAAAGGAGACCCATAGTCAAGATATGGTCTAATATAGGCAATGAAGAGTGGAATAAGGCATTGTTCAGAATGATTAATGAATGCTAGCTTGATTTGCCTTAAAAGTCCAGTAGCCATACAAGCAATTTTGATGCAATGATCCTAGATGTAAGTTTACTATTGACTTAAATACCAAGGTCTTTCTCACAGTTAGATGATTGGAGTGGCATGCCGTTAATATAATATACAGTATTTGGATTATTTTTACCAAGGCTTATAACCATCCATTTATCTTGATTAAAATGCATATCATTATCTTTTGCCCAGTGTTCAGTACTTTCCAGATCAGCCTTCAGGGATGCTATATTGTCATAATTATTAACCTTACCCCAAGTTTAGTATCATCTGCAAACTTTGTCATATAGCTATTGGGCCCAGGATGTAAGTCATTAATAAAATATTGAATGTATATGAATATAGATGTTGTGATCCTTGTTTGTCCAATAAAGGTATCAAACCATTTGTTCTGGATTTGTGCTTATTAGGACTGATGCGGCATTAAACAGTTTGTTTGAAAATCAAGGCACTCGTCTGTGTACCTTCAACTACCATCTAATTAAACATAAAACATAGAATCTGATGCCAGATAATGACCACTTGGCCCACCCAGTCTGCCCAGTTTTCCCTACCTACAGTATTACCATATACCTTAATATATCCCTCTACCCCGTTCCACTAAGATTCCCTTATGCTTATCCCATGCATTCTTGAACCCCAGCACTGTTTTCACCCCACCACCTCCACTGGAAGGCTGTTCCAGGAATCCACCACTCTTTCTGTGAAAGTATTTCCTCACATCTCTCCTGAACCTACCCCAATCCAGCTTTATAGTATATCCATTTGTTCTTAAGCTCCTTGTTCTATGAAAAAGACTTCCATCCTGTACCTTTTTTACCATTGTGATGTATTTACAGGTCCCTATCATATCCCTCCTCCCTTCTCTTCAAGAGTGTACATATTGTGGTTCTTTAGTCTTTGTTTTAGTGATATTGGTGCAGATTCTGCATCACTTTAGTTGACCTCTTCTGGACTGCCTCCACTTTGTCTATGTCCTTCTGAAGATGTAGTCTCCAGAACTGGACACAGTACTCTAGGTAGGATCTTACCAGTGATCTACACAGGGCAACATCATTTCCTTTTACTGCTGGTGATACCTCCCTATGCACCTCAGCATCTCCCCCCCAATTGCCATGTTGCACTGCCTGACCACCTTTAAGTCATCAGATATGATTATCCCCAGGTCTCTTTCCTGTTTTGTGGTTATCAATACCACTCCACCCATTTTGTACTCTGCCCTTAGGTTTCTGCACCCTAAGTACACCTTTCAAGTAAGTCTCAACAATGTTCAGGAGCTGATTCATAATTACATGGGACTGTCTGAAGTTATGCACATTAATTTACTGTCAGTTTATGGTTGCAACCCCTAGAGCTGTTCACAGAAAGGGTCCACCTCCATTTCTAGCCTGCACATATAAAAGTGCCCTGGTGCATGGAAGTTAATGGAGTAGCCATGGAAAAGAGTTGTGTAATTCAGCAATGGGAGCATTGACCAAGGGACGGGCTGTCAATGTGCTGTAACCAGACTTCGGTAAGGCCTTCCACATTGTGTCCCACAGAATGCTTGGTAAGAAGACGGGGACCTAGGGAATGTACAAAGCTCACTAGGTGAGTATCAAAATGTTTGGTTAACAGTACTCAGAGGGTGGAAGTAAATGTAGAACACTCAGAGATCAGGGAGGTTAAATGAGGGTGCCATGGGGATCAGTGCTGGGCTTAGTACTGTACAGTGAGTTTATATGCAACAGAGGAGGTGGGATCAAGTATAACATCTGTCTCTTTGCAGATTATCCTACACTCTGTGACAGGCAGACATTGAAGAGGGGATTAAGTATATAAAGAAAGACATAGAACTACTGGATGGGTAGCCTAAGGTGCAGCAAGTGAAGTTTTGTGCAAAGAGGCACAAAATTATGCTCATTGGGAGGGTTATCCTGAGGACTGGTTATTGAATAGCAGATTACAAATCAGTGTGATAATTAAGCAATAATGCACAACAGAGTGTGTGTCATTGTGGAATAATGTCATGCCTCAGGTGGTTGAAACATAAGGCTACAGGCTGAGTGTGTTCAATACCTAGAAGTGACGTTATCTCACAATGAAATACACCCTGGGCTCATCATAAGTGATAGTCTTAACCCATCAGACCATACACCACATCACTCAGGAAGACAAACAGGATACTGGGATGCATTAGGAGTTGGCTCTGCAGTAGGAGAAAGGAGGTACCGTTGTCCTCTGTAGATCCTGAGTAAGGTGGAGTCTGAGGTGCTGTGTTCAGTTCTGGAACCCCACCTGAAAAAGGATAAGGAATATATAAAGTCTGTACAAAGGCAAGCTACAAAGATGATGCAGGGTCAGCAAGGGGATGTATAAGGAGCACCTTGTCA
Organism: Neoceratodus forsteri; assembly: GCA_016271365.2. Lineage (NCBI taxonomy): Eukaryota > Metazoa > Chordata > Ceratodontiformes > Ceratodontidae > Neoceratodus > Neoceratodus forsteri. The sequence continues at coordinate 841,084,300 of CM057454.1, read as the reverse complement.
GTTTGAACATGTGCTATACTTGCTGGAGACCTGGAGTGAGAGAAGGCACATGATAAAATATTTTAAATACCTAAGTGAAATAAACAGGGTACAGTGTCATGACATGTTCCAGCATTGTGATGCATCAGCATCCAGTGGTACAATCATAAGCTGTGGTCAAGTGGGGGTGGGGGGATGAGGGTTGATTCAGGAAGGATGTAATGAAAGAGTGATATGTATGTATAACAGTCTGCCCAGAGAAGCACGAAATGCTAAGACAGTGACAGGTTTCAAGAGAGTGTGGGGTAGCTATTAGGGCTTGGTGAAAGCAAAGGCTAGAAATGGGAGTGGGGTGGGAGAGAGCCTGAACTGCCACTAGAGTATTGGCAGATGAACATCCAAGGATTTCAATGGTTCAGTTAAGACAATGGGCAGATATGATGGACTATGAGTCTTTTTCCTTGGGATGTTTCTGTGTTCTCTTTCAAACTTTCTTTGTATTCCCAGAAGTCAAGAAATAAATTATAACATAGTCATTATACATTTCTATTCCTTCTGATACAATTTTCAGCAGGTAATTCTATTAATTTAAAAGCAGACAAATAAAGCATTGTTGTTGTTATTTTTTGGGGGCTAAAGTGTCTCAGAATGCTAACATTAATTTCTAGGCCTTAATTTTCTTCATCTAGTATAATACAATATATTGGGAGTGCTCCAAACTTATTCATCCATCTAAAGAAAATAACTAGAAAGGAAAAAAACTTTTCAAACCAATTTTGGCTAAAACCAAATAGCCAAGTGAAACCTAAATAATTTTCATGTAAATAAATAATGATTTAAATGGCAGTCATAACAATTTATAACTTTAATAAAAAATTTAAACACAATGGCCCGGATATTCAAACTGCGCCCAAAACGTGCAATACTTGAGGAGCAAGCACAAGTCCATTGCGCATGTGCAATAGCGCGATATTCAAACATGGAGCAAGGCAAATTGCGCAACCAGCCAGCGTCTGAATATCACACAACCTGCACCATAGCGCAACCAGGAAGGGAAGCTGAGCAGATATGATGCGCTATTGCACAACAAGGGCAGCCCAGCTGAGCAGTCCAGAGGCGCCATAGCGTAAGCAGAAGACCCCCAGCAGCAGAGCAATGGAATTGCACAACCAGGGAGGTAGCGGGGCCCACCACCCATGCCACAGATGGGCACAGGAACACACTGCAGAACTAACAATGCACCCCCACACCCCAAGCACAGCATAATTGGGGAGGAATGGAATATCCACCGGCCCATGGGGACAAGCAAACAAAGCACAGCCGGGCCATGTTGCCCCAGCACACCCACTGGCAAGCTGAGACTGCCACACAAAGGGGCGGACCACCCCAGTGTACATCAGTCCCCCTTGTGCACAGCACACCCTGCACTGTGACCCCAAGACACCACCCATGAGCAGTGACCATCACTGCAGGAATCCCCATGAATCCCCGTCACACTGCAACCTCGTGTACCATAACCATACAAGCCAGACCCACTATGAGCACCCAGCAGTGGGTGGCAGCACACGGCAACAATCCGACTGAAAGCCACTCCCACACCAGAGACACCTCCCCACGCATACACACACACACCATGACTATACCACCCAAGATGCCATGCACACCACTGCAACTGAGCACCTATAGCCAGCTGCAAATCAGAGACTACCACAGTATTCATATCAAAATATATATTTAAAATATAACAAGAATAAAAGAACAACAACTAAAACTATGTACAAATATACAAAACAGGGGTGGGGTAGCAGGTACAAGGTAGGGGTGGGTAAGGGGCAGGGTGAACAACTGGGAGAGGGAAGGCAGAGTGTGAGGGATAGGTAAGGGGAGGTAATGGGCAGGTACTGCCTGCCAGCCTGCTCTCCTGCCACCTGGTGCTCATCCCAGGTCCTCCTCCTGCACCTCAGACCATGTTGCTGTAGGTCCAGCAGGATGGCGAGCGAATCCAGCACCACCTGTATCAGCCGCTGCATCGAACGGTCAATGCGGTGCAGGATCCAGACACCTAGGACAAGGGATCAGAGTCAATGGCTGTGACTGTCCATATCCCTGAAGCCCACCCATCATGCATGGCATACAGCCAAGTGCCCTGCTCCTGTGATGGACTGCACCCACCCACAGTGACCTTGCACAAGACATGCCCAACAAGGCAGCAACAGCCATGTGTACCACTGCACACACACGCCCATGTCCAGCACAGCACAGCACAACAAAGGCTGTACAGTAACGTGGCTACGCAGTGGGCAGGCAGTGCCACAGCCATGTGTCCAGTGCGCATGGACCACCACTGATGCACTCAGAGACATGCAGTGCCACTGGACAGTGCTGACTGTCACCTGTCGCGTGCATGGCAGTGTTGTCCATGGATGCTGGCCTGTTCATGTCCCTGGCTTGTGTCCCCCAGTTGTTGTTGCTCTGTTCCCCCGCTGTCCTGGCTGCTACCTCCACTGCACGGTACATCTACTGGCCTCTGCAGTCTGTGGCCCCACACCTTCCTTGCCCCTATTCTGTCCTGTGCTCTCCCTGGACTGCATTCTTTCTCCCTCTGGCCTTGTCTGTCTCCCTGCCTCATGTGGCTTCCCTGTAGCATTCTTGCACCTCTTCCTTGAGCCTTTTTATTTTGGCTCATTTCGGCTATGGCGCAACTTCCGCCCTGATCCACTGTGCGCATTGCCAAACCTTTGAATATCGCATTGCACTTTATGCATGGTTCCACCCCTTCGTTGCACATGCCTTAATTAGCATTGTGCTGTTGCTCAGCATTTTTTCAGCGGTGCAACTGCCTCCTGCTGAATATCGCAGAATGGCGCAGTTTCGGACTTGTGCAGACACAATCCTATAGCGCATGGAGCAACCTTTTGAATATCCCACCCAATAGCTAATTTTTCAGCCAGTTTGTATGGGGTGATTTTCCATTAAGAGCAAATGCTTAGCAATAATGTTATCTTAAAAATAATGACTTGGGACCTTTAGATGTCTCTGTAATCATTGGCCTGGATATTCAAAGAGTTGAGCCAAGTGCCTGGCCGCTCACACCTACCAGCGCCCACGACCCCATCGCAACAACGCTACAATGAGGCACATGCCACCACATTGCAATGTCATTGAGCGGGTGTTCGGGATGCTGAAACGCGTTTCCATTGCCTGGACACCTCTGGCAGTGCCCTGCAGTACAGTCCCTCAAAGGCCTGTGGGATATTCCTGGCCTGTTGCATCCTGCACAACATGGCTAAAGAATGTGGGATAGCCGCACAGGTCAAAGAGGGGACAGCAATAGGGACAATGGGGACGCCTGTGATGATGGTGATGGGCAGCCCCCTTGGCCAATGAGGATCCTGACTGATCCGGCTGGCACAGCTGCACCGGGATACCATCACAGAGGAGCACTTCAGCCAACCCAGGTAAGTCATGGTGTCATGCACAACCACTAGTGGCTAAGGCACAACCCACAAACACGCATGGAAACACACCAGGGTGCATGGTGGCAAGGGATGTGGCAGGGCACAGAAGCACACACACACACAACCAGGGATGGGTGAACATCAACATGCCACATGGACGGACACACACACACACGCGACACACACAATGCACCAAACGTGCACAGAGGGTAGGAGGAACACTGACCAGAACACCAACCCTAGCAACACATGTCCACAGGCCACCACGCCCACTGTCTGTCCATGTGCGTGTGTCAGATGCTGGGCACCATCGCACTTGGTGTACAGTGCAATGCAGGCATCATCATGCACACGCACCTGCAGACAGCAGCCGGGAGGGTGTGCAGGTGGACCGTGTGTCCAGAAGCAGGGCTGGGCACCCACCTGTGCACTGCCCACTGAAACACACAATGCACACATGGCAGCACCAGACAGTGCCCACATTGGGAGACAGGTCAGTCTCACGGCACAGTGCCACGGCTGCCCTCAGATGCATAGGGTCTGCAACACATTGAACATGTCTGCACCAGGAGTGCTTGGGATGCCCACAGCTGAACCCAGCATCAGCAGGGTAGGTGTCACATGACACCAGGAATAAGGAGTGGATAGCGCACTGTGATGTGAGCGATGCATGGGCACCTGACTGTGTGCCCATTGTGGCCATGACAGCAATGAATGCCTGTGCATGACTGTCAATGGCAGCGGTCACATCCTCCCGCAAATGGTCCATCCGTGACAGGATCCTATCGGTGTCCCTGCTGCGATGCTCCTCTGCCCTCTCCAGAGCCACACAAGTGCCTCCACGGATGTTGCAAGCTGCATCTGCTGCTGGATCAATGCCGCTGTATCTTGGTGTGCTCGTCAAGAGGTCATCTGCCTCCTCGGCATCCTGTGTGTACACAGACGCCGCCACTGAACCCTGAACCCCCAGTCCTAGTGGGTGACTGCTGCTGCTGCCCCTCTGGCTGCTTCACCCAAGGACTCAGTAGTCACATAGGTGACAGTGGATACCCACTCCGTCCCTGGCTGCTCACACCCCTACGGTGGCCACAACCCCATCGCAGCAATGCTACAATGAGGCACATGCCACCACATGCAATGTCATTGAGTGGGTGTTCAGGATGCTGAAGGCACATTTCCATTGCCTGGACACCTCTGGCGGTGCCCTACAGTACAGTCCCTCAAAGGCCTGTGGGATATTCCTGGCCTGTTGCATCCTGCACAACATGGCCAAAGAATGTGGGATAAGCCATACAGGTCAAAGAGGGGACAGTGAAAGGGACAATGGTGACACCTGTGATGATGGTGATGGGCACCCCCTGCCCGACGAGACCCCTGAGTGATCCGGCTGGCATAGCTGCACCGGGATACCATCACAGGCACTTCAGCCAACCCAGGTAAGTCATGGTGCCTGCGCAACCACTAGTGGCTAAGGCACAACCCACAAACATGCATGGAACACACCCAGGGTGCATGGTGGCAAGGGATGTGGCAGGGCACAGAAGCACACACACACAACCAGGGATGGGTGAACATCAACATGCCACATGGACAGACACACACACACGCATGCACACAATGCACCAAACATGCACAGAGGGCAGGAGGAACACCGACCAGAATGCCAACCCTAGCAACACATGTCCCAGGCCACCACGTCCAATGTCTGTCCATGTGCGTGTCAGATGCTGGGCACCATCGCACTTTGGTGTACAGCGAATGCAGCCATCATCATGCACACATACCTGTGGACAGCAGCCAGGAGGTGTGCAGGTGGACCATGTTGTCGTGCAGGGCTGGGCACCCACCTGTGCACTGCCCACCGAAACACACAATGCACACAGGGCAGCACCAGACAGTGCCCATACTGGGAGACAGGTCAGTCTCGTGGCACAGTGCCACGGCTGCCTCAGATGCATAAAGCGGCCCGCTGAGACCTGCCAGCACTGGCAGACTGACCTGAGACCTCATGGGGTGGCACCGATGGTCCCCAGGGGTTCTACTGCATGAACGCGACTGTGCCCACGCAGGAGTCTGCAGCACACTGAACATGCCTGCACCAGGAGTGCTTGGGATGCCCACAGCTGACCCCGGCATTGGCATGGTGGATGTCATATGACACCATGAACGAGGAGTGGATAGCGCACTGAGTGGTGTGAATGACGATGGGCACCTGACTGTGTGCCCATTGGGCCATGACAGCAATGAATGCCTGTGCATGCCTGTCAGTGGCAGTGGTCACATCCTCCATAAATGGTCCATCCGTGACAGGATCCTATCGGTGTCCCTGCTGCGACACTCCTCTGCCCGCTCAGAGTGACACACAGTGCCTCCACCGGACGTTGCAAGCCGCATCTGCTGCTGGACCAATGCCCGCTGTATGCAGGTGTGCTCGTCCAAGAGGTCATCTGCCTCCTCGGCATCCTGTCCCTCAGGCTGTGCATGGGCCTGATGTTCAGCACCCCTTGAGGGTGGGTGCTGCACACCAGGACCAGGTATGGGCAAGTCCACAGGTGGTGCACAGGCGCCGCAGCTGAACCCTGAACCCCCAGTCCTGGTGGTGACTGCTGCTGCTGCCCCTCCGGTTGCTGCACCCAAGGGCTCAGTAGTGCTGCCGCAGTCACCACAACAGTCCCACTGTCCTGACCAGACACCGGTGCTGCCCCACTGGTGCTGACAGGCACAGCCTGGGATCAGCGGATCACGGCCCACATGGTGGCACCAGCAACAGCCATGGATGTGAGCTGACCTGCTGTCCATTCCATAGCACACACGTGTCACTGCCCATGACGGTCATGTCTTCATCACTGGTGCAGGTCTCTGCCCCAGCCACAGCCACAGTGTGCTGGCATCCTTGGACACCAGAATGCTGAGACACAGGAAGGGCTTCCCCATACTTGTCTCAATGACATCAGTGTGGACAGCCAGGTGGCCCCACTGTCATGCCGATCCACAGAAACTTGTGCAGGTGGATAGTCCAAACTCCGACTCAGGCCAACTGTCCTCAGTGGACAGGCCCACCAACGCTGACCCATGCAGATGCTCAGGATCTGTAAGGAAAGCAAAGTCATGTTACTGCATGTTACCTACATACCCCCCAAGGCAGACCACGGCTTACCATGCAGAGATGGGCCACCCGAACTCCCTCTATGGCACTGCAGCGCATGCTTGCAGCAAGCCTGTCCTCTGCTGGTGTGAGCTGCACCACCTCCGGCTGTCCCCCGCCTGTTGCAGCATGTGCCGCCCTGATGGCAGCCACCTTCTCCTTCACCCTCCTCCTGTCAGTACCCATCTTCTTCTTACACTCCTGCACAGAGCACTGGTGGCTGCCATGCAGGTTCACGCATGCCACCTCCTCCCATGCAGCAGCACGGCCGGAGGGGTGCCCCACCATCCCGTGAGCAGTGGCTCCTGATCCAGGTAGGCCTCAAAAGTGCCTCAGTCTCGGCCGTCGTGAAATTGGGCCTCCTCCTCCACCCACCACCATTGTCCCCTCACCCACAACTTTCTCAGTCATTATTCAGCCTGGAAGGATGGCAGTGGTTACCTGTGACTGTGCAGTCCAAAGCATGTCACTGAAACCACAGTCCACACTCCCACACAGCATGCAACTCACAAATAAACTGCAGTGACCAACTATGGCCACTGCGAGCACTTTGTCACACTTTTATAGCACAATGCATGCAAATTAGTGAGGAGCAACTTTAATCAGATGCAAATCACGGTGCTACGCCATTGAATGGCTGATCGGATGATTTGCAAATGATGGCTGAATATCGCGCTTTCACACTTTGCGCAATTGTGTTGAACGTGCTGAGCCAAAGGCGCAGTTCTGTGGCATGCATAGTACACCTCACTGCACATGCCCAGGCTGCTGACACTGGCGTCTGCCACACTGCTGACGTGCTGTACGTGATGGTCAATGCGGGGCACAGCCACCATTGTGCCAGTGGCACTATAGCGAAGGTCACTACATGGCGCTATGACAATGGGCCTTCATAGGTGCAATGGCACAACTGCTCGATAGTCCACTGTGGCGCTGGCACACAGGCAACCAATCGCATCTATACGCATAGTCGTCCGATGGCACTGTGCATGGCCTTGCGCCAGAGACCCTTGACCCTGTGCCCACCTTTGCCTCCTTGGCGCCACACGTCAGGCATGGTGCACCTCTATTGTGCTGTTTGGTAACACACGATAGGGAATGGCAGCGCTGTACCACGCAGCATTTGCATGGGGTACTATGCCCAGAGTGCCATATTACCTATTATAGCCATTGTGATGGTATGCAGAAGAGCTCCATAGTGGACTGCCATGAATTAGCCAACCTTGTGGCTGCTGACGCATGCCATACCATGGGCCTCTGTTTGGGGATGCACCACTGGACAGGGCCAGGACCCAGGCATGGCAGGAGGTGGCCACTGCCCTGGAGGAGGCCACCAGATGGAGGAGGACCATGAAGCAATGCAGGCACCACTATGGGGACCTCAGGAGGAGGGAGCGGACCTACTAGCCCATCTGTGGTTACGTGCCAGGAGGAGACGGTGCCACGTCCAGAGTAGGGATCCATCACCGCACTTGTATTGTTCATATGGGTAATAGTGTTGTATGTGTCAGCATAGCGGAGGGATAGTCTAGGGTTGGCTGTGGCGGTGTTTACAGGGTGTGGGGTGGGTGGGTCTGGCTGGGTGGGTGGGCACACACATTGGGCAGAGGGACTTTGCTTCAGGATTGTACTGATGTTCTTCTCTCCTTCTTTCCCCACAGTCGTGGATGAGCGTCGCCGGCTGAGGAGGAGCGGCGGAAGGAGGAGGACAGAGCATCCAGGCGGGATGAGGCCAACACCGCCGACCTGACCGGCCCGATGAGGGTGAGTGCCATAACCCATGATTACTATTGAATGCCAACAGGGTGGCAGCGGGCATCACCATCCATAGACACCACTGCCACACACGCGACTTGCGACAGTCAGCACTGCCCAGTGGACCGCATGTCTGGGAGTGCATCAGTGGTGGTCCATGCATGCACGGGCACATGGCTGTGGCACTGCCTTCACACCGCATAGCCACGTTACTGTACGGCCATGGTGGTGCTGTGCAGGACATGGGCAGTGGGTGTGCAGTGGTCACATGGCTGTGGCTGCCTGGGTGGGAAGGTCTTGTGGACACCCGGTCACTGCGGGTGGTTGTACACCATAGGGGCATGGCACATGGCTGTATGCCATGCACAATGGGTGGGCTGCAGGAGGATGGACAGTCACACCTATTGACTCTGTTCCCTTATCCTAGGTGACCGGAGATTCCTGCAAATTCAGCAGGAGTTACCGAGCTGCTCCAGGTGGTGAGGGAGACTTTGCAGCTCCTTCCAGCTGATACACCACCATGGGGTCAGGAGGAGACAGAGGAGCACACATCAGCACCAGAAGGAGGAGGACTGGGGTGGCTGTTGATGTCCCTATGCTCCAACTACCACCTTCCACTCGTTAACCTACCTCACACCCTTCTCCTCTCCCATATGTTCACCCTGCCCTTACCCACCCCTACCTTGTTTGTGTCCCTCCCCATGTTTGTACATAGTTGTGTGAATAGTTATTTTGTAATTTTGAATACAAATCTTGATATGAATACTGTGGTGGTCTCTGATTTGCAGCAGGCTATAGGTGCTCTGTTGCAGTGGGTGTATGGCATCAGGGTGGTGCAGTCATGGGTATGTGTGTATGTCCATAGAGAAGTGACTATGGTGTGGGAGTAGCTATTAGTCAGTGTCTGTGGTGATTGTGTTGTTCCTGTGCAATGAATGACTGTGTGCAGTGGTCCATGGTGTATGCTCTGTGTCCATGGTGCCCTGTCAACCCATACATGGCCCTGCAGCTGACACCCTGCATGTCTGTGAACTGCAAGGTCTGCTGCCATGTCAGTGGTGGCTGTCCACGCAGGGCAGCCACTGTACCCATCAGAATGCTGAGTTGCCTCCTGTCACTGGTGTGGTGCATGTTTGCCTCAGATGACACTGTGGCCTTGGCAGTTGTTGTCCCACCTCCATGCTGTGCTTGTGTGTGTTGCAGGAGATGTGCACCACTGTCTATGACTTGTGCTCCAGGCATATGATGGTGGCGTATTGGTCCACAGTGCCTGTGCAGGGTAGCTGGCACTCCTGTGCCATGGAGGACTGCAGGCTGTGTGTACACAGTTTCCATGAGCCCACACTGGGGCTTGGTTGCCCCACTACTGTGTCTGTGTTGTGCCCCCTTGGGTATGGGTGGGTGTTTGTCCCTGCACTGTGTTGCATCGAGTGTGGTGCTATGCTCCACACACCACTGTGGGTGTCTGTGCTGGCTGTTATGGCCAGTGGTGGGTCAGGTGTGTCACTGAACTACTGTGCAGGGTGCTGTATCACTGGTGGTGGTGTCAGGGGCACACCCTGTCCCGTGTGGGTACCTCTTGTGCCGATGCATGGTCAGTCTCTCAGCTGTGCCTTGAGGGGATTGGGCGTGGCGGCACTGTGTCTACCGTTGTTGCATTGCCGTGCTGCCACCCACTGCTGGGTGCTCATGGTGGGCTGGCTTGTATGGTTCTCTGGTGCACAAGGTTGCAGTGTCACAGTGGGGGTGATGGTATGCATGGGGTTTCCTGCAGTGGTGGTCACTGCTCATGGGGGTGTCTGGGGTCATAGTGCAGGGTGTGCTGTGCACTGGGAGGAGATGGTGTGGCACAGGGTGGTCTGCCTCCTTGTGTGGCATTCTCAGCTTGCCGGTGGGTGTGATGGGGCACCATGGCCCGGCTGTGGGTTGTTTGCTTGTATCCATGGGCCAGTGGTTATTCCAGCCTCCCCAGTTGTGCTGTGCTTGTGGTGTGGGGGACGATGTCAGTTCTGCTGTGTGTTCCTGTGCCCATCTGTGGCATGGGTGGTGAGCCCCTACCTCCTGGTTGTACAGTTACATTGCTCTGCAGCTGGGTGGCTCTCTACTTGCACTATGGCACCACTGGACTGCTCAGCTGGACATCCTTGTTGCGCCATAGCGCATCATATCTCACTCAGCCTCCCTCCCTAGTTGCACTATGGCGCAAGTTGTGCGATATTCAGGCGTTGGCTGTAGGCGCTAATTTGGCTTGCTCCTTTTTAAATATCGCATCTGTTGTGCATGGGCTAATAGACTTGTGCTTACACCCTGCTATTACACTTTTTGGGCACAGTTTGAATATCCAGGCCATGTGTGTTTACTTTTGTTTATTTAATTACCTTTTCATCATTTTAGTTGTATTTTGCCTACTACTAGTAAAACAATTATCCAATAGAATGTTTGTATTATTACATAGATACATAGATACATAGACAGTGTCAGCAGATAAGGGCCTATGGCCCACCTAGTCTACCCATTTGAGCTTGTAAGTTCAGTTTGTTTTCCTAGAGTCTATTTCCCTTACCCTGACCTCTAGAATTCCTTTATGTCTATCCCATGCATTCTTAAATCCCATGATTGTTTCAGCCCCCACCACTTCCTCTGTGAGGGTGTTCCCTTGTCCACCACCCGTTCTGTGAAGAAATTCTTTCTCATGTTTCCTCTGAATCGTCCTCCCTCCAACTTCATCCCATGCCTCTAGTCCTGAAACATCTTTTTCGCTTAAAATAGTGTTTTCCTGCACCTGTTCCTCCTATAAGATACTTGTATGTCTCTATCATATCCCTCTCTCCTCCTCTCTCCAGGAGTACATAGATACATAGATACATAGACATACATAGATACATAGACAGTGTCGGCAGATAAGGGCCTATGGCCACCTAGTCTGCCCATTTGAGCTTGTAAGTTAAGTTTGTTTTCCTAGAAGTCTATTTCCCTTACCCTGACCTCTAGAATTCCTTTATGTCTATCCCATGCATTCTTAAATCCTGTGATTGTTTCAGTCCCACCACTTCCTCTGGCAGGGTGTTCCACTTGTCCACCACCCGTTCTGTGAAGAAATTGTTTCTCATGTTTCCTCTGAATCGTCCTCCTCCAACTTCATCCCATGCCCTCTAGTCCTGAAACATCTTTTCGCTTAAAAATAGTGTTTTCCCTGCACCCTGTTCCTCCCTGTAAGATACTTGTATGTCTCTATCATATCCCTCTCTCCATGTTCATTTCCTTCAACCTGTCTTCATAGGACTTGTGATGCAACCCATGCACCATCTTTGTTGCCCTCCTCTGAACCTTCTCTACCCTGTCTATGTCCTTACGTAGGTATGGTCTCCAGAACTGTACACTGTACTCCAGGTGGGGCCTCACTAGTGTCTTGTATAGCGGAATTATGACCTCCCTTTTCCTGCTGGTGATGCCCCTGCCTATACATCCCAGCATCCTATTTGCTTTACCTGATGCCTTGTCACACTGTTTCCCTACCTTGAGGTCATCAGAGATGACAACCCAAGATCCCTTTCCTGCTTGGTGCATGCTATATCCTCACCCCCAACTGATATATTGTGCCAGGTTTTTGTGCCCATATGCATTATCTTGCACTTCTTTGCATTGAATTTCAACTGCAAACCCTTGACCATTCTTCAAGTTTCTGCAGGTCCCTTCTCATTCTGTCTACACCCTCTGGTGTGTCTACTCTGTTACAGAGCTTTGTGTCATCAGCGAACAGTGAAATTCTGCCTTCTATATCCTGTGCAATGTCACTGATGAAGATGTTGAATAGGACCGGTCCCAGCACTGATCCCTGTGGTACCCCACAGGTCACTCTTCCTCTGTGGAGTGACAGCCATTTACCACCACCCTCTGTGTCCTGCCACCCAGCCAGTTACCTACCACCACACTACTGTCCTGCCCACACCCATATTCCCCAGTTTGTGTAATAGTCTTCTATGTGGCACAGTGTCAAAGGCCTTGCTGAAGTCCAGATAGGCCATGTCCACTGCCCTCCCTGATCCACCTCCCTAGTCACCCAGTCAAAAAATTCAATGAGGTTGGTCTGACATGACCTCCCCTGGTGAAACCATGCTGCCTTGGGTCCTGTAGTCCATTGACAACCAGATGTTCCACCAATCTCTCCTTCAGTAGTGCTTCCATGATCTTTCCCACTACCGAGGTGAGGCTGACTGGTCTGTAGTTCCCTGCTTCCTCTTTGTTCCCACTTTTGTATAAGGGGACTACATCTGCTGTCCTCCAGTCTTTGGGTACCTCCTGTTTCCAGTGATTGGCTGAACAGGATAGCCAGAGGTTCAGCCACCACCTCTCTTAGTTCTTTAAGGACCCTGGGTGCACCCCATCTGGCCCCATTGCTTTATCAGCTCTATTACTTCCAGTTCCTTCAGGACCCTTTCTCGTGTAAAGGGACTTGTGTCCATTTCTGCACCATTCTCACCCTTGTACTCCTTCAGACCCATTACCCCTCTTCCTTAGTAAAGACTGAGCAGAAATACCTGTTCAATATGTCAGCTTTACTGTTGTCATCCTCCACGCTTCCATCCTCCCCTTCAGTCTCACTATCCCTCCCTTTGTCCTTCTTTTTCACTTATGTACCTGTAAAGGTTTTGTCCCTTTAACCACTGATTTTGCAATGTGTTCTTCTGTCTGAGCTTTGGCTTCCCTTACTGACTTCCCTGCCTCCCTTTGTTTCTCCTGGTACTTCTCCCTATCCCCTTCTGCCTGTGTCTTTTTGTATTGCCTGAATGCAATCTTTTGGCTTTCACTTTCTTTGCTACCTCTTTGGAAAACCATAATGGTCTCCTCTTTCTTTTCCTCTTGCTAACCTGCATATTCATTCTGTTGTTCTTATAATCCCCATTTTAAATACTGCCCACTGTTCCTCAATCCTGATTCCTGTCCATTCCCTTAATGCCTCTTTCAAGCATCTCCCCATTTTCCCAAAGTCTGTCCCCCTAAAATCCAGGATACTTGTTTTTGTGTGGTTTGCTTCTGCTCTTTCTGTGATTTCAAACCACAATGACTGGTGGTCACTGTTACCCAGGTGCTCCCCACTGTTACCCCATCACACTGTCCCTGTTTGTGAGCACAAGGTCCAGTGTTGCCTTCTGCCGAGTTGGTTCCATGACCAGTTGCTTGAGAAGGCACCCTGAAGGAGTCCAGGATAAATCTGCTCTAGTTGATGCTGCTGCTGGGATGCTCCAGTCCACGTCTGGAATATTGAAGTCTCCAACCAGTACTACCTCACCCTTGTCTGCCATCCTTTGGATGGCTAGCATCAACTCCTATCTGTTTCTTCCTCCTGGGCTGGTGGTCTATAGACCACACCTGTGCAGATGGCTGGCCCCATTTTCCTTTCAACTTAACCCACAGTATCTCTCCCCATTTTGTTCCTCCTGGATCTGTGTGGCCCTTATGTCATTTTTCACATACAGTGCCACCCTCCCTTCCTGCCTGCTCTGTCTCTTCTGAATATGTTGTAGCCAGGTATGGCCATCTCCCAGTCATGGTTATCATTACACCAGGTTTCAGTGATGGCCACAATGTCCAGGTCTGACTGTACCATGACAGCCTCCAGATCTTCCATCTTGTTGCTAAGGCTCCTGGCATTTGCACACATGGCTTTCCATGATTTGACCTCCTAGACTGCTTCACTGTTCTACTCCAGCCCCTTCCTTGGTTGTCATTTATCCCTGGTTCTCCTTGCTGTCTGCCCTTCTGCTGAATTTTTCCCTTTTCTGCTTATCCACCTTTTGGACACTATTCTCCAACTTTTGCACACTGCTTTGCAGAGATAGCCACTCCTCTGGTTCACTGGTTCCATTACTAGCTGTGGGGGGAGCAAGTAGGTACCATCCTTGCTGGCCTGCCACCCCTCTTCTAGTTTAAATGCTTGTCAATGTAACATTTAAACTTATCAGTGTTGGATTCCCCTCAGGATGGATGCAGGCCGTCAGGCTTGAACAAACCTCCATCCTCCAGATGGGTCCCCAGTCACCAATGAATCCAAACCCTTCCTCACAGCACCAGTTCTTCAACCATGAGTTAAAGTTCCTGGTGCATGCACTCCTGCTCTCCTTGCCTCTCACAGGTAGTACTTCTGAGAAGTGACAGAAGTAGCTACTTGCTTGAGACCCTCCCCAGTTTCCTAAACTCTTCCTGAACTTCCTTTGGCTCCCCATTTGCCAAGTCATTAGTACCTAGGTGGATAATGACATCCAGCTCACCCTCCTGTCTTGCCTTCCCAGTGATCCCCAGTATCTTCCTTCCATCCCTCCATGCCGTGGCACCTGGTAGGCACCTCACCTCCTGTCCTCCCCTCCTGTGTTCCTAGCTGGATCCTCTATGATGGAGTCCCCACCAGGATTCGCTTCCTCCTCCTCTGGGTCCACTGCTTTCCCACTGAGGTCACCTCCTTGCCTAACCTCCACATCCTTTCCTTCCACTTCCTGGGTACCTCTATTTTCAGTGAAGTTCAACACAGAATTTGACCTTTTTAAGTCATGTACTGAACCTGTGTCTCTGTGCAGCTGGATTTGCTGCTTGTTGCATTACTTCGGTAACAAGTTCTACTAACAGGGCAGAGTAATCCTCCGAACTTGTTCCTAGGTACTTAATAGTCTACTTTGGCCCGGAAGTTAGAAATGTTAATTTTGGTATTGTAGACTATGTTTTGTCTAAGGAGGCATGCAGTATACATAATGTACTGTATATGTTCTTACCCATAGAAAGTATTTGGGAGACCATTAAGGCTGTAGTCCATGCCTTTGTTTTTGTAATACTTCTTCTTTTTTTTTTTACTTATTTATGCATTTTATCATGATATATGACAACAAAAACAATAGCATGGTACTCTGAACACAACATTTCTTCTGCACAAAAATATCTACAAAATGAGTGTTTTTTTATTTATATATACCTTTTAGGTTTTTTTATTAGCAAAAATCATTAGAAAATTCAATCTTCATTTTCAACAAACAAATGCAAATAACTGTAAAACAAAATTATAACATGGTACTGTGAGCATGAAAGTTGTTCATCACAAAAATGCCTACAAAAGTAGTGGTGTTTAATTTATTGATACCTTTAGATTTTTATAATCAGAAACATTGGCAGGAAATTCAGGGCCAGATTCACAAGGTCTGCATAGCTGCAACAATGACAGCTTGCGCCAACCATCTGTGACCTGGACCCGCACCCGATTCAGTATCAGAGTGGGTCCATTGGTCTGCACTCTGTGACCTGTAACATGGGTCTCAAGCTGAATGCCAATGACCCCAAATGTTGCAAGCCATGGGAAAGGTGGGGAGACAGATGTGCCTGAATCCCTGCATGCCTCTCTACCCCTCACTCAGCAGTTGCAGGCCACATGCCCCCCAACAATACCCCACTGGTGACTGGGACGCCACCACTCACACCACCATGGCCAGCCACCAATGGAGCATTGCATGAGGTACATACAGTTAATATACATGATCAGAGAATGACAGGCAGCTATCATTCTCTGAGCACACTCTATCAACTGTTACATGTTTCTATGCAATGCTCCATTGATTAAACTGGCTCCAGATCTCCAATCACTGTGAAAATATAGTGGGGGCATGGTAACCTGTAACATGGCGAGAGTGGAGAAACCACTGGAAACACCAGGGATCTTTAGGACATTGCGAGACAGTTAAGTACTATTCAAGGGCAGCATTTCCAGGTTCAGGGTGCAGGTAATGGCATTGGGGCTGGGAAGGGAATTTTCCATAGCCCCTGAAGGCTTTTACAGTGGTACTATTGTGGTCAGGGGAGCATAGTCCATATTGGTGGCGTGTACAGTACTAGTGGTGGCACCTTGGACATATGGGGCGCAGTACCATGTGGACTAGGATACAGACATGGGGCTGTAGCCCATGAAGGCTATCCATTGTGCAGCACTGGCTGCACATTGTAACCCTGGTGGATGGGAAAGACCACTTATGCCACTTTTAGTAGGCATAAGTGTTCTTGATGGATGTCCACTGGGGTTCTTTCTGAATCCTGATTTGAGGACTTAGCAGCCACCCTACCTGAATAAGGTGCAAATGCTGCCATAAACTCCCTTACACCAATGTTGCAAGGGGCATTATGGTGCATTGGTGCAGGATTGGCGCAGGCTGCTTTTGCGAATCCCACTATAGCATGACACATGATGCAAGTGCTACTTGCACCATTCAGTTGTATGCGTCCTGAGTTGCCTTTTGTGAATCCGGCCCCAATTTTTTCTACTTTTGGAGGTATGGCATAAATGGAATAAATTACTCCCTACTGGAAATATTGTTGATATTTTTGTTCTTGTGCCAATTGACCTGATGTCACTTGTGGCTTTGGCACTCATGATGTCGTCAGTTCAATGACACTCAAATGAAAATATCAATAATAATTCTAGTAGGGGGCATACCACTTATATATTCTTTTTAAAAACTCCATTAATGCATCAATTTGTGTTGCTATTAAGGCAGCAAAAGTATGGAAATGTGATGCTATGGTTTCCAACACTAACTCCACATCCCTCAAGCAGCTAAAGGGGTAAGGCAGCACAGACAACCACAGACATCCATCATCAGGTAAGACAAACAACATACAACTCTTCCCAAATGGCATAAGAGACTTCCATCATCATGGTCCAATACTTCTGTAGCCATGGATACACGATACCTTGCACACCACCTGGAAAGTGCGGTATATCATTTGAATAAGATTATATTATAAATTTTAAGTGATCAGTACCACATAGCAGGGTGTGCACAAGGCTAAATGCTGCATGCCCCATTTGGGTTGTGAGGCATGAGGTGCAGTTAAGTGCCTTCAACAATCTGGAAAGTGTAATATAAAATTCCCATAGGATCACATTGTAAATTATAAGTAAGCAATAACACATGTCAGGGTGTGCAGCAATGCTAAATTACAGCACACACAAGTGGTTAGAGGTATGAGGCACAGATAAGTGCCATTAACCACCTTGGAAGAGCTGATGTCATTACTCAGGTACCAAAGGCATGCTAAGGATATGCAGTCAGCAGGTGGCTGCTCTGAGGAGCACCAAGTCCCTGACATCTTTGCTGGAAACAGAGGTAAAAATTCCAATTTAAATGGCACACAGCTGAATGACACAAACTGAAACCAAAAAGGGAAAGACCAGCAGAGCAAAATGTAATTCTGGGTAGTATGGTGAAGGCAGTTTTCATGTGCACTGACTAAATGCAAGAAAGAAAAGGAACTGTCAGTGGATGGCTGCATGAGTGCCTAGATCACTTTGACTGATAACATAAAGTGGGAATATGAGAATCTGTGGTTCTCACTGTCATGGCAAGGCAGTATTGACAGAGCAGGGAAAACAGAAATGGAAACATCAAGCATACAACAGTTTTGCACCCCCTGTTCATAAGGTATGCTGACTGAAGGACAAACCCCTACGATGAAATCCTCCACAGTCACATTTTCAACAGGTTTTGAAATTGTCACTGGGGGACCCATGGAAGAAACTTTACCATTTTGCTAACTTTGGCCCCCTTTTGAGTTAACTCTGACTTGGAGTTAGGAATCTTAAAGAAGGGGGTGCGAGGGCACATCCACTGGCATGGGTGGTTCATAGGGCCCAGCCCACCAATAGAAAACAAACTGATGTCTGACAGGCAAAATTTTGCGTCGGCTATCTGGGATCTCACTATGTTTAGTCCTCGACAACAGTGTTGTCGAGTTGGCATAGATAAACTGTTTATAAGGTAGGAAGTGGAGCTATTTGAAAAGCAAGTTGCAGTCTGGTTAATTGGGAAGGGCACAAGAACAAAAATGTCAACAATATTTCCAGTAGGGAGGTAGCATATTCCATTTATGCCATACCTCAAAAACATGAAAAAATTTAATTTTCTGCTATTTTTGTTGATTATAAAAATCTAAAATGTGTCTATTAATGAAACACCACTCATTTGGCAGATATTTTTGTGCTGAACAAATGTCATGCTCCCAGTGCCATGCTATCATTTTTGTTATAAAGCTATTTGCATTTGTATGTTGAAAAGTGAAAAGAAAGTTGAATTTTCTGCTGCTTTCTTTCCTAATTAAAAAACTAAAATGTATCTATATATGAAACACCACTCCTTTTGTAGGTATTTTTGTTCTGAATAATTTTGTGCTTACAGTACCAAGCTGTCATTTTTGTTTTAAAGTTATTTGCATTTGTTTATTGAAAAAGTGCTAAAAATTACATTTCCTGCTGCATTTTTGCTAATTAAAAAACTAAAGGTATGTATAAATGAAACACCACTCATTTTGTAGATATTTTTGTGCTGAACAAATGGCATGGTCACAGTAGCATGCTATCATTTTATGTTTTAAAGTTATTTGCATTTGTTGAAAAAGTGACAAAATATGAAATTTCTGCTGCTTTTTTGCTAATTAAAAAAAAAATAAAGGTATATATAAATGAAACACCACTCATTTTGTAGATATTTTGTGCTGAACAAATGTCATGCTCACAAAGTGAAAAAAATGAATTTTTGCTGCATTTTGTGCTACTTTAAAAAACTTAAAGATAGCATTTGTTCATCACAAAGAGATGGTACAGGGTCTGCAACAAAGTCATATTAGTAGAGAATGGGAGATCTCAATCTGTATACCATGGAGGTGAAGACAGAAATGCAAGAGATGATACAAACCTACAAATATCTAAATGGCATACATTGTCTTTCAGATGTTAGCATCTTTCAGAAAAGGATATGTTCAGTAATGTTCAGTAATGATGGCACATGGAGAGGAGGTCAAAGGTGGTAGTCTAAGGGTATTGCGAGGAACTATTTGTTCTCTGACAGGGTCATTGATGCATGGCATAGTCTCCAACCTGAGGTGGTGGGGGCAAATACAGTGGGAGAATTCAATAATGTGAGTAACCAGCATAGGGGAACCCTAGTAATAGGAGTGAGAAGGTAAAGCCATAGATCCAGTAGGGTCTGAGGCAGTACAGCATAGTGGTTAAGGGAACTAAGCTACAAACCTGGAGACCTGGCTTTGAACCCATCAGGCCTCACTTACATACTGTCTGACCCTGAGCAAGTCACTAAACTTAATGAGCTCCCATGTCATACCCGAGAACCAGCTATGGCCTAGTGTGCCTCGCCTAATCAAAACAATTTCCACATCTCCTTCCCTATTTTGCAGTACGTACACAAAATGACCAGACTGGATGGGTGTATAAGCCATGATCTGGTGACAATTTTACATTTCTATCTTTAGAACTTACAGAGATCACATCTCCACAAGGACATAGACAGGATAGAAGCAGCCCAGAGGAGGGCAACTAAAATGGTGCATGGTCTGCATCAAAAGCAATAGAAAGCAAGACTAATGGGTATGTACCCTCAAGAAAGGTGGAAGAGGGGGACATGACAGAAACTGTCAGTACTGTACCTCAAGGTAATCAACGAAGTCCAAGAGGACCAAAAAGACCAGGACTAGACGAAATAAAATATATTGTTACAAAACAGTGGCACTTAACATCACCCATTAAAAGCCTTTAGACAAGCTGGGGAGTAATAATGGGGTGATACAGATTCCTATTGAGCCCACATCTGGGCATCTGGAACTATAGCAGACATTAAGTGAAGTTATAGTACTCAATTTGCCCACAGAACACATGTACTGCAATGAAATTCCTTTTCTGCACAGATTACTGCCCCCCTGTCAAATTATCAAGACCTTTTTATGATTGAAGACTCCCATCACCACCAGTGCAATGATGCTAGTCAACACATCATAGTAACATAGAAAGGTGACAGCAGAATGAGGCAGGGGTCCATCTACTATGCCCATTTTGGTTTCTGTAGCATTTGCTTAAAGAGTGAGTCCACAGCACCAAAACAATGCTTTTTGCTTGCCTTCCTGTGGCTAACACCACCATGATTGGATGATTTCTGATCATCCTCTACACAATGTAACACTACCTGACTCTCCATGGCTAGTGCAATCTCTCTTCCCACCCCATTACCTGACTGGCAATGCCAACTGCAATGTAATGTTGAAGGGAGAACACCCTTACAGGCAAATTCCTGCTACACCATCCACCCCAGCAACTGACAATTGGCATGGTATTGCTGACTGCAAACAATGAGGTCCTGTGGGTCACTGTGGTGCAAGCTGGTGGGGGACAGGACTGAGTGTAGAGGCTACCAAGAAATGCAATAAAATAATAGTAGCAGGTGCTGCTGTGCCATTATGTAATCCAGTTCCTAATAAAATAGCACCTTTCATCATCACCATGCTGTGGACATGGTTTAAAAGTCATTATAAAAATGGAGTCAGAAATGCTGCAATATGATTGGCTGTTAGGATCCCAACAGCCATACATTAACACCTTTACACCGTCGTGTACAGCCCTGATCACCATAAGCGCATGGATTCTTCCTCTCAACATTCCATCCTCTATCACTGCTGAATTACTGAAATGATGCAGTCTGATTTTGAACCATCATTATTAAAATCTCCCTCTAATGAGAAAAACATTCAAAAGAATACTTCTATCACTGTTGTTTTGGAATAATTTTTATTGTCAGTAAGAGGCATGACCTGTGGCTAGCTTAACAATCAGGTAAGAACCCCCTAGGAGCAATATGGTACTCAGCTATGCCTCATGCCACATTACATCCCTAGAGGGTTATTAACCTGGGCCATTTTCTGCACAACAGTTCTGCACAATATTTTAATGATTGTAAATGGACATTGACATAAATAGATTTAAATATTGTATCAGTTCTTATGTTAACAACGTGCCGTCAAATTGTAAATGAAATTGTGATTTATTTAAATTGTATTTTGTACTTTAGATTTACACTCCCCCATACACACACACACTTCCCTATATTAGTACGGTTAACATTTATTTAATTTCCTGTATGTCACCTCGAACATTTTTAAACATAGTGTGCATGCTTACTTTATTTGAGTTCATATGTCCACAAAGTAAAATAACAAATAAGATGCATTTCTCTCATAAGCACTGCAAGGGAAAGAGATACATAGACTCATCTGTGGTAACAACCAGTGCTTTAAAAATAGTACTTGCATCAATTTTATATTAATTAACTTTTTCCATAGTTTGGCATCTTAAAATATAAATTCTTATCAATCACTATTCAGCTGATGTCCACCAAGCGAACGATCGAGTAATACCTCAATTAATTTTATTACATTAGTTAAAGTGGCAATAAATGATCATAATAGCATCAAGGTAGAGTTATCAGTTGCACATATGTGTGATACAACAAATAACTTCTAACTGAACTGAACTGCAACAGGTCATGTATACGTTTTGTAAGGACATGCTGACAGAGAAGACAAGGCAGTTCACAAAAGTGCGTACAAATATAGAGCACTCAGGCACTTACCAGATGTTACAAGAAATCGAGCCAGAGCACATCCACTGTTGCAAACTTCCACAGCCAAAACAAAATCATTTTTGTAATTGAATTTTTTTGCACAACTAATACCCACTTTCAGGAGTCACTGGATCGTACAGGATATGGGGCAGTAAAGACTCAGATCAAGTATTAATTTGCTAACATGAGGTATAAAAATGACGACACCCCAACAAAAAACAAAAATAACTCAGGAATTTAGCAAACCTGCATGGTCAGACAGTGCAGACTTTACATTAACAACACTTGTAGTCCCATTTTGTATTATTGCTACATTTAGTCACTGCAGTCATTTGGACAGTGTTGTTCTGGCAGTCCACCAGTAACATCAGCACGTCAAATATTTTGCAGGCTGAATGGGCTTCTGAAACAGTCTGGATCATTTTGGAGTGCTCAGTATAGACACTAAATGGATCAAAACCTTTGGGGATATTTTTATTCATTAATGGAAAGCTTTATTTATGGTACTTGCGATTGAGCGTTATGTTTCAGCAGTCCACAATGCAAAGCAAACTATCGGTACCAGTCACAAGGACAAGTCTGTAAAATGCCCCATGCTAGCAAATTAATTGTGGGAAATAGATTTTATTTGTATTCAATAGTGCACCGTGATTGAGTTACATTTATGGATAGCATGTGGTTCTGTTGTATTAACTTTAGTAAGCAAGCCTGTGTTAAGGGACCACTTGGCTTAGAGTGCGGAACCAGTCCACTGTAACATGCAGCACAATTATTACTTGATCTCAGTTAAAGGACGAATCACAAAACAGTATCTAAGAAATATATTTTGTTTTTCTGAGTGGTTATATATTGCACATGTTCAAGCATTTATATGTGTATGTATTTCACATAAAAACAATGCATACTGATCATTTTTAAATTGGTAGTCCCTTCAGATGCAATAACATGCAAACAAGTACCTGGGCTATTGCAAGTACAAATTATGTTTAATAGAAAAACACCAGTAGCTTAATTGCTCATGTCATGTCCAGCGCACAGTACAAAGAATAAATTATCCTTTAGCAAGGCTGTCTTGTAGTTTCCCTTAGCACACTGGACAGTGATATGGGACCTCATTGCTTGCATTGTTAAATGGGGTCCACAGAAATGAGCAACCAAAAACTGAACCTTCACCATTGTTAAAGATATTTCATTAAAAAAAGAACAAATAATGAAATTCAAGTTGTGAATTGGGCAAGCAAAACCGTATTTGTGCTTTGGCAATGTGGTTGGGAAACCAGGAGCAAGGCATAAAGCACAGATGTTTTCATGGGACAGCATGGCATAGAACAAAGAGAGATCGTCAAACAAATGCACTCAATCCTAAAGGTAAAAGGGGAAGTTGAGATACTCAATGGGACAGGAAAATTGTTCGCACAGCATCACAAAGGGCTTGTAGCAATTTAATTCAAATACATCCAGTGGAAACATGTCCTAAACATGAATAAAGCTACTTTGAGCACATCATTTGCTGGATGCCCTTTTGGCCACACCATCCAGACCAAGAGGATCTGCACTGAGAAGTGTAAGTAGCAGACCCTGATGCAACAGCTTGGGATCTGAATGTTGTTAAAAATAAAATAATGCTTATCAGCATGCACGGGCATGGCATTTGGACTACAACAGATGTGGCAAACTGCCTTGATCATCACCGAGACCCACTACAGGGCTATGGGTATGATGAATGGGTAGAACAAAAAGAAACAGGAAACCACTTTAAGAAAGTCACAAGCTCAATTGATAGAACATAATGCAAGCAGCAAATATTAAACAGCTTATGTTAAATACTTTGCAGAACCAGCCATTTAAAAGGGTGACAACAGTACATACATAGCAGTGCTGAATGATGATTCATTGAAGCTGTCTTTCTCACCCTCAGAGGCCGCCATTTCCAGGGACATTGTTAAAGTATCAAACTTTTAAAAATAAAATAGTTTCATTTCCAAAACAGGTCAGTTTCCTTAGAAACCTTTTAAAGCTTTGCAATGGCAATGCAGTTTTTAAGTAGTGACAGAATTTTAAATGATTATTTATATTTTTCCAGGGTTCCACTAGATTTTTCTCATACGTTTGTCTTGGCTCTGCTGATGGACATCTTGGGTCAGATGATCCACTCACTAAAATGGATCATCCCACTAAAACTTATCTATAAATGAAACACAACTAATTTTGTAGATATGTTTGTGATGAAAAATATGCTCACAGTACTATGCTGTCATTTTTGTTTTAAAGTTCTTTGCATTTGTTTGTTGAACAAGTGACACAAAATCTAAGTTGCTGCTGCTTTTTGTGCTAATTTCAAAAACTAAAAGGTATATATAAATGAATCACCACTCATTTTGCATTAAGAAAAGAAAGTTGTCTGTGTCTCTGACATATGCCTATGTTGCTGGTTATGCAACACCAGAAAGGAATAAAATGTACCTCATGGAAAACACAGAACTCTGCCAATTTCTGAGTCTCCATAGCTCAGATGATTAGAGCACAGCATGGAATGCAAAGTTCTGGGTTCAAGTCCCAGTGGGAAGCACGCTTTTCCTTTCACATTTCCATCTTGATTTAAAAACTTCCCTTACAGTAGCTTACTGCATTAAGAACAAAAAGTTGTCTGTATCTCTGATATATGCCTATGTTGCTGGTCATGCAGCACTAGAAAGGAATTGTGTGTCTCACGGAAAACACAAAACTCTGCTATCTCTGGAGTCTCACTACTCAGATGGTTAGAGTATAGCCTGAGAATGCAAAGGTTCTGGGTTCAAGTCCCAGTGGAAGTCACACTTTTCCTTTTGCGTTTCCATCTTGATTTAAAAAATTCCTCACAGTAGCTTACTGCATTAAGAAAAGAAAGTTGTCTGTATCTCTGACATATGCCTACATTGCTGGTTATGCAGCACCAGAAAGGAATGTGTGTGCCTCATGGAAAACACAGAACTCTGCTAATTTCTGAGTCTCCCATAGCTCAGATGGTTAGAGCATATATAATGCCAAGGTTCTGAGTTCAAGTCCTTTGGGAGGCACACTTTTCCTTTCACATTTCCATCTTGATTTTAAAATTGCCTTGCAGTAGCTTACTGCATTAAGAAAAGAACGTTGTTTGTGTCTCACTCATTTTGTAGATATTTTGTGCTGAACAAATGCCGTTCTTACAGTACCATGCTATCATTTTTTGTTTTAAAGTTATTTGCTTTTGTTTGTTAAAAGTGACAAAAATTGAATTTTCTGCTACTTGTTTGCCAATTAATAAAACTAAAATGTATAACTGAAACACCACTCATTTTATAGATATTTTTGTGCTGAACAACTTTCGTGCTCAAAGAACCATACTGTCATCTTTCATTTTAAATTTATTTGCATTTGAATACAGTTAGTGGAGCTAGAATACATCTGCACAGCTGGCTCTTCTCCTTCATTGACATTATCAAGGCAGCCATTTTAAGATGCTCAGAGCAGGATTTTTGAATCAGGAGAGGCTGTGTTTAAAATGTTCAAATGCTATGAAAACTGCATTTACCCTACTTTACTAAATGCAGTTTCAGTATAAATTTAAACAACAGGCTTTCCTTTGCAAGCCTATGGAGTATTTTTTTTAAAACAAAATGTGTAAAAAGATTGTTTAGTTGTCCAATAAGTGTTGAATGTTTTGAACATATATAAATTATGGATGTATATATACAGCCAGTTTTCTAAGGGTTAAAAGCGTTTCTTTTTTTTTCTTGCAAGTTGTAGAATTTCATGCTTTTCATATAAATTATAAAATGTATAATTGTATGCCTTGCCCAGATACCGGCACATACTTATTTTCAGATGAAGCAGGCTCCCCCAGCCTGCTTTGTAGACTGAGCATTAGTTGAAACACATATTCCATCTTTAATGGAGAATCCTGAGAAAATGTCTATCACTGCTGTCTTTATTTTTCATTAAGTTCCCCTGTTGTAGGTAAAGCAGGAAAACTTATCAGCCTCAGGTTTCAGAGCAACATAGTGTTTTCAATACTCTCTGTTTTCCTGGGTCTGTTTAAGAGGCTTGTGTAAGCTATTGCTAGGGTTCTTGTAGCCAGCTATTTTATTTCTGGACCACTAGCTTTTATGACTTTTTCCATCTATTTAACTCTCAGTTAATAGCAGCACAGTGTGAAGAAATGTGCTGGGAACTCAGTGATTAGTGCCTGGATTGATAACAATGTCTGCTTTGCTACACCTGATTTAACACTCTCTTTTGTGCACAGTGTAGGAGGTTTACAGCCCCTACCACTCCATGGGAGCCCACAGACACCAAGGTCAGAACACATCTCCCCAACCTTTTGGGGAAAAATACTTTCCATTTGAAGTAATATGATCTACCACCACTCACTCACAGCAAGTATATAAAACCTTCTTACTGCATTAGTAGCATTATTTATGCAGACCGACTGGAAAAATAAGCTGGTACAGAGGAGCTCTAAACACTGCGACCAGTCATTTGAGCTCAGCAGTGCCCCTTCCCTTTCTATGCTTCTGTGTTTCAGTGTTTCAAATGACATATATTGTCATGCTCAGATGTAACCTGGTCAACATGAATGTTTACAGTTACTCCCCATGTCTTTTAGGTTAAAACATGGTTTTAGAGGTCTGGGTCTTAAATCCAGGTTGGGGGTTCTTGGATCCAAGATTTAAATAAGGGCAAGGTGTTCCACCCATAGAAAATAAATGTGGGACTTGTTTTGGAATGGCATAACCTTCTAAGATGCAATACCTACCCACCCTCCTCACAGGATCCCTTCTGTGGACCAGCACAATACAATTTCCCCAAATGCAATTCTTACCAAGCTACTAATAATATGCTCATAGACAAAAATCCAAAGAAACAGCTAGAGCTTTAGTAGGGTAGTGAAACAAAGTTCTAGAAAGAAAAAGTTTAGGAATGGGGGATAACAGAATAGTTATTTTCACTAATGGTCCAGCCTTCTGTGCACCTCCCAGTAACAGGCAAATACTCATGCAACCAGATCCACTTGGCTACACCTCCAGTGCCTTCTAGGCACAGTCCAATGTTATTGTCTATCCAACAGCCCTTGCTTTGTCATCTAGCTCACCACCATACTACACACAAGACCCCATGAAACATAGAAACATAGAATTTGATGGCAAATAAGGACCTCTTGCCCCACCTCATCTGCCCATTTCCCTACCTGATGGATAACCTGCAGATTCTAGTTAATCAACAACTTACTTCCTTCTACCCCGTACTAGAATAGCCTTATGCCTGTCCCATGCATTGTTGAATTCTCCCACTGTTCCTGACTCCACAACCTCCTCAGGAAGGCTGTTCTATGCATCCACAACCCTTTCTGTGAAAAAAATACTTAACATTACCTCTGAGCCATCCTCCCTCTATCTTCAAATTGTGCCGCTTGTTCTTGCATCTCTTCTTCTGAAAGATGCTACCTCTAGTACTTTGTTAATTCCCTTGAGATACTTGAACATTTCTATCATGTCCCCGTCTCCCTCCTTTCCTCAAGGGTATACATATTAAGCTGCTTTAGTCTCTCCTCATATGTCTTCTGGTGTAGACCCTGCACCATTTGGCTCCCTCCTCTGAACAGCCTCCACTCTGTCTATGTCCCTGCAGAGATAGGGTCTCCAGAATTGTCACGCAGTACTCAGATGGTCTCTCTAACTGTCTGTACAGAGGATAACAACTCCTGTTTCCTACTGTTGATGCCTTCTCTATGCATCCCAGTATCCTCCAGCCCTCCTTACTGCCTTCTCACATTGCTTTCCCACCTTTAGGTCATCTGATATAATTACTCCTAGGTCTCTTTCTATTTCTGTTGTTGTTATTAACTCACCCCCATTGTGTACTCTTCCCTAGGTTTTTGTTTCCCAGATGCATTACCTTGCACTGCTTTGCATTGAATCTGAGCTGCCACATATTTGACCATTCCTCCAACCTTGCCAAGTCCTTTTCATCCTTTCCACCCCACCTTGTGTATCAACCCTGTTGCAGATCTTTGTGTCATCTGCAAAAGACATACCTTACTTCCAGGTGCTCTCAATGTCACTTATAAAGACATTAAGGGACCAGTCCCAGTATCGAACCCTGTGTTACACCCTAGTTACCCTCCTGTCTTCACTGTGGACTCTGTTTACTAGTACCCTTTGCGTCCTGTTGTCCAGCCAGTTTTTTATCCAGGTTACCACCTTGGGACACACGCAAAGGCTGGCTAGCTTGTATATTAATCCTTTCGTGAGACTATGTCAAATGCCTTGCTAAAATCTAGGTAGGCCATATCTACAGCCCTCCCTGGTCTACTACTTTTGTCACCCAGTCAAAGAAATCTATTAGGTTCATCTGACATGACCTTCCTGCTGTGAAACCATGCCTTGGATCCTGTGCCCCACTGGCCTCTAGGTACTCAACAGTTCCTTCCTTCAGAAGTGATTCCATCATTTTCCTACCACTGAAGTCAAACTAACTGATCTGTAGTTTCCTACCTCTGCCCTGCTCCACTTTTGTGAAGTGAAATCACATTTCCCTCCTCCAGTCCTCAGGTACCACCCCATCCTCCCATGATTTGTTAAAGAGAGTAGTCAGTGGTGTTACAAGTTCTACCCTTAGTTCTTTTAGAATTCTTGGATGAATCCCCTCAGACCTCATTGCTTTGTCCACCCTCAGTTTCAAGAGTTCTTTCAAAACCCTTTCTTCTGTGAATGGACTGGTATCGACCCCCATTCAGAGTTTCTCTCTTGTTTGGTTTAGGTACCTCCCCTCATCTTCCATTGTCAATACTGAGCAGAAATATTCATTCAGTAACCCTGCTTTTCACAGTCACCCTCTGCCCACATGCTCTCCCTTTATTAAGTCTCTTGATCCCTCCCTTGGTCTTTCTTCACTCCCTAATGTACCTATAAAAGGCTTTATCCTCCTTCTTAACAGAGTTCACTACCTTTCCTCAGTTTGTTCCTTTGTTATTCTGACTGCCTTCCTTGCCTCCTTCTGCTTTAACTGATAAAGTTATCTGTCCTGCTCCTTCTGTGTTTCCTTATATTTCCTGAATGCTATCCTTTTCTCCTTAACCGTCCCTGCCACCTCTTTTGAAAACCATAGTGTTTTTTTCCTTCATTTTGTTTTGTTGACTTACTTCACACAAAGGCTTGTTGCCTCTGTGATGGCTGTTTTGATTATTCCCCATTGTTCCTCCACCCCTCCTTCTTGCCTGTTTGCTAGTGCTTTTCTGAGTCACTCTCTCATTTTCTCAAAGTCAGCCTTCCTAAAGTCCAATACTCTTGTTTTGTATGGATTGACTCTATGGCTGTGTTTATTGTGATCCACACTGTTTGGTGGTCACTTGTTCCCAGATGGCTACCCACTTCTACATCTGAGATCCTTTCTCCTTCCCTGGCTGACTTTGTTCTCTCAGAGCCCTCTACCCACAAAGATTAGTGTCACCACTCTGGGAATCCAATTATGTACAGTTTACTGGGTAATATTTTTGATCTTGCAGCAGTGCACCTAATGAATGAAACCTTTTCTTAGTTGCAGCAAAACCCAAAGCAAACCACAGCAGGATATTTGTGTTCTTGGATTTCACAAATCAACTAATGCAACAAAAGACAGATGTGCTGCAAAGACAAATCCCTCAATTGTATGTGGTTCCTCTGTCCCATGGGCAGGGAGTAGTGGAAGCTGGTACTTCCTTGGGCTGGTTCGCATCACTCTCACTTGCAGTCTTTTGAAAGACTTATGCCTGTGGTTCAATGGCT
The DNA here is from genome assembly GCA_016271365.2 of Neoceratodus forsteri. NCBI lineage: Eukaryota > Metazoa > Chordata > Ceratodontiformes > Ceratodontidae > Neoceratodus > Neoceratodus forsteri. The sequence goes on along the minus strand of CM057454.1, from coordinate 841,054,746 downwards.
GAAGCAACAGCCACACACCTGCCTGCCTATTTAAACTCTTCCATACTGCTTCATCCAGAAGCATTTTTCTTTGCCACCAGAGGCTTTGTTGTACTCCACTCCTCTTGCATTTTTGGATTTTCTGCTTGGTTGGTGCTGCCATTCACCTGGTTTGTGTTTCTCCTGCCTTTCTCAGTCTGTATGTTACTTTTGCCTCTGGCTACTGCTTGCTTCTCTCTGTTGTCTATGTCTACTTTCTGTTCTAGTGTGCTTGTGTTTCTTCACTTTTCTTTCTTTTGGAGGGGTTCTAATTTTCCTAGCATTCTGCTGCTTCTCTTGTGCTTGCATTGCATGAGCTTTCTAGTTTTTCTAGAGTTTTGCTGTTCTTTTGTTTGCCTTGTGCTGTTCGGCTCCAGTTTTCTTTCTCATACCTTTAGCAAATCTCTCTGCTCATACCTTTAGCAAATCTTTCAGTTCATCATCAATTGTTATCTGTGTGCTATTCAGCTCTCATGTTCTCCTGCCTGTAACAGTGTACACATTCACCTTAACTGTTTGCACCTGGACTGGCTTCACTAAGTGATGGCTCCATCTAGGCAGCTGTAGCTCCCAACTCTTCAATTCACATGTACTGTTTCCACTCCTTTTGGGGTTTCTGATACAGCTTATTAGACCAAGCTCCTTTACATCATACCTCACTGCACTAGGAATGAAAGCAGTCAAATCAAGGGAAAAAGGAGTACCTCTCCATTTTTGGGGTTTCTTGTCCTACTATCCAAATTACACTCTATCATTAAATTTACTGTTGTCCTAGTCCTACTTGCAGGACTCATATGCATTTATAATCATAACTCAAACTCTCATTTCTTTTGCCTATGTATTCAATCCAATGTATGTCAGCCTGACTTACAGCTGCTGGCATTTAAATAGTACATTTTAATTTCTATCTATATTGAAACCTTCAGTCATTAAATTAGATATTTGGTCTCATGATGCTCAGCTTATGGGTTTGAGACAAACAGTTCTGACCCACACACAATGAGAAAGGAGTGATCAATAATTTGGTAGTTTTCAAAGCAAAATGCAGTTGATTATTGACCACTCCATATTTAAAATAGCAGTATAACAACAGGAGCTGACCACTACAATTTGAGACCCAGTGCTTCACTTTTGGGAGACCCCTAAGGAAGCTCCAAGAGTGAAGCTCTGTGTCTAAATTGTAGTGGTCATCTCCTGTTGTGCACTCACAAACCATCATGGAATTCCTGTTAACTCATTCAGGCCTAGAGACATCTGTAGGAGGTGTCTGAAAGCATAGCCACTCAGGACAATAACACCTGTAGACATACTCAACTGACTTTCACTCAGGCCTAGAAACATCTGAGGAAGTCAGCAGTTTTACCTAACTATTAAACAAACCGAATTGCTTAGAATTGAATGCATAGCACCGTTAGAAAGGTTATTTTGCTCTGAATAATTTTGCTGCAGATACTTCGTGTCTATCATGTATACTTTAGAAGTTATTCATATTTGTTTAAGGTATGGTGTGCATGGCTAACATTTGTCTGTCAAGCCTCACCTAAGCACCTTGAATAAATCTAAAAAACAGTTGTTTGGTATTTCAGCTACTATAAAATAAAAACTAAATGGATTACAATTGATTGCATAGCACCATTAGAAAGGTTATTCTGTGCTGAACATTTTGCCACTGATACTTTGTGTCTACCACATATACTTTAGGAGTTATTTGCATTTGTTTAAGGGATGGTGTGCATGGCTGACATTAGGTGTTCTAAGCACCTTGAAGAAAAAATCAGAATAGAGATGTTATTCTGTGCTGAACAATTTTGCCACTGATACTTTGTGTCTACCACATATACTTTAGGAGTTATTTGCATTTGTTTAAGGGATGGTGTGCATGACTGACATTAGGTGTTCTAAGCACCTTGAAAAAAATCAGAATAGAATGGTTATTCTGTGCTGAACAATTTTGCCACTGATACTTTGTGTCTACCACATATACTTTAGGAGTTATTTGCATTTGTTTAAGGGATGGTGTGCATGGCTGACATTAGGTGTTCTAAGTACCATGAAAAAAATCAGTTGTTTGGTATTTCAGCTAGTATAAAATAAAACTAAACTGATTACAACTGATTGCATAGCACCATTGGAAAGGTAACGTTGTGCTGAACAACTCTGCCACTGATACTTTGTATGTAGCACTTACAGTTCAGAGGTATTCACATTTGTTTGTGGCATGCTGATTATAGCTTGATTTTGCTTGAAAGGCCAGGATGCAGTGCTAAGAATATACAGGCACAAGTGGTGGAAGTCTCAAAGAGCTCTTGTGGTGTGAATGAGTTAAGAGGATAATGAGAGCTTTCCACCAAATTGGAATATTTTAATCCCTTGGGTTGGGTTTCTAGATTGCAGCAGCAGAGCCATCACTAAAAAAATCCCAAATATGGAGGAAGGTGACCTGAGCCTTGGACCACCAGAGGTTTCCTCCTCAAAGGGTTTTTTCTCTCAGTGCCAAAGTTCATAATATCTAGTTACTTTGGTTGTAGTGTCCTATGTTACTAGGTAGGTTCCAGTAGTTATTTAGATAATTTTCCACTGTTGGATGGAGATTGATGGTGGCCTTCTTTGCCGTTCCCTCTCCTTGGGAAGACTTGCCCTTGCTATAATTCATTTAATCTACATTTAGATCATTACTCAGTCAGTTATCTCTGGCCATTAACATTATCTCTGTTGACCTATGTGAAGGTCCAATACTCAATACCAACTCATTACCTCGGCAATGTTTTCTGATCTACACTCTTTTTGGGCTTTCCTAAGCTACCTTTATCCTAAGGAATCCTTCCCATGGCACCTCTAGGGTGAAATCCTCATACAGAGTTCCTTGCCTTTGGTTTCCCTACAGAGTAGTATTCCCAAGGTACAGAGAGATAAACAGCCTCAACAAGTTTATTCAGCAAGTTGCATAAGCACAACACCACACCAAGTTGTGCAGCAACATTGAAGTGATAATGTGTGCAACTGCTCTTTGCAGACTCAGTCAGGCCTCTTCTCTCATATGTAGCAGATGATCTCTCTCATTCTGAATCCACAGGAGTAACTTCAGCCTTCAAGCATCATCATGTTAGACCAGAGCACCACATCCTGGCATCCAGTCCCTGTGTATTGCAATAACCAATTCGAGACAGTGGTGCTGGCTGGCTCCCCAGACAGAGGACTGCTGTCTTTTGAAGAATGTGCTGTAATGCATTAGAAGTCTCTCTGCATGCAGAGATACAGATCACAAGATTGCTTACCATCACTAACACCTCTCCTTGCTTTTCATTTTAAGTCTCTTAAGTCTGCACTGTGCAAGCACATGTTCACTTCCACTTTGGCTTTGCAGCAAATTTGTTTGCCACTAACTGTTGCATAGCCTCATCTCCTCAGTCACAGACCAAGCTCTCCAGTCTATCTGTAATAGCAGGAACATTAGTGAATAGCCCCTGCTGTTCACTGGGAAATCCATCTATTGGATCTTCTCTGAGTTGGTAATCACTGCTAACAATGCTGGAGGACTGTTACTTGAAAAACTGATTGGTGGTCTTAGCTGTGCCTAAACTAATGATGTTTTTATTAAGTCTATGAGCCCCTGTGACTCCTTTGCAGGTGATGGAGCCTGCTTAGCTGGTCAATTGTCCCTTTTCTAGCTGATAAGGATCAGAGGTGACAAAGATGGATGCTGAGTTAGAGTACACAGGTAAGACAAGAATGCAATGTACAAGAATAATTCTCAATCAGTCAAAATGATGGTACAAAAACTCCTTTACTGAAGTTTAACATAACATTATGAATCATCCTAGCATCTCAGGCAGACTCCCAATGTTTCACTGTATACTACAGCTTTTTAAGGGGTGTATTTCTGCTACCACATTTCCATTTATACACTGCATAGGCAGTACTCATAGCATAAATATGCATTAATATGACTGCCTCAGCTGTTGATAATAGCATTTTAAGAACTAACAGGTAAATAAAATGATTTTAAAGACAAGTCATAGCAGTTTGAAAACCTGGAAAAAGGTATGTTCAGACAATATCACAAACATGTGAAAAGGCAAAAGCATCTTTAATCCAGAAAAGAGTATGCCAAAGTAAGGTTTATATAATGGGGCAAAAAACACCCGTCCTGGTGGTGCTGGGGTTGAGGCACTGGATGCCACACTCATGCCACACCAGCGACCCGTGTTTGGGAATGGGCATGGTGTTGCGGGGATTGGCAGGGGTGGGAAGGATAGAGCACCCAATGGAATGCTCTCCTTCCCTGGGAGAGGTACTGCAGCTGTGGCACCCAGGTGCCCTCTGGTGGAGGCTGAAGGGGCAGGTGATGAGCATTAGCATGGGGGAGCTGAGTGCAGATGCTTTGAGGAGAACGCACATGGGATCGCGTGTTCTTCCTCAGCTGATGTCACCATGCACTCGGCTCCAGAGGGCATCATCAAAAATCCACCTTGGCTCCTCTATGAAGACACCTCACCACCCCTTGATAGCTCTCAGGCTGGCTGTCATCAACCCAAACTGTGTCCAAGGCACCTTGGCTGGTTCTGCGGCCCCACCCTGGGGAAAGCCGGGGGCTAGGGAGATCAGCCGATATAAGTGGGGGTCGATAAGGACCATGACTGGGCTGATCCTGGAGCTGGGACAGCCAAAAAAAAAAAACAATAATGCAACAAAAACACAGAGCGATATCAAAACAAAGTAGCAATGAATCAGAACAGTGAAAAAGTACACAGATGGTCATTTCCAAAATATCTTTGTTTACAAAGTTCCTGTTTTATAAGTTATCCTGCAAACCAGACATGTAGCACATGGTCATCCTGAGGAGTCTGGTTCACTCTGGGCAACAATCAAAGGCTTTCTGGTTCAGTCAGCAGCAGCTCAACACTCATCCCATCACCAAGAGGAAGTCTTTGCTCTGTAAGATGTGTGGAATCTTAAGGTAAGCCCCACATCAGGGGCTACACTTAAGCATGGAGACCCTTAAGAACCAGACACAACAGTTTGCTGATACCCCTGATTATGAATATGTTTGATTGGCAGTAGGGACACCAGAATGTTGTGACCAGTACTCCCTGGCATTGGAGAACAGAGTTTGGTGATGGACCATTATGTTAAAACCCATTACCTCCAATAGCTCCCTATGAAGTCTGAACCATCCATTGCTTAATCTGATACAAAATGGCCAGCCAGATGAAAATGAGCTAAGGGGATGCAGGATGGGGCAGAACCATGGAGGGAGAGCCACTGGACACCGGGATGTTCTTCATGACAGGGTTGAAGAACCATAGAGATATAGCATCTGTATGCAAAGGAGACCCATGGTCCATCAAGTCTGCCCATATTATACTATCTTACACCATGACCTAGTATCCTGGGACATTTTCCAAATCTACTCCTTCACCAACAACCCAGCCCCTAGCACTTCCTCTTTGATTTATGAGTCATTCTGCTCTGTCTCAACCATGTTTGTATCCATTCAGGGTACCTGCCTCCCCTTATTTTACAGGAATCTGTTTGCTGGCTCCATCAGTGTCTCAGTGAGACAGAACTTTCTCATATCCTCCTGAATTTACCACCTGCCATCCTGCAGTCATGCCCACTTCTGACTGCATCCCTATTTCTATCAAACAGGTCTTCACTATTCACCCTGTTTATAGCCATCAGAAATGTATACATCTCAAACCTGCCCCCCCACTCAGGTATGGCATCTAGTGAGAATATATATATAGGGACATCTGTTGTTTCTCATAGGATATGCCACCTTGCTGTCCTAGATCATTTTGGTGACACTCCTTTGCATTAATTACAGCCTGTTATGTCCTTTCCTAGGTGAGAGATCCAGAACTAAGCACAGTATTCCAGGTGATGCCTTACCAGAGGTCTGCATTGGAACAGTATAATGTTGCTTCTCCTGCTATCAAAAGCAGGGACATGAGCAGGATTCTAAACTGACCAGTGAATTTTGCCAAAATGGAAGTTGGGAGGGTTCCCCAGAAGACATTGTAAAGAATTTGGAGCCAAATTGTGCATTTTAGAATTCTATTAGTACTGTGCGGAATGTAAATTCCACTAGTGAAATTAGTGCAGAATGACCATTCTGTCAGTGGAATTTCCACGGAATTTCACTGGTTCTTTACAGAATTCTGCCTGCTTGATAGAATAATATTCCACAGAACAGCATTTTATCTGTGGAAAATCATTCTGCAACTATTTTCTGCTGTGGAATTCTACCATACTGTTTCCAACAAAATTCAGGAATTTCATTTAAATTTAAAAACTTCTGCAAATTTCATTCTGATGGAATTTTAAAATTCCACACAGCACTACGTTCTATGCATTCTCTAGCAAGACAAGGGCAGGATTTACTTGCAGAAACCATGAAATGCAGAAGGTGACTTAGGTCAGGAATTTACTTATTCTAGACTCGATTTATTGCTCAGTCTTTAAATCAGGTCCTCATTCTCAAACTGCACATGAAGACTGAGAGAAAACAGATTGATGATTGACTTTTCATTTTCTCAAAGGTCCTATATGATTTGGTCTCAAGAACAAATTTTAAAGAATTTGGTAAGAAAGTATGCTTTTAGAAGTGCATTGTATGAAATATCAAGCAAGATAATGTTAGGATTTACTAGCTGAACCCCTGAAAACCCCTGAAATACAGTAGGAGACCTGAGGCAGGAAACATATTTTTTCTGATTGTTTTATTGCCTTAATGTTTTAAGCAGGTCCTCTTACCCAAATTGCACACAAAGACATAAAAACAGAAACTTTAAATAATTTGGGACATATGGTGCATTTTAGAAGTACATTCTGTGAAATCTCAAGCAAAATAAGTAGGGATTTACTAGTTGAACCCTTAAAATACAGTAGGTGACCTGAGGCAAGGAACATACTTTTTCTAATTGTTTTATTGCCTTAATGTTTTAATCAGGTCCTTATACCCAGACTGCACACAAAGGGAGAAATACAAGAGACTATTAAAATATTTTGGTGAATGTGTCTGTTGTGGCCTGAGTACAAGAGGCAGAGATCACAAATAATTCATTCACTGAAAACAGAAAATACACATGAAAGACGTTGGAGACTAAACATGTAGAACTTTATTTCATCTCAAAGTTTTAAAAGGGTCATTGAACTACAACTACACTTACTTGATCCAGCCATGTACAGTAATTCAGGAATTTTCTGCAGTTCTGGCAGCAGGAAGCAAAAGATCAATATGTCTGTTCGACAGTTTGGCAACTCTGTCAGTGATTTCATCTGGATTTATTACCTTTGTTGCCTTACCTCCATTGCTAATGTGTTAAGACACTTAGTCTGTCCTGATCTTGTATGTTTCTCAGGTATGTTTATACCATATCACCAGAAAAGATCACCGGGATTATATCACCACAATAATATCATGGCTAAAATCCATAAACCAGTTACAGCAACAGGGGTATAATACTGCTGTGAAAATATGGTTACCCCGTCACTGTATGGAAAGAGAAGAAAGGGATTAGGCAGCAGTAGGTGTGATGTTTGCTGAGCCACTCCCATGGTGGAGTGGCTAATGCACTAGCTCCTGGACTGGAGGAGATGGGGACCAGGGTTTGGTTCTCTTTCCCTGGTATCAGACTTTATTTACATTTTTTATCAAAGACTTACTTTTTTAACAAAGGCACTTTGCCCCTCCAGAGTTTCTCCCTGTCCCCATGGTCCACACGCCCTCATAGTTAATTATAATAAGTTTGAGGGTATGGGGCAGATCTCCCACAAAACAAAAATATTTGCATGCTGCTGCATTGGTTTTGTAGTGTATCGGCACTTTGTGGTGGGTGGTGTTTTACAGACTGTTGTATTTGTTTATGATGTTGTGGTTTCAGTATTGTGGGCAGCGATGTTTTGTTTGTGTTATCACGTGGAACTGTTTCTACTTATTTTAGGGCATTGAATGACCATTCATATGAACATGTAGTGACTAATGTAGCAAAGTGTAATGTCTCCATGTCTGGTGGATGTCAGGAAATGTAGCCAGTGGCAGTGATTCAAGCAATGTGTGTAGACAGTTTTCAAAAGGCAGATATTCAATACACTTTTGTGTTACAATCAATTCTTCTTCAGGAAACAGTACTCCATAGTGATTGCACATAACATTTAGTATTGTCTTATCTAAAACAACAAACCTGTTGGTTTCAAAGCCTGAACTGCTTTCAATAGATCTACCCCTCTTTTGAGAATCATTATCTCAGTGATGCAGTCATGTTCTCTACAACTTGCAGTAAATTTTAGTTTGATAATCTTTATCTGAGGTAAATGTTTGCTGTTCCCTAAATCTCATGTCAAATACATATCAATCAAAATAATCTCCTAGGTGATGGGTATGATGTGAATGGGTCCTTTCTTATGTTACATTGCTGGAGCAATGTTAAGTGGTACAGTGTACTGTTGCTTAATGGACTAATTCATCACATTTATCTTCATTTCTGAAGGGAACTAGAGTATCAATAAATGCTTCTACTGCAATACCAGGATTGGCTAGATCCAGATCTTCAGTTTGTAATAGATCATGAAGTCCCTCTGGGAATCTAAGAATGAGATCAAAGAGGAAAGGACAAAAGGTAGTGTTTTATGACATCATGAAGTTCTAAAGGTCCCAATCTTCTGGTGCATTTCTGTGATCACAATGAGAGAGATAAGAGAGTATGGTCTCATAAGTACACTTCATTGCTTTCAGTGCTCTTTTTTTTTCTGACAGCCTCATCTAGTGCTGCTCAAAGCTGTAACTTTGTATGTTCTGACAAACTCCATGTCTTGATGTATCTGTTTCAATTTGTCGCTTGTACTACAGATGTCAAAAGAAATTATGCATGCATTGCATGAAATCAGAAAAGTCTTTAACTTAAGGACAGCACAGGCATGAATCATCAAGAGTGAGATTTAACTTATGTGCATAACTATGAACTTGCATTGCATGAAGATAGTCCTCTTTGAAAAGCTCCTGAATGCCGTCAAGATGGCCACTCATGACACTTGCACTATCATATGCTTGGGCATGAAAAGTAATATCTGGCTAAAAAATAACAAATTGTTTCAGTGTCTCATTAATGGTACAACACAAACTCCTTGCATCCAGTGTTGAGACTTTAACAAAGTACAGAACTGATTTCTGCATTATGTAAAAGGATGGTTTAAATATTAATCTCCAAAAACAAATATGGTGGTTTTAGCCAAAAAAATCACAGGTCTCACTATATAATGGGAAAATAAGGTGGAACTAAAAACATATTATGACTACTTAAGTTTAAGATTTTCATCAAATTTTTCTTGGAACCCACATATTAAAATTATGGCACAGAAATTAAAGAAAGCATTTGGAGCTTTAAAATGATTTAGCAGGAAAATTAGTCAAAGTTCAATCCCAGGACTTTTAAAGTTATTAATACAAAAATAAAAACAAGTGTTTTATATGCTATAGAAATATGGACTCCAGCTGATATAAAACCATTAGAAGTAATAATAAACAAAATGTATCACTTTATATTAAAAGTCCAACAATCTGTCCTGGCAGAAATTCTGAGAAAAGAACTGGGACAATTTTCTTTATTAATTTTGGCAGCTGAATGTAGAATTACGTTTATATTACAGCTATTTCTACTTCCAGACTACAGACGTCCTAAACTGTGCTTGGAAGAACAGATAAAATATCATAACATAAACTTTACATCAAAACAATTAAAACTATCAAGGAAAACATATTGCAATGGGGTTTAGGACATTTATTATATGAAATTTACATTATACCATTCCCAAGATAGTGGAACAAATTAAAAAGAATTAGAGATCACTTTATAGCAATAGATCAAGAAAAGATTGATAACCAAGACATTTTCAGTGGTTTAAAATAATGAAAATAAACCACAGTTTAGAATTCTATCTGACTGCCATGGTAGATCCACAGGAGAGAAGATTACTTACTGGATATAGGCTTGAGCTATATACAGTCAATGATATACTTCATGATCAGATACATCTTTAATGATGATTTCAGAATGCAATTGTTTGTTAGGCTTCCAGGATGACCTTAAGCATATAGATTTACATTGCCCAAAATTTGAGGCACCTAGAAAGAAATGGTTGGCTCTAATATTGGCTACCTTGGTCTCCAAATAACTAGTTACTTTTCTGTTTAATACAAGCAATAGGAATATATTGGTAACTCTTGACAACTTTTTAAAACAATACATTTATAATGAGGTATTGAGGTTATAAATCTGAACAACTTTGGTGTTTGCTGGAGGTATGTTTGTAGTGGCTGCTTGTCTGTGTCTGTAGCTTAGTTTTGTGGATTTACATGGTTTTCTGCTTGGAGTAACTACACCATTCTTGCTCACTACATCCGTGAAAGTCTCCTGAACTGGATTTGCAAAACATCACAACCAGGTATCTGCATTTTCATTTAAAATCAACTTTTGGAAGCTATCCCAAGCAAAACATAAGTCAAGCAATTAAGTCTGACAAACTCAGTGACTCTAGGTCTGCTTGAATTCACATTTTCATCTGACCTGCTCCATGATCTGTATGTTGGCTTTTCAACAACCTCTTTGAATGACAAAGAAGCATGCAGACAAAGGATTTCATATCCTGCATATGCACAGGCACAGTTCATCACCTGCAGGAATTCTAACACATTCTGTGACTCTGGACCTCAGCTGTTGATAATTTCTTTTGGCTTATGACTTAACCACCAGGTATCTACAAGATGCTGAAATCCTTTCTCCTACAAATTCTCCTTATGCTGCTCTGCTCTCAGGAAATGTTCACAACCCAGGACCACCTGGGCAGCCAGCAGTGGCACAAGCAGAGGACAGGACACTCACTGGCATCCATCAATGCCCATAGCATCCTCAGCAAACTTGACTCCTCAAACATGGATCCTACAGCACAACCCTGATGTCCTCTCAGTTGTGGAAACATGGCTAAGCCCTAAAATCCCTGATACCTCAGTCTCTATCCTGGCTACTGCATTTTCAGGCAAGACAGGATTGCTAAACAGGGTGGGGCTCATCTATCTAGGATACCCTTATGGGTCACATCATCCCATCCCCAGCCTGAGCAACTCCTCTCAGGTCCTCATGATCAAAATCCTCCTTGGTGCACATAACAAGGAACTCACAGTCATCTCAGTTTACCTACTCCCAAGAGACCAGGCTGCTGACTTCCATAGCATCATGGAATATCTAGAGGTCCAGCAACATAATTCTGAAACCATAATCATGGGTGATTTTAACATTAGCTGGCTCTCCACTGAGGCCGCTACCTATAAGGATGCAGCCACAGTCGCATCACCTCACTCAACTGGTCAATGCCCCACTAGGTGTAACTATAGGACAGGCTCCTTACTCTTCTAGAATGGATTCTATCTAACCACCCTAAATGCATCTCCAATGTTTCTGTACTCCCAGATACAATAAGTGACCACTCGCCTGTCATCTGTTTCTGGTCAAACAAATACCACAAGCCCCCTCCCAAGCTTATCTATGCCAGGGTTATCAAACAAGGGCACCTCCAGCTGTTAAAATCCCATCTAACCAGGCTGAACTGGGCAGTGCTTGACTCCCTCAATGACACCAACAAAGCTCTGGACCTATTTATCAAACATTTCAATGAAGCCTGTGACATCTATGCACCAGTGAAAAAGATGAAGATCAAAGGACAGACCAAACCCTGGGTTACTACTGACCTTTTAACTCTGCTCAAGCACAGAGACCACCTCTGGCATTGTGCTCATGCAACTCGATGCAAGTAAACATACAATTATACAAAGCAGCCAGAAATGATTGCACTCGAAGAATACGGAATGCTAAATGCAGCTATTACAAAGAGGCTCTGACCAACTCTTGGGGCCAGGAAACAAATTCTGGAACAACATGAAAGAACTCACAGGCAAGGATCCTAAAGCACCACCCACTATGCTCAACCTTCATGGCACTTCTACACTCGACCTAGGTATCATCACCAGCACTTTTAATAATGCATTTACAAACCTGGACAGTGTCCTTCCACCAAATTTTTCGATGACCTCCCTCCAGCTCCTCCCAAGTTACCCCCAACTAGAACGTACAACCCAAAGTTTTTTTTTAAGGAGGTCCCACCACAAGTAGCTAGAAAATACATTCAAAAGGCCATCGCAAACAAAGGGTACAGTGGTGACTCCTTGACCTGAAACTGCTGGCACAAGTCCTCGATGAAATCTTAGAACCACTTACAAAGATCTTTAATCTCTCGCTTAGTTTGGGCCATTTCCCTCTCTCTGGAAGAAAGCCACTGTCACACCGGTTCACAAAAGTGGAGATAGGACACTGCACACCAATTACAGGCCTATCTCCCTCCCCCACTATGCAAAGTGCTGGAGTGAATAGTGTCGGACCAACTAGCTGAATTCCTGGATAAGTTCAATGTACAGTGCCCAGAGCAGCATGGCTTGAAAGGGCACAGCACCACCACTGCACTACTGGAATTTACAGCCTTCATCAAGCCATGTAACAAGGGGAATTGTGGAGGGGCAGTATTTATAGACCTTACCAAGGCATTCGACACAGTTAACCACCCCTACTGCTCAAGCAACTGTCCTCCATTGGGATCTCCAGTGATGCCCTTCCATGGTTCACCAGCTACCTTGATAATTGGATCCAACGTGTAAGGATTGCAGGGATCTCTTCGGATGAGAAACTGGTATGCTCCGGAGTCCCTCAGGGGGTCTATTCTGGGCCCTCTACTCTTCTCCTCTTCATCAACAATCTCCCCAGTGCCTGCCACCAAAAATATTACTATCACAGACGATGCAGTCCTATTTTCCAGCCACCATGACATTACAGTCCTTGAATCCCAGCTGCAGCTTGACTTCAATCGCATCAAAGACTGGTTCAATTCTCATAAACTTTTCCTGAACCACAGCAAGACTAAAGCCATGTCCTTCTGTAACCGACAAAGCAGGCACAACTCTCTGTCCCTCACCATCAAGAACCACACTGGGAACCCACTTGAACATGTCAAGGAGTTCAAGTACCTTGGTATTACCCTGGATAGTACCCTCTCCTCACTCGGCATATTGACACTGTTGCCAAGACCGCCAATATACGAATTGGACTACTACACAAACACAAGCACTGTATGCCTGTGGATGCCCTTAAGCTAGCCATCTACAGCTCTGTCACCTCTATCATTGACTACGGCCTTGCCATCTATGGCTCTGCCCCAAGAAGTGCCTGACCTCCACAGGATCTCAGTTGCTCTCAACAAAGCCTGTAGACTACTGACAGGTGCAGCCGACTAACTCACACCTGTGACCTCTATGCAAGGCCAGCTGGCTACCCCTAAGCAGCAGAATACAATACCAGACACACTTACTTGCAAAAAGATTCTCCTTGGTCTCATGCCACCTGGTGTTAGCTCACTCCTTACTACCTACAGTGGCACTCAACAAACACGTGGTGCCCAATCTCTAACCTTTCAGGTTCCCAGATGTCATACCTCCATGGGTCAGCGGTCCTTTATCTATAGAGCTGCTCAATGGTTCAATTCCCTCAATAATGAATCACTTTCCTCTACTACACTTGGACCCTTCAAAGGAATCTCAAACTTTACCTCACCTCTACCACTCAATGTGACTGCTTTGTTGAACAGAGATCTCTCAACACCTCCCAGCTCACTCATGTCTCACAGCCCGCCCATTCCCAATCTCATTCCCTCTGGCACTGGGCCTTCCTTGTGACTCCTTTCCTGCTTCACCTCTCCACTGGTACAAGACATTTTCCACTACCATTGGACAGTGGCCCATTAGCCTGCCAACTTCCTCTCCTGGTCGCATGCCTGCAATACTAATTGCCTGTGGTGCCCTCTTTCTCTTATTGTTACCATGACCAGCTGCCTACTCACGCTGCTCGGTTTATGAATATTATCTCAAAGTATGTTATAACTGAGTATCTTTATTTTTCTTTTAGTTGTTTTGTTGTTTATTGTGCATTCTTTTACTGCCTCTGTATGTATGTTGACCCTCATCCTTTGACGTGGAACCTTTGTAAACGAGCAGTTTCTGCTCAAAGGTATTTGTAATCCGAGAATTTAATAAATAAATAAATAAAAACCAATGAAGTATTTTAGAAAACCTTGTACTGGATTGTACAATGAAATCAATTTTATGTGCAATAGAGATATTAATTCATTGTAAACATTTAATAATGTTGTAAAGACTTTTTAGTCAAACAATAAAACTTTAAAAAGTACAGAACATGTTCATCAGCTTTATGATTATGAACATATCTCACACATGTGATCATTTGTTCTTGACATGAAATGTCTTTCCTGTCATCAGATAAAACTGATATGAATTTAGCATTTTTGCTTCTTTCACAATTACGATGTAATTGTGAAATGCAGAATAACAGACTAAATCAGGTCATTCTTTGACTCTGCTGAAACATATGTTGCATTTGGGGGATGGAATAATTTAAAAGACATATCAGAGCCACACTCAACCACGAGTGCACATGGCTGATGGAAGAGCTAGTAGATAGAGGTAAAGCCAGACACTATCCATCTTCACGGAACACACAGACAGCTTAGAAAAGTATATCATTCCATTATTATTTTGGTGAAAAGCTTGTAGCTGAAATGCAAAATACATACTGACCCAAAACTTGTAGATGTGTTGCCTACACATTTCACATCTCCTTTGAAAGATGTGTAACACATTAGGCAATGTGCCTCATGTTTTCTGGTCTGCATGTATTTTGCATTTCAACTAAGCTTTGCACTAAAATAAAGATGGAGTGATGCACTTATCTAAGTTGTTCATATTCCATCTGGGTGTGCGTCAACCTTCTATCTACTTTTCTTGACGCTCTCTGTCAAACTTTTAATCAAATCTGAAGTCTCCCTGAAATGTCCTTTATCGATACACAAACAATTTAATCCCTCCACTTTGTAATCAGTTATACTGAGGCTGAATCAGGCACTGTACATCACTTACTGGTCAGGGTTATCCTTTGCTAACACATTACCATACTTCTTTAATTTCATTCTACAGACCACAACACTGGTTATCATATTTTACATCTCCATAATGCTTCTGTTTCCAAGTTAAGTTAGCATTCACTTTGAATATCATGTGATGTGAGATGGTATTGGTTGAATAAATAGTTAAGGGATTCAAATGGAGTATGTAGAAGGTCAGGATCATGACTGCCAAGAAAAGTAAAACTCCAAGGGCAGGATTTTGAAGACTGGTACTGGGATTGTGTCCAGCCCTGTGCCACCACACTTAGGTTCAAGCCATGCACTGAACCCTTCACCACAACTGTACCCAATTTTCCAATTTCAGGAGCAGTTTAACTATTTCCATGATTTATGGCAGCTTGCACCACATAAAGGGTGCAAGCTCTGTAAAAAATAGCCCCTAGGATTGCCACAAGGTAGACCAGGAAAAGTTGGTCTAACTGGTGTCAGTGCCCCAAGGGATAGAAAATCCTGTTAGATTGCCACAAGCCCCATGTGCTGTATTGTCAGTGTACTGGCACCTGCAGAGATATAGGGCATTTGAAATCCTGCCCCAGTTATTTAGAAATCAGGCTTAGCCATTATGAGTCAAAGTTAATAACAATTTTAATGTTATACACCTTTGACTCTGCTACTACAGAGTCCATCATACAAATTGAGGAGTTTATTGGGCAGTGTCAGGGACAACCCAGCCAGGAAAATAACAATGCATCCAAATAGTAGCGTGGAGAACTTGCAGAGTTTGAAGCCTATGAATTGCAGTATTGTTCTTTGAGTTAAGTGCCAGTGTTCTCGGTCATGAAGGGTGAAGAATATATTTATGTAGCCAGTAAGAACTGTAGCAAAATAATGTATAACTAACACATGCAACACAGACCAAACTAGTGCATATCTGCTGCTTCAACATCTTGCCTGATCTGATCAGGTACTTGTATGTTATTGTTCTTATAATTAAATGTTTGGATCTTAGTATGCACTCATTAGAACAAAGTTTGGAGTGCTAGGAGAAGAGAGTACTGGGAGGAAGAGGAGGTGGAGAAGAGCTAGTGTTGCAGTGCTGGGAAGACGAGGACAGTGAGACCAAGATTGGTGACAGAGAGAGACAGACAGAGAGAGATGAGTTCTTACAAGTCACCTAGAAAGATTATGAGGAAACCTTTCTCTACTTAGACCACACTCATGTACAATGAAAATTATTGTAATGCCACAAGCAAAGAATCCTGACTTTAGATAGGGAAAAGGAATACAAACAGACAACAGGAAAATATCCTAGTTCCCCAATGTAAAACAGGGAAAAGACAGGTAACTGTATCTGGAAAAGCATAGGAAGGTGGGAAAGCAGTTTGAAGTGCAAAGGCACAAATGGAGGAAAAAAAGTCCAGGCAATGAAGAAAGGAGACAAGACCTTTTTCACATACATTAGTGAAAGAAAGATACCAAGGTGGGATTGTGAGGTTTAAAAGGGAGGGAGGGTGTGTGCAGAGGGGACAGAAAAAGTAACAATCAGAAAAATATTTTTGTTCATTATTCACAAAAGAAAGGGAAAGAGAATGACCACTATTGGGTGATAGGGGCACCAATGGGAGAGGTGAGTACCAGCCCATTTATGGAGGAAAGAGTCCTAAAGGAACTTGAGAATCTGAAAGGGACAAGGGTATGGGACTGGATGGGATACATCCCAGAATATTAAAGAACTTAGAGAGGTGCTGGCAGCACCACTAACAACCCTTTTCAAAAATTGATTGAGACAGGGTGGTTCTAGGGGACTGGAGGAGGGCAAATGTGGTCCCTCTCCACAAAAGTGGGAACAGGAAGAGGCTGGCAACTATAGGCCAGTCAGACTGACCTCAGTGGTGAGGAAATCAGTGGAATCACTGCTAAAGGAAAGTACTGTGATATTTCTTGAATCCAGCAGAGCACAGGATCAAAGGCAGCATTTATTTACAGTGGTAATATCTTGTAAACAAATCTGATAGATTTATTTGACTGGGTGACCAGGGAAGTAGATCAGAAAGGGTGGTGGATGTGGCCTACCCTGGTTTCAGCAATGCCTTTGATACTTTCCAAATTAGGAGGTTGGTAAATAAGTTGAGCAGCCTGGGAGTGGGCTCCAATCTGGTAAACTGGGTCAGAAACTGGTTGAATGACAGGACACAGAGGGGTGGTGGTAAATGACTTTCAATCTGAGGAGTCACAGTGACGCGTGGGGTGCCACAGGGATCCGTGCGGGACCAGTTCTCTTTAGTGTCTTCATAAGCAACATTGCAGAGGGGCTGGAGGGAAAGTGTGCCCTTGCAGATAATACTAAGATCTGCAACAGGGTTGACACTCCAGGGTGTGGGAAATGAGGAAGGACCTAAACATGCTTGATCGAGTTGGCAGCTAAGATTCAATGCACAGAAGTGCAAATCATGCAATTGGGGCACAGAAATCCAAGGAGGAGTACAAGATGGGAGGAGAGCTAGTGGCCACCAATCAAGAAAGGGACCTTGGGGTAATCATATCTGATGACCTAAAGATACCAAAACCATGTGGAGAAGGCTGTGGGGACAGCCAGTGGAATGCTAGGTGCATAGAGAGAGATATCACCAGCAGAAAAAGAAGGTGGTTATGCCACTTTACTGATCACTAGTGAGACCTCATCTAGTGTACTGTGTCCAGTTGTGGAGGCAGCATCTCTGAAGGACATAAACAAAACAGAGGCAGTCCGGAGAAGGGCACAAAATGGTGCAAGGACTGCACTCAAAAGTCATATGAAGAAAGACTAGAGGACCTCAATATGTATTCCTGGAGGAGAGGAGAGAGAGGAGAATATATGATAGAGACATTCAAGTACCTCTGGGGTACAAACAAGGTACAGGAGGGTAGCATCTTTCAGAAAAGAATGTGTACAAGAAAATAGGGCATGAAATGAGGCTGGGGGGTAGGCTCAGCGGCAACATGAGGAAGTAATTTTTCACAGAAAGAGCAGTGGATGCTTGGAACAGTCTCCCTCTGGAGGTGGTGGGGGCAAAATGATAGGGAATTCAAGAATGCATGGGATAGACTACTGTCTTCGGAATTGCAATAGGTAGGGAAAAGGGGTAGACTAGGTGGGCCACTTGGTTCTTTCTGCTGCCACCTTCTATGTTCTCTAAGCCGCCTGTGTCAATTTTATTAAAAGTAATGAATGGGGAGAAAATCAATACAAAACGTAGATATGGAATTGGTTAATACTATAATTTCAATGTTCTACCTGAAACATCAATTACAGCACACTTTTATAGGATTCATAGGATGTTTCACACCTAGAAGCAGTTTGCCACATTGACACCATTTCTCAATCATATTCATAATATTCATATTTCTTATTTTGCATGCTGTATCCATCCAAGGATTTTTTTAAATGTATCCATATGGGGAGACATGATAGAAACATTCAAATACATAAAGGAATCAACACAACCCAGACAGGAAACCTATTCCAGGAAAACAAAACAATGCGTACAAGGGGCACAATCTGCGACTAGTGGGAGGCAGATTTAAAACAAATCTAAGGAAATACTTTTCACAGACAGGCTGACAGAACCATGGAACAGCCTGACCTCAGAAGTTGTAGCATTGAAGACTGTACTGGAATTCAAACTTGCATGGGACAGGCACTGCAGGCACCTGAAAGGATAACAAAACAGGGAGGGTAGAAATTTTGGGGCAGACTAGTTGAATCACGTGGTCCCCATCTGCCAGCTACTTCTTATGTTCTTATATTTCTACAGTGTACTGTCTCTTTTTTTTTTATTAAATTTTATTAAGACATTTTTCTGCACAATACATTCATGCTTAATGTAAGTAAGAAAAGTGACTGGGCAGGAAATAATAAATATACAAACTTTCATAATCAAATACATCGAGAATTCGGATCATACAGAAATTTTGGTCATTGCAATTATAACAGCCAAGAAACTAAGTATAGTGAGCCAGTTTATCGAGCACAGTAAGCCCTTCCTTCTCTGCAAAAGAGTGGAAAAAAGCAACCATCTACTATGAAACAGCTCCTTCAGCAACCTTAGTGAGGCTGTCACCCATTCCATAATTAGAATAGTATGGCAATTGTATAGTCACATAGCCTCTGATGGTATAGCAGAAGTGAGCCAATGTTGTGTGATGGTCTTAAGGGCTGCAGCCACAAAATATAAAATAAATATTTAACCCTTTTCCTCTTACAGCTGGTGGTGGTAAAGCCTAAAACCCATACCTGAAATTGAAGTGGACAATCAGATCGAACATTCAGCTTACTGCTGCTGCTGTTTTCTTCAGAATATCTGAATCTGTAGGCACTCCCAAAATATATGCGTATCATTCCCTACCATCCCACAGCCCTCCAACCTAAATCAGAGAGAAAATGCCCATAACGTTTAACAATGACTGGCATATAAAAAATTACCACCACCTGTCAACAGAAACCCTCCAGGAGGTGGTGGCTGGAGAACTATGGATCCCTTTCCAAGTTAAACCCTATCTATCTCTGATAAAGAAATTCCAGCTTCCTCTTCTCATTTATGTTTCAGTGATATAGGAGATCCAATTCCAAATCTCTATGCTGCTTATATAATTTGGAAACAAGCCCTTTACTTTCGGTTGTACTTAATGCATAGGAAAGTCCACAATGGGTTGACCTCTAATTTTAATTGGTTAATCTTTGAGGGTTCTGTTAAATAATGGTGGACTTGTAAATAATGAAAGAAATCAGTTCAAAGTAATCCAAATGTGTATTTAAGTTGAATAAAGGATTTAAAGAACTCTCCTTCAAAATGTTGAAATCCAGTATCAAATTGAAAGGAGAACAATCTAAGCAAAAGCAAGAGTAGTTTCACCACAAGACATAGATTCAACTGAAAAGCTTTGCAGCCCATCTGCCATATCCTAATCATAAGAGTTGCCCAAGGATTAGCAGCCTTTAAAGAATTAAGATTAACATAGTCCCTAAACAAAATATCTGACAATTTTACTGAGAGAAAGTGGCCAATTCCAAGTCTATCCAACTGGGGAATCACTGCTGAAATATAAAGGGTAAAATACTGAAGTTGGGCTGCCCAATAATATGTCCTAAAAATCAGGACTCACCAAGCCTCCTTTGGATTTTGGCACCATTAAAACAGACCACCTAGTCCTGGGGTGCTTCCATGTCCACACAAACTTTGTTAACATTCATTTAAAGAGTGCCAAAAGCTGTTGGAATTGGTAGCGGAGGGTAGAAAAAAGAAAATGGGAAGGATGTTCATCCAGATGGATTCCATTCTACCCACCGTGAATAATGGAAGGTCCTTCCAACAAAGATAGTAGGTCTGAACATCTTTTAACAATTTACATAATTGGTGCCAAAAAGTGTGGAAAGCTCCGAGGCACACAAATATCTGAATTCCTAGAAACCTGTTTTAACCCACAAGAATGTAAGTAGCACCCATTAGAGAGGACCCAAAATCCTAATTTCATTCTTCAATTCATTAACTTTAAACCTGAAACCTGCCCATATTGGGCCAACATATTTTAAACCAAAGGAAGAGTTTGAGATGGATTCCTTTGATATAACAATGTATCAGCCGAATACAAAGAAATTTGTAAATCTTCACCAGCTAAGATGATGCCCTGATAGTCCTCATATTGTCTAATGCAAGCCACCAATGGCTCTAAACTGAGAGCAAATAAAATGGGGAAGGCAGGCATCCCTGTCTGGTGCCATGTTCTATTTGAAACCCAGAAGAGAAAGACCATTTATTTGAACTCTTTCTTGTGGTTGTGAGTATAAGTAGGAAGCCACTTATAAAATTTGTTGTCAAAAATGAAATTTGGATAATGTGGCTATTAAAATTGCCAGTCAAATGATTGAATGCCTTCTTGGCAACAATTGATACTACCATCCTACATAATTCTTAGGCCACAACATAGATGCTGAGAAGACAGTCAAATGTTTTCTAATATTATGTTGTAGGTGTCTACAGGGATGAACCGGTCTAGTCTAAATGAACCAATAAGGGTATCACTTTCAAATGTAACCCAATTGCCTTTGTAATAATTTAAAATCATAATTTAACAAAGAAATTGGGCAAAATTGTCTCAGCATATCGGCTTTTTTCCTGGTTTCCATAAAACTGAAATAGTCACTTCATTCCAAGAGTCCAGCAAAGCACCGGCTCATGCTCTAAATTACAAAGCTGGGTTAGCAAAGGAGTCAGTTCCCAGACAAAACCTTGTAAAACTCTGGGATGAAGCCATCTGGTCCTGGGACCTTGCCAGACTTTAAAGAATGGATGACAGTCTGTAGTTTATCTTCCAAAAACAAGTCTTCAAACCCTCCCATTGAGATTGAGTGAGAGAGGAAGAGAAATTCCTTCCAAAAAATCTTTCACTCAGAGTCATGAATGGGGTCCCTTTCCTTAGCATATAAACATTTATAATAGTCATAGAAATCCCTTACAGTTCTTTCTACTCTATACCCCATCATATATACTCTAGGATAGACTACTTTTGATTGGAGTGAGGCACCTTCAAGGAATAGATTATTGTTCCTACTCACCCTTGGTCATCTCGGACCACCATCCAGTAATAGTTAGAATTAATCTAGCACCCTCAATAGTCAGAGACAGGACTTAGAAATTCAATAATCAACTCCTTAAATCTAAAGAATGCCAAGAACATCTCAAAACTTTATAACAGAGTTCATGGACAACAATGCACCTCCATGACCAAATTAGATATTTTATGGGATCTTTAAAATGTGGTCTCAGAGGAAAAATTATTCGTGTGTCACAAAGTGTTAAAACAGATGGAGGCCTCTATCCTTTCACTATTAGAGCATATTCAAGAAGGAGAACGTCAATTCCCTACTTTGCCATTAGAAGACTGGGAGCGATTAGAATCCTTGAGGGCCCAATATAACAAATGAATTGAGGAAAAAGCAGCACACCTATTACTCCGCTCCAAAGTTACTTATTTTGATCAAGGGGAATGGGTAGGGAAACTGATAGCCTTGAGACTGCATTCACAAGAAATGGACAGCATAGTCCCTTCCATTTTAACTGATGAGGAGCAACTCTGCACCTCTCCACAGGAAATAGTGGAAGTTTTTAAAACTACTACCAGGTTCTGTATACCCCATCCCAAAACACCTTTTCAACCACACAGTTGGCTTTATTTTTCAGGGCATCGACCTTCCACAGCTTACTGACCCTCAGGTCGAGAGATCTTGGCTGCTTCTTTAACAAACAAAGACATTTTCACAGCCATAGAGAGGTTACCACTAGATAAATCTCCCACCCAGATGGTTTTATGCTAATTTTTATAAAAAGTTTAAGGACCAACTCTCCCAATACTTTTAAATGCCTTCAAATATATTTTTGAAGAGGGTTATCAGACCTTTCCTGACTACCACAATCATTATGGTACTTCTCAAACCAAGTTGAGACCCCTTAGAGTATCAAACTACAGACCAATCTTGCTGATTAATGTAGATATTAAGATCGTAGCAAAATCCTGGCCAATAGACTAAAAGAGGTATTGGACCTATTGATTAACAGAGATCAAGTAAGGTTTGTGAGAGGTAGACTCTCAGTGGACCATTTTAGGAAACTCTCCTACCTTTTCTCTGCATCCAGGGATTCCTCAGTAGCTGCTGCTTTGGTGTATTTCGATGTAGAAAAGATTAGAAATACCACTTCTCTCAGTGCAGTTTAACCCCTGCAAGGTATGTATTTTTAAATCAAGGATGGAAATGAGAAAGGAAAATGTGGACTCACCGGATTTAAACCTCAGACCTCTGGAATACCATTCCAGTGCTCTAACCATTAAGCTACAGGCCCACTGGTTAAAGCGTCCGAGGAACTTCCTTTTTACAGCTCCACACATTCCTTTCTCTAGTGTTGTGCAATCCTGCAACCAGGAACCAATTTAGAAATACCACTTCTCTCAGTGCAGTTTAACCTCTGCAAGGCATTTGATAGAGTTTCATTGGATTACTTGTTTTCCATTTTACCCAAGTTTCGTATTCCCCAAATATTTTATTCACTGGGTAAGAGTACTCTATTCATCACCAGCAGCAAGAGTTTCCTGCAATGGCTCCCTATCCTCTTCCTTTTCCTTACATCAAGGAACTAGGCAAGGGTGTCCACTTTCCACATTTTTATTTAATCTGTTCTTATAACCTCTCATCCAGAAACTTAATAGCTCACCTCACATTACTGGGATTGGAATAGGTGAAAAGGAATATAAGTTTTTAATCTATGCAGATGACATATTAATGCATATTTCCTCCCTGCCACATCACTCCCTGTTGCCCTACAGCTCATATCACAGTTTAGTGAGATCTCCAATTACAAGTTAAACTGACACAAAAATGAGATTATGCCACTTAATAAATATACTATTCAATCTTTCAACACCTGGGTTTCCTCTGGGTGAAGGATAATTTGAAATGTTTAGGGTAGTTCTCAGTACCTCATCCTGGAAGCTCAGACAGAATAATTTGGAGAAGGTGGTGTCCAGTATTAAGGCAGATATGGACAGATGGAAACTGTCACCCTAACACTATGGGGAAGGCTTGGGATCATTAAAATGAATATTTTACCCCATATTTTATATCCTCTACAGATGTTCAAGAGGTTTATACCTCAAAGCTGGTTCTCCCAAATTAATAAAATCTTAACTCTCTCCTCTGGCAGGGCAAGAAAGCTGGAAGGGCATTTACCAGGCTAATGTGCCACAAGCATGATGGGGAATCACAAGCTCCCAATCTATACTTGTACTACCTTGCTATCCATTTAGTGAGGTCTTTACATTGGTACAGGTATTCCCAGGTAGCACTGTTAGGCCCCTATACCCCTTTGTGGGGAATTGAAGCTACCTTATGTTCCACCTATGGAATAAATGCAGCAGAGCTACCCTTTCTCTTGAAGAACAAAGTGCCTACTCCACTACAGGATACTTTCCTAGGAGATCCTTTAATGTCCGAGTACAGTTCAGTAAATTGCTAAACATAAACCCAAAGCAGGACATTTCTCCACCACTATTTGGAAATCCTAATTTAGGATTTCTGGCCAATTCTTTCTGGAGACAAATTCTGTCCTAACATGAAAGTAGAAAAGCTGTAGATTTGACAGCTCACCACAAACTGATGTCATTTCTGGAAGCTCAGACTACCTATGGTTGGAGCACTGCCTCTGTCTTTAAATATTTTCAAGTTACTCACATGTTATATGCTGTGTTAGGCAGAGGTCCATGGGAGTCACCCCTCTACAAAGTAATGTCCTCCTATCTGACCTCAATTCCTAAGCTCACCTGATTTCATACTCATATCATTATTTTCAGTCATTACTTCACCCTAGTGATACGCCAAAATTTTATTTGGTGGATAGGGCTCTCCCTGCCTCTTCAACTAGGAATTGATCACGTATATGGAAACACTTGAATAAGACAATATGCTGGAACCACTACCAACTTATGCAATTCCAAAATAACCACAACTTGTATTATACTCTCTAAATTGCACAGGATGGGCTGCTTATCATCGGACCTTTGCACTAAATGTGGCAAAGAAACAGGTATACTCTTGCACATGCTATGGTCATGTGAGATGGCTCCTCTTCTGGTCCACCATACAAAACAGACTAGACCACTTGTTAGGCCTCTCCCTGAAGTTTGAACTCATGGCTTGTTTTATAGGAGAGTATACAGAACAATTAGTGAGTAATCAGAGACCACATATGGCTCTGATATCAGCATGTGCCAAAGATTATGCTTCTATATTGGAAGGGTCAGATACAAGGAAATAATGTTTGCTCTACAGGCAGAATGAATGATAGTGAATATATCAATAAAGATCAAGGTATAAACAGCTGAGAGCTCTGTATACCCTCCCATCAATGCAGTAGATCAGTGGGACTACTACAAGTCAACATTTTCCATGGTGACAACACAATACATAGAGTACTCTAGGTTTAACCAACAACTGGGCTATTTCTTTTATAAGCTAAAGTTAGTACACCTCTCATGGTCTTTCCAGCACCTCTGGTGAAACTAAGGGGTGGGGCTGGGGGATATGGGGAGGGACCTGTTAGAGTCTGTTAATATATGTTTGTAAAATGTTTATGATATAATCTGTATTGTGGACCACATTTCTATGATACAGGCCTAGCAGATCATATTTGATGTGTCTGTTACTAATTGGAACTTCAATAAAGCATATTAAATAAAATAAAATAAATCCTTACAGTCACCTGTGGGTCTATGTGGGCCTCATGAGGGTGAGTATCTGGGATAATATGGGACATGTACCTATCCACCTATTGCTTCCTTAATTGCATTGCCAAAAGCCTGCCTGCCTTATTCCCTGCTTCATAAAATCATTGATTAACAAAAGCGGAGAGAGTTGCCTGCTTTACTTAGGGATAATTTATTCAACTTATCTCTAATCACTTTCAATTGCAGTAATAAATTGGGGTCCTGTGTTTGCTGGTGTTCTTTTTCTAATTTTGATAATTGGGCCTCAAGACTGTGATATAACCCCCAGTGCTCTTTATTTTTAAAAGTATATAAAACCATATGGCTGTGAACCTTGGCTTTGAGACCATTCCAGACAAACGTCAAGGGACACCCCTCCCACATTGTCATCCAGGTAATGCTGAATTTCCTCTTTAACTTGAGAAGTAAAAGTCTTATCATGAAGCATTCCAGCATTAAGGTGCTAAAGATTTATCTTTTTTATGAGACCCACTACCTTACCAACTACCAAAGCATGGGCTGAAATAGAAATGGGATAAGTAGTAACCTCTTTATACATTTAAAATCAGCCCAAGTGGGCATATGAGTTTGATGCTGGGTGTAGAAGGTGTATGCTCTAGAGGTTGGATGTTGCTGACCCCAGGAATCCACTAGTCCACTTTCTGTAATCAGAGTTTGTAACAATTTAGAATGGGCTCCTTCACCCTTCTGAGGGACTGGAGCTCTATCTAAATGAGAAGACTCTACACAGTTCAAGTCCCTGCACATATTAAATGACCCTCTGGAAGGTGGCCAAAAAAACAAGCTGATGAAAAAATATTTGGGGAAGGAGACAGAGCATAAACCTAAACCAAATTTACAGGCATGCCCTGCAAGATACCCGTAGCTGCCACATATCTGCCTCCTAGCTCGGTCTGCACTTTTATCAAATTGAAGGGAAGACCCTTCCTCAATAGTGTGGCCATCTTTACTATTTTGGCCGATGGGTGTGTGGCTGAAAAGACTTGTCCCACCCAGGCCTCCTGAGCTTATTATGCTCCTCTTTGACAAATGCATTTCCTACAAAAACAATATCACATGTACAGTGGCTAAGCTCTTGCAGGATCCTCATTATGAAACCCCTTTACAATTAAAGAATAAACTGTTAAACTTCCCATGAAATATGTAAGAGAAACATTGAACAAAAAGATCTTAAAATGTCCTGCCGTAACTAAGAAGTGATATTTAAATCCATCCTCACTACTCCAAACCTTTAACAAGAAGAACCCCAACCAAGTTAAACTTACCTCCCAAAATTGCCTAACCAACCATGAGAAACAAGAACGTATTATCCCCCTAACTGACAAGGGACCAATACTTGCCCAAGATAACAGCAAGATCCATAAACAAATATAATGAAATCTAAACCTATTAAATCATAATAATGAAGTCCCTCAAAAATATAGATCCCTTGTACATACCACCCCCAGCAACTTAGGGCAAGTACCACCCTGGCACAAAGTAGATCACTGAGATAATCCAAATACCTATGAAAACCAAATAGATTCTCCACAGAGGAAACATTCCCACCATCCCAGAGGGACAACAGTAAATGAAGGGGTACCACACCAGAGCACTCTCCTTCTAATGCACTTCCTCTGAGAAAGAAATAACTTTCAGTGCCTATGCAGGAGTTAAGTACTCACCCCAAACACCAATATAACCTACCATGATAATTACCTGGGCATGAGTCCCCAAAAATGGAGTCCAGATATGGACATATCATAAATTGTCAATCTGACAGAGAAAAAATTGTTTACTCATCTGGGTCTTGTAAGAAATTAGATTAGACTCCAAATGCATTCTATGCCCAAATTAACAGCTTTTTTCCTATAGCAATTATCCAAAAAATAAGCTAAATAACAAAGAAAAATTATAAGGGATAAAATCTTATCTTTCAGTACTCCACTGCCAATAGAAACCATGTGGAAAATTAAATATCTTGCAGACTTGGATACTTCAAAATTCCAAGAAAGACACTCACCTGAGCTGCAACAAAAGCTTATCATAAATAAATCAATGACAGCCAAGGAATAATTAAATCAAATTAACCAAGTTAGAATAATGTGTCTCTCCTTCTGTCCCAATACATATTTTATTATACAAGAAAAGGGTAACTTTCCCTCCCCTACTACCTCACTTGTATCATCTTAAACTGAAAATGATCCCCATCTACATATACAGCAGTGCAAGAGTCAGTGTAATAATATGATAAATGATAAAATTTATAAAAGAATAGAAAGCATAGGGGACTGTCTTTGGCACCAAACAAGACATATATTTAAGATCTATTAGTAACCACTGCCATCTCATGGCTGAGCCAATATATTCCATAAAGAATAATCCAACAGCAAAAAGGATCCTTACTAGCCTGCCACGCCAGCGCTGTGGTTGGATTTCCACTTGTGATGCAGGCAACCCGGGTTCAGGAATGAGCCCAGGTCATCAGAGGCCAGCTAGAGGAGAAGGATCAAGCGTCCTCAGGACTGCTCTCTTTCTCTGGGGGCAGGGGCTCTGTGCTCAGTGCAGGAGTGATGCCTAGTGGAGACTAGATTCATCAACCTGTGCCAACACAAGGTCAAGGGTCTCAGGGCAGGATAGATGCTGGTGTCATTGCATGTCTCCACCCAGCCACAGGGATAAAATCCCACCACTCCAGGCCATCTCCATGATGTCCTACCCTGGACTTCGATTAACCTCCTGGCCAAGGCCTCTCCCAAACAGATATGGTCCCATGACACCGATTCCTGCAGTGGTGTCATGGCCCTTCCCTGGGGGATATGCCAGGGGTTGACCGGAGAGTGAGGGGCTCATCAGGAGGTGGAAGTCATGGGAGCACTGTGACCAGGGTTGAGCAATGATGACTAGGAGTGGGGCAAAAGTGTAATAAATATAATAAAGGATCCTTACTGTCCATTTCCATAAGAGATCTACTGAAGCAGAAAATGTCCAATGACTAAGTTCATTAACAGGGGACCTCCAGTGAGCAAAGAAAACAGTTAAATTGAGCTAATATTTAAACCAGGTCCAACATTAAAGTTCCAATTTATATTCACTGTCCATAGTAAATGTCAAAAATATCATCTTGAAATAATCTGCTCCAGCAAGCAATTGTAAGCTCACTATGCAGTCCCCTTAATCCTTGCTCAGAGTCTCTCTTCCAAATAATTATGGTGTTAAATCCATTAAATTACAAACACAAAATGAAAAGAAAAGAAACTGCCAACAGCTTAAGGCAAGACATATACTGAAAACACAGTAAGAGAGACTGCCATCTGGAGACCAGTCCGAAGTGTGTCCAAGTCAATCAATACAAAAACAAGGAGACTGACTCTACTCCCAGTTTTGGAAAAGTCTAGAGAAATAAAAATTGTCCAGGAGAAAATGTTCACAGAAATGGGACCTCAGGCAAATAAAATGAACATTTGAAGTGAACAAATGAAGAAACAAAGTCCCATATCAGAGTCCCACGGTGTATTTATGACCTGTAACAAACATTGTATAATAGAATTTCAGGACAGTGTTCCTCAGAAGTCAATAGAGTAACAAGTACTAATTCAACATAGTCTTCTACTAGTACTTACACAGGTTCTTCTCTTCAGAACAATTGTAATAAAGCTTTCACCTCTTCCAGAGTCTGCTCCAGTCTAAGTTTTGTTTACCAGAAGGAGACTTTTGACCACACATCTTTTGTAGCTCTCTTTCTCCTTGTCACTGTGAATTCCATACTTTCTGCCATGTCCAGGAGACCCTAGATTTCAACTCCTGAGTGGGTGCATTGGGGTCTTCAAATTACTTGATGCTGTCTTGAAAAATACTTTAAGGTGTGCTGGATAGGGAGTAGTGAATTTTATCTGATTTTACTTAGCACTCACAAAATCTGGGAGTAAGCCCTCCATTTAGTTATTAGCTCTGAAGAATAATCATTATCTAGTCATATTTTCTCACCTATATGACAATTGTCCCTTTCTCCATTCTAACACTAAAATAGCCTGTTTTACTGCATAATTAAATAATCTACAGACTACAGAGCATGGTTTTGATCCAGGTGGGTGGGTACAGGAGTTAAAGTCTGATGAGCCCTCTCTGTAGGTAAAGGGCACAAGTCCTGAATGTTAAGGAGATCGGGTAGCTAACTCTGTAGAAAATAACAAAATCTCCTTTCCTTTAGTCACCTCTGGAAGACCATATATTCTAATTTTATTTCTATGAGAATGATTCTCAAGGTCACCACATTTTGCCCTGAGTTGTTTCTTGTATAATTTTTATTAGGACCCGCTCCACTCTATCAACTCTGGCATCTGTTATTGATTGGTACAGTGTGCTATTTCTTGTGGAAGTTCATTCCAAATGTTTACAACCTTTGGTGTATACCACATACCCTTATTTGGTTCCATATATCCCACCCTTTAGCTGTAAATCATTTGTTCTTGTCTCATATGTTAGTTCCTTTGCCTGGAGTGCCAACAACCCCATAACTCCTTTTGTTGAAATGTCTTGAAAATGAGACAAAGATCTCCTCTGAATCTTCTTTATTCCAATGATTACAAATTTAGTTGCCCCATTCATTGTTTGTAAGACATATCCTCAATCCTACCAGCATTTTTGTCATTTCTTTCTGTACTCCTAGTTTTCTAATGCTTCCTAGTTTTTACTAGAATGGAAAATGGAGGATGTTTCTATTCAGCAACCAATGGAGTAGCTGCAGTCAGAATGAACTCCTGAGTTTTCCTGCAAATTCTTAATTTAAAATCAATTTAAAGTCCTTATTTGCACCTATTTTCATTAGAACTTGAGAATGGACCTGAACAACTGTATAATGGGACCTAAATGGACTCAGTGGGGTAAAGGATGGCTCTTGAGTCTCATTATGGAGACTATTAGAGAGCAATAACTCTGGAAAAAGTAGAATTATGGCATAATTTATTGCCTCAGGTAGGAATAGACCAGCTCAACTTTTTGGCACTGTGGAAAGGTTAATTCATCATCCCTACAGAATCTACAATTCAGAGGAGCTTTTTGCAAGATAAATGTGATTATCTTGGCCTTGTCTCTGAACAGTGTCCTCTATTAGGGTTGGTATCTTGAGAGGTAGCCTGCCAGCAGTGGTCAAATGGAGAGGTACTGTGGCACTCTGAGTTCTAACTAAGTTTTGACCAGTTGCATTGGAGAGATCCTCATGGTGATCTTGGGGCTACAGTATACCTGCTGTGATCTGGACTCAAGGCATGTGTGGCTTTTGGTTAGGCTGCTGTGTAAACCTATGTCTGGTGTTTGTGGGCATTATCCAGTGTTTCCTTTCAAATGGTTGTTTCCCGCTGCTCTCAAAAAGCTACAGTGAGATCATTTCTTAAAGAAAAAAAATCTGTAGACCCATATGTAATAGCAAAATACAGGACTGTATCAAACCTTTCTTTTCTAGAAAAGGTAATCAAGAAGATGCAGCCAACACTGCTTGAGGTGCTGCTCAAAGGGCTGACATCTCTAAGTCATTTCAGTGAGGTTTCAGGAATTGTCATAGCCCAGAGACTGCACTCGTCAAGGTGTGTAATGACCAGTTGTAAAGGAGGGATAAGGGAGCACTCTATTATCTTTGCTCTCTCATCAGTATTTGACATTCTGGATCATGAGGTAATGGTGGAATGCCTAAGGAATATTTATTATTTACATGTTTTAATATGAAAGCTTCTGCTCAATTTAGATGCACCGGGGGCTAACAGGCACAAGTTACATAGTTGCATGCATAGACAGGTTACAATATACACATTTACATGTTACAGTAATCATATATAAGGTAGAATGAATTCCTGTGGCAGATTGTATTAAGCATATGACAGTAGGATAATGATACAGGATAACTTACAGTGTCAAGGCATATAACAGGGCAAAATAGATCAACATTTAGACAGGTTACAGAACACATGTTACAGTATTCCCAAACATGGTATGGTGCAATCCTGTGGCAGACAGTGCAGTGCATAAGACAGTAGGATAAAGGTACAGGACACTACAGGGACCCAGCATATAACAGGTAAAATTGAAGGAACAGTGCATCATAAGGATCCATTTAAAGACAAAGAACCTCTGTGCATAAACACTGAGGCAAGGTTACCCCAAAGGGCATTTGGCTGGGAAGCCAAGTTTCAAGAAAATACAAGTCACATGCCCCACAATGCAAAGCATCATGGGCTGCATATGCAATCACTTGCCTCAGTGTTTATGCACAGAGGTTCTTTGTCTTTTAAATGTTTTTTATTTTAATGGGTTCACCACAATATATCCCAGGCACACTGCCTTAAGGGTAGCTGGTCCAGTCCACTGGGGTGTTAAACAGGCAGAGGCATACTGATGAGTCCTGGTGGGACCAAACACGTGTCTATGTCTTCTGTTAGCACCCTTTGTAAACTGTGTGAGAGGCCTTTCGGCACCATGCAATTCTGCTTAAAGTTGAACCAGCATAACATTCTGTGGTGATTTACATATACAGCCCATGATGCTTTGCATTGTGAAGGCATATGTGACTTGTATTATCATAAGGATGCCCCCTATGCAAGGTGTACCTGGTTCCTAGTCAGGGGCTCAAAAGCACATGAGCAGATAGGGGAAGTGTTTATTGAGAAGGGATTTGAGATGCTGGATGGGACGGCATTCTGGATATCAGAGGGGAGTGTGTTCCAAAGTTTAGGCATTTGGTACGAAAGCTGACTGGCCTGCCGAGGTTGACATGCTGGGAATGGACAGTAGACACAGTCATTTATCCTCAGTGCATAGCCCTGGAAAGCAGGGGCTGAGAGGACAGAACTGAGATATGGAGGGAGGACCACATCCAGAATTTGACCGTGAGGCTGGCCCAGTGGAGTGACATCCGTCCTGCAATGAGAGAGTCCAAGGCAGTGATATAGGACTCAGTGATGAGAGTTTGGGGGACAGTCAAGGGCAAAGTGACAGAAGGAGTGGAAGAGAGGGTCTATCCTGCCTAAGGTGGACTTAGGGGTGGCACTGTAGTCTACATCTCCATAGTCAAAAGGTAGCATCATCTTCTGCACTATTTCACGGTGAGCGGCAATGGGATGCATCCATGGTTGTGATACAATGCACCTATTTTGGGGTGCAATTTTTGTGGATAGCATCAATATGTGCAGGAAGTCTAGGTGCTAGTCAGGTCAGATCACTCAGATATCTGCAGGAGGTGAAATTCTCCAGAATAGTCCCATCCAGGGTGTGGAAAGAGGGGTGGACAGTAGCCTTGAAAGTCTCTGTCTTGTGCCAAAGGTCATTGAGATGGTTTTCTTGGCATTGAGAAAGAGTTGATGTGAGTGAAACCAGCACTGAACTGCATTGAAGTCCTGCTGGAGTCTGGTTGTTACATTTAATATCATGGTGCCAGATGTATACAGAACTGTATTATCCATACATGTGAATGGATGTGTGAGGGCAGGCTGAGGGCAGGTCATTGAGGAAGATAGAACAGAAGTGGGGCAAGGACTGAGCCTTGTGGAACACCAAGTAACAGGGAAGGAGGCGGGGTAGCATCACCAGTTCTGCGGTTGGGGATCTGCCAGTCAGGTAGGAGTGTAACCAGCTGCGGCCTCACTTGAGAGCCCAATGAGAGAGCTTGGCTAGAAGAGGGAGTGGAAACAGTGTTGAAGGCTTTAGCCAGGTTGACAAAAATAGCTGAGGTAATATGGCCTCTATCCATTCCACTGAGGATGGAATCAGTGAGTCTTAGGAGAGAGGTGGTAGTGGAGTGGGACTTCCTAAAATCAGACTGGAAAGGTGTGAAAAAGAAGAGGATATTGAGATAAGAGGAGAGTTGTGTGAGTACAAGGCTTTCCTGGATTTTAGCCAAGATAGGAAGTAGAGAGATTGGACAGTAATTCCTGGGACAGAGGGATCACCGCCTTTGGGGAGAGGGATGACTGTGGTATGCTTCCACTCATTAGGGATAGCAGTTAGAGAGAATGAGAGGTTGTACAGAGAGCCAAGGAGCAGCGATGGCTGGGGCATACAGGTATAATAGCCTGGAATCCAGGCCTGTAGGGCGCTTACCCTTGGCGGGATTGAGGGCAAGTAAGGCTTTGTAGACATCAGCAGTGGTGGTCTGATGGAAGGCAAAAGTGGAGCCAGCTGGGAGCACTGTGGAGGTGTGGCTTGGTGCAGAGGGGTTGGGGGTCTGGGTTGAGGAGGCCAGAAGAGACATGGTGCAGCCCGTAAAAAGGAATTGAAGTGAGAGGCAACATCGAGGGGTCTGTAATCATACAGCCATCTACATTGAGGGCAGAGATGGGGACTGGGGGATCAAAGAGATTTAACCACCTTCTAAAATTTAGATGGATGGCTTAAGTTGGTGTGTCAGGTGTCACTGAAGTATTTTGCCTTGCCCTGCAAATATGTCAGGTTCAGGCATTACATACAGCATGATACTTCTGCTTGTCCACCGGCGAGCCAGAGACTTTGGATGTCTTCCATCCCATATCCCTCTCTTTGAGAAGTGTCATAATGTCTGCAATGATCCATGGCAGATGGGCACCCCTCACCCTGGTACGTTTGAGAAAGGCACGTGTGTTCCAAACAGCGGAGAACCTGGCCTTGAAAATTCTCAGGCTGAGTCAACAGAAGTGGCTGGGGATGTAGGGACCAATCAGTGCTGGTCAAGTCATAGTGGAGAGAGGTGAGGTTTAAAGATTTGAAGGATCTAGCAAAATGGTTCTGGGGGTGACTTATGATGGATTTTTCTAACTGTGTAGATCATGTGGTGGTCACTTAGAGAGTCTGGTAGCAATCCTGAGGTGACTATATGATGTGAATGTGAGGTAAGGTACCAGTCCAGGAGAGAGTGGTTAGGGAGTTGTGGTTTAGGCAAGTGGGCTCAGTGATTAGTTGAGACAGGTTTAGACCTCCCACCTGGTTCTGCAGCTTGGAACTACTACTTGACAACCAGTTACTGTAAAAATTGCCAAGGATGTGTAACTTACTTCTGGAGGCCAGTGTAGTAAGGTACCTAAGTGATCCGAGATAACAGGTGTAGATGAGTGAAGGAACAGTAGGAACCTGCAATAAATATGGTGCAGGTGTGAGTGAGGAGAGTTTAATAGTAAGGCATAAATGTTGGGTGTGGGACTGGGTGGTGAGACCAGTGTGAACTGTAACAAGGAGTTGATAGACATGGCAACACCACCACCTCTTTGGTCCCTGTGCAGTCATGGCGGATTATGAAGTAGCCGGTATTGAGACTTCTGTGTCTTGATTGTACGGTTTCAGCCAGGTATGGAGGACTCACTGAGACAAAGTTGAAGGGTTTGAGTCCTTCCGTCCCAGCAATTGCTTTGCTCATGATGGCCAGTAGCAGTAAGTGCTCCATGTCAGTTCAGCGAAGGAATACAGCAAATGCAATTTCAGAGACAGGCAAGTCGGTGAATGTTAAAAGGGCAACAGTGAATATGGGCACCCTACAGTAAGTGCGACAACTGTATTACTGCTTTTATGTGGTGGCTTTGACCCTCGCACCCTCCCCTAACTTATATAACTAACTCTGAGGTCGAGCACCTTGGAGAGGGAGAAAGCAATTGTCACACATACTGTAGGGTGTCAAAATGTTACTGTCACCACTTTAACATTTGCCAAATTCATGTTTGAAAGTGCGGTCACCATAATTCCTTCACTGAATTGATATGCTACACAGCAATCTGTGAGTTCTCAAAAGTCATTTCTGTCCCCTATCCTTTTCACAGTATATGTGCTACCTCTGGGTGGGTCATTATTTTTTTAATTCTTTGGTAAGCAAGTATGGCCCACTATGCACAATTGCCAGTTTTCAGGGTGACCCAGGAGCACTAGGGAGGTTAAGTGACTTGCTCAGAGTCACACAGAATGCATGTGACGGTTGTGGGCATCAAACTGAGGTTTGTTGGATGTACCAAGGTCATTCACAACGTGTTACTCCTAATCTCAATGCTATACTGCCAGCCACATTATGTGGTATGGTGTGAGTTTTACTGCTATGCAGATGCTACTCAGCTATATTGGTCCTTTATATCTGACAAGCAAGGAATGGTCTTCATGATGGAATAATGCCTTCATTAAATCACAGACTGCAGAACCTCCAGGTGGAGACCCCTCAGTCCAACCTAGACTGACTTGCTGTTGGTGGAGCCAGTTCCTTCCAGGCCAGCTGCAAGATGGAGAGTCATTGTTTTGCCATCACTGAATGGCACTATCCTGCTAGCCATGGTTTTGAAGTAAGAATCTAGGAGTTAGTGAGGATTCTAGGATGTCTCTTTTTTAAACTTAATATACTTTATTGAAGTAATTTTCTAAATACGTTCATATAATAACCCAAAACAACAAACCTACCAACAAAGAATCCATAAAGAAACACAAATACTGCAAAAAGGAAAAACACATCAATAATCAACCAGGGTATCAATTGTAAACTTTATTTACTATAAAGATGGGGTCTAATTATGAATCAATGAATATAGTATAATAAAATGGTTCAAAACAGAAAGAAAAGAAGGAATGACAAAAGATTGGAGTAAGGAAATAGGATTACAAGGAAAACTTAAACTTCTCTTCCAGAATTATGAAACTTCTAAAACATGGCCCTCTAATATACAAACTGAAATCCACAGAACCTAATACATCAAGAGATTAGAAGAAGAGTGTGCAATTTCTCCCAGTGGAACAATATGAGAGAGAGCATGTCTCAAGCTAGCCATGGTTTTCTCCATCTGAAGAATAGATAACATTTCTGCATGCCATTCTTGATACAATGGGGCTGATGGTTTGGCAGTGGTGGAGAATAATCAACTAGCCACTGCCACAATAAGTGTCATATGAAATCTTTAGGGCCAATCAGTTTGCTCAATACCCACAACTAAAAGGCAAAACTCAGGGAAAAAACATCTTGTAAACCCAGTAATGGATCAAGGCACACATGAATCTGGGACCAAAGGACTGAGAAACTGGGCAGTCCCAGAGTATGTGGCAGAGTGACCCTCCTGAGTATTGCATCATCCACAAATGGACTAGGTGACTGGCAAAACTTTTGTGACTTTTGCAGAGTAATGTACAAGTAATGCAAAATTTTATACTGCATGAGCTGTAATTTATCCAGTTTTACATAGTGGTAAATGTTATCCCAGAAAGCAGGTGTATCAAGAGAAGAAGCATGATCAAGAAATTCTTTTCCCAATAAGAACATTTCAAATGCCTCTGGTCACCTATCCACTCTCTCAGTGCCTTATATAGACCTGAAATAGTATGGTTTATAGTCACCAGACTCAACTATTGATGATAGATGGCACCGTCTAGAAAGTGTCATGGACAGGGTCCCAAAGTGGTGTGCATCAGATGGGTAAGTTGTAAAAGGAAAAACTGCACACCAAGAAAAGGTGGTTCACACTTCAAAATTCCTCACAAGTTAGGAGACAACCACCTTGGAAAAGATTACACAACTGATCTAAGTTCGCTTGGGGCAAAAGAAAGTGAAATGGACTTACATTCAAGTACAACTGGGTTTAAACAAAGAGGTTGGGATAGATTCTTCTGGGGTATAGGCCTCAACACCCACAGGGCCAGATTAAGGTAACCTGGGGCCCTAGGCCCAAGAGAAATCTGGGGCCCACTTTCACCATGACCACCCCCTTTGCTACAATGTGGGACCCTGTCACAGACAGTAAGGCAACTTGGAAATCTATTTATATACAGACTGTATCCCATGTTAGAATACACTTTGCATGTAAAAGATACAGACAACAGAATACAAATACAAAAGTTTACCTTTCTGTTCCCTCTCAAAATTATATCAGTGGCAGTGCACACCATTCTCTCCAGTAGGTGTGTGGAATGCACCAAAGCCTACAAGGAGAGACTAGAGAGTTGAACATAAACACACTGAAGCAGAGAAGGGACAAGGGGGACATGAGGCTAGACCTTCAAATATCTCAAAGGCATGACTAGGGTGGAAATGACTAACCTCTTTCAGATATACAGTCAAACTAGAACAAGGGGCCACACAATAAGACTGAGGGTGGCAAACTCAGAGAAAACACAAGGACATTTTTCTTCACTGAGAGAACTGTGGACCCATGGAACCAGCTCCCAAAAGAGGTGCTGGAGTCAAAAACAATAAACAAGTTCAAGACAGCTTGGAACAGACACAAAGGAATCCTGGTATGTGATAGTATAAAATAAATGAAAGGTATAACTTAAAATACAAACAATGGGCAGACTTGAGAGACCGGAAAGTCCACTTCTTCAACACATTATGTTTTCTCTCCTTCCCCCACCTCAAGTGTTACTTATGGTTTGATTTCAAACCAACCTTTAAAATATCTGCACAAGGCTGGGGTAATCATGATAAGCTCATGAGGTATATACAGTAGAAATCTGGCACTCTACCACAGTGAAAAAAAAAAGCAACAGTAAGCCATTGAGTCTAAGAAGACAATATTATCTCCATGCCACAAGGCTAGCAGCCAGGACAATATCTGACATGTTTCACACAGCAATGTGTACTTTATCAAATAAACAAATATGATTTAATAGCCACTGCTGCCTTGATGGCATTGTAGTCTATAGCACTACAGCCTCTTTATTACGTTGTGTCATTAAAATGTGGTTTTGTCGTTGATGGTAAAGATCAGGCTTAGCTATACTGTTAGTGAACTGTAATATGGGATTGTTAAAATTCAGCCCCATTTCTTTCCATTACTTTGATGATCATTTTATGACTCTCATTGCCTCAACATAAACTTGACCATGAATGCACCGACTAATTGTCCCTGAGAGGAGAACTGCATTTAACTATGATAATCCACCTCCAGTCAAGGGTGTAAATAGTAATACATTAGGTAGTATAGCCTATTGACTGCAGCCCCAAGCCAAGAATCTGGAAAACATGTAGACTTAGAAAAATTGGATGTGTGGACCACACCCATCTACATACTGTGTGACCAAGGGCCAGGCATGTTACAGGACTGTCACAGAACATTTATGTGTTAATGAGAAGCACCTGGAACTTGGAACAGGTTCTCCAATTGTTTCAGTATGAATGAGAGGGCCCCCTCAAATGCACATGGTAAGGCAAGTAGTGGACAATTGACTGCTGTAGGCCCCCAATTAAGAGTCACACCAAGTCACTCTCCCTATCAGGAACACCAACTGGGGGTAGGGATCTTTCTAACCACTTCCCCACTTGTAATATAGAGGGCAAAGCAAAGGAAAAGTGCATGTTTTACCTAAAGGTCAGTCTGGCTGGAGCCACTGAATCTATCAGCTGTACTTAACACCTAATCAGGAGGTAAGCTTCACTTCAAGCAGACAAAGCAAAGGAAATGGGCTTTTACACCTTAAGGACTATTTGGCTTGAGCCTTCAGAAACTATCAACTGCACTAACACCTAATCAGGAGGTGAGATTCACATCACAGTTCAGTCCCTGCCCTTCTCAAGTTATTCAGCAGCCAAGTTCATTACAAAACAGTGCAGCTCAGGCAGGAAGAAACATGTATTTAGAAAATATATGTTTGGACCTGTAGAGACCCCCCTGGCAGGTGGGGTCCTAGGCTAGTGCCTGTGTTGCCTATGCCTTAATCCGGCTGTGAACACCCAACATAGCTGAAGATTGATCAGAACTGACTATCCTATAAGAGTGTGTTGTAACAAAGGGAAGCTTTGACCATGGAATGTGCAGTAATGCCTGAGGAGAGATATGATGGGTGTGGCACAAGCAAGTTTCTATAGGACAGATGTGGAGCCCATCTTCAGGAGACTCAAAGCCAGAAACTTGATGTCTTGAGCCAACAGATAATACCAGTAAATGTTTGGAAGTTGTGAGACTCCGTGGTGTTTCCATCAGGGTCAATTTAAATAAGGATATGAGGGCCACTTATCCTTCGGAAGAAATTGGGAAAAAGCTGGTCAAAGTGAGTAAACCAAGATTGAAAAGGGGATACCAATCATGTTAAGTGGGTAGAGCACCTGGGAGTAACGCATTCATGAAGAAGGAAATCTGTCCCCACAGATAAAGGGAGGATTGCCATCAAGACAACTCTGCCTTTATAGTATTGAACAAGGGAAAAGTTTTGACTAATTAAAGACTAGATGCCCATCACCAATTTGATACCTAAATATGTAAGATCCAAAGGTGACCAACAACTCTGGAGACCTGGGAGGATGTCATGCTTATTAGTCAAATGTTTAAGGGGCATAATTACAGTTTTAGAAATATTCAATGCATAGCCTGATAGGCTCTCAAATGCTTTGTGAGCCTGTAAGGCTGCTGACAGAAATGAATGGAGTAAGTTAAATGTAATAGAATGTCATCCATGTAGGTAGACAAACAGGGTTGATCACAGTGACTTCTGGTGATACAACTGCCTGACATGGCAGCCTAGGTGAGGAGCTCTATGTATACCAATAGTTTTTCTCCTTTCACCGAGTAGCCTTCAATGCACTGATTTATTTTTAGTTT
This sequence comes from Neoceratodus forsteri, assembly GCA_016271365.2. Lineage (NCBI taxonomy): Eukaryota > Metazoa > Chordata > Ceratodontiformes > Ceratodontidae > Neoceratodus > Neoceratodus forsteri. The sequence continues at coordinate 841,014,907 of CM057454.1, read as the reverse complement.
AAAGGGGTCTTTATTAGTAGGAAGATATGGGCAGTGATTACAGCTGAAGAATATAACAAGCTAACAGTTTTACTTACTGTGTAACAGTGACTTTTTCTAATGGCAACTAATAAGCCCAGGAAACCATCCCAGCTGACAAACACTATGTTGCTGGCAGAAATTAAAGCCTTTCAAGACAAAACTCGTACCCAATATCAGGAGCTGAAATCCTCGAATATTCAACTAGAAGGAAAAATACAAGCTCTCAAAAACCGGCTACTGAAACAGATGGTTTGTATACAGGTTGAAGTGGTTATTACCTGACTTCTTCAAGATACTCAACAACTTCATGAAAAGTGTGGTGATCTTGCGAATAGATCTTGGCAAAATAACATTTGGATTTATGGAGTTCCAAAGGGCTCCAAGAGAAAATGAAACTTCATTGTGTTTCCTCAAGATATATTGGGCTCCCTTCTTGATATTTTGGACTTGTTACATCTTCCTATGAAAGAGCCCATCATGCCCTGGTTACTCCAGCTCTTGGCCCGGCACTCGACCTCAATCTATTATTATTAGATTTTATAAGTTTGCCATCAAGCAAGCTATATTAGTATGAGCCTCGAGAAAAGGTCAACTGTCTTACAATGGACATAGAATCACAATGGATAATGATTATTCTCCTAACATCCAGCACCATCGAAAAGCATTCGTCCCACTTTTAAAGGTGCTACAATCTCACAATTTAAAGTTTAACACTCTTATCCTGCACAACTAAATGTTTTCTTCCCAGATGGCCCTAACTCTTTGAAGACTATGAATCAGCTGTGTTAGTGCTCCAGGAGTGACTATTAATTCAGATGAAGACAAAGTGGTTCAAGAGGTTTGGGAAAAAATAGCACTTCAAAAGAAATATGATCTAAGGTTTCTCCTGAAGGAAGAAAAAATGGAAGGAGCAAACCTTGGACAAGATCTGTACACTGTTGCAGTCCTTCAGGAGAGAACCAGTGGACTGAAATGTTCTTCAGGGTATTTGGGTAAGTCTTCACCCTTGATTTGGCTCCACTGCTATCTTTATTATCTAAAGGCAGTTGGACAGTAATGGGGTTCCTGTCTATGCAGCTTAGATATTAACCTTGACTCCCTGTTTGCAACTGCCCTGACCTACATAGATTTGCCCTGCTAATTTCTGATACAAAGAGGTCATGAATGGGAGAGACTGTTCTATGTCTTATCTCTCTGAATTACTGGACTGATATTCTTAGCTGAACTTGTGTGGATCTATTTGACAGTATCTTAGAATGGAGCCCTTATAGTGTTGTTAGAGTAGATTTGTTCTTATTATATTCTTATTTTCCTTAGTTTATAGGTGGTATATTAAAAGTTAGCAGTATAGGTTATATTACCTTAGAAGACTTTAAAGGAGGCATTCCCATTATATAATATTTCTTTTGGAATTCTGCTTACACTGATGTTGTATTTTATTGCCCACTTATCTCAGACACCACCTCTTTGTGTTGGTCATATTTGTTGCCCATTTTTATAGAAATGAATTTATACATATGGTTTCATTTTGTCAGTTATGATCGAAGGCAGTATGGCTGTTTTATTTTGGTGCTCTTCTGGGATTTGCATAGTAAGGCTGGGTGAATGCAGTCTTATTTGCAAGAACAGAGTTAGCTGCTTGGGTATACTTATGATAGTTTTTACGTTTCACATCTAGGCGACACAAAACCTAAAGGTCAAAAGCCAGAAGGAGAAGGAAGGAAGCATATTCAATTCAGTGCTTTAGGTAACTGGTAATTGGTATTTTTCTTTTAAACTTAGATTGTGGGCTTGTAGTGACACTATACTTTCTTTCTTTGTTGTCTTTACTTATAATTGTTTTGGGCTGTTGAAAATTTAAAACATAGTGGTGGTGTAATTCTGTGCTGTCTTTAATTGCTGCAAATTTTATCTTGGCTTGTCTGACAGTCCTGTAGCTGGGTGAAGGGTGTGAATTGTCTGGCCTCTGACCTCAGCTACGTGATAACTGGAGGTGGGGCTTAGTCAGAGTTAAAGTAGCAAACAGAGCTTGATTTTCTCAGAAGAAGCCAGAAGGTGAAGGAGGAAACATATTCAATTCAGTGCTTTAGAGTAACTGGTAATTGGTATTTTCTTTTAAACTTAGATTGTGGGCTTGTAGTGACACTATACTTTCTTTCTTTGTTGTCTTTACTTATAATTGTTTTGGGCTGTTGAAAATTTAAAACATAGTGGTGGTGTAATTCTGTGCTGTCTTTAATTGCTGAAATTTTCACCCCTTCCCCAACTCTTAATTATATGCCCTGATAAATCTGATTGACAGGAGCTAAACACAGGGTATAGTAAGAGGTGTGAAGTAGGAGGGCCTAAGGGGAAGAAGCCCACCCTCAGCACGACAAGTGTTTCGACTCATTTATTTATTTATTGGTTTCTTTTCCTTAAAAAAAATATCTGAGGATCAGTTACAGGATTTTAGTACTGTAAATTAATAAAAGAGAACTAAGAGAGTTTCAGTAGCAGACAAGTTGTGGAATTGCGAGTATAATGTAGGGAGTGGTGCAATGCAGTGGCTGTGGTGCAGCCATATTCAGGCAGACCTTCTGGACACTGAGGTGCTGCCCTATCTGCATACATCTCTCTGGACTGCGGGATGAGGTAACCAGACTCCAGGCGGAGTAAACTGGGTCAGGGTACCATCACCCCTATCCAGGGACCCCAGTCCAATGCAGCTGCCTCAAGGATGCCGAAACGAGGAGCACTTGGATGACAGTGGGCTCAGGGAGGGTTAGAGCAGTCAGGCAGAGGCACATCCCAGATCCTATTCCTCTCAAGAACTCATATGCCACACTAGCAAATGAGGACAACCAAATAGAGGTACCCAGAGAAGTGGAAGGAAAGGATGTGGAGGTTAGCCAGGGTGACCTCAGTGGGAAAGCAGTGGACCCCAGAGGAGGAGGAAGTGAATCCTGGTGGGGGACTCCATCGTAGAGGGATCCAGCTAGGAACACAGGAGGAGAGGACAGGAGGTGAGGTTCCTACCAGGTGCCACGGCATGGAGGGATGGAAGGAAGATACTGGGGATCACTGGGAAGGCAAGGCAGGAGGGTGAGCTGGATGTCATTATCCACCTAGGTACTAATGACTTGGCAAATTGGGAGCAAAGCGGAAGTTCAGGAAGAGTTTAGGAAACTGGGGAGGGTCTCAAGCAAGTAGCTACTTCTGTCACTTTCTCAGAAGTACTACCTGTGAGAGCAAGGAAGCATAGAGTGCATGCACCAGGAACTTTAACTCATGGTTGAAGAACTGGTGCTGTGAGGAAGGGTTTGGATTCATTGGTGACTGGGGACCCACCTGGAAGGATGGAGGTTGTTCAAGCCTGATGGCCTGCATCCATCCTGGAGGAATCAAGTACTCAATGATAAGTTTAAATGCTACATTGACAAGCATTTAAACTAGCAAAGGGTGGCAGGCCAGCAAAGGAGGGTACCTACTTGCTCACCCCACAGCTAACAGTGGAACCAGTAGACCAGAGGGGTGGCTATCTCTGCAAAGCGGTGTGCAAAGATGGAGATTAGTGTCAAAAGGTGGATAAGCAAAAGGGCAAAATTCAGCAGAAGGGCAGACAGCAAGGAGAACCAGGGATAAATGACAACCAAGGAAGAGGCTGGAGTAGAACAGTGAAGCAGACTAGGAGGTCAAATCATGGAAAGCCATGTGTGCAAATGCCAGGAGCCTTAGCAACAAGATGGAAGATCTGGAGGCTGTCATGGTACAGTCAGACCTGGACATTGTGGCCATCACTGAAACCTGGTGTAATGATAACCATGACTGGGAGATGGCCATACCTGGCTACAACATATTCAGAAGAGACAGAGCAGGCAGGAAGGAGGAGGTGGCACTGTATGAGAAAAATGACATAAGAGCCACAGAGATCCAGGAGGAACAAAATGGGGAAAGATACTGTGGGTTAAGCTAGAAAGGAAAATGGAGCCAGCCATCCGCTTGGTGTGGTCTATAGACCACCAGCCCAGGAGGAAGAAACAGATAGGGAGCTGATGCTAGCCATCAAAGGATGGCAGACAAGGAAGTGAGTAGTACTGGTTGGAGACTTCAATATTCAGGCGTGGACTGGAGCATCCCAGCAACAGCATCAACTAGAACAGATTTATCCTGGACTCCATTCAGATGCCTTCCTCAAGCAACTGGTCATGGAACCAACTCGGCAGAAGGCAATACTGGACCTTCTGCTCACAAACAGGGACAGTGTGATGGGGGTAACAGTGGGGAGCACCTGGGTAACAGTGACCACCAGTCATTGTGGTTTGAAATCACAGAAGAGCAGAACCAAACCACACAAAAACACATATCCTGGATTTTAGGGGGCAGAATTTGGGAAAATGGGAAATACTTGAAAGAGGCATTAAGGAATGGGACAGGAATCAGGGTTGAGGAACAGTGGGCAGTATTTAAAATAGGGATTATAAGAACAACAGAATTATGCATTAAGCAGGTTAGCAAGAGGAAAAGGAAGAGGAGACCATTATGGTTTTCCAAAGAGGTAGCAAAGAAAGTGAAAGCCAAAAGATAGTACTCAGGCAATACAAAAGACACAGGCAGAAGGGGATAGGAGAAGTACCAGGAGAAACAAAGGAGGCAGGGAAGTCAGTAAGGAAGCCAAAGCTCAGTCAGAAGAACACATTGCAAAACCAGTGGTTAAAGGGACAAAACCTTTTACAGGTACATAAGTGAAAAAGAAAGACAAAGGAGGGATAGTGAGACTGAAGGGGAGGATGGGAGTGGCGTGGAGGATGACAACAGTAAAGCTGACATATTGAACAGGTATTTCTGCTCAGTCTTTACTGAGGAAGAGGGGTAATGGGTCTGAAGGGAGTACAAGGGTGAGAATGGTGCAGAAATGGACACAAGTCCCTTTACACGAGAAGAAAGGGTCCTGAAGGAACTGGAAGTATTAAGAGTTGACAAAGCAATGTGGCCAGATGAGGTGCACCCAGGGTCCTTAAAAAGAACTAAGAGAGGTGGGCTGAACCTCTGGCTATCCTGTTTAGCCAATCACTGGAAACAGGAGGTACCCAAAGACTGAGGACAGCAGATGTAGTCCCCTTATACAAAAGTGGGAACAAAGAGGAAGCAGGGAACTACAGACCAGTCAGTCTCACCTCGGTAGTGGGAAAGATCATGGAAGCACTTCTGAAGGAGAGATTGGTGGAACATCTGGTTGTCAATGGACTACAGGACCCAAGGCAGCATGGTTTCACCAGGGGAGGTCATGTCAGAGCAATCTCATTGAATTTTTGACTGGGTGACTAGGGAGGTGGATCAGGGAGGGCAGTGGACATGGCCTATCTGGAATTCAGCAAGGCCTTTGACACTGTGCCGCATAGAAGACTATTACACAAACTGGGGAATATGGGTGTGGGCAGGACAGTAGTGTGGTGGGTAGGTAACTGGCTGGGTGGCAGGACACAGAGGGTGGTGGTAAATGGCTGTCACTCCACAGAGGGAAGAGTGACCAGTGGGGTACCACAGGGATCAGTGCTGGGACGGTCCTATTCAACATCTTCATCAGTGACATTGCGCAGGATCTAGAGGCAGAATTTCACTGTTCGCTGATGACCAAAGCTCTGTAACAGAGTAGACACACCAGAGGGTGTAGACAGAATGAGAAGGACCTGCAGAAACTTGAAGAATGGTCAAGGGTTTGGCAGTTGAAATTCAATGCAAAGAAGTGCAAGATAATGCATATGGGGCACAAAACCCTGGCACAATATATCAGTTGGGGGTGAGGATATAGCATGCACCAAGCAGGAAAGGGATCTTGGGGTTGTCATCCTGATGACCTCAAGGTAGGGAAACAGTGTGACAAGGCATCAGGTAAAGCAAATAGGATGCTGAGATGTATAGGCAGGGCATCACCAGCAGGAAAAGGGAGGTCATAATTCCGCTATACAAGACACTAGTGAGGCCCCACCTGGAGTACAGTGTACAGTTCTGGAGACCATACCTACGTAAGGACATAGACAGGGTAGAGAAGGTTCAGAGGAGGGCAACAAAGATGGTGCATGGATTGCATCACAAGTCCTATGAAGACAGATTGAAGGAACTGAACATGTACTCCCTGGAGGAGAGGAGGAGAGAGGGGATATGATAGAGACATACAAGTATCTTACAGGGTGCAGGAAAACACTATTTTAAGCGAAAAGATGTTCCAGGACTAGAGGGCATGGGATGAAGTTGGAGGAGGACGATTCAGAGGAAACATGAGAAAGAATTTCTTCACAGAATGGGTGGTGGACAAGTGGAACACCCTGCCAGAGGAAGTGGTGAGGGCTGAAACAATCACGGATTTAAGAATGCATGGGATAGACATAAAGGAATTCTAGAGGTCAGGGTAAGGAAACTGACTTCAGGAAAACAAACTGAACTTATAAGCTCAAATGGGCAGACTGGGTGGGCCATAGGCCCTTATCTGCCGACACTGTCTATGTATCTATGTATCTATGTAAGATATGTTCCAAAATGTCAATGGATTGAATAATCCTGTTAAAAGGTATAAAGTACTTATCCAACTTAAAAATGTCATCCCTCCATTAACCTGCTACAGGAAACCCATTTATCCTGATAGGAACATCAAAAGTTGGTGAAATTTGGTTTCTCACAGGTAATAGTCTCAACTTGTATCAATCAATCAATCGGTCAATCAATCAATCAATGTTATATTACAGCTAAAAGCTTTTACAATCTAATTAAAATCTATTTACAAAAAAGGAACTTATGCATTCATGTCATGCAATAAATACCACATTCTTATTAAAACAGAATACACATTTCATATATCCTAAACATCATAAGATGTATTGCACATTCAAACTAGAAATTACTGCACTATTATTTTTCTTTTCAGTTTATTAATAGCTTGGAAATACTTGGCAACCCTTATGACTGTCCAAGCATCCTTCGTGTGTAACAGGATATTGGTTAACAACATCACATTAATTTGATAGTTGTTACATACAAAGTTGATAGCCAGTATACTTTAGGTTTTACATACCAAGTGCAGTGCCATAGAACATGTACTAAATCTTCTGTCCCCCATGAGAACAAGTGCATCCCCGATAATATACCTTCCTTCTTATATCTATAAAGCAGCATATTGCTGGGAAATTGCTCAAATTTATAGTTGGAAAATAATGTTCTGAGTTTGTAATCTGTAAGAATTTCAAGATATGGTTTAAACCCAAAATAATAATTATTTTGAATGACCATTTAGAATAACTAGCCCCTTGTAGGTCCTGTTTCATCTAATGATTGTTAATTTTGGCAAAATGTTTGTTATATTTTTCACTTAACATAATTTTTTGTTCCACTGTCCTCTTTAAATTATTTAGTTTATGTTTTTCCCATGCTGAATATAATATTGTGTATTAAAACCATTGTCTATAATTAAGCATATACCATTCTTCCTTTTCCTTCAGACACACAGTGGCTAGTGCGTATCCTCCTTTTAGTTAGCCTAATCAAAATTGACTTTACAAGTTTCTATGGCTGCTCTAATATCTATTAGTCCCAATTTGCTTCATACATATGCTGCTGGACATGATAGTTTGTACAGTGGGGCAACAAGTTTATTAATATCTTTAATCTCCCAGACATCAGCACCATATAGTAACTTTAATGGCTTTACTGTTTTGAACCAGAGGTTTGAGTGTAAAACACCATGTCTGGCATTAAACCTAGCAAGGCCTGCCAATGTTTTTCCAGTTTATCAATTACACAATCTCTATGTGCAGTCCATTGCCAATTTCCATAAAATAAGACACCTAAATAAAGGTATCTATCAACCACTTCTATTTTATTGCTTTCCAATAACCATATTTCCTTGGTCTTATTTTATTCTTTCCAAATATTACAATTTTAGTCTTATTTAAATTAATCTGCAGTTTTAATTCAGTTGACTTTGCAAGATGTAATCCATTTGGTTTTGTAGACCTATTTTTGTAAGGAGATCAGTGCGATATTGTCCACATAAGCCAATATTGGGCATAATACTGTTTTTATTTTGGTGGCTCAAATTTATTCTCTCCATGTCCATAAGCATTTTATCAATACATAGGAAAGCAAGCTGGAGCCACCACACAGCCTGTCTTACTCCATGGCTAATATTAAATGATGAGGAAAATTGTCCTTTACAGCCTAGCCTCACCTTGGCCAGGTACCTGTGTATAGATCTGCTAAAACTGAAATTAAGGCATGATCAATACCTCTCTCACTCAAGATTCTCCATAAATGCCCCTTGCTATATAGTCGAATAGTAAATGCCGATGAATAGTCAATGAACATTGCATATACATTTTGTTTCCTGAGTAAGGCATATTTTTTCAATGATATGCCTAAGAATAAATATGTTATCAGTCATACAATAACCAGCTCTGAAACCTGTCTGTTAATTTGAAATACCACCTGTTCTTTCTATTTCCTCGTTTAGTCTTTCAAGTAGTACTCTGCTACATATTTTGAGACTCACGTCTAATAGACATATTGGCCTGTGCATAGCTGGGTTTGTGGTTTCACCTTTTTTTTATGTAGTGGAATTATATTAGCACCCTTCCACGTTAAGGGTATGTACACACTGTTATGCATTTGTTATAAAAACAGTTAGAAATTCCCCAAATTGTGGAGTGCTCAAATAAACTTCTGCTGGTATACCATTATGTCCAGCTGCTTAATTTTTTCAGTGAGTAAATGGCTAAATATACATCATCCAGAGTTAATGTCCTAAGATGGAACTGACATTTGCTTGCTCTAATGTTGTGCTATCCTCAGAGGGTCATAATAGATGTTAGTAAAAGGTTTATCCAACGGTCTTCAGATATGTGGTGTCTATATCTGTATTATAGTTGATTGTACCTTTTGCAAAAAGTGTCCAGAATGTTTTGACATCATTACTCTGGACTGCTACCAACATACAGTGCCATTGCTTTAGATAAAGGGCCTTTTTTTCTCTTGTATAAGCTTCTTATAATTTCTCCTTAGTTGATTTATACCAGTAAGGAGTTGACCCCTTTTTGTATTGACAGTACATTGCTCTAATCTGAGCCTTCATTGTTTTACAGTCTTTATCGAACCCTATGTAATATTTGTAACCCTACTTTTCCACATCACAGGACTCTCTAGTTTGGTTCCTATTTTTACAAATATGGAATATAGTTCTTGTTGCAGATAGTCCAAGTCTGTATTTATTAAAATGTTAACCTATTCTATCAATAATGAATTAGAGATTATAGGTTGAATTACTTGATCCAAATTTTTGCCATATTATTCTTTTGGATGCTCTTATTTCTGTAAATTCAACTTTATCAGTATTGACTCTAGTAAATGTTGATTTCTGTTTTACTGTTTCAGCAAAACTGGGAAATTATCACTTTCTCCAGTTAGGGTATAACAAATTTTCCCAATATGTATATGCCGTTCCATAGTATACAATCTACTATGGAGGAACCCCAGTGGAGATATGTATACTGTCCATCTGGGTCCCCGCATATCTTCCATTCAATGGAAACAAATGATACTCCTTCAGGAGGTCCATTAATTGTTTACCAGTATTATTAAGTGTGTTATCCTTTGTTCTTCTATATAAGATGGACTTAACATTTCCACTACGTTTATACATGGAATTATCAATTAGTCCATCAAAAGACCCTGTCCGGCTTTATAATCCCCAATAAAGAAGATCAGCTTTTGGGAATACTTAGACTACTTCCATCAACAAGTCAGACAATTTTTGTCAGATGTGAGATGAGTAAAACCTAGAAATTTCTGGAGTAATATAACAGTTAATAATGGCTATTTCTGTAACTCTTCCTTCACATAGGTTACTATAAAGTTGCCAAGTACTTTCCAAAGGAGGACTTTCTGAAAACTTCCTTCTTTAATTCCTGTAATTAGACCCCCAATGGTCTACCAAAACTTGTTTCCTACTTTCTGGACTATGATAAATTTCATAGCCATTTAAATCTATGCTGTCTTGAGCAGAGTGCCAATTTCCTATAAACATATGATATTACAATGTGACAAGAAGCATTCGTTAAAAAACAAATCCGGTTTCATTACTTTCAGCTTGCATATGTTCACTTTGCACATGTCATCATTCATCATCTGCCTGTAGCCTCCACTTATAAAGGGGATAAGAGGTGTGGAATCACAATTTTGATATCACTGTGCTTTTCGGTTTCATTTAGATACTTGCTATATGGACTCTGAATGGTGCCTTTCTATTGTATCTGGGAACTTTGAAGGCTTTCTTATTATTCTTGCTAGCCTCTATATATCCCTGGTGCTGGGTCAGACGTTGTACCATCATTATTTCAAAACATTATTAAATATCAGAAAGGGGTGTTGATTTTGGGGATCACAATATGATTTATTATAATAAGGATACCGTGAATGTTAATCCCCTAGATGATCCTCCTCTCAGAGGTTGTTCTGTATTCTTTTTAGGGACACTGGATGGGTGGACATATAGCATCAGCTCAATCCCACTCAATGGCTTTACTCCCATTATTAGGCGCTGCATAAAACCTATACATGAATAGATTTTTTATATTCCTAAAGAGCATTCTTATTTGGCCAGAAAGTGTGAGATGTTGCCATTTTCTTCATCTGATCACTCTCTGCTGGTATTAACCCTTGATTGGAAGATAGATAGATGCCAGACTCTATCAGTGGTTTAACAATTTTTCATAATCTTCCCGCTTTTGGGACTTAGTTCAGAACTGTCTCCACAAATAATTCTTGATAATACTAAGGAGGATGTTCACCCTGGTATTTAGCGGGATGCAATGAAAGTGACCCTCAGGAGAGAAATCTTAAAATTTTCTGTGCAGTATGAAAGGAATCAGGAAGCCAGCTTACATGTCCTGCAACATCCAGTTACAGGTCTTGCAGAAGCAACATGCAGAGGGTGATGAGATTGTTCTTCCCTTATTGAAGACCACTAGACAACAGATCCAGCATTTAATAGATATTAAAACTGAATGTGCCCTTCAGTTCTTAAAACAGAGATACTCGAAGGGGATCTAGAGCCATGTGGCTCTTGGCCTATCATCTTACACAAAAGTTGCTCAGGCTAATATCACCCAAATGCAATCTCAGTTTTGGGCCAGCTTACTAGTTCACCATTGCAGATTAGAGTAGCCTTTAAGGCTTTCTATCAAAAATGTTATACACCTGAGACCTCGTTCAATCCCCAAGGCACCGGACCTTTTGGACTCTCAATTTACCTAAACTCCCACAACAGTTTAGAGCTCAATTGGAGGTACCGATTTTGCAATCAGAAATAGAACAGTCCATCAAAGATTTGAAATCTGCTAAGAGTCCTGGTCAGATAGCTACATGGAAGAGTTCTTTAAGGCATTTCTAGATTTGGTAACACCCTTTTTTTGCAAGTGTGTAATGGAATCTTGGAAGGAGACACGATTCCCCTACTTGGTGCTTTGCCACTATTTCTAATATTCCCAAACTGGGAAGGATTTGTCCTTTTGTGCTTCATACAGACCTATCTTTGTTCTCAACATAGATAATAAACTATTTACAGATATAATGGTAAAATGTCTAGAGCGAGCTGTAGCATATCTGATCAACCCTGACTAATGTAGTTTTGTCCTGGGTTGACAGACACGAGACAATATCAAGAGAACTCTCCATCTCCTTTGGCATGCCACCTGGTCAGAAGACCCATTTTTATTACTGAGTCTAGATTCTGAAAAGGCCTTTCACTGGCTGTCTTGTCCTTTCCTAGAAGCCACCTTGAGGAACATGGAAGTCTCAGACTTTTTGTCATATCATTATGAGACTATATGATAACTCTCTAGCTCACATTAAGATTAATGTCTCAATGTCATATACCATTCCACTGCTTGGGGCACCAGCCATGGATGCCCTTATCTCTAATATTGTTCACTATATATTTAAAGGTGTTAGCTCAAGTTATAAGGCAGAATGATACCATATTAAGATTCCAAGCAGGTGGTGAACATCAAAAGCTGGCACTGTATGTGAATGATGTGTTGGTCTATTTATCATCTCCTGAGTTCTCCCCTCCCCCATGGTATCTAGAAATTTGGCAATTGCTAGGTTGCAGGTTTAATCTAACAAAAACCAAAGTATTTCAGGTAAATTACAACCCTTTGGACTGGATACTATGGAACTATCTGTTTAAATGGCATCTGCCATATCTGAAGTATTTTGGAGTTTATTTAACTTCTGATTCATCTAAAATATATGACCTGCCCTTTTCATGCCAATTCTATTTAGATTTGGAATGATGGAATATAATTCCACTCCCCTCATGTGCTACACACATGAACTTTACCAAAATCATTACATCTGGCTCAAACTTTACCCATCTCTCCCCAGACAAATTGTTCAATGATTTGAATAAATGCATCTCCAGGTTTATTTGGGATTCTAAACCACCAAGGGTGTGTCCCTCAGTTTTGCAAATGCCTAAGAAACAAGGTGGCTTGAGTGTTTCTTAATTTATCTTAGTATTTTGGGCAACTCAATTACAAATTGTTTTCTTGTGGCTTCATAAACATTATGTGGCCAAATGGAAGAAGCTGGAGATGTGGGAAGAAGATCTGACAGATCTTCACTGTATACTTCTTTATTATCCTGTTCTCTTTGTAGAGGAGATTACTAAGAACCCTTATACTGGAAATACATTGAAATGCTGGTGAAACTTCTGAATTATATGCAATTTCAGAGAGTCAGACCATTGTTTTCTCCTCCCATACTACCAGTCATTTATTTCAGGTAGATTAGATCATGGCTTTTAAGATGAGCATGTTTGGGGATACTTACCTTATCCCATCTTTTAAAGGATGGTCTCCTATACCATTTGAAGGTTTAAAGAATACTTACCACTTACAATCACAAGATAGATTTTGATACTTGCAGGTCCTCAATTTTCTTAAATTCTTTCCCAAAATATGTTGATCAAGGCCAAAGATCTCTGATAGCAGACTTTTTACAGAAATATTGCAGGGTATTGCTCCTTTGAAGCATGTGATTTCCCACACCTATAAGGTATTAATTATATTTTTCTGTTCATCCCAGTGGCCTGCAAGATTGGATTTCTCAAATTTTGTTAGGATCTGCTCACTCACTGCTATAAAGCAATTACCAAGAAATGGCTTTCTATTGCATTCCCCATTATTGAGGAGTGGCAGAACCTTATGATACAAGTTTACAATATGGAAAGGCTTACAGCTCTTTGTAAAGACAATACAGATCACTTGGAGTTGATGTGGAGGAGATGGGTTCTATATATGGAAACATAGACCAAATTTTGTCTCTTAAGAGGATAGGATTACATATCCGGGACAGGTAGGGGCTGCCAACCTGCTGTTGCAATTGATATGTGAGCTCTCCCTGGTTTCTCTGTTTTCTTTTTCTTTTGGTGTCTGATTTACTAGAGTTAATATTGCTCTATGTGTTTTTTTTATGGCTACACTGAGTAAGTTCTATGTATTTATTTGAATTTTGATAACCGAGTAAGTCCACTGAGACAATAGCAGTCCCTTTTTCAGGGATGATCTGGAAAAGCAACAAGAGGAGTACAGTACAGAGCAAGTTTACAGAAAGATAATTACAATACACTGCAATTTCACAGAAAGATAATTACAGTAGCAAAGACATAACATAGTAAAAGAACAATGGTCTTAAAGGACAGCAAAATGCAGTAATGGTAGCAACATAAAATAATAGGCTTGGCATCTAATATTACAGTTATACATAACCATGTCAAAGTCAAACAACAAGAACGTGTGCAGAAAGGCATAAATGGTGATTTGGGACAGGCAAGAGGCAAGTTTAACACAAAAGAGGATCAGAGGCAAAGGAGGGGCCAGAGGGCAAGCAGTGAAGCATGGGTAGGCAGTCAGACAGGAAGAGATGGAGGGAAACTGCAGGGTAGGAGTAGGTTAGGCATCACAGAAGCAGCAACAAGTAGTAGCTGTAGAGAGAGTGGTAAGCAAATTGGACTTGAACATGGGAAAAGAGAAACAAAACAGGATGAAAGAACACTGCTGCAAAGAAGGACTTATGAGTGGTAGCTAGTTGCAAATTAGGCCATATGAGAAGGGGAGGAGGCAGATCTTAGAGCTCAAGGGCTTGCCTATGGTGGACAATCTCACTGAGGCAGGAGGTAAATTTATGGACCGGTTTATGCATGAGGCTCAGGGTGGTATACCTCAGTTTAGATTCATATGGTAGACAACCTAAAGCAGAAAGGACATCACAGTGATGGTGATGGGCATTGACCCCAGTGTGAACCTACCCACTCTGTGATATGCCTGAGTCACCAGAGACAGGGTAGAAACATTGGTAGATAGTAATAAAGGAGCACCATAAGTTAGGAGTGGGAGAAAGGATGAGGAAGCAATTTTAAGGCAAGAGTCAGAGGTAAGGGAGAGTGGGGACGGATACGATAGAGAAACCTAACTTTTAGCTAAGATATTTAACTATAGTGGAGGCATGGATATTAAAAGAAAGAGGGATGATGGTGATGCCCAGGTATTTAAAGATGTGGACAGATTCAAGGGCATCCCCATTCTGAGACATAATACTAAGTGAGGGAGAGTACTAGGAGAAGAGGATGGTTGCAAGAATAGCATACTTTTAGTTTTATTCATGTTAAGAACAAGATGATTGTGCATGGACCAACTTTCTAGGTTGGGAAGTCAAAAGCAAGGTCACTGTTTATTCAGTTAACGTCAGGAGAAGAGCGGTAGATGATAGCATCATCTATACAGAGGTGCACAGATGCCCGACAATAGTTACAGGGTAAATCATTAATAAACAGTGAAAACAACATTGGCCCAAGAATAGAGCCCTGTGGCACCCTATGTATTATGGGCCTAAGGCTAGAAGGGCACCAGCCCACTTAACCCTTTGCATCGGCAGGACAGGTAGCTGTGGACCCAACCCAGGGCATTATTATCAAGACCAAGCTCGAGAAGCCATTGAAGAAGGAGACCATGATTCACCAGGTTGAATGCTTTTGTCAGGTCAACAAAGATAGCACCATGGCAGAACCTTGGTCCATTGCCTGGAATATGTCCATGGTTACTTTAATCAAGACTGTGAGGGTGCTATGATTCTTTCTGAATCCATGCTGGTAGGGGTGAGTAGATTGTTGTGTTCCAGATAACTCTGCAGGTGATTATAACTGATACGTTCCTGTATTTTAGCCAGGGGACAAAGCGATATGGGTCTAAAGTTTTCAGCTACTGAGTTGGGTCCCCTTATGCATAAGTATGACTACCACTACCTTCCACTTGTCAGGGACAGTACTTGAAAGGAAGGGCGATTAAAAAGTCACAAACAGGGTGAGTAAGGACAGGTGCACCTAGTTTAAGGAACTTAGGTTCAAGGGTGTCTCATGACCAGGTGAGCTCTCAGCCTTCAAATTAGCTAGAAGCCTCAGAACCTCCTTACTGGAGGCCAGCTTTAGGTGGAAAGTGGGATGAGACCCTAGGTAGCTAGGGGTGGTTGAGGCAGGGGGTTAAGGGGAGTTATTAAAGAGTGAGGTGAATCTGTGAAAGTCAGTGAAGAATTCATTGAAGCCAGCAGTGATCAATGGGGATCAGTAAGGGTGTTGCCCTGGGCAATGAGGGAACTTGGAAGCTCAGCAGCTTTCCTTTGATGAAGGAATTGATCTGTCTCAGAATGCTTTTAAACTATAAAGGTGTTCAGTTTTCAGTGATTTGTAGTGGTGGCATTTTGCTTTTATGAGGAGATTTTGCATATATTTATGAGTTGCCTGTAAAGTTGTCAGTCAGAAGGCAGACCACTTTTTGTAGGTCCATCAAGCATGGCCAAGAGGACATAAGCATCCTGAGGTCCTTATGAGCCATGGGGCCTTGACACTCTTAGACCTGCATTGTTTCAGAGGAGCATGCTTATCAACAATTTGAGTAAAGGTGGACATAAAAGAAATCCAGAGCTTGGTTGATATTTATTAGGTCCCCATTCAGTTAGAAACAGAATTAATAAAGCTGTCAGTATCAAGTCTTGAAATGTCACGGACAAGGGTGATCTTGGGGAGGGTTGAGGCAATTATTCATCCAGATGCAGAGAGTGGGACAATGATCACTTATACAATCCAAACTATGCCCACAGCTTTAACCTTCAGGGGTCAGTTAGTGATCACCCAGTCAAGCAACGAATGTTTGCTAATTTTGATATTGATGCAAGTTGGATCTTGGAAGAGTTGAGCTAGGTTAGAGTCAGCTAGTGATGAATGCAATTTGTCAACTGTGAGTTCAACCAATCAATACTGAAGTCACCACAAAACACAAGGTCATGATGAGGGAGGCTAGTAAGGGAAATAATGAAGGGTGAGAAGCCTAAGGGAGCCTTGTTGGGTGGAAGATAGGCACATCCAATAATAAGCTTCTTGACATTACCCAGTGTCAGGCAGAGGAATAGGGACTCCATGGCTGGAGATCCAGAGTCAGGTTCAGGAAGTTCAATAACATCTAGATTAGACCGAGTGTAGATAAGAATAGCACCATCTCTTTTCCCAACCTATCCCTCCTGAAGGGTTATAGCCTGGTAATGCCACCTCATGTTATTTGATAGTGGGCTTTAATCATGATTCAGAGATATATAGCATGTGTGGGGTCTTCTGGACAATCCATGCTTCAAATTCAGCCATTTTGGGTGAAGGTTATGAACGCTCATTGTCTTGGTTTGTGGGTGTACTGATGGATATTGACACAGTGATGTAAGGTGTTGGAAAGGCTATTTCCAGACCAGACATTTATTGCAGATAAAAAGAACTTAAAAGCCATCAAAATCAACTGCATTTCAGCAAATTAAATACAAAATGAACAAAAACAACATCAAATAGTATTCAACTCCTGTTTTCTTGAGGTACTGGCAGCAATAGTCACCTCACCAGCACATAGAGTTGGCTACAGGTCTGAAAAGGAACAGACCTAAACAGAGGGTCAGTAACTGTCTGATCCCAATATGAATCTGAGGTCTTCCTGTAAGGATACCTTATTTATAGTAAAGCATAAACAAGTGACTACTGCTGACTCCTCCCTCAAACCAACTATTACAGCAAAAGCCCACAATCATTTTATTATTTTAATACCATGTGCTCAACTGAATGAATTACCTTACATGTTTGCTAATCTTAAAGTTCATAAAACAAAACAATATAACAGAAAACAGCTTTGTCTGCAGGAACAAGGTGGCTCCTTCCCATCCCCTACTATAACTAAGTGAAGAAGGGGCCAGCTGCCTCTAAGGAGTCAGCAGAAACAACAGCCTCAGTGTGAGCACCACACCCAGTCCCTGTGTTTTCAGGTACAGTAGAAGTGAATTCCAGGTTCTAATAGTGTAAAAGGCTGTTTGTTTACAATGGGAACAACCCTAAAATAAAAGAGCAAAACAATCTTATGCTAACTAACCAAACCCACAGACAGCATGAGTTTTGGGGATAATATTGAAGACTGCCTCACACAATGTCTCCAGAGTGTGCAATATTTACAGTCTCACAGCACAGAACACAACTTCTGAATTCTAACTGCCCAGTAAGGTGCTTCATGCTGTAAACTTCATGCTCTAAACTCTAAAAAGTGTACTCATATATTGTTATAACCACAACAGAAATTTTCAACACAGTGGCTTTAAACCCCTTTATAACATTTGCATTTGAGCTATTTACAAAGGGAATGTGCACTAAGACTGAGTCAGCGTGTCCAGGCACTCTGTACAGCGCTACACACTGAAACAATAGCAGACAGGACTGGCTGCAGTGTACCTATACTTCAAACACTCAAACTACTATACTTTTTAATGGTTCTTCATTTAACTACCTGTTCCCAGACCTTATCATAGAGTGCTTTATTTAATTGTCTGGGGCAGGGCTTCTAAACAGACACAAAATACATTAAGACCAGCAGCTACACCTGCAGTCTCATGCATGAGGTTCGAGTAGCTCCAGCCCAATTCCAGCACTTAAGCTATGATTTTGAAACACATCATATCTCAGTAAATGAGACAAGGGCAGGCTGGTATTTGTTCCTATACAGAACATAAAGGCAAAATAAAGTGCTAGACTGCTAGAAAAATGAAGAATACAGTAAAGGAGCACCTGTTTTTTGCTCAGGTGGCCAACCTGAATATGGGGCACTACAGAAAGAGAAAAGGCAGAGAAAAGATAGATCGCTACTGCAGTAGATTTTATTATAGAAGACAGTCAGCATATGGACACAAATACCAGGCACCTTCCACATCTCCTCCCACTCAAGTAAAACCAGAGGGTTTCTTAACAATCTCTAAGTTGTCCTAATAATAGAAGGTTAGACTCTAACAGCATACACAAACATGTCAGTCTCTCTCTTGTATCTGGAGAGATGGAGCTTTAACCCACCACTCCCAATGCTCCACCTCGGGGACCCTTTTGTCATTCCAAATACAATGAAGAAAGGTTATCTCCTTCCTTCCGTGCAAGTACATTTTCCATGAGGTCTGACTGTGTATGCATTACTCCCTCCAGCCATAATGGGATATAAAGTCAGCATTCCTATTGGCCGAACCTGGACAATGGTGTACAATAAACCTATAAGGTTGTAGGAAGAGGTACCATCTCATAATTCTAGGGTTTTATCTCTCCATGACATTTAAACAACATAAGGGTTATGGTCAATGCAAGGACGTCAAGCGCCGTGCCCCACAGATAAAATCTGAGAGCTTCAATGGCCCATTTAATTGCTAGACATTCCTTCTCAATGGCTGAGTGCAGTCTCCTTCTCATGTAGTTTTCTACTTAGATAGATGGTGGGGTGTTCTTCCCCTCTATTGTCTGAGAGAGTACTGCTCCTAAACCACAGTCTGAGGCATCTGTTTGCACAGTAAATGGGTAAAATCTGGACTTCTCAATATGGGTGCTGCACAAGGTGTGCTTTTGATCTCACAAGGCTTTTCTCATTCCTGGGACCACTGAACTTTGTTGGACCTGTGTTTCTTGGTCAACTCTGTTAAAGGGCTGCCAGAGTGGAGAAGTGGGAACAAAATGGCTGTAGCCCAGCTAGGCAAGAAATGACCATACTTGTTTTTCATTTCAGGCCTGGGGCAGTTAACAACCATATCTATTTTATTGATTTGGGTTTTACCTACCCATTTCCAATAATAAACCCCAAATACCTAGTCTCACTCATTGCTATAAAGCATTTGGTGGAGTTGGTGGTCAGCTCTGCATGGGCTATAGTGTGAATACTGCCTGCAAGTGCTCTAAGTGGGTTTCCCACATAGGACTGAACGTGATTACATCATCCAGATATGCAGCACAGTATGGAGAATATTTTTGTAAGGTTCTGTCTATAAACCACTGGAAGGTTGCAGGGGCCCATGCATACCGAATGGCATGGTAGTGAACTGATATAGACCAACAGGAGTGCTAAATGCTGTTTTCTCTTTAGAGACATCATCCAATGGGATCTGCCAGTATCCTTTGTTAAATCAAAGGTAGCTGTATCTGGCATTCCCTAATCGATCTATGATGCCATCAATCCTAGGCATTGGATAGGTGTCAAACTTTAGCACAGCATTTAACCTCCGAAGTCTAGGCAGAGTCAAATATCACCTTCTTTCTTGTCAACTACCACTATGGGAAATTCCATTCACTGGTGGATGGTTCCATTACTCCTAAGCGCACACATTTTCTGCACTTCCCTTACAACCTCTGCTCTAACCTTTCCTGGTAGCCGATGTAAGCTTCTGTCTGATAGGGCTGGGGCAGGTGACTTTTATGTGATGGTGTATACCAGTAACTTTGCCGGGATTGAGGTAAAGGTATGATCAGATTCACCTAGGAAGTGAGCAAACTCCTCCCTTTGTTGAGTATCTAAAGTAGGATTTATAGTGAGTTCCTGTAACTCCCTCGGTGTTCCAACCTATCATAGGCCACCTCAAGCTCACTATCTTCTGTTTCAGGATACTCATAACATCCAACCACAGGCCTTTCAACCTAGGGTTTTAACGAGGTCACATGATATATTTTCTTTTTCTGCTGCCTACCAGGCTCCTACCTCATATGTCAGTGGGCCAACCCATCTCAAAATCTCATAAGGGCCCTGACATTTCATGAACAGTTTATCAGTGCTAGAGGAAAGTAACAGACAATTTTGTCACCTGTTTCAAAGATTTGTCTCCACATCTTGATCATAATATGCCTTTTGGACAGCTTGTTTAGTTATGTTTTGTTGGTGAGCCAATCGTACGTATTTCATTAGTCTGTTCTGTAAGGCAATCATGTAGTCAAGGGTGGTGCTAGTGGATACCTCTTTCTTGTTTTCCCAATCTTCTCTACTATATCGAGTGATGCCCTAGGATGTTGTCAATACAGTAACTCAAAGGTTGCAAAGCCAGTAGAGGCCTGGGGTACTTCGTGATAGGTGAACAGTAAGAGTGGGAGGTATACATCCCAGATCTTGCCTTCATCCTCTACATACTTTCACAACATCCTCTTCATGGTCTGGTTGAATCATTCAACCAGCCCATCTGTTTAAGGGTGATAGGGGTAGAACGTGTAGCTTCCATCCCTAGTGTCATATAGAGGTGTGCCAACATTTTGGAACAGAAATTACTCCCCCTATCAGTAAGTATTTCTCTGGGTATCCCCACTCTACTAAAGACTTTGAGATGCTCATCTGCCCTTCTCAGCTGTAACAGTTCTAAGGGTATGGCTTCTAGGTAATTAGTACAATAATCCCATAGAACCAGAATAAAATGATTCCCCTTGCACTCTTTGGGAGGGTCCCACAACATCCATAGCTATTCTACTGAAAGGGGTAGTGATGAGAGGTAAAGGACATAAGGGGACTGTATCTTTTGGAAATGGCAGCTACCTTCTGCATGCTGAGCAACTATGACAAAACTCTGCCACTTGGGTATGTATACCTGGCCTATAGAAACATAGGAGGAGACATTGCACCATCTTGTCTCATCCTAGATGTCCAGCCAAAGGTATATCATGGGCCAGGGAGATCGCCTTTTCCCTGTACTGAGTTGGCACTAGGAGCTGATCTATTTGTTCCCCAGTGGATGGATGCTTTCAACATCTATACAGTAACCCATCCCTTATAATGGTGCCTGCTCTTCCCTGTCTTGTTGCCCCACACCCTGAAAAAAGGGGTTAGTGTTTCATCCTTTTATTGTTCTGAACAAAAACATTTTCCATCTTGTACATTTAGGTCATGCACATCAGGTTTTCAATATTAACATCAGTAATAGTAGCATCAAGGACATCAGAAACATCACTATTTTGTTTTCTAGTCCATCATTTCTTTTCTTCTCATTTTCCCTTTTGATTTCGGGCTCTTTCCAGGTGCCTCAGAAATGTCCTCCTCAAATGGAAACAACTGTTCCCATTGCTCATCTGATTTAGTATGGGCTCAAGTTGTCATAGCACACAAGGGGTTACTAGCAGTTATCAGACTGTGAAAATCTGGGTAGTCTTGCCCTGTAATGGCAGGTACGGTGGGTGAGGAACTACACCCACAGTAAGGGCATGTGTCCCTCCTTGAATTTGCATCTCTAGGGTGGTGACTGGATACTGATGAATGTCCCCATGAATACACACAACAGAGGTGTTGGGTCCCTGTTTCTTTGTTGCTGTATCAAGTCAATATACCAGGGCCTGTCCACTGCCAGAGTCCAACAGCCCAGTAATGGTGATATCCTCAAATGTCACTGGAGTGATAAAACATCCCATATTGGCCAAGGCTAACTGCACCAGGGTTGTTTTTCTTTTGGGGCAAATCTTGCAATATGCCCCTCCTTGGCACTCTCTACAAATCATATTGGGCTATAGGGTCGAGGTGCACTTGCCTAATGTTCCCAGAGGTTTCAGGGTGGTAGCAGTAGTAGTAGAAACAGAAGAAGGTCTTACCAAGGGTGGGTGGCACCATTATGTCCTCTCTGGTGGTTGGGTCATGCTGTCCAGGTAGTCCTAACTAGTGAGACTGCCTTCTCAGATGTTTCCGGCCAGTGCTCCTTCACCCACACTTGGAAGTCTCCTGGTAAGACTCTGATGAACTGTTCTAAGATCACCATTGCTAACATTTGCTCTGCTGTCTTAACCCCTTGTTGAAGCCATTTGTGGCACAAATCTTTCAATCGCCATATCTTCTCTTGGGTGTGTCCACTGTAGTAAATCTAAAAGTTGTGAATCTCTGGTGATAGGTCTTTGGACTGATGTCATACCTTTGCAAAATAGCCTGTTTCACTGCATTGTAGTCTTCTGCTGTACACCGTCCATGTGGCTGTAGACCAACTGCACCTCCCCGACAAGTATGGTATGGGCATATGACCCATTGAGTTCTGGCCACCCACAGGCTTGTGCAATCCATTCAAAAGTTGTCATGTAGGCCTCTGTGTCATCATTGGGACCCAACTTAGTGAGCTTAATGTCCTTTGGTCCATTAGTGGAAGGTGGATTGTAGGCCCCAATGTCTCGTATAGCTTGCAAAGTATATGCCCAATGAGCCTCTGCCCTCTGCAGATCTTGTTCTCTTTGCCTGTCCATCACCAACTGCTTCACACACAGTCAGCAAAATAAATCATGTATGTCCTCTGGTGGTTCATGAGACACCAGGTCAGCAGCAGCAACAACTCTTCACCTTCCTCTTCCTCTGGACCCTCCTGCTTCTCCTCTTTTGCAGTCCTTCATCTAACATCAGGTCCCAAACCAGGCAATGGGACTTTACCAAGCTTCTGAGCCATGCTCCGGTAAAACACCTCCTAGAGTACTCAATTTCTGGTCATCCACAGAACTCTGCATACAGTAACCACCTCCTGGCAGGCACCAGTTTCACCAGTATATCCTACTTCTCACACCAGTGTCATGGTTTGTGGATGTACTGATGGACACTGACACAGAGATGTAAGGTGTTTGAAAGGCAATTGCCAGACCAGAAATTTATTGCAGAAAAAATAACTTAAAAAGCCATCAACTGCATTTCAGCAAATAAAATACAAAATGAACAGAAACAACATGAAATAGTATTCATCTCCTGCTTTTTTGAGGTACAGGCCACAATAGTCACCTCACCAGCACATAGAGTTGGCTACAGGTCTGAAATGGAGCAGACCTAAACAGAGGGTCAGTAACTGGCTGATCCTAATGTGAATCTGAGGTCTCCCTGTAAGGATATCTTATTTATAGTAAAGCATAAACATGTGACTATTGCTAACTCCTCCCTCAAACCAACTATTACAGCAAAAAGCCACCATCATTTTATTATTTTAATATCATGAGCTCAACTGAATGAATTACCTTTATACATGTTTGCTAATGTTAAAGTTCATAAAACAAAACAATATAACAGAAAAACAGCTTTGCTGCAGGAACAGATGGCTCCTCCCTTCCCCCTACTATAACTAAGTGAAGGAAAGGGCCAGCTGCCTCCTAAGGAGACAGCAGAAACAACAGCCTCAGTGTGAGCAGAACACCCAGTCCCTGTGTTTTCAGGTAGGAATGAACTTCAGGTTCTAATAGTGTAAAAGGCTGTTTGTTTACAATGGGAGCAACCCTAAAATAACAAACATTTGTCAATGCGAATGTTGTCTTGCTGCCATTGGCAGTGCAGGAGTTAGAGATGCAGCATAGGAGTGGCAGTCAAGTACTGAACTGATGCCAACCCACCCCCATCCTGCAGAGAGTGAGAGGCATTAGGGTGTCCCTTTGGGTGTTTGTTAGTGCAGTGTGGGAAAACATGCTGGGCAGGATGTGAAAAATGACAGCTGCACAGTTCATAAGGAAGTGTAATAAAATGCCAGTGCTGAAAATGTGGCATACAAATATATGGAATTTATAGAGTTGCAAGATTGCTTGGGAAATATGTAAAACGCAGCTTGCAGCACTGCCAGTTTATCTTGGCGTTCGGCACCAAATTTTCAACATAGAATTTTAGCACCTCTGCTCATGTACAGTGTCATGGTCATTTTCCTCAAAGTGTCCCAGAAGTGATTTCGCACAGTGACCACGCTATTCTCGCGGAAGTGTGGAAACACATTTTGGGCAGGATATGAAGTGACGGCTGTACTGTTCATCAGGGGTGTGGAAAAATGGCAATGGTGAAAATCCAGGTGAAAATATCCCAAATGCATGGCGATCTGACGTGCATACAATCTGCCAATGCACACTCGTAACACAGTCATTTTATAGAGTATCAGCTCCAAATTTTCAACATAGGCATTCTAGGAGCTCTGCTCATGAACTGTATCACTGTCATTTTCATAATCTGGCCCAAACACTGATTTCCCACGTCGACTGCACTATTATGTGCCGGAAGTGCAGAAACACATTTGGGCAGGATGTGGAAAATGACAGCTGTACTGTTCACAAAGAGGTGCACAAAATGCCAATGCTGAAAATACAGCGTTAAAATATTGCAATGCGCGAAGTTACGAGCCTGCGAGGAACTGCGCAATGCACACTCATAAACGGGCATTTGTTGGATTTTTCCACCAAATTTGGAACATGGGCTTTTGAGAGGCCACCTCATGAACACTGACACTGTCATTTCATTAATGGGTCGAAGGTGATTTCACGCAGTGACTGCGAATACCTTTCGAGGCTGATTAACACCATGACAGTGATAGAATTCATGAGAAGGGGCCCCAAAAACCCCATGTTGAAAATTTGGTGCCAAAATTCCAAGAAATGCCTGAGATATGCAGCAAAGTTGAAAAAACCCTATTAATTGCATTATGCAGCTTACAGGCATTTCCTCAGTTCACGGTCGACTTTGAAAGTGCAGACGTGTTCCGGTCCACGGAAGATCATCGCGCCAGTCAGAGGTAAGTATGGGGTGAGGGAGTGAGGAGGCAGGGTGCACAGTGGGTGGGTGAGGGAGGGGGCATCTAGACTACGAGGGATGGTTTTGGTTTGCAGGAAAAAAAAGGAAAACCGTCATGGGACAGTTTTCATGTTACAGGGCATTTGGCAAGCTGGGGTGGGCTCCCAGCATGCCACCTAAGTGGGATTTTTGGGGGTTGTCCAGTAGCCGGCGAGTTGGGCACCCTCATTTGGCACCAACAAGGAGGAAGTAATGCCGAAGGGATTGGGCACCTCTTGGTGTGTAAACAAGGAAGCGGAGGGAGCTCAAGCTGGGGGATTGGGTACCCCTCAGCATTCAACATTAGGGGTGATGCCGGCTGGGAGTGGGCTCCCCTTTGGTGTGCAAAGACAGCGAGGGCCAGCGGCCGAAGATGGGCACCCTCGACATTCAACATTTGGGGGTATGCCGGCGGGAGTGGGCTCCCCGTGAGCACTACAAACACAGGGAGGTTGCTGACAGGTGGATTGGGCACCCGATGTCGGCAAGTGGGAGGTGGCTGCCCGCTCGCTGACCATGGTCATAATGGTGGCGAGCACGGCAAGCAACGGACTGCTGCATATGACGACCTTTGCTCGGATTGCAGCGGACCTTAGCTTAGATGTGCTCGCCCATTATGAATGCATGGTGTAGCGCCTGGCCTGCAGGCTGATTGGGGAATGGAGATGCACCTACTGATGCGTGCCCTGCATTCACCCAACAGCAGCCGCGTTTCTAAAACCCGTACAAGTGTAAGAGATGTTGCTTACATGCACGCAAGCCAACGTAAAAGGGCAAAACTATCTTATGCTAACTAACCAAACCCACAGACAGTATGAGCTTTGGGATAATATTGAACACTGTCACACAATGTCTCAGAATATGCAATATTTAGCAGTCTCACAGTATAAACACACAACTTCTGAATTCCACCAGCCCAGTCAGGTGCTTCTTGCTGTAAACGCCATGCTCTTAAACTCTAAAAGTGTACTCATATCTTTTATAACCACAACTGAAATTTTCAACACAGTGGCTTTAAAACCCTTTATAACATTTGCACTTGAGTTATTTACAAAGGGAATGTGCACTAAGACTGAGTCAGCGTGTCCAAGGCACTCTGTACAGCGCTGCACATTGAAAGAATAGCAGACATGATTGGCTGCGGTGTACCCTATACTTCAAACACTCAAACTACCATACTTTTTAATGGTTCTTACACTTAACTACCTGTTCCCAGACCTTATCCCAGAGTGCTTTATTTAATAGTCTGGGAGCAGGGCCTCTAAACAGACACAAACACATTAAGACCAGCAGCTACACCTCGGTCTCACGCAAGTTCAAGTAGCTCCAGCCCAAGTTTCTGCACTTAAGCTATGATTTTGAAACACACCATACCTCATTAAACGAGACAAGGAAGGCTGGTATTTGTTTCTATGCAGAGCAGAAAGGCAAAATAAAAGCACTAGACTGCTAGAAAATGAAGAATACAGTAAAGGAGCACCTGTTTTTTGCTCAGGTGGCCAACCTGAATATGGGGCACTACAGAAAGAAAAAGCAGAGAAAGACAGATACATTACTGCAGTAGACTTTATTATAGAAAACAGTCAGTATATGAGCACAAATACCAGGCACCCTTCCATATTCATATGTGCAATCTTCAAGCCTTTGGGGTAGAATTGAGTCATGGTCATTGGAATTTGATTAGGGGTAGGACAGGAAGGCCCAGAAGTTAGCTCAATGTCCCTGCATGGACTAGCAGGAGGAGGACAGACATATGGACCCAGAATGAGACATTAGGTGGTACCATTGCAAGGACAGTTGATGCAGAGGGGTGCACGCATAAGCGCCTGCAGAACCAGAGCCCTAGGAGTGCAGTGCCAGGCTTTGGAAGACATGGGATGTATAGCAGCACACAGTAGGTAGGCCAGATGTAACACACAGTGGGGAGGTTACTGTCCTGGGGAGGGTTGCTTAAGGATAATGTAATAAACTGGTTGGTACAGCAAAAAGGATAAGGCAGGAAAGGTTAAGTAGCTAGCCAGAGCTACCCATTGTGAAACAGCCTGGAGTAATTAGCCATCAAGTGGCATAAGAGTATATTCACCCAAGAGAACAGGGATGGAAACTAAGAAAATAAAGTGATTGAGTTGCAGGAATTGGGAAGACCAAAGGTGTGGCAATGAAAAAGAACATGTTAAATGATCAAGGAAAGAGAAGATAGTAAGAAGTTAGCCAAAATCAGTTAAGTAACCCTGTGGGCACAGTGGGAAGAGGAGATTGCTGAGGTTCAGAGATTCAGTGCTAGGCAGTCGCGAGTAGCATCAGGGTGTCAGAGATTGATGTGAGGGAAGAATTAGCTATCTGCAGCTTTAAGGTTCAGGGTGCAATTTTCTACTGCCATCCAATAGAGAGCTAATTAAGGGAAAGAGGAGGGACAGGGCGTATTCAATTAAGGATTGGGTGGGCCAAATTTTCCCAAGAATAAGCAGCAGAAATAGCAGAAAGTAAGAAAATGTCATTAACGAAAGCAGAAAAAGTCAAAATAAGCAGCAGCCAATCAGGGCAAAAGCCGTAATGACTTTAACCAATAGAAGGCAGCCTGGCTAAGCTGCAGTCAATCAGAGCCCTATAGTGCTGTCCGGTGATATCTTGCTATCTTACCCAGGCAGGAGAGCTTGCCGAAGGCTGGAGGGTGGTGTGGCTGGCTGATAGTTCCAGCCACGCCACTAGGAGCATAGCCACCCAATCAAGTGGTAGCCCAAGCAGGAGAGCTTGCCAGCAGGCAGGGAGGGTGGAGGCCGGCTGGTGGTTCCAGCTGCAGCTGCTAACAGGAGCATAGCACCTGATCAAGGGCTAGCCCAGGCAGGAGAGCTTGCCGGTGGGCTGGAGACTAGAGAGGCCAGCTGACAGTTCCAGTCATGGCCGCTAGCAGGGAGCATAGCACCTGATCAGGCTAGTCCAAGCAGAAGAGCTAGTTTTGATATACATATCTTAGACGATTTATAAAATCCTCCTCGGTATATGTATAGCATTATTTGGGCAGTTGTGTCTTCTTGCTTAAAATAACTAAATAAATGAAAAGTTTATAAAAGAAAAGGGCTGATCAGAATACCCCAAATTTGTGGATGTTGTAAATATGTTTGGTGAGGTGTTCTAACCAGAATATAAACAAATAGGGAAAGGGGACATCTCTAGTGCATACCCTTTGCAGCAAAAAGGAATCTGAAAGAACACCATTACAAGATATATGCACCAAGGGGATGAATATAGCAATCATAGCCTCTTGATAAACTCTTCTGGGAACCCAAAAGCTGACAAAATATGGGAAAAAAGGACCAGGAAACTTGGTCAAATGCTTTTTGATGTCCAGGAGACCAGTGAAGGAGTGCCTGACTCCTCGGATGCCGAGAGCAAATTAAATTTTTTCACATATGATCAGAGACCAGATAGTCCTGCATGAAACCTGTCTGTTCTCTGCCAATCACGGGTTGCAAACTTCACGTAACCTACAGGCCAGGATATGGGATAAAATGTTAAAGTCTGAATTAAGAGGATATCAGTCTATAATTACCCACCTCAGTAAGATCTTTTCCGGGCTTGGGATCAAAGTAATAACAGCTTCAAAAATGAAGGTGGGAAAGCATTCAACTGATAACAATAATTATAAAACTTAGCCAAGTGAGGTGCTAACTCAGATTTGAGGCAAAATTAAAGTTAGGAGAGAACCCATCCGGCACCAAGGATTTATCCGGAGTTAGGGCAGAAATGGTAAGTTCTACATCAGTAACAGTAATCAGGGTAATAAACATCTGGGCTACAGAGAGGTCTGATGGGGGAGGCAAGCATGTCAAAGATAATCAACTCTAAGTGAATCCCGGTCTGAGAGAGTGTCTTCACTATACAAGTGTTAAGTAGATTTAAATTCTGAAGCAGTATCCCAAGAAGAGGTTAAAAGCCTGTTATCTAGATGGAATCTACTCACCTGGACAAGGCGAGACATTTCCTGCTGTTTAATCCACATGGCCAAGAGGCGTCCAGCCTTTCATCATGCATTGCATAATTTAACTTGGCCCAGAAAATGGCATACTCGATTGCTCCCTGTTAAGTTCTGCATATTTGGCCCTCTCTTGAATAAACCTAACCCAGTCTGAGTCTGGGGATTGGGGATTGCTACACTTCTCCAATTGGAGAATAGATGAAGGAGAATCAACAATTGTTGTTCCCTGCATTTCTTCTTTAGAGTGGTGAGACGGATCGATTCAGCCCATGTAACACATTTATAAGTGCTCCAATACATGGTAATTGATTGAAAAGGGAGAAATCGGGAAAGTAATCCTCTGTCATGTTCTTCAACCTTGAGAGACATCTGTCATCCTTGAGATTATTGAGCCTCCAACATCTATCCATCTCTGTGGCGGGAAGTAGGCAAAGGAGAAAAAACCAGAGCATGGTCTGAAAGGGTATACCATTTGAACAACAATGCAAATACCACAAAGCCCATTACAGCAACAAAATTAGCAGTTCACTGTAATGGTCTGCTGTACACTGATACTGCTGTCTCTGAGGATTTTTCCCTACCTACAACTCCAACTCAGAGTTTATTATTTTAAAATGCAGGGGTGGGGGCAGAGCCCACCCCAAAAAGACATTTTGTTTTACTGAAGGCAAAATGCCGACTATCGGCATTGTGCCATCACTGTAATGCCATTTGACAAGTAATTTACTGTTGAACTGGCTTGGTGGAACCATCTGAAAGGATCAGGCTATGGATCTCACAGTGACGAACAGATGGGATAAAATTAGGACAAATTAGGATGTAATCAATACAAGACTGGTGTTGTGAACTGGGAAAAAGTATATTATCATTCTGAGGAATGTAAAACCCGTCAAATATTGGCCAGTCCACCACTATCCAAGAGGTCTTGAAAGGCTTGTTGATCTGGGGAAAACTTTTATCATAGGTATCAGATCTATCAACTGTGTCATCAATGTTGAAATTCCAACTCTACAACAAGTTTAGGAAGGGAAGAGTGGGCTTCTACAATATTCAAAAATGAGGGAAACATTGATGGAATCTATGTTTGGACCATAAATACCCCTAGTAATAATTTCTGTAATCCTACCAAGGCTCAAAGAAACAAAATGGCCATCTGGGTCAACATAATCTTGAAGAACCTGAAATAGGAGGTGTCGCAAACTAGGATAAGCACTCTAACATGCTGAGCACTCGTGCCAGCCCCATAAAAGGTACATACCCAAAGTTGACAGAACACATAAGTATCCTTAACAGGGGTGTGGGATTCTTAAATCATAGCCAGATCAGCCTTGAGAGTAGAAAGGTGTTTGAGAATTTGAATGGGTTTGACCCGGGATTAACTCTCCCTTTATGTTCCATGCTACATAGGTCAGATGAGTAACAGCCATTGAAATAACCTAAAAGATAATGTATATTCCAAGTAATATGGATATGGCATGCAGAACATGCACACTTTCCTACCCCATAGAACATGAAAACAGAGATGGCCCCTTCTCTATAATAACAAAGATGCAATAACCATGGTAATAAAGACAAAAGGAATCTGGTGTAATAGCCCACCAAAATCCAGTAGCAAGTAAGTCCAACAGAAACAACTCTAATCAAACCAGAACAAGTAACAAGAGAATAAACCAACAAACAGTGCACAAGAAGGTGCCTGTTTACTCCTAACACAAAGTGTAGGAGTGGGGAACACACCCTAAAGGTAGCCAAAGGCCACCCTTCTCTAGAAGGATCATGGTGTCATGGTAAACGTATGCACACCCCTGCTACCACATCCCAGCCTTAGAAGCCAATAGTAAGATAGCCAGAGTACAGCCAAGTGTTGGGCAGGAGAGCAAAAAGGAAAAATGAGGAAGAAGAAAAAGGGAGGATAGGAAAGAAAGGGAAGCACAAAAGTTGGAGATATAAGGAAATACATTTATATGTATAAGTATATGCTGCCCTTCACCCACAGAGGGTCACTTCTGTGCTCCCACAATGTTAGGAGAGAGTCCAGCAACATAAAAAGAATGACAGCACAGACAGCAGTATGCACTGCAGCTGGTAACCTGGTAAAGAAATAAATCAAATATTGCATAGATGTCCCAGTCCTAAGTCTTCACCCATAATGCCCAGAAGAGTGGCAGGGTATATATGTCAACATCTAGAAAGAAGAAGTCTGCCATCCAGCCTCTGAAGAATCCAACAAAGAACTACAAATAAACAATCCTTAAGTAAGAACAAATCCCGAGGCAAAGCAGTCCAATGGAAAAAGAAACAAAGCCTCTAGGGCTGCAGAACACAATCCAGAAGATAAACTCTCCAATGAAGCCGGAGCTAGAGAGTGAAGTCCCAGTAACTAGTTGGATTCAAAAATATCTTCAATGAGGGTAAAGAGAAACATGTCCTGCTATGAGTGGCATAGATATACAAAGTTCTTTCATAAGTAAATCAGCTTGGATGAGATGAAAAGAGCTGTGGGAAGTGCTTCAGAAGCTCCAAACGGGTTTGCTCTGCAGCAGTAATTCAAGCATACTCCAGGTACAGAAATAAAAAGAAGGGCAGGGTATCTCATGTAAAATTTCACCCCGCCATATACAGACTTGCTTACTTTCTTTATATGCCAGCTGGCATTTTCTAACCAAGGGAGTGACATCATTGAAGATTTGAATGGCTGGCCCTTCCATAAAAGTGGAAGTTTAATGTGTGCCTTCTGTTCAATATATACTTTATCTTGGAAGTTAAGACAATGGAGAATGATGGCATGAGGTTTCCTATGTGGTGGTGGTGGTGGTTGGGGTTTTAAAGAACAATGGACCGTTCAATTAAAAACATGTGCCATGGGTGGGGAGGCAGTCTGTCAACTTGCTATAGCAGATCCTGGATGAAGTCTAGCATGTTAGACCCTCTGCCTGCTCAGGGATGCCCACTAAAATTAAATTATTACAATGGCTTTGGGCTTCCAGATCTTCCACCTTCATGTACAATTTAGCCATGCACCATTTAAGATCATGTAGTTCCTTCCCCTCGCAAACATGCACATCCTCCAATAAGCTTATCCATATTTTGGCATCCCCTAATCAATGGTGGAAAGATTCAAAAGTCAACTAAAACAGCTGAAAGTCCCCTGCAGTCTTTGCCATTGTGATTTTAATGCCTGCCATTCTGCTAGTAAAAGATCAAGTTTGTTGAGCTTGGCATCTGCTTCAGGATAGCTGGGAGTAGGGTGTTTTGAGGTGACTGTGGCTAGCTTGTTGTACCCCCACCTCGGATGAACCTATCAGATTGGAGACAATGACTGAGTTTGCAGAGTCAGATTGGTAGTTGCGATTCCATGGTGGCAGTGGTATGCACCGGAACCCAAAAGAAAAATGGTAAGGTTAAAAACTGGCAAATAGTCACAATTAATGCAGCTGAGGATATGGAGTCAGTGGAAACACAGCCGCCAGCCTGAAAACATCATGTGACTCCTAAGATGACATTTGAACATCACAGGCTGGATTTTCAAAGTCTCTACTGATGCACAAGGTGCTTGGTAAAAGGTTGAGACACAACTTGCACCTTGTGACAAAAGATGCAGTGGTTCCTGTGTCCAAATCAGGACCTACTGTGGCAAACCAACACATAACCCCTCCCCGCACCATATTTGACAATGCACCAGGTCACATGGGGCTTGTGCCATGGTGGGGCTGCAACATCCTTCTCTGGGATTCAAGAAGCCCACTGTGGCTGAAGCAAAGGGCTCCAGATAGACCAGCAATGAGCTGGTCTAAGCCCCTAGTGCCATGGTCAGATGCTGTGTGACTTGTTGTGGGGTGCCCTTGCAGATGTTTACAGGGGCAGCATGGGCATGGGTGCCATAGTGGCAGCTGGGGAGGGTGGGAAGGCATAA